>CM056723.1:120874622-122274622 GCA_029844215.1 Przewalskia tangutica | reverse complement strand
TACGAGACTAACAGTTCTAGAACTGAAACTAGAACTTAAACTAAATGTTGTTTGTCACATAATTAATTCATAAGAAACACACAACCGAAATTAGCGAGTAGAACTGAGAGGAAATGGATTTACCTTCTCCGGGCAGCGAACCGAGGCAGCGTATCAAGTCATCGGTTCACTCGGGGTTGTATTACTATGCGAATTAAAGGCAGGTTTTTGTGCGATTTCTGGACTAGTATTAAAAAGGCTTCGAAACTCTGTTCTTGCTCTTGGGCTGCTAATTTCTGAATGTTGAATACCTAACTCTGAGGTTGAAGGCTGCTAAATGCATGTATGTCGATCGGCTTTTGCTAATTGAAAGGGAAAGGAGGTCTGGATTGCTGGCCACCCTTGCTCTCCTCCTCTCGATGTTCTGCCGTCTGAGCCCTCCGCTCTGCCCTACTGTGCTCTCCCCGCTGTGCCCTTCGAATGCCTATTGCATGCCTAAACGTTCTGTATTTATAGCTAGGATTTTGGGTTCCAAGTTGGTAAGTAATAAAGGCTGATTTTGGACGAGATTTGGGCTTGATTCGTGCGATTTAGTACTGATCTTGTAAGCTTTCTCGAGTGTAATTTTAGAAGGTAAATATTGCATGTAACGATTTTGAATGGTACTGGTAAGAGAAAGGAAAGTCGCCGGATTCTCAGGCGATAATCTCGGCTAGGGTCTTGGCGGCGATGGGGACGCGAGGGTAAGGTGCGGCGGGTTTTAGGTTTTTCAGTTGAGAGAGCGATGGGAAAAGGGTTGTTGGGCGTGGGCTTCTGTGGGTAGTGAAAGGTATAAAGGGCATGGGGCGTGTGGGCTTGCGGGTCGCGGGTTTGGGCGAGCGACGTCTTTGAAGCGAATGAGGCGTGGTGATCGGGTAGATAGGGGAAATAAAGGGGGTGTTGGGCTTGCGGGTGATTAGGCTGGTAGTGGTAGAGGTGTATTATTAATTTTAATTAGGTATTTAATTTTAGGTGCTTAATTAGTTAATTAGTGGTAAATTAATAAATTGTGATTAAATTATCTAGGTGCTTTATTAATCTAATTGTTATAATAATAAATGCGGGCGTGCTATTTAATTAGTGCTTAATATTTTAGAATGCGGCGCTATTATTTAAAATCTCATTATTGTGCATTATTATTTAAAATAAGTTATGAAATTGCTTTGCGTATTAATAAATGCGACTATGCTACTTGACACGACGTCATTGCTAAATTATTTATTTGTATTTATTATTAATTAAGAATCATGACAGGGCTTAAAATTAATTAATGCGGGCGCGGGACTCTAAGTGTTTAATACTCTACGTAAGACGCGGTGTCATTATTAAATTGTTTATTTATGTCTGTATTTAATGTTTTATCGCTGCATTTTATTATAAAAAATCATAAAAATTATTTTCCAAAATTAGTCTATTTTATAGCTAATGACTGGACGGGAGGGTCAAAATTGGGTGTCAACACATGGGCAGCTTATCTCTAATTGGATTTTCTTTTCTAACTGGATTTTATTCCAAAGATGTGATCTTAGAGCTCGCTTACACTAAGTATACTATCAGTGGGAACTTTGCTTTCTGGTTGGGAAGTGTCTCTGTCCTTTTCACTTCTTATTACTCCTTTCGTTTACTTTTTCTAACATTTCTAGTACCAACAAATTCATTCGGGCGAGACATCTTACGATGTCATGATGCTCCCATTCCTTTAATACTTATGGCTCTCGGGAGTCTCTTTGTATGATACTTGGCCAAAGTGTGACCTGTTAGCCCATAAGTAAGTACTGTGACGAAGCGGTTGTTGCTCTCCCGACACGATCGTACGAGGTCACAATTCACCCAACATGATCATCCGGGGTGAACAAGAATTAGGGATCGGATGCGGGCGAAATTCGCCTAACGGCCGAGATGTTCAATGACTCTCCTCATGGTCCCACCTCACGAGTGATCAGAAAATGGAGTAGGAAAGAGGCCATGGTGAACAGTCATAATTAGTGAACAAGTGTAAGATTCGCTGCCCGACAGTATGGAGTATTGACCACACCGGCGACAAGGCCGGGGCGAGATCGAACGAGCGAAATCAATGTGTTCCAATTTCTGGCCTTGCACCGACCATATATATATATATACTCTTATAAGTTTCCAAAATTATATTATTTCTTCAAATAGGTAATTTATTAAAATTATTATATTTAGAACATTGAACTATTGACTAATAATAAAAAAAAAAAAATCCTCACCTTGTTCGATCATGAGTCAAGTTTCAATATTCCAGGCTTATTGAGATATTATGTGTTACGTATCAGAGCCAGACCAATTTCAATTCTTTGTTCACCGATGTTGGGCCCTTAAATTATATTATTCACGCTCCAGTTAACAAGGTCTGGGCGTGAGGGGGTGTTAAGAGTCTCACATCGAATATAGCGCCCAGTGCTCGAACCCACGACCACAGGGTATGATCGCATCCTTTTTTTTTGCTCTGATACCATGTAAAGAATAGATCTTGGACCTAGACCCAAGATTCATTCTTTACAAAATCAGTTACAAAGTTTTATATTGTTTGATTACAATCTCTAGAGTACTTATTTTTCTGTAAATTACATTTTAACATGTGATATCGTCCAAAATATAAAGATGAATAATTATTATAATTACTAATAGAAGAAACTTGTTTCTTGATGTATTCTTCCATATAGGGCAAAATATATATACAATATACAATTAATGAGAAGAGAAAATCAAACCTCTAATATTCCTAATTAATATCAATCCCTACTAATCTTCCTAATAAAAAAATCCTAATAATCTTCCTAATAATTATTTTACTACTTACCATACATAAAATGATACTACATTAATAATAATATTCTATCAAATAATATTAATGATACTATTCTAACACTCCCCCGCAGTCAAAGCTGAAGGGCGGCGAATGTTGAGACTGTCCCAAAAATCTTCAAATAATACCAGTGGAAGTCCTTTTATGAAAATATCTGTGATTTGATGACGTGTCAAGACATGTAACACTCACACTTGTTCGTGAGACAGCTTCTCACGAATAAAATGGATATCTAACTCAATATGTTTAGTGCGTTGATGATTGATTAGGTTTCCTGAGAGATAGATATCACTAACATTATCATAATATACTAGTGTGGTTGTTGCAATAAGGCAATGAAGCTCAAATAACAGATTCTAATCTAATAAGATTCAGACACAACGTTGGCAACAACACGGTATTCTGCTTCAGCACTTGAGCGTGATATCGTGGCTTGTCTTTTTGATGACCATGAGCTTAAATTGTCACCAAGGAAGACACAATAATCAGAGGTGGAGCGTCTGGTGTCCGGAAAACCTGCCCAGTCTACATCCGTGTAAATGACAAATTTGGATATGTTGGACGGGTATAGATGTAATTCATACTCTAGAGTGCCCTGAATATATCACACAATGAATTTTAGGGCATGCATATGTTCCTCCATTGGATTATGCATGAATAAGAACACTTGTTTCACTGCATAAGTAATATCAGGCCCGGTGAACGTGAGATACTGCAATGCTCCTGCTAGGCTACGGTATAATGTTGGATCACTAAATGGTTTGCTTGAAGTGTCACTTAATTAAGACTTCGTATCTACCGGAGTTGCCGAATGTTTGCAAAAAGACATTCCAGCTCGTTTCACAATCTCAGATGCATACTTCTTCCGGGAGAGAAATAATCTACCTGCATGTCGTGTCACAACAATTCCTAAAAAGTAGTGTAGTGGACCAAGATCTTTCATAGCAAATTCAGAACTAAGCTGTGACATGATACTATTGCGAAGAGAGTTTGAGGATGTTATTAGGATAATGTCATCTAAAATAAAAGAAGATAAGCAATACGATTATCCTGACGATAAATAAATAGAGAATTATCAGAACGGCTGTGAGAAAAATCCATGTGTGACACAAAGTCTGCAAATCGCTTATACCAAGCCTTGGGGACCTGCTTCAGGCTATATAATAATTTATTGAGTAAACACACATGATTGTGATATTTAGGATCTCTGTATCCCAACGGTTGGTGCATGTAGACAATTTCATTGAGGTGTCCATGTAGGGAGACATTTTTGACATCCAATTGATGAAGTGTTACACCCCGTAGTTCGGGTCATGCTTAGGGGGACGTACGAAAGGGGTTAAGACTTAAAATTTTAGAAAGATAGGTTGACGGATTGTTTCGGACGGATTTTTAGTCAACTTTGAGGCGGCTTATGTCCAGTTGCGTTATGAGTTCCTGGGTGTTTCTAAGGCCTAGCATGTAGTTCGTCGATTCTGGTTTCCAACGCAACCAACCGTTCGTCGATAGGACATCGGAGTAGAAAGTTATGGAAGTTACAAGTTCAGTGCGCAGTCGGACAGGAAAATAATTCGGTCAGGAGCCACAGCACCGCGGCGCCGGAAGTTCTGTGGGGTTGCAGGGGTTTCAGCGCCGCGGCGCCGAGACGGAGTTTCTGGCGGAAAAACTGAGGAAAATCAGATCTTTTCTTTTAAAAAGGCCACGAGAGGGTGACAAGTGTCCCCCCCCCCCCCCCGTCTGATTTTTTGTATGCACTATTTATTGAACAAGTCTTGAAGACTTGGTCATTCTTCAAACTCTTCTCTCTCTCTAAATTAGAAGCTCTTCCTTCTCTCTAGAAAATCAAGAATAAATCAAAGATTGAGAAAAATCTGAAAAGTGTGGCAAGAAGGAAACTTATTTGTAAGCTTGTAGGAGTTATTGTGGTGGTGTTTTTGGAAAGGAGACTAGCAAATTTGTTGGAATAATTTGGCTAAAGCTCTAAGGTAACAATTCTTCTCTTATAGCTAGTTTTTGGTGTTGCATGTGAAGAAGAAAGAACTTGTAGTGGTAAATATTGCTCTTAGATACATTGCATGCAAGAAATATGGTTTGAATATGAAAGGATTGGATAAGAATGATATGTAAGCATGTTGTAGCCTAAATACTACCTTAAACTTGTTAAGTTAGCTGTTATACATTGTGGGGCAGAATTTTACACATCCAAGATTAGGTGTGTAATCCCCTTTGAAATGTTTGGATTGTTGGGCCTTAAAAGTGACGTTTGGATGTTGAATTCGGCCTTGGAAAAGGTGGCAAAGTATGTAGAAACAAAGGAAATGCTGCCCGATTTTCCATAGAATTTAGTGACTTTGAACTTGGAATATTCTACGTTATAGCTTGAGGTTATTAAACGTATTATGGTCATTATAGGTTGACGTACTACGTGCGGTATTTTGGACTTAGCAAGTGCAGTAATCGAAGAGGTATGTGGAACTTTCTTATCTCTTGAGCATGAGTAGTTATACTATATAGTACGGTAGACGTACGTGTTTTAAATAAAGTAAATCCTTTGGTATACTTGAAGTATTTTGAAAATTGTGTAAACTGATTTGAAGTATAAGTCTCTTGGTTAATAAAAGAACGAAATTGTTTATAAGGAGTTATAACGGCCTTATGAAAGGATAAGGATGTCTTAATTTTCTAAAGCATAAAGTTAGTATAACGGCTTTATGGGGAGTTTGTTATAATAACTTTATGGAAGGTTAAAGAGTTGGTTTTCTTGAATAAGGTAAACAAAGACGAAAGAATCGAAATTAAGTAGGGCAATTTGATTTAAAAGGCATCAATTGCTTAGAGTGTAAAATGAGAATTTTTATGTGAAAAAGGGATCTTTTGAAAGAGTAGAAGTACATAGTACTTCGGGTTAAATTCTCCGGATTTGATTAAACAATGAGAAGGTGCCTTAAGGTCAAAAATGAGTTTTTTTTGTAGATTAATGATAGTATAAAGAAGTTATGAAAGTACTTGGACGTACCGACAGTGAGGTGGGATTCCACGGGTATGCACCTTGGACATGCTTACGATGAGGGATTCCGAGGCATGTAGTATGAGCTTACCTGGACGTACCGACAGTGATGTGGGATTCCACGGGTATGCACCTTGGAAATGCTTACGATGAGGGATTCCGAGGCATGCAGTATGAGCTTATTTAGACGTACCGTCAGTGAGGTGGGATTCCACGGGTATGCACCTTGGACATGCTTACGATGAGGGATTCGAGGAACGCAAAGACGAGGTTACCCGGACGCACCGGCGGTGATGTGGATTCCATGGTATGCTTCCGGTGGTTGTGACATTTGTATATTCCGTGGATTTGCTACCCACGATGCGAGGAATACCTCACGCGAGTTCGTAGGGCTCACGCGGGTGAAATAGTCTCACGCGCGTAGTACAAATTTACGCGAGAATACCTCATGCGGGTCCACATGACCCATGCGGGTGAAATAGTCCCAGGAGTAGGAGTGCTTAATGATACTGTGGGGCGGATGACCTTGCTTTGATTATGAGCTTCCTATTTTCATGCAGTATAGTATATGCTTGATATTCTCATTGTTAGTAAGGCACAGTGTTCGGTAAACTTATTTTTATACATGTCTCCAGTTATTTTAGACTTATGAGGTATTTTCAGTATTTTCCAGTTTTGCATACTTAGTACATATCAGGTAATCGACCCTTCCTGGTCGCGTTCATGCCGCTTAGGGGTAAGCAGGTGGTGGATTCTCATTCTTAGGATCACTGGTCGGGTGTCAGAAGCTCCATTCTTCCGGAGGCTAGTTTTGTTGGTACGATTTTCCCTGATGCTACAGGTATTATGTACATTCATGGGTATGGCGGGGCCCTGTCCCGCCACAGTTGTTATTCCTAGAGGTTTGTAGTCACGTTTGTGGATTGGGCTGTAAAGACAAGTTGTACTATTTTACTTTTGATTAAGTATATTTTTATGGAAGGCCGTCTTGTCTGCTTGCCGGTGATGTTTACTTTATACAGGTTTATGTGTTATGTATGTTCCGCTGCTATTCTCTGATGTATACCTGACGGGGTGCCCCGGTAGGGCACCAGTCGCGGCCCCGGGGTCGGGTCGTGACATGAAGATGCCATCCTTTTGAGAGAGATATGTAAAACTGTTCTGATAGTTTTCGGTTTGACTATTGAACTGAATGTCTATCTGCAATCTACACCAACCTGTTGTGTCTTCCCATCACCTACAAGACGGGCCTTATGCCGCTCAAAAGTTTAGATTTTTCTTTATGGCTGAAAATCCACATAGACCGAGTTATATTAGCATTAGATGGACGAGGCACTAAGTCCCACATCCTATTTTTAATTAGAGCATGATATTCATCATTCATAGTCATTTTCCAATTTAGTCATTTAGAACAGACACTAGGTTACGATGCAAATGTGATTTCGAGGTCTGGGTGTGTAGACTATATTTGGCATTGAGTTTGATAATTCCATATTGGCTACGGGTGACCGAATGATTTGCGTGGCCAGTGGACTGGACGCCACTGGCCGAGAGTGGGGGATTCATGACTAGGCTTGGAGCCGAGTGGTGGCCCAAGTTAGTGGACTGGACGCCACTGGACGAGGGTGGGTAATTATGGATTGGGTCTTGAGCCGGTATGTGGCCCAAATTTCCCATGGGTTGTGGTTGAGGGGCTTGTGAAATTGAGTGAGTGTGACCAGGCCTAAGAACCGAAGGCCCAGTCTTTTGAGATGAATTGTCACGCGACTGGGCCTGTGTTCTTTGGTCCAGTGGGCCCAAACTCAAATTTTTGGCACTCCCCGTAGGTATCGAGCTGTGGAAAAAATGTGTTAGATACGAAAATTTATCATCATCCAAAAAATCATAGGTATGAGTCCCGGTTTCATGTATCTTAGCGAAGGGAAAAATTGTTTCATCAAAAATTCCGTGAAGAATTATAATTATTATTTTGGAAGAAATGTCGTAACATTGGTAACCGCGATGATTAGTAAGATATCCCAAGAAAATACATGGAGTAGATCGGACTTGGAGTTTTGTGATTGTGGTGGACGGGAAGAGTGGGTAGCAAAGACAACCAAACACTCTTAAATGATGATAGCAGGGCTCTCGTAAATAAAGCATTTTTAATGGAGCTTGATAAGACATGTTTTTATGAGGTAGGATATTCAACGGTAAGTGGTCATTTGGAGTGCATAATGTCAAAATACGGGGGGAAGTAAAGCATGAGCTAGAGATGTTGTAACAATATTGTTTATGGTTCTAATTTTGTGTTCCGCCTTCCCATTTTGTGATGAAGTGTGAGGACAAGACATACGAAAATTTATACCATTTGTTTTGAAAAAATTTCAAAACTGTTTATTGTCAAACTCCCTCCTATTGTCACATTGAATTTTTTTGATATCACGTTCAAATTAAGTTCGGATGAATGCTCTAAATGTGAGAAAAGTGGAAAAGACTTGTGATTTTTTCGACAAAGGGAATGTCCACAAGTAATTAGAGTAATCATCAAGTATGAGAAAAAAATATCTATGCTCCGAAGAACTCAAAACAGGTGATGTCCAAAGACCACAATGTAAAATGTAAAATGACATAAGAGTGCATGAAGTAGAAGAAATAAATGACAATTTAACATGTTTACCAAGTGCACAAGAATGATATTTATCTAGAGTCCGTGTTTGGGTACAAGAAATAAATTTATTTTATTTAAGAGAGGCCAAAACAGACTCTCCCAGGTGTCCCAAACGTTCGTGCCATAAATATGGTGCCAACGTTGCAAACGTAGATAGAAACTTGGATTGTTTATTGGGTAAACTTATTGGATAGAGCTCCCCTTACTGTCACATCTCATGAGATGCTTCCTCATCTGAAATTCATGCACGGAAAATCTAAAAGGGTCAAAACAAACAGATACCTAATTATCAGTAGTAAATTTTCTAACGGAGACCAAGTTTTTTGATTAATTTAAGAGCATGAAGGACATTCTTTAAAATTAGTGGTGGGTATAGTGGTGACAATTTGCTAGAGTCATACCCTTTTATTGGAATTAAATAGTCATTTCCAACAACTATACCATTATCATTGCTCAAATTAAAATAGGATGAGAGATTATATTGGGAGGACGTCATATGGGACGTCGCTCCGGAGTCCATATACCAATTTGAATCCGATGGATTAAGTCCAAGAGTGTGTATTGCGGACTCTATATCTGTCAGGTGGGCCAATGCCAAGTGAGCCTCCTGCCACTGAGTCGGTAGTGGCCCATTTGCCATCGAATCGCTGCCGTTATTTCGACCGCTGCCCAAATCCCGAGGCCCAGACACGAAAGTTAGGCGAGCCACTGGCCGATAGTGGGCTGTAGGTTGCTCGACCGCTTCATTGGAATGGATCGGGCGCAGCCCATGGCCATCGCCGTGACAAAGGGCTCGCCCCGCCACTGTGCTTCCCCTGTTGTCCCCCGGAGTTGGTTCTGTCGCCTTGTCCACCGTCACTGCCACCGCCGAAATTTTTATTTCCACAATTTTTGTTATTTCGGTTATTACCATTCCAGTTTTTATTACCATTTCATTCTTTTTGTCCTCGGTATTGTTGTTCAAAATTCATGGAATTATTATTGGTGACAACAAAATTCGAATTTGGAATTGTGGCTGCCTTTTTCGCAAAGCCCGTCTCTTCAAGAATTAACATGGAACTTGCTTGATAGAATAGGGGTAGTGGATTATTTTGGTGAATGAGCGTTCCCACACCACTATAGGCATCAGTAATCTCTGCAACCAATTGTAGGACTAATCGGCTGTTGGTGACTAGTGAACCAACATTTTTAAGTTGGTCTGACAAAATCTTCAAGTGTTGACAACATGTCGATGCATTTAGGAAATCTGTCATATATATGGCGGAGAATTCTTGTTCCAATGTCACGTCACGAGAATTTTTATTATCTTGAAAAATGTCCTGAAGCGATCCCAATCCTCCTTTGCAGTGGAATCTGGTTCCATTATTGTGTGCAATAAATCTGAAGAGATTGTTGCATAAATCTATCCAAGAACTGTGGCATCAAGAGTTTCCCACAGTTTCAAGTCATCACCTGTCAATGATTCATTCCCTTTGTGATTTGTCGGTGGGATTATGTGATGAATAATCCGGTGAGAGCGGCAACATATTTTGAATAGTTCTTCCCATGTTGTGTAGTGAACATTTTTCATCTCAGGTGTGCTGGAAACATGTGTTTTTATGTTTGAAATGACTAAAGTTGCATGGTAAAGAGATTTGGATTCAGACATTGTTGGTTGGATGGAACAAAAAATGAAGAACAATAATTGAGAGGAAAAAATATTCAAAAATTTTCGGTCAAGAAGGGTTCTGGGCGAAAATTTGAGAAGAATGAAGGAAAAAAATTATTTTCGGCCAATGGTAAGATTTTGGATGAAAGTTGATAAGAAAAAATTGGATCTTTTTCTTAGACTCTTGATATCATAATAGAAGAAATATTTTTTTGATGTATTCTTTCATATAGGGCAAAATATATACACAATATATAATTAATGTGAAGAGGAAATCAAACCTCTAATCTTCCTAATTAATATCAATCCCTACTAATTTTCTCAATCAATAATCCCTAATAATCTTCCTAATAATCATTTTAGTACTTATCATAAATAAAATGATACTACATTAATAATAATATTCAACCAAATAATATTAATGATAATATTCTAACAATTACATCACTGTTATTTTGTAAAATACAGAAACGTTATTTGATTGTATCTCATCTGTGAAGCCCCGAGTTATTTTAACGTCCCTTAATGTTTTGAATAAATATTCATTCGGTGAATTGAAGGAAGTAGGCCGAGCCCACAATTTCTTTTACCGTGGATATCCCTTTTTTTTTTACGAAGAAACTCGCAATTGCTATTCTTGAGTGCGTTCTGGGTAAAGCTCGGGCTGACGCAATAGCCTGGAAATCACGTCAGCCAATTAACCACACTTGACAAGCCATGTGTGACAGACTCAACCAAAAAGATTTATGCAGGAGATCAAACTCGTGATCTTGCGATTCCGCGCTCTACTGCTACACGATTAGTTGATTAATTATTTTGAATCGAAGGAAGTAGGCCGAGCCCACAATTTCTTTTACCGTGGGATATCCCTTAGTAAGGGCATATGATGTTTCATAGAATTTTGGTGGCTGGAAAGAAACTTTGCTTGGACTGTGCCGAAGTGAAGAAGAACTGTACAGGAAATCGTAAGCTCTCAACAACTGTGATTTAAGATTTTGATCCTGATTCGGCGATCACTCGAAGGACGTATGAGGTCAAGTTTGGTCTCTAAAGTTGAGATAAGTTTAGATTTACTTTTCTAATAGAAAATTTTAATAGAACTTATGTACTCTATGTGTTCGATAGTATGCTTTATGAATTTTTTTTGTCATTAAGTACTCAGTCCTATCCGTCCTTATTCATTACGGTTATAAGTGATAGTACAAGAATCCTTTAACATATTGTGTGATGTCTTTTATGCGTTATATGACTTTTAAACTCAGTTTTCAAGATATATATGCTTATGTGTTACACTTCATGTTATGTGCAATTGTTTGCAAATTATGTGCTCAGTTCAGTTAATGGTGTGATCACATATAGACTTAGATGGGAGAGCTAGTCGACCACCCCTTGTGTGAGTGCCATGATGGATACCCACACACTCGTAATGGCTATTGTTTGCTGGGAGATAGGTCGGTACTCCCCGTGCGTGTTTCTAGACCACACATACGTAGGGCCGCTATGTGTAACTCAGTTTCTATTTCAGTGTAGCTATTAGCTCAATGTTCAGTTTCAATTATCAGTTTTAGACTCAGTTTTTCATTCACTTATCAGTTTACAACCCTAGATTATCAGCTTAGCTTATGTTAGTTTTCAAGACTTTATATGATTTACACATTTTTTTAAAACATATTTTTCCTTGTTTATTATGCTCTTATCCTATAAAGTCTAAATCCGCTCTTTTTAGAAGGTAGTCTATGAGATTTACTGGGTACCCTTGGAGATACTTAGCCTATTTGGGCCTGCCATGTCGTGTGGCGGGTGTTGAGTATGCAGGTGACAAATCATATGGCTAGAGACAGACGTTCTAGACTCAGTTAGCAGGCTCCGTTGATGCATCTCAACGGTTTCAGATCCTTTCCAGCCGTTTATTTACTTTTAGACATTTACGTTATTCTCGGTGAATGCTCCGAAGCTTTATGTATTCAAATTTCAGTTAGAAGCTCGAGATTTGATAGTGGGTTAGCTTTAGAGACACTTTGAAGTTATGTTCCTTATTTAATTTTCTTAACATGTTTAATCAAGATGTTATTGATTTTATTTCTATTACTGAGATGAGTTCATACCTTCAGCAAGTTAATATAGGATTCGCTCAACGGATAGTAAGGGTTGGGTGTCAATCATGTCTCAGCCTTATTTTGGGGGCGTGACATCATCAATCTTGATAGTTTATTTTTATTAAGTTAAATAGATATTATTTTCAATTACATGAATAAAATATACATTTTTATTGATAAACACAAGATTCACGCACAAAGCACGTACACTAAACTAGTACTTGTAAAATCATGTTAGAAGTTTTGTTTTCTATGAGTTTCTTTAATCGTGTTTTTAATTTTTAAAACTATTGATGTAATTTTTTTATAATTTTTGTCTTATTATACTATTTTATTATATATAAATTAAAATTTTAAAAATTCATAGGACTTACGCCTCGTGCCTCAAGGCTTACGCCTCGCCTCGTGCTAGATAAAATGTCCCGCTTCATGCCTTCGCCTTTTAAAACACTGGTTAAAAAGTATATCTGACATCAACTTTAAAAAAATATAATGCAATATCATTTTCTGTGATATCTTTTGAGATCTAAAAACTCATTTGACAAGGACAGTAAGATTGAATAATACCGTGGGTTCCTATTGTTTTGGATTGTTCAAATGTGGAATATTAGATCAATAATAAAGCGTTTAACTTAAGCTGAATTATTATTTTCTTTAATTATAGCAACAATATCATTTTCACTCGTATTTAGCTTAGCTCCATAAACCCTATCTTATTTCTAGCCCTTTTCAATTTTCATTGAACCAGGTGGAATTTTCATGTACTGCACCATGTCCTCACAAGTAAAGATTTAAAAGAAGAGTAGCTTTTATACATGTTAAAAATAAATATAGTCTATAAAAGCTAGGATTAGTAACATGATAAATAAGACATTAATTACATGTAATATATAATAGGTTATTAAATTAAAGTACAATAGTGACAATGTAGTGTGATAGCAATATATTCTGTAATTAATATTTTAGTGTAATTATGTAAAGTAGAGATCCTAATTCTATTAGGACTACCATCAGAATATTAATTATATATATATATATATATATATATATATATATATATATATATATATATATTACATAAATAAGAGAACTCCAATCAAGGAGATTTACACTATTCTACATGGTATCAAGAGCCAAAAAATCCTCCATATCCTAACCCTAGTTTCGGCCGCCGTATACCTCTCCTCCGCCTCCCTTTTTTCGGCGATATTCAGCCATATACAATCCTGTACACCACCACATCTTCGTGATATACAACCATTATACCCTGCTTCTACGTGATATACAACCAGTATACCGTGTTTCTACGTGATATACACAACCAGTATACCCTGCTTCTACGTGATATACAAGTCTCTTCTCCCAAAACCTACCTGTATACCTCATATATCCCATGATACACAACTCTCTGCCCACATATTTTTCATTCTCGCCTGTATACATCAGGTATACATGCGATATAAAACAACCCGAGACACATATCACCCCAATCAAACCTGTATACCGTTGATATACAAAAGATATACGACAACCCCCTATTATCTTCTTCTCTTTTGATGCCAACTCCTACCGGAAACAACCGATATACACATTGTATACGATTGATATACACTGTCTATCACCATACATTGCTCGTTTATAGTGATATGTAACACATATACAGTGATATACAACCCTCTTACCTTTTATTTCTCTCCAGCGGGTCGTATAGCCCTGGTATACAACTGATATACGACAGTTCCACATCCTCTTTCTCTCCTAAATTTCTGATACCCTCATGGCATAACCCGCGACCCAAATAGCTTCCCACGCTTCCTCTTCCTCAACATCCGGTGTCACAAATTATCACCGCACGCCCGATTTCCAACTCGGTGGCCAACCCATGCTTCTTGCAACAGCTTCAAGAACTGGGCCTACTAATCAAGACAGGCCGTGCCCACCAAAGAATAGCTGGCATTGCAAGGCCTACGCCCATCGCCCGACTACCGGCAACTTTCACCAGGCCCACTACATAGCGGGCCAGCAGCAACAATGGTCATTACCGAGGCCCACTACCCAGCAACCCAACACTACCGGGACACTGTCCAGCCACCAGGCCCACTACATTGTGGCTCAGCAGCATCATGATGATACGTGGTAAATGAACATGGGCGTCACATCTTACCTCACCAACAATTCTGGTAATCTTCCTCAACTGCTCAATTTAAATACTCATCAATCTATTATGGTCGGAAATGGTCATCGCATTTCAATTCAAGGGTTTGGAGACACACTAACACCACCACCGCATCCCCACTTCTCCCTTAAAAATATTCTATATGACCCTAATATTATCAAGAACCTAATCTCTGTTAGAAAACTTGTCACCGATAATTTTGTATTCATTAATTTTTACCCGTTTGGTTTTTCTATAATGCACTTATGTACCGAGAAATTTCTTACAAGATGAAATAGTGTGGGGGACCTCTATCCTTTCCTATCCACGTCCACTGCCAGTGTCAATCCTCCCACATCTCTAGTTGTCATCTCCTCCTCAATGTGGCATAATAGACTTGGTCATTCGGGAGCTCATGTTTTTTATTCTCTTAGAAACCGCAATTTAATTCAATATAATAAGGGGGCGTTTGATTCGCGCAGGGTAAACGAAATGGAATCCAGTAAGGAAATCAAAGAGAAAGAAAAAGAATGACTCTGATTCTCCCTACATGTTTTGGGTATGTTTCAGAAATGGAATCAACTGCACCCTGATTCATTTTGTGACGGTTGGTGGATTGATGGAGTGAGGGTTCGCCGGAGCTTGGATCTCCGGCGGAGGGTGGCGGCGGTGGATGACAGACAGAGAAATAGGGGTGTCTTTGAAAATGAAAAGAGGGGAGTATATTGAAAAGGAAGTGGTGCGGCTGAGTTAGAGAGGGGGTGGGTAATAAATTGGGGAAAGGGAATGGAAATACCTAGGGGGTGGGGAATCAATGTAGAAGACTTTGGGGTAAAGTTAAAAATAAAAGAGGGTAAAGAAAATGTTAAAATAGGCCCAACAAACAACTTCAAATGGAATCAAGTCATTTCATTCCCTTACCCTTAAAGTATTACCCTGAACCAAACGCCCCCTAAAGGGAAACTTTCCCATAGTTGTTCGTCTTGTCATCTAAGGAAATATGTTAGACTTACATTCACGTCTTCTTTAAATATTACTTTCTCTCCATTTGATTTTATTCATGCGAAATTATGGACATCTCCTATAACTAGCAACCTATGTCATAAGTATTATTGGTATTTTTGAATGACTTTTCTCACTTCTTTTGGGTCTATCCGCTTAAACTTAAGTCTCAAGTTTACTCCAAATTCCTTGCATTTCGTACATTGGTTAGAATGCAATTTGAAAAAGACATCAAAACATTTCAATGTGATAATGGTCGTGAGTTCAATAACTCCCTCTTTCATAATTTTTGTGCAACTAATGGCATGATTTTCCGTTTCTCCTGCCCACATACTTCCCCTCAAAATGGTAATGCCGAAAGAATTCTCTACATCATTAACAATATGATTCGTACCCTTCTTTTTCATGCGTATCTCCCTCCTACCTTCTGGGTATATGCATTAAAAATGATAGAACACATTCTTAATATCTTACCTACCCGTACGATCCAAAATAGGACACCCACACAAATTCTCTTCCATCGGATCCCTTTCTATGATCACCTTCGAATTTTCAATTGTCTTTGTTACCCAACTATTGACTCCACTGTCCCTCACATATTAGCACCTCGCTCCACTCCGTGCGTCTTCCAAGGTTTCCCGTCGAACCATCGGGGGTACTTGTGCTATGAGTTATCCACAAATAAAAGCATAGTCTCACGCCATGCCACGTTTGTTGAGTACGTTTTCCCGTTTGACAACATCTAATAATTTTTTAGTCACTGACTACCATTTCCTTAATGACTCGGAACCTCCCCTCTAATTCAAAACGCACTATATTTGTCACGACCCGAGTCGACGGGTCCGCGACTGGTGCCCTACCTGAGCACCCTTATACCCATACATCACATATACTCAACTGAGACTCGGAAAAATAATGAAATCTGTAATCATATAAATACAGGCAATCCGGCAAGGCTGCCGCGATATACAGAATATCCAAAATGAGTACCACTCACACATGTCTCGCTACATATACATCCCACACCTGTCTACAAGACCTCTAAGAGTTTGATAATGACATGTGACGGGACAAGGCCCCGCCGTACCCCTGAATATACATGAGTCTAAAATCAAAGACTGTACCAAAATGACAAGCTCCGGAACAGTGGAGCTATACCAAAAGTTGGGCAAGGATCCTAAGCTCTAGGATCACCAAACTGGGTACTTATACCTGCGGGCATGAACGCAGACCCCCGGAGAAGGGGGTCAGTACAACACGTACCAAATATGTAAACATAAAGTACAATAAATAAGATCATAACTGGCTAAAAGATGACCGGGACAAGTATGAAAATCAAAACCAGATCCAACCGTGCCATATGAATAGAGCCAACTGTACCTTATAAAAATAGAGAGTCAATTGTACCTTTTAAAAATAGAGTCATGTAAAAATCATGGGACGTCTGCCCTTATACTTATCATATGCATATACATGCTAGCCTGAGTATCCTGTACTCGCATCATGGAATGCAAGTCCATGGAATCATATACATATATATATATATATACACGCATGAGTATCCTGTACTCGCATCACGGAGGTCGGTCCATGGAATAATATACTTATACTGCCCGACCCTCTAATGAAGGACACGACGAACATATGAGGGATTGTGCACAAATAGCTATCATAAGCAACCATATGAAATTTAAATCATCTTTTGACTCTCAACAAATCTTTAAAATGAACTTTCATTTTAGAAAAACCAAGACACTATCATGTCATGTATCCTTTAAAATCATCATTTGGAAGATCAAGGCACTATATATCATGTATCAATAAGAATAAAGACTTAATGGAATTACGTACGTCCGTCGTACACCCATGTCATATAAATATCATGCCAAAGAAGAAAGGATAGTTTCACATACCTTATAGGCTATACCAACTTGACAACTAGAATACGTCTCAAGTAGTATTTCAACCTATAATAACAATAACACGTCTATCAACTTCATGATACTAGTATACACTATACCACATAATGACTCTCCTTTCATATAAAAATTCGGGCAGCACTTCCCCTACTTATACATACGTTTCCACCTTACAAATAAGGTCAATAACATCAATAACCAAATACCAATTAAGTACACAACCAAAACAACAACCAAAGTGATTCACACACCTACTTCTCATGTTAATCCGACCTCTTAATCCATATAAAACAGTCCACTAAAAACAGTTCATAATCCAACACAACGAGGGTAAAATGTGAAGCATTTCTACACCTTTTTATACCCTTATTCTTTTAGGACATACGTTAGCAATTACCATATTTAAACATGAATAATTGTAACTGAGTTTTCAGCATTATAACACCACAAAACAATCCCTAAAACAACACCACAATATTCCACAGTTTTATACAATCTCGGCCAAAAAGACCTAATACCATTCCCCATTTCATAATTCCTTATAATCCAACTCAAGTCTCAACACTTCATATAAACAGTTTATACTTTCCATAACAAAATTTCCTTCATCTAAAAACATGTAGCAAGTGGTGATAACAACAACAATAACCAACAAATCCAAGTAATGAAAAATAGCCAAGAATCGACCAACATGCCAACAACAACCACATGCATTTTCTTGCTTCCAATCCTTCTAAATAAATGTTCATCCATTAACTATAAAATCATTTATCTACCAATAACTTATTAAGAGGAAGAAATCTTACCTCTACTTTAGCCAAAGTAGTCCTTAGGTTTTCGGCTCACACTTCACTTCCACACCATTTCTTCACGCTACAACCACATACACGTATCCCCTATAAGCTTGTAACCATCTTCCTTTCATGTTTTCCTTCCAAAAAGTTCATTTTAAAGCCTAGGATTTCAAGATACTTTTCGGCCAAACCGTGGTTTAAAATTCTTGGAGAGTTAACTTGGCTTAGAACTTAGGTAGAGGGCTTAATCTTGGAAAATAATTTAACTTGTTCTTCACTTGGCCAAGGGATTTTCGAAAACCTTGAAGGAGAAGGGAGAGATAAGGGTTTGAAGGATGAAGGTGTTCTTGATCCAAGTCTTGCAAGACTTGTAATATATGGTGTATGTAGCATAAGTGAAAGGGGACCCATGAACCCCACTAGTCCACTTGTCACAAAATATCTCGGACTTGAAATTTCTCGCTGACCGCATGGCGCAAAGATGGCACCGCGTTCCGAATTCTGCATTTCTACAAGCCAAGATCATGCTGTCAGGCCTAAAATTCTCAGCACGCATTTTCTCACTTATATGTTCTGGAATTACGAGGTGTAACAATATTAGCCTAATTCCAACGCGTCAAACAATGCCACACCCACTGCCTCGCCCCGCACCCATCGCTCTATCAATGCCATCGCCTCACACCCATCCCTCTGCCCAATCATCTGACTCCCTGCCCAATCACCAAAAACACTACCCCCAACCCAACACACTACCCGATAACCCGACCAACTGCCCCACCCGACACACTCCCAATCCTGCCAATCCACTGCCGCCCGTAATGACTCCTGAGCCCCATCCCCCTCAGCCTCAACCTACCGCCACACTACTCTAAAACCATCCCCCTACCTACCGTATGGAAACTCGTACATAACACAGGATTTTCAAGCCAAAGGTTCACTTTAACCTCTCCACTCAAACTATATCCTCAATTCCTAAAAATCCAAAATTGGTCAAACTTGACCCAAATTGGAATGCGGCCATACATAAGGAGTTTAATGCGTTAGTCAATCAACACACTTGGGATCTTGTCCCAAAACCAGTGGGGATGAATATGATTCGGTGTATGTGGCTCTATAATCACAAATTCAGAGACAATGGTAAGCTTGAACGTCATAAGGCTAGAATTATGGCTAATGGTATAAGGCAACATGGGAGTTGATTGTGGTGATACTTTTAGTCCGGTGATCAAACTGGTCACCATTCACACCATGTTGATCATAACTATGGGTAATAATTGGCGTATTCATCAGCTTGATGTAAAAATGATTTCTTACATGGAAATTTGAAAGAAACCGTATATATGCATCAACCACATAGCTTCGTGCATCCGTAGGTTCCTCAGTATGTCTGCCATCTTTGTAAGTCCCTATATGGTTTAAAACAAGCCCACAAGGCTTGGTATGAGAGATTTGCTACATACATCATACAAATCAGGTTCGTGTGCAGCAAGAGTGATCATTCGCTCTTTATTTTTCATCGCGGTACTGACACAACTTACCTTATTTTATATATGGATGATATTATTTTGGCAGCTTATTCTGATACACTGAAACACGAGATCATTGTCCTGCTCAAGTGTGAATTTGCTTTGACAAATTTGGGTAAGTTGAGTTATGTTTTAGGGATATTAGTGACCAGATATACACATACCATATTCTTGTGTCAGCATAAGTATGCAGATGAGATTATATACAGGGCTAAAATGGTAAACTACAAGATCATGCCCACTCTTGTCGACTCAAATTTCAAACTCAGTGCAGAGGATGGGATCTGGTCAGCGATCCCTCTCTTTATAAGAGTATCACAGGTGCTCTTCAGTATCTCACCTTTACTCGGCCAGATATTGTATATGTTATTCCGCAAATATTTTTGTTCATGCACGCTCCCAGAGAGCCTCACTTTACAACTCTTAAGTGTATCATTTGGTACGTTAAGGTCACTCTTGACTATGGACTGCATTTATATCCCTCTACAACAACTAGGTTGCTCTCTAACAAAGACACATATTAGGCAGACTGTCCAGACACCTGTCGTTCTACGTCTGACTATTACATATTTTGAGGGATAATATTATATCGTGGTCTGCCAAGCGGCAAGCCACATTTTCCCGTTCGAGTGTAGAAGCAGAATATTGAGGTGTTGCGAACGTTGTTGACGAGCTATATTGGCTCCAAAATCTTTTTTTGAGATTCATTGTCCCTTACTTAAGGCATCTTTAGTATACTGTGATAATATATCTATTCTCTACTTGTCTCATGGCCCATTTCAGTATCAGCGAACCAAACATATTGAGATGGATATTCACTTTGTTTGTGAGAAGATTGCAATGGGTCATGTTAGGGTGTTGCATGTTCCTTCTTCGTATTAGTACACATATATCTTCACAAAGGGGCTTCCTCACCAACTGTTTCTTGACTTCAGATTCAGTCTCAGCGTCCGACCTCCTTCCGCTCCGACTGAAGGGGTGTGATAGTGAATAAATTCCATATATTCATAATATATTCTGTAATTAATATTTTAGTGTAATTATGTAAAATAGAGATCTTAATTTCATTAAGATTACAATTGTACACTATATATATATATATATATATATATATATATATATATATATATATATATTGCTTTAATAAGAGAACTTCAATCAAGGATATTTACACTATTCTGCACAATATGTTTTGGCGGTATCATTGTATATAAGTTAAATCTATACAAAATTTGTATCTCCTTTTCTCGATACGATTGTCGGTTGACATCTGATGTTCGATAAAAAATACATATATTTATTATTATTTGTGTAACATTTTAGTACTTTTAATTGTCTTTTTAGTATTAATTATAATAAGGTGTGCTTAATATATTTTTTACTATATATAGATAAAGTGGTATGAAAATAAAGAGATTTGGAGCAAAATTGAATAAATGTGGAACAAAAAGAAGAAGAGACAAGAAAGGGGTACAAAGAGGGGACATACTGATGACTAAGAAAGAGAAAAAGAAGACTAAGTGCAAAAGAAGTAAGGAAACAAAAAGCGAAAGATGTCCTCCGGGGCATAGATGAATGGCAAAGGAGTGGAATTAAAAATCCAGCTGGAGGCCTGCAGTGTGGGTTCGAACCCTGGTGGGAGCAATTTCCCCTTCTTCTTGGGTAGGAACTTGTAGGTAATATCAGTTGCTCTATTCTCAAACACTGGTCATTCAGGCACATCCTGCGATTTACTGGTAGTAGTGTTTAGGGACCGGGCTACTATCTCCAGAAATAGTCTGGCGTAAGTCGGGAAGCTGTATATCAAAAAAAAGAGGAAGACGTTACTTGGCAAAAAGGTTCCCTCCGATCAGTGCGTGCCACACTGGAATCGTGGGAAGTTACGGCTGTAGAAGTTTTTTTGTCTTCTATGGTGCTTGTGCGATGCATAGGCAGCGCGGGACCCGCAGGTTTTTTCGGTTTGATTTGATTTTTAAAAGCTCTTGCCTTTTGATAACCTATAAATACATATTCTACACAGTTTCTATAAAACTTTGGGATTACTTTTGACCCTGAGTTCAGAGCTTGAGACCTAGGGAGAGTTGTGAGTTGTCGTGGCAGTTGATTGAGTTTTATCTCTTCTTCTCTATATACTAGTTTTTATATTTTCTTTGAATAATTTGTTGTATTTTCTATATGTCTATGTGGATCTAAACCTCTCGTTCCAGGGTTATGGTTCTTTCATGAACGTTGTTATTCGAATATTGATTTCAATTAATTAGTTTATCGTATTGACTTATTTATTTAATCCTGAACTTAATTACTTGGTTGCTTGATCACCAATCAAACACTATCTTTGATTCTCATATTGAACTCGAGAGAGGGATACTAGGATAAAATAAGGTTAAATAGAGCAGGATCTCAACCCTGGGCATCGGGAACGAATTTGCGTCTAGGATATATATATATCTAGTTCGCCAAGCTTGGTTGATATACATGAAATATAAATGCATTCGAGTTAAGGTTCATGACCATAGAGATATAGACGTGAAAGTAATATGAATAGGAGACTAGAGGACTCGAGAGATTCGTAGTCGTAATATCAACCCTGTCAATCAGTAACTAGATAAATTTATAAGTTGAATCAATTGAAGAATACAACGTGATTATTAGATAGACCATATCCTAGATCAATTTCATACCATTGATAATATAAAACCCGCTCTTTCTTTGTCGAAGTTCATCATTTGTTTTCTTTTTATTTTAATTAGTTTACAATTATGACCTACGTATCTCATCTCTTGTTTAGATAATTAGGATCGTTTGATTTAGTAAATAGTTAAACACAAGTTCATGTGGGTTCAACATCCAATTTTTTAAAATTACTATATTAATTGTAAGATCGCGTATATTTGCGGACGTTTGGGAACAACAACATCTCTTCCAATTCACACCCCCGTAGTCATAGCGGGCGGTTGTCGTACGCTGAGACTGACCCTAAAATCTTCAAATAAAACTAATGGAAGACCCTTAGTAAATATGTCAGCAATCTGGTACCACAAAGGGACATGGAGGACGCGTACTTGTCCATGAGCTACCTTTTCTCGAACAAAGTGTATGTCCATCTCGATATATTTTGTGCACTGATGTTGGATCAGATTTCCAGAAAGATAGACTGCACTCACATTATCACATTATATCAAGGTAGCCTTCTGAATAGAAGAATGTAACTCTAGTGAAAGATTATGTAGCCAACATGACTCAGATACCACATTGGCTACCCCTCGATACTCGGCATTCGCACTGGATCGTGATAAAGTAACCTGGCATTTTGCCAACCAATAGACCAAGTTATCGCCAAGGAACATACAATAACCAGATGTCGAATGTATGGTATTTGGACAACCACCCCAATCAACATTTGTATATGACACAAAAGTAGAGACCGAGGACGGATATAAATGCAATCCAAAATCAAGCGTGCCTTGTATGTATCAGATAATACGTTTGAGCGTGCATGTGCTCAATCTGCGGATCATGCATAAATAGATACACATGTTGTACTGCATATGTAATATCTGTTCTTGTGAAAGTCAGATACTGAAAAGCCCCTATAAGACTACGATAATAGGTGGGATCCTCGTATGGTGTGCTAGACGTTGCACTCAACTTGAGTTTGGTATCAATCGGAGTAGGAGTAGACTTACATGATGACATGTCAGCTCTCTCAATAATCTCTGTCGCATACTTTTTCTGTGATAAAAATAAACCACATGCATGACGAGTGACTGCAATTCCCAAAAAATAACTCAAGGGCCCCAAGTCCTTCATATCAAATTCTGAACTGAGAAGGGACATGATAGACTTGCGTAGATTATCAGATGAGGCAGTCAATATTATATCATTAACATATAACAATATGTATGCTAGAGAAGTACCACGATGATAGATGAACAGAGAATGATCAGATATGATGTGATAAAACTCAATAGTAGACACATAATCTCCAAACCTTTTATACCAAGTCCGTGGGGGCATGCTTAATCCCATACATGGATTTTTTCAGCAAACACACATGATGAGGATAATTGGAATCCCTAAAACCCAAGGGCTGATGCATGTAAATTGTCTCCTTAAGATCACAGTGTAAGAAAACATTCTATATCCAACTTGTGAATGGGCCATACTTTCGAGAGAGCTAGACTGAGCATAATGCGAATGGTTGCCAGTTTGACCACTGGACTAAATGTCTCTCCACAATCCACACCAACATGTTTCATTTTACCATCACCTACAAGACGGACGAACCTTATTCCTCTCAAAAGAACCGTCTGAATATTCTTTATGAGTTAAAATCCACATGGACCAAATCATTTTAACACCAGGTGGGCAAGGCAGCAACTCCCACATCTTATTTTCAATAACAATATTATATTCGTCATCCATGACCAATTTCCAATTTGGGTCATGAATGGCAGACACCGATTACGGGGTAGGGAAGATTTAGTGACAATAGAATTAAAATTAAAATGCCATTTCAGTTTGAAAATCCCCCTTTGGCTACGAGTAACTGGCCCTTGACTCGAGGTAGAAGTGGACGAGATTAGGGAAATTATTTGGTTGGCAATAGACTGGCCAGCAGACAGTGGGCCTGTTGGCCCAACAAATGGACTAGAAACTAGAATCGCATCGAATCGGCAAAGGCCCGAAGCCGGGTCAAGATAAATATCGATCGGGCCGAGACATCACCCACCGCTTGAGACCATGTTAGGCGACGACGCCGACCAGACAAATTGGGCGGCCAGCCGGGCTTTCTTGGTGGATTCGCTCACTAATATTTCAGATAAATGGTGGATAAGATATGGTGAGATCCTATCATCCAAAAAATTATACGAACTAGACACATGACTACTCAATTTAGCAAACGAAAATTGGGACTCATAAAAAATAACACGATGACTAATTATGATTTTGTTAGAGAAAAATCATAACATTTGTAATCATGATGATTAGATGGATAACCCAAAAATACACACGCTGTTTAGCGGACTTGAAGTTTGTTAATTGTAGTAGACGGAAAAATGGATATCATAAACACCCAACCACCCTAAGATGAACATTCAAATGATCTTTATTGTAAAGAATTTTAAGTGGGGATTGATATGCTAACCTTTAAGAGAGAGGGAGTTAAGTAGATATGTAGCCATTTGCAATGCATGATGTCAAAAAGAATGTGGTAATGACACATGAGCTAGCAAGGTACATACAATATTATTTATGGAATGAATTTTTCTCTCGGCCTTCCCATTTTGTGAGGACGTATGTGGATAAGAAAACCGAAAAGATATGTCATTAGTGTCACAAAACTTTCGAAACGACCCATTATCATATTTTCTGCCATTATCACATTGAATATTTTTAATTTTACATTCGAATTGGGTATGAATGAATGCTCTAAATTTTAAGAATGTGAAAAATACTTAAGACATTTTAGATAAAGGAAAGGTCCACAAAAAATTAGAATAATCATAAAAAAATAAGACATAATAACGATGGTCCAAAGAACATAAAATGGGAGATGTCCATAAATCACTATGAATAATGTCAAATGAAATCAAAGTACGAGAAGTAGATTCTACAAACGATAATCTAACATGTTTCCCTAATGGACAAGAAGGACAAAGTGGAGTACTACGCATACCCTTACACACAATTAAATTATTTTTATGCAGAGAAGATATAATAGATGACCCAAATACGCATGTCACAATGAAGGAGCAAAAGCGGCAAAGGTAGAAGGTGTGACTTGACTCGTGAAATGGCGGTGATTGGATAAATCTCTCCCCTAGTATTGCATTTCATTAGAGGTGTCCCCGTCTTGAAATCATTTACAAAAAATCCAAACAGATCAAAATTAACAGAAACTCAATTATCAGTGATAAATTTTTGGACAGACACCAAAGTTTTAATTAAGTTAGGGGCATAAAGAATATTTTTCAAGACAAGAGGTGTATGTGGGGGAGATAAATTCGTATGACCATAAGCGCGAATTGGAATTGAACTGTCATTACCAACAAATATGCCACGATTATTGCTCAAATTGAAATAACACGAGAGAGTACCTTGTGCGAACGTCATATGAGAAGTGTATCCGGTGTCCATATATCAATTTGGGTCCGGGTGATTTAATCCAAGTGTATGCATTATGGCCTAAATATTCGTAGGTGTCGAGATCGGACCTGGGCCCACAAGATTATAGGGCTGCTAAGGCTGAGGCCCAAGCAGGACTGCCTACTACCCTAGCCCATCATTGAATCGTGATGCATTATTCTGGACCGGAAAACTGGGTCTGGAAGCTGACTGGAATTGGGCCTAGTTTCCAGGATATGGCATCAGTGAAAAATACGGGTTGTTGGGCCAATGGCCACTGGTCCAGCCCCACGTACAGAAGGCCCAAGGCTGCGGCCAGTTGGCATACGGTCTACTTTTTCGAGCACCACTTCTGCCGCCGCCACTGTTCCAGCCACCATCGCCGCCGTTGTTACCACAATGACTGCCTCCGCAGTTTTTACCATTATTTTTCTGATTTTGACCCCTTTTTCCGCCACCGTTGTTATGTTTTTTGCTTGAATTTTTGGAGAAGGAGTTAGGGTCGTCTAAAGTGGCCATCATCATGACGGAATTTTCTCCGGTAACCGTTTTCTTAGCCAAATCGGACTCTTTCAACGTGAGCATGGAACGAGCCTAATAAAATGGTGGGAGAGGATAACTTTGACGAAGTAGTGTCCCAACTCCATTATAGGCCTCAGATAGGTCTGTAACCATTTGAAGAACAAGACGATCATTGGTAACGGGCGCACCAATATTTCGGAGTTGATCCGCCAATTCTTTCAGCCTTTTACAATAGGCTGAGAAGTTAGAAAAATCTTCCATGTTGACATGAAAAAATTCCTGCTCAAGAGTGACAGCACGATAATTTTTGTTATCTTGAAATATATCACACACCATATTCCAAGTTTCCATCGATGTAGCGTCGGGTTCAATAATTATCTGTTAGAGGTCTGTCGAGATAGTGGAATAAATTCACTGGAGAACGATAGCATCAAGGGTTCCATAACGTAGGATCATCTTCGGGGGTAGGCACTTTCTCCTTGCCAGTTACCGAGGGGATGATGTGATGAAGGACTTGATGCGAGCGTGCGTGGAACTTGATAATTCCGCCCACGCCACGTATTGGATGTTTTCCATCTCAAGAACAATAGGGATGTTGTTCTTTGATGTAGACATAACGAAACAACAATAGGTGAATTAGGGATTTGGAAAAAAATTTGGGAAGAGAGAAAGAAATTGCACGGAAACTGAGAAATTGCACGGAAACTGAGAAATTGCACGGAAACCGAGACTGAGAAAGGACTGCGAAATTGTCTTTGTGAGAAGGTATTTTAGCTATAGACTTCTGATATCATGAGAGAAATAATCTCTTGATTAATTTCATTGATGAAGAGGTATTTATATACAATTTACAATCCCTAATTATGAAAAATCATATTCCTACTATAACAATAAATCATATTTATACTTATACAAGAATTTTACAACTATGATAAATTTGTACAATAAAATTGGGTGCAATTATACACATGGATATAATATTTCTGTCACTTCAGAATAAATTTCTTTTAAGTATTGATTACTCTTAGCTACGGTAGTATGGTGCAACTGTACATATATACCAGCTTAATTGACCAAAAAGAAATGGAACCCTCTTTCCTGTTTGGTATCCTGATCCAAATTCCCACAAACCAAACTACTGAAGAATACAAATATAAAAATAAAATAAGTTAAATGTCTTGATTTTAAGCTGTATTTAAAAAAAAATGTCATATTTCTATATTAATTAAAAAATAATTTAAAAGGGCGATCTGATTCACAAAATATTTCGCATTAACAGGATTAAGGGAAGGGTCAGACTCTAAGGAGTGTGACGTAGACAATCTACCTTAATATAAGCATTAGTGACTGCTTCCATGGCTCGTACCCGTAACCTAGAGGTCTCATGGAGATAACTTTATTCAAGGATCTTCTTCTATTAAAAACAACAACAACATATTCAGTATAATCTCACAAGTGGGGTTTGAGGAGGATAGAGCGTACACAGTTCTTATCCTATCTTGGTAGGTAAAGAAGTTGTTTCTGATAGACACTCGGCTCAGAATAAAGCAAAAACAAAACATGTCATAAAATAAAAAGTAACAACACAACAATATGCTAAGCGAAAAATAAGAAACGACAGATAATATTAGCAATCGAAGTAGAAGAAACTACCGGAGGAATATTACAATTATTATTAAGGAAGGGAAAACTAGACAATGTTCTACTACCTATTAACCTTCTACTTTAATCTGTGTCCTCCACAACCTCATATCTAAGATCATGTCCTCGGTAAATTGCAACTGCGCCATGTTCTGTATAATCACCTATCCCCAATACTTCTTCGGTCTACCTCTGCCTCTCATGAATTCATTCATAGTCAACCTCTCACACCTTATGGGGCATCCCTGCATCTCTTCCTCACATGCCCGTACCATCTAAGACTCGCTTTCCGCATCTTATCTTCTAACTAAGTTACCCCCACATTGTCTCAAATATCTTTATTTCTATATTGTCTCTCCTAGTATACCCAGACATCCATCGCAACATCCTTATCTCGGCAACTTTCATCTTCTAAACGTGAAAGTGGAAACACTCCGCCCCATAAAATATAGTAGGTCTAACCATCACTCTCTAGAATTTATATCTCCTTATATTAAGACTAATTTAATTTTAAAATTAATCCTTAATAGATAATTTATAACCACAGAAATATTGAATATTTGTTTTAGATCACAAAATTTAAAAGCTTTTTTTTCTTTGTAGACTCTATATACATTTAAATAATGCTATATAAACTAAGACGAAAGAAGTATAAATTCATATTATACTCCTTCACATCAAAAAATACATTGAGAGCTAGTACATCCTTTGATGTGTGATTCAATGAATTTTATCATTTAGAAGAGGGATTGAATCAAATCTTGTGGTGATCTTTTCTTAAGCGAATATTTGCTATATATCCAATTCTTAATTCTTGGAACATTCAATTATTCATTTATTACACAAGGATTTCTGAATAATAAACTTCTTATTGTTATCTAATTTGGAGAATATTGGAGAATTTTCTCAAGCATATTTTGCAGGCACCCATATGCTTGGACATCCTGAATTGTCTGCTAATAACATTTTACATAAGCTGCAGATCTATATGTTCACCAATATTGAACTTTAGTATTGAGTAATACTGGCAAAAAATAAAACACTTATTTTACGAGTATTATTCCAAGAAAAATAGTGTTGTCCAATTTGTGTTAAAAATCAATAAATCAGAAATTCAACTTAATATGAAGAAAACGTAAATGTGGAAATTTAAATATTCGAGATCACAGAATTAACAAAGTGTCCCTAAGGAATTTAATCTTCTCAAGTACCCGAGGTTATGGATTACTTTCTCCCAGGATATAACGGATAAACCTGTCAAAGGAGTAGTGGTACCTCAAACGCTTCTAACTTCACGCGAACTCAAAGGTGGCAACGAATCACACAAGACACTGACTCAATTTTATGTTGTAAAAAATGATGCAGAATGTAGATGATTATGCAGAATATTTTCAATGCAGAAAATTGAGGCTAGTCCTATGAATTTGTAGCCAACAAAGGGTAGTGTGAACGGGTGCTATTGTGCCTTATCGAAAAAGTCAAGATTCTTCATTTTCCATTCACACACACTTAACTAGATTAATTTATTAGCTAGCTTCAACATTGCTCCACATGAATGGGGGATGTCTATATGATGAAAAACATGCATGCATGAAAACTGTATGATTCGTAAGCAAGAATTAATTGCATCTGGATAAGTAGATTTTTCTTTGAACTTTCCGTAGTGAACATATGTCGGATATACTCGGACAATCGGTAGATTTGATATTTTTGAATTGTCGAGCTTTGATGGATATCTGGTGATGTTCATCCTAAAATTGCATATATTAGTCATTGTGACCTCACATTGTAAAACTTTTAATCGTCTTTTGAGTATCATTTATAGTGATGTGTGCTTAATATGATATTTTTACTATATAAAAATAAAGCGGTGTGAAGATGAAGAGGTTTTGAGCAAAATTGAATAAAACACGAAAGAAAAAGAAAAGAGAAAAAGATGGGAGGCAAGTGGTAGACACCATAATAGCCTAATCATTGGCTATTTATGGTGTAATGATTAGCAAGTAACAAAGACCAAGCATGCAAACTGAAAGTATGTATGTCCTAGAAACAATCATTTTAAGAACAAATGTACTTGAACACATTTATATTATTAATAAGATTAATATATTTTGAAATTTTTGTAATTATTGAGTTATGATTTTTATTGTTTGTGATTATTCATTAATGTGCATCCCTTGAGTTTACGTTGTCATTTATAAAGCGAGATATTAATGATAGAACGTAACTCTTAAAGTTGCCTTAACTGATAATCATTGAGAATGAGATATCAGTGATATATTATAAGTTAATATGTGGTATGCATCACATTCTTAGAGAATATAGTATGTCTCACTTACTACTAGTATGATTACTAGTGATGGACACATAGATACTCTTAGAGGGTATTGGTATACTCAGCTGATAAACTATTTGTTATACATGGCTAGAGTATTATCAGCATGTGGGAGATAGATGTCATTTGACTTGAGGTCAATACGCACCTAATTTGCAGAGTAATGTACTTTGATCATGTTCTAAGCTTAAATTTCTTATAGGATAAGACATGACTTGTATTGGGTACATTGCGATGCAAACCAAGGTGGTAGTTGAGCCAAGAATATAATTCATTCCTCGATTGGATATTCGAGAGGAACACTCAGCTTCTCAGTAATGTTAGGTCGACCAAGTCATTGGCCAATGCAAGAGACATTTAGGATATGATCTAGTTGTCGACTAATATAGATGAGATAAAGTGATCAAGTCATTTGGATAAACACACACTTGGCAAATCCTAAGCTTGATCGAGTGTGTTGCGAATGAAAGAAATTTATCATCTCACATAAATGTTATGTTTACTGGAGTCTTGTAAACCTACTTCACATATTGAGTTCGCCATATGACGCAGTCTATGAGTTCAGTGTGAACCTTAATTAGATTAAGTGTCGATGTGTGAAGGTCTAAAGGGTCACACTAAGTCGATTGTCTTTTCGGTATAAGGGTATATTGAGATAATGTAAAATACTTGATTTAGAATCAAGATATTTTAACTAATAATAAATTATGGGATAATTTTTATTTGATGGAAATTATTTAATTAAGTCAAAATTAGATTTTGGATTTAATTAAAATTAAAACGTGCAGAAATATTAAAATAAAGGGGAGGCGTCGGCGCTACCGAGAGTCGAGCCACGGTGCGATCTGCAAGAGGCGGATCGCCCACTGCATCTCAGATTTTGGGTCCAATTTTAAGCCTAATCTTAATCTAATTTGTACAATATTTCCCCTATATATTCAGCACTTAACCCATAATTTCAATACACTTAATTCTTACTTTCTGAACTCAGAGTTCAGAGAATAATTTTTTTTCAAACCTTTGCCAAGATTTTCTGATTTTCCTGACAGAGGAATATACCACAACAAAGACTTGCGGTCGAAAGAATAATCGTGTGCGCTCCCTCTAGTAGAGACTTCAGATAACATAAACTGTAAGTCTATTTTTATCTTTGCATATTTCAATTGTAACACAATCATATCAGAAAGAATTATTGGGGTAAGTAAATAAAATTTTAAATTTGCATTGTGTCTTAGTTATTGGCTATTTAGGCAGAGATGAACAAAACAAACCTGAAGCAGTGGGCGATTAACAAGCGTAGCAGACATAACGCGAACTTTTACATCTCTGCATCTTAATTTGCCATCCGCGTTGCACCCGCGGCGCGGGTGTGACGAGTGTAACACCTCATTTTAACCGGAGTCGAAACGGGAGTACTACGTATGGTTGATTCTTAGATGTATTTAAGGAGTCGCCACCTAATTATTTAAGTGAATTAGGACACTTGATTTATTGCAATAAAAATACTGCAATTAATGATCTCTATTTAAAGCCATGAAGTATGAGATTCCAGGTAAGGGTTCTTTATTATCCTAAAGGGAAGGGGTCAGGCATCCTATAGGATCCGCTAACTTGCGGTTGTCCGTTCAAACCTATGTTAATTATATATTGACTTTTATTCTACCTATTCTAAGCATTTTTACATAATTTACAATTAAAATAAAATGCAATACAAAAGTAAAACTAAAATTAAATGCGACATGAGATAAAAATCTGGGACATCTTTAGCCCTTTTTAGGCCTTCTGCACAAGATGATCTCCGGGTACCTGCATAGACACTTAGTAAAAGTGTTAGTAATAAAATAAACAACTTTTAAAGTAATAGCAATAATTAATAAATAAAGCCAAAAATAAATCCGTCTTTTGTACAGAGAAGGCCTTGGAAATCAGACGGAGATTCCTTCATCGGCCAATATTGCTAAAAATAATAAAATAAATAAAACTTTCAAATCCGCGCCAAAACAGTAATAATTTTAAACACGGAGGGCTCATATATAAAAATATAAAGTGGGACAGCCTAAACAGTGCGGCTGCGAGCATTCGTCTTGCCAGCGCATGTTGGTTATCCGGTGTAAGTGGAAGAAATCATCCTTGCCCAGAAAGCTTCATTTATTTTATTTTTCCGTCTTTGCAACTGTGGAGGCCTCAAAAATCGACAGATAACTTTTTCATTGGCCAAGTGTAGTATCTTGTTCAAATCAGAGTGCAATCCGATAAGAGTGACAATGTTTAACAACAATTTAACAAAATCATAAAGGGGGCAGCATTGCCGAAATTATAGCGTTATACGCGGACAACAGAATTGCATTTCCGGGTGAAATCACTGAAACAAAGCAACATTGCTCACAAACTAATGCAAAGAGAAACGATACTCGCCATGGCTGCAAATATCAAACTGGATTGCCCTGCCCAGATACGGGTCGGAATTCTCAATGCAATGGGTGGAGTATTATTCCAAATTCATGCTAAAACAATCTCAAATTTAATGCCAAAACAGTCCGAAAACAGCTAGAAAACCAGTAACAACAGGGCCAGAAAGATCAATCTGGAAAATGGCCAAAACGGTCCGAAGAACAGTAAACAGTAGCAGCAACACGACGTTCAACGTACATATACAAGTAGTAAAAGGTACACATCAAACAAAGTGGAGGGACAGGGTGGAACTGATAGCAATTATGGCAATAGACAATATATAATATATATAAAGCAGCTTATATATAAGATATATGATATAGTAGGGTAAAGTATATAGATATAGCAAAGAAAGAGAAGTTTGCACAGTTGTCAATGCAACAGGAATATCACAAAACTAAATAAAAGTTAAAATTATCCCAAAGTAACCGCAAGTAATAACAATAATAGATAGTCAACCAGTAACAATGCTAAAAGGGACAAATCAAGCTAAAAATATAATTAAGGGACCACTAGCACTAGAATTATTAACAGTCCAATAACCCTACAATTAAAGAGAAAACTAGAGTTTGTTATCAGCATTAATCCAACATTATTATCAACATGTTATTACCAATATAGAGACACATTAAGAGTTACGGGTACGTGCAAGATTAATCCAACAACTTCCCCTTAAACAACAAGAACCGAAGTCACCAAATGCAGTTACCAGGATGTAATCGTTCCTATTTTAGAACAGAAACACAAAGCCCCAAATAAAATCAAGAGATAACACAGAAGACCCTTAAGTCAATAAACGAAACAACAAAGTTAATATAGCGATTAAAACAGAGTAGTAAACCAGCATTCATTTCAGTAAACAAAATGCACACAAATACGAGAAAGTGTTCGCCGCCGTGAAGAACCTTCTGAGAAGCTTCAACTCCTTATCGTCGTCGCAGCAACCTCGGGAAGAGTTGTATAGCTTATAGGGGTTTTAAGAAAAAAGAAAAAAGGGGACTCGAGAGGTTATAGGGGTTATGGAGTTTGGGATTCGTGGAGAATGAGTATTGCTTAAACACAGCTGCCATTTTGCTCGCTGACTGCCGATTATGTTAGTTTGGTTCCGATACAGGGTGGTCGGCGACGGTTTGTAGAGGGTGTTCACCGGAGAGACTGGCGGCGACGGGGACTGGCGGCGGCTACGGGAAGGAAGGGAAAGAGGGTAAGGGAGAGAGAGTGAGGGAGAGTGAGAAGAAGGGAGTGAGGGAGAGTGAGAAGAAGGGAGTGAGGGAAGAGGTGTGCGGCTGTCATCTTTATGTGGGCTTCCCCTAGGGTTTTAATTAGAAGGGGTAGTGTTTTATTTATAGGGTATATATTTAGGTTTAGGGTTTGGTATTTGGGTATTGGGTATTGGGTATTGGAGGGAAAAGATGAAAAGGGTATTGAGCTTCATTTTTTTGTCTCAATTTGGGCTTCAGTTTTTTGGCGGATTGGACTGATTTGACGAAGAAAGCAAAACGGGTTTATTATTTAACAGAAAAATTATTTAAAAAGATGCAAAATTATTAAAATGCAAATGCTCATGCAATAGTAATAAAATACAATATTTGACAAATATTTAATGTCTAATTAAAGGTAAAGACGGGATGTCAATTAATTATTTAAAGAGATGCAAAATTAGTAAAATAAAATGATCGCGCAACAATAATAATATTAAAAAATGTTTAATACCTAATTAAAGTAAAAACATGATGCCAATTTACAAAAAATAAAACAACATAGGATGTTAGGTAAAAAATATGCAAAAATGCCAAAAAGTTGTGATTAGAATGCGGTGTCCTAAAATGCTTAAAATTGCAAGAAATGACTAAAAGGTGGGTCAAAATTGAGTGTCAACAGCTTGTCCCTCTTTGACCGAAGACGATGAAAGAGTTTTCGGACAAAGACGTTGACTTGTAGCCAATTTTGTTCCCATCGTCAGAATTAAAACAAAGATCAAGAAAAAGAATGGACAAAGCTGATGCAAATTCAAAATTTGTCTCAGTGTCGAATTATGAGGACACTGGGTTGCTGCGATGATAGAAAATTAAAGCAGGCAGACGCCGATTCAAAATTGTCCCGGTCGATTGACGACACCGGGTTGCAGTGATGGTGCCGAAAAGACATGGTGTTTGTAGATCTTGATGGCGCCATTATATGGACGCACGCAGATGCTCGTCATAGACGAAACATTTAAACATGACGGCGTTGCACGGGTTTACATGAAATGGCGCCGCAGACAGACGCGATGCAAATGTTCATCGCCAGACGAAACATAGATGAAGTTGCTGCGTAGACTTACGTGAAATAGCCGCTATCAGATGACGCGACGCAGATGTTCATTGCGTAGATGAAGTCGCCAGATAGGCATACAATGAAATGCGCCGTTGCATGACGCGATACGATCTTCGTCGTCAGACAGACGAAACATGGATGGTCGTTATACGGGCTTACATGAAATGGCGTCGTTACGACGCGATGCAAATGTTCATCGTCAGATGACGAAACATAGATGAAGTCGTTGCAGACAGCTTACGAAATAAGCGTTGTTGCAGACGCGACGCAGATGTTATTGCGTACAGACGAAGCATAGATCGCCAGATAGGCTTACAATGAAATGCGTCGTTGCATAGACGCGATATAGATGCTCGTCGTTGCATAGACGAAACATGGATGAAGCCGTTGCATAGGCTTTTATGAAATGCGTCATTTTATGGACGTACCTGCTTTGTGACTCGCCTGCATTGTGCGTTTGTAACCCGCATGGGTTTATTGTTGTCCTCCCGCCTTTGCTGATATGAAGATCCTGTTTCAAAGAAAACTTGTGAGTTTTAGGAAAAGAGTGGTTGATTCGCGTTGACTTTGTAGCTTTGGCTCTTGACGCTTGCATGCTCAGACTTAAGAAAAAGGTTAATGCATAACTGTTAAGCCAAAAATGATAACGCATGAATTTTTAAGCAATGTAATTGTATGAGTACAAATGTTATCCTGTAAAACGTGATGGCGGTTGTATTGATGTGATGATGCAGATGCTGAGATTTCCTCCTTGCACGGACGTGTTGAATGTTGTGAATGTTATTTGAATGATCACGAGTCGATGCACGATCTCGCGCACTTGCTGGATGTTGCGAATGCTTGCTGAATGCTCTGCGCGGGCTCGCTGGATGCTGCGAATGCTGGCTGAATGCTCTGCGCGGGCTTGTTGTATGTTGCGAATGCTCACGAACGATGTAGTCTCGCACGGACTTCCGGACGCCGCGAATGCTTCGAATGTTGTGAGTCTTGCGAATGCTCGCGCGGACTTTCGGACGCCGCGAATGCTTGATGAACGTTGTTGATTGCTGATTGTTGATGTAGCCCTGCACGGACTTGCTGAATGTTGTTGATTGCTGATTACTGATGTAGCCCTGCACGGACTTGCTGGATGATGTGAATACTTGATGCATGCTAGTCTCTGCACAGACCTAACCCTGGCAAAAATTACTCATATCTCCTTTCGGAATAATCAAATGCATTTTGTCGCACGCGAGCCAATGAGAAGATTTCTAATGGTGTGACCGAAGCCGATTTAGGCCGCCTACGTATCCCGCTAAGGGAATCAGGTCAAGACGTAGCTCGTGATGCAAAAATGATTGTACAATTTTCAAAAAATGAGATCGAAGCCAATGTAGCCGCCTACGTATCCCGCTGAAGGAATCAGGTCAAGACGTAGTTCGTGATGCAAAGAATGCGATTTTTATGGGTTTTTTCAAACAATGTGGACCGAAGTCAATGTGGCTGCCTACGTATCCCGCTGAGGGAATCAGGTCAAGACGTAGTTCATGATGCAAAAATGATTATTTTATATGCATTTTTAAAAAAAAAAAAAGTGGAAAGATAGCATCACGTTCTGACTTCAGTTGATACCAACAATTAGTATTGTGCTTAGGAATTCCGTTATTCACTTCCAGTCTAACCAAGACTGACTTCTGGGTAATTCCTATAGTTTCAAGTGGTACCTCAAACACATAAGTATCGACACACTTGCTTGCAACCAAGGTTTCGAACTACACGTAATCTCACGTTTCAAATGCCCTCACTGAAAGAAAGTCTCATTTCTCACATATATTTCAGTATTTTGAATTTTGGGATGTTTAGAGAAGTACGCTCACACTCAAAAGGATGTTCAATGCATGCAATTGTGATACCATAGACTTGGCCGTCATGTAAGTTTCCACTAATGTGAAAACCTCAGTATAAGATCATGTAGGGCTTGTCACGGGCTTGTAATGTAGGTTTGGGGAAAGGGATGGATATCATTTGGGTAAAAAGTGACTAATCCTTCTTCGAGCGTTGGACTACGTCCGTGCTTGATATTTGTGTGCTTTAATGCTGATCTGCTTTCTTTTTCCTTTTCTCCTCTTTTTTTGTCCCAGTTTTTCTGTACTGACTTCTTTTGAATCTTTCGTTTGGAGCCCGCTTTTTCCAAAGCTATTCTCGCATTCTTTTTGTCGGGGCTTTTGATTTCTTTTTGTGAAGTCGCCATCTGTGTTTTTCTTTTCCCATTTTGGGACTTTGACAATTTCGTCTTTGCAAATTTCGACGCAGAATTTCGTCAGCCACTTGCACATTTCAAAGTGCTCAAGGAGGTCGGGCCAAGAGAGGGATAGTGCGTACGCAGTCAGAAAGGGTATAGGTGTAATATGCGGTTGTCAAAAGAATAAGCTTTAGGCTCAAAAGGGGTGTACTACGGATAATATTATTTGGTAGGCTGAAAAAGGCTCAAACAGGTCAAAGAAAGCCTACGATCATTTCCCACACCAAGTGTTACTCAGGATTTCGCCTCAACAAACACACGGGCCAAGTTCTAGATCACAATGCAATGCAATTGAACTTATTCTAAAACTCACCACACAATGCACATGAAACAATGAGGTTTGTCTCGTTCTTATCTTAGAATCATGCAAGAATGTCATTACAGGTGTGCGTGAGAGGTACCAAAAGAATCTATGGTTTACCACGAAGTCAACCCATACTGATTATTACTCGGTCTTTCTATGCACACTCTTAACTGTGTTGGTATCAACCAAATCAAACAATGACACTTTAAAAGTGCTTTTTTTTTTTGCTTTTTGAATAAAATATTTTTGTATTTTTTTTTATAAATGGTACCGAACCCGAGTAGGGCTGCCTACGTATCTCATCTTTGACGATAATCAGGTGTGCGTAGTTCGTTCAGATATGTTATAAAATGTATGATTTAAAAGAATTTATTCATGAAAAAAATGCAAAAGTAAAACTGTACAAAACAAATGATTGTTCACTATAAGACTAATGCAAAGTAAAAGAATGTAATGAAAAAATGAATAGCTGTGATAGAATGAATGAAATGCATGAATGAATGTGATAGAATGATTGAAATGCAATAATGAATGTCCGTGATTGGATAAATGCAATGAATGAGTGAACCAAATATGTCTCCCTTTTTTTTTATGTGGTGGTGTCGAACCCTAGATGGGTTGCCTACGTATCGCACCGTATGGTGAGAATCAGACACGCGTAGTTCGGAATAATTATGTTATAAAATGCATGATAAAGAATTATGTAATCAATACTAGACATATCAATTAGACTTGCAAATATGTATAAAAATACAAAATATAAGACCCAGAGCGATGCCTTGTTAAATCTGGTATAAGCTGACATCTTTCCGTCAACATAACTCAACTCATTCTTGGGATGATTTTTTTTTTGTTGTTGTTGTTGTTGTCCGCCCTCGACTATTTGCGAGGACGGTCTTCCTGCAAAAATATGACAAATGAGTGAGAGTAGGCAAGCCACAAAAATAGTAAAATGTAAGGGCGTGACTGTTACACCCCGTAAGTCCAGGACATGTATAAGAGAGTGTACGTAAGGAACCAAGACTTGGAAATTAGTACGAAAGGAAGAATTGTTTTTCCAACGGAAAATGTTCCGAACGTCGGAAAGGAAAAATGTTCGTTGTTGAGAATTGGATTCTCAAAATACATTATTTGAAGAGTATGGGACTTAGTAATATTATGGAAACTTATTTTTATGATTTGGTCACGTGGGCCCACCCGAGGAATTTTACGTTTGTGGGGCCCACGAGGTTACGAAATTTTCTGGACGCAGGAGAGGGCGACACGTGGCACCCCCACATGGCTTGGTCGAAATTTGTACAAGGGTAAAATGGTCATTGACCACTTTGGAAGATTAGTCTTGCTAGCTTGATTTTGTTGACTAGTCAACTTGTCCACTTGGCTTTTCATTAATTGTCTTTCATCCTAGACCACAAGTGTATTAATCCAAGCCCTCCAATGTGTTTTATATACATAGCTAGTGCAAGACAAGCTCATTTTACACTTAGAAAATATCCCAACAATTGTTCTTCAACACGCCTGGCTAAGTGCAATTTCCCACATGAGAAATTTGTAGTTTTGATCCATTAGCCACAAGACTTTAACCCAATGTCCCTTAGGGTATTGTAAGGATATCTCAATAGAAAGATCTCGGAAAACGGAGTTTTCACGTTAGTCGCATGGCGGAAACTATTGGATTTCTTCAACTTTGAAGTTGGAACTTGAAGATGGGTTCTTCAGGCCTCTAAGGAGTGCTTGGAGCGGATTGGAACTTAAGGAAAGGAGCTAAGAATTGCTAAGGCGCGACTTTGGATCTTGGAAATTTTAAGGGCTTATAAAGGTATTATTTTTGTCGTTTTAGCAATTAAGGTTTACTTATCATTGTAGCTATGGTTATTAGCAAGCATGAGTTTTATAGTATGAAGTTTGATAAGTATTTGGACTATTGGAACCCTAATCCAAATCTAGCATGTTTAGCTTTAAGATTTCAATTCAAGTCGATTATTAGTTAAGTCGTCACGTATTTGTATAAAGAAGGGAATTTTAGTTGTTGAAGTTGTTTATGACTAAGTAACATGTTGACCTAAGAACTTGAATTGGAAAAGGATTGGAAAAGACTTTGAATTGTTAGTATGTAGTCGTCGAGAATGGCTTGAGTTTTAAGCTATTTCAGATGAATTGTGGGGCGGAATTTTACACGTATTGTAAGGCGTGTAATCCCCTTTGTTTGGTTGTTGTTTGGAGCCTTAAATGTGGCTTTGGTTATTGTATTCGCCTTGAAAAGGTGGCAAGTGAGTCGAAACAAAGGAAGTGCTGCCCGATTTTCCGTAGAATTAGAGACTAAATACTTAGTATTATTCTACGTAGGGACTAGAAGTTGATAGTCTTGTTGTGACCATTATAGGTTGACACTTCTACGTACGGCATATTCGGCAGCTTGTGGATATTAGCCGAAAAGGTATGTGAACTATCTCCTCTTCTAGCATGATTCCTTAGAATAAAGAAAGTAAGTTCTACTCCTTGAATGATCCATTCCTTGCTTGTATTTGGATTGCCTAAAATAGAATTTGTTCTATGTACTTCCTTGAGTGTACTTTGATGTTTAAATTGTAAGTAGTATAATCCATTTCCTTAGGGAAGTTTGGATTCTTAAAAGTGAAGGTATTTTTCTTAAAGTACATAGAAACTTGAAAAGGAAGTGATTTCCAAATCGTTTGGCTTGTTAAATGAGAATTTATTCTACTTGTGCCCGGATAAGTACTTTGGCTTGATAAATGAGAATTTATTCTATTTGTGCCCGGATAAGTACTTTGACTTGTTAAATGAGAATTTATTCTATTTGTGCCCGGATAAGTACTTTGGCTTGTTAAATGAGAATTTATTCTATTTGTGCCCGGATAAGTACTTTGGCTTGTTAAATGAGAATTTATTCTATTTGTGCCCGGATAAGTACTTTGGCTTGTTAAATGAGAATTTATTCTATTTGTGCGGATAAGTACTTTGGCTTGTTAAATGAGAATTTATTCTATTTGTGCGGATAAGTACTTTGGCTTGTTAAATGAGAATTTATTCTATTTGTGCGGATAAGTACTTTGGCTTGTTAAATGAGAATTTATTCTATTTGTGCCGGATAAGTACTTTGGCTTGTTAAATGAGAATTTATTCTATTTGTGCCACGATAAGTACTTTGGCTTGGTTAATTGAGAACTTGCCTATATGTCTTGGTAATAGCCTTTGAGCGCAAGTATTATGTTTTATTAAGTCGCGACTTCGGTTGAAGGGTCACCGTCTTGTTGTAAGTTCTTGACGCATCGACAGCTGATGTGGGATTCCACGGGTATGCCTGTTACTTGTAGTACTGGGTTAAATTCGGATTTTTATAGAAGACATGGTAGTGCTTATGTCTTGTTTGATGGTCAGTCGAGATAGGGTAAGAGTATAAGTGAGGTAAACCCCAAGACGCTATACCACCTGTACCACCTTCTCCGGTAGAGAGTATATGTGGTAAACCCCAAGACGCTATACCACTGCTTTACCACCTCTCCGGTGCAGAGTATATGTGAAGTACACCCCAAGACGCTTATACCACCGCTGTACCACCTTCTCCAGTAGAGTATATGTGAGGGTAAACCCCAAGATGCTTATACCACTGCTTTACCACCTTCTCGGTAGAGTATATGTGAGGTAAACCCCAAGACGCTATACCACCGCTACCACCTTCTCCGGGTAAGAGTATAAGTGAGGGGTAAAACCCCAAGATGCTATACCACCGGTGGGACTTGGTGTTCATGTATGCTATTGGTGTTATGTTATATCTGGGATCGCGGTGAGGAAGGATTCCACTGCACGATTGATATTATGGGCGTGAGACCCATAGTTATATTTGAGTAGTGACTTTGAGGGCTGCGTCCCCGACTTGATATGACCGCTTATGTGCTATCTTGTAGGTTGGCTATCATACATGTCTCTGTTTTGTTTAGATCATTATGATTTCATTCTGATACTCTTTGTTCACATACTTGGTACATTCTTCGTCGACCTCCTTCGGGGGTTGCGTCACGCCGCAGTTTAGGTACGTGATTCGGTGATCGGCAGTGTAGGATCTGCTCGAGGTTTTGGATAAGCTCCTTCTATTCCGGAGTTTATCTTTGGTATATGTCCTTCAAGCGTGCTTTGTATAGTTTTGGGTAATGCGGCCTTGTCCGTCATAGTTCAATTAACTCGCAGAGGTCCGTATTCGTATGCTGGATTGGACTACGTATGCGGTGTAGTGTCTTTTGTTTATGTATATATGGCGGCTTGGCTTTGCCCTTGCACGCACGCTTTGTTTTAAAAGAAAAAAAAGAGAGTGTTATTTCGCCCGCACTTACTTGTATTGTTAAGGTAGAAGGTGCCCATGTAGGGCACGACCACGAGCCCGGTTCGGCCGTGACAGATGGTATCGAGCGATCGATCCTCGGAATGTCTACAGACCGTGTCTAGTAGAGTCTTGATTATCGGTGTGTTGCGCGCCACACCCATAAACAGGAGGCTACAGGACATTTAGGAGTTGGTTTCTATTCTTTTCACTCTAAGATCGTGCCATAGAGCTGTGTTAGTAAGAAAATTCCTCTCTGACGTATGGTTGTGTTACAGTTATGCCTCCAAGGAGGGCAACAACCGCCCAGTAGGGCAAAGGAGTAGCAGGAGCTACTAGTCAGACTCAGAGAGTTGATAGGGCTTATGCCCAGGTTATACCGGATGTTGTTCCGCAGTCGGCGAGTCCTTCGCCAGTTTGAGGCCAAAGACCAGAGCCTCGGTTTCTGTTAGAGAAGACTATAGGGTCATGAGGGAAGCAGTTATGTTATTGACCAAGATAGCGGTGCTAGCAGTTGTAAGTGATAGTACCCCAGAGGTAGGGATACTTTGATTAGTAAAGTGAGAAGTAAGAATGTTGACAAGAATGGTAAGTGAACTGAGACTATAGTTGTGTAGAGTTCACACGTAGTAATTGGCCCCTGACAGTGTAAGACCAATAGGGAAGATTGTACGGTAGAAATACTTCGACCTATGTGACGAACCTCTAGTGATTAGGGGATAGGGTAAGAAGTACCTTGAGATAAGAGTGAGGTTTATTTCAGACTAAGAATGAGGAGTTAAGTGTGACGATGAGTCGGGTTATGGACTCATTTCGGGTCAGCCGATAGTATGGAATGGGGTAATGTCAGTTAGAAATGGTCCCGTTATGTGATAGGGTCCTGAGGATGTCGAGCCCAAGTTTAGTTAATCGTTGTACAAGTTTGTGGATCGTTCCGGAACTAGTCGTAAGGACCGAGAAAAGCCTTAACGGGAATGTGAGTAGCTTAATGGCCGTGTTTGATTAGTAACTCAGGAGTGGAGAATAGAAACAAAATTTGAGATTTTGTACGTGTACTAGATGAGTTTGAAAGTGAAAAAGTATGGCAAGTAAGGAAAGAAAGGAACCTCTAAGGATCCGTGTTTGAGAGGCTGTAACGCCCGAGTTTTGTGAGAAGGGACCACGGACGAAAGGTCCATTATTATGTTCACGTATGTTGTGGTGGCCGTATGTGGCATCGTTGGTCTTGTGCGATTTTGATTGATAGGCATAGTATAGAGATTATGTCGGAGTTAGTATATCTTAGCAACCGACTATGAACATTCGGGGACGAATGTTTCTAAGGGGGGAAGAATGTTACACCCCGTAAGTCCAGGACATGTATAAGAGAGTGTACGTAAGGAACCAAGACTTGGAAATTAGTACGAAAGGAAGAATTGTTTTCAATGAAAAATGTTAGAAACGTCGGAAAGGGAAAATGTTCGTTGTTGAGAATTGGATTCTCAAAATACATTATTTGAAGAGTATGGGACTTAGTAATATTATGGAAACTTATTTTTGCGGATTTGGTCACGTGGGGCCCACCCGAGAAATTTTACGTTTTGTGGGGCCCATGAGGTTCTGAAATTTTATGGACGAATGAGAGGCGACACGTGGCACCCCCATGGCTTGGTCGAAATTTGTACAAGGGTAAAATGGTCATTGACCACTTTGGAAGATTAGTCTTGCTAGCTTGATTTTGTTGACTAGTCGAAACATCACTTGGCTTTTCATTAATTGTCTTTCATCCTAGACCACAGTGTATTAATCCAAGCCTCCATGTGTTTTATATACATAGCTAGTGCAAGACAAGCTCATTTTACACTTAGAAAATATCCCAACAATTGTTGTTCTTCAACACGCTCGCTAAGTGCAATTTCCCACATGAGAAATTTGTAGTTTTGATCCATTAGCCACAAGACTTTAACCCAATGTCCCTTAGGGTATTGTAAGGATATCTCAATAGAAAGATTTGGAAAAGCGGAGTTTTCACGTTAGTCATGGCGGAAACTATTGGATTTCTTCAACTTTGAAGTTGGAACTTGAAGATGGGTTCTTCATAGGCCTCAAGGAGTGCTTGAGCGGATTGGAACTTAAGGAAAGGAGCTAAGAATTGCTAAGGCGCGACTTTGGATCTTGGAAATTTTAAGGGCTTATAAAGGTATTATTTTTGTCGTTTTAGCAATTAAGGTTTACTTATCATTGTAGCTATGGTTATTAGCAAGCATGAGTTTTATAGTATGAAGTTTGATAAGTATTTGGACGATTGGAACCTAATCCAGAAATCTAGCATGTTTAGCTTTAAGATTTCAATTCAAGTCGATTATTAGTTAAGTCGTCACATGTTGTATAAAGAGGAATTTTAGTTGTTGAAGTTGTTTATGACTAAGTAACATGTTGACTAAGAACTTGAATTGGAAAAGGATTGGAAAAGACTTTGAATTGTTAGTATGTAGTTGGCCGAGAATGGCTTGTAGTTTTAAGATATTTAGTATGAATTGTGGTGCGGAATTTAAAACGTATTGTAATGCGTGTAATCACATTTTGTTTGGTTGTTGTTTGGAGCCTTAAATGTGGCTTGTTGGTTATTGTATTCGGCCTTGAAAAAGGTGGCAAGTGAGTCGAAACAAAGGAAGTGCTGCCCGATTTTCCGTAGAATTAGAGACTAAATACTTAGTATTATTCTACGTAGGGACTAGAAGTTGATAGTCTTGTTGTGACCATTATAGGTTGACACTTCTACGTACGGCATATTCGGCTTAGCTTGTGGATATTAGCCGAAAAGGTATGTGAACTATCTCCTCTTCTAGCATGATTCCTTAGAATAAAGAAAGTAAGTTCTACTCCTTGAATGATCCATTCCTTGCTTGTATTTGGATTGCCTAAAATAGAATTTGTTCTATGTACTTCCTTGAGTGTACTTTGATGTTTAAATTGTAAGTAGTATAATCCATTTCCTTAGGGAAGTTTGGATTCTTAAAAGTGAAGGTATTTTTCTTAAAGTACATAGAAACTTGAAAAGGAAGTGATTTCCAAATCTTTTGGCTTGTTAAATGAGAATTTATTCTACTTGTGCCCGGATAAGTACTTTGGCTTGATAAATGAGAATTTATTCTATTTGTGCCCGGATAAGTACTTTGGCTTGTTAAATGAGAATTTATTCTATTTGTGCCCGGATAAGTACTTTGGCTTGTTAAATGAGAATTTATTCTATTTGTGCCCGGATAAGTACTTTGGCTTGTTAAATGAGAATTTATTCTATTTGTGCGGATAAGTACTTTGGCTTGTTAAATGAGAATTTATTCTATTTGTGCGGATAAGTACTTTGGCTTGTTAAATGAGAATTTATTCTATTTGTGCGGATAAGTACTTTGGCTTGTTAAATGAGAATTTATTCTATTTGTGCGGATAAGTACTTTGGCTTGTTAAATGAGAATTTATTCTATTTGTGCCCGATAAGTACTTTGGCTTGGTTAATTGAGAACTTGCCTATATGTCTGGTAATAGCCTTTGAGTGCAAGTATTATGTTTTATTAAGTTCCGCGACTCTCGGTTGAAGGTCGTCTGTCTTGTTGTAAGTTCTTGGGACGCAGCGGTGATGTGGGATTCCACGGGTATGCTTCCGTTACTTGTAGTACTTAGGTTAAATTCGGATTTTTATAGAAGACATGGTAGTGCTTATGTCTTGTTTGATGGTCGGTCGAGATAGGGTAAGAGTATAAGTGAGGGTAAACCCCAAGATCTTATACCACTTTGTACCACCTTCTCGGGGTAGAGTATATGTGAGGGTAAACCCCAAGATGCTATACCACTGTTTACCACCTTCTCCAGAGGTAGAGTATATGTGAAGTGCACCCCCAAGATCTTTATACCACTGTTGTACCACCTTCTCGGTAGAGTATATGTGAGGGTAAACCCCGAGATCTTTATACCACCTGTTTACCACCTTCTCGAGGGTAGAGTATATGTGAGGGTAAACCCCAAGATCTTATACCACCGCTTACCATCTCCGGGGTAAGAGTATAAGTGAGGGTAAACCCCAATCTTTATACCAGGTGGGACTTGGTGTTCATGTATGCTATTGGTGTTATGTTATATCCTGGATTGGCGGTGAGGAAGGATTCCACGCACGATTGATATTATGGGCGTGAGACCCATAGTTATATTTAGTAGTGACTTTGAGGGCTGCGTCACGACTTGATATGATTGCTTATGTGCTATGCTTGTAGGTTGGCTATCATACATGTCTCTCTGTTTTGTTTAGATGTTATGATTTCATTCTGATACTCTTTGTTCACATACTTGGTACATTCTTCGTCTTGACCTCGCCCGAAGTGCGTTAATCCGCATGAGTTTAGGTACGATTCGGTGATCGGCAGTGTAGGATCTGCTCGGGGTTTTGGATAAGCTCCTTATTAGGAGTTTATCTTTGGTATATGTCCTTGATCTGGCTTTGTATAGTTTTGGAGTGCGGCGGGGCCTTGTCCGTCATAGTTCAACTTAACTCGCAAGTGCGTATTCATATGTGGGATTGGAATCGTATGCGGTGTAGTGTCTTTTGTTTATGTATATATGGCGGCCTTGTCGGCTTTGCCGCTCGCACGTCGTTTGTTTTAAAAGAAAAAAAAAAAAGGTGTTATTTGATTCCGACTTACTTGTATTGTTAAGGTAGAAGGGTGCCGGTAGGGCACGATCCACGCAGGTTGGTGTGGCGATGTGATATAATCAAAGACTCCACGATTGGTTCGACCGGATTGGTGGTTGATGCTTGAAATCCAAATCGTGTTGTTGAAGCGATTCTGTGATGAAGTCACGATTGCGATGTGACAACAAAAGTGCAAAAAATGCAAATGCTAATGACGAATTATAAGCATGATATATGCGAGGGGTTAAAGGGTAATTATTGCATTAAATAATATATCTGAAATTGCTAGCGACAACAATAGTAAACAAAAACATGCAAATCAAGTGCGCGCCTAATATGCATGGAACCTCTCTTATGCCAGAGGTCGGCCTAAACGCCAGATATGCGAGATTATGATAAATAGGCCCAAGCCGTTAAACTGCAATGTTTTGCTGGAAATGACGACCAAATGACGGTGCACTTTTCCCAATTTCGGTGTATCATGACCAGACTTGGATCCGTCTATCATTGTCACGCTACACATAGTATGCTAAAGGGTCGTTAGGTTATGAAACCCGTCGACAAGTTTGGTGGATTTCTAATTGTGGCGTTAATACCAAGGACTAACCCACCTAAGGTTTATGCATGCATGACTTAATATTAAAAGGGTGGTATAGCTTTATCCTAAGTTTCTAAGATTTGGCTTACTAGGCCTTGAGTTCCCGGCGACAACTCGAGTGAGAAGGCTACGCGGCCACAGGTTGGACCGGACACTCCGCGCAAAATGCCAACTCTCTTAAATTTGGGTTTGGAAGAAAAATTTTTGCTGATGCACCAAGCGCACCTCGCGTGTAGTGTGTGACAATGTGAATTTTTCAGAGTGGAAGAAATATGAGCGGAATGCCAGTTTAAAGAAAGCAGTAAAAGCAAATAGCAATTAAAACAGTTAAGCATACAAGATTAAAGCATTTAAAAATAAAAATAAAGTCAAGCAATAATAAACCTAGGTTTGCTATGGTCAAGAACCTGACTATCCCCAGTGGAGTCGCCATCTATAACACCTCATTTTAACCGGAGTCAAAACGGGAGTACTACGTATAGTTGATTCCTAGATGTATTTAAGGAGTCGCCACCTAATTATTTAAGTGAATTAGGACACTTGATTTATTGCAATAAAAATACTGCAATTAATGATCTCCATTTAAAGGTCTGCGAAAGCTATGTGAGATTCCAGGTAAGGGTTCTTTATTATCCTAAAGGGAAGGAGTCAGACATCCTATAGGATCCGCTAACTTGCGGTTGTCCGTTCAAACCTATGTTAATTATATATTGACTTTTATTCTACCTATTCTAAGCATTTTTACATAATTTACAATTAAAATAAAATGCAATACAAAAGTAAAACTAAAATTAAATGCGACATGAGATAAAAATCCGGGACATCTTTAGCCCTTTTTAGTCCTTCTGCACAAGATGATCTCCGGGTACCTGCATAGACACTTAGTAAAAGTGTTAGTAATAAAATAAACAATTTTTAAAGTAATAGCAATAATTAATAAATAAAGCCAAAAATAAATCCGTCTTTTGTACAGAGAAGGCCTTGGAAATCAGACGGAGATTCCTTCATCGGCCAATATTGCTAAAAATAATAAAATAAATAAAACTTTCAAATCCGCGCCAAAACAGTAATAGTTTTAAACACGGAGGGCTCAGATATAAAAATATAAAGTGGGACAACCTAAACAAGTGCGGCTGCGAGCATTCGCCTTGCCAGCGCATGTTGGTTATCCGGTGTAAGTGGAAGAAATCATCCTTGCCCAGAAAGCTTCATTTATTTTATTTTTCCGTCTTTGCAACTGTGGAGGCCTCAAAAATCGACGGATAACTTTTTCATTGGCCAAGTGTAGTATCTTGTTCAAATCAGAGTGCAATCCGATAAGAGTGACAATGTTTAACAACAATTTAACAAAATCATAAAGGGGGCAGCATTGCCGAAATTATAGCGTTATACGCGGACAACGGAGTTGTATTTCCGGGTGAAATCACTGAAACAAAGCAACATTGCTGACAAACTAATGCAAAGAGAAACGATACTCGCCATGGCTGCAAATATCAAACTGGATTGCCCTGCCAAGGTACGGGTCGGAATTCTCAATGCAATGGGTGGAGTATTATTCCAAATTCATGCTAAAACAATCTCAAATTTAATGCCAAAACAGTCCGAAAATAACTAGAAAACCAGTAACAACAGGGCCAGAAAGATCAATCTGGAAAATGGCCAAAACGGTCCGAAGAACAGTAAACAGTAGCAGCAACACGACGTTCAACGTACACATACAAGTAGTAAAAGGTACACATCAAACAAAGTGGAGGGACAGGGTGGAACTGATAGCAATTATGGCAATAGACAATATATAATATATATAAAGCAGCTTATATATATAAGATATATGATATAGTAGGGTAAAGTATATAGATATAGCAAAGAAAGAGAAGTTTGCACAGTTGTCAATGCAACAGGAATATCACAAAACTAAATAAAACTTAAAATTATCCCAAAGTAACCGCAAGTAATAACAATAATAGATAGTCAACCAGTAACAATGCTAAAAGGGACAAATCAAGCTAAAAATATAATTAAGGGACCACTAGAACTAGAATTATTAACAGTCCAATAACCCTACAATTAAAGAGAAAACTAGACTTTGTTATCAGCATTAATCCAACATTATTATCAACATGTTATTACCAATATAGAGACACATTAAGAGTTACGGGTACGTGCAAGATTAATCCAACAACTTCCCCTTAAACAACAAGAACCGAAGTCACCAAATGCAGTTACCAGATGTAATCGTTCCTATTTTAGAACAGAAACACAAAGCCCCAAATAGGGCTTGTCCATATTTATACATTTCGTTCTTGTTACCTCTAGCGATCATAGGAATATAGGCATTATAGTAACATCTACTAGCTTGTGAGTAACTCATAAGATACTCATAAAGTTAAAATCAACCCGTCAACCAGTAACCCAGGAAATAAAATAGATATAATGATTGGAAGGACTAAAACTGGATTGGTAGTGGACATAATCCTAGATCTATCTCTTCTCCGATAAAAATCCATTTTGTATTGGTTTTTTATTATTTGCTTTCTTTTATTTTTGGTTAGCTTATATATATATATATATATATATATATATATATATGTGTGTGTGTGTGTGTGTGTGTGTGTGTGTGTGTGTGAATTTTATTTCTTGTTTAGATAATTAGCATTATTTTAATTTAGTAAATAATTAACCATAAGTCTCTGTGGGTACGATACCAGAACATAAAATCTTATATTACTTGTACGATCGTGTATACTTGCGTTTGCGTTTGAGAGCAATAATTTTTTGGCATCGTTGTCGGGGACTTAGAAATTAATTGTTTACTTATATTAGATTTTTTTTGTATTTTCAAGTTATTATTATTATTATTTATTTTTATTCTTATTCTTAATTTAATATTTTTTATTATCTTTCTTGACATGGCATATTGGAATAAAATTTGGTTGAATATTGATTGTTCCTATTTTGGTGTTTCTTGTTGGATTTGTGGAGGACCCCTCATGTGACCACAATGTCATAATAATTTCGGGAATGGGTTATGCACATCTCCCCAATCCTTTGAGTGGAATGTTTGTAGTATATGTGGTGGTCAAGATAACTATTGGAATAGTTGTCCTAACTCTTATTTTCCATCCTTGAGCCCCTATTATGATTCACTTATTATTTTTTATGTTGACAGGAGTAACGACGTGGAGGATGTGAAAAAACTGACCAAGTTCAACGATATGGTAAAACATATGTCGGAGCACAACACATTAATAAATGAGCAGGTCGTAGAACTAAGAAAAGCCATAGAAAGAATTAGTGAAAAACTCACAGAGATGCAGACTGCTGAAACTTGTAATAATCTGTCATTTACAAGCTTAGCCAATACCCAAGACAAACCTCAAACAGAAGAAGACAGTGAGTTCCTGCAGGGAGATAGCTTTGAAGAAGCATATATAGTGAGCCAATCTTGGTTAACGAAACAAGCTCCATAAATGAAATTTCATGAATTTCTCCGTGATGGTCTAAAAAATATGGCGATACAACTAATAGAAGGCCGAACTGAATTCAGACAAGAGATAGACCAATTTGAATCAGATATCCATGACAGGTAGGTTCAATTGAATAAAAATGTTAAGGAATTTGATGTTGAACCACCAATTGTTGTGGAGATTGGCCAACATGTGGAGCAGAAAGAGGAATTCCTATATTCAATTAGATATTTATTGAAGATTCCAATGTTGAGGAGGTGTACGTTAGTGAAGATGTCAAAAATAATGAAATTTTGGAGTTGGGGTGTTGGTCCTCATTCTAAATATTCTTCTACATTATATTTGGTTGGAAACATAGAAATTGAGTCTTCCGAATCTTTGGAGAAGTGTATAGATGATAAACAAGACCTTTACATTTTAAAATTTATCACACCAAAAAGACAAAATGACATACCTCACTTAAGGGCCAAGAAGTGCAATATGTTATATCTATTGCTTGGTTCCTTTATTTTCACACCACCGCCCCAAGAACATGATCGAAAAGTTGATGCAAAGTTGTGGGAGCAATTTATATCCTCAAAGTGGAAGAAAAAGTGGTGAAAAGTTGATTCGCGTCGTGCTGCGACATAAAATCAAGCGCTTGTTAGGAGGCAACCCAACTTGTATTTGTTTTTTTTTTAATTTTATAGTGTTACGTTGTGTTTTATTTTTTTATTTTATTTTGCAGATTAGGGGAAGTTTGAGTACCGAAATTGAAAGCAAATGAGCATGTTTAAGGTTAAGTGTGAGATCGTCCCAACCCTTGATGTTGAGCATTATGCTGCTAGCTAGGCCCTAGAGGGTCTCAGAGAGTATTTCTTACCTTGCTTTGTTTTATTTTTCTTGTAGATGCATTGAGAGAACTGCATGTCTTAAGTGTGGGGTGGAAAATATGTCCCTATGTATTGTAAATTTTTCAGTTTAAGGATGATGACAAATATGTTGTAGGACTGTTTTAGTAGTTTTTGAGTCTTAAAGAAAACAATCAGAAAAAGGAAAAATTTCAAAAAGATTTTTGTTTCTTTTACTTTTTTTTGGTATCTTCTTAAGTCCCTCATTAGTGGCATACATCACCTGTCCCTTTGGGTTTTCGTATGACCTCGGTTCTTTTTCGAGGGGGGACCTTAGAACCGGATAGTTTTTATTTTTATTTTTATAATTAATATTTTTAGGATTATTAAAGAGGCAGAAGAAAAACTTTTGTGACTTGTTTTATACTAGCAGATTTAGGCCTGCACTTGAGTAGTACTTTCCTGTGAGTGTTTGGTTAATATAAAAGATAGCAGATTTTTTGACATCTAGGCTCACCGTTGTGACTCTGTACATAAATTTGTCTTATTTTGCAGTTCGTCATGATCCTATCTGTCTTAGAGTAGAATTGATTCATCTTGATTAAGACTTGTGTCATGTCGACTAAGTCATTGACCAATGCAATGGACATGTCTTTGATATGGTCTGATTTTCAACTAATATAGATGAGTTATAATGATCAAGTCATTTGGATAGACACTTGACAAATCTTAAGCTTGATTGAGTGTGTCATGAATGAAAGGATTTTATCTTCTCACATAGAGGTTTAGTTCACATGTTTCGTGTAGCTAAACTTTACATATTGAGTTCGTCTTCCGACGCAGTCTAGGAGTTCTGTGTATACCCTAATGTTATTAGTGTCAATATGTAAAGGCCCGAAGGGTAACACCAAGTCAATTGTTCCGTCGATTCAAGGATGTAATCAGAGAGTATATAAATGTTCGGTTGATAATCGAGACATTAGAATAAAATAGAAACGAACCAAAAATGGAGCAGGGCCACGGCGCAGGTGAGTCAAGGCCATGGCACCACACGTTTAGTGGGTCCGAAATGACCCACTCTGTTTCGGTTTCTGGGCCTGGCCCACGGGAGAAACCCTAGCTGATTTATTCAGCTATATATACAGGGTTTAGCCTCAGATTTTATACACCATCTTTTCATAAGATTAAATTCTACTGAAACTCTGCTGGAATTCCTAGCTTTCCAAAAGAGAGATTACGTCAAAGTTTTAAGGACTTGCAAATCGAGGGACATTTGTGTGCGCATCATCGGACTACACAAAGCTTCAACAATCCAGATTGCTAACCAATGTAAGTCTCCGTTCGAAGTATTACATTCCTTCTTTGTGTTATTTACATTGTATAATCATCCTACAGTTTGATCGTCGTCGAGTTTGAAACATAAATTTTCAAATTCCGCTGCGTGTACGGATCCGACAAAACCCTACACATACAGTCCAAACATGAGTTTTATTGGCTTTTTCTTGGTGCATGTATCAATCAACACAATTTGTGGATTTTGACTATATTTATTTCCCAAATGTTATTAACTCCAGCCCATGTAACCCATACTAGGGCTGTTTTTATAAGTAATTTTAGAAGTATCCTTTTATTTGTCTTTTATCTTTTGAGTATCCATATATTTCATACCAAATAAATCCTCAAAATTCAAACGTTTCCAAAAAAAAAACTTTTAGAAGAATAAATAAATTATATTCAAAATATAATGGAGGATAATCTTAAAATATAATAATAATTAGATGAATAAATTTAGATTTTTTTCCAAGTATTTTGACACATGAAATGTATCGTGTTAAAATTTTGACTAAGTCTATAGCTCCTTTAGCTACGAAATTGGAGCTCAACTATGGTACTATGGTCTATGGTCATGAACAAATTTATTGTGTCATTTATTACCTAGACTAGACTAGATAGAGTTGGAAGGTGGTGGCTACTAACTAAAAACATGGCCTTTCGATGAATGCAAAAGCCAAATGTCCTTTGCTATTACCTTAGAACTACATATACAACGTAATGGTCCTTTTTAGTATGTTTTGAGTTTTAGGATCTTTCTGGTGTTTAGAAATTTGAATAGTGCGATTCATTTGGCTTCTAATGATTTATTTAATTGGTATTGTTATAAAATATGATATCTTTTTTCCCGTTTTGTACTTAATTTCTTTTTTACTTTTCGATATGATTATCTATTATCATACTTCTTCTAGCCTTAACTTCATACACATTGACGAAACGTGAGAAAGACAAAAAATTAACGAATATTCACGGAATTTTTAGGAATATTTTGAACTAATGTCTAATAAACAAATTCCTATTACATATTTTAACCAAATATATTTCTCAAAGCCACTCAATAAATTCAGCTACTTTTACAATTTATGTTCCTTCAACTTTTAAGGGGATCTGCATAGGGGCAGTGGCTAGCATGTCATCACTTAAAATTGCTAATACATATAGAATAAATTTTATGAGTTCATTCCCTCATTAATAAATACAACAAACAGCTAATTTTACCCGCAAGGGTAGCCAAGTTGGTGTAGCAGTAGAGCGCAGGACCGCAATGTCACGAGTTCGATCCCCTGCATAAATATTCTTGGTTGAGCCTATCACACATGGCTTGCCAAGTGTGGTTAATTGGCTGACATGGTTTGCAGGCTACTGCGTCAGTCCGGTGTTTACCCTATGCGCACTCGAAGAGTAGCGGCTACGAGTTCCTTCATCAAAAAAAAACAAACAACTAATTTTTATGTAACATGTTATGTAAGTTAAATTACTAATTCTCTCATTCAAACTAATGACAAATCGACGATCAACACACATTTTTCAGTTTTTTATAAATATAATTTTAATTTATTGAGATAAATTACATATACATAAATATAACATGTGTACACTTATGTATATTTAACAGAATAAATTTATATAATCTTCTGAAATTTAAACCCTTCAGCTAATTATCGTTGATTTTGTCCCTTTGGGGAGGGGTTGTGAATTAGTCTAAAAATATCGTCGCATTATCAAAAGTATAGTAATGTGCAAACCTGGTCAGTTTCTTTGATTTGGATTAGTACAATTTTGTGATCTGAATTCTATGCTAAAAATGAAGCCAATTTTATCGCTATTACTAGATTTATATGTCATGTTTAAGACCACAAGTTTTAAAATTTTATAACCACAAACACAAATTTTGCGGCATATCTAAGATTAAGTTTCCAAAGTAGAGCCTTTGCCTCACATCTTCCTCTTGGAGAATTGAATTTTTTTCATTGTATCCTAAGACTCTGCAGTAGTAACATACGTGGGGAAGATTTTCATAACGAAATTCCACCCATTTCTCTTCCGATCCCTTCTTTAGCTTTCCGGGAGTTAGACGGGAGTGGAGCTAGAAGCCGACATACTGGTTCAGCCGAATTCAATGAACTTTAGTTCAAAACTTCAAATCCTATATTTATATTAAGAAATTCACTAAATAAGTATAAAAATTAAATCCATAACTCTTAAATACTAACATCTAATGTCAGTTATCGTAGAATTTAGAACCTATAAAGTTCAAATTCTAACTATACCTCTAGGGTAGAGGTTTATTTATTGAAATGGATGGTCTAATTACATTTGTGGATGAACTTAGTGCATATTTGGTTTCAATTCTGACAATCCACAAGTGATTTTGGGTTGCTACTTCCGTGAAAATGAGCAAAATTTAGGTGTTTGGATTTCCTCTCCAAAATCAATTCTCCTCTTAAAAATTGGATCGTAGAATCAATTCTACATTTATTTCAATTTGAATTTTTAATTTTTCCTTCATTACCCTCTTTAAGTTTAATTTAGTATTGTAATAATATTTAATAATATTGTAAATAGAGTGTTATATGTCAATTCTACATTTAATTCATTATTCTCAACCATATCCTACACCGTTTACATTACTATATGTCACCTACTGTTATATTCCCTATACACTAAAAAATGAACCCAAAAATAATGTAATTTCTTAGTCCGCAATCAAATTATAGAGTACATGCAAAATTATTATTGTAATAATATTTAAGTATTATATTGCACTTTAAATTAATATTGTAATAATATTCTACTAATATTTAAGTACTATATTGCACTTTAAATTGTATTATCTATTTGTAATTTTTATTTACATACTTCCATTTTAGTAATTTTTATTTATATGTATTTGACTAAATGTCCATTTTGGTAATTGTACATTCAAAAGCAAATTTGATCAAAACTATCTAAACATCATGAATTGATAACAATCACTTTTACATTGTTGCATCGAAACATAAATCAATTATTGTCAAACTCAATTCTATCAAAATCATTTCTTTCAAAATCAATTATATTCACCGCATAACCAAACACACTCTTATGCACATCTCATCCACCAAGTAGAACAATGTTGGTCTCTGTTAGGGATGGCAACGGGTAGGATCTGGACCGGATCCTACTAGATCCAGATCTGTTTTACATACATGTATCCAAATTCATATCCAGATCCATAGGGTCCGAAAATAATATCTAAATCCAGATCCATCGGATCCACCAGATCGGATCTGGATCCAAATCAAAGTGACTGATTATTAAGTTATACCTTCTAATCAGTCCAAATTTTCTAGAAAAAGAGTCAATTTAATTTAACGGAATCATGGGGAATGCATCCGTAAATTAGGACTAAATGACATTATTGACAATTGTTATGCCTATTGGCTATTGATGTAGTGAGAAACAATCCTCTCAATACCTAAGCTACTACATAAGTACCATATAAATGATTAATATAATGATTAAAAAATAACACGCAAAACGTGTCTCAATTAAAAAAATAATGGCCTTCGGCCCTTTGAATATAAAATAAAATTAAGATTACAAAGGATTCGATGTCATGATGTATAAATAATAAATGTATAATTAATTTAATAAAAAACGGATTCACGGGTCGAATCTGGACCGGATACGGATCTCAAAGACAAGATCCAGATCTGATCCATCATAAACGGATCCGGGTCCGATCCGGATCCATCGGGTCCAAACTTTGAATATCCATATCCTATAAAACGGATCTGGATCCGTCGAATTCGGATCGAATCCAGAATCCATTGTCATGTAGCTATCAGGCAGGTGAATCCTATAGAAAAACGATGGGACTATAAGTCGAAATGCCGAAGAATATAAGAAATTGAAGGAAATTGAACAAGCCATAATCCAATTCTAAAGATAAATTGGAGGGGGGAATGAAAAGCAATACTATATGCATCACAATTGTAGTAATGCCCATCTACAAAGCATAAATGGTAATCAATATAGTTCCCCACTGTATGGAGGCATTTTTTTGTGAATGATAGATGGGATTATGGGAATCATGATTTTTCTATACTTACAAAATTTTGTTTAATTTAAACATGCTATCAGTTAAAGAGGCAAAGTGCAGTGCCTAGGCTACATGCTCTGCCATGGAGTGCAGGAAGAGCCACAAGAAATTGTAGTCTGCAAATGATCTTATCTTGCATTTTTGTTAAAGAGGACGAGTGGAAATTAGCATGCAAGAAGATGAAGAAACTTTTTCTTCTTGCGTGTTTCATTATAATGAAATCACTTGGCATTACCAGTTTCAAAAATCACTTACCATCTTCAGTAATTCTTCGGGATATCAACTAGGATTCTATCAATTCCTTCGATTTGTTCTGCTTCTTCTTTAATATCCCGAGCTGAATTCCCAACTGAGTCGCTACAATTAATCACTTTAATCAATTTTAGTGATAGAATATCTGCAAAGCTAGAAGGAATCCATCAAGCTGTTCACAATCTTTTATGACTAGTTTCTCAAGCACGGGAAAGGATGTGTCCGAGGATTTCCATTGATTCATATCCATTTGCTCTAATTTCAAGTATTTCAGTGCTTTGAACTCTTTATCTGTGACGTCCCATTGCGGATCATCACAGGTAAAGTGAATAAAAAATAACTTGAGAGCACTGGCGGATCTAAAGGCAACATGGTGGTGCAGTTGCACCACCAGATTTTTAAAAAAAATTTGCCTTCTAGGCATAAAAAAAAAAAAAAATTCCTTCTAGGCATAAAAAATTTAAAAAAAATATTTGCACCACCAAATATCGTCTCCTGGATCCGCCACTGCTTGAGAGTCTCAAGTTTTTCCAGTGCTGCAATACTTGAAACTATTTCTTTTGTCAGTGAGATGCCAGCAAGGGATAAAACCTTGAGATTTAAAGGGAAGACTGATTTAAACCATCCAATTGATCTGGAGAATCCAATAGGGAAACTTATTTCAAGAGATTGAAGCCGGTTATGAATTTCCGGTGTAGGAAACAGAGAATGATTGGCCATGCCATGGAAATTAACAATGGAGAGCCTGAGTCTTCAAGATTCGGAAACCTCCACCAGAACTTCCGATTCATATCAGCCACGGATACACGGCACTTGCCAAATGTCTTTAGGTTCTCTAACACAGATTGTGAAGATTCTTCTTGCTCACTGTCTTCCCACATAAAGGAAAATTCACTAATATCCACATGCCTTAGCTTCTTCATTTTCCAAATATCCGGTGATGTCTTTATACGCTGATGTGACTGGACACGTAAAGTTTGCAGATCGCGCATGTGTGAAACCCACTTGAAATCAATTTTTTTGACAAAAATTGCAAGGTATTTCAAGTGAGTTTGTTTTTCCAGTTTGGAAGCCGGAGAACTTTGAAATTCCCGAGAACTTTCCAAATTGATATCCAACAAATGTAACACCCTAATAAGCCTCAAGTTAATAAGTAAAGAGAAAAGATCCATACACCTTGATGAATAGAATCGTGGATGAGCGATAAACTCTATACACTCCTTTTCTTTGGAGCCCGCAGTTGGAATCTCATCCAGTGAATATCCATGCAGCTCCAATTGATTAACTAGCTTGTCATGGATATACGTGCATAACCGAGGATCCTTCGGATGTGAAGGTTGGGATGAGTTGTATGGCACAACACACTGTTTAAACTCTTCTTCTTTAAGTTTACTTGAGCAAAACTGTTAAAATTATTAAGTAAAAGGGCCCATGTATATGTTGTGTATATTATGTATATTTGTCCCTGGCCTTTAATAGGACTGGCCCAAATAAAGAAGGCCAGCCCATTAAAGGCCAGCCCATATGATATCATATCAGTCGAAGTACTTAGGGCAGTCTGTCCATTCTTTGGTTGATATAGAACATTCGAGACTCACTTTTTTCTTATCTTCCTCAGGAAGCTTTCCCATCTTCCTGAGTACTTCTCCTCTGTAAACATTTTTTCTCTTCCATTAATGGAGATAATGAATATGTTCTGACCCTCTGTTCCGGTAGCCTTCTCATCGTCTGTAAAGAAGTGTCCTCTCTGAAAACAAGAGAACACAGTCTTGAGAAACATCAAAAAAGGAACTTACCGACATCACCTTCTCGCACTAGTGATTGCGTTAATCGGCGGTGTCGGATTCCAACATGGTATCAGAGCCGACTATCCTGGCGACTGTGCATGCGTCCAGATCTGAGTAAATCATCAAGAGTTATGTGTATCTTGATCTGAGGTATCTTGTACTTTGAAATCTTGTTCAGATCTTGTTTGTGTATACTGTTTCTTGTTTACTGGTTTACCGACTGTGCATGTCTACTGTTCCACTCATCTTGATAAAACTGTTGAAGACTGTGTTCTTATGGGTTATTCTGAGACACAGAAGGGGTATATCTTGTATGACCTGGAATCCATGTCCTTTGTGGTCAGTAGAGATGTTACCTTTAGAGAAACAGAATATCCTTTTAGAGAAAATATATCTCAGAATCCAGTCTTCCAGAACTTGGTTGATAACAATGAATACCACAATATATCCCAAGAAAACCTTCAGAAGAACACTGACAGTTCAGAAATGAGGTGTGTTGATATTACTAATATTGAATCTGTTGAGGACATCATTTCTTCTCATAATAATTCTGTAGAGGAGAACACTGATACTACTCTGAAAATTGCTGATCACTCAACTAAAAAGTCCAGCAGACACAAACAACCTCCTATATGGCTCAAAGACTTTGTTACCACCAATGCCAACAATGTAACCTACCCTATTAGCAAGTATATTTCCTATGATAGCCTAAAACCTGCATATCAAGCTTTCTTAACTTCTGTGTCAGAACTGGTTGAACCAAAAAGTTACTTGGAAGCCTCAAAAGATCCTAGATGGGTAGATGCTATGAAAGCTGAAATAGATGCCTTGCAAGAAAACCATACTTGGGAAATTGTTACATTACGAAAAGAAAAAAAGCCTATAGGCGGTAAGTGGATCTACAAGATAAAATATAAAGACACTGGAGAAATAGAAAGACTGAAAGCTAGACTTGTTGCAAAAGGCTATAGTCAACAAGAAGGCATTGATTATCAAGAAACTTTTTCTCCTGTTGTTAAAATGGTTACTATAAGAACTATTCTTTCTATTGCTGCTTCCAGAAGATGGCATATCCATCAAATGGATGTGTATAATGCTTTTCTTCAAGGGGATCTTTTTGATGAAATTTACATGTCTTTGCCCCAAGGCTTCAGAGCTGCGAGGCAAGAACCTTGCTTGTAAACTTACTAAATCAGACGTATGGTGAAACAAACTCCAAGACAGTGGAATTTCAAACTTACTGAGGCTCTGGTTGAGATGAATTTTAGACAATCTGAATTTGATCATTCACTATTTCTTAAACAAGGTAAACATGATATAATTATCATTCTTATCTATGTGGATGACATGTTAATTACAGGGAACAATATAAGTCTCATAAAGGAAACCAAGCAGTCTCTTCATAATATTTTTAAAATGAAGGATCTGGGGGAACTAAGGTACTTTCTAGGAATAGAATTTGCTAGATCCACCAAAGGAATTGTTATGCATCAAAGGAAGTATGTCTTAGAACTTATTTCTGAACTTGGCCTAGATGCTGCCAAACCTTGTAATACACCCACTGATGCTAATGTGAAACTCACCACAAAAGAGTATGATGAGTATGCAGAGAAGCAGAGTTCTAATGCAGGAAACGATCCATCACGATGATCCATTAAAAGATATCAGTTCTTATCAAAGGATAATTGGTAAGTTGCTATATCTTACTCTTACTAGACCAGATATTGCTTATAGTGTGCAAACACTTAGCCAATTCCTACAAAATCCAAAGAAATCACACTATGATGCTGCACTCAGAATTGTAAAATATGTGAAAGGTAAACCAGGACAAGGACTGCTATTATCTAGTAACAAACAAGAGACTTTAACTAGTTTTTGTGATGCAGATTGGGCTTCATGTCCACATACAAGAAAGTCTATCACAGGTTATTTAATCAAGTTTGGAGACACTCTTATTTCTTGGAAATCAAAAAAACAGAGCACAATTTCTCGCAGCTCTGCAGAAGCAGAATATAGAAGTCTTGCCAATACTGCTGCTGAAATTACATGGCTTCTGGGGCTGCTGAAGGACATTGGTATAACCATCAGGCAGCCAGTCACTGTGTACACTGACAGTAAGTCAGCTATACAAATGGCAGCCAATCCTGTGTTCCATGAAAGGACTAAGCACATCGAGATTGATCTTCACTTTATTAGAGAGAAGATTCGACAAGGGATGATTCAAACAGAGTATATTAAGACTGCAGAGCAGCCGGCAGATATTCTTACAAAAGGGTTAACAAGATTACAACATCTACATCTTTGTTCCAAGCTAGGCTTGCTAGATATATTTGAGCACCCAGCTTGAGGGAGGCTGTTAAAATTATTAAGTAAAAGGGTCCATGTATATGTTGTGTATATTATGTATATTTGTCCCTGGCCTTTAATAGGACTGGCCCAAATAAAGAAGGCCAGCCCATTAAAGGCCAGCCCATATGATATCATATCAGTCGAAGTACTTAGGGCAGTCTGTCCATTCTTTGGTTGATATAGAACATTCGAGACTCACTTTTTTCTTATCTTCCTCAGGAAGCTTTCCCATCTTCCTGAGTACTTCTCCTCTGTAAACATTTTTTCTCTTCCATTAATGGAGATAATGAATATGTTCTGACCCTCTGTTCCGGTAGCCTTCTCATCGTCTGTAAAGAAGTGTCCTCTCTGAAAACAAGAGAACACAGTCGGAACTTACCGACATCACCTTCTCGCACTAGTGGTTGCGTTAATCGGCGGTGTCGGATTCCAACAAAAACTCGCGCACTAGATCATGAACCATGCAGTATTTTATATCACCATTAGATCTCCTTTTAGAAACTATTAGAAGGCTTCTATTGACTAGATCATTCAAGCAATCTTTAGATGATTTCTCTAGGTTCTCCGTGTAAATGTTCTGCACAAACTCTTCAGCTATCCATAACTTTAGCAAATCAGAAACTGCAATGTTATAGTCTTCCGGATAGTATCCAATGTAAAGAAGGCAATGCTTTAGATGATCCCCTAAATAGTCATAACTTGATTGAACTGCTTTCATACTCTGCTCTTCTAAACCGTGCGAACTTAAATCCTTTGCAAAATCTTGCCACACGGAGACTTGCCTTTCCTTTTGTGCGATAATTCCAGCATTCAAGACAATCACAAGAGGCAGTCCCTTACAGTTTCAGGCAACTTCAATTCCTGCTTCCTGTAGCTCCGAGGGGCAGCTCTCGCATTTAAATACTTTCTTTTGCAATAATTCCCAACTCTCGTCCTCCATTAGGAATCGAAGAAAATAAGGATCACTGACCTGCGTAGCAACCTCTTGAACGCGGGTTGTTACCATTATTCTACTTCCTTTTTCCACAATAGGGAAAGATAATTGCAAATCTTCCCATGCCTCATAGTTCCATTTATCATCCAAAACGATGAGGTATCTCTTGCCAAATAGTTCCTTCTTCAATGCATCAGCAACGTCCTCATCCTCCTTGATGTCGCGCTTTTCACCTGTGGCTTGTTTAAGAATCTCAACCAAAAGCTTCCTGACGCTATATGTTTGTGAAATAGTACAAAATGCTCGAACATCAAAGTGATCAGCAATAGAATGATTGTTGTACACCTTTCTAGCCAGAGTTGTTTTGCCTAGTCCGGCCATTCCAACAATTGAGATAATGTCCCGTTCTTTTGTTCCTCCAGTCAATTTCTGAATTATCTGCTTCATATCCTCCTTATAGCCCACAAATTCCTCATTATTTGATGGAAAACAGCATTGAGTGGAAAGATTTGCATGGGAAGTAGTTTTCTCGACGTTCTCCATGTCAATCAGCGATTGTTGGAGGTAAAATCAAACTACATTATAGTTTATAACTCTGTCAGCCTCCATAAAAGCAATGAAAACATGAATACACTGATCAACTATCACTCGACATTATGAAGAAGTGCATATCTATAGGTCACAAATATCTATATACAAGATGAATGAGGAGCAAACTCATATAATCAAGATGGATGAGAGTAGAAAAATATTACCAATTGGAATCAATATACCTTAGTCTCCATTAGAATGTTTTCTTTCATCCCTTGAAATATTATACGTGCCACTCCTTGTGTAGTGCGCATTATTTTGGAGTTCATTACAAATGATGTTTTAGTTATATGACCCTTTTCCCAGGATATCGCTAAAAGATAACACAGAAGATCTGTGAAAATAACACCTGAGATCTTTGTATATCTTATTTTCTTCAATTCAAATAGTAAGTGGCCATAAGATATAATTTGCTAGTGCACATGTACGAGTGTTTTGTTTGGCTTTGTATTTTTAGTGTCACTACTAGAATCAGAGGATTTTTCCATCGATATTCGGTGAGAAATTTGTGCTATAAAACATAATTTTTTCACCGCATTTCTATCGAACTAACTCACTGGGAAAACGCATAGGGGAAAACACACTTAAATGCTAGGAAAATTTCTAATTTTTTCATGTGAAAACACTACTCCCTCCGGATAAAAAAAATGTTCACTTACCAAATTAAGAAAAGATTAATCTTACTTTTCCAGATTTACCCTTATTAAGTGACCAAATTTCAATAACTATTTAATTAGAGGAATTTTAGTCAAATTATCTATTTTTCCTAGAAGTTAGTATTTTCTTAAAAGGTATGCAAATGGCTAAGTGAACACTCTTTTTTTATCGGGAGGGAGTACTATTTAAGTTTTTTTCAATGATATTTAGTGGAAAATAGCGACTGGACATTTTTCATTGAGATTTCAGTGGAAAATAGAGATTATTTAGTAGGCTTTAGAAGTAAAATATTACTACCATGTTAGGGTGGAATTTCTTTAAAATATATCCGCATATAAAAAGTCAAGGATTAGTAACAATTATGCAAAATGCAAATTTGAAGAAAGCCTCTAATTTTGTACAGACCTGTCAGTCAAATTGAAGTTGAACATTCGCCTCAACATTGAAGTTATGGAAACAGGAAATCTATGAAAGTTTCAAATTAATAAAATTTGAAATAAGATTAGCACAAACTATTTTTTAGTTTGGAGAAGCTTTTCAAAGATAGTAAAGGATGGTGCACTAAGTTTTCACTATGCGTGGTGTTCGGAAAAAGATCGAATCACAAGGTTCTATTGTATGCAGTCTTACTTTACATTTCTGCAAGAGTTTATTTCAGGGCTTGAACATGTATGGATATAACTTTACCAGTTACTCCAAGGCATTAATTTTCAAAGATAGTAACTGATAAATAGTAGCAGTCTGTGATATACATAACTTGTATATCACGGTTTGGTGTATATTAGGTAACATAGGTTTTGTATTAAATTAGAATTGTACACTTACTATAATTGTATAATTATTGTACAAGTAGAATAAGATTTTGGGAATAGAATAGGAATATGATTTTCTTATTATGAAAATTGTAAATTGTATATATACTCTTTAATTAATGAAAATAATTAAGGGATTATTTCTTTCATGGTATCAGAAGTCTTAGGACTAAATTACTTCCGCTCCTCTCCCAAATTTTTCCTCGGTTTCCGACCGTTCCTTCTCGGTCGAAACTGCCTCGGAATCCGTGTCCCTTCTCAAATTTTGTGCCAAATTTACCCCTGTCCTCTCCAGTGGGCCGACGGCCCAGTCTCTCCTACCAGCCCAATCCCAGCAACCTCCTGCGTCGGTCACTGTTTCAGATGTTGGGCTAGCAAGTACGTCTTTCCTAAAATCCGCCCAATTCCTCTTCGCGTCATCGATTAGTTACTCGTAGTCAACAGAGTATTTTTAAATCAATGAGTCATTTTAATCTAAATTCTAATGTGATTAAATCCCCCTACCCCGTAATCCAGTATCTGCATTAAATGATCTGAATTGAAAAATAGCTATGACTGACGAATACTCTTATTGAAAATAAGACGTGAGAGTTGGTGCCCCGTCCTTCTGATATTATACGATCTATCTGAATTTTTACTCATAAGGACAATTCTGACGATTCTTTTGCGAGGCATAAGACTCGTCTTGTAGATGATGGTAAGAATCAGCACGTTGTTGTGGACTGTGGGGAGACATTCAGTCCGGTTGTTAAACCGATCACCATTCGCATTGTTCTCAGCCTTGCACTTTCGGCATCTTGGCCTATTCATCAGTTAGATGTGAAAAATATTTTCTTGCATGGTGATCTTAAGGAGACTGTCTACATGCATCATTCGTTGGGGTTTCGAGACCCCACTTATCCACATCATGTGTTTGTTGAAAAATCCTTATATGACCCTAAGCAGGCCCCACGAGCTTGGTATAAGCGATTTGCTGACTATGTATCTACTATTGGGTTCTCGCACAACATGTCTGATAATTCACTATTTATTCATCGTCGTGGGACTTCCATGACCTATATTATGTTATATGTGGATGATATTATTTTAATTACCTCGTCTGATGTATTGCGTCGGTCGATCATGACACTTCTCAGTTCTGAGTTTGCTATGAAAGACTTGAGATCCTTGAGTTATTTCTTGGATATTGTTGTCACTCGTCATGCATGGGGTTATTCTTGTCACAGAGAAAATATACTGCAGAGATTATTGAGCGAGCTGGTATGTCTTCTTGTAAGTCTACTTTTACATCAGTTGATACTAAACTCAAGGTAGGTGCTGCAGCCGGTGTACCATACGACGAACTCACCCACTATCGCAGTCTTGCAGGGGCACTTCAATGTCTCACTTTTACGCGATCAGATATTACATATGTCGTACATCAGATTTGTTTGTTTATGCATGATCCTCGGATTGAGCACATGAATGAGCTAAAACGTAATATTTGCTACCTCCAATGGACTCTTGATTATGGCTTACATATATATCCGTCGTTGGTTTCTACACTTGTCTCCTACACTGATGCATATTGGGGTGGTTTTCCGGACACCAGACGCTCTACATTTGGATATTGTATGTTTCTTGGTGATAACTTGGTCTCATGGTCTGCCAAATGACAAGCTACCTTATCCCGCTCTAGTGCAGAGACCGAGTATCGAGGGGTGGCCAATGTGATTTCTGAATCACGTTGGCTCCGTAATCTCCTCTTAGAGCTTCACTTTCCAGTTCACAAAGCTACCTTGGTCTATTGCGACAATGTTAGTGTTGTATACCTCTCTGGAAATCCGATTCAACATCAGCGTGCTAAACATATTGAGATGAATATATATTTTGTTCGCGAAAAGGTAGCTCGTGGACAAGTACGCGTCATGCATGTCTCTTCCAGGTATCAAATTGCAGACATCTTTACAGAGGGTATTCCATTGGTTCTATTTGAAGATTTTAGGGACAGTCTCAGCGTACGAAGCAATTATGATAAGTGTACAATTCTAATTTAATACAAACCTATGTTACCTAATATACACCAAACTGTGATATACAAGTTATGTGTATCATATACTGCTACTATTTATCACTCCCGTTGTATAATTATTGTACAAGTAGAATAAGGTTTTGAGAGTAGAATATGAATAGGATTTTCCTATTATGAAAATTGTAAATTACATATATATTCTTTTCAGGATTATTTCTTTCAATAACATATAAAAATATTGTTTCTTATTTCTTCATTTCTTTTTTTTTACTATTCCATTTGTTGCCTAATTTACCATTAGCTGAAATATACAAAATATTTCAAGAGAGATTTCCTGATCTGGTGGGTAATTCTTTAAAAAAAACTCTTGGTCACAGTATAGACTAGTATATTGTAAAACAAACACATAAAAATTCTGAAAAATAATCAAATGAGAAATAGTAAAAACGGAATCTGACCGAGTGGAAACATAGAGATTAATAATTGCTCCAAGGTTCTTTAACTCTATGGTTTGATCAGTCTTAGAGAGAAGTTTTGTTGACTTCAATCTTGAAAAATGAAGACTGATGGTAGCACAAAGATCAATTAGCAATTGACAAGGTGGACTTTATAAAAAACATACACGTGACACTCCTTTATTGGACCACCTTAAATGATAAAATTAATTAGATCCAACCCAAATATATCTCTACCACAGGGATGTTAGTGGGGAGGGTAAATACGAGTACCGTCCTGCATTCGCTTCAATTGGGGCGGGTATGGGGATGGTTTGGTGAGTGGTGGAGCGAGTATGGGTATCAAAAGTGTTACCCGTCATGGGTAGTGGGGCGGGGGTGGATTTCATATAAGACTCACACCGTATCCGTCCCGCCCCGCTACCCGTCTCGTACATGTTTGTATTGGATTCTTTAATTATGTTGATTTTCTGGTATTCTTAACTAGACAAGGACTTGAAATCTCTTATTCTTGTCAAGACTCCTTGATTCTTGTCAAGTCATCAACCTATTATTATTATTATTATTATTTAAAATAAAGTGTACGATACCCTTCAATTTTTTTAATGTTTTTGTATGAAAATGTATGGTACAATGCAACAACTCTATCTGTGCGTATGCAACAACATTGGAGTTTCTTTTTTTATAATTGTGATCATTTGAAAGGATGAGAAAAATTCTTGTCTTCTTCTAAATAAATTTCAAGCTTTATTTTAACATTTTAATATTCCTAATATTCGATAAAGTTTCAAACTTTGATATTCGATACACCATAGTGAAAAAAATTCATTTTTTCCATTATCATGGACCTCCTTTTTTTCTTATATAACTTTTTTTTTACTTCCCGTGATGGGTACCGAGTAGGGGGTAGTGGGTACCATGGGAGTAAGTGAGCGGGGTGGGTGAAGGAATTACTATCCGTGATGGGTGGGGGCGGGGTGGGGGTGGATTTGTCACGACCGACGACTCGGCCGCGATCGTACCTGCCGGTACCGCTCGTATATGTCAGAGAATAGCAGCGGAAAATACATAACACATAACTTATAAAAAGGGGTAAACATCACTGGCCAGCCGATAAGGCTGCCTTCCATAAAACATTCTTAAATAAAAGTATAGTAGTACAACTGGTTCTTATAGCTCAAAACACATGGTGACCATGCACTTAAAGATAACAAGCGTGGCGGACGGCCCCGCCATACCCCTGAATGTACAAAATACCTATATCATCAGGGAATATCCGTACCAATAAACAAGCTTCCGGAGGAATGGAGCTTCTGACACTGGAACAATGATCCTAAGAATGAGGATCCATGATCTCCTTACCGCACTGCGCGTGAACGCAGCCCCCGAGGAAGGGGGTCAGTACACAATATGTACCAAGTATGTAAAGCTGGAAAATACTGTAATAATGATATCATAAGTCTAAAAGTAAGCTCGAGTCATGGAAGACAATAAAATACCTTTTACTGTGCCTTACTAACAATGAGAGTGACAAGTATATATATAATACTACATAAAATAGGGGTCTTAGGATCAAAACAGGGTACCTCGCCCGTAGTATCAATAAGCACCCCTACTCCTAGGACTATTTCACCCGCATAGGTCCTGTGGACCCGCATGAGGTATTCCTCGCAGAGGCTATACCCGCCCGCATGGGACTATTTCACCCGCATAAGCCCATAAGGACTCGCATGAGGTATCCCTCGCATCGTGGGTAGCAAATCCACGGAACAGGTGGTATAATGATCTTGGGGACTTTCCCCTCAGATATACTCTTACCCTGAAGCAGATGGTATAACGATCTTGGGGCTTACCCCTCAGATATACTCTTACACTGAAGCAGATGGTATAACGATCTTGGGGCTTGCCCCTCAGATATACTCTTACACTGAAGAAGGTGGTATGACGATCTTGGGGCTTGCCCCTCAGACATACTCTTACCCTGGAGTAGGTGGTATAACGATCTTGGGGCTTACCCTCGATATACTCTTACCCTAGCTCAAATCACATCATATCATAATCATAAATAAGTTAAGAAAACTTATAACTTCTTATTAGTCTTGTTCATATACCCTCTCATTTTAGTTTACTTAAGGCACTTAATCCTATCTTTAATAAAAGAAAATCGGAAATTTAACCCAAGTACTACATACTTCAACTCTTTTAAAAGTGACTCTTCTATGTACATAAAATCCTTTGGGCAATTGATGCCTTTAAATCAATTTGCCTCTTCATATACTTATCTTACTTAGAGTAAATCTCTTCTCATTAACCTTTTATGAAGCTAATAAACCAACTTCCCATAAAGTTGTTATATTAACTCTACACTTTAGTAAAATCATACTTTTCCCCTAACCAAGGGACTTATACATTCTTAAAACGAAACAAGTCATTATATACTTAAAACAAGTAAGAATACCAAATCTTGTACGTCTACCGTACTACATAGTTTCATCTATTCATGCTCAAGAGATAGGAAAGCTTCACATACCTCTTTGGTCAATCCACTTGCTAAGCTCAACTACCGCAAGTAATATTTCGACCTATAATAATCATGATACGTTTGTTAACCTCTAATCTCAAAGTAGAACAATCCAAGTTCAAAGTCACTAAATTCTATGGAAAATTGGCAAAGATTTCCTTTGTTTCTACTCACTTTGCCACCTTTCTTAAGGCCGAATTTATCATCCAAACACCACATTTAAGGGCTCAACAATCCAACATTTTAAAGGGGATTACACCTCCAAACTTGGGTGTGTAAAATTCTGCCCCATTAGGTACAACAATTCACTTAACAATTCTAAGGTAGTTTTTAGGCTACAACATGCTCATAATCTCTTCTTAACCAATCCTTCATATCCAAACCACATTTCTTACATGCAAGGACTCTAAGTGCATTATTCACTACCACAAGTTCTTTCTTCTTAACATGCAACACTAAAAACTAATTACAAGGGAAAAATCATTACCTTAGAGCTTTAGCCAAATTTATCCCAAATGTTTTTCTAGCTTTCTTGCCAAGAATACCACCACAACAACACCAACAAGCTAGCCACAAACTTCCTTCTTGTTCTTAACTTTTCAGATTTTTCTTAGGCTTAGAATTTCCTTTGGAATTGTAGAGAGAAGGAGGAGCTAATTTAGAGAGAGTGAGAGGTTTGAAAGATGACCAAGTCTTCAATATAAGGCATGCAAGGAAAATCAGATGGGGGGGGGGGGGACACTTGTCACCCTCCCATGACCTTTTTAAAAGAGAAATCAGACTTTCCTAAGTTTTTCCGCCCAAAAATCCCGCCTCGGCGCCGTGACGCTGAAACCTCCGCAGCCTCTCTGAACTTCCGGCGCGCCGCTGGCCCCGCGCTGCCCTCGCATCCGCACCATGCCCTCGCCGCTTTGTCCGAAACACATTTATGTCCGACTGCGCACTGAACTTGTAACTCTCATAACCTTCTACTCCGACGTCCTATCGACGAACGGTTGGTTGCGTTGGAATCTAGACTCCACAAAATACACCCTAGGCCTTTGAAACACTTAGGAACTCTCAATGTACCGGGTCATAACCCGCCTCAAAGTTGACTAAAACCCGTCCGGAACAATCCGTCAACCTATCCTTTGAAAATTTTAAGTCTTACATGCTTTAGACGCTCACACGTAGGTCGAACTACGGGGTATAACATTCTCCCCCGCTTAGAAACATTCGTCCCGAATGTTCCTTCTAGGCTTACTCAAATCACAACATCGACATAGACCCTCTTAACTATTCTTTTGCAAATAAAGAAGCTCCACGAGCCACAACATGCTGAAGCGTAAATGCTAAATCAAAACTAACAAGCAGGAAAGTGGGTTACCTGGAGGTATAGGAAATAGGTGAGGGTACTTCTTCATCATGTCATCCTCTACTTCCCACGTCATTTCCTCCCTGTTCTCGTTCCGCCATAAGACCTTGACGGAAGCCACGTCTTTCGTCCGAAGTCGTCTAACCTGACGATCGAGTATCGCTATGGGACTCTCCTCATACGATAACTCCTCATCACTGGACATCGCGAACCGTGCACTCTAGATGGATCTCCAATACATTTCCGCAACATGGACACATGGAAATCGGATGTACCGCCCAAATCGGACGGCAGATCTAACTCATAGGCAACCCCGCCTACCCTACTGACACCGATACGACCAATGTACCTTGGGCTAAGCTTCCCCTTCTTTTCAAATCTCATCACGCCCTTCATGGGCGATACCTTTAGAAAAACCCAATCATCTATCTCAAATTCCAAGTGTTGACGCCGATGATCTGCATACGACTTCTGCCGACTCTGAGCTGCCAACAACCGCTCCTGGATAAGTTCAGCTCCCTCTGGCTGAAGATATACTGGAGACTCTTGTGGTCTGTGTAAATGTCCACACGAACTCCATATAAATAATGTCTCCAGATCTTCAAGGCATGAATCACAGCTGCCAACTCCAAGTCATGTGTGGGATAGTTCTTCTCATGTTTCCTAAGTTGTCGAGATGCATAAGCTATAACTTTGTCATGCTGCATCAGCACACACTCAAGCCCGACACCTGACGCGTCACAATAAACCACATATCCATCTAAACCCTCTGGAAGAGTAAGGACTGGAGCGGTCGTCAACTTCTCCTTTAGCAACTGGAAACTTTCCTCACAAGTATCCGTCCACCGGAACATAGCTGCCTTCTGAGTCAGCTTAGTCAAAGGGGCTGAAATAGAAGCAAACTTCTCCACAAACCTCCGATAATAACCTGCAAGGCCCAAAAGTCGCAGACTCCGCGGTGTAGTGGTCCGCCAAGTCTGATCGCCTCAATCTTGCCAGATCAACCCGAATACCATCGACCCGATAACATGCCCTAAGAAGGCCACTGGCTAACTAAAACTCGTGACCGAGAACTTGGCATACAATCGCGGTCTCGGAGGACTCCAATACCGCCCTCAAATGATCAGTATGCTCTCGCCTGCGCGCGAATACACCAAGATATCATCAATAAACACTATAACGAACATATCCAAGAATGGCCTGAACACCCTATTCATCAAATCCATGAATATTGTTGGGGCGTTGGTCAGCCCGAAAGACATTACCCTGAACTCATAGTGCCCATACCGGATCCTGAATGCAGTCTTTGGGATATCCGCCTCTCTAACTCGTACCTGATGATAGCCAGACCGCAGGTCTATCTTGGAAAAACACCTTGCGCCCTGCAACTGGTCAAACAAATCGTCAATCCTGGGGAGGGGGTATCTGTTCTTGATAGTTACCTTGTTCAGCTGCATGTAATCAATACACATACGCAGCGTCCCATCCTTCTTCTTTACAAATAACACTGGCGCTCTCCAGGGAGAAACACTTGGCCTGATAAAGCCTTTCTCCAGCAAATCTTTCAGCTGGTCCTTCAATTCCTTCAACTCGGCAGGTGCCATCCTGTATGGCGGAATAGATATCGGTCGAGTATCTGGTGCCAAATCAATACAAAACTCAATCTCCCTCTCCGGAGGGATACCCGGAAGCTCGTCTGGGAATACATCTGGAAACTCTCTAACGACCGAATCGATGAAGGTCGGTATCTCACCTCTGTCGAATACTGAACCATATGATAGATGTACCTTTCCGCACCATCTTCCTAGCCTTGAGGTAAGAAATAAACTTACCCTACGACGCATGATTCCCTTCCACTCGATAATCGGCCACGGAAACCGAACCGAACCAATCTCTCTACGGTCCACATTGGCATAGCAAGATGCTAGTCAATCCATACCCATAATCACATCAAAATCTGTCATGTCCAACTCTATCAAGTCGGCTAGAGTCTGTCGATTATCTATAGTCACAGGGCAAGCCTTATACACCCGCCGGCTACCATCTGAATCACTCATCGGCGTAGCCATCTCAAAAGGTCTTATGGACTCGGGCTCATCCCTACTCTACCGCAATATGAGGAGATATATAGGACAAGGTAGAACACGGATCTATCAAAGCATATACATCACGAAGAAACCAACAATGTACTGCGACGACATCCGTGACGCCCCGGTCTGTCATTTGGACATAGCGTATATGCGGTTACGAGGACCGCTAGAACTTCGCCGCGCTGGCCCATAAGTACTCGCCTCCGGGCGTCGACCATCAAGACGAAGATCCGAATGCACCGCCGGTGAACTGCGTAACGCTCCGCCGCTGGGGACGGACAATCTTCTCGGATGGCCTGCGCCACAAGAGTAACATGCTCTCGAACCCATACGGCACTTCGCCGGATGAGACCTACCGCATCGAACACACCGAGAGGTAGGTGGTCTCGATTAGTCTTGGTCTCGCCTCCCGAAACTCAAGTCCGGAGCCACGACTCGCCTCAATAACCTCGCTGATCGGACTCCTGCCGGAAATCGAGAAGGAGCACTCAGGCTGGCCGGAATGTGGACCTAGTTCGCTGCCGAGGCCGCCCGCCAAAATCGCCACGAGAACTCGCTGCCTCGCCTCGGTGGCCCAAATCTAGCCGATCCCGCTCTCGCCTCAATCCACGTGCGTACGCTGCATCTCCGCAATATCCATCTCGGTGAAGAGCCACCCCAAGCACGCATGCAGAATCATATGACGGTCTAACCCCATCACATATCGATGAACCACATCGCCATGTCGCCTACTATGGTGTGCGATATCCGCCAAGGAGTCGAACTCTGTGCTATACTCTCGATAGTTCTTCCGTCTGTCTCAAGGTCAAGAACCTATCTACGCGGCTCTCCTAACCTCGTGAGGCAAGAAGTGGTCTAGAACGCCTCTGTGAACTCCTCCCAATCACCGGAAGAGCATCATCACCTCGACAATACCCATGACTCAAACCGTTCAACGCAATATCGCAGAACGGTAGAAGCTAGTATAATGCACTCGGTCTCCGATGCCCTAAGGACTGCGTGGTCCGTCAGAATCGCCGGACAAACTCCCGCGATCCTCCTCAAATATCGAACCATAGAACTCGGGTGGGTGACAAACCAGAAATCCGAATCAAACTGTCGGCTAGGTTGGCGCTGCTCTGTCGGCGTTGCCACTATGCTGGTCAAGAATCGACCGTTTCATAATCTCGTATCGGACTCGACCGTGGGACCGAGGCTCGCATCGCGGTCTCGATGAGCCGCGTCCACGCCGAACTCGCTGAAGCCGGGCGACGACGTGGAACTTCGCCGCTCTAAACATCATCTCGGCAAGGCGGGCTCGTGCCTCGTGACTCTCCGCGTCCCCACTAGCGCCTCCGCCGCTTGCCTTCGGGCCGCGGTTGCGCTGCGAGGCATAATCGATACATAAAGGAAATCATTAGGAGATTCAACCTATAACTCACTTCTATTGCACGATCTCAGAGTGAAAGAATGGAAACCAATCCTAAATATCCTGCAGCTTCCTGATTATAGATGTGGTGCACGACACACCGATAATCAAGACTCTACTAGACACGGTCTGTGGACACTTTTCGAGGACTAACTGTTTTGATACCACTTTTGTCACGACCCGACCCCGGGGCCGCGACTGGTACCCTACCGGTACCGCCAGTATATGTCGAGAATAGAATGAACATACATAACACATAACTTATAAAAGGGTAACATCATCGCCACCGATAAAGCCGCCTTCCATAAAACATTCTTAAATAAAAGTATAGTAGTACAACCGGTTCTTATAGCCCAAAACACATAGGTGACCATGCACTTAAAGATAACAATCGTATGACAGGGCCCCGCCATACCCCTGAATGTATAAAATACCTATATCATCAGGGAATATCCGTACCAATAAACAAGCTTCCGGAGGAATGAAGCTTCTGACACTGGAACAGTGATCCTAAGAACGAGGATCCACGATCTCCTTACCCTTACTGGCGGATTTAACGCGGCCGAGGAAGGGGTCGAGACATGATATGTACCAAGTATGTAAAGTGGAAAATACTGTAATAATGATATCATAAGTCTAAAAGTATTTGAGTCATGGAAGACAATAAAATACCTTTTACTGTGCCTTACTAACAATGAGAGTGACAAGTATATATATAATACTGCATAAAATAGGGGTCTTAGGATCAAAACAGGGTACCTCGCCCGTAGTATCAATAAGCACCCCTACTCCTAGGACTATTTCACCCGCATAGATCCTGTGGACCCGCATGAGGTATTCCTCGCATAGTCAGTACCGCGTGGGACTATTTCACCCGCATAAGCCCATAAGGACTCGCATGAGGTATCCCTCGCATCGTGGGTAGCAAATCCACGGAACAGGTGGTATAACGATCTTGGGGACTTTCCCCTCAAATATACTCTTACCCTGAAGCAGATGGTATAACAATTTTGGGGCTTACCCCTCAGATATACTCTTACACTGAAGCAGATGGTATAACGATCTTGGGGCTTGCCCCTCAGATATACTCTTACACTGAAGAAGGTGGTATGACGATCTTGGGGCTTGCCTCGCATATACTCTTACCCCGAGTAGGTGGTATAACGATCTTGGGGCTTACCCCTCAGATATACTCTTACCCTAGCTCAAACTGTCATCATATCATAATCATAAATAAGTTAAGAAAACTTATAACTTCTTATTAGTCTTGTTCATATACCCTCTCATTTTAGTTTACTTAAGACACTTAATCCTATCTTTAATAAAAGAAAACTGGGAATTTAACCCAAGTACTACATACTTCAACTCTTTTAAAAGTGACTCTTCTATGTACATAAAAACATTTGGGCAATTGATGCCTTAAAATCAATTTGCCTCTTCATATACTTATCTTACTTAGAGTAAATCTCTTCTCATTAACCTTTTATGAAGCTAATAAACCAACTTCCCATAAAGTTATTATATTAACTCTACACTTTAGTAAAATCATACTTTTCCCCTAACCAAGGGACTTATACATTCTTAAAACGAAACAAGTCATTATATACTTAAAACAAGTAAGAATACCAAATCTTGTACGTCTACCGTACTACATAGTTTCATCTATTCATGCTCAAGAGATAGAAAAGCTTCACATACCTCTTTGGTCAATCCACTTGCTAAGCTCAACTACCGCAAGTAATATTTCGACCTATAATAATCATGATACGTTTGTTAACCTCTAATCTCAAAGTAGAACAATCCAAGTTCAAAGTCACTAAATTCTATGGAAAATTGGGCAGCATTTCCTTTGTTTCTACTCACTTTGCCACCTTTCTTAAGGCCAAATTTATCATCCAAACACCACATTTAAGGGCTCAACAATCCAACATTTTAAAGGGGATTACACCTCCAAACTTGGGTGTGTAAAATTCTGCCCCATTAGGTACAACAATTCACTTAACAATTCTAAGGTAGTTTTTAGGCTACAACATGCTCATAATCTCTTCTTAACCAATCCTTCATATCCAAACCACATTTCTTACATGCAAGGACTCTAAGTGCATTATTCACTACCACAAGTTCTTTCTTCTTAACATGCAACACTAAAAACTAATTACAAGGGAAAAATCATTACCTTAGAGCTTTAGCCAAATTTATCCCAAATGTTTTTCTAGCTTTCTTGCCAAGAATACCACCACAACAACACCAACAAGCTAGCCACAAACTTCCTTCTTGTTCTTAACTTTTCAGATTTTTCTTAGGCTTAGAATTTCCTTTGGAATTGTAGAGAGAAGGAGGAGCTAATTTAGAGAGAGTGAGAGGTTTGAAAGATGACCAAGTCTTGAATATAAGGCATGCAAGGAAAATCAGATGGGGACACTTGTCACCCTCCCATGGCCTTTAAAAGAGAAATCGACTTTCCTAAGTTTTTCCGCCTAAAAATCCCGGCTACCAAAACCTCCGCAACCTCTTCGAACTTCCGCCGCGCCTGCTGGCCCAGCCGCGCTGAATCTCAGCGACCCTTCAAGATTTTCGCGCGCTGCCTCGCATCCGCGCCATGCCACGCCGCTTTGTCCAAACACATTGTCCGATCACAAGACCGAACTTGTAACTCTCATAACCTTCTACTCCGACGCCCTATCGATTTAACGGTTGGTTGCGTTGAATCTAGACTCACGAACTACGCCAGGCCTTTGAAACACTTAGAACCCTCAATGTACCGGTCATAACCCGCCTCAAAGTTGACTAAAACCCGTCCGAATAATCCACAACCTATCCTTTGAAAATTTTAAGTCTTACACGCTGCAGACGCCTCACACGTAGGTCGAACTACGGGTATAACAAGATTTTTAGGTCGCGAATGCACGTATGGGTACCCTTCCCCCACCCCCGCCCCGCCCCGCCCCATTGACATCCCTACTCTACCATGTGTTTATATTTTATATATTCACTTCTATACACTAACCATATATATTATACTTCATTAAATCACTTAATTATCGTAATTTATATTGAGTTGTGTAACCGCCTCATCTAAAAGGTTAAACTGTTAGAGAGATAATACTTTTAATACTTAAATGTATTCTTAACACATCCCCTCATGTGCAGACTAGATTTTTTCATGGACTAAGCACGTAAAAATTCTTTTGATAAATGAATGGCGGTGGACCTCTGCCTGTTATGATACCATGTTGAAGTGTGTGACTGTCTCACCTAAGCGTCTAGATGAGATGGTCACACACTTAAACAATTTGAATTGGTTTAGTGTAAATACTCGTTTCGTGTAAATTCCTTGATAGATTGTTACTTAACTATAATTAAACAATATGTATTTTTTACTTTAACTTTTAATTAACTACAGTTAAAACGATGAATTGAGTGTAATACGCAATGCGTGCAAATATTTACCATAAGAGAAATAACTTGTCTGAGTAATTTTATGTGTCCTGTTACTCCAAACGCACATGCAAGTGTACGTGGTCGTACAAGTAATATAGTGATTTTAGAAATCGGATGTTGAATCCACAAGGACTTGTGATTAACTATTTATTAAATTAAATGATCTTAATTATCTATACAAGCGATGAAATCTGAAAGTTATAATTATAAACTAACTAAAAATAAAAGAAAACAAGTAATGAACTTCAACCAAGAAAAAACGAGTTTTTATGTTATCAATGAGATGAATGTTGCAGGGCCATGCAGTATTTGACATTCACCAGGCCGGATATTTCTTATGTTGTGCAACAGATGTGTTTTTTCATGCATAATCCAATGGATGATCATATGCATGCTCTCAAACACAGTGTGCGGTACATTCAGGGCACTCTCGAATATGGCATGTATCTATATCCATCGTCGACATCCTAACTCGTCGCTTATATAGATGCCGAATGGAGAGGGTGTCCGGACACCAGACGTATAGCGTCTGGTTATGGTGTATTTCTTAGTGATAACTTGGTATCTTGGTCCTCGAAACGACAAGCAACCTTATACAGATCCAGTGCTAAAGCAGAATACCAAGGTGTTACCAATGTTGTGTCTGAATCATGTTGGCTTCAGAATCTTCTCCTCGAACTCCACTACCCAATTTCGAAGGCCACGTTAGTATATTATGATAATGTTAGTGTCATCTACCTCTCTAGAAATTCGGTCAATCACCAACGCACTAAATATTGAGTTGGATATCCACTTTGTTCATGAAAAGGCCTCATGCGGACAAGTGCGTGTGTTACATGTCTCGCCACGCTATTAGATTGCAGATATTTTTACTAAAGGTCTTCCGCTGGTTTTATTTGAAGATTTTCGGGACAGTATCAGCATACGTTTGCCTCCCGCTTTGACTGTGGGGGAAATGATATAATAATTATTAATTGATTATAATTAGTAATTATTATAATTGATTTTAAAATGTAAATGGTAGGTAAATTAGTAATTAAGGTGATAGATTAGATGACATATAATTAACCTAATCATATCCTCTTAGTAGTTATTAGTAACATTATTAGAGCTTTAAATATGGCTATTATTGTTGTATATTTACCACCCTTATGAAAAAATATGATTGAGGAAAACAAACTAACTATTCTTACAAAAAAATATGATCTTGGTTATGCCCAGATAGAACAAAAATATATTGGGTCGACCTATTCGTGCCGTCCATATTGGTCCTTTATTATGCCCAGCAAGAACAAAAAAACAAATGGGCTTTCGTTCAATTGGGCTTAAACAAATTTAGACTAGTCCATTTCCCATTTTTCGATTCTTCCATTTGCATTTGTCTAGCTTTGGTATAATAGTATAATACTAAGAAAATAGTTTAACACTAAGAAACAAATTTAACACTCTTTCTTAAACAAATACTAATATGATGACTGATGAGCAGTGAGCACCTGAACTTTTGTATGCAGGGGAGAAACTACTAAGAATGTTTTTCATCTGAGAATGCAACATAGATAATATCATAATGATGAAATCATGCCATCATCTTTAGTCTTTCTTCAAGATATGAACTTGAAATCGTCACAGCCCAAGCTCTCTAACCCATTTTTAATCTTCAGTGCTGAATTCCCAACTGAATCGCTACAGTCGATCACTTCTATCGATAGCAATGTAAAAATATCCGCAAAGTCAATTGGGATCTCTTCAAGGTTGGAACAATTTTTATATAACCAGTTTTTCAAGCTTAGGAAATGATTTCTCTGAGTAATTCCACTGGATCATAAACACATGATGTAATTTCAAAAACTTGAGTTTTTGAAACTTGTTATCGTTGAGGTCCCAGATCTTTGCCCCCGTAAAGTATATCTCAGATAATTTAAGAGTCTCAAGGTGTCTCAGTCTTGCAATATTTGAAACTATTTCTTCCGTCAAGAAAATGTCACTAAGGGACAAAAATTTAAGATTTGAGGGGAACATCTCCAAACTCATAAATGTGGAGTTTGAATAATTAGGAACATCTCCAAATTCATCAATGTGGAGCCTGAGTTCTTCAAGATTTGGAAACTTCTCCCAGAACTTCGGAGTCATGTCAGCCACAGATATATAGCACATGCCAAGAGTCTTCAAGTTATCTAAAACAATATCTGGAGATTCTTCGAAATTCACTCGCTCGTTATCATCCCATGTAATAGAAAATTTGTTTATGTCAACATGTCTCAACTTTGCCATTTTCCAAATAGCTGGTGATATCATTATATAAGATGAACGAACCCGCAAAGTTTGTAGATGAAGTAGGTGTGACACCCACTTGATATCAAATACTTCAACAAAAATTGCAATGTATCTCAAGTGAGCTACTGATTGGAGTGCAGCAGCCCAAGAATCTCGCATGTAGATATCCAATAAATACAACACTCGAATACATCTTAAGTTATTGCGTGACAGGAAGAGATTCTTACGATTTGAAATACTGAATCTCGGATGAGCAACGAACTACAAAAACTTCTGAGGTCGTCCAGAAGACTCCCTTTCATTGGGGCCATTAATGGGATAATGGTTCGATCTAAATTCACTTTTCATAGTGTCATGTATGTACATGCATAACCTTTGTTCATTCGGTTGATGTGGATTATATGGCACTATGAGCTGCATGAACTTTTCTTCTCTAATTTTTATCAAGCAAAACCCAGGCACTTGATCAAGAACTATGCAACATTTCATTTCACCATTAGTTCTTCTTTTAGAGACCTTTACTAGGTTTCTGCCAGCAAGATCATTCAAACAACTCTTTGTTGTTTCTTCTAGCTCCAACGTGTCAATGTTCTGCACAAACTCCTCAGATATCCACCACTTCAGCAGATCAGACGCTGGAATTTCATAACCTTTAGGAAACAATCCCATATAGAGAAGGCAAGTCTTTAAATGGTCCGGTAAATAGTCATAACTTGATTGTATATCTTCATACTCTCCTCTTCTAAAGCATGAGAACTTATATTATATGCAACCTCAAGCCACAAAGATGCTTCCCTTTTTATTCTGGAAAGATTTCTAGCAATCATGATAATCAAAGAAGGCAATCCGTTGCACTTTTTGGCAACTAGTCGTCCTACACTGAGTAGCTCTAAAGGACAGCTCTCTCCTTGAAATACTTTCTTCTGAAATAATTCCCAACTCTTTTCATCATTTAGAAATGGAAGCAAATAAGGATAACTACTCTGCCTAATCTGCATAGCCATCCCTTTATCTCTAGTTGTTACCATTATTCTACTTCCATTTTCCCAAGAAGGGAAACATTCTCGCAACTCATACCACGCCTCGACTTCCCATATATCGTCCAATACAATGAGATATCTTCTTCCCATTAGATACTTGTGCAACCTGTCAGCTATGAAATAATCATCGACAGTAACATGTGCATCACACATGGTTTGTTTTAGCAACTCAAGCAACAGCATTCTCACATTATATATTTGTGAAACAGAGCACCATGCTTGAACATCAAAACGACAACGAAAGAATAACTATCATATATCTTTCTAGCCAAAGCTGTTTTGCCTTGTCCAACCATTCCAACAATCGAGATGACGTCCATCTTCCCTGTCCCTTTAGTCAAATATTCAGTTATAATTCCTGCATCATTGTCAAAACCCACGAGTTCTTCATCAATTGATGGATAACCCCCGTGTAGGGTGGAAGGCTTTGCAGAAGCAGAAGTTCTTTCACAAATCTCAATGTCCTCCATATCAATTATAAGCTTTGGCCTCCTTTATGAATTGATAGCTCTGCCAACCTTCATAAAAGAAAGCAAACAAGAATAAAGCATATTAAGAATCAATTTACAACAACACCAACAATATAAATTAATAACCCCATACCAGTCCCTCTCAAATCCCAATTTATAAGCTGCACATTAGGATGTTCCATTTGTTTTTAGTTTTCATGGACTTAATTAGTGCTAGCAGTTTCCATATCAGAGCGGAAAATTATGTGTCTTAATATATGCACATATAAATAAGTCAACACAATCAATAATTTTACAAAACATGAATTTTAAGAAGCCTCCAAACTAACTTACTACGTATAAAATTAAGGTTGGTCAACGGGACGGGTCAGCTCGGTCCCACCCCGGTCCCACCACTACCCCGCTTAAAAAACGGTAACGGAATTTGAATCGGGACGGGATCTGGGCTCGTCCCGCCCCAGTCCCGATAGCCCCGGTCCCGTCCCTGTCCCGCACAGACCCTTCCCATTTGCACAAATTAGTTGCTGTGGAGGGTTTGTCTTTTTCATTTTCTTTATCTCCTGGTTTTATTCATTACATTAGAGATATGTATAATCCCGTTTTTAACGATTTTCCTAAATCAACTGTTAGGAGATATATTTTTAAATTTGCACATGAATATCAACAGTTGTTCATTATATCATTTTTCTGGCAAAATATCTATCACGTCTGTTATAGGCCGTAGTACTAACTACCATGATTACTTAACGGTAACATGTCATTGGATAGATTATAAATATGGGTGTTATCGGTCCGGACCGGTAAGAATTTTCAGGGTCGGGTTCCGGGGCCCAAATTATTTTTTAAAAAAAATTGAATTTCCAATACTGAAATTGACATTCTCGGACACATTACCACGAAATTTGAACGTTAAAATCTATTGTATATCGCGAGATATTTATCTTTGAAAAGGAAAAAAATGTAACTATTTGGGGGAAAAGTGAAATTGATTGTCAAGATGGACGTTTTTGGAGAAATCGGCTGAATCAAATTTCTTTAGGCGGTTTGGTTCGGTTTTGTATCGAAAAAATACGCAAATTCAAAAAAACAATTAGGTCAAACGGACATCCGAGCGTAAAGTTATGACAATTTAAAGTTTCACTAATTTACAACTAATTTATATGTCAATGCTTCAAATTAAAACATAAAGTCTACCTCACATATATTTAAAGCATGTAAAATAGTCCAACATTAGGGAATATTGCAATTAAATATAATTAGGGTTTTGGGGAGGGCCAGAAATTTTGGGGGAGGCCGGCGGGGTTAGTGGCTAGCGGAGTGGGTGTTATCGAGTATTTTATCAGTTACCGCCTAGCTCCTTATCGATCCGGTAATTTTTGATACTCGATCCAACCGATTAACTTTTCACCGCATCGGTCGGCCACGGCCCGGTTTCTGCATCATCGGAAGTATCGGCACCGCTAACATCCCTAATTATAAATGATCTATGCAAATACGATAGGTCATTAGTGGTTCGGATATACTGAGAACCGACCAAACCGACCAGAAACCCGATCAAACCGACCGAAACCTTAATCGGCCCGGATCGAGTATCAAAAAATACCGGACCGATAAGAGAACCGGATCGCAGAATCTGATAAAATACCCGATAACCGGTCCCCACCCCCACCCTCCCCAACCCCACCCCCACCCCGCCCTCCACCACGTCAAAGCCCCTCACACTCTAATTAGTTGTAAATTGATCAAACTTTGCGCTCGGACGTCCGTTTTACCTAATTTTTTTTTTGATTTCGCGTATTTTTTTGAGACGAATAATCCCAAACGGACTAAGATTCACCGGATTTCTCCAAAAACGTCCATATTGCCCCTCAATTTCTCTTTTTCCCCAAATCGTTACGTTTTTCCCATTTTCAAATCTAAATATCTCGCGATGTACAATAGATTTCAACGTAAAAATTTCGTGGCACCGCGTCCGAGAATGTCAATTTCAGTATTGGAAATTCAATTTAAAAAAATGGCCCGACAGAAAATTCTTCACGGCCCATCGAGAATCCGGATCGATATGTTTCGTCCCGACCGGTTCGTTCCAGACCGAAACCACGTCCCGGCCCGACCGTAAGCTTATCGACCGGTCGGTAGTTGATACAGACCGACCGTGCTTATCGGACCGGTCCCGGTAAGTTGATACCCGGACCGGACCGGTCCGATAACAGCACTAAAAACGTATTTTAGCTTATAAATATATAGATTATAGACACACTTGACGCTTGGCAGACCATGAGACCAAATTATTACCTAAAGACATACAATAGCCAGACGTAGACCCTCTGGTGTCAGTTGAACCACTCTAATCAACATCTGTATAAGAGACAAGTGTAGACGTCGACGAAGGATACAAATGCAGGCCATAATCAAGTGTTCCCTGAATGTACCTAAGAATGCGTTTGAGCGCATTCATATGTTCAACTCTGGGATCATGCATAAAACAAACACACCTGTTGGACGGCATATGTAATACCTGATGGCGTAAACGTAAGATACTGAAGGGCGCCTGCAAGACTACAATAGCGGGTCAGAACCTCATAAAGAGAGCCAGCTGCAACACCCAACTTGGGTTTAGTATCAACTGGAGTAGAAGTGGACTTACAAGATTACATTTCAGCCCTCTCAATGATCTCTGCTGCATACTTCCTCTGTGATAATAACAATCCACCTGCATGACGAGTGACAACAATTCTCAAAAAATAACTCAATGGGCCCAAGTCTTTCATGGCAAACTCAGAACTGAGCATTGTCATAATAGACTTTCGTAAAGCATCAGAAGAGGCAGTCAAGATAATATCATCCACATATAACAGTATATAATCAATGGAAGAACCCTGACGATATATGAAAAATGAATTATCATACCTGCTGTGAGAGAAACTCATAGTCAAAACATAGTCATCAAATCTCTTATACCAAGCCCGTGGAGACTGCTTAAGCTCATATAAGGACTTCTTCAATAGACAGACATGGTTAGGATATCTAGTATCCCTAAACCCCAAGGGCTGATGCATATACACTGTCTCATTGAGATCACCATGTAGGAAAACATTCTTCACATATAGCTGATGAATGGGACAGGATTTCGAAAGAGCCAAGCTGAGCACAGTACGAATGGTAACCGTCTTGACCACCGGGCTAAAAGTTTTACCACAATCCACGCCAACCTGTTGAGTCTTACCATCACCTACAAGCCGAGCCTTATGCGTTGCAAACGAACCGTCACAATTTTCTTTATGAGAAAAAATCAACATAGACCGAATAATATTAACACCAGATGGACGGAAAACCAACTCTCACGTCTTATTATCAATAAGAGCATATCGGTCATGACAATTTTCCAATTAGGGTCATTTAGGGCAGACACATGGTTACGAGGTAAGGGTGATTTAAGAACATTAGAATTTAAATTAAAATGTCTTTTTGGTTTAAAAATACTCATTTGACTGCGAGTGACTGGACCAGGACTCGGGGCTGGATTGAGTGAATTTGCGGAATTTTTTGCAGGCATTTGTGGTTGGACCGATGGAGGCGCCTTCGTTCTAATGACTACTGGAAGTTTGACGCTGCGGCATTGACGACGATGAAAAAATAGGTTGGTCACTGGAAGTTTGGCGCCGCGGCCTGACGACGGAGGTACTAAAACTTGGTTACTACTTGGTAGGCACCACGGTGCCTCCCCTAAGGGCCGCGGCGCTGGAGACGAACTTTGGGACATATCCGAAACATGACGGAGAATATAAGGGGAGATCATCATCCAAAAACTCATATGAATGCCTACCCTAAAGGCCGCGGCGCTGGAGACGAACTTTGGGACAAATTCAAAATATGACGGAGAATATAGGAGAGATATCATCATTCAAAAACTCATACGAACTAGACACAAGTTTTTCTACTTTAGAAAAAGGGAATTGAGACTCATTAAAGATAACATGATGACTAATGATGATTCGTTTAGAAGATAAATCAAGCATTTATAACCACGTTGATTTGACGGATAACCCAAAAACACACAAGGAGTAGAACGTGTCTGAAGTTTGTTGATTGTGGTGGATGGAAACATTGGATAACATAAGCATCCAAAGACCCTAAGATGAGAATACGAAGGAGTCTTGTTGTATAATACTTGAAGAGGGGATGAATATGTCAAACCTTTAGAGGGAAGAATATTAAGTAGATCGGTAGCCATTTGTAGCGCATGATGCCAAAACAACGGGGGGACGAAAGACTGAACCAATAAGGTGCGGATAATGTTATTAATGACACAAATTTTTTGTTCAGCTTTCCCATTTTGTGAAGACATACACGGACAAGAAAAATGAAATTTTTCCCATTTTGAGCACATAAACTCCCCATTGTCATACTCTTTGTCATTATCACATTGAATGTTCTTTATTTTCCGTTCGAATTGAGTTCTTATGAAATATCTAAATTTTACGAAGATGGAAAAAACTTGTGATTTTTTCGCAATTGGAAACGTCCATAAAAATTTAGAATAATCATCCTAGAATAAAACATAATATCGATGACCCATAGAACTGAGAACTGGAGAAGTCCATAAAACGCTATGATTAATATCAAATGGCATTGAAGTATGAGAATTCGAAGCTACAAACGTTAACTTAATATTTTTCCCCAAAGAACAGGATTGACAATTTGGAGTACTACGCGTACCCTTACAGAAAATAAACTTATGTCTATCTAAATCAGATAAAATAGACGACCCCGGATGACATAGACGAGCATGCCACAAGGAAGAAGCAAGAACTACAAAAGTAGATGACATGACTTGACGCGAGATGCTGAGACTTGGTGTAATCGGATAAAGATCCCCCTACTGTCACACCTCATGAGAGGACTCCCCGTCTTGAAATCCTTCACAGAAAATCCAAACGGATCAAAATCAATAGAAACCCAATTATCAGTTGTGAATTTACGGACATACACCAAATTTTTAATTAGTTTTAGGGCATGGAGGGTATTTTTCAAGACAAGTGGTGGATGAGGAGGGGATAAAATTTTATGACCATAATCCTTAATTGAAATTGAATTGTCATTACCAATAATTATACTACGATTACTGCTCAAATTGGAATAAGACGAGAGAGTACCTTGATCGGATGTCATGTGGGTAGTGGCGCCTGTGTCCTTGTACCAATTAGGGTCCGGTTGAGTCAAGCCAAACGTGTGCATTGCAGCTGCAATGTTGGTTTGTGTGGGTCCTATTGTGATGAGCCCGGCGGGATGAGCGCCGGCGGGATGAGGCTCGAGTATTCGACTACCGCTCACCCATGTTCGGTTCAAACCCGAGCCCGACCGAACCGCCCGAAAGAAGTGGGGCCGCGGTGCTTGTCTGGGCTGAGACGGCGGTGCCACAACACTATGATGTGCTGGAACCCACTGCCATCGTCCAGGCGTCCACTATGGCCCTGCACTGCCGCCGATCGCTCATGGTGGTTGACCGCCACCGCCATCGCTTTGCTGTTCATTTGTCGCGCCGCGATATTTTAATTATTTTTCTGATTTTGGCCCTTCTTACCACCACTGTTATTGTGATTTTGGGTCCCGTTGGCGTTATTGGAAGGGAAAAATTTGAAGCAGTCATCATGACGACGGGGCTAGCTTCGATAGACGCCTTTTTAGCCAGACCCACTTCTTCCAAAGTGAGCATGGAGCGGGCTTGATAGAACTCCGACAGAGGGTTACTTTGACGAATAACCGAAGCAACTACTGTATAGGCCTCGGACAGACCGACAACCATCTGTAAAACGAGACGACTATTAGTAACAGGAGCACCCACGTTGCGAAGTTGATCTGCCAAGTCCGTGAGGCGTTTGCAATAAGAAGAAACGTTAGGAAAATATATCATAACAACTTGAGAAAATTCCTGCTCAAGGATAACAATGCGATAATGACTGTTATCTTGGAAGATATCATGCAAACGATTCCACGCTGTCATAGCTGTGGAGTTGGATTCCATAATCGTTTGTAAAAATCCAGGAAAATAGTGACATAAATCCACTGGAGAATCTTTGCATCAAGCATGACCCATAAGTTTGGATCGGCTGCTTTGGTGGGCACAATTATTGTAGACGTAGACGTCGTATCACCCCCGTAGGAGCAACGGGAGGAATGATGCGATGAAGAACTTGATGTGCCATATCATGAATCTTAAATAACTCCGCCCACGTCCCATATTTGACGTTCTCTAGATCAAGAACAATAGGAAGAACACTCTTGATGTTGGAAACTGTGAGAGTAGGATGAAACGTGTTTTTATCAGTCATGGTGAATAAAACACGAAGATTCGAAGAAGGGAATTTGTGAAGAAGGATTTTTTGGAAGAGAAGTGTCTCGGTTTTTTTTGGAAAATCCGAGAGTTAGAGAGAGAAATTTGAGGATCGGAAGCAAGGTAAAGAGAACCTAGACTCTTGATACCATGAAGAATTAATCCCTTGATTATTCTTATTGATAAAAGACATACAAATTACAATAGGAGAATCTTATTCCTATTTTACATCTAAAACTCTATTCTATATGGAGACTGACTATACAATTATGGTAATGTCACAATACTAATTTAGGTACAAGTCTAATATACAAACTATCATAATTTTGGAAACTGAAACACGGACCAGGATCGCGACGCTTGGGCTGTATTATTTAACAGAATATTTTTGAAAAATATTTTCCTCAGAAAAACAAATCTCTATTCTCTAATAAAAATAGGGAAACATGTTACTTAATTTTTTATTCTTTTTATTTTGATAAGACGTTTGTTATTCTTCATTTGTAACATTTCACAATTATCCAGAAATTGGTAAAGAAAAATCAATTGACTTTAGGGATGTGCACTAAAAGATTTTTATACTAATTCATGACGTAAAAGCTGACAGGCATGGATCATTTTATATTGGGTCGACCTATTCTGCCGTCCATATTGGGCCTTTATTATGCCCAGCCAGAACAAAAAATCAAATGGGCTTTCGTTCAATTGGGCTTAAAACAAATTTAGACTAGTTCATTTTTCATTTTCCGATTCTTCTATTTGCATTTGTCTAGCTTTGGACTGAATGGAGCGCAGTGTTGGCCGGTCAAGACTTTGCACATCCAAAAGATGATAATTGTGGAGATGAGGATGCTGGGATGGATGTGTGGGCAGAAAAGGAAGATATAACTAGAAATGATGATATCCGGGATAGAGTGGGAGTGACCTCAGTGGAGGATAAGATGCGGAAAGCGAGGTTGAGATGGTTCGAGCACGTGCAGAGGAGAGACACAAATATCTCAATGCGGGGGTGTGAGAGGTTGGCTGTGGATAGATTCATGAGGGGTAGAGGTAGGCCGAAGAAGTATTGAGGAGAGATGATTAGACGGGATATGGAGCAGGTGCAACTTACTGAGGACATGACTTTATAAAGGGGGTTATGGAGGACACAAATTAGGGTGGTAGGTAGTCCAGCGTAGTTCTACTTACGTTTACAAGATAGTAGTTGCAGTGTTATTATTATAGGTCTGTTTAGCCTATCATACTAGTATGTACATTATTGCTTTATAGTCTCCTGTTGTTTGATTTATGTTGTTATGTGTTCTCTAGTGTACTTTGTTTATCTTATTTATATGCATTAGTTACTGGTTCTTTTCAGAATGTCTTATCATGGCTTATTCGCTTTTTGATAATAGCATTTTCACACTGCTTTAAATTTTTTATCTGGGTCTGACCGTTTCTCTTGCTTTGCTTGTGCTTGTGCTTTGTCTTGAGCCGAGAGTCTCTCAGAAACAACCCGTTCTACCTACCAAGATAGAGGTAAGGTCTACGTACACTCTATCCTCTCCAAACCCACGTTGTGAAATTTCACTGGGTATGTTATTATTATTGTTTGTTGTAGCTTTGGGTTGAATACATTTTGATACGAACCATTCATTTTCTTTTGGGCTACGGACATAATTGGTCATCCGGTCCAAACTAATGATAGGCGAATGGCCCAATAATATGTTAAACTCAGCTATCCCCAAAACTAAACGTCTAGCCAAAACATTAAATTGGACAAGCAATAACAAAATTATCAAACATCGTAATTGGTGGAGATTAATTGGATAAGACATGGGGATTTCCTTTCATGAATTGCTTTTTCCTCTTGTCATTTATAACTAATTCCACATTATTTGTTGACTACAGAATATGTCTTTTGCATAGTAATATGTCCGTAAAATTTAAACTAAAATCTCAATTCGATAATTAGTTAAAATCAAATATACTCTTTATATAATCATTTCGAAGACTTCATCAGTCATCACCATCAACTAATAACAACTATGCACTACTCCAAAAATAAAAAGCTATTTCTTTTGGGGTGAAAATTACTTTTAAAATTTTGTTTTAGCTAGTTCTTCTAATTTTGTATTCATGTATGATCATATGTATCATTAGTGTATAATTTATGTATAATAAATATAAAATCAACGTATACTTATTAATTATACACATATTATACAGAAAATTATACATGTTTTAGAGTATTTCTTGCACGCTTAATTTCCTCCACTTCTTTTTCTTCTTCCACTTCCTCCTCCTCCTCCTTAATGTCGACTTAGAGAAATTAAAATTTGACTGCTAACATTTTTGTTGTTATTCTTCTTATACAGTAACGAACCAATAGTATAGAGCAACAGTGTAGAATGTAGAGTTAACCCCAATTACATTACACAAATTAAAAACCCCGACTTTGGGAAACTGTCTGCTCTTGTTGGTCTCACATTATGGCTTTTGACCATATGCATGCAAAGTTTTCCTTTAAAAACTTATGTTCCATAACCATAGCCCAAACATTTTCAACTTCTTTAAAGCTTCATAACTACTATATAAAGATTCTTTTTCAATTAGGAGATTTGTGAACTGGCTCCTCTCTGCCGATTTCTATTAACAAGTTCCATAGAAAATTGATTAATTGCAGCATCATAAAACTTGGGTTGTGATTAGATACAACCCAATATCGGCTGAAAAAAAATGCACGGTATCTTTTGGATGGTGGACTATTTGTGTCAATAGTTTAGATTGAATCCTTAATTCGGGGTATTTGGGTAAAAGTTGGGCATCAAAATTTATGATGGCTACACAATGTCCTTTCCTCTTTTCTTTTGATAATCGTGATATTCGGGTCAATTTGTGCGTACATCAATTAATTTTATTTTTTGCACGGATTTCCCTTCATATGGATTGGTGTTTAAATTTCCCCCCTCAAATCGGCGGTCTTTAATTTTTGCCCATACTTCTCATGAAAATTTATCGGTTAAAATATCCTTATTCGCGCGTATATAAAACCAGATATTCGAGTTCGAACTCCAGCTCAGAAAAAAAAAATTCACAAAACAAAGGTTTCGCAAAAGTTATGCCTTTATGGCGTTCTAAGGTTTCGCAAGGCAATGCCTGTATAAGTTGCCCGAATGACATAGTTTGCTCTGAAACTTTGTCTTTCAATTTTTTCTTTTTTTGACTTTGCTGGGGTTTGAACCCAGAACCTGAGGGGTATTTTCGTTCATTTTTTTAGGCGAATAACAAAAATTAAAGAACAACAATTTGAAGGGAAAAAATTAAAGACTACCCCGAAATAGGGGCATTTGTGAGAATAACCCACTAATTTCACGTGATACCTGCAAATCCATTTTTTGTATTTAGCAAATTATTGAATTTAATGAAGCCAACATCATTCTTAGTGTTTTCCGGTGAAAATAATTATAACAAAAATACAGTTAGAGATTTATATTCAAGAGTTTAAAGACAAGTATGTTGTATCCGATACTGAGACCCTCTTGAACGAGTCCGATATTACTAGCTAGATTATGGATTTATGAGATAGAAAAGTAAGTAAACTAGGAGAGTTGTTAGAGAAAACATTATCCCAATAACATATCCGATAGTTGATATGCGATAAGACTCCTAGCTCGAATAACTCTCACTAGCATACGTCTCTGTAGCTTTATGTATTTATAGGAGTATCTCCTGATTGTAATCAATATACATACAATAAAATTCCTCTGCTTCTAAAACCTTTCATGGTATCAAAGTATAGCCAAAACTCATGTCTCATGGCTTTACCATGGCTCCCAAGTTTCACTACTTCATCCCTAACCCAGAACAATAGTTCTTTCACTCTAAACATGTCCCATTCACAAGTTATTAAACTTGATAGGAATAATTATATCCTATGGAAATCACAGGTTCTTCCAATGTTAAGAGACCATGACAAAAAATGTTATGTTAATGGCTCTCTTGAGTGTCCGCAGAAGGTAATTGCGAGCAATCCAAATGAAGGAACTACTACCAAATCAGTCATCAATCCCTATTATTTGGCTGGGAAGAAACAAGATCAATTACTACTTGGTTGATTACTTTCTTCCCTATCAAAGGGTGTTCTCTCTCAAGTTGTTAGTTGTTCGACTTCAAAAGAAGTTTGGCTAACTCTGGAAAACATGTTTGCATCCCAGTCTAGAGCCATGATTATGTAACTGTGTTTCCAGTTACAAACTACAAAGAATGGTACTATGTCCATGGTCGACTATATGCAGAAGATGAAGACATTTCCAGATAACCTTGCGGCAGCAGCCCAACCAGTTACTAATGACAATCTGATTTTATATATTCTAGGAGGTCTAGGACCTGATTATGACGCACTTGTTGTGTCTGTCACATCTCGGGTTGAGCATCAGCTTGGCGAATCTCCATGGCTTGTCGCTTAGCCATGAATACAGGTTGGAGCAAACAACTGTTGTCGACAGCATTGGGTAAGCAAACCTCATAGTAAAGAACTCATATTCTCAAAAAGAGAAGAATCGTAGGCTTTAGGAAGAATCATAATTCTGGTGGTTTTTGTAAACGTGTACAACACAACAACACAATCCCTACCCATAATTAGAATATATCTCATATATTGTGTAAATATTTAGTGATATATAATTATGTTAAATTAGGATTCCTCTTGTAATTAGGACTAAGATTCCTATTGTATAAGAGATGTATATTGTACACTATATATATTAATGTTAATGAGAGAGACTCCTGAAGGGAGATTATTACAGTCTTACATGGTATCAAGAGCAAAAACCTAGTTTTTATTTCTAAAAGTGCATCACCTCCCTCTCTCTCTCTCGGCTTACACGCCACTGACGGCCACTCCTCCTTGCCTCACCTGAAAAAGACTATTTTCCCTACTTCTTCTCCTCTACTAAATTGTGTCCACTATCATGACTCCTCCTACGACTCCCACGACAGCCTCATCCTCCACCTTCATCCCACCTGAAACACCAAAATCATCTTTTCATCCAGCCTTAATCGTTACCAACATCAAGAACTACCTTCCCATACTTCTTGATCAAGAAAATGGTCGATTTCCACTGGTTGAATCGTTTTGCATTCACGCACGGTTCATAACATGCTTGATCATATCGATGACTCTATCCCTCGCCCCCCGGAGGTTGATGATCCCACATGGCTTCGTATCGACGCTGTTGTCAAACAGTGGATATATGACGGTATATCGCAGGATCTCCTTCTCACTATAATGAAATCTGGCGCCTCAGCCCGCGACCTATGGGTTCGTTTGGAGGAAATTTTTCAAGACAACAAACACACACACACTGTGTATTTGGAGGAACCATTTAATGCAACACGTCTTGAAAATTTCTCCAACATGACAAAGTATTGCAAACAGCTGAAACTAGTGGCAGATCAACTTTCCAACGTTGGCACGCCTGTATCTGAAACTAAGATGGTCTTACAATTGATTGCAGGACTCCCAAAAGGTGAATACGATACTTTAGCCACCATGATTCAACAAGCGGATCCATTACCCAGTTTCAACAAAGCTCATTCGCAATTGTTGCTCGAAGAAACCCGTCGTGCTAAACAGGGTGAACATAATCAAAAGGTGTTAGCCATCGAAATGACTCCTCAAACTCACATTCCCGCTGGCTCAACACCACCGGAAAACTCCTAACCGCGGCAGTAGGGGTGACAAGGGTCGTGACGAAAAGCGAGGATACGGTCACGGGCGTGGTCGCGACCGCCAGACCAAGAAGAAAGATCCACCGCCAAAGACTCCGCTTCAATTGGGATGCGGTGCCTCATCCTTCATTCCAGCAAGGAGTCGCGACGCTTGAAAAGTTCCAGTACCAGCATCAACCCTTAAACCCGTATGCTCAACAAGGGTTATTGGGCCCACCTCCAGCCCCTCGTCCAGCCCAATATTAGCAGCAAGCCCACTTTATGCAAGGCCATTTCCATTAGCCCGCACCCAGCATGACTCCCACTGATTTAGGCCAGGCCTTCCGCATCCTAAACTTGCAGCCACCGGACAACAGTTGGTACATGGACTCGGGCGCCACATCTCACCTCACTCGCTCCGCAGGTAATATTCCTACCATGTTTAAATTAAAGCATCCTCAATATATTACTATCGGCAATGGGCATCGCATTCCAATACAGGGCTATGATACTTCCTACACCAAACCACCGCATCACCCTTTTTCCCTTCACCATGTCATGTATGCTCCAAATATAATTAAAAACCTCATTTCAGTATGTAAGTTTACTCGTGATAATTATGCCTCTATTGACTTTTACCCATTTGGTTTTACTGTGAAGGATCTTCATACGGGGAACCATCTTATGAGATGCAATATCACAGGGGATCTTTATCCATTCCCATCCACCTCTGCTGCCGGATCTCGCTCTCCCGTCTCTCTAGCTTCCATCTCTCCGTCTATCTGGCACAATCGTCTTGGTCACCCTGGCCACCCAGTTTTAAATTTACTTAGAGGTAATAACTTCATTAAATGTAATGGAAAACTTGCCCAAAATTGTGTTTCTTGTTCTTTAGGAAAACATATTCTTCTTCCGTTTAAATCATCTACTAGTGTCACTTTTGCACCATTTGATAATGTACATGCCGATTTATGTACATCCGCTATTTATAGTTTCCTTGGTCATAAATATTATCTTGTCTTACTAGATGATTTTTCTCACTATGTTTCATTATATCCTCTTAAATTTAAATCGAAAGTGTTTGCCAAATTTATTGAATTTCGAACATTTATCCAAACACAATTTGAACAAGGTATAAATCATTTAAGTGCGATAATGGTCGTGAATTCAACAACTCTACGTTTCACCACTTTTGTACAAATAATGGCATGGTTTTTCTCCTGTCCTCACACTTCCCCATAAGACGGTAAGTCTGAACGAATCATTCACACCATTAACAATATGATTCACACTTTATTAATTCATGCCTCCATCTTTCTGGGTATATGCCGCTAAGATGTCAGAATACATTCTCAATATTCTCCCGAGGAGTACCCTTCACAACATGACCCCTATCGAAATCCTCTATCGCAAAGTTCCCTCTTACGATCATTTACGGATATTCGGTTGTCTCTATTATCCTAACATTGCCTCAACCGCCCCTCACAAACTAGCACCCCTGACAACTACATGTGTCTTCATAGGCATCCCACCTAACCATAGGGGCTGTCTATGCTATGACTTGTCCACTCGTCAGATCCACATTTTTTCAGATCCACATTTTCCGTCACGTCACGTTCGAAGAGACCATATTCCCGTTTTGAATTCTCAACAATTCCCAAAACCGGATTACTCCTTTCTTGACAGGCCTGCCATCTCTCCCGTTATTCTCAGTCAAATCGATTATAGCACCACCGAAACATCCCCTCTGCCACCTGTGTCCACTGTTTTGTGCTCCCAACCTCCGGCAGAACCGTCAGCATTGTCTCCTCCTCTCCAGTCACCTTCACTGCCTAGTAACTCAACATCATCGTTAGCGCCGTGGCCCTTTGAGGAGGAGCCACGGAGCCTAACTTCCAGTAGCTACTGGAACGTAAGTGTTGCAGCCCTGGATCGTGGTGCCTCCGATGGGTTCGATACCACCACCCTCCCTATAGCCGACCACGCCATCTGTCTCGGATCCACCCACCACGCTGCCCGAAATTCTGATGACCAGCCATCAGCCGCTGCAGCCACCCACTGTCCCCACTCACCAGATGGAAACCCGTGCCAAACACAGGATTTTCAAACCCAAAATCCAATTTAACTTGTCTGCCCAAACAATTTCTCCAATTCCCAAGAACCCCAAATTGGCCAAATAAGATCCTAATTGGAATGCGACTATGTCTGTGGAATTCAATTCTTAAACTAAACAACACATGTGGAATCTAGTACCTAGACTGAGGGGGGGGGGTGAATGTGATCCATTGTATGTGGTTATTTTATCATAATTCAGATATAGTGGAGATTTAGAGAGGTATAAATCACAACTTGTGGCTAATGACACAAATTAGCATGAGGGCATTGATTGTGGTGAGACATTCAACCTGGTTGTCAAACCGACCACCATTCGCACGGTTCTGAGCATAGCCATGGACAAACACTGGCCGATACATCAACTTGATGTGCAAAATACATTTTTATATGAGGACCTGAAAGAAACAGTCTACATGCATCAGCCTCCTGGGTTCGTCCATCCAGCAGTCCCTCACTATGTGTGCCGTCTCCGTAAGTCACTGTATGACCTGATATAGGCCCCATGTGCGTGGTATAATCATTTTGCCAGGTATATTTTACAGATCGGATTTGTATGCAGCAGGTGTGATAATTCCCTTTTCATTTTTCATCGAGGTAGTAACATTGCTTACTTACTACTCTATGTGAATGCTATTGTTCTTATTGTCTTATCTGATGGGTTGAAAAATGAGATTATTGCATTACTTAAGACTGAATTTGCAATGACTGATTTGGGCAAACTGAGTTACTTATTGGGGATATCAGTGATCAGGTATGTCAATCACATGTTCTTGAGTCAGCGTAAGTATGCAGAGGAGGTTGTGTACTGGGCTAAGATGGCGAATTGTAAAATCATGCCCATTCCGGTTGATTCAAACTTCAAGCTCAGTGTTATGGATGATGCTCCAGTCTCCGATCCTATTCTTTATAGGAGCCTTGCAGGTGCACTTCAGTATCTCACATTTACCAGGCCAGATATTGCTTATGTTGTTCAGCAGGTATGTCTCTTTATGCATGCCCCTAGGGAGTCTCATTTCAGTGCCTTTAAGCGTATCATCTGATACATTAAGGGTTCACTTGATTATGGTTTGCACCTATACCCCTCTGCACCAAACATGTTGCTTTCTTATACTGATGCAGATTGGGCAGGGTGTCCAGACATGCGACGCTCTATCTCCGGCTATTGTGTTTTCTTAGGGGATACTCTGGTTTATGGTCTGTCAAGCGACAGACCACCCTATCTCGTTCCAGTGCCGAGGCTGAGTACAGAGGCGTTACAAATGTGGTAGCTGAGATTTGTTGGCTCAGAAATTTACTGTTAAAGCTCCAGTGTCCTTTGCATTAGGCATCTATTGTGTACTGTGATAACATATCTATCTCACAACCCGATTCAACATCAGCGAACCAACCACATTGAGATGGACATACATTTCGTCCGTGAGAAAGTTGCGCTATGACATGTCAGAGTGTTACATGTGCCCTCATCATAGTACGCATATATATTTACCAAAGGACTTCCCCGACAGTTATTTCTTGACTTCAGATCCAGTCTCAGCGTCCGGCCTCCTCCCGCTCCGACTGAGGGGGTGTGTAAACGTGTACAACACAACAACACAATCCCTACCCATAATTAGAATATATCTCATATATTGTGTAAATATTTAGTGATATATAATTATGGTAAACTAGGATTCCTCTTGTAATTAGGACTAGGATTTCTATTATATAAGAGATGTATATTGCACACTATATATATATATATATTGATGTTAATGAAAAAGACTCCTGAAGAGATTATTACATTCTTACCGTTTTAATAATGGAAAAAGAGGCAGGGGTCGTGACAGGAATACGAATGCATGACATTCCAACTCAAAATTTTCAAACTCAAATACGGCTCAATGTCAAGTTTGATCCAAATTTGGACACACTGCCCTCAATTGTCATCACAGTTATGATCACGCTTATCAAGCCCCTAACAAATAATAATTAGCAGCTATGGTGGCGCATCCATCAAGTGTCATGTATCCTTCTTGGTGCCCGAACTCTGGAGCCACGAACTATTTAACAAATGAATTGAGCAATTTGAATGTGTGTGGAGAATACACTGGAAGTGAACAAACTCAAGTTGGGAAGGGTACATGTTTGAAAATTTGGTGATTCAAAAATATCTACATCTTCTTGCGCTTTATTTTTGCGTAATATTCTTCATGTGCCGGAGATCAATAAAATTTTATTGAGTGTGGCACAATTTACCACTGATAATGATGTGATATTTGGATTTCACTCTCTTTTGTGTCTTGTGAAGGATTGGGCAACACAGAAGGTACTATTGGATGGGACTTTTGAGGACGACTAGTACAAGATTCGACCAAATGCTTTCTTCAAGTCACCAATTCAGCCTCAAGCTTTTCTTACAACTACGTCTTCCTTTGAACTTTGGCACAATCGCTTGGGTCATGCACCAGTAAAATCAGTCAATAAAGTCATTAGGACACTTCAAGTTCTAGTCTTGAATCACTCTTTGTCTCATGTCTGTGCTTCATGCCAATATGGAAAGAGTCATCGTCTTCCATTTTCTAGTTCTTTGTCTAGTTCTAGTTATCCTCTAGATTTGATTTATTCAGATGTATGGGGACCATCTCCATATCTTGCTAATAATAAATTTCTCTATTATGTTCTCTTTATCGATCATTTTTACGTTATAAGTCTCAAGTTGAAAACTTTTTTGAATGTAAAATAAAAGCTTTGCAATCTGATTGGGGCGGTGAATACCAAAAATGTTACAAGTTCTTTGCCCAAACCGTCATTATACTAACTAGTATTTCCATTATTCTGATTCACATATTGTTTCTTTTTTTATTTAAAATCAGGTGGATAACCTATCAACTTATAATAATTCTCCTTAGTATGACCCTTATATTTGCAGAACTCACATATAACACCATAGTTAGGATTGTAAGTCCTCTTAGTATCTTTTGAACCATTCCCACTGTTACTTCCAAAATTGATATTGCCTCCAGTTTTTTAGTATAAAGCCACATATCCAAACTGTTTGATGATTGGCTTATGTTCATACCAAGAATCCTAGAGACAAGCTATTGTTGATGAGTACAATGCTCTCATTCAAATGGGTACCTGGTCCTTAGTACCTTCCATGTCTACCAAGAATCTTGTGGGATGCAAATGGGTGTTCAAACTGAAACTTAATCCAAATGGTTCTATTGATCGCTACAAATCAAGACTCATACCTACGGGTTTCAATTAAGAAGGTGGGTTGGATTATCATAAAATTTTTAGGCCGATGGTTAAACCTACTACCATTCATGTTGTGTTGACATTGCTTTATCAAGGGTCTAGTTTGTTAGATAACTTGATGTTAAAAATGTATTTCTCCAAGTGAATTATACGAGGAGGTGTACATGACACAACCATCTAGATTTGTGAATCCTAAGTTCCCCAATTATGTTTGCAGGCTTCACAAAGCTCTATATGGACTCAAACAAGCTCCTTGAGCTTGATTTGACCGTCTTAGCTCCTCTTTATATGCACTTGGTTTTCCTCTTATAGTTCGGACTCCTCCCTATTCATAAGGAACCATGACTCTCACATCACCATTGTGTTAGTGTACGTTGATGATCTTTTGGTCACTGACAGCTCTAAGGCACTTGTTTCACAGTTTTTCTGCCACATATCGTCCGTGTTTGCTCTTAAATACTTGGGGCCTCTTCATTATTTCTTAGGAATTGAAGCTTCATACACCTCTAAAAGGCTGATTCTTTGTCAAACCAAGTACGTTCGGAACTTGCTGACTAGAGTATCCATGGATGGGGCGAAGCCTGTTTTGTCTCCAATGGTTGCTGGCTTACTAACTCTCATAACATGGCTCTTCCATATTTCAGGATGCTGCTCTCTACATGAGTATAGTTGGCGCTCTTCAATACATCGCATCACTCGTCCTGATGTTACCTTTGCGGTTAATAAGCTATGCCAATTCATGCATCAGCCAACTGAAGTTCACTTTAGTGCCATGAAACAACGGATGTGTTACTTAAAACTTTAAAAGGGACTCTGCATCTTGGTTTACTTATTCAACCTGCTACCTCTTTGCCATTAATAGGTTATTCCGATGCGAACATGAGATCAACACATGTATTTTGCATCTTCTTGGGGCCGAATCTCATATCCTGGAGCTCTAAAAAACAATGTGTAGTTGCTCGGTCCAGCACTGAATCTGAGTATAGGGGTCTTGTGGCTGCGACTGCTGAATTAACTTGGATACAAAACTTGCTTCGGGAACTTCATGTTACACTACCTTATGCTATAAAGTTATGGTGCGATAATCTGTCAGTCACATATTTGATTGCCAATCCAATTTTCCATGCTCGCACAAAACACATTGATTTTCATTTTGTGCGCGAAAAAGTGATTTCCAAGTATTTGGACGTGCGCTACATCAGCTCAGTTGATCAATTAGATGACATTTTCACAAAAAGCCTATTGACAAGGAGGTTTACATTTCTTCGAGACAAGCTTGTTGTCATTGCACCACAGCTGCGCTTGCGGGGGACTGTTAGAGATAAACATTATCCCTGTTGTTGACACCTAATTTTTATCCTCCAATACTTTATTTAATTATTCAGAGTTCCTGAGTTATATACGGAGTGAAATATGCATTTTACAAATCAAATATAATTTTACGAAATTATTTAGATAACATTTTGCCATGTTATTTGGCAAAATATTATCAAATATATTATTGTATATCATTAGCCTATTTTTACATATTTTTTAAAGAAATATCTATCAATTTTTAGAATTTAAAGAGGATAATTATTTAATAAGTTATCTGAATTAATTATATTAATTTGATAAATATTTTACCTTAAAAAACTAAGGAAATGTGATTAATTAAATACAGTATCAAATGACATTTATTTTTACCCCTCAATTGTTTTTTATTTAAAAGTTAAAACTCATTTTAATTCTAGCTTCAAATTGATTTAAATCGGCCAATTTGGTCACATTAAAATTAGAGTGGCCACTCCACATTTGCACAAAATTTCCTTCATTAGCCCAATTCTTTTTAAATTAATGATTTTTGGGCCTTTAAATCGGCTGAGCCCAGTCCAATAAGGACCAGCCCCTTCTTCTATTTATTCTCATAACCGATACAACCCGTTTTACCCCTTTTTCAGTTCATGTACATGAGAAACAATCATTGTTATAGAATATTAAATTTTACCGGTGAGACTTCATTATACTATTATGAAAATTCATTTGTTAAATTTAGAATTCGATGATATCGGTTGTTTTTCAAAACTAAATGGAAAAGTAATAAATGAACACTATTTTTATCTAAGAATACAAAGTTCAATTGGACAAACAATACCCCATTTCCTCTTTTCTTATTTTTATTTTTATATAAATTGTTTATTACATTGAAATCATAAAAAAGGAAAGAAAAGGAAAGATAATGAAGATTGAACACATGTCAAAGATTTTCACCGATACTACTAGATTATAACACACGGTGTTAGAGTTTTCTCCTCGAGGGTTAGTTTTAGTTTCAATTTTCCGAATTTCGCGCATAGCGAGAGCTTAGTGTACCAGATTGTCTTTTTTTAATTGTCAGGGGCGGAGCTAGGCATTCAGTTACAGTTCAGTTGTAGGCATTGAAATTTAGTCGGACTTAAATCTGCAAATTAATATGGATCATATTCTAAATTCGACATTATTGGTCCAAACAAATATTATGGCCTAATGTTATCGGATTAATTGATTAAGTCCAATATATATGGATTTAATTGAAAGACCAATTCAATTGGGCTAGTCTGTCTTGTTGGACTTCACATGATGAGCCCGCTCCATTAGCCCAAGATCCATGACATGTATCAAAGTGATGTGGCTCGCCAAGTCAAATCAAGAACCAATAAAATCATGTCACGTGCATAAGTGACATATCATACCAAGTCAATATAAGAACCAATAACATGTCGCCACATGACATGGTTCAACCAATCATATACATACCCTAACTTTCCCCTGCAAGTATAAATGAGGGTCTTAATAAAGCTAGAGAGAAAGATATACATAGAGAAGCTCTCATCCCCAAAGGTGATCCACAAGTCTTTCGCATACTAAGAAGTCTTCGCTCCAAGTGGTGAGACGCAAGTTTTCATACCTCTATGTTTTTTATCAAAGCCCGACTCCGCATTCGTAGTGAAATCTCGACAATAAGTAATCCGTCCATTCAAGAACAAGCAAAGCCTTGATTGATGGTCGTATCGTGAGGAGAAGAATTAGATGATTACATCTTTTTATTTAAGATTCCATAAAGATTGCAATCCCCACAAATTTTTGAAATCAAATATTACTCTTTGTCGCATATTCTTTTTGTCTTGATTATTATTTTTCAGGATCGAAAGATTAATCGTTACAAATTTGACACGCCCAGCAGGACAATCTTTACCTCTTATCTCTTATCTCTGAATTTCAAGAACACCAAGATGGACACAATGAAGTTCAACTCTAGATATGACTCCAAAAATGGATTGGAAGTTGCCATAGAAATTGTCGGCCAAATCAAAAGAAGCAAAGCTAATATACTGGGACAACAAGTGCTTCAAGTACCGTCCAAGACGTCTCATGTTTCTGGTTCGTAAGCTCCAAAAGAAGGAATATAATCTTCGTACGTGTTAGAAAAAGGGAACAACATCACTGAGGTGGTAGAAAGAACTTTGGCTCGGCTAAAGGTGTCACAAGAACGTCATCTCCAGTCCAACGAGCTCTTCATGCAAAAAGATGATGACGTCTTGAGCACTAGATCTACTCCAATCTTCCCTCATGTCACTCTCCAGTCCAAGCTCTATACATACTATTCTCCATCATCTGCAGTGGTTATTCAATCGATGGTGATTGAACTTCCCCCATAGAAGAGCAACTTGCAGGCTTGACGAAGGCGATTGGCGACTTGACGAAATATGTGCAAGATCAAAATAATCAAATTGGTCAAGTTGACAAACATATTTGACAGTATGATGGAGGGGGATTCGAGTCATACACCTGGAAAGTGTCCGCAAGTGCAAGAAATGATTGATTTTCTCGCAAAACAAGTGGAACATGCTACAAAAATCTAAGTTTCTTTTGAAAGCATGATTTCAATGGATTAAATAAAAGAGTTCATCATAAGAACTATCAAGGATAGGTATGAGGTTACCAAAAAATCATTCCTTACATATGCGAAGCCATACACTACAAGGATTGATAACTTGAAGATGTCTGTCGGTTATTAGCCCCCAAAATTTCAGCAGTTTGATGGCAAGGGAAATCCGAAGCAACATGTGGCACACTTTATTGCAAAAATGCTGGAACATATTGTGATTACCTCGCCAAACAGTTTGTTCATTCCCTTATGGTTATACTTTTGATTGGTACACAGATCTTGAGTCTGGTTCCATTGATAATTGGGAGCAGACATAGCGAAAATTTCTCAACCACTTCTACGGCATAAGACGTACCGTAAGCATGGTGGAACTTATAAACATTCGCCAACATAAGGAAGAACCAGTTATTGACTTCATCAACCGATAGAGGCATGCAAGTATAAACTGCAAAGATAGGCTTAGGGAAGTGTTGAGTATATTTTAAACACACGTTTGAGTTTTTTTTAGTTAGTATTTTACTTTTTTTTTTGCGTTTAGTATAGTGTTAGGTGTGTTTTCTTTCTTTTGATTCACAACGGTAAAGGAGAAAATATTTCTTTTGAGGATGAATTGCATAATGAAAAGGGCCAAGAAATGAAGTCTAAGAAGTCCCGGAAAGCATGAAAGAATCCTGACGAAGTCCGGATAGAAAAATGACGAAAAATCACAAACTCACGTCGCCGGCTCCAGAAGTACTAAGGGCTTTGATAGAATTTGGCGTAGTCAGCGTCGCGACGCGGTGCCGACGCAGTAACTGGGCGAGAAAATCCGATTTATCAAAGGGCAAAAGGGTCCGAAATGTAATTTTTACATCTATAAGACCTAGGGATTATTCTAAAAGGGATATCATACTTTGGAGGCTAGAAAGGAGGCAAAAGCTACAAGATTGGAGACTACTCTTGTTCAAGTTCTTTCTTTTCGCTTTAACATAATTCAGATTATGTTGGATATTAAATTGGTTCTTAGCATGACAATGTCTAGGAGCTAATTTCTTTATTAGAGTTTTCTGTTGAATCGCTTGAAACTCTTTCATGCATATTTATTGATGTCTTTTTTAGATATATTAAGATCTATTTAATATTGTATTGATTGCTTGATAATTGACTGACCATTAATTGTCATAACTTGTATGATTTCGAATCAAAATCTGAAAGGTGAGATTTGAATATGCTGTAGTTGTTTAAACATAGGTTAAAATCGTGGACGAAAGTACACCCGATACTTGTGTAGTGTTTAAGGTTATTGTTCTTAATCCTCATGTGTGGTAAAATCTATCATAGAAATATAGAAGGTTTCTGCACAAGGTTGAGTTTCTATATGTCTTAACTGGAATATAGAACATATTAGTTAACAAACTATCTTAATAAGAAGAAGAATCATTAGCATTGCATTAACACGTGAAAGAGTGAATAGTTGAGGAGATTGGAAACCCTATTTCCTTCATAACTGTTTTAAAACCCAAAGTACTATCATCTTTAGTTTATTTTCTGCACTTTGTTTAATCTTAATTCTTAGTTCATAAACCAAACAAAAGAACCAAATATATACCATAGATTAGATATTCGGTACTTGACAAACCAGTTTCGATAACTCGGTCTTACATATCTTTATTACTTTAGCGATACGTACACTTGCGTTAGCGCACATAAATATCGCAATAAGTTTTTGGCGCCGTTGCCGGGGACTGGCGTACTACCAATATCGAATTATTTATTCTTATTTCTAATTTGATTTTTTTTTTTTTTTTTTAGAACATTTTGCCGTGATATGTTTGCTTGTTTTTTATCAATTTCAGGAAATTCGTTTATGCGAAGTAGGAGAGGAGCAGACACTCATATCCCTTTGAACCCTGTAATTGAAAGATTGTGCAGACAGAACAGGAAAGATAGAAGAATTGCTAATTCTTTAGCAATGAAAGATCAGTAGAATCAGAATGAGGTGAATGATGAGTTACCGATTGTGATGAGACATGTCCCGCATCCTGCAGAGAGGAACTTAAGGGACTATGTGATGCCGATAATTACAGGGGTGCATACTTGCATCAGGCTACCCGCAGTGGAAGCCAATAATTTCGAAATCAAACCAGCAATCTTGCACATGGTTCAAGACTCAGTTCAGTTTGGGGGTTTGCCGACAGAAGACCCACATATGCATCTAGCAAATTTTCTAGAACTGTGTGTCACATTTAAATATAATGACGTTACTGATGATGTCATTCAATTGAGACTCTTCCCATTCTCACTCAGGGATAGAGCAAAGAACTGGTTTAACTCATTACAGGCGAACTCCATTACCACATGGCAAGACTTGACTCAGAAGTTTCTTGCCAAATTCTTCCCTCAATCCAAAGCAGCAAAGCTCAGAGGAGAGCTAAATATTTTTTATCAGACGGAGGGAGAATCATTGTACGATGCATGAGAGTGATTTAAAGACTTGCATAGGAAGTGCCCGTATCATGGGATTGAAAAGTGGATGTTGGTCCACATATTCTATAATGGGCTGTGTGGTACTACTCGTACCATTATTGATACTGCAGCAGGAGGAACGTTCATGAGCAAGAGTGTCAATGAGACACATGATTTATTAGAAGACATGGCCACCAACAACCATCAGTTGTCAGATGAGAGAGCAATGAACAGCAGGAAAGTGGTTGGGGTTTATGAGTTGGATCTATCACTGCATTGACTGCTCAGGTTGCCACTTTGACAAAGCAGATGCAGCAGAGTACCATCCCGTTAAAGCTGTTCAGACACCAGTGAGTTGTGAGATTTGTGGGGGTCCCCATATCTTTGATAAGTGCACAGCAGTGGATCCAAACAATGTACCTATGGAGCAGGTTAAGGCAGTTAGGAATTTTCAGAGGCCCTATAATAATGCATTCTCCAACACATATAATCAGGGGTGGAGAAATCACCCCAACTTTTCATGGAAGAATGACCAAGGGCAGCAACCTCAGTTTCAGGAGCAATATCAATTGACCAATCCATCTCTTCAAGGACAGATCCAGCAACAGCAGCCCATGCCACAAATCCCACAAGAGAAGCCAGATGAAATAAAAGAAATAAGAGCAGCACTGTTGACCTTGGCAAACTTCCAGACAAAATTCATGGCAGAAACCAGGTCCTCATTTGCAACCCTGACCAACTCCCAGACTAAGTTAATGGCAGAAACAAAATCCTCTATTAGGAACTTGGAGACTCAGATAGGGCAGTTATTAGAGAAATTGAGTGACAGACCGCAGGGGAATCTTCCTAGCAACACAGTGATGAACCCAAAAGAGCTGTGTCAGGCAATTAGCCTTAGAAGTGGTAAACAGTTAGAGCAGGTTGCATCCCAACCAGTGGTTGAAAAGGAGAAGGAGTTGGAAAAGACAGTTGATGTAGAAAAAGAGGGGGTTACTAATGACCGCCCTCCTTTAGAGAAGGCCTCACCAACAGTCGCGAGGGAATATACAGACAGAATTTCATACCCTCAACGACTTCAGAAGAAGTCCCTGGAAAAGCAGTTTTCTAAGTTTTTGGAGGTCTTCAAAAAGCTGTACATCAATCTCCCTTTCATTGAAGCTTTGGAGCAGATGCCAGCGTATGTTAAATTCATGAAAGACATCCTCTTTAAAAAGAGGAAGCTGGAAGACTATGAGACAGTGGTGCTGACATAGGAGTGCAGTGCAATCTTGCAGAAGAAGCTCCCCCCAAAGTTGAGAGATCCAGAGAGTTTCACCTTACCTTTCACTATAGGAAAGGTGACATACAAGCGGGCTTTGTGTGATTTGGGGGCAAGTATCAACCTGATGCCCCTTTCTGTGTTTCAAAGACTTGGGTTTGGGAAAGCAAAGCCAACCACATTCAACTTGCAGCTAGCTGATCGCTCAGTCGTACATCCCCGATGTATAATTGAAGATGTATTAGTGAAAGTGGACAAATTCATCTTTCCTGATGATTTATTCATTCTTGATATAGAGGAAGATGAGAACATGCCCATTATCCTTGGGAGACCATTCCTAGCTACAGGGAGAGCCCTCATTGATATTGAAAATATAGAGTTAAAGCTCAGAGTCCAAGATGAGGAAATGTTATTCAAAGTTTTCAAACCACCCACCGAGTCACAAACAAGTGACAAATGCTTTTCTGTTAGTATAATTGATAAAATTGCTCCTCATGAAAGATCCAAGGGTACTGAGGCTCTTGAGACAACAGTAAAGCCATGGACAGAACATGATGGTAAGAATTCTGAATAAGTGAATAATATTCAAAGGGTGAACCCTTCTGAACTTAGCCCTGTGAAAAAGAAAAGGAGAAGGAGAAAGGGGATAATAATAAAATGGATACGCCGCGGGGGTAATCAACCCCCTTGATTGAGTAAGAGAACTGCGTCCGGCTAAATAACGTTAACGATAGCGCTACTTGGGAGGCAACTCAATATTTTAATTATATTATTTTAATTTTTTGTTTTAGTTTGTTTTATTTTGTCTTGAACAGTCTCACATTCTTGGCTTCTTGGTTTATGAAGCGGGAAGAGAAAGAATAAGGGAAGAAGAGAGCGGCTAAGGGCGAGAAGCAACGAGCGAGACTAGAAGAAGAGAGCTAAGAAATTTTTGATGACAGGTGAAGTGGGGGACTGACTTCAAAGATGCTGAAAAAGGGCGAAATTTGGCATAGCGACGCGGCGCCAACATGCAGGGCTGCGACGCTAGAACTTCAGAGAATCGCGATGTTTGTGCAATTTCAAGAACCTCCTCCCAGACCTCCGTTATGACCGTTGTTTTGTGTCTGTAAGTTGTCCCTTTATTTTTAGTCTTTACACATTAGAGACAATGTGTCGATTAAGTTTGGGGGGGGGGGGGATCTTATTTTGTATTGTGTTTTGTTTGAGTCTTTTTGTTGTGTTTTGTTAGTCAAATTTGTTTTTATGGATCATGTAGGTTGCATGCTAAAGATATTGAGTGGATAAAGTGGGATAATGTAATGAAATTAAAAGCAAAAATCTGTGTGTTTAAGTTAGATATTCCAAAAATTCACGACATCTAATTATTTGAGATATTTGTGCTTAGCCTATGTGTGTCAATTATGAAAAGTAAGGTTGAAAATGTCTAGAAAACATGTTTGCTTGTTATTCGAGGCGAATTAACTAGGATATGCATGTTTAGGAAAATGATTAAGACATTCTTTGATAGCCCTTCTGACCGTTCATTACCTACTCTGACATAAATTGTATCACTAGTCAGCCCCTTTGAGTCTAAGTAATATCTTTGTTTGACACCCTATGATTCCCTGGTTGTTCCATAAGTGATAATTGAAAATTATTGGGATGAAAAATGTTGAAAAAACAATAAAAAGAGAGTGAAAATTTGATGCACCCCAATAAAAATATGCAAAAGCCTAAGTTTGGGGGTGCTTGTTCTTGAGTAATATGCCTCATTCTCTCAAAAGAAAAGAGGGGAGAAAATAGGTATGAGACTAAAAAGAAAGTCAAAAGAAAGAAAAATGAGTTGAATGAAAAACGCTTATGGTACGAAATTGAGCCTAAGTGTCAACTTTTATCTTCTCATACCTAAGCCTACATTACAACCCTTGAAAGTCCTGAAGATCCCTAATGTGTATGTCTATGATTAGTGGAGAATAACAAGTAGACAGGTCTATAGAATATTGGGAAAGATGGAATGAAATTGACATGCATAGGTTAAGTGTTTATATTTTCAATGATTATGATCTAACTGAATTTGCGAAATATCTAACTTGAAATTCTAGATTGCTGAAAATTCATGCTATATTCCAACATATTATCTTAGTTTTCATCCATGATTTTGAGGCAGCATTGCTATAGCTACTTGATCCATTTCATAGAGTCTCTTCTTTGTTTTTGTTTTTGTTTAGTGCTTTACTCGAGAGCGAGTAAAGTGTAAGTTTAAGGGTGTTTGTTGAGTATATTTTATACACGCTTTTGAGTCTTTTTTAGTTAGTATCTTACTCTTTTCTTTTGCGTTTAGTATAGTGTTAGGTGTATTTTTTTCTTTTGAGTCACAGTGGTCATAAAGGAGAGAATATTGCTTTTGAGGATGAATTGCACAATGAAAAGGGCCAAGAAATGAAGCCTAAGAAGTCCCGAGAAGCATGAAAGAAACCTGACGAAGTCCGGACAGAAAAATAACGAAAAATCACAAAATCACATCGCCGGCGCCGCGACACCGGTAGTACTGCGGGATTTGATAGAATTTGGCGAAGTCAGAACCTCAGCGCCAACTAGCTTAGCCACGGTAACTGGGTGAGAAAATTCGATTTTTCGAAGGACAAAAGGGTCTGCAACATGATTTTTACATCTATAAGACCTAGAGATTATTCTAAAAGGGATATCATACTTTGGAGGCTATAAAAGAGGCAAAAGCTACAAGATTGGAGACTACTCTTGTTCAAGTTCTTTCTTTTCTCTTTAACATATTTCAGATTATGTTGGATATTAAATTGGTTCTTAGCATGACAATGTTTAGGAGCTAATTTCTTTATTAGGATTTTCCATTGAATCGCTTGAAACTCTTTCATACAGTTAATGCATAGTTATTGATGTCTTCTTTAGCTATATTAAGATCTATTAAATATTGTATTGATTGATTGATAATTGACTTGCCATTAATTGACATAACTTATATGATTTCGAATCAAAATCTGAAAGGTGAGATTTGAATATGCTGTAGTTGTTTAGACATATGTTAAAATAGTGGACGAAAGTACCCCGTTACTTATGTAGTGTTTTAGGTTATTGTTCTTAATCCTCTTGTGTGGTAAAATCTATCATAGAAATATAGAAGGTTTCTGCACAAGGTTGAGTTTCTATATGTCTTAATCGTAATATAGAACATATTAGTTAACCTGCTATCTTAATAAGAAGAAGAATCATTAGCATTGCATTAACACGTGAAAGAGTGGATAGTTGAGGAGATTGGAAGCCCTATTTTCTTCATAATTGTTTTAAAACCCAAAGTACTACATCTTTAGTTTATTTTCTGCACTTTGTTTAATATTAATTCTTAGTTCATAAACCAACAAAAGAACGTTAGACAAATAGATACCATAGATTAGATATTCGGTACTTGACAAACCAGTTTCGATAATTCGGTCTTACAAATCTTATTACTTTAGCGATACGTACACTTGCGTTAGCGCACATAAATATCGCAACAGGAAGCTTCGAGAATAGATATGTGCATTCAAGGTATGCACTAGGGTCGCCGCTACATCTTACAAGGCATAAAGCCTAGGACTTTTGAAGATTTGGCTACTCGTGTGAATGATATGAAATTAAGCATGTAACAAGTGGAGATCAATGGTTGCTTGCATGTGAGCCTCATAAAGATATAGAAGAACTCCATAGTGGGGGCAAGTTTGAATCCGAAGATGAAATCGAAGAGTCCATGTATGTTACAACTTATCGCATGAGCCTAAACTGTAGGTTAAAAGCGCTCCTTAACGCACGAGCCTAAACTTCAAGTTGCATTGCTCTTTAACATACGAGCATAAAATGTAAGTCACAAAGCTCACCAACAAAGAAAACTTATGCGGGAATCTTTACAAGTTCTCGTCTAGAATCAAAAGGACTTAAACTACAATTTGTCGAACAAGAAGGGGATGATGTGGAATTGGATGCAAATGACGAGGTTCCCTTTATTGAAACTTGGGGTTATTGTCTTATTGGGTGCTTCACGGGTCCTTTCCCGGGACGTGAGGCATTGAATTCTATTGTTAAAAAATGGGGAGTTAAGTGTAGAATCATTCCATACGGACGTCAATGGACTATTTTTTGATTTATGACTGAACAAGATCGCATCACGGTATTTCATGGTGGTCCTTATACGACTTTTGGGAAAAATTTGATGTTAAAATCAGTTGATAAGGACACTTTGCTCACGGATGATCTTTCATGGACATCCCGATATGGGTGGTGCTTCGTGATGTTCCTTTGTCGGTATGGAGTTCATCCGGGTTAAGTAAGATCGCCTCACGTGTGGGGAAGCCATTGTATATGGACCAATTCACGAAGGAGAGGTCCAAAATGAATTATGCACGGGTATTAATTGAAGTCAATGTTAGCAAGGAGCCGGTCACGGAATTTAATATTAAATTACCAAGCAATATCAAGTATGTTCAAAAGGTGGAATATAAGAATTATCCCGATTTTTGTTTTCATTGCAAAGCATTCGGGCATAATCATTTCAAGTGTAAGAAATTGGAGGAACATGTAACGCCTATGGATACTACGAGCACCCATGAGCCAATAGTTGTTTCGGACAAAAGAGTAGATCCGGAAATGGTTGGTGTTAATGAACCTACACGCTCACTTCAAACCAACCCCCTCTTTGTTCCACTACCAGTCGGTGGATCATTGAACATTGAAGTGGACATGGATGTGATGACTAAGGGGGTACCTAATACACCTTTGATTCTGGATGCCTTTGGAGGTGTTTCGGTGTCAGGGCAGGAAGATGAGGATGGATGGCAAGAGGTTACTTCCAGAAAGAATCTACACAGAAAAATGGTAAAGCAGCAAGTATGAAGATCGGAGGAACATTTCAGTACCCCCCGGTTATTAGATGAAGATACTATCTTGGAACGTCCTGGATAGACAAGCATTTTAAATTCTAATGTTGAGTTTATTTTCTTGTATTGTTTTTTGCTTTGTTTACGTTGAGGCTTGAGAACCCTCGAAGATTGATTGTACTTTCCTGATTTTAGATATAATAAATTTATTAACCTTTCAAAAAAAAAAGGGGAGAATGCTTCATGTGTGTTGATGATGTGTGAGTGTTGTGGCAACACCAGGTTTCATGCATGGACAACATCTTGCAGTGTTCTGTAGATATTGCCCGCAGTGTTGCGCAACATCCACAGTGTTCTGCAGATGTTGTCTCCGATGTTGCCGCAACATCTCATCCAACATCTTTGAAAATGATTTTGTCTATTTTTTCGGCCAAAATAATATTTGTTACAGTGAGTTAAAAAATGCCATAGGCAAGCTGAATATGGAGCTGTGTTTAAAACGTGGGAATTGAAGGAGTCAAGCTTGAAATCGAAGTAACTTGAAGAAGTCGAAGTTGTTGAGAAATTCATGGAGGAAGAATCGGTCCAAGCTGCAGCCTTTTTTCTCTCAACTTCCTCAACCAACCAGCGAGAGTTTCAAGGTAGTTCCACACTATAAATAGAGGAGGAACTTCAGAGTATTGGTATCCAGAATCAAAATGTAAAATACCAAGAGAGCTCTCGGGATTTCGCTTCAGAAATATGGATTAACATCTATCCCACATTATAATTGATATCTCTATTCTTGATTAAGCTTAGTGTAAAAGCAATTGTAATGAAGATGTTGTATTGGTCTTTTTAGATCTTTTAACTTTAGGCTGAAGTCATCTGCGACTTCATTTTATTTGTAATTTCTTTTTCGCTTTTATTGCTCAATTTGTAAAAAAAAATCATTTGTAATTGTATATTATATACATTACTTCGGTCATTGACCATCAATGGCTATATTAATATATATCATTGAATATATAAATCTTTGTGTCTTTTACTTTTCCACTGCATTTACTCTTTAAGGTTTATTATATTTTTATCAGATGTTGCCACAACATTATAGGCAGCATTAGAATTTGTTTCAACATTTAATTTTGAATTTGTAATCTTGCTTTTACTTTCTGATTCGTAGCCTCGGACCCCTATACAACAAGTGGTATCAGAGACAACACTTGACATAATAAGTGTCTGGTCCAGTTATTCTAAGCTATGGATCCGACAAATCCAAAATATTGGTAGACTTTCCGTTGGTTCAAATTATGCCTAGTGGATCGTCTATGTTCTCATATCAAATTAATTGATGTTATGACATGAATATCTATAATCTATGAGTATGTTATACCAATGTAGCCGTCGGATGAGGAATGTGACATTCTTGTTACACCCAAATACAAATGGACGACGGAAGAAACCAACAGTGCGAGCTACAACGAAAAAACCTTAAATGCAATCTTTGGATGAGTTGATTTTTATTTGGTTAATCTCATATAAGATGTTTACGGCTAAGTATACCTTACAAATGCATTGTAAAGGTAGCTCGAGTATTTAACGTACGAAGCTCCGCATGCTCATGAGCTGATATGAACATTTGAGGATGGAATAAATGGTAGACGTAAAATCCTATTTTGAAAAGTTGACTGACATTTCTACATTGATAATGTTGGAATTAATGTCGTAACATTTGTGACAACATATTTCATGTATGTGACAAATGTTGGACAACATTCTGCCCAACATACCTTATAATAAATGTCAAGTGTTTCGTGCTCCTTTAACCAACACCCAACTTGTGGGAAAGACTCTTTGTTCTCTTCCTGAGAAGTTCAATACAAAAATTTGTGCGATTGAAGAAGTTTGTTGTTACACCCCGTATTTACAGGACATGTTTTAAGAACGTACGTGAGAATTTCTAATGTTAAGATTAGAGACTTGTAAAAATGTATCGGAATTATGAAATTGTCGGAAAACGAATATTGTGACGAATGGGAGGGCGACACGTGTCACCCCCCTTATAGTTGCCTTGGACGAAATGGGTCATGGCCAAAATGGTCATTGACCATAGTCTTAAGATGACAAGTCTTGCAAGTTGTGAGCTTGAGAAAATTGACTAAGTCAAAGGGTCCACAAGTCTTGATATTTAATTGAAGCTCATCCAAACCACCCATTTGTTCACATCTTGACCCTCTATTGTGCTATATAATACTACTAGTAGCAAGACTAAGTCCAACACTTAGAAAAAATTTCAAGAATTTCAAGAAACAACAATAGTTGCTCTCGGGTTCACTCAAGGAGAAAAAGAATTTTTTTTGTTTCTTGTCCATTAAGCTCCACACTTTAAACCAAGGTTCTTGAGTGTATTGTAAGTGTATCTCAATAGAAAAATCTCGGAAAAAGATAGTTTTCGTATTAGTCGCAAGGTGAAAACCTAGTTGCTTTCTAGGTTTTGTTTGGAAGATTGAAGAAAATTTGTTGGTGTTGTTCTAAGGGCCTCAAGTAGCGGAATGAAGTGTCTTGAAGAGACTCTAAGTTGCTAAGGAGCGACTTCGGATTTGGAGTTGGATTGAGATTCGTTGTGGTAATAATCTTGTCTCTTAAAAGTGTTGCAAGATTATATATATTGTTGTTAGCTTTACATGTTTGCTAGCATGAAGTATATGTGTTGAAGTTTATAAGTATTATGGATTGATTGTAGCCTTAAAATCCGAAATGTAATGTAAGCCATGTGAAGTTGGATTACAATTTGGTCGTTTATTAGAATCGTCGCATGTTACTTACTTGAAGATTATAGTAGTTATAATCGATTGCGACTTGATATCATGTTATGCTAACAACTTGGATTGAAATGGAAATTGGACAAGAATTGGTGTTATTATACTCAATATGGCCGAATTGGACTTGTAGTTTGTATTAGTTTGATATCTTTTGTGGGGCGGAATTTTACACGTCTAGTAGGCGTGTAATCCCCTATTGTTAATTGCATTGATTGGGCCTTAAATGTGGCGTGTTTGGTTATTGAATTCGGCCTTGAAAAAGGTGGCAAAGTAAGTAGAAACAAAGGAGGTGCTGTCCGATTTTCCGTAGAATTTAGAGACTTTACACTTGTAATATTCTACGTTTGAAGTAAGGCGTTAATATACGTATTGTGGATATTATAGGCTGACATACTACGGGCGGGATTTTGTACTTGGCAAGTGGTTTGACCCGAAGATGTATGTAGAACTTTTCATATCTTTTGAGCATGACTAGTTGCACGTATATAGTGCGGTAGACGTACAAGACCTTGATATCCTTTACTAGTTTTATGAATAGCCAAGTCGGGTGAGTTAGGAGATTAACTCACTTCTTTGAAAGTATTAAGGATGTCTTAAGTTTTATTAAAGTTAAGGGACTTGAAGAGTTTTAAAGTATGTGATACTTGTTCCGTTTTAAACGTATAAGTCCCTTGGATAGGAAATTGTATTTGGCTAAGGTATAAAGTGAATATAACGACTTTATGGGAAGTTGGTTATATTTGCTTTATGGAAAGATAAATGACTTGATTTAATGAAAAGGCAATTTGATTTTAAGGCATCAATTGCCTAAAGTTTTATAAGAAAAGGAGTCACTTGATTTAGAAACCTAACTTTATTTCTAAAGGTATTGTGACTTGTCTTGAAAAGTAATTTTGACTTGATACTACGGTTAATAGTATCTTGGAAGTTTTATATGAAAAAAAGTCATTTTTAAAAGAGTGGAAGTATGTAGTACTTGGGTTGAATTCCCGAATTTTTATAAAAGATATGCTAGTGCCTTAGGTAAACTAAAATGAGAGTGTGTATGAATAAGGCTAATAAGAAGTTAGGGGGATTTCTTAACTTGCTTATTTATTGTATAATACACCGGTAGTGTTTATGTTATGTATGATGGCCGGTTGAGATAGGGTAAGAGTATAAATGAGGGGTAAACCCCCAAGACGTTATACCACCTTCTCCAGGGTAAGAGTATAAATGAGGGGTAAATCCCCAAGACGTTATACCACCTGCTTCAGGGTAAGAGTATAAATGAGGGGTGAACCCCCAAGACGTTATACCACCTGTTTTTCCATGGATTTGCTACCCATGATGCGAGGAATACCTCATGCGAGTCCTTATGGGCTTATGCGGGTGAAATAGTCCCATGCGGGCGGGTACAGCCTATGCGAGGAATACCTCATGCGGGTCCACACGACTTATGCGGGTGAAATAGTCCCAGGAGTAAGAGTGCTTAATGATACTGTGGGCGGATGGTCCTGCTTTGATCGTGAGCTTCCTATTTTTATGTTGTACGTATACTATTAGTTACTCTCATTGTTAGTAAGGCAATCGTAATCGTAATTTTGTTATCATACATGTCTCCGCTTTGTTTTAAACTTATGTTGTAATTACTGATTTTCCGCTTTACATACTTAGTACATATTGTGTATCGACCCCCTTCCTGGCCGCGTCAAATGTCGCGGTAGGGGTAAGAAAGGTGGTGGATCCTCATTCTTAGGATCACTTATCGACGTCGAAGCTCCATTTCTCGGAGGCTTGTCTTTTAGTACGCTTCTTTCCCTGATGTTGTAGATTTATGTACATTCAGGGGTATGGCGGGGCCCTGTCCCGCCACTGTTGTTATTCCTAGAGGTCTGTAGTCACATGTTGTGGTTTGGGCTGTAAGAACTGAGTTGTACATTTTTGCTTTTGATTATGCATATTTTATGGAAGGCGGCCTTATCGGTTAGCCTGTGATATTATTGTCTAAACATGTTGTATGTTGTGTATGTTCCGCTATTCTCACGATGTATACGAACGGCAGGTGCCTGTAGGGCACGATCCGCGCCCCGGTCGGGTCGTGACAAAAGTGGTATCAAAGTAGTTAGTCCTCGGAAAGTGTCTACAGACCGTGTCTAGTAAAGTTTTAATTATCGGTGTGTTGTGCACCACATCTATAATCGGGAGGCTGCATGACATTTAGGATTGGTTTCCATTCTTCTCTCTCTGAGATCGTGCAGTAGAGCTGTCTTATTAGGTTGAATCCTCTCTGACCTATTCTTATGAAACAGTTATGCCTCCACGGAAGGCGACCAGGGCCCAGAAGGGCAAGGCAGCAGCAGGAGCTGCTAGCGGTACTCAGAGGGTTACACGGACTCAGGCATAGACTATGCCTGAGGTAGTAGGCGGGTCGGCGAGTTCAGCCACGCCGACAGTATTAGAGGAGCCGAGAGCGGCAGTAGCTCCAGAGGTTCCGGTACCAGAGCCTCCAGTCCCACAGCCAGGAGCTGAGTATAGAGACTACGGGGAGCAGATCCGGTTATTGACCAGTATAGTAGCAGGGCAGCGCCGACAGGAGCAGGCAACTAACCCTAGAGCCGACAGTTTGCGGATTCGGGATTTTCTGGGTTGTCATCCGCCCGAGTTTTATGGTTCGAGGTCTGAGGAGGATCCGCAGGAGTTCATTCGGCAGCTACATCAGACTATGCAGATTCTTAGGGCTTCGGAGACAGAGTCTGTTATGCTAGCCTCTTACCGGTTACGCGATATTGCGTTGAACTGGTTTGAGTCATGGGAGATGTCGAGAGGTGAGGATGCTCTTCCAGCTGTTTGGGAGGAGTTCACAGAGGCCTTCATGGATCACTTTTTGCCTCCTGAGATGAGGAGAGCCCGTGTAGATAGATTCGTGACCTTGAGGCAGAATGGGAGGACTATCAAGGAGTATAGCCTGGAGTTTGACTCCTTGGCCAGGCATGCGCAAACCATTGTAGCTGACATGGCGGATAGAGTTCATCATTATGTGATGGGGCTAGACCGTCATATGATTACTGCATGCTTGGGGGTGGCTCTTCAGCCCGGTATGGACATTGCCAGGATGCAGGCCTATGCACAGGGGATAGAGGATAGAGAGAAGGACCAGTTGACTCGAGCCCGGCCAAGAGGCGAGAACAACGTGGTCTCAGGCGCTGAGGCGGGCGGCCTCAGTGAGACTAGGTCCACATTCCAGCCAGCACAGAGTGCTCCTTCACAGTTTTATGGCAAGAGGTCTGATCAGCCAGGTCATTCAGGAGCAGGTCAGGGCTCCAGGACTTCGGAGTTTCAAGAAGGCAGAAACCGTCACCGATCGAGACCACCCACATCTCAGTGTGCTCGATGCGGTAGGTCTCACCAGGGCGAGTGTCGCAGGGCTCCGGGAGCTTGTTACTCTTGTGGCCAGCAGGGCCATTTGAGGAGAGATTGTCCGTCTAGAGGCGGCATGGGTGGTACGGTGCAGCCGACAGGATCAGTTGTTGGGTCTTCCTCTCCTTCTGTGGTTATGCGCCCCGGAGGGCAGGGTACTCACGGACCGGCAGGCCGCGGTAGAGGTCGTGGTGGTGGTTCCAGTTCTAGCGGTCCACAGAACCGCATTTATTCATTAGCCAGCCGCCAGGATCAGGAGGCTTCCCCTGACGTCGTCACATGTACATTATTGATTTCATGCTGTGACGTTTATGCTTTGATAGATCCAGGTTCTACCTTGTCCTATGTGTCCCCTCTTATTGCGGGTAGAATCGGGATAGAGCCGGTGTCGATAGAGCCTTTTGAGGTAGCTACGCCAGTGGGTGATTCGGTGTTAGCTGAGCGGGTGTATAGAGGTTGTCCGGTATTTATTCTGATCGTCGGACCACGCAGACTTGATAGAGTTAGAGATGTGATTTTGATGTCATTATGGGTATGGATGGTTGGCTTCTTGTTATGCCAACGTTGGATCGTAGGACAGTTGGTTCGGTTCGATTTCTGGCGAGCCAGTTATCGAGTGGAAGGGCAACACAGCGTCGCCGAGGGGTAGGTTTATTTCTTACCTCAAGGCTAGGAAGATGGTGCAGAAGGGGTACATCTATCATCTGGTTCGGGTATTTGATACAGAGGCTGAGGTGCCAGTTCTTCAGTCAGTGCCAGTGGTTAGGGAGTTTCCAGATGTGTTCCCAGACGATCTTCCGGGTATCCCTCCTGAGAGGGAGATTGAGTTTTGTATTGACACGTTGCCAGACACTCGACCTATTTCCATTCCGCCATACAGGATGGCACCTGCTGAGTTGAGGGAGCTGAAGGACCAGCTGAAAGATTTGCTGGAGAAAGGCTTTATCAGGCCTAGTGTATCTCCCTGGGGAGCGCCGGTTTTGTTTGTGAAGAAGAAGGATGGGACGCTGCGTATGTGTGTTGATTACAGGCAGCTGAATAAGGTAACCATCAAGAATAGGTACCCCCTCCCCAGGATTGATGATTTGTTTGACCAGTTGCAGGGTGCGAGGTGTTTCTCCAAGATAGACCTGCGGTCTGGTTATCATCAGGTACGAGTTCGAGAGGCAGATATCCCAAAGACTGCATTCAGGACCCGGTATGGGCACTATGAGTTCAGGGTTATGTCTTTCGGTTTGACCAACGCTCCAGCGGTATTTATGGATTTGATGAACCGGGTGTTCAATCCATTTTTGGATACATTTGTGATAGTATTCATTGATGACATCCTGGTTTATTCGCGGACAGAGCAGGAGCATGCGGATCACTTGAGGACGGTACTTGGGGTCCTCCGGAGCCGGCAGTTATTCGCCAAGTTCTCCAAGTGAGTTTTGGTTGGCCTCGGTGGCATTCCCGGGCACATTATCGGGTGATGGTGTTCGGGTGATACGGCAAAGATGAGGCGATCAAGTCTTGGCGAGACCTACTACTCCGCCGAGTGTGCGATTTCTTAGGATGGCGAGTTATTATCGTAGGTTCGTAGAGCGCTTTGCTTGATTTCGTAGATTGACTAGGTGACTCGAAGCGGCCAAGTTCCGATGGGCGAGGCTTGCGAGAAGGGTTTCCAGTTGCTGAAAGAAAGGTTGACTACTACTCCAGTTCTTACTCTTCCTGAGGGGTTAGACGGGTACATGATCTATTGTGATGCCTCGGGTATCGGGCTAGGGTGTATTTTGATGCAGCACGACAAGGTTATAGCCTATGCTTCCCGGCAGTTACGGAAGCATGAGAGGAATTACCCTACCCACGACTTAGAGTTGACCGCAATTATTCATGCCTTGAAGATTTGGAGACATTATTTGTATGGGGTTCATGTGGATATTTATACAGACCACAAGAGCCTCCAGTATATCTTCAGGCATAGGGAGCTGAACTTGCGACAGAGACGGTGGTTAGAGTTGCTGAAAGATTATGATGTTGATATTCTATACCATCCGGGGAAAGCCAACGTAGTTGCTGATGCCTTGAGTCGTAGATCGATGGGGAGCCCGTCGGAGAATGCGGCAGAGAGGCGGGACATGGTCCGCCGATCCACGGCTAGCGAGCCTTGGGTTCGATTGATCGATACCGGCGATAGTAAGTGCGGGTTCGTGAGGTTCTTGAGTCTTATCGTTGATGAGGTGAAGAGGCGGCAGTTGAGGACCCGATGTTGGTACGGTATCGAGATGCGGCTTTCGGGAGGAAGAGTCTATTCGAGGTAGCGCTGATGGGGTGCTAAGATTTGAGGCGGTTGTGTGTTCCGATGTGACAGACCGTCGCCAGATTTTGGGAGGCACACGGTGCTCGTTATTCTATTCATCCGGTCTACCAAGATGTACCATGACCTCGAGATGTTTGTATTGGTGGGTTGGCACGAAGAGGCGTGGCGAGTTTTGTTGCCTGATGTCCTAATTGCCGAGTCAGGTCGAGCACCAGAGGCCCAGTGGATTATTGCAGGCAATTGAGATTCCGACTTGGAAGTGGGAGGTGATCAACATGGACTTTGTACGACTCCATTTGGGTTATTGTTGACAGGCTGACGAAATCAGCCCATTTCCTTCGGTCGGGGCGGCGTTTTGGTGAGGACTATGCCGATTGTACATCGAGAGATTGTGAGGCTGCGGTGTCGGTGTCGATTATATCGATAGAGAGCCCGATTCGACTAACCGGAGGTCTTTCCGAAGGGTTTAGGACACGGTGAGTCTCGATCTAACATTTCATTCTCGCATCGGCGGCGGAGCGTACTATCCGACAACGAGGATATGTTGCGTGCTGCGTGATTGATTTTAGGGTAGTTGGGAGGATCATTTGCCTCTTGAGGTTTGCTTATAACAACGGCTACCATTCCAAAGATATCTGAGATGGCGCCATACGAGGCTTTATATGGCGGAAATGTAGATCGCCGATTGGTTGGTTCGACGTGGGCGAGTGCGATTAGTTGGCCCGCACTTGGTTCGGAGTTGTGGATAAGGTGAAGCTTATCAAGGAGAAGTATTAGCGGCTCGAGTCGGCGAAGTCATACGCGGATAATCGGCGTCGGCATTTGGAGTTTCGTGAGCGATTGAGTCTTCTTGAAGGTGTCACCCATGAAGGGTGTGATGAGATTCGGTAAGAAGGGGAAACTCAGCCCAAGGTACATTGGGCCCTACCAGATCGTCCGTCGAGTAGGCAAGGTTGCCTATGAGTTGGATCTGCCATCAGAGTTAGAGGCGGTACATCCGGTCTTTCATGTTTCTATGTTGCGGAAGTGTATCGGAGATCCAGCGAGAGTTTTCCCTGCTAGTGAGGTCCAGGTGACAGAGGGGTTATCGTATGAGGAGAGTCCCATAGCGATACTCGATCGCCAGGTCAGGCGACTGCGGACCAAGGATGTGGCTTCCGTCAAAGTCTTGTGGAGGAATGATAACCGGGAGGAGATGACTTGGGAAGAGGAGGAGGACATGTTGAGGAATTATCCTCACTTATTCCCTACACCTTCAGGTAATTCATTTCCCCTACTTGTCAAGTTTTAATTGAAGTATTTCTTTTGCTTAAATGCTATTATGTGGCCATGTGTGGCATTATTGGTATGTCGGGGTTGTGAAAGGAAACTATGTCGCTAATTTTAAGTTTGACTCTGATCGGTGTATTTTATATACACCTTTTGAGTCAGTTTTAGTTAGTCTTTTGTCCCATTTTGCACATATAAGTGTCGTATTAGGATAGGTTTTCTTTCTTTTGAGTCAAAGTGGTTAAAATGGCCAAATGACGGAAAAAGAGCTAAAAGAGGGCAAAAGAGGAGATGCCAGAGCTGGAAACAGAGAAAGTGGCGAACGAAGGAAAAATCAAGACCAGCGCATGGCGCCTCCTGCGATCAGCGGGGCGCGGCGCCACTATCGAGAGGTCGAAGACTGGCGTCGCGCGCCTCGAGCAAAAGCGGCGCGGCGCTAAACATCCGAGAGCTACGAAGATACAGTCGCGGCGCCTCCGAGCAGCAGATATCGAGCGCGGCGCCAAAACACCGAAGGCTGCAGAACTTCGGCGCCTACATGCAGGCGCTGGCGCCGACGCGGAAAAATTAGGTCTTTGACGAAAATCAGGCGGGCGAACTGAAGGAAAAGAGGAGGCGGTTTCGGCTATAAAAGGAGAACCCTAGGCAGTTTTTGAGGGTTCCCCTTCTTGCACAACTCAAGACTTTTGCTTGGAGATTGGATACCATTAGTTTAGTAATTTCTTTTCCCTTTCTTGTTCTTTATTTCAGTTTTGTATGATGAACTTTGAATTAGTTCTTGTCATGTCAATGGCTAGGAACTAATTCTCTTATATGGATTTCCATGTTGAATTGCTAGAAACTTATGTTATAAATTAATGCATGCTTATGGTTATTTTTCTTATTGTGAGATCTATCCAATAATTGAGTTGAATTCTTGGTAATTAATTGACAACCTGCGTCCGGCTAAAAGACGTTAAAGACAGCGCTACTTGGGAGGCAACCCAACGTTTTCAATTATGTTATTTTAATTTCTGTCTTTAGTTTACTTTATTTTGTCTAGAACAATCTCACGGTCTTGGGTTCTTGTGTTTGTGCTGTGATTGATAGGTACAGGGGAATAAACTGAAGGCGAAAAACTGAAGAAAAGCCAGAATTTCCAGAAAAACGGGTAGCGCAGCTGGGAAGCGAACCACGGCGCCAAAAAGCGAACAGCGAAGTTTGGTAGCGGCTAAAAGCAGGCCGCGCGAGAAAATCGAAGGCGCGAGAGTTTAGGCGCGCTGGCTAAAAGCAGCGGCGAAGCGGAATCGAACTTTAAAGGCCCAAAAATCAGATTTTTCCCAATTCCAAATTCAAAAACCCAACCTTCCCTCTCCAAAAACCCACGAAATTCCAGAAATTTGCTCACAAATCCTCCACAAATCCAACCCAACCACAACCTAAACTCTTAAATGCCCAAAAACTCTTAGCCATCTCAACCAACAAAGCTCCATTCCATAGCCTCAAACCACCAATTGAAACAAGAACAAGCTTGAAGCTTCTCATAAAAAGGTAATCTTTTTCTGTTCTTGAATCCTTTACTAAAGTCACAGGAGTAGTAGTTTGAAGGAGTATTGTAGTTGAAGTAGTTTGGGTACTGAAAAGTTAATTGTGAAGTTTGGAGAAGAGAGTAGAAAAAGAGTGTGGGTATTGAGTAGAAAAGTTGAAGTTTGGGGGTATTGTGTTCGCTGCTAGTTGTCAATTGTGTAGGAAACATTTGTGCCAATAAATTGAAAAGCTCCATAAAACCATTTTAAACCATGGCCACCAGGAAGAGAAGAGGCTCCACATCCACCCCAACCCCACAATACGATGAAAATAGGTTTGTGAGCTACGAAGCCTTCCAAAGATACAAAAAGCTTGATACCAGACCCATAATACCAGAAAGGGGAATGGACTACCAGATGGAGTCATATGGGGAAGAAGATGTTTATGAGCCCATTCGGGCGATGATTGAGTTAAGGGAGTGGGGAAAATTTGTGAACCCAGAGAAGATAGCACCAGTAAACACAACAATGGTGCGTGAATTTTATGCCAATTTTCCGGAGAAGGTGGAAAGGGGATGCTTTGTAAGGGGACGCTATGTGCCTGTGATAGCAGAGGATATAAATATACAATTGAAAACAGTTGATGTTGAAGAAAGAAGTGATTGGAATCACTTTAGAACATGGTCTAGAAGCATTGACCACATCGACTGGAATGCCGTTGCAGACACCGTGAGCTATCATGGGCTGTTTTTGATATTGGAAGAAATGGGTCAAGAGCACTGAACAGGTGCCAATTCAACAAAGTAGCCAAAGGTTGGCTATATTTTCGGCCGCGATGATTCCATCCACGCACTTCACGAGTGCGGAGGATAGGATTAAACTGATATATGGAATTATGAGGGGGTTGACGATTGATGTGGGGAAAGAAATAGTGCAGAGCATTGAGGAAATCAGCAGGTTGGTAACAACAGGCGGATTGGGACATGGCTCAGTTATCACCAAGTTATGTCACATGAGTCAAAACTACCCACTGACACTCATGAGAGAAACCAACTGCCCGTGTCCTATGTGATAGTGCACTCTTTTCCGGACCCAAGCCCCCGGCAGACGAGAGTACAACCAAAGCGGCAGCAGCAGAGGCCGCCATGGACGAAGATGAGCCTGAAATAGGGGCTCAATATGAGGCAGGACCTAGCCACCAGCCAACCACAGGAGCAGAACCTCCAACGCCCACGATGGAGCAATTGTATCAAAATCAGGTGAGGATGATGCAGACCTTGGACACAGTAGTACAAGGACAGCAAGAAACAAGGCAACAAATCAACGAGTTGAGTTCCTTGTTCAACCAATGGTCGATGCATTATCCACCGCCACCACCACCATTTTAGCCAAAGTTTGTAAGTGTCTTATTTCTTTTCGTCTTTGAGTCTACACACACATTGGGGACAATGTGTGATTTAAGTTAAGTGTTTTCTTCATGTGTCGGGTTATGTTTTACTTAAGTCTTTTGATTGTTTTTATGTTTATTTTGAGTCACCAATTTTTTCTTTTTGAGTCATAATTGTCATCAAAGATCATAATTCTGTAGTTGCTAGAAACACCTAGTGAAGTAAGGTGAAATAATGTAACGAATTGAAGCAACTATCTAAACACTTAGGTTAGATATGCCAAAAACTCATAGAACTCTATTTGGAGTTTCTTGCTTGAATTAAGCATACTTAATGATAAATGCTTATGTGTTATGATTGCTTGCTATTTGAGGCGAAATAGTTAGGATATGCATGTTAGGGAGATGACTCAGGCATTTCTTTGATAGCCAATTCTTACCATTCTTTTCTATCCCGTACTTTAAAAATATCCCTAGTCAGCCCCATTGAGCCTAAATTTGAAACTTCTTCTTTGACACCCTATATTCCCACAAAATTGTACCATAAGTGAAAATATGAAATAGTGGAATACATTGTGTTAAAAAAGAGACAAAAAGAGTGAATAAGTCTGTTGCACCCCAATACAAAAGTAATAAGAAATAGGCAAAAGCCTAAGTTTGGGGGTGCTTGTCATTATTATATACTTCACTCTCCCAAAACAAAAGAGGGGAAAGATAGAATCGAAATGAAGAAAAGAATAAAAAGAAAAAAAGGGAATACTGAAAAGCTGAAGAGCTTATGGTACACGAAATGAGCCTAAATTGCCTATTTTTACCTACCTATACCTAAGCCTACATTACAACCCTTAAAAGTCCTGAAGATCTCTTTTATGCATATCCAGAATTAGTGGAGAATAACAAGTAAGCATGCCATAGGAATTCTTGAATTTATATGCATGGTTTAGTATATTGACTTCCATTAAGCATGATGAATATGAGTTTGCGAAATATTTAGCTTCATGTGTTTAGTGTGCTGAAATTTCATGCTATATGTTCCTGCATATTATTTTGCTAACCTTCATGTTTTTCTAGTTAACACTAATGCAGCAAAAGTGATCAATGGCAGTGAGTCTTTTTTTTTGTTTTGTTTGTTCTTTGAGTCTTTTATTTTATTTCTTTCTATCTTTGCTCGAGGGCGAGCAAAGGTTAAGTTTGGGGGTATTTGATCGGTGTATTTTATATACACCTTTTGAGTTAGTTTTAGTTAGTATTTTGTCCCATTTTGCACATATAAGTGTCGTATTAGGATAATTTTTCTTTCTTTTGAGTCAAAGTGGTTAAAATGGCCAAATGACGGAAAAAGAGCTAAAAGAGGGCAAAAGAGGAGATGCCAGAGCTGGAAACAGAGAAAGTGGCGAACGAAGGAAAAATCAAGACCAGCGCCGCGGCGCCTCCTCTGATCAAAGCGGCGGCGCCACTATCGAGGTCGAGAAGACTGGGCGCGCGGCTACCGAGCAAAGCGAGCGGCGGCGCTAAACATCCGAGAGCTACGAAGATACAGCGCGCGCCTCGCAACAGATATCGAGCGCGGCGCCAAAACACCGAAGGACTGCGAACTTCGGCGCCGGCGCTGTTGGCCGCAGCCGACGGAAAAATTAGGTCTTTTGACGAAAATGCAGGCGAAAGAGAAATTCTATAAAAGGAGAACCCTAGGCAGTTTTTGAGGGTTCCCCTTCTTGCACAACTCAAGACTTTTTCTTGGAGATTGGATACCATTAGTTTAGTAATTTCTTTTCCCTTTCTTGTTCTTTATTTCAGTTTTGTATGATGAACTTTGAATTAGTTCTTGTCATGTCAATGGCTAGGAACTAATTCTCTTATATGGCTTTCCATGTTGATTTGCTAGAAACTTATGTTATAAATTAATGCATGCTTATGGTTATTTTTCTTATTGTGAGATCTATCCAATAATTGAGTTGAATTCTTGGTAATTAATTGACAACTAATTATCACTATATGATTTCTAATCAGATTCTGAAAAGGAGGGATTGTGAATATGCTGTAAGTTGGGTAGACATTCTTGGATTGGGGATGAAAATACCTCAATTATTTATGTAGCGTTGATGAGAGGCTTAACAACCCTAATTTTGCGCAGTGTGCGTGATCGACTAGGTTTTGTTCTTAATCCTCCTATAAAGTTATCCTTATCAGAAAGGTAGGTAAGGTGCGATCTTTGAGGTTGAGTGTTTATATAACCACTAGCGGAGTATAAAGCGATTTAGTAAACTGCTTTCTCCTAAAGAAGAATACCATAAGTTAATGCATTAGTAAGTAGCATAAGCGGATAGTAAGGATACATGGAAGCCTCTATTCTCATCACCATCAAGTAAATCTTTATATTAAAATAGCTTGCATAATTCGTAGTTATAAACAACAAATCAATCATAAATTCACCAAATAGATACTAGAAAATAGATAGTTGGTAATTGAACCCTAATCCTTGTGGACGATATTCGGTCTTACTAAGACTATATTACTTGTCACGATAACGTGCACTTGCGTTTAAAGTGTGTGCATCTTACCGCGCATCAGACTCCGAAAGAACATTCGGGGACGAATGTTTCTAAGGGGGAAGAATGTTACACCCCGTATTTACAGGACATGTTTTAAGAACGTACGTGAGAATTCCTAATGTTAAGATTAGAGACTTGTAAAAATTTATCGGAATTATGAAATTGTCGAAAAATGAATATTGTGACGAATGGGAGGGCGACACGTGTCACCCCCCCTTATAGTTGCCTTGGACGAAATGGGTCATGGCCAAAATGGTCATTGACCATAGTCTTAAGATGACAAGTCTTGCAAGTTGTGAGCTTGAGAAAATTGACTAAGTCAAAGGGTCCACAAGTCTTGATATTTAATTGAAGCTCATCCAAACCACCAATTTGTTCACATCTTGACCCTCCATTGTGCTATATAATACTACTAGTAGCAAGACTAAGTCCAACACTTAGAAAAAATTTCAAGAATTTCAAGAAACAACAATAGTTGCTCTCGGGTTCACTCAAGGAGAAAAAGAATTTTTTTTGTTTCTTGTCCATTAAGCTCCACACTTTAAACCAAGGTTCTTGAGTGTATTGTAAGTGTATCTCAATAGAAAAATTTCGGAAAAAGATAGTTTTCGTATTAGTCGCAAGGTGAAAACCTAGTTGCTTTCTAGGTTTTGTTTGGAAGATTGAAGGAAATTTGTTGGTGTTGTTCTAAGGGCCTCAAGTAGCGGATTGAAGTGTCTTGAAGAGACTCTAAGTTGCTAAGGAGCGACTTCGGATTTGGAGTTGGATTGAGATTCGTTGAGGTAATAATCTTGTCTCTTAAAAGTGTTACAAGATTATATATATTGTTGTTAGCTTTACATGTTTGCCAGCATGAAGTATATGTGTTGAAGTTTATAAGTATTATGGATTGATTGTAGCCTTAAAATCCGAAATGTAATGTAAGCCATGTGAAGTTGGATTACAATTTGGTCGTTTATTAGAATCGTCGCATGTTACTTACTTGAAGATTATAGTAGTTATAATCGATTGCGACTTGATATCATGTTATGCTAACAACTTGGATTGAAATAGAAATTGGACAAGAATTGGTGTTATTATACTCAATATGGCCGAATTGGACTTGTAGTTTGTATTAGTTTGATATCTTTTGTGGGGCGAAATTTTACACGTCTAGTAGGCGTGTAATCCCCAATTGTTAATTGCATTGATTGTGCCTTAAATGTGGCGTGTTTGGTTATTGAATTCGGCCTTGAAAAAGGTGGCAAAGTAAGTAGAAACAAAGGAGGTGCTGTCCGATTTTCCGTAGAATTTAGAGACTTTACACTTGTAATATTCTACGTTTGAAGTAAGGCGTTAATAGACGTATTGTGGATATTATAGGTAGACATACTACGGGCGGGATTTTGTACTTGGCAAGTGGTTTGACCCGAAGAGGTATGTAGAACTTTTCCTATCTTTTGAGCATGACTAGTTGCACGTATATAGTGCGGTAGACGTACAAGACCTTGATATCCTTTACTAGTTTTATGAATAGCCAAGTCGGGTGAGTTAGGAGATTAACTCACTTCTTTGAAAGTATTAAGGATGTCTTAAGTTTTATTAAAGTTAAGGGACTTGAAGAGTTTTAAAGTATGTGATACTTGTTCCGTTTTAAACGTATAAGTCCCTTGGATAGGAAATTGTATTTGGCTAAGGTATAAAGTGAATATAACGACTTTATGGGAAGTTGGTTATATTTGCTTTATGGAAAGATAAATGACTTGATTTAATGAAAAGACCATTTGATTTTAAGGCATCAATTGCCTAAGGTTTTATAAGAAAAGGAGTCACTTGATTTAGAAACCTAACTTTATTTCTAAAGGTATTGTGACTTTTCTTGAAAAGTAATTTTGAATTGATACTACGGTTAATAGTATCTTGGAAGTTTTATATGAAAAAGAGTCATTTTTAAAAGAGTGGAAGTATGTAGTACTTGGGTTGAATTCCCGAATTTTTATAAAAGATATGCTAGTGCCTTAGGTAAACTAAAATGAGAGTGTGTATGAATAAGGCTAATAAGAAGTTAGGGGGATTTCTTAACTTGCTTATTTATTGTATAATAAGCCGGTAGTGTTTATGTTATGTATGATAAGCCGGTAGGGCTTATGTTATGTATGATGGCCGGTTGAGATAGGGTAAGAGTATAAATGAGGGGTAAACCCCCAAGACGTTATACCACCTTCTTCAGGGTAAGAGTATAAATGAGGGGTAAATCCCCAAGACGTTATACCATCTGCTTCAGGGTAAGAGTATAAATGAGGGGTGAACCCCCAAGACGTTATACCACCTGTTTTTCCGTGGATTTGCTACCCATGATGCGAGGAATACCTCATACGAGTCCTTATGGGCTTATGCGGGTGAAATAGTCCCATGTGGGCGGGTACAGCCTATGCGAGGAATTCCTCATGCGGGTCCACACGACCTATGCGGGTGAAATAGTCCCAGGAGTAGGAGTGCTTAATGATACTGTGGGCGGATGGTCCTGCTTTGATCGTGAGCTTCCTATTTTTATGTTGTACGTATACTATTAGTTACTCTCATTGTTAGTAAGGCACTGTGTACTGTAATTTTGTTATCATACATGTCTCCGGCTTTGTTTTAAATTTATGTTGTAATTACTGATACTTTCGCTTTACATACTTAGTACATATTGTAATCGACCCTTCCTCGGGCCGCGTTCATGCCGCGGTAGGTGGTAGCGGTGGTGGATCCTCATTCTTAGGATCACTTATCGACGTCGAGCTCCATTTCTCGGAGGCTTGTCTTTTTAGTACGATCTTTCCCGATGTTGTAGATTTATGTACATTCAGGGTATGGCGAGAGCCTGTCCACCGTTGTTATTCTAGAGGTATGTAGTCACATGTTGTGGTTTGAATGTAGAACCAAGGTTATGAGTTTTGCTTTTGATTATGCATATTTTATGGAAAGCGACCTTATCGGCTAGCACGTGATATTATTGTCTAAATATGTTGTATGTTGTGTATGTTCATTGCTATTCTCGATGTATACAGGCAGGGTGCCAGGTAGGGCACGATCGCATTTCCGAGTCGGGTCGTGACATTTGTAATGGTGCTAATGTTGTCTTACTCTCTCGAAATTTCATTTCGATGGTGAGGAAGATCAACAATGATAGTATTAAGTCTAAATCCAAAGAGTATCAAAGTCAAACATTTAATTATCAGTCCACTAGATTTTCTTCAAATACCCAAAAAGGTCACTAGGGAAATTCAATTCAGATCATACCAAATTTTATCTCAAACAACTTGAGTCCGGACATGCATGCTCAAGATGGGGTCATTATGCTAATATTTGTACAAACACTCTTAGAAATTTAGTAAGAGTCGGTGAGTTTTTCTTAGTGATGATGAAGAAGGAGATCCAGAACCAAAATCACAAGCAATGCTGGCTGCTGTTTTCGAACAGTTTCTGTCCGATAACGAAGATGTCATCATGTCATCGACAATGTTGTCTCAACATTTGGGGCAACATCAGTGACAACATCTGCAGCAATATTTGTCAGGTATGAATATTTTAACTATATTAATGTAAATTGCAGTTTTTGAACAATCTCTGTCCGAAAACAAAGATGTCATCGACAATGTTGTCACAACATTTGTGGCAACATCAGCGACAACATCTGTGGGAACATCTCTAAGGTATGAATGTTTTAACTATCCAGATGTAAATTTCTTTAGTGATTTTATTTCATCTAGTGAGGCTCTATGATTGGATCAAGTTGACTCTCAAGATGACATGATTAAGGAAGCACAAAATCTTTGTAAAGCTTTAATAATTGAATCTGAGCAACGTGACTCAAAAGTCAAATCTTTAACTCGTGAGAACCATGTTTTAAAAGGCGTAATTACACATTTAGAGGTAGTTCTTACCAAAAAGGATCCCTAATTTGGTAAGATTCGTGTAAAATTTGAATTCTGCCGTAGCCACTTTCCAGAAGCTCAACACGAGGACCTTAAAATTGAATGAAATTCTTTACTTTAGTAAGTCTTCTTATGCAGGTATTGGACATAAAAAATCTCTTAAAATTGTTTACTCTAATTTCGTTGATAAAAATGAGAAAATCTTTTTTGTAAAGGAAAGATTGTCTTGTCTAAATCAAAGAATAATATGAAGTATGTGGGTAGTTACTTAAACTTCCTTGGAAATATAATGACATACTACTTCAAACTTCAAAATTCTGTGAACAAGGTGTTGCCTAAAATGTCGTCTAAAATGTTGTCCAACATTTCAGACAACATTCGAAGCTACATTTCTGAACAGAAGAAGAGAAAATATTTTAAGAGATATTGGGTTCCCAAAATGGACTTAACTTGTAATATCTATATTACTATATTAAAGAACTAACATTACAGGTGTTGGTACTTTGATTGTGAGCATTCATGCCACATGACAAGTATGAAAGGCTTTTATGAAGAAATAAGAGTCATTCAATAGAGGTCACGTGACTTTTGGAGATGTGAGTAAGATCAAGATTATTGGTAAATAAATGCTGAATGTTCCTGATATACCAGCCTTGAAGAATGCACTTCATGTTAATGGCTTAGTTGCTAACCTTCTTAACATAAGTCAGCTTTGTGATGATGTCCTCAAGGTAAAACAGTCTCCGAAGTTTGTATGAAAGATAAGTAACTCATGTTTCCCTTAATATTGCCGAACACGACGGATAACATTCAGGTATGTCTCTTTGTTTTCAGTTATTGCATGTGGATCTAATGGATCCAATTAAAGTAGACAACTTACGGGCATGAGGTATTCCTTTGTTATTGTGGATGATTTTTCTAGGTACACATGGATATATTTCTTTAAACGAAAAATCATGAACCTCTGATATGTTTAAAACTTTACACTCTAGTATTATGAATCTGTTTTTTTCTCCTATTTTTGGATTAGGTCTGATCATGGAAAAGATTTTGAAACTCATTCTTTTGCAAAAAATTGTGAAAAGAAATGTATTTTCCATGAATTTTATGCTCCAAAAACTCCTTAGTAGAATGGGGTAGCAGAAAGGACTAACAAAACCTTGCAAGAAAGGGAAGAGTATTGTTAAGTTCTAAACAAATGTCAAAGAGTTTTTTTATGGCAGAAGCTTTAAACACCACATCTCTAATAGAGTCTACCTAAGACCAAGTACTAAAATGACACCCTTTGAAATAATAATTGAGTTACTTTTATATCTCTTTTGGGTGCATTTGTTACATCTTAAATGACAGGTATCATTTGGTGAAGTTTGAATCTAAGAATGAGAAAGGAATGTTTATTGTCTATTCACAAAATAGTCATGCTTATAGTATGTACAATCCGAGGACCAAGACCGTACAAGAGCTGGTCAATATTATTTTTGGTGATCTTACTGATGTGACAGGTAAATCATCAGAAAACAGCATTACAATTATAGTAGAAAAAAACAAACTGCAGAATCGGATGTTGTTCCAAATGTTGTCACAACATCAGAGGAAACATCTGAATCAACAGAAGAGACTACAAGGGTCGAAGGTGGAGGAGGAGTCCATAATTGAAATGCAAGATCGAGTAAGAAAAGACCCTCCATCAAGGATTAGTAAGAATCATCTCTCATATCAGGTGATATGAGGAGTTTGTGAAGAAATTCTAATAAGAGAGAAAGAGCCAATCTGTTATACCCCGTAGTTCTGACCCTACGTATGAGAGTGTACGAAAGCATGTAAGACTTAAAATTTTCAAAGGATAGGTTGACGGATTGTTCCGGGCGGGTTTTAGTCAACTTTGAGGTGGGTTATGACCCGGTACATTGAGAGTTCCTAAGTGTTTCAAAGGCCTAGGGCGTAGTTCGTTGAGTCTAGATTCAAACGCAACCAACTGTTCGTCGATAGGACGTCGGAGTAGAAAGTTATGGGAGTTACAAGTTCAGTGCGCAGACGGACATAAATGCGCTTCAGGCAAAGGAAACAGGGCCGCGACGCCGGATGCGAGGCAGCGCGCCGAAATCTTGAGTCGCTGAAGTTGCAGCGCCAGGGGCAGCGGGCAGCGGCGGAAGTTCCAGAGTCCGCAGAGGTTTCAGGGCCGCGCGCGCGCCGCGCCAGCGGGATTCCTGGCGGAAAAACTTAGGAAAAATCAGATTTTTCTTTTAAAAGACCTTGGGAGGGTGACAAGTGTCCCCCCCCCCCCCATCTGATTTTGCATGCATTATATTGACCAAGTCTTGAAGACTTCGTCATATTTCATCTCTCTTTTTGACAAAAGCTCCTCCTTCTCTCTAAAATCCCAAGAGAAATTCTAGCCTTGGGAAAAATCTGAAAAGTTAAGAACAAGAAGGAAGCTTGTGGCTAGCTTGTTGGTGTTGTTGTGGTGGTGTTCTTGGCAAGGAAGCTAGCAAAATATTTGGAATAAATTTGGCTAAAGCTCTAAGGTAATGATTCTTCCTTTATAATTAGTTTTTAGTGTTGCATTTTAAGAAGAAAGAACTTGTGGTAGTAAATAATGCTCTTAGAGTCATTGCATGCAAGAAATGTGGTTTAGATATGAAAGGATTGGTTAAGAAGATATTATGAGCATGTTGTAGCCTAAAAACTACCCTAGAATTGTTAAGTGAATTGTTGTACCTTATGGGGCAGAATTTTACACACCCAAGTTTAGGTGTGTAATCCCCTTTGAAATGTTGGATTGTTGAGCCTTAAATGTGGCGTTTGGATGATAAATTCGGCCTTGAGAAAGGTGGCAAGTATGTAGAAACAAAGGAAATGCTGCCCAATTTTCCATAGAATTTAGTGACTTTGAACTTGAATTATTCTACATTGAAGTTAGAGGTTAATAAACGTATCATGATTATTATAGGTTGAAATATTACTTGCGGTAGTTGAGCTTAGCAAGTGGATTGACCAAAGAGGTATGTAGAACTTTCCTATCTCTTGAGCATGAGTAGTTGTACCTATGTAGTACGGTAGACGTACAAGATTTGATATATTTCACTTGTTTTAAAAGTATATGCTACTTGTTTAATTTCAAAAGTATAAGTCCCTTGGATTTAGGGAAAATGTATTTGACAAAGGGATAACGCTAATATAATGACTTTATGGGAAGTTGGTTATATTAGTTTTCTTGAAAGGTTCACAAAGAAAGGTTTGCCCTAATTAAAACAAGTACGGGTAAAGGATTTGAAACTAAGAAAGGTGAATTGATTTTTAGGCATTGGTTGCCTAAGGTTTTAAAGGAAATGAAGTCACTTGATTTAGAAGCCTATTATATTTCTAAAAGGAAATGTGACTTGTCTTGAAAGAAATCGTAACTTGATACTATGGTGATTAGTATCTTGGAATTTTGTATAAAAAGAGTTATTTCTTAAAAAGTTAGAAGTACATGGTACTTGGGTTGAATTCCCAGATTTTCTATTAAAAGACATGTTAGTGCCTTAGGATACTAAAATGAGAGGATATATTAATAATGTTAATAAGAAGTTAGGGGATTTCTTAACTTGCTTATGTTATGATAAGCCGGTAGTGCTTATGTTATGATAGGCCGGTAGTGCTTATGTTGTGATATGATAGGCCGGTAGTGCTTATGTATGATATGATAGGCCGGTAGTGCTTATGTTATGTATGATAGCCGGATGAGCTATGTTATATATTTATATTATTACGGGGTAAACCCCGGGTTATTACTTATGCCATGGATTTGCTACCCATGATGCGAGTGCGGCTTGCTCGTGCGGATCGGACCACGGGATCCATGCGGGTGAAATAGTCCCGTGCGAGTACGGCGATGGTACTCATGCGGGTCCACGGGATCCATGCGGGTGAAATAGTCCCGTGCGGGTGAATAGTCCCACGACGAGGCGGATGACCTCATGCGGGTCCACGGGACCCGTGCGGGTGAAATAGTCCCGGGAGTAGGATTGCTTAATGATACTACAGGCGAGGTACCTGTTTTGATCGTGAGCCTCCTATTTTTATGCTATAAGTTTTATACTTGTTACTCTCATTGTTAGTAAGGCACGGTCTGAAAAATTGATTTTTATCTATGACTCGGCTTATTTTTACTTATGATATTACTACGGTATTTTCGGTTTACATACTTGCATGCGTTGTGTCGACCCCCTTCTGGCCGCTCATGCGTTAAATCTGCGGTGGTAGATCCTCATTCCTAGGATCTTTTACTCAGGTGTCAGGAGCTCCATTTCTTCGGAGGCTCGACTTTTGGTATGGTTCTCCCTGGTGTTGTTGATGTTTTGTACATTCAGGGGCATGACGGGGCCCTGTCCCGTCATAGTGTTACTCCTTATTAGAGGCCTGTAGTCTTGTCATAACTTGGTTTGTTTAAGGATGTAACTGTTCGGTTTTATGTACTTTTGGGGTAGCCATTGTGGGCTAGACTATTTATATCATTATGGTTGTTTTTTTATGAGTTTATATTCCGCTGGTTTTCTCTGATGTTGTGTCACAAGGGTGCCCGGGTTAAGGCACCGGTCACGGATCCGGGGTCGGGTCGTGACACAATCAACTACCGAAAGATGATAAGGTATGCGTGTATGTCTACCATATACCAACATGTTAGTCTTTCTTGTTTAATATCTACTTTAGAACCAAAAAGGAGCGCTAAAAGGTGATTTTTGGATCCGGTTCCAAGTCTTAACAATTCAAATATTATTGGAACTAAATGGATCTTTAAAAATAAGTCAGACTAATCGAGAACTATAGTTCAAAATAAAGCTCATCTAGTTGCTCAAGGCTATACTCAGGTTAAAGGAATGGACTATGACGACACCTTTGCACCTGTGGCTAGAATTGAATCAATTAGACTTACCCTTGCTATTGATTGTTGTTCTAAAAATTATCTTGTACCAAATGGATGTTAAAAGTGCTTTCCTAAATGGTTTTTCTTGATAAGGAAGTCTATGTTTTGAGGATCCTCACCACCCACATTATGTATACAAGCCCAAACAATGCTTTGTATAGGTTGAAATAAGCCCCTTGTGTGTGGTATGATCGTTTGATTAGACTTCTACTTTATTTTGATTTTAGCCGTGATGAATATGATAGAACTTTATTTATAAAACGTCATGGTGTAGATATTATCATCGCTCAAATTTAGGTAGATGACATAGTTTTTGGCTCGATCTCACAGTCGTACCTTAAGACTTTTTGTCGAGGCTATGTGATCAACATTTAAGATGAGCATAATTGGGGAATTAATTTATTTCTTAGGCCTGCAGATAAGGCAAAGTGAAGATGGAACTTTCATCTCACAAATCAAATATGCCAAAAATCTAGTTAGAAGATTTGGATTGGAGAATGCTAAACATATGAAAACTCCAATGGACTTCTCGCAAAAATGTATCTAAAGACGATGTTGGCGAAGATGTTGACCCAACATTATACCAATCCATGATAGGTAGTCTTTTATATCTTATTGCTAGTCGTCCAACATTATGTTTAATGTATTTGTGTGTGCATGTGTTCAAGCCTGTCCCAAAATATTCCACTTAAATGTCGTGAAACGTATTATTCGATATGTTGTTGGCACATATGAGTTGAGAGTTTTGGTATTCCAATGACACTTATCCTAACTTGATATGATTAAGTGACTTGGCAACAATTTTATTTATATACGACATCATTTTTAAGGGACTTAGTTGAAAAACAGTTAGCTCAGATTGAACATGTTGATACATTTCACCAGCTAACTGACATTTTTACCAAGGATCCAGATCATGAGAGATTTTCTAATTTGAAAAAAATATATAATCTCTTGGTATGTGTTTTAAATGAGGCTGTTTTTTGTAGATGTTTCCTGAAATGTTCCACAACATTCTGGACAACATTTACTGGTTTGTCAATATACTTATACTCTGATGATGTTACAGTATTGTGCATGCATTTGGTCATTCAAGTATGATGCTACAAGAACAAAAACTGAAATATGATATTATTCTCTTCGATGGTATGTATAAATTAATTATATATATCATAAAAAGAGAGTATCAAAAGTAGGCAAAACCTTGACTAAAGATTTGGCAATGTTGAAAATAATAATAATAAAAAAAGAGCAAAGCTCTAAATTGGTATCGTTCCTATTGTATAGGAGTATCATGTGCTTAAAAGAAGGTTGAAAATACCTCAATTGGTACCGTTCCTATTGTATGGGAGTATCATATGCTTAAAAGAAGGTTGAAAATATCTCAAAAATTATTTTTATTTTTTTAAGACATAGAGTATTCTGCATATGTTCAACTAAGTTTGATTAAGGACACGTGAGAAAATGTTACATTGGTCTAGGGATCAAACTCATAGGGAAAATATACAGAATGTGTCTAATGTTAATGTCAAATCTAGAAGTTCATGTGATGTCATAATACTTGTGTTGCCAAAAATGTTGCCCAACATTACTAACAACATCATAATCCAATATATTGATTGTTATTTCAGAAAATTATTTTTCTATTATTTATCATGCCTAATTTATTTTTTAAATGTAAATCATTAACCTCAAATCCCGTTTAATACTAGATAATTTTTGTTTTTAAATTCAAAAATCAATTTTATGTCTTTAATTTCTTAATTTGTGGAGTGTAGAATCCTAATTAATCTACACTACCTACTTTTTGGGAACTATTGTTGTTAGTTGCTTAAAGAAATGTTGCCTTGTATATATAATACTAATCTTTGTTTCTTATTTTTCATGTCATTTCAAGAGTTTTCCCAAAAAAATAATTTTAAAAAAAAAAGAGAAAAATGATCTCCTCGGGTTATTTTCTATCTATCCGATGAAGTCATCATCATTTCACACTCCAATCATGGATAATTGTTATCCTGATTAATTTCCAAAATCATCTCCTACATATTCACCAATAGAATACTTCTTCAATGTCAACACAACTGTCAGATAAACATTTCATCCAATACCTCATGAACATTAGTCATTTGTCGAAGAACCCAAGCTCAATACCTCTCAGCAAACTGGACAATCGTCTTCCTCTAGGATAGAAACATTGACTTGACCTGAAAGAAGGTAGCAAAAAATGATGATGTTGCCAGGAATGTTATCAACGATCTAGGCAACACTGACTCAGGACAGTTCACATTATTTTCAGAGTCAAGAGTTCATTTCATGATACTGCTTTCTCCATAAAAAGGGGAGAAAATATTGTTATCTATGCAGGGGAGGAAACTGAAGTTGTACAGACTCTACTATACAGGGGAGACTTACTGTGCATAGAGGGACTGCTACTACTGGTGCTGCTTCTCAAATTGATGTTGTTGTTGCTGAATAAAGAGCAAGGGGGAGATTGATAATGCTGAACCTGAACTGTTCATGTTTGGTTAAGTGTGGGTTTTGTGAAAAAAAATAAAAAGGGGGAGATTGTTAATGTTGAAATTAGTGTTGTAACATTTGTAACAACATATCTACATACATGTATGGAGATATGTTGGGACAAATGTTATGCAACACTTTAACCAACATTTCTTCTAAACTAGTTTTGTCTTACTTCATGTTGATGGATATTGATATGTGTGGACAATGAGATAATTCTATTTTTGGTCTATAAATATATCTGTATATATTTTATTTGTGGATGATGTATTTTATTTGAGGATGATGTATTTTATTTGTGGATGATGTATGGATGTTAGTCTCTTGGTACTTACAACAATATTGTATGTATGTTGTGACTGACAAACATATGTTCTTACTAACCTAAATTATAATACAATACTTGAAATTTATAACTGCAGGTTGAGGGGGAGCATGAATACAATCTTACTGAGTTTTGAATGTTAAGGGAAACATTTACAATCAGTCGTATCCTAGGCATTTTCAGGTTTGTATGAAGTTTTGTGATGAAAGACAAAAAAGGAGAGATTGTTGATGTTGTGTGACTATTGTGGCAACATCAGGTTTTATGCCTGGATAACATCTTCCAGTATTTTGCAGATGTTGCCCGCAGTGTTGCACAACATCCGTAGTGTCCTGCAGATGTTGTCTCCGATGTTGCCGCAACATCTCATCCAACATCTTTGAAAATGATTTTGTCTATTCTTCCGAACAGTGTTTGTTACTGTGAGTTAAAAAATGCTCTAGACAAGCTAAATATGAGATGTGTTTAAAACGTGGGAATTGAAGGAGTCAGGCTTGGAATCGAAGCAACTTGAAGATCAAGTCAAAGTTGTTGAGAAATTCATGGAGGAAGAATCGGTCCAAGCTGCAGCCTTTTTTCTCTCAACTTCCACAACCAACCAGCGAGAGTTTCAAGGAAGTTCTACACTATAAAAAGAGAAGGAACTTCAGAGTATTGGTATCCAGAATCAAAATGTAAAAATACCAAGAGAACTCTCGGGATTTCGCTTCAGAAATCTGGATCAACATCTTAGCCTAAAGTAGTATAACAACATCTATCCCACATTACAATTGCTATCTCTATTCTAGATTAAGCTTAATGTAAAAAGAATTGTAATGAAGATGTTGTATTTGTCTTTTTAGATCTTTAACTTTAGGCTGAAGTCATCTGCGACTTCATTTTATTTGTAATTTCTTTTTCGCTTTTATTGCTCAATTTGTAAAAAGAAATTCATTTGTAATTATATATATATAGACATTACTTCGGTCATTAACCATCAAGGGATATATTAATATATACCCTTGAAAATATAAACTTTTGTGTCTTTTACTTTTCTGCTGCATTTACTCTTTAATGTTTATTCTATTTTATCAGATGTTTCCACAAATGTTGTCACAAAATTGTATGCAACATTAGAATCTGTTTCAATAATTAATTTTGAATTTTTAATCTTGCTTTTACTTTCTGATCCATAGCCTCGGACCCCATACAACAATGTGTTTCGCCGCCAAACAAGCAAAATAAAATTGGCAAGTAGAAATGCACCAAGTGTGGTCCGTCGCAAAAGCCATATATCTTCAAAATATTATCTATACAAATCCGGGATGATTTTGGCCGTTTTGGTACAGGTTGTGTTTCCACGAGTTTACTTTCAAATGGTTCAGACAACTCGTGACTTCGATGCTCCTACTCCGAGTAATGAATTTTCTACCACAGAAGCGCAAAACTGAAGAGTCGAGCAAAGCAGAATCTGAGACAACTTTGGATAGATATATGTACAAATTCGGAATGATTTCGGTAGAGATTTTTGTGCATATTGTGGTTCCACGAGTTTTCTTTCAAATGGCACAGACAGCTCGTGGTTTCGATGCTCCTACTCCAAGTTATGAATTTTCTACCACAGAGGCACAAAGCTGAATAATCGAGCAAGGCAGAATTTGAGCCAACTTTGAATAAATATCTGTACAAATCCGAAATAATTTTGTCCGAGATTTTTGTACAAGTTGTGGTCCCATGAGTTTTATTTCAAATGGCATAGACAGTTCGCGATTTCGATATTCCTACTCTGAGTTATGAATTTTCTACCACCAAGGCGCAAAGCTAAAGAGTTGAGCGAGGCAGAATTTGAGCTAACTAAAAAAACTTATCTGTACAAATTCATAAAGTTTTTGGCTGTGATTTTTATATAGATTGAATTTTTGGGAGTTCCCTATCCAACGAAACAGGAATCTTGTTATTTCGGCGCTCCTACATCGATCCGCCGAAAGATTGCTAGAAAGGCACCATGTGGGTGCGCCAAAATCTCTTTCAAGAGGGGATTATTGGAAATTTACTAATGTGGAATGAAGTTTAACCCATTATTTATGATTCGAACAATTGAGGTCTCGCACGTCGGAAACGTCGTTTCCACACACGTGCACATATAGTGTCAAGTATCGTAAATTTTATTAGTGAAAGAAATAATGATACATGAGTAAACGTTTGAGACATGAAATGATGGACGATCATTGGTTAAATGACACGTGTTCCACTTTGGTAAATAAAGGAAGAAATGTACAATGTGTGAAAGATGAAACGAGTCGAAAATTACCGCAGAGCCGTGAAGGGCCGCGACGCAATACCGTCGGAGTCGCGACGCCTTGGTGTCAGTTGGTCACTAGAGCTGCGGTGCCACGGCGCCTCCCTGAGGTGCCGCGGCGCTTCGGAGGCAGAATGGTCGACGGAAGATGGGAAGTTTCTGACTTTTGGGCAGGTTTTGGAGCATTGATCATCCATTACTTAGAACTTGAATTCACCCATTTTTTGGCCATATAGAAAAAGGATATATACGGGGAAATAATGTCTTAAGGACATAGTGAATATCACTCGACTCAACTGTAACACTACCAGATTTAGTGTTTCTTGGTTTCATATTATCAAGATCAAAGAGCTTGTTGCAATTGAATGAAGATCCAGGACGACAGATCCAAGAACCATTTCAAGACATATCATTACTGTAGACATAACTCTTGTTGGCTACAAGATTATTAACCATTTTAATTTGTTTGTTTATCCTTTCGAAGCACAAGTAATAGTTGTATACTATTATCGTACATCCATTGTAACTTGTTGATGTTGGATGGATGTTGTGACAATATCTGAAAATGCTCAGGACAATATCTTAGGATGTTGCCTGCGATGTTGTGACAACATTCCCGACAACATCTCTTTAACGATTTGCCTATTCTTCCGGCCAAAACAGGACGTGTTAATGTGAGTAACAAATGCCCCAGGCAAGCTTACAATGTTGCTGAGTGTAAAACGTGATAAAAGAAACAGTCAAAGACTTGGAGATGAAGCAATGTGAAGACCAAGTCCAAAACGCTGAGATTTTTTAGGAGAAAGAATCGGTCCAAGCAGCTGCCTTCTTTTATTCAAACTCCGCAACCAATCAGTGAGGATTTCAAGGGAAACTCTACACTATAAATAGAGGAGAGCTTCACAGTATCGAGATCCAGATTTGAGAGAGAAGAATTTTCAAGAGAGCTATCGGATTTTACCTTAGAAAACTGGATCAACACATCAAGCCTAAAGTAGTATAACAACATCTAGTCACATAGTACAATTACTATCTTTATTCTAGATTAAGCTTACTGTTCAAGCGATTGTAATAGAGATGTTGTATTTGTCTTTTTAGACTTTTTTAACTTAAGGCGAAGTCATCTGCGACTTCATTTTTTGTAATTTCTTTTTCGTAGGTATTGCTCAATTTGTAAAAAGAAATTCATTTGTAATTATATATAATTTATACAATTATTTTGGTCATTGACCATCAAGAGATATATTTATATATACCCTTAAAAATATAAACCTTGTGACTCTTTATTTTTTCCGCTGCATTTACTCTACAAAAGTTTATACTGTTTTATCACAATGTTGACTCAGATATTGACACAATATTGAAGGCAACATCCAGTGACTGTTTTTGTTGTTCTAGCTTTTGCGATTTTAATCTTACGCATTTTTACTTATCCGTAGCCCCGGGACCCAACAAGTGGTATCAGAGCCTTCACTTGATACAATAAGTATTTGATTCTGAATATTACGGCGTTGGACTCCGCTATACAAAACGTTGGTAGACTTTCAATACTTGACGGATCTAACTATGCCTACTGAAAAATTTGACTACGTTCACACATCAAATCCATTGATGTTCGAGCATGGAGATCAGCGTCCGAACGCTATGTAATCCCTAATTGCCCAGCAGACGAGGATGATGATGTTCTTACAAAACTCGAGTCTGAATGGACCCAGGAAGAGATCAACAGTGCAAGCTTTAATGAAAATGCTCTAAATGCAATATTTGGATGGGTAGATCTCTATATGTTCAAGTTTGTCCAGAATTGCACAATGGCCAAGGATGCTTAAGAAACCTTACAAACTCATTGTGAGGGTACCTCAAGTGTTCCTCATACAAAGCTTCACATGATCTTGAGTCAATAGGAACGCTTAAGAATGAAAGAATCTGATGACATAAAATGTTATTTTGAAAAGTTCATTGACATTGCTAATCAGTGTCAAGTGCTTGAGTCTCCTTTAACCAACACACAACTTGTGGATAAAGCTCTAAGATCTCTTTCTGAAAGATTCAATACTAAGATTTGTGCTATTTAAGAGGCCCACAATCTTGTTACTATGGATATTCATGCCTTAATAAGCATCTTTCAAACATATGAGATGAACATGAAGAGCCAAAAATATCTGTACAAAGACAAGACTTTGGCACTCCAAGGACAAACCTCAGAATCTGAATTGGAAAACGAGGAAGAAAACCTAAAGGAACTGGGAAGTGATGCAACTGTTGCCTTACTAACTCGTCGATTCAATTCGATGGTGAGAAAGATCAACACTGATCACAATAAAGCCAAATATAATCAGCATCAGAACCCACTCTTCAATAATCAGCCAAATATGTCACCTTCTGAGCATAAAAATCACAATCCACTAAGGAAATCCAACTTCGACGGTACCAATTAAATCCCAAACAACTCTAGGGAGTGCAGTATCATGCATGCTCGGGCTGGGGACACTACGCTAATGAGTGTGCGAACACCCTTAGAAAAATTGGTAAGGTTATATGGGTAACCCTCAGTGATGATGAGAACGAAGATGAGGAAGGACATCAAGAAGAAGAACCACATGCAATGCTGACAACCATGTTTAAACACTCATTGTCCGATGATGAAGATGTTGTTGACAATGTTGCGACAATATCAGGAACAACATCGGACTCCACATATGGAATGTCTGCATCATCAGAGAGATATGTATATTTTTATTATTCTGATGTAAATTGTTTTAGTAGATTTATCTCTCCATCTGAGGCTACAAATTTGGATCTAGTTGACTCCAAAGACAAAATGATAAAGGAATTACAAAGTCTTTGTAAAGCCTTAATCACAAAATCTGAGCAACTAGACTCAAAAGCAAAATCATTGGCTCTTGAGAATAGCAATTTGAAATGCACAATCAACCTATTAGAGGTGACACTTACCAAGAAGGATCTAGAGTTTGGTAAGATTAGTGCACGATTGAACACAGTTGAGACCACATTTCAAAGGTTCAACATGGAAATCTCCAAACTAGATGAAATACTGAACTTCAGTAATCCTACAAGGACTGGGCTTGGTTACCAATCTCCTAGTAAAACCAATACTTCCAGAATCCATAGTCAAACTGAGAGGATAAAATTTATCAAAGAAAATACGAGTAACTCTCAGATCACTATGTTGGATCGAAGTTTATATGTAACTTCTGTAAAAGATCAGGACATCTTATGCCCTACTGCTACAAACTTCAAAACTCTGAACTCAGACTATTGCCTAAAGTGTTGTCACCAATGTTGCCCAACATCACTGACAATATTCAAAGCAACAAGCCTGAGAGTAGAAGGAAGAAAAGGTTTGAAAAAGAGTGGGTACCCAAACTGAATCTGAGATGTAATGTGTGCATAACTGCCTTGCGTACCAACATAACAGGTTCTTGGTACTTCGATAGTGGATGCTCAAGTCATATGACAGGTACCAAAAGTCTTTTGAAGGAGTATGGAGCATTCAATGGAGGGTACGTGAACTTTGGTGGAGGAAGTAAGAGTAAGATTATTGGTAGAGGAACTCTTAATGTTCCAAATGTACCAGCCTTGAAGAATGTGCTTCATGTAGAAGGTTTAGTTGCTAATATCCTTAGCATAAGCCAATATGTGATGACGATCTCAAGGTGAAATTCAACAAACTTGGATGCAAGGTTACAAATTCTGCAAACAAGTATGTCATGTCAGGAACCCGAATCGGAGATAACTGTTATCTAGTAGGTAGATAAGAGTTTTGCAACTCCGCAAAGGTAGGTGACTTGACACTTTGGCACCACAAGTTGGGACATGTCAACTACGACACCTTGGAGAAGCTGATCTCGTTTGAAGCTGTCAAAGGCATTCCCAGACTATATGAAGATTGTTTAAAGGGAAAGCAGACCCTAGTATCTCATAATGTAGTCCAACATGACGGACAACATTCAGGTACGTCTCATTATTTCTAATTGTTGCATACGGATCTTATGGGTCCAATTTGTCACGACCTGACCCCGGGGCCGCGACTGGTGCCCTATCGGGGCACCCTGTCAGGTACACATCAGAGAATAGCAGCGGAACATACATAACACATAACTTATAAAAAGGTAAACATCGCTGGCCAGCCGATAAGGCTGCCTTCCATAAAAAACATACTTAATCAGAAGTCTGACTTATTCTTGGCCCAAACCACAAGCGTGACTACGCACCTCTAGGAATAACAAGCGTGGCGGGACGGGCCCGCCATACCCTGAATGTACAAAGTCTATAACCTCGGGAATCATACCAAAAGACAAAGCCTCGGGAGAGATGGAGCTTTCAAGAAATGAACGGTGATCACAGAGTGCGGATCGGCAAGTTATGTATCTCGACTGCGGCGTGAGCGGCCCGAAGGAGGTCGAGACAACAGTACCAAGTATGTGGCGAAAATGCGTAATGAAATCATAATAGCATATATAAAGCGGGAGACATGTATGACGGCCAAACTACGATATCTGACATATACGCGGCCGTGTCAAGTCGGGGACTCGCGCCTCTAAGTCATCACTCAAATATAACCATATGTCGTACGTAATATCAATCATGCGGTGGAATTCGCTTCACGCCGCTGGCGATCTATGATATAACAACACTAAGGAGCACACATGAACACTAGATCCCATGTCATCGAGCCGTCTGAGGCAAATGCGAAGGCATAGCTACGAGATCCACCTGCGTCGCCGGCCAGGCAAATGCAGCCGGCTACGGATCCACGTACCGTGCAACAATACTATACGAATCACGAAGGTGGCCGGGCAAGTGCGATAGCCTCTACAGATCCACCTGCGTCACATCGTGGCCAGGCAATACGCGAGCTAACCACGGATCCACTGCATCACACAACCGCCCTAACACCGGCCGGCAAGTACGAAGCCAACTACGGATCCACTGCGTCACGTCTCGGCCGGGGCAAGTCGAGGGCTAACTACTAGATCCACCTGCGTGATAGACCTCGTGGAGAGCTAATCCATGGAATAATCATCAGCGGGAAAGCGAACCCTCATCGTGGCGCATACAGTGGAATCCTCCATCACCGACAGATGCATGATATAGACTCATAACTACATGCTTTTAATTCGAATTGCAATACCATGTCCTTACATAAACCAAAAACAATTACCATGCCTTCCTTTCACATAAATCAAGACAATCCTTATTTAAGCAAGCCAACGTACTTATCACGGCACACATAGAATAATTCTCAATTAAATAAGCCAAAGTACTATCAAGGCACAAATAGAATAATTCTCAATTAAACAAGCCAAAGTATTATCAAGGCGTGTCTATTTTTCAAAGTAAGCTACTACACCTTTAGAAAACTCATTTCAAAGCTTGAAACCAAGTAACTTCAATTTTTCACAATCTAGGCAACTTATGCTCATAAATCGAATTAGAACCTTCTTAACCTTCCATAAAGTTATTATAACCAACTTCCCATAAAGCCGTTATACTAACTTTATGCTTTAGAAATTAAGACATTATTATCCTTTTATAAGGCCATTATTACTAACTTCCCATAAAGCCGTTATAACTCCTTATAAACCATTTCGTTCTTGTACTAACCAAGAGACTTATACTTCAAACAAATTTACACAATTTTCAAAAATACTTCAAGCCTCTTATCTTTTTAGAATAATTCAATACTCAATACTTTCACACCAAGTACTCTATACTTCTTTATGTCAAGAAATCCTTGTCTACCTTATTTAAGATAAACCACTCCTCAAGAACAAACGGGTTAACTTCTTAACCCAACCACTTAGATATTTTCTTAAAACAAGTCAAGTATAACAAAAGGATTTACTTCTTTTAAAACACGTACGTCTACCGTACTATATAGTTATAACTACTCATGCTCAAGAGGTAAGAAAGTTTCCACATACCTCTTCGGTCAATCCACTTGCTAAGCTCAAACTACCGCAAGTAATATGTCAACCTATAATAACCATGATACGTTTATTAACCTCTAATTTCAATGTAGAAATAATCTAAGTTCAAAGTCACTAAATTCTATGGAAAATTGGGCAGCATTTCCTTTGTTTCTACATACTTTTCCACCTTTCTCAAGGCCGAATTCAACATCCAAATGCCACATTTAAGGCTCAACAATCCAATATTTCAAAGGGGATTACACACCTAAACTTGGGTGTGTAAAATTCTGCCCCACAAGGTAAAACAACTAACTTAACAAGTCTAAGGTAGTTTTTAGGCTACAACATGCTCACATAATCTTCTTAACCAATTCTTTCATATCTAACCCATATTTCTTACATGCAATGAATCTAAGAGCATTATTTACTACTACGAATCCCTTCTTCTTCACATGCAACACAATAACTAGCTACAAGAGAAGAAATGTTACCTTTAGAGCTTTAGCCAAAATTATTCCAACAACTTTGCTAGCCTCATTTCCAAGAACACCACCACACCAACTCCTACAAGCTAGCCACAAGCTTCTTTCTTGTCCTTAACTTTTCAGATTTTTCTTAGGCTTTGAATTCCCCTTGGAATTTTAGAGAGAAGTGAGAGCTAATTTAGAGAGAGAGAGAGGTTTGAAAGATGAACAAGTCTTCAAGACTTGGTCAATATAAGGCATGCAAGAAAAATCAGATGGGGGGACACTTGTCACCTCCCATGGCCTTTTAAAAAGAAAATCAGATTTTCCTAAGTTTTTCGCCCAAAATCCGCTTCGCTGAAACCTCCGCGCCTTCTGCGAACTTCCGGCGCGCGACCACGATTCCGCGCGGCGCTGCAACTTCAGCGACCCTCGGTATCGGCCGCGGCCACAGCCGCTTCGTCGAGACACATTTACGCCGTCTAAGACCGAACTTGTAACTCCCATAACTTCCTACTACGATGTCCTATCGACGAACGGTTGGTTGCGTTGGAAACTAGACTCAACGAACTATGCACTAGGCCTTTGAAATACTTAGGAACTCTCAATGTACCGGGTCATAACCCGCCTCAAAGTTGACTAAAACCCATCCGGAACAATCCGTCAACCTATCTTTTGAAAATTTTAAGTCTTACTCCCTTTCGTACGCTCTCATGTGCATGACCTGAACTACGGGGTGTAACACAATTAAGGTAGATAGCCTACGAGGGATGAGATACTCTTATGTGATTGTTGATGATATTTCCAGATTTACTTGGATCTATATTTTAAAGGAAAAATTACAAACATTTGAGATGTTTAGAACACTTTACTCTAGAATCAAGAATATGTTTTGTTCTTCGATTTTCAGAATTATATCTGATCATGAAAAGGAATTTGAAAATCAACCCTTTGCAAAATTTTGTGAAAAGAAATGAATTTTCGGCACCAAAAACACCTCAACAAAATGGGGTTGCCGAGAGAAAGAACAGAACTTTACAAGAAATGGCAAGAGTTATGTTGAGTTCTAAGTATTTATCAAAGAGGTTTTGGGTAGAAGCCTTAAACACAACATGTCACATAAGTAATAGAGTTTATCTAAGTTCAGGGACCAAGATGACGCCCTATGAACTGTTAAATGGAAAGAAACCTACTGTAAGGTACTTTCATGTATTTGAGTGTGTGTGTTATATTCTTAATGACAGGAATAAACTGGCTAAATTTGACTCCAAGAGTGACCAGGGGATATTAGTCGGCTACTCTCAGAACATCCATGCTTACTGTATATACAATCTTCGGACAAAGACCATCCATGAGTTTGTTAATATTATTTTTGATGACCTGCTGGATATATCTGGTAGATCTTCAGAAAACAACATTGTGGTTGCAGTTGAAGAAGAGCAACTCACTGTAGCAACAGATGTTGTCCCAGATATTGTCCCAACATCAGAAGACACATCTGAACCTCAAAGAGAGAACACAGAGGACGAAGTCAAGGAGGAGTCTGCTATTGAACTGAATAATTAAGTGAGAAGAGACCCTCCATCGAGGATTATGAGGAACCATCCACCCGATCAAGTGATAGGGGGAGTTTTTTAGCAGAGGCGAACAAGAGAGAAAAAGCCAGTGAACTACCGAGAAATAGTAAGGTATGTGTGTATGTCTACTATATACCAACATGTGAGTCTTTCTTGTATTACATCTACTTTGGAACCTAAAAATATTGGGGAAGCATTGAAAGATAGTTATTGGATACAAGCCATGCAAGAGGAGTTTGAACAGCTTACCCAAAATGAGGTTTGAGATTTGGTACCACGACCCAACAATACAAATGTTATTGGGACCAAGTAGATATTCAAAAACAAATCAGATGAGTTAGGGAAAATTATTAGGAGTAAAGCTCGACTTGTTGCTCAAGGATATACACAAGTAGAAGGTATCGACTATGACGTGACCTTCACACCTGTGGCTAGACTTGAGTCAATAAGATTAATTCTTTCTATTGCTTGCTACTTGAAAATTACCTTGAACCAAATGGATGCTAAAGGTGCCTTCCTAAATGGATACTTAGACAAAGAAGTATGTTAAAGAACCAAAGGTTTTTGAAGATCCTCATCATCCACATTATGTGTACAAGCTCAAGAAAGCTTTGTATGGTCTAAAACAGGCACCACGTGCATGGTATGGTCGTTTAACTAACTTCCTTGTTGAGTTTGGTTTTACCCATGGAGAAGCTGATAGAACTTTATTCATTAAAAAACACGGAGTAGATGTAATAATAGCTCAAATCTATGTTGACGATATTATCTTTGGCTCGACTACAAAATCTTTCTTGAAGTCGTTTGTCGAAGCAATGTCGACAACATTTGAGATGAACATGATTGAAGAACTAACATTTTTCTTAGGCTTGCAGATTAAACAGAATGAAGAAGGGATTTTTGTATCTCAAATCAAGTATGCCAAGAATTTTGTTAGGAAAATTTGTCTGGAAAATGCTAAACACATGAAGACTCCAATGGGCTCTACGCAACAGGTATGTAAAGACGATGTTGGACAAGATGTTGACCCAACATTGTACCGATCTATGATAGATAGCCTTTTATACCTTACTGTCAGTCGTCCAGATATCATGTTTAGCGTGTGTGTTTGCTCCAGGTTCCAAGCCAGTCCCAATGTATCTCATCTTAATGCTGTGAAATGTATCATTCGATATGTTTCCGGTACAAGTGACTTGAGAATTTGGTACTCCAAAGACACTAATCCTAATCTAATAGGATATAGTGACTCGGATTGGGCGGTGATGTCGATGATAGGAAAAACACTAGTGGTGGGTGTTTTTATCTTGGCAATAATCTAGTCTCACGGTACAGTTGTAAATAAAATTGTGTGTCACTCTCGACTGCCGAATCCGAATATGTGGCAGTCGGAAGTTATTGTGCTCAACTGATTTGATTACGATATATGCTTGATGACTATGACATTTCTAACAACTCCATGATTTTGTACTGTGATAATCTGAGTGCTATTAATATTTCCAAGAACCCTATTCAGCATTCACGTACAAAACACATAGACATAAGACATCATTTTTAAAGAGACTTAGTGAAAAAACAACTAGTTCAAATCGAACATGTTGATACTCTTTATCAACTAGCTGACATTTTTACCAAACCCCTAGATCATGAGATATTTTCAAGCCTGAAAAAATCTCTTGGTCTCTATTTTCTTTGAAAAAAGATAGGCTAGGTAGTTGTTGTCCGAAATGTTGTCCTAACATTGTGGATAACATTTACTGTTTGACTCAAAGTACAGGATATGTGTTGTAGTAATGTTACACTATTTTTCAAAAGAATCAAGCATGACTTCATAAGAACAAGGGTTGAATGTGATACCGTTCTCTGCGATGATATATATATAAATCAATTATGTATATCATAAAAAAGGAGTATCATAAGAAGGCAAAGCCTCTACTAAAGAATTTGTTGTATACAAGAAGATCAAAACTCTAAGATTGGTACCGTTCCTATTCTATAGGAGTACCATGTGCTTCATGAAGGGTGAAAATTCCTTAATATTTTTTTTGTCTCTGTATGTGTTCAACTAAGTTGATTAAGGACAATGGTAAAATGTCACATTAGTCCAGCGATCAGTCAGGAACATATACAGAATAATCTTTTGCCAAATCATAAAATCCTTGGAATTTCATAATGTTTGTTGAACTTTGAAATGTTGCCAACATCGTTCACAACATCGTGTTCCAGTACATTGATCAATCTTGTTTTTCTTATTTTATTCTGGGTTGTAGTATGTAACACGTCTCTCTAAATAACAAAAATCCAAAATTTTGGAGGACCGTTTTTTTAATTTTTAATGATGTTTTGTGCTAAGTAAAACCCTTTGTTTTAGGTATATGAAGAGTTCAAATTATTCTGCACTACCTAAATTTAAGGAAAAGAGTTTGAGTGTAATTAAATGTTTCCATGATGAAAACCCCCCAATTGAGTCTTGGACTTAGTCACATCAGTCAGCCGCCTATCAATCCATCAAATGGAAGCCCAAACACCGTCACATTTTCAAATCCAAAGCTTCTTAAGCACGCCTAACTCGTCAAAACCCTCTCTCATGTCCATATCCCCAAAATCCACAAACACTCCAGAATATTCTCCAATGTCGACGAGCCCAGCAAACAACAATAAGGTGTACAAGCATTACACTTCCATCAATGATTTGAAGCCGATAGAGGAGGACTGCACATAAGCTATGATCCTGCTTGGTTCGGAAGAATCACTACATGTGAGCTATCTGGTGACTTCGGGAACCCCATCGATGTTGAAACAACATCAGACTTTTCGAACCTTGCTTCGCGACAGTCAAGATCGACAATGCCGACGAGAAGATCGAAAAGGGTTTTCGAAAACTAGTTCGGAGACAACCAGTCTGCAAAAAGATCCAGAGAAGAGTCGACTATCCCTGTTGATACTACCATTAGCAGTGGCACTGACTCTGATTTCAGTATGCCCAGTTCCTCCAGAACTCCATCAGATTCCACTCAACAAGATGCAACTGGAAAGGGAGAAGAAGAAGATATGGCAGATGACATACCCTTAAGGAACTTCATTCCTAAAGGGGTCTGAAGAACTTACTGGAATTTTGCTGAAAATGTTGCCTCAACATCAAAGGTAACAGACAAAGAGAAGGACCCTGACTATGTTGCCCCAACATCCGAGGCAACACCAGCACCCACCTCATCAGGACATGAGCACACAAAATCTGAAACGAATTCTGAGGTAATGCCTTACTCCCCTATGTTCCAAAATAAATCATGCTCTGATAGATGAAATTGATTTAAGAACAGAGGAGAAAAGGAGAAAAAGTGATCGACCTGTCTTCATTTTCTGACTATGGTTTAATAGAATTTTTTTGAGCAGTCGTAAGGTTCTAAGTTCTGTTTCTGGAAAGAATTCCTATTGTGAGAAAGTTATTAGGGTATTTTATGCTAACTTGACTCATGCTGTACGAGATACTACCTCGTAGAAATTTGGGAAAGTGTATCTATACAGCAAAGTATACAACTTTACCCCTGAAATCATAAATTCCACTCTAGGAATAGTCATTAGTGATAGAACCCCTGAATCCACTCCCACTGTAGAGGAACTAAATGCAATGATCAAGTACCTAACATGGAATTTGATCACTACTTGGGCTCATCGCAGTCCAGTTTCAAAGCTAGCTGCCCTGTTTGCCACCTTACACAAAATTTCCATATACAACTGGTTACCCTCAATGAATGAGACTATAATAAAACTTGATCAAGAAACATTACTCTATAAAATTGGAAGGAACCAAAGAGTTGATTTAGGAACTCTAATATTCAACCATGTTACCAACCTGACTGAACGACAATCCAACCTTACTACCATACCTCATTTGATTTTTCAAATCTTGCTCAACCAAGGCTTTAAAACTCCAAAAGGAGAAAAACTGAGTAAACCCTTAGAAGTTTATTCAGTACAAAGAGCAATTGTGAACAACAGGGATAAAGTTGTTGATCTGCCCTGGAAGAAAGAGGATTGGGACACTGAAACATGGAAGGATGTTGCCAACATTCCTGGCAACATTTAGAGTAACGTCCCTATGTCCAAAGACTGGCTTCGAAAACACATTGCAGAGCTGGATAGACAAATACAAGAACTTGTGTGAGCCAAAAGCTATTATGAGGACATACTTTCTTCATAAAAAGAGGGAGAGAGTGATGTTATTGCTACTGAGGGGAGTAAACAGACAGGGGGAGATGATATTATTGGACCAAGAAAGAAGCCATGGTGCATGGGGAGATGAGCTGATGACTAACTGCTAGTAGCGTGGAAATGAAGATGGTGATGGTGCTGCGTGCTGTTGATCTATGGATGGACTGGAGTGATGAATTGATGAATGCTGATAATTTTTGTTAATCTGTTTTTGTTTGAATGTGGAAGATACAGACATTTGGATTTTATTTGGTTTGTAATATTTAACGATGAGATATTTTGATTTGTTTTGGCAAATATATATTTGTGATTAATTACTAAACATTTTGTATATTTTTGACCTGGCGTGAATTGTTATGAATGTTCACTGTAGACTAATTACGCATCTGTTGTAAGAAAGTCACGACGGACATGACATAACTCCTAACTAATCATAACATCGATACAACACTTGCTTGAGATTTTCTACTGCAGGTTAAGGGGGAGCATAACACTGATCCTACTGATTCTTGAAATGTAAGGGCTACATCGAGAATCAGTATCCTAGTCATTTTCGCATCGTATGGAATTTTGTGAAGAAAGACAAAAAGGGGGAGATTGTTGATGTTGGATGGATGTTGTGACAACATCTGGAAATGTTCAGGACAACATCTTAGGATGTTTCCTGCGATGTTGTGAGAACATTCCTGACAACATCTCTATAACGATTTTGTCTATTCTTCCGGTCAAAATAGGACGTGTTACTGTGAGTAAAAAATAACCTAGGAAAGCTTACAATGTTGTTGTGTGTAAAACATGGTAAAAGAAACAGTCAAAGACTTGGAGATGAAGCAGGGTGAAGACCAAGTCCAAGACGCTGAGATTGTTTAGGAGAAAAAATCGGTTCAAGCAGCTACCTTCTTTTACTCAACCTCCGCAACCAATCAGTGAATATTTCAAGGGAAGCTCTACACTATAAATAAATGAGAGCTTCATAGTATCGAGATCCAGATTTGAGCGAGAATAATTTTCAAGAGAGCTCTCGGATTTTACCTTAGAAAACGGGATCAACACATCAAGCCTAAAGTAGTATAACAATATCTAGTCCCACGTTACAATTGCTATCTTTATTCTAGATTAAACTTACTGTTCAAGCGATTGTAATGGAGATGATGTATTTGTCTTTTTAGACTTTTTAAACTTTAGGCGAAGTCATCTGCGACTTCATTTTTTGTAATTTCTTTTTCGTATGTATTGCTCAATTTGTAAAAAGAAATTCATTTGTAATTGTATATAATTTATACAATTCTTTTGGTCATTGACCATCAAGGGATATATTTATATATACATTTGAAAATATAAACCTTGTGGCTCTTTACTTTTTCCGCTACATTACTTTACAAAGGTTTATCTTTGTTTTATCACGATATTCGCCGGATGTTGTGACATTGAAGGCATTTTGTTGTTAATTTTGCAATTTTAATCTTACGCATTTTTACTTATCCGTAGCCCCGGGACCCAGCATAACTCACATTTTCTACCACAGAAGTGCAGGGCTGTGAAGAAAGTGACGAAAATTCGTATTACCTGATGAAGATGCCACGAATTGACGTTCAACCACTGTGAGAACGTTTAGGCTTATTCTCAAAAGCTGGTCTTATAGATGTCAAAAGTCGGTTCCAACATGAAATACACAAAGAAATCCTTGTTCTAGTTGGAATCAAATTATGGAAAGTTTGAGCTTATTTATGGAAAGTCTAGGCTGAGGTAAAGTCAATACTCTCTCCTAATAAATCATAAAGAATCACCATGCAAATATGGAAAGTATAGGAGAGATAGGCACGGTGGCTTTATGGTCTGATTCAAATATTTTGCAAGAAGTCAATTACATGAAGTAAAAAAAATATTTGCTTCACGAATACTTCAAAGTCTCCTCTTTAAAGGCCCGACAAGTCGTGCACCTCAACAAGCCTTAAAGTACCGGACATTTGTAGGCACTGAAATTTAATCGGACTTAAATTCGCAAATTAATATGGAACATTTTAAAATTCGAGATTATTAATCCAAACAAATAGTATGGGCTAATATTATCAGATTTATTGATTAAGTCCAATATATTGGATTTAATTGAAAGACCAATTCAATTGGGCTAGTTTATCTTGTTTGACTTCACATGATGAGCCCACTCTTATCCCAAGGTCCAAGCCATGTATCAAAGTGACAAGGCGCACAAAGTCAAATCAAGAACCAATAAAATCATGTCACGTGGATAAGTGACGTAGCATGCCAAATCAATATAAGAATCAATAACATGTCGCCAAGTGTTCACATGACATGGTTCAACCGATCATATATATACCCTAACTCTATCCTGCAACTATAAATGGGGGTCTTCATAATGAAAGTATATGTATATAACAGAGACAATCTGTATTAGGACAAATGTACTTTATACACATTCATATTATTATTAATGGAGATTAATATTTTAGCATTTGCAATTATTGAATTATTATTTATTTATTTATGATATTCTATAATATGCATCCCTAGAGGTTACGTTGTTATTAATAGTGTGAGATATTAATATTGTAACGTAACTCTTAAAATAGCCTCGACTAATGATCATCGAGAATGGGATATCGATGAAATGTGATAAGTCGACATGTGATCTGCATCACATCCTTAGAGGATGTAGTATGTCTGACCTGCTACGAGTAACGTATACTCGTGATGGACACATGGATACTTTGGAAGTATTGGTATACCCAGCTGATATACTATTTGTTATACATGTCTAAAGTATGATCAGTGTGTGGGAGATAGAAGTCCTTAGACTTGAGGTCGATACACACCTTATCTACAGAGTGATGTACTTTGATCCTGTCCTAAGCTCAAATGTATTATAGGTTTAGATATGACTTATATTGGGCACATTACGATGTGGATTAAAGGTGGTAGTTGAGACAAGTTTAGCATTCCTAGAATGTATATTCGAGAGAGTACTCAGTTTCTCAGTGATATTAGGTTGACTAAGTCATTGACCAACGCAATGGACATATATAGGATATGGTCATGTTCCCGCATATAGGTCATGTGTAGACACTAATATGATTAGTGTCGATATGTGAAGACTTGTAGGGTAACAATATTTCAATTGTTCCCTCGATCTAAGGATGTAATGAGAGAATATAAATGTTCAATTTATGATCGAGACATTTGAATGAATAATGATTATTAATAAAGTTGAAATTAGATTTCGGATTTAAGGAAAATGAGACAATGTCCCACGCTGGATGAGGGTCGCGGCGCCGCAAAGCCAGTGGGTCAGTCTAACTAACCCATTGCGCCTCGTTTTTTGGGTCTGACCCACATAAAACCCTAGCTGTGTTTTAAACCTAAAACGCAACTATAAATAGAGGTGCTTATTCATTATTCAATACACAATTCATTTTATATTATTCTAAGTCTTAGAGATATATAATCAAAATTCTCTCGAACCTCTGTCGAATTTCCTAGTTGTTCGAAGGATGTATACATCGGAGTTCTAGGAACTTTCAATCGATGATTAATTGCGTGTGCACCCTCAGATTACTAAAAGGATCCATATTTATCAAATCATAAGTATTCTATCAATGCATTACAGTTATTTATACATGTATTCTTTCATTACTACATAATCATCCTACAGTCCGCCGTTTGTTGGGTTTAAAACACAATTTTTCAAATTTCGTTGCATACACGAACCTGACAAAATCCCTACATTGGTATCAGAGTCTGGGTTGTTTTGTTTGATTATGTAGTAATCGTGAATAATAATATAGCATAATTTCCGTTATAACTCTCTGTGTAGGCGGCGCCTAGTAATTGATCAAACCATTTTATATCATGCTTATTGGGTTGATGGTTCCCAACTAAATGTGTTTTAAAAATTGCATGATTAACCGTCGTATTGGATATGACACAAACTGTTGATCTTGGTTAAAATTCCTGAAACTGAAATGTTCCCCAAATTTTAAATACAAGTCTAAATTAGAACGTGTCGTCCATTATAATTGTTAGAGTGCAAAATCATTTTCGGCGATACAAGTATTTATGCCAAAGTGGTTGCTCTAAGTCTACGAGGACTCAGACTCTTTCATAGATGTGTTTTAAATGTAAAGGTAGATGATAAACTTTTGTGGGTATTTACACCAAAGTGTTTGCTCACAAAGGCAAAATTTACTTAGATACATAAACACAATCGTGTAATGGGGTTGACTTGCTTAGACAAATCTTGGCACGAAACTGTCGGACTAATCTAAGGACGTATGATTAAACATAATAATTGATCAGCCAAGAGTTGCAAATAAGTTTTGCAATTGGTTTAGAACCTACCAAGATGTGTTATTGAAGTTATCAGTCAAAGCAAACGCGGAGATAACATAGAGTTGGATCTTGGCCCATTATGACCTTAAATTAATATAGGGAGGTATTCTACCATGGGGTCATAGAAGTATGTTAAAATAGTGGGAGCTAATTAAACAAAAGACCATATTTATTAGCCTAAACGAATGTGTATAATAGGAAATAATTTATAGTTTAATTTCCTGTCCATTTAACTCATCAGATTATCAAAATGTCGAGTTTATCATTGAAAATGTTGATGGAAATGAACAAACTCATTGGACCCAACTATCTAGACTGACTAATAAATCTGAGAATTGTCCTAAGACAAGAAAATATTGAATACATATTGGACAATGTATTCCCCACAGTCCCTGCCGAGGATTCTGCAGAATATGTCACATTTGATAAGGTGGCTTACCATAAGAACCTAGATGACGCCACTTCAACACAGTGTGTGATGTTGTATTCCATGTCAGTGTAACTCAAGAGACAACACGAGAACATGTTCCCTAACGAGATGCTCAAACATTTAAAGATTATCTATGACTCTCAGTCCCAGACTATGGAATATGAGTTGTTAATAGAACTCTTCAAGTGTAAGCTAATTGAAGGGAGCCAAGTATCTCAGTATGTGTTGAATATGGTAGGACTGATAGAAAGGCTAGCCTCGATTGGTATAAAGCTGCAGAATAACATCGCTTTCACCCTCATCCTGAACTCTTTCCTTCATTTGTTCGAGAATTTTATTGCAAACTAAAATATGAATGGAACGAAGGCGAGTTTGTCGTAGCTGCACAACATTCTCAATACCTTTGAATCTTTAATTACCAAAGGCAAAGTTGTGCTCATGGTGAGCTCTTCTAGCCGGCCCAAGCCGAAAGACAAAGAATGATAAAAGAAGAAGGGCAAAATAGTTGTTGCGCCCTCAGCTATGAGAAGAAGGACTGCACTGCACCAGGAGGAGAAAAATCACCAGGTTATTCTACCTCTTATGGACAAGGTATGTACGTCATTGAAATAAATATGTCTATAAACAACTCTCATTCATGGGTATTGGATGCCTCTTATGACTCACATATTTGTACAAATGTGAGGGGCTAATTGACAGCAGGAAGGTTGGACCAAGAGAGGTGGACCTACGCGTTGAAAATGTAGCACGAGTGGATGCTGAGCACGTAGGAACTTATAGATTAAATTTACATTTTGGATGTTGTTTAGTGTTAAATGATTATTACTGTGTACCCTCGTTAACGAGAGATATCATTTCTATCTCTGTTTTGGACATGAAGGGTTTTCCTTATATATTTATAATGGCAGTCAAGTACTGTCTTCTGATAATGTTATATATGGAACAACTCCTCTTGTGGATGAATTATATACACTAAACTGTAGTCGAGAAATATTCAATGTACAAAATAAATGAGCTAAGAAAAGTAATAGCAACTCTACCTACCTATGGCATTGTAGACTTGGTCATATCAACGAAACAAAGATATCAAGGTTGAGGAAGCTTGACTACCTTGAACCATTTGACTTGGAGTCTTATGGTAACTGTGAATCCTATTTAAAAGGTAAAATGGCCAACAAGCCACTTTCTGGAAAAGGTGTGCGAGCCAAGGAGGTGCTTGAGTTGGTACATACTGACATATGTGGACCATTCTCGACTCAAGCTAAGGAAGGTTTCCCTTACTTCATTACTTTTACTGATGACTTGATAAGGTATGAATATGTGTATCTTATGAAACACAAATTTGAGGCCTTCAAAAAGTTCAAGAGTACAAGTATGAAGTAGAGAAACAACTCACAACAAGTATCAAGACCTTTTGATCTGATCGAGGAGGTGAATACTTGAGCAAGGAGTTTCTAGATTACTTAAAACTACATGGAGTTCATTTAGAATTGACACCTCCTGGAACACCACAGATGAATGATGTTGCTGAAAGGAGAAACCGAACCTTATTGGATATGGTTCGATCCATGATAATCTTCTCAGCTCTACCGACATACCTTCGGGGACATGCTATACAAACCTCAATATATATTCTGGACAGGATTCCTTCCAAGTCAGTAGAAAAGACACCCTATGAGATATGGTGTGGAAAGAATCCAACTCTTAAACATATGAGACCCTGGGGGTACCCTGCATATGTTAAGAAGATACTCACTAACAAGTTTGAATCCAAAAGTGAGAAATGTTACTTTGTGGGGTATCCAAAGAAAACAAGGGATTCTACTTCTATCTTCCTAGAGAACAAAAGGTCATTATTTCCAGGAACACAACTTTCCTTGAAGAAGAATATGTATATAAGGAACAAAATAGCACAGAGATAGAACTTGAAGAAATTCAAGAACCACGAGATAATATAAAGGTTGAATCCTTGCCGAATGAACAAGGCAATAATTCAGTGGGAGTATTTGGCGAAGATTGGGTACTTCGAGTACGCCCTTCGGCCAGTGGGAGTGTTACGAGGAACAGTGCATAAATGCAAAATTCTCATACACAACCCATGGGAGTAAATGCAATGGTTGCACCTCCTCTCATTCAGGAAATACATGAAAATGATATTCTTGAAAGCTCTCAAGTTGGTGGATTATCTAACACACAAGAACCCTATCACAGACAGAACATATTAAGCACTGAACTGCAAAACAATCAACCCTGTAGGTCAAATAGGACTCATCGTCCTCCTGAAAGACTAAATCTACTTGTGGAAATACACAGTGAGATAGATATTCCCGATAACAATGAGTCTACGACCTAGCGAAGCAATGTTGGACATTGATTCGAAGAGATGGCAAGAAGCCATAAAATCAGAGATGAAATCTATGTACATCAATCAAGTGTGGAACTTGGTTGATTTTCCAGGTGGGGTTAAACCCATAAGATGCAAATGGGTCTTCAAGAAGAATATCGATGCATTTGGGAAGGTACGGGCTTATAAAGCAAGGTTGATGGCTAAAGGTTATAATCAACGACCTAGGGTCGATTATGATGGAACTTTTTCACATGTTGCTAAGATTAAGTTCATTCGAATTTTGCTTGCAGTATATGCATATTATGATTATGACATTTGACAGATGGATGTCAAAACTGCTTTCCTCAATAGTAATCTAGTTGAGGAACTTTATATGAAACAACCTGAGGGTTTTTCATCTGAGTCCAAGCCAAATGTTGTATGCAAGCTACATAAGTCCATTTATGGGATTAAGCAAGCCTCGGGGAGTTGAAATATTTTCTTCGAGAAGGCTATCAAGTCATTTGATTTCGTCAGAAGTAGAGAGGATCCTTGTGTTTATAGTAAATGCAAGGATAAGAGTATTGTCTTCATTATTATATATCTGGACGACATATTGATAATGAGAGACAATAAGACTCTCTTCCAGTCAGTCAAGGAGTGGTTGTCCAGTACCTTCACGATGAAGGATTTAGGTGAAGCCTGGTACATTCTGGGAATTAGGATCTATAGAGATATACCTAATAGATTGTTAGGCTGTCACAGTCAGTCTACATAGACAAAGTGGTTAGATGTTTTTCTATGTAAAATTCCAAGAAAGGTTGTCTACCTATGGGTCAATGCATCAAGTTATCTAAGAAGGATAGTCCTTCTAATGCTATAGAACTTGAGAGCATGAAGAAGACCCCATATGCTTCGGTTATAGGATCGATCATGTATGACATGACTTGTACTAGGCCAGATGTGGCCTTTGTACTTAGTATGACTTGCAAATTCCAGAAAAATCCTGGGGAAGAATACTGAAAAGCAGTCAAGAGTATTCTTAAGTATCCTAGACGAACTAAAGATTACTTCTTACTCTATGGCGGGGAAGAAAAACTAGCTGCTACAGGGTACACTGATGCTAGCTTCCAGATGGATCTTAATGAGTTCAAATCTCAGTCTGGATACACGTTCATTTTCAATGGTGGAGCAGTGAGCAGGAAAAGTTTCAAACAAGATACAACTGCTGATTCGACAACAGAAGCTGAGTACATTACTGGATCGGAACCTGGTAAAGAAGTTATCACGGTTTCTGAATTCTTGAAGGAACTAGGTATAGTTCTGAGTGTCAGTTGTCCTATAACTATTTATTGTGACAACACTGGTGCGATTGCACATGCTAAGGAACCAAGATCAACAAATAGAAACAAGTATGTACCAAGGAAGTACCACATACTCAGGGAGATATTCGAGACTGAAGAGATTAAACTAGACTATGTTCCCACAGACGATAATCTAGCTGATCCATTCACTAAAACATTAAACTTAGTTAAGCATATTAGATATGTGGGATATTGGCTCTAGGACAAGTGAGAGATTGAAAGTATATATATGTCTTAGAGACAATCTGTATTAGGACAAATGTACTTTATACTTATTCTTATTATTATTAATGGAGATTAATATTTTAGCATTTGTAATTATTGAATTATTATTTGATTGTTTATGATATTCTTTAATATGCATCCCTAGAGGTTATGTTGTTATCAATAGTGTGAGATATTAATATCGTAACGTAACTCTTAAAATAGTCTCGACTAATGATCATTGTTGAGTGTATTTTGGTACACTCTTTTGAGTCATTTTTAGTAAATATTTTACTCTTTTTATTTGTGTTTAGTATAGTATTAGGGTTGTTTTTCTTTCTTTTGAGTCACAACGGTTCCAAAGGAGGAAGTACAGAATTGATGATGAAATGAGCTCAATGAAGATGAAATTTGCACAAGCACAGCCCAAGGAATGAAGCCTAAAATGTTCCAAGAAGAATAGAAGAAATCAGGTGAAATTCGGACAAAAACAGGTCAAGGGTCGCGGCGCAAGACAAGGAAGGGTCGCGACGCTGATGAGCCGCGGCTGAAGGAATTAGGGCCGCGCCGTGAAAATTCCAGAGAGCAAGAAAAATATTCACTGTGTCAAGAGTTGTGGTGCCTGGACGAAGGGTCGCGACGCCTCAGAAGCAGAATGCTCCACTGATTTTTGCCGATTAAGGGCCGCGGCTCCGACGCGTATTTTTCAGATTTCCTGGGCCGAATTGGAGAGGGTTTTTATGGTCCGAAAGACAACTTTTCTCAAGTATAAAATCCCTAAACCCTGCTCATATTAGATACCATAATCAAAAAATCATACTTTGGAGAGGAGAACGTCGGCTACAAGCTACACAATTGGAGACTTTTGTTCAAGTTCTTTCTCTTTTTCTTTACTTTAATTCAGTTTATGTTGGATTGTAATTTAGTTCTTAGCATGACAATGTTTAGGAGCTAATTACTTTATTAGGGGTTTCCGTCGAATCTCTTGAAACTTTTTCATATAGTTAATGCATTAGTTATTGATTTCTTCTTCAGGCATATTACGATCTATTCAATAATTATTTTGATTGATTGATAATTAACTGATCACTAATTGTCATCACATATATGATTTTGAATCAAAATTCTGAAAGGTGAGATTTGAATATGCTGTAGTTGAATAGACATATGTTAAAATCGTGGACGAAAGTACCCCGATACTTGTGTAGTGTTTAGGGTTATTGTTCTTAATCCTCCTGTGTAGTAAAATCTATCATAGAAATATAGAAGGTTTCTGAACATGATTGAGGTCTTGTATGTCCTAACCGGAATATAATGACAGATTAGTTAACATGTTATCTTAATACGAAGAAGAAACATTAGCATTGCATTAACGTGTGAAAGAGTAGATAGTTGAGGAGAAACATTAGCATTGCATTAACGTGTGAAAGAGTAGATAGTTGAGGAGATTGGAAGCCCTATTTCCATCATAAATGTTTTAAATCTCAAAGTATTTTCAACATTAGTTTAATTTCTGCACTTTATTTTAATTCGTAGTTGTAATTGTCAAACAAAATAACGTTAACCAAATAGATACAATAGAATAGATAATCAGTACTTGATAACCAGTCTCTGTGGACGATATTCGGTCTTACAGACTATATTACTTGAAGCGATACGTACACTTGCGTAAGCACTTGAAAATATCTTAACAAGTTTTTGGTGCTGTTGCTGGGGACTGTCGTACTTTCAATATCGATTTATCTGTTCTTATTTTTAATTTGGTTTTTATTTTCAATTTTTTTAATTTTGTTTTAGTGTTGTTTGCCGTGAGGAACTTAGTTTATGCGAAGTAGGAGAGGAGCATACACTTTTATCCCTCTGAATCCTGAGATTGAAAGATTGTGCAAACATAACAGAAAATAGAAAATAGTTGTTGATTCCTTAGCAATGGGAGATCAGCGAAACAACAATGAAGGGAATGATGAGTTTCCGACTTTGATTAGACAAGTCCCACATCCTGCAGAAAGTAGCTTAGGGGACTATGTGTTGCCTACTATTACAGGGGTGCAGATTTGCATCAGGCTTCCAGCTGTTGAAGCCAATAATTTTGAAATCAAACCAGCAATCTTGCACATGGTCCAAGGTTCAGTCCAATTTGGGGGATTACCGACAGAAGATCCCCAGTTGCATCTTGCAAATTTCTTGTAGCTGTGTGCAACGTTTAAATACAACGGTGTTACTGATGATGTCATTAGGTTGAGGCTCTTCCCATTCTCACTCAGGGAGAGAGCAAAGTGCTGGTTGAATTCATTACAAGCGAACTCCATCACTACATGACAAGACTTAGCCCAGAAGTTCCTTGCCAAGTTTTTCCCTCCATCCAAAGCAGCAAAGCTCAGAGGAGAGCTTAATAATTTCTATCAGATGGATGGAGAGTCAATCTACGATGCATGGGAGCGTTTCAAAGATCTACAAAGAAAGTGTCCTCATCATGGGATTGAGAAGTAGATGTTAGTCCACATATTCTACAATGGGCTGTGTGGTACAACTCGTACCATTATTGATACTGCAGCAGGAGGAACATTCATGAAAAAGAGTGTCAATGAGACACATGACTTGCTAGAGGAGATTGCCACAAACAACCATCAGGGGATCGATGAGAGAGTAGTGAATAGTAGGAAAGTAGCTGAGATTCATGAGCTAGATGCTATCACTGCATTGACTGCACAGGCGGCCACTTTGACAAAGCAGATGCAGTAGAATACCATGTCCGTCAAAGTTGTCCAGACATTTGTGAGTTGTGAAATTTGTGGGGGTCCCCATACTTTTGATAGGTGTACAGCTGTGGACCCAAATAATGTGCCTATGGAGCAGGTTCAGGCAGTGGGGAATTTTCAGAGGCCCTACAATAATGCATTCTCCAACACATGTAATCCGGGGTGGAGAAATCACCCAAATTTTTCATGGAAGAATGACCAGGGGCATCAACCACAGTTTCAAGCCTCATCTTCATAGTAGTTCAGCCAACCAGCACCACAAGATAAACTAGATAACTTGGAAGCAGCACTATTAGCCATGGCCAAAACCCAGAACCAAATCATGGCAGAAGACCCAATCCTCACTTTCGACCCTGACCAACTCCCATAATCAGTTCATAATGGAAATAAGATCATCGATTGAAAATCTGAAAGTTCAAATGGGACAGCTGACGAACACACTGAACAAAAAAAGAGCAAGGTAATCACCCCAGTAATACAGTGATGAACCCAAGGGAGCAATGCCAGGCAGTTAGCTTGAGATGTGGGAAGTAGTTAGAGCAGGTGGGATCTCAACAAGCGAGAGAGAAGGAGAATGAGGTAGAGAATACAACTGAGGGAGAAAGGAGGGGGTTACTGATGACCGCCCTATTTTAGAGAAGGCTCCGCCCGCAGTTATGAGGGAACACATAGACAAAATCCCTTACCCTCAAAGGCTGCAGAAGAAGTCCTTAGATAAGCAGTTTTCAAATTTTTTGGAGGTATTTAAAAAACTGCACATTAACCTTTCTTTCATTGAATCATTGGAGCAAATGCCATCATATGTAAAGTGTATGAAATACGTACTATTTAAAAAGAGAAAGTTGACAGACTATGAGACAGTGGTGCTCACTGAAGAATGCAGTGCTATTTTGCAGAAGAAGCTCCCACCAAAGTTGAGAGATCCGGGAAGTTTCACCTTACCTTGCACTATAGGGAAGGTGACATGTAAAAGGGTTTTGTGTGACTTAGGGGCTAGTATCAACTTGATGCCTCTCTCTGTGTTCAAAAGAATTGGGTTGGGAGAAACGAAGCCAACCACAGTCAACTTGCAGTTAGCTGATCGTCCAGTCGTGCATCCCAAAGGTATAATTGAAGACGTGTTAGTGAAAGTGGGTAAATTCATCTTCCCTGCTGATTTACTCATTCTTGATATGGAGAAAGATGAAAATATGTCTATTATACTTGGGAGACCATTCCTAGCGACAGGGAGAACTCTTATTGATGTTGAAAAGGGAGAATTGAAGCTCCGAGTCCAAGATGAGGAGATGACTTTCACTGTCTTCAAACCTTCAACTGATATACAATTCAATGATAAATGCTTTGCTGTTGGTGTAATTGATAAAAAGACTACTCATGAAATTTCCAAGGGTACTGATGCCCTTGATGGTAAGAAGTTTGGACTTGTGAATGATGCTGTGAATGATGAAAAATGAATAAAGTCCACTGAACTCAACCCTGTGAAAAAGAAGAGGAGGAGAAAGTGAATGATGCTGAAATTGATATGTGGAGGGGATAATCTACCCCCTTGAGTGAACAGGTATTTGCGTCCGGCTAAAAGACGTTAAAGACAGTGCTACTTGGGAGGTAACCCAATGTTTTAATTATGTTATTTCAATTTTCATTTTAGTTTGTTTTAATTTTGTCTTGAACAGTCTCACGATCTGGTATGTTTAGTGTTTGTGGATGACAACTAAAGAACAGGGACTAACTTTGAGGAGAAAAGGGCGAAAAATGTTGAAAACTGGATAAATCGAAACTTCAGGGATTAAGGGCCACGGCGCCTGTTGAGAGAGCCGCGACGCACGTTCCAAGGGTCGCGGCTCGTCCGTCGGCTTTGTGCACAATGATTTTTCCATCAACCCATACCTCCATTGTGACCGTTGTGTTGTGTCTATAAGTGTCCATTTATTTTTTGTCTTTACACATTGGGGACAATGTGTCAATCAAGTTTTGGGGGATCTACTTTGTTTTGTGTTTTATTTTGAGTCTATTTGTTTTCTTTTTGTTTGTTTTATGTGTTCGTGAGTCATAATTTTTTTAATGGATCATGTAGGTTGTAGTTGCTCAAGATATTGAGTGGATAAAGTGAGATAATGTAATAGAATTAAAAGCGGTAATTTGTGTGCTTAAGTTAGATATGCCAAAAATTCAAGACATTTAATTCTTTGGGATATTTGTGTTTAGCCTATGTGTGTCAGTTATGGAAAGAAAGGTGGAAAAATGTCTAGAAAATCTGTTTGCTTGTTATTTGAGGCGAAATAGTTAAGATGTACACGTTTAGGGAGATGATTCAGACATTTCTTTGATAGCCCTTCTGATCATTCATTACCTACCCTGACATAAAATGTATCACTAGTCAGCCCCTTTGAGCCTAAATTATATCTTTCTTTGACACCCTATGATTCCTTTTTTGTGTCATAAGTAATTATTGAAAAGTAGTGGGATGAAAAATGTTGGAGAAGGAACAAAAAGAGAATTGAAAAATTTGATGCACCCCAATGAAAAATATGCAAAAAAGTAAGTTTGGGGGTGCTTGTTAATCATAATACATCTCATTCTCTCAAAAGAAAAAAAGGGAGAAAAATGGGTATGTGATTGAAAAGAAAGTAAAAAAGAAGGACAAATAGTTGAATGGAAAATGCTTATGGTACATAATTTGAGCCTAAATGCCCACTTTTACCTACCCCTGCCTAAGCCTACATTACATCATTTGAAAGTCCTGAAGATCCTTAATGTGTATATCTATGATTAGTGGAGAATAGCAAGTAAACAGGTCTATAGCATTTTGGGAAAGATGGAATAAAATTGACATGCATATGTTAGGTGTTTATGTTTCCATAAATTATGATCTAAGTGAATTTGCGAAATATCTAACTTGAAATTCTAGATTGCTATATATTCATGCTATATGTTCTAACATATTATCTCATCTTTCATCCATGATGTTGAAGAAGCATTGCTACAACTACTTGATCCAGTTCATAGAGTCATTATTTTTGTTTTATTTTTGTTTTTGTTTAGTGCTTTACTCGAGGGCGAATAAAGTTTATGTTTGGGGGTGTTTGTTGAGTGTATTTTGGTACACTCTTTTGAGTCATTTTTAGTTAATATTTTACTCTTTTCGTTTGTGTTTAGTATAGTATTAGAGTTGTTTTTCTTTTTTTTTGAGTCACAGCGGTTCCAAAGGAGGAAATACATAATTGATGATGAAATAAGATCAATGAAGATGAAATTTGCACAAGAACAACCCAAGGAATGAAGCCTAAAATGTTCCAAGAAGAATAGAAGAAATCAGGTGAAATCCGGACGAAAATAAGTCAAGGGCCGCGACGCAAGGCAAGGAAGGGTCGCGACGCTGATGAGCCGCGGCTGAAGGAATTAGGGCCGCGACGAGAAACTTCCAGAGAGCAAGAAAAATATTCACCGTGCCAAGAGCCGCGACGCCTAGACGAAGGGTCGCGACGCCTCAGAAGCAGAATGCTCCAGTGATTTTTGTCGATTAAGGGTCGCGGCTCCGACGCGTATTTTCCAGATTGCCTGGGCCGAATTGGAGAGGGTTTTTATGGTCCGAAAGACAACTTTTCTCAAGTATAAAATCCCTAAACCCTGCTCATATTAGATACCATAATCAAAAAATCATACTTTGGAGAGGAGAACGTCGGCTACAAGCTACACAATTGGAGACTTTTGTTCAAGTTCTTTCTCTTTTTCTTTACTTTAATTCAGTTTATGTTGGATTGTAATTTAGTTCTTAGCATGACAATGTTTAGGAGCTAATTACTTTATTAGGGGTTTCCGTCGAATCTCTTGAAACTTTTTCATATAGTTAATGCATTAGTTATTGATTTCTTCTTCAGGCATATTACGATCTATTCAATAATTATTTTGATTGATTGATAATTAACTGATCACTAATTGTCATCACATATATGATTTTGAATCAAAATTCTGAAAGGTGAGATTTGAATATGCTGTAGTTGAATAGACATATGTTAAAATCGTGGACGAAAGTACCCCGATACTTGTGTAGTGTTTAGGGTTATTGTTCTTAATCCTCCTGTGTGGTAAAATCTATCATAGAAATATAGAAGGTTTCTGAACATGATTGAGGTCTTGTATGTCCTAACCGGAATATAATGACAGATTAGTTAACCTGTTATCTTAATACGAAGAAGAATCATTAGCATTGCATTAACGCGTGAAAGAGTGGATAGTTGAGGAGATTGAAAGCCCTATTTCCATCATAACTGTTTTAAATCCCAAAGTATTTTCAACATTAGTTTAATTTCTGCACTTTATTTTAATTCGTAGTTGTAATTGTCAAACAAAATAACGTTAACCAAATAGATACCATAGAATAGATAATCGGTACTTGATAACCAGTCTCTGTGGACGATATTCGGTCTTACAGACTATATTACTTGAAACGATACGTACACTTGCGTAAGCACTTGGAAATATCCTAACAATCATCGAGAATGAGATATCGATGATATGTGATAAGTAGACATGTGGTCTACATCATTAGAGAATATAAATGTTCGATTTATGATCGAGACATTTGAATGAATAATGATTATTTAATTGAGTCAAAATTGGATTTCAGATTTAATGAAAATGAGACGACGTCCCACGCTAGACGAGGGCCGCGGCGCCTGAGACAGAGGGATGTGACACCATAGGGCTGTGGTGCCTACTATTTGAGTCACACCACCGCAAAGCCAGTGGGTCAGTCTGCCTGACCAATTGCGCCTCATTTTCTTGGCTTTGCCCACGTGAAACCCTAGCTGTATTTTAAACCTAAAACACAACTATAAATAGAGGGGATTATTCATTATTCAATACACAATTCATTTTATATTATTCTAAGTATTAGAGATATAGAATCAAAATTCTATCGAACCTCTGCTGAGTTTCCTAACTGTTCGAAGAAGGTATACATCGGAGTTCTAGGAACTTGCAATCGAGGATCAATTGTGTGCGCACCCTCGAATTACTAAAAGGCTCTTAATTTATCAAACCGTAAGTAGTCTATCGATGTGTTATTGTTATATATACATGTTATATGATTTACATGTATTCTTTTATTACTACATAATCATCCTACTGTTCGTCGTTTGTTGGGTTTGAAACACAAATTTTCAAATTTCGCTGCGTCCACTAACTCGATAAATTCCTACACATAAATACAAGGAGAAAGATATACATAGAGAAACTCTCATCCCCAAAGGTGATCCGCAAGTCTTTCGCATACTAAGAAGTCTTCGTTCTAAGTGGTTAGCCGCAAATTTCCACACTTCTACGTCTGTGATCAAAGCTCGACTCCGTATTCATAGTGAAATCTCGATAACAAGTAATTCAGCCATTTAAGAACAAGCAAAGCCCTTGATTGACGATCGTATCATGAGGAGAAGAATCAGAGGATTACTTCTTTTTATTTAAGATTTCATAAAGATTGTAACCCCCACAAATTCTTGAAATCAAATATTATTATTTGTTGCTCTTTTTCTTGTCTTAGTTATTCTTTTCAAGATCGAAAGATTAGTCGTTATATCAGTAGTTTTGATTCAAATGGATTTGGGTTGTTAAATGAATTGGATGAGTAAAATAAATTATCATTTAAAAAATAAAATTATATGTGACATGGCATGCCAATAAGGAGAGAAAAATATCATTTGTTTATTTAGTATATTTCGAAGAAAATAGGGATAATTGAGTAATATTCTAATCTTTAAAAAAAAGTGATATTGATAGACAATTCTTTATGAGTCACCTTTTAAGGAATTTACTCAATAGGGAATAACAACTTCATTCTTGAAGATGCTAGAGTATATGCTACTGACATATTATCCAGTATCCATCTTCCCTCATCTTCCTAAGGTTAATGTACCCACAAAACAGAAAATAATGTAAGGAAAATACAAAACATGGAGTGGACAGACATGCCGTACAACATCTAGTTTCCTATTAAACATTGTGCACTCCTTGTCTATGATAAGATTGTCTCCTGCACTTTAATGTACATACCTTCGTAAGCGGAGTTGGAGGGATAGAGGGGGTTTGCAGGGGTGGGTCAAAGGTGAAATATTTGTTTTAGAGTTCCAAATATTTGAGGCCCTAATTTTTTCAATTAATAGTAATTTATGATTTTATTTTTGCTTAGATAATATTGTACTTTGAAGAAAAATATATAAGAAAATCTTTATGAAAAAAGAAAAACGACATACTTTTTATGGTAGAAATATTTTAGAATTTTGAATTATATCTTCATATTAATAGGTAAAATTTTATACAACAATATCTAATGAATTGTATTGCAAACACATGATTAACATCATATTAACTTAAATTAATTCATACTAATAGAAATAATAACAATAATATTACTATATAAAGTTAAAGACTTTAGACTTTTAAAAATATTGTACTATTATAAATAACAAGTGTAAAAAAAATATAGGCCTCTTGTTAAAAATTGACTTTAAATTCCTAAATTTGTTGAGTCACCTTTTGCGACAACCTACACTAGGTTTATAAATCCATGTTCCAAACCTGCATAGCATTATGTATGAAACTTCTGGATTTTCAATATCCAAAAAGTAAACAAAAAGTGAGTTCACATTATAAATTCATGTGCGTTAATACCAAAATTAAGACTCAGATATTTGGCACAAATATCTATATTTTGCGTTATATTTTTAATTTTTTTTAGGTACTTTAATCACACCTTTCCGCCGAAAAATATTATATTTTGAGATTATGTTGTTGTGTTTCCGATGTGCGACGAGCACAAATGAATCAATTCCAAGATTTTTAGTAAAAATTGAAAGCATTGTGCACGAAGACGAGAGGATCGCAACACTCTTGAAAGAAAATAAAATGCATGTCACTGAAGTGACCCGCAATGGGCCTGCGTCGCGGGGGTGTCACGTTGAGGCCACTTCTCTGAAGATTTAATGAGCATCCGCGATGGGTCTGTGACGCGGGGGTACCGCGTGCAAGTCCATCCTATGAATTTTTGTTGTTCTTCCGCGATGAGGGTGAAAGTATATATGTCCTAGAGACAATCATTTTAGGGATATATGTACTTGAACACATTCGTATTATTAATGAGATTAATATATTGATGGCTTTTGCTATTACTGAATTGTTATTTGATTGTTTGTATTATTCATTAATGTGCATCCCTTGAGCTTACGTTGTCATTGATAGGGCGAAATATTAATGATAGAGCGTAGTTCTTAAAGTAGTCTCAACTGATGATCATTGAGAATGAGATATCAATGATATATTATAAGTCGACATGTGGTCTGCATCACATTCTTAGAAAATATAGTTTGTCACTTACTACTAGTAATGATTGCTATTGATGGAGACATGTATACTCTTAGAGGGTATTGACATGCCCTGCTGATAAACTATTTGTTATACATGTCTAGATTATTATCAGCATGTGGGAGATAGAGGTCATTTGACTTGAGGTCAATACGCACCTGGTTTGTAGAGTAATGTACTTTGATCCTGTCCTAAGATTAAATTCCTTATAGGATAAGACATGACTTGAATTGGGTACATTGCGATACAGACTAAGGTGGTAGTTGAGCCAAAAATAGGATTCATTCCTCAATTAAATATTCGAGAGAATACTCAACTTCTCAGTGATATTAGGTCCACCAAGTCATTATCCAATGCAAGAGACATATTTGATATATGATCTAGTTGTCGACTAATATAGATGAGATAAAGTGATCAAGCCATTTGGATAGACACTTGGCAAATCCTAAGCTTGATCGAGTGTGTTGCGAATGAAAGAAATTTATCATCCCACATAGAGGTTGTGTTTACTAGAGTCTTGTAAAAGTTCTTCACATATTGAGTTCGTCATGTAACGCAGTCTAGGAGTTCCGTGTGAACCTTAATTTGATTTAAGTGTCGATGTGTGAAGGCCTAAAGGGTCACACTAAGTCGATTGTCTTTTCGGTCGAAGGGTATATTGAGAGAGTATAAAATATTCGATTTAGAATCGAGATATTTTAACCAATAATAAATTATGAGATAAATTCAATTTGATGGAAATTAATTAATTAAGTCAAAATAGATTTTGGATTTAATTAAAATTAAAATTAAAATGTGCTGAAGCTTTAAAATAAAGGGCAGCGCTACTCGTAGGTCGAGTCGCAGGTCTTTGTACTGTTAGTGGGCCCATCCGACCGCTCACCGCAACTTCTTTTGGGTCAGATTTTTAAGCCTAATCTCAGTCTGATTTATATCCTAATCTCCCCTATATATTCAACACTTAACCTCATAATTTAGGTTACTGACTCTACACAGAATTTACTCTTGAATTCTTACTTTCTGAACTCAGAGTTCAAGAATAAAAATACTCTCAAACCTCTGTCAAGATTTTCTGGCTTTCATGACAGAGGAGTATACCGTAGCGAAGGCTTGCAGTATTAAGGACAATTGCGTGCGCTCCCATTAGTAGAGACGTAAGATAACATAAACTGTAAGTCTTCTTCTGTCTTTGCATATTTCAATTCTAGCGTAAACATACCCGACTGAATTGTTGGGGCAAGTAAGTTAACAAAAGTTTAAACTTCTGTTGTGCCTTACTTGTGTGTTTTAGACCTAACAAAACCCTACAGTGGTATCAAAGACCAGACTGGTTCAATGGTTACGTAATAATTGAAAGATATAATAATATGGGTTAAACGTAAAATTGATTTTAATATGAATTAAAACAAGGCTATTTGAAATCAGACATATTTTGACTGAGCGATTAACTTTTGTAATCACCATAAATTATCAACTATGCTAAATCGAGGAAGTTATTCCGTTCTAGCACGAACTGAGCCTTGTGCAGAAACCGGTTCATTGCGAACATGATACACGACAAAGAACGTGTAGGAATGGATTATGGTCGACATGTGCGTTTTTTATAATGGTGGGTGGTAGTAAAGGACCCGTAATCTGAACCGTAAATTAGATTTAGGGGTTAGACAATTTTTAGAAAATCAGCACGGAAATCGCTCTGAAAAGGACGTCGGCGCCGCAACTCAATTTTGGAGAGCCGCGGCGCCGGTCACGATAATTATCAGGGGTCATGATTAAAACCTTTGTTTAAAATTCGAGCCATCTTGGAGCAGGCGTCGCGGCCCCCTAGTGGAGCGCCGACCCAATTACGTAACGAAACCAAAAGTTTACGCTGCTCAAAGATCGTAGTGTGGCGCCGCGGCTCAATGGTGAAGCGTCCCGGCGCCTGATGTCCGGAAATCATGCTTGGGTAGGTGGTGTCCAATACTAGTTTAGAGTTTGTAATCATGCTTGGGTAGGCGGCGCCCAAAACTAGTTTAGAGTTCGCAATCATGCTTGGGTAGGCGCCGCCCAAGTACATGTTTAGAGTCCGCAATCATGCTTGGGTAGGCGGCGCCCAAATATATGTTTTAAGTGCTTTGAGTAATGTTTGAAATATGTAATAGTTGATCTTGAATATAACCCTGAATTAAAATGTTCCCCAAAATTTAATACAAGTCTCATTTACAATGAACGCGTCGTTCGTTATAATTGATTGTGGTGCAAAATCCTTTTCGGCTAAATGAGTATTTATGCCCCAGAATTTGCTCTAAGTCTACGAGGACTCAGACCCTTTCATAGATGCATATAAATGTTGTAGTTGGTGATAAACTTTCGTGAGTATTTACACCCCAGTATTTGCTCGATGAAGGCAAAGCCCACTTAGATATATAAATGAAGTCGCATAACGGGGTTGACTTGCTAGGTTGTCTTGGCGCCCCAGTGTCGGACAATTGAGGGACCAGATCGTATTGTTTAGAACATTCGGTCAACCAAGAGTTGTAAATTATTTGTAATTGGTTTGAGAGACTCTTTGGATCATGTTGTTGTTATCACCAAGAAATGCGAGACAACATGAGTCTGGATCTTGGCCCATTATGTCGTATTTGATATGAGTCTGTATTCTTTCATGGGGTAAAAGAGTATGTTAAAATAGTGGAAGCTAATTAAACTAAAGACCATATTAGTTAGTTAACGAATGTGTTCAATAGAAATTATGTTAGAATGTCAATTTCAAGTATATCTTTTCTTCAGTTACAATGTCGAATCTGTCACTTAAAATGTTGGTTGAAACGAACAAGCTGAATGAAACCAATTTTCCTGACTGGTTAAGAAATTTGCATTTGGTGTTGCGATTAGAAAAGATTGAGTATGTATTGGATACAACACTCATTATAGTCCCTGCCTAAGATTCTGAAGAGTATGCCCAGTTTGACAAGACAACCTATCAGAAACACCTCGATCATGCTACATCTGCATAGCGCGTTATGCTATCTTCCATGTCAATAGATTGGCAGAGACAGCATTAGAACATGGGTCCCAAAGAGATGCTAGAACACCTAAAGAACCTCTATGACTCTCAGTCACAAACAATGAGGAATGAGCTGTTATAGATCTCTTTAAGTGTTGGCTGAACGATGGGCCCCAAGTGTATCCATATGCACTGAAGATGATTGGGATGATTGAAAGGTTGACTACTGTTAATATTAAGTTTCATGACAGAATTGCTTCCACGCTTATCCTATATCTATTTCCTAGTTCGTTTGAGAGTTTCATCAGTAATTACAACATGAATGGAACTAAAGCGAGACTGCCAACATTACATAACATGCTTGAAACTTTTGAATCTTCAATCTCTAAGAGCAAAGATGTGCTTATGGTTGGATCCTCTAGTAAATCCAATCCGAAAGGTAAGGAATCTCAGAAGAGGAAGGGTAAGGCTATCGTTGCGCCCACAGCAATGAAGCTCAAGGGAGGTGCGAAGAAGAAAACGGTAATGCCGGCTAAGGATATGTGCATGAACTACAATAGGAAGGGGCATTGGCAGAAGGATTGTATAGCCCCAGGTGGAGACAAAGAACATGGTGCTTCTGGCCCTGCTGGACAAAGTATGTTTGTTATTGAAATAAATATGTCTATAACTAATTCTCACTGTTGGATATTAGATATCGCTTGTGGCTCACACATTTGTAACAATGTGCAGGGGCTAATTGACAGTAGAAAGGTTTTACTTTGGGAGGTAGATCTACGCGTTGGAAATGGAGCAAGAGTTGATGCTGAATGTGTGGGGACTTATAGACTAGATTTACCTTTAGGCTTTTGTTTAGAACTCAATAATTGTTATTTTGTTCTCTCGCTAACGAGGAATGTTATTTATGTCCCTATGTTAGACATTGGGTGGTTTTCCTCGTTTATTACCAATAGAAGTTATGTTTTATCTTATAATGGTTTTATTTGTGGAAATGCACCGCTTGTGGATAGATTTTATGTTTTAAACTGTAGCCATAAAATTTTCAATATTCAAAATAAAACGAGCTAAAATTAGTAATCCTAGAAATCCCACCTACTTATGGCATTGTAGACTTAGTCACATCAATGAATCAATGATAGCAAGATTGAGGAAATTAGATTACCTAGAACCATTTAACTTAGAGTCATATGGTAATTGTGGATCTTGCTTAAGAGGAAAGATGATAATCAAATCACTTTCTGGGAAAGGGGTGTGTGTCAAAGAGGTGCTTGAGTTAGTCTATACTGATGTATGTGGGTCGTTTTCAACTCAGGCTAAGGGAGGCTTTCTTTATTTCATTACTTTTACAGACGATTTCTCAAGGTTTGGGCATGTGTATCTTATGAAATATAAGTCTGAAGCTTTTGAGAAATTCATAGAGTACAAGTCAGAAGTGAGAAGAAACTTGAAACAAGTATCAAAACTCTTCGATAAGATCGAGGAGGTGAATACTTAAGTAAATAATTTCTAGGTTACTTGAAGCTTCATGGAGTTCAATCACAATGGTCACCTCCCGAAACGCCACAAATGAATGGTGTTGCTGAGAGGAGAAATCATACCTTATTAGATATGGTTAGATCCATGATGAGCTTCTCAGCTCTACCAACATACATATAGGGATATGCATTACAAAGATCAATCTATATTTTGAACAGAGTTCCTTTAAAGTCAGAAGAGAAAACTCCATTTGAGATATGGAACGACAAGAAACCAGCACTTAGACACATGCGACCCTGGGGGTGCCCTGCATATGTCAAGAAGTTGCTTACTGACAAGTTAGAATCTAAGAGTGAGAAGTATTATTTTTTGGGATCTCCTAACGAAACAAGGGGATACTACTTCTATTTTTCCGGCGAACATAAGGTAATTGTTTCCAGAAATGCAACTTTCCTTGAAGAAGACTATATCTACAAGGAGAAGAGTTACAACAAGATAGAACTTGAAGAAATTCAAGAAGTGTAAAATAATATAGAGGATGAACACTTGTCAAATGACCTTGGAAAGGATTCAGTGGGAGTATTTGATGATGATTGGGTACTTAGAGTACGCCCTTAAGCTAGTGGGAGTAATGTGAGGGATAATGCAGAAATGCAAGACTCTCATACATAACCAATGGAAGATGACACAATGGTTGTGCTTCATCCTATTCAAAATAATAATCCTGAAAGTTCTCAAGGTGTTGGATTGTCCAACACACAAATACTTTCTCACAACCAAAATACAACAAACACTTAAACGCATAATATTCAACTATGTAGGACCACTAGGACTCATCGTGCACCTAAAAGACTTAACCTCTTTGTTGAAACACACATTGAGATAGATATTCCTGATGATGATGAGTCTACTACCTACAGCGAAGCAATGTTAGACATTGATTCACAGAGATGGAAAGAAGCCATGAAATCCGAAATGAAAACCATGTACATAAATCAAGTATGGAACTTGGTTGATTTGCCAACAGGGGTTAGACCCATAGGATGCAAATGAGTCTTCAAGAAGAAGATTGATGCATATGGCAAGGTACAAACTTATAAATCAAGATTGGTGGATAAAGTTTATAATCAACGGCCTGAGGTCGATTATGGTGAAACCTTCTCACCTGTTGCGAAGATTAAGTCCATTCAGATTTTGCTCGCAATAACTGCATACTATGATTATGATATTTGGCAAATGGATGTTAAAATTGTTTTCCTCAATGGTAACCTAATTGAGGAGGTATATATGATACAGCCAGAGGGTTTTACATCCAAGACTCAACCCAAAGCAGTATGCAAACTACATAAGTCAATTTATGGACTTAAGTAAGCCTCAAGGAGTTGGAATATTTGCTTTGACAAAGCAGTCAAATGGTTTGACTTTGTTAGAAGAAAAGAAGACACATGCGTTTATAGTAAACGTACATATATGAGTATTGTCTTCAATGTCATATATGTAGATGACATATTGATAATGAGAGATAATAAGACTCTCATGCAATCAATCAAGAAATAGTTATCCAGCACCTCCATGATGAAGGACTTAGGTGAAGCGTGTTACATTCTTGGAATTAGGATCTATAGAGATAGACCTAATAGATTGTTGGAGCTGTCACAATCGATATACATAGACAAAGTGCTAAAACGTTTCTCTATAGAAAATTCCAAGAAAGGAAATCCTCATATGGGCCAAGGCATCAAGTTATCAAAGAATGATAGTCTTTCTACTGTTACAGAACTTGAACGCATGAAGAGGATCCCATATGCATCAGCTATTGGATTAATCATGTATGCAATGACCTGTACAATGTCAGATGTGGCCTATGCACTTAGTATAACTTGCAAATTCCAGCAGAATCCTGAGGAGGAACATTGGAAAGTAGTCAAGAGTATTCTTAAGTATCTTAGACGAACTAAATAATATTTTCTAGTCTATGGTAAGAAAAGCTAGTAGCTACTGGCTACACTGATGCTAGCTTCCAGACAGATCTTGATGACTTCAAGTCTCAGTCTGGTTATGCCTTTTAAATAGTGGAATAGTGAGTTGGAAAAGTTCCAAACAATCCACAACTGTAGATTCAACAACTGAAGTTGAGTACATTGCTGGTAAGAAAGCTGGTAAGAAAGTTGTCGTGATATCTGAGTTATTAAAAGAACTATGGGTTTTTCCAAGTGCCACTTGTCCAATAACAACTGTGACAATATTGGCGCTATTGCGTAAGCTAAGGAACCAAGATCAACGAACAGAAATAATCATGTACCAAAGAAATACCACATACTTAGAGAGATGGTGAAGACTGAAGAAATAAAGTTAGACTACATTCCCACAGATGAAAATCTAGCAGACTCATTTACTAAACCATTAAGCTTAGTCAAGCATAATGGTCATTTCGAAAACATGGGCATTAGATACGTTGGAGATTGGCTCTAGGCCAAGTGGGAGATTGAAAGTATATATGTCCTAGATACAATCATTTTAGGGACAGATGTACTTGAACACATACATATTATTAATGAGATTAATATATTGATGGCTTTTGAAATTACTGAATCATTATTTGATTATTTGTATGATTCATTAATGTGCATCCCTTGAGCTTACATTGTCATTGATAGGGTGAGATATTAATGATAGAGCATAGTTCTTAAAGCAGTCTCGATTGATGATCATTGAGAATGAGATATCAATGATATATTATAAGTCGATATGTGGTCTGCCTCACATTTTTAGAGAATGTAGTTTGTCTCACTTACTACTAGTAATGATTGTTAGTGATGGACACATGGATACTCTTAGAGGGTATTGACATGCCCTGCTGATAAATTATTTGTTACACATGTCTAGAGTATTATCAGCATATGGAAAATAGAGGTCCTTTAACTTGAGGTCAATACACACCTGGTTTTAGAGTAATGTACTTTGATCGTGTCCTAAGCTTAAATTCCTTATAGGATAAGACATGGCTTGAATTGGGTACATTACGATACAGACTAAGGTGGTAGTTGAGCCAATAATAGGATTTATTCCTTGATTAGATATTTGAGAGAACAATCAGCTTCTCAGTGATATTAGGTCGACCAAGTCATTGGTCAATGCAAGAGATATATTTGAGATATGATCTAGTTGTCGGCTAATATAGATGAGATAAAGTGATCAAGTCATTTGGATAGACACTTAGTAAATCCTAAGCTTGATCGAGTGTGTTGCGAATGAAATGAATTTATCATCCCACATAGAGGTTGTGTTTACTAGAGTCTTGTAAACGTTCTTCACATATTGAGTTCGCCATGTGGCGCAATCTAGGAGTTCCGTGTGAACCTTAATTTGATTAAGTGTCGATGTGTGAAGGCCTAAAGGGTCACACTAAGTCGATTGTCTTTTCAGTCTAAGGATATATTGATAAAGTATAAAATATTCGATTTAGAATCTAGATATTTTAACAAATATATGAGATAAATTCCATTTGATAGAAATTAATTAATTAAGTCAAAATTAGATTTTGGATTTAATTAAAATTAAAACGTGCTGAAACTTAAAAATAAAGGGGCAGCGCCGCGGCTCAGCCTCAGAATTTTGGATTTAATTAAAATTAAAACGTGCTGAAACTTTAAAATAAAGGTGCATCGTCGCGCTCGACCTCCGAGGTGAGCCAGCGGGCTAGTACGATGGGCTCGATCAAGTGACCATTATAACTCGGTTTTGGGTCAGGTTTTTAAGTCTAATCCCAGTCTGATTTGTATCCTAATTTCCCATATATATTCAGCACGTAACCTCATAATTTAGGTTACTGATTCTACACAGAATTTGCACTTAAATTCATACTTTCTGAACTCAGCGTTCAGGAATTAAAATACTCGCAAACCTCTGCCAAGATTTCCTGGCTTTTCTGACAGAGGAGTATGTCGTAGCGAAGACTTGTCGTCGTAAGGACAATTGTTTGCGCTCCCGTTAGTAGAAACTTAAGATAACATAAACTGTAGGTCTTCTTCTGTCTTTGCAGATTTTAATTGTAGTGTAAACATACCAGACAGAATTGTTGGGGCAAGTAAGTTAACAAAATTTTAAACTTCCGTTCTGCCTTACTTGTGTGTTTTAGACCCAACAAAACCCTACAGAGGGCGCGGTGTGCACCAAGAGATGAGATGGTGAATGATTTTGATTGATCACTCTTTTCCATTTGGTTCAATACAAAACAAATTGTTGCCCAATTTCTATATTGCCTTTTCTGGCTAGGGCTTGGTGCAAAAGGTTTTATGTTGTGAATTTCACTATCTAGATCACGTAATGATCCATCAAATTTAGGAAATGAATTACTAAACACACTGTAAACCTTCTGAGGTCAATCCAAAATAGTTTTCCAAATCCCAACCCTATAGTGCCTTGCCAATGTTTTGCTTCTACGCTTCAGCAGGTTGTACCTCAAGACCCATATTTATTTTTCTGTCAGACACCTTTCAATAAATCTTTCATAACTTTTTGTACATAACTCAAATTTATGAAAGATTTAATGCGTTGGAAACTAGATTCAAAGGGCTACAACTTTCAACACTCAAAGTCATAATCATTACCGCAACATAACACTTAAGATATCGAGGGTAACCTCTCCCCCCACTTAGGATCCACACTCAAAGATCATAGGAATCAACATCTTGACAAAAATATGACTTATTTCAAAGAAGACAACTGAAGCGCCAAAAAAGTAAAAACAAAATTGTATTAACCATCATACTCAAATCTTTTGACCAAGTAAATTAAACTCTTCTCAAATATTTGTCGGTATTCCACCCTAAGCTAGTCGTGTCACGAAAATATCTCTCAACCACAACTATAATCACAACATTCATCAAATTAATGCAATTTAACCTCTCTCGTGGTCAAAATTTAAATCTCAACGAACAGAAAAAGGACAACAAATATTTATAAGAAAGATAAGTTTTCACAGCTTGCCATACGAAGATACATTATATATTTAACGCAACTTTCTCATAGTCGCCTCCTAACACAAACACGATATTTTTATATTCATATCTTACATTATATCAACATATAATTTGTTGTCGTATCACATATCAGTAAGCCACCAACAAATTTTAACCATGAGCATAGTCATATTTGACATATCCTTTTCTGATCTGGTAAAAGTTGTGCGAAGCTGAAAATGAAGATATATTACATCTCAAACACCATAGGTCTCATCTTATATTCCTATATACTAAAGCAAATGCTCATCCAGATCGTCTATTTTGTCCATCAGGCTATAATAACAACTGATTACAACCTGATCGATCAATAAAATGAATCTTTACATGAATTACCTCCAATCATTACTAGTCACTACATTTCCTCAAAGAACACAATATTAATTTTAAAACACATATTAGCAATGCAAACTACACAACAACCTCCTGAGAACAGATAATCACTTATCATAGAATTGACTCACTTTCAAGTGGACAAATATAATCAAATTATCTCGCATAAAATCAAGGTCATGCTCTCAGAGCATCAATGCATCAAAACTAGATGCACTACCATATCAGATAATAAACGGGCATGCAACACCACCCGACATAGCACACAAGTCATAAAATAATCTTATATCACCTATCTCTTGGCAAAATGCAAAGAATATCTCATTTTCATCTATAATCATGAAATTTGAAAATACAATAAAGTATGCCCGAACTCTAATACAATGTGATCGTAAGACCAATGGTGTAGTTCTACAAGCCTGACAATTAGACTAATGTGACCACATGAGAAGCTTCGCAACAACAATCTTAGTCCTACAAAACAATGCATTTGTCATGGATCTCTCATGATTGCGTAAATCAAGTTCTCCACACCAACTCAACTTTCACGTCCATAATAGAAACTAGAACAAGTAGGCTCAAGTGATATCTTCCGTATTGAAGGAAAATCATACCAAATCCACTATCATTATTAATTGAAAACTTTCGCAAGCAACTATCAATTCTACTACATTTGCTCATGAAGTCTCATAGAAGTTATACATCACAGATAAAATCAAATTATTATAAGATTTTTGGCCCCAACTCTCTCTCTAGACTAAGTTACAACCATATCAAGAAGAACTAATTCATGCATCAGAAGAAACAATTGAGCATGAAGTAGTCTCCTTCCAGTGATGATGAGAATAAAGATATGAAAAAAGTTTCTTATGATTCAGCTATTGGAAGTTTGATGTATGCAATGATTTGTACACGATCAGATATTTCTCATGTTGTTGGTATTGTTAGCCATTTTCTTTCTAATCTAGGATGAGAGTATTGGAATTTTATGAAGTGGGTTATGAGATATATTTGTGGAACTTCTAGTATGCGCTTGTGTTTTGGGATAGGGAAGCCGATTCTTTATGGTTACACTGATTCATATATGGCTGGTGATGTTGATACTCGCAAGTCTACTTCAGGCTACTTGATTACTTATGCAGGGGAGCAGTGTCTTGGCAATCTAGGTTGCAAGAATGTGTTGCTCTATCTACTACAGAAGCCGAGCTTATTGCTGTCATTGAAACATGTAAATAGTTGCTCCGGATGAAGAGATTTTTTACACCCCGTAAGTCCAGGACATGTATAAGAGAATGTACGTAAGGAATCAAGACTTGGAAATTAGTACGAAAGGGAGAATTGTTTTTCCGACGGAAAATCTTCCGAACGTCGGAAAGGAAAAATGTTTGTTGATGAGAATTGGATTCTCAAAATGTATTATTTGATGAATATGGAACTTTTAACATTATGGAAATTTATTTTTACGGATTTGGTCACGTGGGGCCCACCCGAGGAATTTTACGTTTTGTGGGGCCCACGAGGGTTACGGAATTTTATGGACGAATGAGAGGGCGACACGTGGCACCCCCCACATGTGGTCTTGGACGAAATTTAGTGAGGGTAAAATGGTCATTGACCACCTTGGAAGATTAGTCTTGCTAGCATGACATTGTTGACTTGTCCACATGGGCTTGATCCTAGTGAAACCCATCCAAGCCACATATTTGTTGTAATCTAAGCCCTCCAATGTATTTTAAATACTACACTAGTAGCAAGACTTGGCATTTCTACACTTAGAAAAATTAGACAACACCTTGTTCTTCAACAAGTCTTTCTGCCTGCATGTTCCTCACAAGAAATTTTGTAGTTTTGATCCATTAGCCACAAGACTTAAACCCAATGTCCCTAAGGGTATTATAAGGATATCTCAATAGAAAGATTTCGGAAAAACGGCGTTTTCGTATTAGTCGCAAGGAGGAAACTTGAGAAGTTCTTCAACTTTGAAGTTGGAACTTGAAGATGGGTTCTTCATAGGCTCTAAGGAGTGCTTGGAGCGGATTTGGAACATAAGGAAAGGAGCTAAGAATTTGCTAAGGAGCGACTTTAAATCTTGGAAATTTTAAGGGCTTATAAAGGTATAATTTTGTCGTTTTAGTAGTTAAGACTTACTTATTGTTGTAGCTATGGATATTAGCAAGCATGAGATGTTTAGTATGAAGTTTGATAAGTATATTGGCTATTGGAACCCTAATCCGAAAACTAGCATGTTAGCCTTAAGATTACAATTCAAGTCGATTATTGGTTTAAGTCGTCGCATGTTGTATAAAGAAGGAAATTGTAGTTGTTGAAGTTGTTTATGGCTATATAACATGTTAGACCTTAGAACTTGGAATTGGATAAGGATTGGAAAAGACTTAGTGCTGTTGGTTATTGTTGGCCGAGAATGGCTAGTGAGTATTAAACTACTTCGTATGAATTGTGGGGCGGAATTTTACACGTATTGTAAGGCGTGTAATCCCCTTTGTTTGGTTGTTGTTTGGAGCCTTAAATGTGGTGTGTTGGTTATTGTATTCGACCTTGAAAAAGGTGGCAAAGTGAGTAGAAACAAAGGAAGTGCTGCCCGATTTTCCGTAGAATTAGAGACCGTATACTTAGTATTATTCTACGTTAGAGACTAGAAGTTGATAGTCTTGTTGTGACCATTATAGGTTGACACTTCTACGTACGGCGTATTCGGCTTAGCTTGTGGATTTAGCCGAAAAGGTATGTGAACTATCTCCTCTTCTAGCATGATTCCTTAAGATAAAGAAAATATGTCCTACTCCTTAAATGATCCATTCCTTGGTTGTATTTGGTTTGCCTAAAATAGAATTCGTTCTATGTACTCCCTTGATTGTACTTTGATGTCAAATTGTAAGTTGTATGATCCATTTCCTTAGTGAAGTTTGGATTCTTAAAAGTGAAAGTATTTTACTTAAAGTACATGTAGTCTTGAAAGGAAGTGGTTTCCAAACCTTTTGGCTAGTGCCTTAGTTCCAAAACCTAATGGTCGTTTTAATGACTTTAGGGGAGTCAAATGAGTGATTTACTTAATTGTTTTAAAAGAGGAGAAATGACATGATTTAAGAGAAGTAACTTGTTTTAAAGGTGTGAGTTACTTGAGGTTTAAAAGTAGAAGAAACTTGTTTTCTAAATATTAAGAGACTTGAAGTATTTTGGAAAGTTAAGAACTTGATTTATAAGTATGTGATACTTGGTTTTAAGTATAAGTCTCTTGGTTATAAAAAGGAATGAATATGTCTAAAACCATAAAGGGTTATAACGGCTTTATGGGAAGTTGGTTATAACGGCTTTATGGAAGGTTAAGAAAGTTGTCTATTTTGATTATTGGGCATAAGTTGCCTAGATGGTGAAAATTTGAAGTTACTTGATTTCAAGCTTTGAAATGAGTTTTCTAAAAGTGTAGTAACTTACTTTGAAAAATAGACACACCTTGATACTACGGGTGTTAGTATCTTGGGGTATTACATAAAAAGGAGTCATTTAAAAAGAATGTACGTACGTAGTACTTTGGCTTGATTAATTGAGAATTAGTCTAAGTGTGCCTTGATAAGTACTTTGGCTTGATTAATTGAGAATTATTCTATGTGTGCCTTGATAAGTACTTTGTCTTGATTAATTGAGAATTATTCTATGTGTGCTTTGATAAATATTTTGGCTTGTTTAATTGAGAATTGCCAATGTGTGCTGGTGATAGCATTTGAGTACAAGTATTATGTTTTATTACGTTGCCGTGACTCTCGGTTGGACCGCCTTTGTCTTGTAGAAGATTACTCGACGCATCGGTGATGTGGGATTCCACGGGTATGCTTCCATTATTTGTGTTACCCTATGGTCATGCTTATACGATGTGGGATTCCGGGGCATGCGACCACGAGGGATACTCCATGGACATGCTTATACGATGTGGGATTCCGGGGCATGTGACCAGGAGTCGGGTTAGATGCCCGGATTTGTTTGTGTTACCCTACGGTCATGCTTATACGATGTGGGATGCCGGGGCATGCGACCGCGAGGGATACCCTATGGTCATGCTTATACGATGTGGAACGCCGGCACGCGACCACGAGGATACTCGGACATGTTTATACGATGTGGGATTAGGCACGTGTGACCGAGTCGTTAGATTCCCGATTTGTTTGTGTTACCCTACGGCCATTCTTATACGATGTGGGATGCCGGCATGCGACCGCGAGGATACCCTATGGTCATGCTTATACGATGTGGGACGCGGGCGTGAGACCACGAGGATACTCCTCGACACGCTTATACGATGTGGGATTCCGGCACGTGTGATCGTGAGCGGGTTTGATTCGGATTTGTTTGCATACCCACGGTCATGCTTATACGATGTGGGATTCCGGCACGCGACCACGAGGATACTCGATATGCTTATTGGTGTTACATTATACCATGGATCGCGGCAGTGAGAAAGGATTCCACGCATGATTGATATTCAGGCGTGAGACCCATGGTTATATTTGAGTAGTGACTTTGAGGCACGCGTCCACGACTTGATATAATCGCTTATGTATTGTAATCGTAGGTTGGCTATCATACATGTCTCTGCTTTGTTTAGATCGTTATGATTTCATTACTGATTTCATCGCTCACATACTTGGTACATTCTTCAGTCGACCTCCTCGGGGCCGCGTCACGCCGCAGTTTAGGTACGCTGCTTGGTGATCTGCAGTGTAGGACCGCCGTGAGTTTTTGGATTGCTCCTTCTGTTCGGGAGTTTATCTTTTTGGTATAAGTTCTTTCAGTACAGGCTTTTGTACAGTTATGGGTACGGCGGAGCCTTGTCCCGTCATAGTTCAATATAACTCTTAGAGGTCTGTATTCATATGTGGGATTGGACTCATGTACAGTGCAGTGTCTTTTTATTATGTATATTATATGGCAGCATTGTCGGTTTTGCCCTTGTACGTATGTTGGTTTTAAAAAAAAAATGAGGTGTTATTAAATTTCCGCAGTTTACTTGTGTTGTTAGGTAGAAGGGTGCCCAGGTAGGGCACCAGTCACGGGCTCGGGGTTCGGGTCGTGACAAGATTTATGGAGGAACTTATCCTTTCTCAAGTGAGGTATGTGATTTATTGCGACAATCAAAGTGTTATTCATCTTGGCAAGAACTCTACATTTCATGGTAGATCGAAACATATTGATGTGGGATACTAGTGGATTAGAGATGTATTTGTTCTAAGTTGCTTGAAGTTAAAAAGATTCACATGATAATGATTCAGATATGATGACTAAAGCTTTGCCAAGAGGGAAGTTTGAAGAGTGTTGCATACCGGGATGGCATTCACCTCCACATAGTCGGTAAGGAGAGAATTATTAAATTTTGGGCTTTTCCCCTTTCTATGTGATTAAATAAAACAACTTTTGGACCTAAACCACTTTTCCATATAGCCCGCTAATTTAAAGAAAATGTAAGCATGAACTATTTTAGATCTTAAAGACAACAACAAAGAAAAGAGAGGTGCAACCGTTTTTTAAATCTTGAGAGAGAAAAGTTTGTGTTTTTTGCTCCAGAATATTTTTGCTATAACAGTGTGCTTCAAACTATGTTTTCAATTAGTTAACCGTTGGATCATGCTAAATTTTGAATTGGGTATTCTCAACATCTGGTTCTTTGAAATGTGGAGATCAGATTTTGTGGTATATGGCTTCAGTTTTGGAGGCACGAACCGTAACTCGTTTTGAGAGTGATTTATCTCCTTTATTCACTAGTTTAGGTGCTATCTCTTATGTATTATTGCTTCATGTTTGGCATTGATGTTGTAGTCATTTGAAAAATATTATTGTAAATCTTGTTAATTTTAGTGGAGCTTTTGTACGCAGAGGTCCCGTGGTTGTTTTCTCTTCATATTAAAAAAGATGTTTTCCACAAAAAAATGGTGTCTCTTGCATTTGATTTATGTTTTCTTGTTTTGATATTTTATTGTTGGTATAGCTGCTACCCATATATCCGTTTGTGCTTGAAATTAGTTTGTTTCTCTTGTTCAAATAGCGTGGGAAGTTTTGACTTGGGTATTTCTTGAGTGTACGAACAACGTTTTACATTGGTAGCTGAAAAGAAAAATGAGCTACTTATAAGGTGTTTGATACTATTAATGGTGTGAGGCCTTTTGGAGAAAACCGTGCGGGCTTGGCCCAAAACGGACAATATCACACCATATTAAGAGTATTCTTGACCGTTTAGCCCAACAACTAGTATCAGAGTCAATAATTTAGCGGGATGAGTATGAAGATGGTGTGGGGTCCGGCTTAGTATCTTTTCCTATCTATGGGCTGATTTACAACATTTACCCATAGCTTTGAAGACGCATACACAACTTTTGGGTTTCGGTGACCGTAAATACTTTGACAATGTGGGTGGCACACTGACATGTTGAATCTCTGACCTGTGAATTATGATAATGAGTCATGTGAAACTTAGTTCGAGGGGGAGATTGTTGGGTGTACGAACAAAGTCCTGCATTGGTAGCTGAAAAGAAAAAAGAGTTACTTATAAGGTGTTGGATACTCTTAATGGTGTGAGGCCTTTTGGACAAAGATGTGCGGGCTTGGCCCTAAAGTGGACAATATCACACCGTATTAAGAGTATTCTTGGACTGTTTATCCCAACACTCACTGAAAAAATGCATGGTGGAAACAAGTTCCCATTATAACGCTGCGGAACTTCCTATTTTTTCGTGTGAAAACATTACTATTTAGAATTTTTTCATTGAAATTCTGTGGAAATAGCCACTTAACATTTTTCAATGAAAAAGTAGTGATTTTTTTAGTAGTGTTCGTCTCTGCTCCCCTCCGAGAAAAAAAAGGCATTGTGTATCCTAATTTTTAAAGTTATTTGTGTTTTAAGATGGGGATTATAATCTTTTCTAGCTGCAATACGTAGCTTGGTATACAATTATTTCTATTAAGCTCGAGATAATTTTGCTATCTTAGCTTTGACTGTCGAGAGAACGTAATAAAAAAGTAAACTTCATGCATTTAATTAATAGTATAAATGTAATAAGAGAATCGTGAGTGAACATGTTATACTCTTAACTATATGAAGCTTCCTCTAAAATACATGACTTTTAACAGAAATTGACTTTGTCTAATTAAGATGCCATTATCAAGAATCTTGTTTAGACAAAAATACGTGTGATGATAATCTTTTGACATTTTCAGTTTTTTCAAACTAACTCACAATCTTTCATCATGAACTAAATCAAATATTTAAATTAAAGTACCCTGTTGTATTTGCTAGCTTTTGTAGTTCAAAAAATATATTTGATTCTAGTCATGTATCTTTCTGGAGTCTATTATATGCATGCTTTGACAATATTTAATACACCTTTACTAAAAAAATAATAGGAATTAAGTATGAAATTTATCACTAATCTATCACTAAATAACACGTATCTAACAAATCTTTTCTTAATAATTTATCGTTAATCCATCTTTAAATAGGATTACCGACTTCTTTATACTGAGTAGGGGCTGACATCTCTCCATCGATCTTCATCTATTCTTCTTTTTTCTCTCAAAGAGGGCCAACTATAAATAATATATATAATCACATGAGTTGTTTAATCACTATAAAAAATGGGTAATTTGCGAAGGTTGAAAGTGCAATTCGCGATAGCAAATCGTAGAGATTCTTAACCTCTGCGAATTGCATTTTCAACCTAAATTACCCAATATTGAATCTGAATGAAATATATGAAGGAATTAATATATTGTTAAGAAGGTTAAAGGGGTAAAATAGGGTAGGCAGTTTAATTAGTGAGAAAAGGGAGCCTGTTGAGAAGCCTGCTTTGTATTTTTATATATACTCTTTTATTCTCTAATGTAAAGATATACACTAAAAAAAAACACTACTGGATTCCTCTTTCTTCCATCGTTCTTCTTCTTCTCCCTCTACCATTTCTCTTACTCTTTCTGTTGTTACATGCGATCTCTGTATCGCCTCTTCTTCCCCGCTGCATCACTGTATTTGCATGTCCCTCTTGTACTCTCCGATGGAGACAGTCAACATGGTATCAAAGCGGCGATCTGCTTCCGCAAAACACCCGACTGAATTCTGGTAATTTCTGATTATCATCTCTGATTCTGGTCTATTTTTCTTCGTCTCTGGGTCTGGTATGCTTCTTGATTGAACTAGGGCAAGACCATTCTTCTTAGCTGGGTTTGTATGCTTCTTGATTGAACTAGGGCAAGACCAGTTCAATTTCTTTCTATTTGTTTCTCTATATTTGTTTTTCTTGGAATCGATTCTCTAAATTGATCAATAAACACTAAGTATTGGTCCATTTTTCTTGTAATCGATATTCTCGAATATCTGCAATTTTTTCCTGAAAAAAAAATCATTAGGGTAAATCCCTTATTCTAGAATAATCCTTGACTCAAAGAAAATGGGCACTGATCAAAATCAAGAGATAATGGAAACTGGTACATCAAGAACATCTGATCTTACAGTCACAACTGTGATAGATCACAACCATCCTCTATTTCTTCAAGCGTCGGATGTGAGTGGTGCTTCCTTAATCTCTTTTCAGCTATTGGGGTCTGAAAACTACACTATATGGAGCAAATCAATGAGAATGGCGCTATTTGGAACAAATAAGATGGGCTTTATCAATGGAAAGCACCAGAAAGATCAATTTGGAGAAGATCTAGGAGACCATTGGGATAGAGTCAATGCTGTAGTACAAGCATGGCTCATGAATTCAGTATCAAAAGATTTACTAAGTGGACTGCTATATGCTGAATCTGCATTTGAAGTGTGGGAGGATTTAAGGGAGAGGTTTGACAAAGTAGATGGGTCAAGAACCTGTGATCTACATAGAGAGATTGCTACTATATCTCAGGGAAACTCCTCTGTCTCTGAATACTTCTCCAGATTAAAGATTATATGGGTTGAATTTCATTTTTTAGTTCCCCCACCTAATTGTGGATGCCCTAAGTCCAGAGAGTTTGTTGAATATCTTGAAAGGCAGAAACTATACCAATTCTTGATGGGGTTGAATGAAAATTATATGCAAGCTAGAAGCCAAATACTTCTCATGCCATCTCTACCTACTGTCAACAAAGCATACTCTATGATTACAAGTGATGAGAGTAAAAAATCTGTGACTGCAAGATCTGCTGGGTTGTTGGGAGTTGGACCAAGTGGAGTTAAACAAAACATGGCCCATGATCCTACTGCTTTGTTCTCTAAAGAGGGGTCAGGAACACAAAAATACAAAAAATCCACCTCTACAAATCTTTTTTGTGATGTGTGTAAGATGAGAGGACATACTAAAGAATTTTGTTACAAGGTGGTTGGATATCCACCTGATTTTAAATCCAAAAGAAAAGAGCATGCTGCATATGGGGCATTTGAATCAAAAAAGAGTAAAGTGACTGCTAACACAGACAATACCAATTCTGATTTTGCTGAAAGCGTTGTGTTCTCCAAAAGACAGTATGAGCAGATTGTGAAGCTCCTTAACCTCAGGATAGACCAGGCAGAAGCTACACAAAACAGGAGTCCACAACATGTCTCAAATGCAGTAACTACAGGTATCTCTAAACACAAAGCTTTACTAGGAAAAGAAATAATAAAACAGTGGATAATAGACATTGGGGCAACCAATCATATGGTTTCTGATATAAATCTGATTAATAAGGAAACTATAGTAGAAAACCATACTGATTCTAAGAAAGTACACCTGCCAAATGGAGAGTTAGTTAGTGCAACACATACTGGTTCCAGTAATATATCAGACAGGAGTACACTACAAAATGTCTTCTTCATACCACAGTTCAAATTTAATTTGATGTCTATTTCTCAACTAACAAAGGAATTGCAGTGTGCTGCTATTTTCTATCCTGACTTTTGTGTGTTCCAAGATCTTTACAATGGGAAGGTGAAGGAGATTGGTAGACTACAAGATGGACTTTACATACTAGTAAACCATGCTTCTTCAAAACTGTTAGGAAGACAAGAGGAAGTAGGTTTGAATGTAAATATAACTACTGATGAAACACTTACGGAGGAAGAAATAAATATTTTGGCATAAAAGATTTGGGCACACTTCTAGCAATGTATTGAGTAGATTGATTAGAGCTAGTTCTGGAACTATAGCCAGAATAATAAAAAACTGTAATATTTGTCCCTGTGCAAAGCAATGTAGGTTACCTTTTCCATTGAGCAACAATAGGAGTACTGCAGCTTTTAACCTGATTCACATGGATGTATGTGGCCCTTACAAAGTTCAAACTCATAATGGAAAGAGGTATTTCCTTACAATAGTGGATGATTTTACTAGAATGACTTGGGTATATTTACTTAGTCTTAAATCTGATGTATGCACGGTATTACAACAGTTTTTGACTTTTGTACAAACTCAGTTTAACAAAACAGTTAGGATGATAAGAACTGATAATGGAACTAAATTTGTAAATGAAGTATGTACTGCTACATTTCTTAAATTAGGCATAATACATCAGAAATCTTGTGCTTATACACCACAACAAAATGGTGTGGCCGAAAGAAAACATAGACATATTCTTGAGTTAACTAGAGCCATAAGGTTTCAGGGACATATTTCTCTAAAATTCTGGGGAATGTGCATTCAGGCAGCAGTCTATATAATAAATAGATTACCATCCTCAGTCACTAGTAAAACTCCTTATGAAATGCTGTACAAAAGGAAACCTTCTATCAATCATTTAAGAGTTTTAGGGTGCCTGTGCTTTGCTAATAACTTGTCTGTTAATGATAAGCTATTATCCAGAACTAGATGTTGTGTTCTTATGGGATATTCTGAAACACAAAAAGGATATATCCTATATGACTTAGAAGCTAAAGTGTTCTTAGTAAATAGAGATGTAAGTTTCAGAGAAAATGAATTTCCTTTTAAGACTGATACATCAGAGAAACCAGTGTTTCAAAATAAACAAGGTGATATTTCTTCAGTCACTGATATAGCAAACACAAATCCATACAATACTAATCACTGTATGCCTAATGAAGATACATATATATCTGAGGAAAATAACAGTGAAGTCAATGCAGAGGATAAGGATAGTGTTGAAACACATAAGACAACTCAAGAAGTAGAATTCACCCAGGATCAGATCTCTACTGAGTCTATAAGCATGACTGATGTGAGGAGGTCTACCAGGGCAAAACAACCCCCAATATGGATGAAGGATTTTGTCACAAAAGGAGCTGGTAACACAACAACTCCATATTCTATAGCTAACTATATTTCTTATGACAATATCACTACTAAATATAAAGCCTTTCTTACTGCTTTTTCAGAATTGATAGAACCAAAAACTTATAAGGAAGCATCTAAAATTCCTAGGTGGGTAGAGGCTATGCAAACTGAGATAAAGGCTCTACAGGATAATCACACATGGGAAATTGTTGCTTTACCTAAAGATAAGAGTCCAATAGGGTGTAAATGGGTATACAATATAAAGTATAAAGATACATGAGAGATTGAAAGACTTAAGGCTAGACTTGTTGCTAAAGGGTATAGCCAGAAAGAAGGGATAGATTATCATGAGACCTTTTCTCCTGTGGTTAAAATGGTAACTGTAATGTCTATAATATCTTTAGCAGCTTCTAAAAGATGGCAAATACATCAAATGGATGTCTATAATGCTTTCTTACAAGGTGACCTACATGATGAGATATACATGGATCTCTCACAAGGATTCATTAGCCAGGGAGGCAATTAGGTATGTATGCTAATCAAGTCCTTATATGGTCTAAAACAAGCTCCTAGGCAATGGAATTTTAAACTCACAGAAGCCTTAAGACATATGAAGTTTAGACAATCTGAATATGATCATTCTCTTTTTATAAAACAGACTGACAAAGGAATGGTTCTAGTACTAGTGTATGTAGATGATATTCTTATTACAGGTGATAACTTAGAACTGATAAAAGGGACTAAACAATCTCTACAACAGTCTTTTAAAATGAAAGATTTAGGGGAAATAAGGTATTTCCTAGGAATAGAGTTTGTGAGGTCTAACAAAGGAATCCTAATGCATCAAAGAAAATATGCTTTAGAACTTATAGCTGAATTAGGACTTTCTGCTGCCAAGCCTTTTAATACACCTATAGATTGCAACATGAAGTTAACTACAAAAGAGTATGATAGTTATGTACAGAATAAACAAGTTGTAGACAACAATAAGGTAATAGCAGAAGATGAGCTCATAGAAGATATTAGCTTGTATCAAAGACTAATAGGAAAATTGTTATACTTAACCACTACAAGACCAGATATCTCTTATAGTGTACAGATACTCAGTCAATTTCTGCAGCAACCAAAGAGGTCACATCTCAATGCAGCACTAAGAATAGTAAAGTACATCAAGAGCCAACCTGAACAAGGTATTCTGATGTCAAACAGCAAACAAGAAACACTGGAAGCCTACTATGATGCAGACTGGGCTGCTTGTCCACATACAAGAAAATCAGTTACAGGTTATGCAATAAAGTTTGGTAATTCTCTTATATCTTGGAAGTCAAAAAAACATAGCACAATCTCTAGAAGTTCAGCAAAGTCAGAGTATAGAAGTTTAGAAAGCACAGTGGCTGAGTTAACCTGGATACTTGGTTTGCTAGAAGATATTGGTGTTCAGTTCAACCATCCAAGAATGCCTTCATCGACATGAAATCAAAGAATCCAAATTGCAAAGAAATCCAAAGATTTCATGAGAGGACTAAACACATAGAGATTGATTTACATTTTATCAGAGACAAGATTCAGAAAGGAATAAAGCCAGAGTACATACACACAACAAACCAGCCAGCTGATTTGCTTACAAAAGGATTGAACAGAGTGCAGCATCAACACCTTTGCTCCAAGCTTGGACTCCTGAATATCTTCCAGTAGTCAGCTTGAGGGGGTATGTTAAGAAGGTTAAAAGGGTAAAATAGGGTAGGCAGTTTAATTAGTGAGAAAAGGGAGCCTGTTGAGAAGTCTGCTTTGTATTTTTATATATACTCTTTTATTCTCTAATGTAAAGATATACAATAATAAAAAAAACCACTACTGGATTCCTCTTTCTTCCATCGTTCTTCTTCTTCTCCCTCTACCCTTTCTCTTACTCTTTCTGCTGTTACATGCGATCTCTGTATCGCCTCTTCTTCCCCGCTGCATCACTGTATTTGCATGTCCCTCTTGTACTCTCCGATGGAGACAGTCAACATTTATCAAAGACGATGGAAGAAGTTTTGCAATGTGTGTTGTATATATCTCAGGCGACAGCGAGCCGCATAGTTACCTTTTCTCATGTGCACCCAGGGAGCACAAAGATGTACAGGATGATCCGTCCACACTATTTGTGGAAAAGTATGAAGAAGGATTTCGTTGAATTTTTTGTTGTTGAACGACAAATTTTTATTGTTTACTAACTGAAATAATACTTTGCTATTTTTTTTGTAGTGCTTATTTTATAGATATGAAAAATTCATGCATTAAATAACAGTTATTAGATTTGATTACGTACGTATCATTGACAATCATAATTAATTAACTAAACATTTTCTTTCTTAAAGAAAACTTTAATGATAAGAAACGAATACGATGAAACTGATTAATAGCTTGTTGATTTATTGAAGAAAATATATTATTGCCTGGAAAATAGTTGACAGTATCAGATATTAACAGACTTTCACCCACAACGAAATATTTGTCGACATTTACTTTAGCTCTGAATAGATTCAGTACATGAATCTGGACTTGCTTTGTTTGAGAAACCATATACATGATTAATCATGCATATTAATTATTTTTATTAGTTTGTATAAAAATAGTAACTACTTAACTAAATTAATATAAGTAGTTTTAATAATGTGCAAGTTGTTGAAGAATATACCATATATATGGTCGCGATTCACAAGCATGAATTATGACATGATTAGCTTTCTATTAAGAAAAATAGTACGGACTTTAAAAAATACATTTAACCTTCAATTAATTGAAATGTGTATTTTTGGTCCTTCATGCAGAAAATATATTATATTTGAGCTATTTTGTAGGACTATATTGTTGTCAAATATGATGTAATATTACAAGCTTAACATAATATGAGTATTTAAATAGTGAAACAATCGGTAATCATGACAAAATTTGTGAATAATCACAAGCAAAGGGTCCCTTTTTAAAAGTGCTTGTTTCAATTAATCGAAGGTCAAACGTGTTTATATAGAAAGATATCACAAGAATTAAAATTAAAATTTATCTAGAATACCCTTTTTTCTACTTAAACATTTCACTTAATTAATACTCTGTGCATGGAAACAATAAGGATATAGTGCATTTTTTAAAGTAAAACATTTTAAGACAAATTCGATTTGTCGAAACGATTCTCCCCACCCCTTATACTTTTTTTGTCGACTTTCAACCCCCTCGCTGAAAATCAGATGATTAATTAATATTGAGGAGATTATATGTATAAACCTATTTAAATCAAGAACTTAGCCTACATTAGATTTCCCTTAATACACACATCTCATATCTCATCTAGTTAAAATATCACTAATTAACACATAGTCGAGACCAGTTCATCGTTCAACCTTTATAATGCACTCAGAGAAGAAAAAAGAAACTGACGAAAAAGTACGACAATAACCAAGAAAGGCCAATAATTGGAAAAAGTGCTAGAAAAAGGTAGAGTTGAATCTGTCTAACGGCCCGGGTGACCCGGTAGAAAATCCGATCCGGACCGGTAACGGCTTACCGAGTTGGGGGTTGGGTTGGCCCCCAACCCCAACCCGCACAGGTTATATAAAAACCCGATAAGGCGGACTGTTAGACCAGATCTGAACGGTACATTACCTGCTACATTACCAGAACGCCCGCATACTTCATCGATATTGCTTTTGTGTATGACGAGGATCAAAGTCATACTGAAAAATATATAAGCGAAACTATTTGTTCTTATGCCCAAAAATATAATCTTTATAATAAAATACTTTGTGTATCATTCGATAATGCATCTAATAATGCTGCTGCTGTAGATTTTTTAAAAGCGGAAGTACAATCACCACTTGATATATTTCATGTTCGTTGTGCTTGTCATGTTTATAATTTAATTGTTAAAAGTGGTCTTGATTTATTTGCACCTAAAATAAAATTTGTCAAAAGAGTTGTTGGAGTTATTCAGGGTAATAATAGGAAAAATAGAATTATAGAATTTAAAGAAAAATGTAAACAATTTAATTTGAAACCTAAATTCATGCCAGAGGAGATTATTACACGGTGGAATTATACTTATTTATTATTAAAAGAATGTTATAAGTATAAAGACCGCATAACACATGTTGCAAATGCGCATTATAAGAACGTGATGTATATGTTAACCGACGAACATTGGAAATCAATTGGTGAACTTTTAAAAAATTTACGTAAATTTTACACTGCTACTGTTAAATTTTCAGGATCTTATTACCCAACAGTTTGTAATGCTTTAGCTCATATAGCTAAAATTTCATATTTACTTTATGGTTTAAAATCAAATGTGAAATATAAAGATGCAGTTACACTTATGTTTGAAAAGTTTAAACAATATTTTTTTCCCTATTTCTGATATTTATTATATTGGTGCAGTCTTAAATCCTTCTATTAAAAAAGTTGATTGTCATAATTTAATATGTAGTTTATATACTTATATGGAAGTAGGTGCAACAGAAACTCCGTCTTCATTTGATTGCATAAGTAAACTTGATACTAATTTAACTATATTATGAATATTATGCTACATTACATGATAACAACATATCTGCTACTAATATTCCTTCTAGTTCTGCTTCTGTGTCTACACCTTCAGGATTCAATGACGATGATGAATCTTTAGACATATGGAGCACTTTTACAACACAAGCAACCACAAGTCGATCTTGCGATGAGATGCAATTTTATTTGCAAAAGCCAGCGGAGCCGAAGAAAAGTTTTGACCCTTTACAATGGTGGCAGGATAACAAAAGGCAATTCCCGGTACTTACAGCTATGGCACGAGATGTTCTTAATGTGTCGATCTCAACAGTGGCTTCTGAAAGTGCATTTAGCCAAGCACGAGATCAAATAGGAGACACACGTCATTCATTGGGTGGAATCACATTAGAAGTGTTAGTCTGCTTAAGGGATTGGATCAGATCAGAGAGAAGAAATCAAGAATGTGTAGACGTTAATTCTCCGGAAGATGAAGAAATAGTCAATATTTTAGAAGGCGGGAGCGGAGGCGGGACTTAAATTAATACTCCAGATTTAGAGGCTATGGAGCATAACCAATTCAATCAATCTATATATTACGAAGAACTTGCAAGAAGGATGCATAATATGTAAATAAAATTATTACTTCATTATGTACTCTTATTATCAATTTAACATTATGAAAGTTCAAAAGTTTACATCTTATCATTAGTTTTAATTTTACTATCTATTTAGTTGTTAATTTGTTATTACTTATTTGTTAACTTATATCTACTAATCTAATAAATTAATAAAAGTATAATTACAATACAAAGTTATAAACTATAAAGTATAACTATAACAGTACTATAAAGTTTAAACTATAAAATAAAGATAAAGTATAAAGTTATAAACTATAAAATAGAAAGTTAACTTTAAAGTTTCAATTTTAATATATAAAATCATATTATATATTATATTACATATTTAAATTGAATTTAGTTTACATTGTAGAAAATAAATACTAGAAATTAAAAAAAAAAAACCGGACCGGTAGGCCCGGTTCAGACCCGGACCCGCACGGGCCGACCTGAAATCCGGTAATGAACCGGAACGGTTGACCCGGTAGTCCGGTGAACCGGACCGATTCGGCCCGTTAGACAGGTTTAGACTCAGTTGATAGACCAGTTGTTGCAATTTGCAAAAAAGGTTCTCAAATGGTGGATTCAAATAAAATTTATCTTATATATATTTATAGGGTAAATTACTCTTACACCATGTGTGGAGCTATAGCTTTTCGGTTATGAGTGAGTTCGGCCAAATTCATTAGTTTTGGTTTAAATTTTGTATTTGTATTAATAATCTAGTGACTATTTATAAATTATCAATTTAGAATCCAGTAATTTTAAAGGACCGAAATTCGAAACTCATGAACTTCAACTCATGAATCCCGCTTCTGTCTTACACTATTATCATACATATCTTTATCTACCACAAACACGATATATACTGAAAGAAATAATCTCTTGATTATTCTTATTAATGACAGACATATATATACAAGTCACAAGGAAGATCCTCTTACTATTCTACTTAGAAATCCTTATTCTATAAGAATACTAACTTTACAATTATGGTAATATTACACTACTAATTAAGGTACAAACCTAAGTCTAATATTCACCAAATATACAAAGGAAAGGGAAGGGCCCCACATGTGAAGACTCTCGGCTGGGTCACTTCGGCTGGGCCACTGCTGGGCTGGCCCATATACTTTAACACACCCACGATCATAGAATCTAACGGTCTTGACGAGATCTCTAAAATCTTCCAAAAGGGTGAGGAAGACACTTTGTAAAGATATACGCAATATGATATCTAGAAGGGACATGTGGATGTTGACACCCAATTTTGACCCTCCGTCGACCATTAACTATAAAATTACACTAATTTTGTAAAATAATTTTTTATGATTTTTTATAATAAAATGCAGCGAATAAAACATTAAATACAGGCATAAATAATTAATTTAATAATGACATCGCGTCTTACGTAGAGTTTTAAGCACTTAGAGTCCCTCGCCCGCATTAATTAACTTTAAGCTTTGTCGTAATTCTTAAATAATTAATAAATGCATAAAATAAATAATTTAGCGATAACGTCGTGTCAGGTAGCATAGCCGCATTTATTAGTAATCATTGGTAACTTTAAAATCAATTTTAATCTAATACATGCATTTAATAGCGTCGCATTTATAAAAGCTTTAAACAATTCTTAAAAATCATATTTGCATTTAGCATTTAAATAATTCAATCTAAGCTCATTTTAATTTTAATTTAACTTCGCAATAATGCATAACAATAAGATTTTAAATAATAGCGTCGCATTCTAAAGTATTGAGCATTAATTAAATAGCACGCGCATTTATTTATTATAACAATTAGATTAATGAAGCACCTAATTAGTTTAATCACGTGTGTTAATTTAGGTTATCACTAATTAATTAATACACTTGCCTAGAATTAATTAGCTAATTAATTAACTAGCCTAAAAACTAATTAAACTAATTAAAACTCTTAATACTAATACCCTAATTGATTCTACCCATTACCCGACCCTTTATACTAATACTACCCGGTGACCAGCGCGCAAGCCCAACTCCTACCGCTTTAATCGTCAGCTGACCAAAGCACATTCCCGCCCGATACTTATTTCATCCGCCCAAAGCCCGCCTCCTCCTCTCCTCAAACCTAAAGCGGTCGCTTTCTCCCAGAAAACCTAAGCAGATGAACCCTAGCCTCTCCTACGCTCCACTGCATTGCAGCGCGAATCTCGCACCCAAATCTTCCAATTTACCATAACTAGGGTATTCCCATACCACATTCACAAAAAAAAATCACATCCAAATACATCAGCAAATCACCATATAAGTACCAAGTTAGTCGAAAAATCAGTAACAAAATCCTTACCATAATCTATTCAAATCACACCCAGAAATAACACGAATCACAGCACAAATCTCAGCCTTGATTACTTACCAACTTGGAACCCAAATTCCCAACTATAAATATAGAACCGATAGCATCGATTCAGGGAGAGCATCGACTAGGGGCTCAGTCAGGGGGAATCGTTTCTTTAGGAGCACAGAGAGACGGTAGCACAGAGGGGAGAGTCAGGGAAACCCTTAGCATCACAAGAATAGGAGGTTCAAATCCCCTTTTTTAGTCCAGCAAAGAAACCAACAACTAAATCTCGCCCTTCAATCGCATCGCAATACCCGTCGAGTGGCTCCGACGACTTGATACGCTGCCCCGGGTCGCTGTCCGGAGAAGGTAAACACATTATCCTTTCGTTTTGTTATTATTGTGTGTTTGATATGGGTTCTATATTTGTATATCTGATTTGGCTAGTTAGTTGACATTGTTTCCTGTTTATTTTGTTTCGTCGTCTATTAAATATATTATGGTACTGGTGATTAAGTTCTCTACGAGTTAGTTTAGTATGTCGAAACTGGTTATAAGTATTGTTTGGTCGACTGTTTAGTTAAGAGATGTTTTAAACTCATCATTTCTGGATAATAAAGTTCATAATCTGTCCAACCATATATGAATGATAGCTATTCGTTTTATACCAGTATGATCACTGGTTTGGCTACTGGTTTGAGTCAGATAGTGCTAGGATTTAGACTTAGATGTAATCAGTCAAGCAATGGTCTTTTGTGAGTATATTTTCTAGCAGGCTTAGTTGGAAACCTATTGAGTTATGTCTCATTTAATTTCAAGTCTCGATATGTTGAGGGAGTCCATTTAGGTTCGACTTTGTTTTACTTGGATCACGCCAAGAAATCTGTCTCGCTACCTGTTTGTTGCAGGTTTTTATGCATAGTTGATTAAATATTGTTTGCCTTGAATCATGTGGGATATCCATCCATCTTCCATTATATTAATTAATGTTTAACCTGCTTGTGCTGGCCTGTTCTCTCGGATTTACTAAACTTACAATGATGTTTCAAAGATACATAAAATGTAGGAGTTTAGATATATACAAGGTGCATATCAAGGTTGTATATCTTTGCATACATCTAAGTATACCACTTATACTTTAAATATTGTGTGTATGTCATCTCGGGATGTTTGTTTACTTACTTTACGATCTGCGTATGCATAACATGTTGCATATTTAGCTCTACTTTGTTGAATCTTAAAATAGGTCCATGACAGCATAATGTCTCCTATTGTAATCTGTTAAATTGGTCTACATAATACCCATGTTAGTAAGGAGCCTGAAATTGATGTATTGGTGTTAATAAAACAGTTTAAACATGATCATATATGTCTAAATTGGCATTCAAAGCTTTATAAATTGATCTATTTCCCAATTGATTGCTTCCACTGTGCTCTTGAATAAACCTATATTACGATGGCCGCTCTCGCTTTAAATGTAAGTTGGCATTGTCTAAGCATGTCTTCTGTCCTTGTTTGTTAAGTCCATTGATTACAAAGTGCGAATTTGTTTTGATTGTGCCTGATTATTGAATTGCCTGACCTATAATTTAGGTTGTATGTTTTGGGCCCTTTTTCGCATTTCGGCTTAACTGCCTGCATCCAGGGCCCAGCGACTGTGCTGGGCCAGTTTCCCTTTTATTTTCTTGGGTCATTGTGACATATTTATATAGTGAACATATGTGCTCGTCCTAATTATTTGTATCAATTACAACTTGGGTGTATACTAATCTTTTTCTTCTCTCGTTTTACATGAAAACGCATTGGAGCAATCTCATTACGAGACTCATCACAAGATGCAACAAACAAGGACCTACATCTATGTGCATCTTTACCTCCGCACCACCAACTCCAAAACCATAGGCGAGATGGCCTCGCCGTTTCCTCGAGTCACTTATTAATTCATATCCTCCCCCCTATTATTTGTTGTAATTATTTGTCTAACATTACACTATTAGTAACACATTTAGAATAATTAAACTTTGGGCCTGACGTTAGAAATTCACTTTTTCTTAAATTAGTTATTCTTATGACTAGTTATACATTGCCTAAGCCATACTAAATGACATTAAGTATCCACGTAGTTAAAGTGTCACTCTATTAAATCCTTAGCATAATAAATGAATTTCTTCATAAACCCTACTAACATTCATAATTAAAAATTATTTTGTTAGCCTTTGCATAATAGATATTTCACATCTTATTTTTATAAGTATACATTTTGTCATAATAAGATTTTGCATTATTACAACACATGTATCTTATCTGGCGCGTCATAAATGCATAAATCATCTTTACGCATAATAATATTTTAGCTAGAACTAGCTTTATATATTTTAAAACAAAATCTCACATTTTTATGCTAGCAAAAAATACTTCCCATATTTTTACTTAAATACTTTTCAAGACATGCATTACACTCTTAGCATAATAATTACCTAGGTTTGGCGGGACAACGCAAGTTAGCGGATCTTAGAGGGTGTCTAACCCCTTCCTCTAGATTAATAAAGAACCTTACGAGAATCTCACTAAGTTTAGCGGACCATAAAATGGAGTTAATGTTTTACTTTAAAAACTAGTTAAACATTTAGGTGTCCTAATTCACCCAAACTAATTAGGTGGCGACTCATGAACCCTTAGCATTCTAGCGACCCTTTAACATTTTTTTTTCTAGCACCCTTTTAAACTTTAGCCCTTTTTTGCACCTTTAGCACCTTTTAAGCTTTCAAACATCTTTTGCAATTTTAGCATTTTAGCCTCTTTTGCACTTTTAGCACCTTTTGCAATTTTAGCAATCTATTTTAGCAATTTTAGAACTTTTAAAACTCTTTTAAACCTTTTAGAATTTAGTTATTTTCTTTTCTATCCTTTTAATTTGAGCAGAGTTAGAAAATAAAAGTCATGAAAAAAGCGCGACGAAATGGCGACTCATTTGGGAATTTAGGTTCTTAACCACAGATCTAGGATAATTATTTGGCAATTACTTTGGCATTTAATTTTTGTGTGTTGTATTTTGTTTTATTTATTTTTGATTGCTACTGCTTTCGCTTTCCTTAAAGCGGCATTCCGCTCATATTTCTTCCACTGGAAAATTCACACAATCACACACTACATGCGAGGTGCTGGGTGCATCGACAAAATTCTTTCTTCAAAATCCAAATTTAGGAGAGTTGGTAATATCGTGGAGTGCGGTCTAGCAGGTGGCGCGGAGCCTTCTCACTCGAGTTGTCCGCTCGGGAACCTTGCGTCTAGAAAAGCCAAATCTTAGCAACTTAGGATAGAGCTATACCACCCTTCATACTAAGTCATGCATGCATTTACCTTAGGTGGGTCGGTCCTTGGTATCGACACCACAATTAGGAGGCAGCCCAATTGTCGAAGGGTTTCTCACGACCCAACGACCAACAACATATTATGTCTACGTGATATTAATGGGCGAATCAAGGCCCAACGTGACATGCTAACATTGGGAAATTTTTGCATTTTACTTCTATTTATGTATAGGATGAGCGATATTCCAATAATCCGGAGGTCGGAATGGTAGCGGTGTTAAACAAAGCTAAAGGTTTGGTGGGAGAATTTCGGCTGATAAAATGATTATCGAAGCAAATTAGGTTGTCTCACGGCTTTGTTTGACATCGCTCGGATCAACATATAGTTAGGGCCTTAATTCGATTAGGATCGGATAAGGCGGTGTTGAGTTTCGAGACTTGAACTCACCCCGCGTTGGAGAGATCAACTACTTCACGAGCCTAGCTTACGAGGCAGAGGGCAAATCATCCCTTATAATCAATGCGGAAAGAGATTCTTGCATTACATGGGCCTAAAAACACAAAGGAACTCGTTGCCGAGAACAATTAGGTTTCCCTAGATTATCTGCGAGAGATATGGTCGCCAAGATAGCTATCGATCATTCGAAAGGAGTTTTCTTGCGATTTGGGACAATGGAAAACTAGGCGACATACCGCATTCACCGTTGCTCTATTAGGCACTCTAGTGTTTCCCTTGAACATGGGCGGATCGATCTTGCATATGTTACGTGACCGGATGGTTTTGAAGGCATTAATGGCACGCAACTTACTTTGGTTCCCATGATTCTAGCTGAGATATTTCGAGCTCTAGGAAAATGCAAGCGAAGGGAAACCAATTTCTTCGAGGATGCAATCTCATCTTACAGATGTGGGCCATGGAACACTTTTATCGTGATCGAATATATGACATTTGTTTTAGCAATGATTATAGGATTGTAAGTTTTACGAGGATGAAGCGGTTTGTTTCACCCGTCGGTACTAGAGATTAGTATGAATTTACGGCATCCCGCTAGCAACCAAGTGCAATGGAGGTACCCACTGCTATCCCGTATCAACAAAGCCTATGTAAGGAGCAAGGACCGTTATTACATCGAGCTCATCGGATTAAGGGGACTTCAGCCATATGCTCCGTTGCGTGTACTCCGCCAGTTTGGTCAAACGAGTAATCGCTCAATCGGACATGAAGGATTGAGAGGTCGCGTTTGGGGCAAATTGCACTTTCCCGAGAAGAAGCAAATCCTTGAAGAATGGAACAACGTTGAGAAAATAGATGTCAAATACGAACAAGCGGGAGAGTGCGCTGAATCGTGCATGGTTCAAGGAAGATTGTAGCAGTCCAAGCCCCAAAGGCAAGCAAGGTTTCGAGGATATCGACATGACCAATTGGGTAAAAGTGTGCAGATTAGGGAACAACACCGTTCCCCCTGAGAGGTGGGACCAACTTCAAAACATCATGCAATATTTGAAAGATGCAGGAGCAGGGCCTAGCAACACCGCCCACGTTCGCCAACACAATATAACATTAGGAACAGATCTTTAGTTTTAACATTTCATTGTTGCAATTTAATTATTTTTAGTCCCAATAAAAGCATTTCTCCGATGGCTCGGACCAATCCATCATTATCGCATATATGACGTTTAGGCCTACCTCTGGCAAAAAGAGCCCCCCCCCTTGCATATTAAGAAACGTTGGGATGTGTTGTGTGCAATATATCTGCTACATAATTGCAAATTATGTTCTTATGCTACTTATTTGTTTGTTGCATTTTAGAAAGATTTATCATCTTCCCAAAGGTCGGTTCGTATTTGACTCAACAATGTCGGAGCATCCACACTTCACGAGATCCAAGACAAGAAATGACGATATGGTAGCTCGGCGTGCGAGCGAATGGTTTGGAATTGTTCTGTCGGTAAGCGAAACTTGAAGGAGGAATATCACGATCGGGAAGAATGTATTGCTCATTGCTGCAGCAGTTCGCGATATGCGAGTTGAGATGGAGAGGCTACGGAATCGACCAACCTATCCATCGGTTTGAATACCACATGCGAGCAAAGGGCCACTATCTCATGAACCGCCCGGATCGACCTCCACCACCACATATCCCCAAAACTCCCACAAAGGCGCGATTCACGACCCAATCGCCCTCGCGACGATCATCAACCTCGCCTTCAAAATGATCCTCCTCGCCCGTGTACCTCGCCTCCGCCTACTCACCATAATCAGCCTGTCGCCAAGCCAACCAATGCCCACGCACCATACCCACTACCGGCCCAAAGAAACCACGGACGGCTAACTTACAGCGAAACCCAACCTTTTACCGTCCGCCGCTTCAAGAAGTGGATCATTACGAAGAAATGGAAAGGAAGTCCGAGCCAAAATGGACGATGGCGTGGCAGAGATTCACGACTGAAAGAAGCGGTTCGTGGCATGCGATCGGATAAAGGTCACGAAGGACTAGATTATGAAGATCTTTGCATGCGTCGGATGTGGAGCGCGATGGGATATAAGGTGTCGAAGTTCGATTTATTTGATGGGAAGGGAAATCCTCGTGCACACTTGAGATCATATTGCGACAAGTTAATCGGGGTAGGGAAGAACCAATGATCATCATGAAGTTGTTCATTCAAGCTTAACCGGCGAGGCAATAGATTGGTACACTAGCGAGGATCGCGTAAATGGCATAGTTGGAATGCATTGGCCAAGACTTTGTGGGCGGTTGGATTCAACACGAAACGGTGTGGGCAGGTTATCTAATGAAGTTGGAAAAGAAATCTACGGAGACTTTCGGGAAGTACGCCGTGAGGTGGCGTTCGGAGCGACAAAGTACAACCACGTGGTGGAGAGTGAGATGACCACACTATTTGTACAATCTTTGAAGGATCTGACCTATTATGAGCGGATGATAAGCGTCGTGGGCGAAATTTTGCGAGGTCGTCGAATGGGTGACCGTGAAGAAGGTATTAAAGCGGCGGGATTACGAATCTGGCGGCATTGCGAGCAACGATAAAGCGATTGATCGGGGGCGATCGAAGTACTTGAGGAAGAAGAGCGATTTCCCCTTCCATGTTTGTACAAACGCAAACGAAGCATTCATAACATACGAACCCACTATCAAACCCGTACTACCACACGCGGCAAAACTTTACACCTCACTATACACGCGCCTTGCGCCTACCACGCGGCCCATATATAACGCTTCCCAAGCACCCATTTATCGACCGCGTCAACGCCCATCAAGCCCGCCAACAACGCCGAGCACCCAACGCCCGGACGAATCACGAATTTTGAAGGAAAACCATCGAGAACCGCGCATTTGGTGAACCCATACCAGGATATACGAAAAATGCGGTGCGGTTTGATCGACGATTCGGGGAGGATTCGGCCTATCCCAAGATGGTATGATGAGAATAAGCGTTGTGCATATCACTCACGATAGCCCGGCGCATGACGGAAGTTGCTACACCTCGGGGACAAAATCGAAGAGTTGATCAAAGAAGGAGTATCTGGTGAAGGATCACGCTGGCGTGCATGATAATCCCTTGCCAAACCACAGCGCTTGATGTGCACTTGATAGCCCTTGATGAGAATACAACTTGGAGGAACCATCCGTCGATTCGAAGTGAGGAAGAGTCGAACATACGCTTTCGTCGCCCTGCCACGATCCTCGAAAAGCGATTTGAGTTGGAAAGGGCACCGCCAAGACATAAAGGTTCAATCACGCTTATTCAGCGCCGGGAAGGGCCACGATCAAGATGGATCGCGGAGAAAGTGGGAAGCGGGTCATAGAAGTCACCATTGCGGGTATAACTGGTCGAGGTATTACACACCTATAGAGGCAGCCAAGGAGGCACAAAAGAAGCCCGTGTGAGGTGAAGTCGAGAATTTTGGAGGAAGATGCCCACTAAAGAGTATTAGTCGTAGAAGCGATTAAAGAAAACCTCGTAGCGTATTTCTCTACTTTCATTGTTAATGCATTACGCCTCACACAGGCTGCATTGATGGAGTGTTGAAGGATGCATACGTTCGGAGGTACAATGACGGGAACTTGGCGGCTTTAGTCGGACAGTACTAGAGGCGCAGAATCACCTTTCACGATGATGAGTTACCTGAGGCGTCGAACCTGACCTTGCATTGAATATCACCATCAAGTCGCGAGACAAGATTGTTTCAACGATCTTTGATTGATGGAGGCTCGTAGTCAACATTTGTCCCGTAGCGACCTTTGTTGAAATTGAGGCGGTAAGAAAATTCGTGAAAGTCATATCGAGTCAAAGGTTTCGTGAGTCCATAGAAGTCGAAGCGTAATGGACCTCACTGCGGATCGGACTGCGAATTCGTTGTGGAATTTCAAATATTGGATATTGCTACATGTTACAACTTTGTTGATAGGAAGGCGTGGATCCGTGAAATGGTGCGATCCGTCCACTTGCATCGATGCACAAAGTTTATATGGAATCACGGTGAAGTGGTAGTATTTGGAGATAAAGGAGCATCAAGCGATTATGCAATCCTGTCATAGAAAGGCGTGAAACGATCGGATGGTTCGGTTTTTCATATTAATGAGATCAAGAGAGCAAGTAGGGTCCGACCATTGCAATCGCCACGTTCTCTCAAAATGGTGGCCAAGAAATGTTAAGAAATGAATCGAGCGTGAGAGGTCTTGGAGTCGATATGAAGGGGATCACGAGCCTATCCGATTATTTGGGAAGAGAGACACTTTTGGTTTGGGGTACCGGCCACTTGAAGGATTTGGTGACCACGAACCTCGGAAGAAGGATACGTTCCGCACTGCGCCCATTCCGCCCTTGAGTCGGTCGTCAAAGCCTACACCATCGGATCACGAGAAGATGACCGGATGATCTTGCGAGGGTTCGAGAATCTGTTCATAGGTGATGATGAGGCGATTGTTGCATGATCGCGAGGAGATCACGGAGGAGCTCACGTTTGGGATGCGAGCATGGATCTGACTGAATAATTGGACTTGCACCACTGTCACGACCGTCAGAAGCTTGGTAGAATTTATGATTAGTTACAGCGATGTGACCTTTTTATCTAGAAAGAAAACAGACATGCATTTATGATTCTTAATATGTTTTTAATCTCGCAATTTACTTTCATCATAAATTCCAGGACATTTTTGCAGCTTTTTAAAAGATTTTGTTTGTGTTAAAATTAAATTCTTTAAGCATTTTTCTTTCAGCGATCATATTAATAAACACATTGATAACGCGAATATGACATGTAATGAGACCAACGAACAAAGTTCAAATGACGGGCATAACCAGGAACAAGAGGAATGTCATGATCGAACTTAGCCAAGAGTGGAAAACTTTGAGAATAGGCCTAAACCAAATTTGGAAGAAAGCGAGTTAATAAACTTAGGCGATGAGGCAGTGAAAGAGACTAGAGTCGGCGCCACCTAAACGTCGCACGAAGAAAGAATTAATTGAGCTCACGAAGCGATGCACGATGTGTTTGCTTGGTCATATGAGGACATGCGGGTTTGAGTCTGTACATCGCCGCATGAGCTACCTATTGAACCATCTTGTTTCCCCGTAAAACAAAGGCCGAGAAAGATCAAACCAGACATGAGTTTGAAGGTCAAAGAAGAGGTGTCTAAACAGTTTGAGGCAAAGGTAATTCGAGTTGCAAAGTATCCTACTTGGTTAGCAAATATCGTGCCGGTAAAGAAGAAAGATGGAAAGGTCCGAGTCTGCGTGGATTACGAGACCTCAGCGAGCCGGCCGAAGGATGACTTTCCTCTTCCAAACATCCATATACTCATCGATAATTGTGCGAAGCATGAACTCTGATCGTTAAATCGATTGCTTTCTTTGGCTATCATCGAATCCTTATGGCGAGAAGAGGGCCTTGAAAAAGCGGCATTCACTACCCCGTTGGGGGTGTACTATTATCGAGTTATGCCGTTCGGTCTCGAAACGCGGCGCCACCTACGTGAGCCATGACCACCATCTTCCATGACATGATTCATAAAGAAATTGAGGTCTATGTGGGCGGCGCCATCATCAAATCACAGCGGAGGACCGTTTGGCAAACTTGAAGAAATTTTTCCAACGACTAAGGCGGTATAACTTGAAGTTGAATCTCGCAAAGTGCGCGTTTGGCGTTCGCGATGGTGTTGGGTTTTATAGTGAGCAGGAGAGGGATTGAGCTAGACCCCTCGAAAATAAAAGCCATCCAAGAATTACCTCCTCCGAAAAGCAAAAAGGACGTGATGAGTTTCCTTGGTCGCCTCAACTACATCAGCAGGTTCATAGCCCGATCACCGTGATATGCGAGCCGATATTCAAATTATTGAAAAAGGATGCAGCTACCAAGTGGACAACAGATTGCCAACAGGCTTTTGACAGAATCAAAGAATACCTGTCTAATCCGCCAGTTCTAGTGCCTCCAGAACCGGGGAGACCTTTGCTACTCTATTTGTCTGTGTTAGAAAATGCTTTCGGATGCGTGTTGGGGCAACACGATGAAACAGGGAAAAAGGAACAGGCCATATACTATTTGAGTAAGAAGTTCACGGCATATGAAGCTCGTTATACTCTGCTGGAACGTACTTGTTGCGCATTAACTTGGGTCGCCCAGAAGTTCAGACACTATCTATCGGCATACACTACTTATCTTATTTCGAGGATGGATCCGCTTAAGTATATCCTTCAGAAGCCCATGCCCACCGGAAAACTAGCGAAATGGCAAATTATGTTGAGCGAGTTTGACATCGTCTACGTCACGCAGAGAGCCGTAAAAGGCGGGCATTAGCCGATCATCTTCGAGAACCCGATCGATGAGAATGCGAGCCCTTCGAACCTATTTTCTGATGAAGAGGTATTGTTTGTCGGAGAAGATATCTCGAGGTTTACGGGTTGGAGGATGTTTTTCGATGGAGCGGCAAATTTCAAAGTCGGCATTGGGGCGATGTTGGTTTGTAAGCAGTCGGCATTATCCGATTTTCGCGAAGCTCAGATTTCCATGCACCAACAATATGGCGGAATATGAAGCTTGCATATTGGGGCTCGAGAATGGCGTGGATATGGACATACAAGAGCTGGTCATAGGTGATTGGACTTGCGATCCATCGTGTACATGGCGAATGGGCAACCAAGAATATGAAGATACTTCCTACATTTTTGCGTGAAGGAATTACGAAGAGGTTCACCACATAGAATTTAGGCATGTTCAGGATCGAGCGAATTCGACGCATTGGCAACCTTATCCTCCATGATTCACATCGGACAAGAATTACATCGATCCAATCACGGTGGCGTGCTAGAAGCGGTAGGCTTATTGCTCCCGTATAGGCGAGGAAACAGACGGCAATCCATGGTACCATGACATCAAAAGGTACCTCAAAGCAGGAGAATATCCAGAAGGCATAACCAACATCAAGAAGAGGACACTTCGAAGACTAGCAAATCATTTCTTTTGAATGGGAAATTGTGTAGAAGGACTCGGATCTGGGCTTATTGAGATGTGTCGATGCTCGAAGCGAGCAAGCTAGTAGAAGAGATACGGAGGGCGTGTGGACCTCGTATGAGCGGCTTCACTTTGGCGAAAAAGATTCTGCGGCGAGTTATTTTTGGATGACGATGGAAAGCAGTTGTATCCGCTTTGTGCGAAATGTCGGCAATGCGATTCATGGAGATTTGATTCGAGTGCCTCAGTGAGCTTAATGTGACAAGTTCTCCTCGCCATTCGCTTGGGGCATGGATGTCATCGCCCCATCGAACCCGTTGCTTCAAATGGGCGCGATTCATCCTCGTAGCAATTGACTATTTCACTAAATGGGTAGAAGCGTCATCACACAAATCAGTGACGAAAAAGGTGGTGGTCGACTTCGTTCGCAACAACATCATTTGCCGATTTGGGGTTCCCGAATCAATTGTAACCGATAACGGAACCAATCTCAACAGTAATTTGATGCGTGAGATATGTGGAAATTTCAAGATCACTCACCGTAATTCCACTGCATCGACCTCGGATGAATGGAGCGAGAGGCGACCAACAAGAACATCAAGAGGATATTGCGCAAGATGATCAGCAACTACAAACATTGGCACGAGAATTTGCCTTTTGCGCTTTTGGGTTATCGCACCACGATCCGAACTTCTACCGGGGCAACGCCGTATCTTTTGGTGTATGGAACAGAAGCCGTGCTACCAGCAGAGGTGGAAATACCATCGTTGAGAATCATCCAAGAAGCCGAGTTGAGCGAAGCCGAGTGGATACAAGATCGTTATGGCGATTGATGTTGATTGACGAAAAGGTTGAATGCAAATCATGGGCAGCTATATCAAAGCAGAATGGCTAGAGCTTTTAACAAGAAAGTAAGGCCAAGGTTATTCAAACCGGGACAATTGGTTTTGAAACGCATATTTCCGAATCAAATTGAAGCTAAAGGAAAGTTCGCACCCAATTGGCAAGGGCCCTACATGGTCCATCGAGTATTAAGTGGAGGGGCCCTAATCTTGGCTGAGATGGATGGCGAGGTATGGCCCAAGGCTATCAACGCAGATGCAGTGAAGAGATATTACGTCTAGGAGTATTTGTCTTCCGTGTAATCCCCTTTATATTGTAAAAGCTGCATTCCCTCGGTGGTATATGCATAGAGCCAATATAGGTCTCGCCACGCAAATCAAAAGCCCTTTACTTGTAATCGAACTACGTCGTGACCGATTCCTTGGCGGATACGTGGCGCCATATCGGCCGGGTCCCCACTTTTAGAATTTTACCCAATTTCGCTTGTAATGAACTACGCCATGACTGATTCTCTCATGGGGATACGTGGCGCCTAAATCGCTTGGTCACACCGTTAGGAATCTCCCATTTGTTTACAGCAACAAAGGGGTTGGGTTATTCCAAAGGCGATATGAGCAATTCATCACGGTTAAGTTCACCGCGTGACACATAATCGAGACAACTGCACTGCAGAAGGCAATAACAAGGATTCCAAAAGATGTTCGTTTGGTGAAATACATGTCATATTCGCAAATTAGACGAGGCTTTTACATTTTTACGCATGTCATATAAATGTTTATTTCTAAAAATGTTTTGCATACTTCATGGAAACATTTCATTTTTGGAAAATGCTTTGGGGCACTACTAAACATCTCAAAGAGGTCGACGGGTCAGAAACCCAAACAAAGCGTGCACGCGGACATCAAGGGACAAGGCGGCAAAGTCAGATACGAATCGACCCCCCCCAAAAACTCACAAATTTTCTTTGAGCGCAGTTTTTTTTTTTTTTTCATGTTAACAGAAGCAGAAAGCGCAATAGCCAAAGCAGAAAATACGGCGAAAAGGTTTCTTCATATTGCTAAGCGCAAAGCAGCAGCAGGCGGGCAACAACAATCCACAATCCAAAGTTCAAAACGCACGACAAAGTCTAGCACACCGGCGTGGGCATAAAGTCAAATTTGCGACCAAGGCATCGCACCCAACGAAGACATCAGGGCAATTCGTCAGCTGCGACATCTAGCATATCCGTGCAAGGACAATATCTCAGTATTCATCTGGAGTATCAGGGACGACATCTCTACCCATAAAAGTGCACCTATCCTATATGCTTATCATTTTGTTTAAACAGGTATGCACTAACGCTTTCAAGCTCACTGCAGAGCATTTATTCTACGAGCAAAGCCGCCACGCCCGCATAACGACGTTATCGCGATTGTGTCCGTGCAACGACACCATCAAGATTGGCGTACGCAACGACGCCAAAGAAAGAACATCGCCCAGTAACGACGCCATCAAGATTGCGCTACGCAACGACGCCTCAAAGAATACGCCCAGTAACGACGATTCAAAGATCGTGGTCCGTGCAACGACACCATCGCGATTGCGCTTACGCAACGACGCCAAGAAGAACACGCCCAGTAACGACGCCATCAAGATTAAGGCTTCACGCAACGACGCCCAAAGAACACGCCCAGTGCAACGACGCCATCGCGATTGGCGTCACGCAACGACGCTTCAAAGAATACGCCCAGTAACGACGATTCAAAGATCGTGTCCAGTGCAACGACACCATCAAGATTGCGCTTACGCAACGACGCCAAGAAGAACACGCCCAGTAACGACGCCATCGCGATTGCGTTTACGCAACGACGCTTCAAAGAATACGCCCAGTAACGACGATACGATTGCGGTCCAGTAACGACACCTCAAGATTGCGTTTACGCAACGACGCCAGGGCAACATGTCCAGTAACGACACCATCAAGATTGCGGTTTACGCAACGACGCCAAAGAAGAACACGCCCAGTAACGACGCCATCAAGATTGCGCTTCACGCAACGACGCCAAAGAATGACATCGCCCAGTGCAACGACGCTTATCAAGACAACGAGTCCGAAAACGGCGCTATCATCAGCATATCACATCTGCACAGGGACGATTTTCTCTTTTCTCAAAAATTGCATTTTTCTCATTCACGCTTTGTTATTCTGTCTTAGCGCATGCACTACCTCTTTCGAGCTTTAGTCCGCAGGGCAACAAAGAAGCGACGCATATATCCGCATTCACTATCGCAACACGCGTGCAAGGACGAAAGCCACAGCATTTGCAGCATCGCATCAACACAACAGGCATCGCATTTTGCAGGATAACCTTTTCTACTCACAGTTGCATTACTTTTAAAATTATACACCATCATTTTTTGCCTTAACAGTTATGCACTAACCGTTTGTTTAAGTCTTAGTACGCAGGAGCAGGAGCACAACGTGGATTTTCTCTACAATAACCGGCAATCTGCCGGGCCAACCTTCCCAACGACGCGTAAGCGGCCAAGCGTTGGCCCACTCGCCCACATCACCATAGAACCCAAAGACCACAAGCCATAGCAAGACACCCTGTGTTCAAGCCAGTTATATTCTTTTACTTTTTGCACCATAGCCCAGTGTCACCATAACTCGACACTGGGACAAATTTTGAGTCCGCCTTAGCCCGCCTTGGTGTTTTGACCATGGTAGCCCAGTGTCGTCATAACTCGACACTGGGACAGTTTTTGAGTCCGCGTTAGCCCGCCTTGGTGTTTTGACCATGGTAGCCCAGTGTCGTCATAACTCGACACTAGGACAGTTTTGATTTTTGCGTCAGCCTTGTCTACCTGCCCAACATTTTTGCAAATCTGAAGATCGAGACAAAATTGGCTATGAGTCAACGTCTTTGTCCGAAGATTCTTCCATCATCTCCATACAAAGAGGGACATCTGTTGACACCCAATTTTGACCCTCCCGTCCAGCCATTAACTATAAAATTACACTAATTTTGTAAAATAATTTTTTATGATTTTTTATAATAAAATGCAGCGAATAAAACATTAAATACAGGCATAAATAATTAATTTAATAATGACATCGCGTCTTACGTAGAGTTTTAAGCACTTAGAGTCCCTCGCCCGCATTAATTAACTTTAAGCTTTGTCGTAATTCTTAAATAATTAATAAATGCATAAAATAAATAATTTAGCGATAACGTCGTGTCAGGTAGCATAGCCGCATTTATTAGTAATCATTGGTAACTTTAAAATCAATTTTAATCTAATACATGCATTTAATAGCGTCGCATTTATAAAAGCTTTAAACAATTCTTAAAAATCATATTTGCATTTAGCATTTAAATAATTCAATCTAAGCTCATTTTAATTTTAATTTAACTTCGCAATAATGCATAACAATAAGATTTTAAATAATAGCGTCGCATTCTAAAGTATTGAGCATTAATTAAATAGCACGCCCGCATTTATTTATTATAACAATTAGATTAATGAAGCACCTAATTAGTTTAATCACATGTGTTAATTTAGGTTATCACTAATTAATTAATACACTTGCCTAGAATTAATTAGCTAATTAATTAACTAGCCTAAAAACTAATTAAACTAATTAAAACTCTTAATACTAATACCCCTAATTGATTCTACCCATTACCCAGCCCTTTATACTAATACTACCCAGCCCACTTCGCGCAGCCCACCCGCAAGCCCAACTCCCTACCCTTTAATCGTCCAACAGCCCAGAACAAAACCTGTTCCCCTTCAGCCCTTATTTCATCCGCCCAAAGCCCCTTAACCTCCTCTCCCTCACAAAACCTAAAACGGGGTCGCCCCTTTCCCCTTAGAAAACCCTAGAAAACAGATGAACCCTAGCAGCCTCCTACGCCTCCACCCTCTGTTACGCGCGAATCTCGCACCCAAATCTTCCAATTTACCATAACTAGGGTATTCCCATACCACATTCACAAAAAAAATCACATCCAAATACATCAGCAAATCACCATATAAGTACCAAGTTAGTGAAAAATCAAGAACAAAATCCTTACCATAATCTATTCAAATCACACCTGTAAATAACACGAATCACAAAGACAAATCTCAGACTTGATTACTTACCAACTTGGAACCCAAATTCCCAACTATAAATATAGAACCGATAGCATCGATTCAGGGGGAGCATCGACTAGTGGCTCGTGGAAATCGCTTTCTTTGTGAGCACAGAGCAGAGTACGTAGGGGAGAGTCAGGGAAACCCTTAGCATCACAAGAATAGGAGGTTCAAATCCCCTTTTTTAGTCCAGCAAAGAAACCAACAACTAAATCTCGCCCTTCAATCGCATCGCAATACCCGTCGAGTGGCTCCGACGACTTGATACGCCGCCGAATTTGTCGCAGAAGGTAAACACATTATCCTTTCGCTTTTGTTATTATTGTGTGTTTGATATGGGTTCTATATTTGTATATCCGATTTGGCTAGTTAGTTGACATTGTTTCCTCGCTTATTTTGTTTCGCGCCTATTAAATATATTATGGTACTGGTGATTAAGTTCTCTACGAGTTAGTTTAGTATGTCGAAACTGGTTATAAGTATTGTTTGGTCGACTGTTTAGTTAAGAGATGTTTTAAACTCATCATTTCTGGATAATAAAGTTCATAATCTGTCAACCATATATGAATGATAGCTATTCGCTTTATACCAAGATGATCACCGTTTGGCTACCGGTTTGAGTCGATAGTGCTAGGATTTAGACTTAGATGTAATCACAAGCAATGGTCTTTTGTGAGTATATTTTCTAAGAGGCTTAGTTGGAAACCTATTGAGTTATGTCTCATTTAATTTCAAGTCTCGATATGTTGAGGGAGTCCATTTAGGTTCGACTTTGTTTTACTTGGATCACGCCAAGAAATCTGTCTCGCTACCTGTTTGTTGCAGGTTTTTATGCATAGTTGATTAAATATTGTTTGCCTTGAATCATGTGGGATATCCATCCATCTTCCATTATATTAATTAATGTTTAACTCGCTTGCCGGCCTGTTCTCTCTCGGATTTACTAAACTTACAATGATGTTTCAAAGATACATAAAATGTAGGAGTTTAGATATATACAAGGTGCATATCAAGGTTGTATATCTTTGCATACATCTAAGTATACCACATATACTTTAAATATTGTGTGTATGTCATCTCAGGATGTTTGTTTACTTACTTTCTGATCTGCATGTCTGTTAACATGACTGCATATTTAGCTCTACTTTGTTGAATCTTAAAATAGTCCATGACAAAGATAATGTCTCCTATTGTAATCTGTTAAATTGGTCTACATAATACCCATGTTAGTAAGGAGCCTGAAATTGATGTATTGGTGTTAATAAAACAGTTTAAACATGATCATATATGTCTAAATTGGCATTCAAAGCTTTATAAATTGATCTATTTCCCAATTGATTGCTTCCCTGTGCCTGTGCCGAATAAACCTATATTACAGTGGCCCTTCTCTCGCTTTAAATGTAAGTTGGCATTGTCTAAGCATGTCTTCCGTCCTTGTTTGTTAAGTCCATTGATTTCAAAGTGCGATGTTTTCATTGTGCAGCAGTTATTGAATTGCCTGACCTATAATTTAGGTTGTATGTTTTGGGCCCTTTTTCGCATTTCGCTTAATCGCCAGATCCAGGCCCGATTGTCAGGCCGGGCCGCTTTTTATTTTCTTGGGTCATTGTGACATATTTATATAGTGAACATATGTGCTCGCCCTAATTATTTGTATCAATTACAACTTGGGTGTATACTAATCTTTTCTTCTCTCGCTTTACATGAAAACGCATTGAGCAATCTCATTACGAGACTCATCACAAGATGCAACAAACAAGGACCTACATCTATGTGCATCTTTACCTCCGCACCACCAACTCCAAAACCATAGGCGAGATGGCCTCGCCGTTTCCTCGAGTCACTTATTAATTCATATCCTCCCCCCTATTATTTGTTGTAATTATTTGTCTAACATTACACTATTAGTAACACATTTAGAATAATTAAACTTTGGGCCTGACGTTAGAAATTCACTTTTTCTTAAATTAGTTATTCTTATGACTAGTTATACATTGCCTAAGCCATACTAAATGACATTAAGTATCCACGTAGTTAAAGTGTCACTCTATTAAATCCTTAGCATAATAAATGAATTTCTTCATAAACCCTTACTAACATTCATAATTAAAAATTATTTTGTTAGCCTTTGCATAATAGATATTTCACATCTTATTTTTATAAGTATACATTTTGTCATAATAAGATTTTGCATTATTACAACACATGTATCTTATCTGGCGCGTCATAAATGCATAAATCATCTTTACGCATAATAATATTTTAGCTAGAACTAGCTTTATATATTTTAAAACAAAATCTCACATTTTTATGCTAGCAAAAAATACTTCCCATATTTTTACTTAAATACTTTTCAAGACATGCATTACACTCTTAGCATAATAATTACCCTAGGTTTGGCAGGACAACCGCAAGTTAGCGGATCTTAGAGGGTGCCTAACCCCTTCCCTCTAGATTAATAAAGAACCCTTACCCAGAATCTCACTAAGTTTAGCAGACCATAAAATGGAGTTAATGTTTTACTTTAAAAACTAGTTAAACATTTAGGTGTCCTAATTCACCCAAACTAATTAGGTGGCGACTCCGCGAACCCTTAGCATTCTAGCAACCCTTTAACATTTTTTTTTCTAGCACCCTTTTAAACTTTAGCCCTTTTTTGCACCTTTAGCACCTTTTAAGCTTTCAAACATCTTTTGCAATTTTAGCATTTTAGCCTCTTTTGCACTTTTAGCACCTTTTGCAATTTTAGCAATCTATTTTAGCAATTTTAGAACTTTTAAAACTCTTTTAAACCTTTTAGCATTTAGTTATTTTATTTTCTAACCTTTTAATTTGAGCAGGAGTTAGAAAATAAAAGCTGCGGCCGAAAAAGGGCGCGACAACAGACGTGTACTTGTCCTTTAGCTATTTCTCTCAAACAAAGTGAATATTCATCTCTATGTGTTTAGTACACTGGTGCTGAACTGAGTTACCAGAAAGGTAGATGACACTTATATTATCACAATACACCAAGGTAGCCTTCTCAATAGGACAATGAAGCTCTAAAAGTAGATTTCGTAACCAACATGACTCGGAAACCACATTGGCTACCCCTCTATACTCGGCCTCTGCACTTGAACGTGAAAGCGTGGATTAAGGCTTGGCAGACCATGAGACCAAGTTATTACCTAAACACATGCAATAGCCAGACGTAGACCGTCTGGTGTAAGGACAACCACCCCAATCAGCATCTGTATAGGAGACTAGTGTAGACGTCGACGAAAGATACAAATGCAAGCCATACTCAAGTGTTCCCTGAATGTACCTAAGAATGCGTTTGAGCGCATTCATATATTCAACTCTGGGATCATGCATAAACAAACACACCTGTTGTACGGCATATGTAATATCAGGTCACGTGAACGTCGGATATTGAAGGACGCCTGCATGACTACAATAGCGGGTCGGATCCTCATAGGGAGAGTCAGCTGCAGCACTCAACTTGGGTTTAGTATCAACTGGAATAGAAGTGGACTTACAGGATGACATCTCAGTCCTTTCAATGATCTCTGCTGCATACTTTCTCTGTGACAAGAACAATCCATCTGCATGACGAGTTATAGCAATCCCCAAAAAGTAACTCAATTAGCCCAAGTCCTTCATGGTAAACTCATAACCGAGAATTGTCATATTAGACTTGCGCAAAGCATCAGAAGAGGCAGTCAAGATAATATCATCAACATATAATAGTATATAAGCTAAGGAAGATCCTCGACGATATATGAATAATGAATTATCAGACCTGCTGTGAGAAAAACTCATAGTTGAAACAAAATCAGCAAACCTCTTAATACCAAACCCGTGGAGACTGCTTAAGCCCATACAAAGACTTCTTCAATAGACATACATGATTCAGATATCTAGTGTCAATAAACCCCAAAGACTGATGCATATACACTGTCTCCTGAAGATCACTATGTAGAAAAATATTTTTCACATCTAGCTGATGAATGGGCCATGATTTGGAAAGAGCTAAGCTGAGCACAATGTGAATGGTAGCCGGCTTGACCACCGGGCTAAATGTATCACCACAATCCATACCAATTTGCTGAGTCTTACAATCACCTACCAGTCTAGCCTTATGTCTTACAAATGAACCATCAGAATTTTTCTTATGAACAAAAATCCACATAGACTAAATAATATTAACACCAGATAGACGATGTACCAACTCCCACGTCTCATTATCAATAAGAGCATTATACTCTTCGGTCATGACAATTTTCCAATTAGGGTCATTTAAGGCAGACACAAGATTACGGGGTAAGAGAGATTTAAGAGCATTAGAATTCAAATTAAAATGTCGTTTTGGATTAAAAATACCCTATTGACTACGAGTTACTGGGCCATGACTGGGCTAGATTGGGTGAAGTTTGGGAATTTTCAGGAATTTCTAGACTGACCGTCGAAGGAAACTAGGCACGAGTTGTTCTACTTTAGAAAATGGAAATTGAGATTCATCAAAGAGGGCATGACGACTAATGATGATTCGTTTAAAGGACAAATCAAAGCATTTATAACCACGGTGATTTGATGGATAACCCAAAATACACAATGAATGGAACGTGCCTGCATTTTGTTGATTGTAGTGGATGGAAACAGTGGATAACATAAACATCCGAAAACCCTAAGATGAGAATATAACGAAGTTTTATTGTATAACACTTAAAGAGGGGAGGAATATGTCAAACTTTTAGAGAGAAGAATATTAAGTAGATCGGTAGCCATTTGTAGCGCATGATGCCAAAACAATGGAGGAACGAAAGAATGAACCAACAAAGTGCGGACAATGTTATTAATGGTACGATTTTTTCGCTCAGCTTTCTCATTTTGTGAAGACGTATGAGGACAAGAAAAACGAAAATTTATCTCATTTTGAGCACAAAACTCCCTAAATTCCCCATTGTCATACTCTTTGTCATTATCACATTGAATGTTTTTAATTTCCCGTTTGAATTGCGTTCTTATGAAAGCTCAAAATTTTATGAAAATGAAAAAAAACTTGAGATTTTTTTGCAATTGGAAACGTCCATAATATTTAGAATAATCATATAAGAATAAGACATAATAATGATGACCCATAGAACTGAGAACTGAAGATGTCCATAAACCACTATGAATAATATCAAAAGGCATTGAAGTATGAGAATTCGAAGCTACAAATGGTAATTTAATAATTTTTCCAAAGCACAGGATTGACAAAGTGGAGTACTACGCGTACCCTTATAAGAAATAAATTTATTTCTATCTAACGAATAAAAAAATATCCGACCCTGGACGACCTAGACGAGCATGCCACAAAGAAGGAGCAATAACTGCAAAAGTGGATGGCATATCTTGATGCGAGATGCTGAGACTTGGTGTGATTGGATACAGGTCCCCCCTACTATCACACCTCATGATATGACTCCCCATCTTGAAATCCTTCATAGAAAACCCAAATGGATCAAAATTAATGGAAACCCAATTATCAGTGGTGAATTTACGGACAGACACCAAATTTTTAATCAATTTTTGGGCATGAATGGTATGTTTCAGGACAAGTGGTGGATGAGGAGGAGACAAAGTTTTATGACCATAACCCTTAATTGGAATAGAATTGCCATTACCAACAGTTATACCATGATTAGTGCTCAAATTGGAATAAGACGAAAGAGTACCTTGGTCGGATGTCATGTGGGTAGCGGCGCCTTTGTCCATATACCAATTAGGGTCCGGTTGATTCAAGTCAAGCGTGTACATCGCTGCCTCAATGTCAGTCTGAGTAGGACCCATTGCGTTGTGGGCCTGATGGGGGCGCGGCCCAAGTATACTAAACTGTTGGGGCTTCCCATACGCTGGTCTGAAACTTGGAGTTTGGGCTGGGTAGAAGCTTGGTCGTGGCGCTTGCACTGGCTGATACTGAGGCGCTGCGGTGCTATAAGCCGCGGCGCCAGAAGGTTGCGCCATGTGTCAGAGTGCGCATCCGCATCTTTGAGGCTGGGACCCACCGCCATCGCCCATGGGCCCACGGGCCTCTAATCGCCGCCGACGTTGCCCCGTTGTTGCCGCCACGATTCTTGCCATTATTCTTTCGATTTTGGCCCTTCTTACCACCCCCGTTGTTGTGATTTTGGGTCACGTTGGGTGGATTTGAAGGGGAAAAACTGGAAGCATTCATCATGGCGACGGGATTTGCTCCGATCGATGCCCTTTTAGCCAAACCCGCTTCTTCCAAAGTGAGCATGGAGTGGGCTTGATAGAACACCGGCAGGGGGTTACTTTGAAGAATAACCGAAGCAACCCCTGTATATGCCTCGGATAAACCAGAAACCATATGAAGAACTAGACGACTATCAGAAACAGGAGAACCCACATTGCGAAGTTGGTCTGCCAAGTCCTTGAGGCATTTGCAATAGGAAGAAACTTTTGGAAAATTCACCATAGAAACTTGAGAAAATTCCTACTCAAGGATAACAATACGAGAATTACAATTATCTTGGAAGATTTCACACAATCGATTCCACGCCGCCATAGCTGTGGAGTTGGGTTCCATAATCGTTTATAAAATATCCAAGGAGATAGTGGCATAAATCCACTGAAGAACCTTGACATCAAGCATGACCCATAATTCTGGATCTGCTTCTTTAGTGGGCACAACCGTCGTAGAAGAAGACGTCATATTACCCTCCTTAGGAGGAGATAGAGGAATGATGTGGTAGTGGACTTTGTGTGCCAATGCATGAATCTTAAATAATTCCGCCCACGTCTCATATTGACGTTTTCTAGGTCAAGAACGATATGGATGACGCTCTTGATGTTAGAAACTATGAGGGCATGATGAAAATTGTTCTTATCGGCCATAGGGAATAGAACAACAAGATTCAGAGAAGGTAATTTGTGAGGAAGGTTTTTGGAAGAGAATAGACTCGGTTTTTGTCAAAAAAGGAAGAACAAAAATTGAGAATTTTTAGGTCAAAAATCCGAAAAGAAGAGAGGAAAATTTGAGGAGCGGAAGCAAGATAAAGATAACCTAGACACTTGATACCATGAAAGAAATAATCCCTTGATTATTCTTATTAATGACAGGCATATATATACAAGTTACAAAGAAGATCCTCTTCCTATTCTACTTACAAATCTCTATTCTATAAGAATGCTAACTTTACAATTATGGTAATATTACAGTACTAATTAAGGTACAAATATAAGTCTAATATTCACCAAATATACAAAGGAAAGGGAAGGGCCCCACACGTGAAGACTCTCGACTGGGTCACTTCGGCTGGGCCACTGCTGGGCTGACCCATATACTTTTACATATACTTTATTTTCTAAATTCTTAAATTAGATTTATTATAATAGACAATATGGGTTGTACGTACAATGTTTCGTATCGATAATTAAAAAATTGAAAAGTAAGGATAATTTTAATGGTGCTGAGACATTGAGAAAAATCATGTCGGTTTAGTTTAATGTGGACAACATTATAGCATGTTAGGAGTACTATTGTTGGACTGACTTAACTCAACATCTGATATCATAGCCAATTATTTGATGAGACGATTATGAAGATGAAGGAGTGATAGCATATCTGATTCAGTTTTGTTAAAATTAAGAGGGGACGAAATTTTAGAGTGAAGAAAAATATTGGGAAAATTCTTTCTTGCTTTCATCATCATAATATCCTCTTTATATAGAATCAACAATCCTTATATCTCTAGTCTAACAAGGAAACCTATTTTAACAAACTATTATAATTACAATTTATCAAATATATTTAGACTAGAATTTTACCATAAAACTATTAGACTTAAACTAAGAAACAATCGGCTTAGGTCCAAAGTTGGTGACTTGATGTCGGTACCGACTTTGTGTTGGTGTGGATGTCGGTCTCTATACCCCCTTAAGTTGGAGCATGGAGGTCTCGAATGCCCAACTTGCCAATCAGCTATTCATGTTGTGAGTTGCCCAAAGCCTTTGTAAATACATCAGTCAATTGTTCGTTGGTTGAAACATAACTCGGAAGTATTATACCAGATTGGAGTACGTCGCAGACATAATGACAATTGACTTAAATATGTTTAGTCCGTTCGTGAAACATCTGATTTCGTGAAATATACAATATTGCTTGACTATCACAATACATGTTAACCGAAGATTTATGTTCGACACCCAAGCTATGTAGGATTCTCTTCAACCATTTCAATTTACAAACTGTCATTGTCATTGAATGGTATTCCGCCTCTGCTGATGAGCGAGAGACAATGTGCTACTTTTTGGTTTTCATGACATCGGTGAATTTTGATGCGCGATTTATGCATACGCTAAACGCAAGTGCACGTGTCGTGACAAGTAATATAGTCTAGAAGACCGAGTTATCGTCCTCAGAGATTAGTGTCCAATTATCAACCTCTATTCTGTGGTATCTATTTGGTAACCGATAATTTGATGAATTGTTTATAACTATGATTATAGATGCTAACTAAATTACTTTATTTTACTTCAGATATGGTGGAAATAGGGCTTCCAAATCTCCTCAACTATCCGCTCATCTTACTTGTTAATGAAAATAATTATGGTTCTTCTTCTATTTTGAGATAGCATGTTAACTACGTCGTTTTATACTACTGTTAAGGTAATATAAACACTCAACCCCAATATAGAACCCTTCTATCTTTCGATGACAAGATTGACTATAAAGGAGGATTAAGAGCAATAACCTATTAAGCTACACATGTATCGGGGTACTTTCGTTCAAGATTTAACCTATGTTTATTCAACTATAGCATATTCACAATCTCCCCTTTCGGCTTTCGATTAGAAATCATATAAGTTATGATAATTAGTGATCAATTAATTACCAAGCAATCAAAACAAATATTGAATAAATCTCAACAATAATAAGAAGAAACCAAAACATGCATTAATTCATAAGAATGAGTTTCAAGTGATTCGATATGGAAAGCCCTAAATTAAGTTAGTTCCTAGCCATAGACATGCCAAGAACTAAACTAATATCCAACATAAACTAAAAAGAAATAAAATAAAGAATAAGCAATTACTTAAAATAAAGTCTCTAATCTTGATCTCCAAGTTGTGATGAATTCTCCAAAGTGGGATCCTTGAATCTGACCTAAAAAGGTCCTTTTTATAGCCTATAAAACGTCCAACAACTTTTCCTTCTTGGCCTTGGCCCATTCTCATTTGGATTTGGCAGATTTCCCGCCTCGGCGCCGTGGCGCCGAAACTCCTGCGGCTCTCTGTTCTTTGGGCGTCGTGGCGCTCTGATGCTGCTGGTTGGTGGCGCCGTGGCGCCGCCCTGTTTCTCGCCCGGGTTGCCAACTTTCTAGCTTTTTGAGCTCTGAAATCTCTGTTTCTGCCCTCTTTTCGCTCCTTTTCACCAATGTGCCACTTTAAACCATTATGACTCAAAAGAAAGAAAATATATCCTAAGAAGACATATATTTGTACAAAAATGGGCAAAAGACTAACTAAAAATGACTCAAAAAGTGTATATAAAATACACCGATCAAATACCCCCAAACTTAACATTTGTTCGTCCTCGAGCAAAGATCAAAAGAAAGAAATAAAGACACGAAGGAAAAGAAAATAGAATGACTCAAAGACATTGATCACTTTGCTGCATCATTGTTAATTGAAAAAGCATGAAGGTTAGCAGAATAATATGCAGGAACATATAACATGAATTTTTAGCATTCTAAACACATCAAGTCAGATATTTCACAAATTCACTTTAATCATGCTCAATGGAAGTAAGAATACCTAACTATGCATGTTAATTTCAAAATCCTATGGCATGTTTACTTGCTATTCTCCACTAATCATGGATACATATATTAGAGTTCTTCAGGACTTTTCAGGGTTGTAATGTAGGCTTAGGCAGGGGTAGGTAAAAATAGGCATTTTGGCTCAATTTACGTACCATAAGCTCTTTTGCTTCAACTCTTCCCTTTTCTTTTGATTTTCTTTTTCACTTCATACATATCTTTTCCCTCTTTTGTTTTGTGAGAATGAGGTGTATTATGAATAGCAGGCACCCCCAAACTTAGGCTTTTGTCTATTTATTATTATTTTTTCATTAGGGTGCATCAAAATTATTCACTTTTTTTTCAACACTTTATATTCCAATCATCTCAATTTTTCACTTATGGCACAAATATGGAATTATAGGGTGTCAAAGAAATGTCTGAATCATCTCCCTAATATGCATATCTTAATTATTTCGCCTCAAATAACGAGCAAGCAGACACATAGTTTTAATCACTAACAATGCATAAATCAAGAAAGATACCTCAAATAGTTTGATTTCATGAATTGTTGGCATATCTAACCTAAGTGTTCATATGGTTGCTTCTTATTCCACTACATTATTCAATTTTTACTTCACTAGGCGTTTCCAGTAAATACAGCATGCATGATCTTAAAAAAAATTATGACTCAAAAAAATGCTCAAAAATACACAAAACAAATCAAAAAGACTCAAAAACAATAAAACACCCCCCCAAACTTAAATCACACATTGTCCCCAATGTGTGCAAGACTCAAAAAAATAAAAGAAAAATGGGACAACTTACAAACTTGGTTTAAAGTGGTGGCGGTGACGGCGGATAATGCATGGACCAATGGTTGAACAAGGAACTCATCTCATCAAATATCTGGTGCAACTGTTGTTGCTCCTGCCTTAGTTCTTGCTGTCCTTGCTTCAGGTCCTGTTGACCGTGTATCATTATGTCAAAACTCTGCATCATCCTCCTCTGGTTCATGAGCAACTGCTCCATTATAGGCACCGGAGGTTCTAATTCCAGGGGCTGCTGGCGGCTGCTACCTGCCTCATGCTGAGCCTCTGTCTCAGGCTCATCTTCATCCATGACAGCCTCTGCTGCTGCTGCTATTCGGTCTTGGTGTTGGTCTCTCCTTTCTTCTTCTTTGGAGGGACGGTTAGGAAGACATGCATTATCCCATATGACACAGGAGGTTGGCCCTTCTCATATGTATCAGTAGCTAGGGTTGGGACTCCGTATGCGGAACATGGCGCAAATAAGTGATCCATGTCCCAACCCACATGTAGTGACCAACCTACTGGTTTCTTCAATGTTTTGCAATATCTCCTTCCCAACATCAATCGTCTTCCCTTCCATGATTTCATATATCATTTTTATTTTATCCGCTGGCACTCTGGTGAAGTACGTCGATGGAATTAGGCGGGCACTGACGAAATATAACCAACCCTTGACTGTTTTGTTGAACTGACATCTGCTTAGTCCGCTTGATCCATTTCTTGCAATATCATACTCAGCCCCAGGGTAGAATAATGTGTTTGCGACGATATCTCAGTCGATGTTGTTGGCGTCTCTAGACCAAGTTCTGAAATAGCTTCGATCATCGCCTCTTTCTTCAACATCGCCTGTTCTTAATAGCTCATTCACCACTTCGGCCGTCACAGACACATACTGTCCTCTCACAAAGCACCTACCATTTACCCTCTCCGGAAAGTTAGCATAGAATTCTTTCACCATTACGGTGTTCTGTGGTACTATTCTTTCCGGATTAACAAATCTCTTCCACCCCATGGCCTCTATCATTGCCCGAATAGGCTCATAGGCATCTCCATCCTCAAATGACTCCCTTTGGTACTCCATTCCTCGCTTAGGGATCAAGGGTCTAGTACTAAGTTCGTAATATCTATCTTCTGCTTTTTGACTGACAAACCTAGTAGTATCATATTGAGGGACGGAGGTGGATGTGGAAGCTCTCCTCTTTTTGGCAGACATTTTTAGATAAATTCGGCAGCGTTTCCTTTGTTTCAGTGATATTACCCAGCAACTATCAATCAAACCAATCAACACACAGCGTAATCAGCAAACTACAACACCATTCAACCCCCAAACTTCACTCAAAGCACCGGTACAACACCCCACGATCACTACGTATAATCTTCCGCAAAATTTTCACACCAAACTTCAACACACCACACACTATCCACCAATAAAGCACATCCCCAAACCTATTACCTTTCTTGATTGTTTTGAAAATTTCAAGAAAAGTGATAAAGATTACCTTGGACGGTGTTCTTCAATATTTTCTTGTTTCTAATGATGGATTGAAGGTTGTTGTTTGAGATGGCTAAGGGTGTAAGGAATTTAAGTACTTTGGTTGTGATTGAGTTTAGTTTGTGGAAGATTTTTAAGTAAAAGGGCTGATTTCGTGGGTTTTGGAAAGAGGAAGGGTTTTGGATTTTTGATTTGGAGAAGGGAAAATCGGATTAGGGCTCCTTTAAATTTCAGATTTTTCGTCGCGGCGCCACGGCCCTGCAATCGGCGCCGCGACGCCCAAACTTCTACGACCCTCTGAACTTCCGGCGCCGTGGCACTCTGATTTGGCGCCACGGCGCCCAAACTTCAGAGACCTTCTGGACTTTCGGCGCCGTGGCGCCCAACTTCCTGCGCCCTTCTGCATTCTCGGCGCCACGGCTCTCTGCTGGGCGCCGTGGCGCCGAGCTGATTTTTTTTCTTCTCTTCACGTTTTCGTCCTCCAATTTTTGGCCCTGTACCTATCATCACAACATGCAAACAATATCTCCCGTGAGACTGTTCTAACTAAAACTAAATTGCATAAAAATAAAATAACCTTGGGTTGCCTCCCAAGTAGTGTTGTCTTTAACGTCTTTTAGCCAGACGCAAGTTCCTTATCAAGAGGCATGGGGTAAATTAACCCCACAACCTATCCATTTCATAATCATATTTCGCTTCCGCCTTCTGTTTTTCTTTTTCTCTTTTTTCTCAAGAGAAGTTTAATGTTGCTCACCTGTACTGGCGGACTTATTTCCCTTGCTTTGGCCTGTGCTGGCTCAACCGATGTGTTGACTGAAAAACACTTGCTTATGACTGGGGGTTCAACGATGTGTTTAAACACCTTGAACACCATGTCTTCATTCTCCACTCTGAGTGTCAGCTCGCCCTTCTCCACATCAATCAGGGCTCTCCCAGTTGCCAAGAATGGTCTTTCCAATATGATAGGGATCTCATCATCTTCCTCCATATCAAGGATGAGGAAGTCCGCAGGAAAGAAGAATTTTCCCACCTTAACCAATACATCTTCAATCATTCCCCTGGGATGCACCACTGTCCTATCCGCCAACTGCAAGCTCACAGTGGTTGGTTTGGCTTCACCCAAACCCAACCTCTTGAAAATGGACAAGGGCATGAGATTTATGCTGGCCCCCAAATCACACAGGGCCCTGTTACATGTCACCCTGCCAATTGTGCAAGGCAATGTGAAGCTCCCTGAATCCTTGAGTTTGGGGGGCAATTTCTTCTGCAAGATGACACTGCATTCCTCTGTCAATGTCACTGTCTCATACTCAGCTAGCTTCTTTTTCTTCCCAAGAATTTCCTTCATGAATTTAAAATAAGTAGGCATTTGCTCCAATGCCTCAATGAACAGGATGTTAATGTGCAGCTTTCTGAATACCTCCAAGAACTTGGAGAATTGCTTATCAACTGCTTTCCTTTGCAACCTCTGAGGGTAAGGAATCTTCTCTGTGTATTCCCTCACTGGGACTATTGGAACTTTCTCTAACATAGGGCGGTCTTCAGTAACCCCCTCCTTCTCTGCATCTACTCTCTGTTCTACCACAGACTGGGGTGTAGGTTGTTCTAGCTGCTTTCCATTTCTCAGCTGCACCGGTTGGCACTGTTCTCTGGGGTTCATCTCTGTATTACTAGGAAGAGTGCCCTGTAGCCTGTTGTTTGCCATCTTTGCTAGTTGTTCCACCTGCGTCTCCAAATTCCTGATAGAGGATCTTGCCTCTGCCATTAATTGGGTCTGTGAGTTGGTGAGTGTCAACAGGGCTTCTCTCAACTCATTTGGCTTTTCTTGTTGAGCAGGTGCACTGAATTGTTGTGAAGATGAGGCCTGAGTGAAAGGTTGTTGATTTTGGTATTGGCCTCGAAACTGGTTCTGCTGCCCTTGATCACCCCTCCATGAAAAGTTAGGGTGATTCCTCCACCCTGGATTGTAGGTATTTGAATAGGGGTTGTTCTGGGGCCTTTGGTAATTCCCCACTGCCTGGCATTCTGCTTGCTCGATAGAGATGTTGTTGGGGTATGCTGATGTACACCTATCAAAGGTATGAGGACCCTCACACATCTCACAACTCAATGGCATTTGAACTGCATTCGACATCGCGTGTTGCATTGCAGTTGCTTGGTCAAGAGAGCAACCTGTGCATTTAACGCTGTGATGGCATCAATCTCATGAACTCCTATTGCTCTCCTTCCACTCACCCCTCTGTCCTCTGTTACATGATTATTGGTGGCCATGTCTTCTAGCAAATCATGGGCCTCATGTGCTGTCTTCCTCATGAAGGTTCCACCTGCAGCTGCGTCAATGATGGTTTTTGTGGTCCCACTTAGCCCATTGTAGAAAATATGGACCAAATTCCACAGCGTAATGCTATGATGTGGACACTTTCTCTACAAATCTTTAAATCTCTCCCAAGCCTCATAGAGTGACTCTTCATCAGCCTGGTAAAAATTGTTCAACTCCCCTCTCAGCTTAGCGACTTTGGACGGTGGAAAGAACTTTGCTAAGAACTTATGTGTCAACTCCCGCGTATGAATATAGAATCATGGCAGGGAATTCAACCAAACTTTTGCTCTATCCCTGAGTGAGAAAGGAAAGAGCCTCAATCGGATGGCGGCGTCAGTAACGCCATTATACTTGAAAGTTGCACACAACTCCAAGAAGTTCGCTATATGCATATGAGGATCTTCCGATGGCAACCCTCCGAATTGAACAGTATTCTACACCATACTCAGGATTGCAGGCTTGATTTTGAAATTATTTGCTCCTATTACTGGGAGCCTGATGCAAGTCTGTGCTCCATTCACCCTTGGCAACACATAATCTCCCAAGCTTCTCTCAGCTTGGACCTGGACCCTTTCTTCCACATCCATTGGTAACCTCCGAGGCATCATTTGGTTAGGTTGATGATCACCTAACCCTTCGTTCATCTCATTGTTGTTCTGCAAGCCTCTCATTGCTATTAAGGCCAAAATTCGTTTATTTCTCCGTTTCTACTTGCAAGTCTTTTCAATCTCCGGGTTGAAGGGAACAAGTGTATCTGCTCCTCTTCTCCTTCGCATAAACTAGATGCTTGCAACAGATCAAAATCAACAAACGGATCACGGCGCACGGTTTCACGAATAAAAGAGAAAAATATAGTAATAAAAAGAAAAATAAAAACCAAATTAGAAATTAGGCTTAGATAGAATGATATTGAACTACGACAATCCCCGACAACGGCGCCAAAAACTTGATGCGCGATTTATGCATACGCTAAACGCAAGTGGAAGTGTCGTGACAAGTAATATAGTCTAGAAGACCGAGTTATCGTCCTCAGGGATTAGTGTCCAATTATCAACCTCTATTCTATGGTATCTATATGGTAACCGATAATTTGATGAATTGTTTATAACTATGATTATAGATGCTAACTAAATTACTTTATTTTACTTCAGATATGGTGGAAATAGGGCTTCCAAATCTCCTCAACTATCCGCTCATCGTACTTGTTAATGTAAATAATTATGGTTCTTCTTCTATTTTGAGATAGCAGGTTAACTAAGCCGTTTTATACTCCTGTTAAGGTAATAAACACTCAACCCCAATATAGAACCCTTCTATCTTTCGATGACAAGATTGACTATAAAGGAGGATTAAGAGCAATAACCTATTAAGCTACACAGGTATCGGACTTTCGTCCACGATTTAACCTATGTTTATTCAACTATAGCATATTCACAATCTCCCCTTTCGGCTTTCGATTAGAAATCATATAAGTTATGATAATTAGTGATAAATTAATTACCAAGCAATCAAAATAAATATTGAATAAATCTCAACAATAATAAGAAGAAACCAAAACATGCATTAATTCATAAGAACGAGTTTCAAGTGATTCGATATGGAAAGCCCTAAATTAAGTTAGTTCCTAGCCATAGACATGTCAAGAACTAAACTAATATCCAACATAAACTAAAAAGAAATAAAATAAAGAACAAGAAATTACTTAAAAGAAAGTCTCTAATCTTGATCTCCAAGTTGTGATGAATTCTCCAAAGTGAGATCCTTGAATCTGACCTAAAAGGTCCTTTTTATAGCCTATAAAACGTCCAACAACTTTTTCTTCTTGCTCGCCCATTCCCATTCAGTTTGGCGATTTCACCGCCGCGCGTGGCCAGAATCAGCTGGCGCGCGGCAAAACTCTGCGACTCTGTTCTTTGGGCGTCGTGGCGCTCTGATGCTGCTGGTTGGTGGCGTCGTGGCGCCGCCCTGTTTCTCGTCCGGGTTGCCGACTTTCTAGCTTTTTGAGCTCTGGAGCCTCTGTTTCTGCCCTCTTTTCGCTCCTTTTCACCAATGTGCCACTTTAAACCATTATGACTCAAAAGAAATAAAATATATCCTAAGACGACACATATTTATACAAAAATGGGCAAAAGACTAACTAAAAATGACTCAAAAAGTGTATATAAAATACACCTATCAAATTTCCAAGGGAAACAAACCATCCGGTGAGTGATTTTTGGGTCAAAGGACATCCAGCCCAGTCTGCATCACACCACCCATGCAATCGGAGATCACAATCCTTCCTTAATACAATTCTTTGCCCAGGGTTTTTCTCTAACTATCTTACCACTCGGAGAGATACTCTCCAATGCGCTTCCTTCGGTTGGTGCATGAATTGAGACAAAACTTTCATACAATAGGATAACCCCGATCGCGTAAAATTGAGGTATATCAATCTACTAAACAAACATCGATATTGTTCTGATTCTTTCAAATTAGCCCCTTTGGCCAACGTCAAATTGTGATTATGTTTCATGAGAATGTTAATCGGGTTTGCTCCCAATAACCTTCCTCAGAGATTATATTCAAGGCATATTTTCATTGACAAATGAATAATATGGTTGGTCCACGCGCAACTTCAACCCCCAGAAAATACTTTAGGAAGCCCAAATCCTTCATGTGAAAACAGGCTCGGAGATAGTCTTTGAATCGTGCAATGATATCGTGATTATTTCCGGAGATAATCAAATCATTCACATAAACTAGGATGTTAAGTTGTATACTTTTCTGGTGTATCGTGAAAAGAGAATAATTGGAGTATGACAATCTAAACTCATATTTTATTAAGGAACTTGATAATTTGACAAACCAGCACCATGGAACTTATTTCAATCTATACAAAGATTTTCGAAGTCGACATACTTATCCTAGACCAGACACAGAAAATTCTGATGGTAATTTCATATAAATTTTTAAGCCAGTTCGCCGTGCAAGAAGACGTTATGAACATCCATCTGATGTAATTTCCAATTTCGAGTGGCCACTACCGCCAAGAAGGTCCAAACAGTCACTACCTTTGCCACCAGAACAAATATTTTATTGTAGTCAATACCTTCCTCCTGCTTAATAACGAAGATGACCAACTGATCTTTATAAAGTGTGTCCTCCAAGTTGTAGTTGATCTTCTACATCTATCTACATTTGATTTCTTTCTTATCTAGCGGTAATGTTTTCAACGTCCATGTGCTATTGTCCTCCAATGCTTGGATTTCTTGTTACATGGCTTTTCTCCAACATTCTTTTTTCTGGCCTCCGAGAACAATTCTTGTGGTAATTGTTGCAAAGATATAATGAGTTAAATGATAAGGCGCACATGAGGGTTGTTGAGGATCGGGAAAACTTGTCGATAAACTTTCTTTCCAGAATGTTTCAGTAACGTAACCACGCAATCGGACCGATTCATGCTTCTATCGTTTACCCCGACCCAATTATTTCTCCGGGGGCTTTTCATTGGCCCGAATACCTTCCGTTTGTATTCTTTCATATTTTTATTACTCAGACTAGCATCTATCCAGTCTAATTCTGGTTGATCCGTAAGTTCAGTATCCGGAGTCCGAATTTCTTTTATTCAAGCTTTGTTCATACCTACATTACTTAGTGTGTTCTTCTTCAAAATCATGTTGATTCCTCTCTTCCTTTATTTCATCCGAAATTACTTCTATGTTGTCAACGAAATTACATTTTCCTACGGAAAAAGGAACTTAGTCTCATATAATTCCACATCTCTTGAGATTAAATATTCATCACTTTTCAGGTCATATAATCTCCAATATTTCTGTCTGTAGGTGTATCCCAAGAAGATAGACCTACGACTCCGACTCTAAAACTTATCTTTTATTTTTCTCTTCGTGTGTGCATAGCACATCGACCATAACACCCTTAAGTGATCATAATAATTTGTCTCTCCGTATAAAATTTCATAGGGGATTTTCCCATTCAAAACTGAAGATGATGTTCTATTGATTAAGTATCCCGCAGTCAAAACACATTCTCCCCAAAATCTGATCGGAAGATAACCTTGAAATCTTAATGCTCGTGCCACATTAAGAATATGACGGTGTTTTCTTTCAACTCTTATATTATGTTGTGTCATCCCTATGTAAGAAGTTTGTAAAAGAATTTCATGTTCGAAAAGTAATTCTTCATACATGTGAATTTAGTTCTGTTATCACTTCTAATAATTTTATCTTCTTACAGAACTGCCTATCCACCAGTGCGATGAAAATTTTCAAGGTTTGGGATACTTCTTTCTTATCAACTAAAAGAAAAATACATACGGCTCGCGATCGATCATCCACAATGGTAAAAAAATATGAAACACCACAAAAAGAAGGTGTTCTATATACATCACCCATAAATCACAATGAATTATATCAAAAATTTCGGAAGTTATATTATCACTTGAAGGAAAAACACTTCTTATTTGTTTTGTCCTTTGACATACATCACATTCTTTATCTAAACTAAAACTACTTTCTTTTAAATCTAACGTCGTAATAGATTTTGTCACTTGTGCATAAGGATGACCTAACCGTTTGTGCCAAAGATCGATCAATCAACTGCATCCGCCTTCATAGTTCGTATCCGCGACACATTTTGGAAATAGTAAAGTGCACCTCATCGCTCACCCATTCTAAGCAGCTTCCTCATAGTGGGGTCATGTATAACACACATAGTTTTGTTAAAATTTATATCACAATCTATAATTCTATATGATCAACAAGTTACGACACAAAAATTAAATTTTAAGTTAAGTCCGGAACATAAAGGACATCCTTCAACCAAATTCTATTATTTAGCCTAGTCGTTTCTTCTTCCGTGGCCAATAAGCTACTTCCATACGAAATCTCAATCGGACACTCTGGAATGTCCCGCTGATCACTCAGTTTCTCTGAATTATATGTCACGTGATTGGTAGCTCTACAGTCAATAATCCAAGATGAGTTTTCAGTCTTACCACCCATTTTTTCATTCGAATTTATTCCTTGTGAATTCAGCATGTGAATCATTGTTTTTCAAATATCTTCTCTCATCTTGTGAAGTCATATTCCTCATGTGTTCATCTGGTCTATCTCCATCTGTACATTTTTGACAACAATGATGTTAGCCCGATAGTTTCCTCTTCCACGACCGAATCACTGACCTCTCCCATGTTATTGTTGTTGTCCTCGTCCTCTTCCTACTGATTTTTCGTCTCCCTTTTTATTTCTCGGCCACCATTTCGGATACCCAATAAGTTGAAATCACCCTTCCATAACGTGTCCAGATATCTTGCAATGTGTGCAGAATGCACCATCATTCTTCCCTTAACCTTTGATCGCGGTATGGATTTCTTTATTGCACAACAAAGGCCATAGTTTTACTCCGTTCCTCCATTTTTTGTGTGAGTCCTCTCACACATTCTTCCCGCACTATCTTCGAATAGACTTTGTTTAATGATGACAATGGTTTCTAGGTCAGTATGTTTAATCTCACTATTTCATACACTGCCTCATCCAATCCCATAAGAAAAAAAATGCATTTTTGCTTCTTCTCTTTTGGTTTCCAAGATCACCCCAGATTGCACGTGCACTTTCTATAATTGCAAGTCGGAATCTATTCGTAGTTCGTCAATTCTTTCCATAGCTTGATTAGTTTTTCATAGTGATCTACTATGTGTACTTTCCTTCTGCTTGCACTCCGCAAGTTCTGCTTGTAGTTGTTGCATCTGAGGTCCATTGATAACAGTGAGCCACTCTCGGATACTCGTCTGTAATTCATCTGCTTTCTTTTTATGCGAGATCGTTGAGCGAAGAGTTGGTTCGATGGTGTTGCGAATCCACGATACCAACAAAGAGTTTATAGTCTACCAATCTTCTAAGTTCGGCGATTCTTCATCAGGCTTCTTGATCGTATCATCAACAAAGCTAGATTTTTTCCTTGCTCTTAGGGCCGTCCTCATGGACCGAGTCCATACTTCATAATTCTCTCCCTTCAACTGGACTTGTGTCTCCATAATTTCGTGATTATCGTTTAACGTAATGTCATATGGGGAGATTATTTTTCTTTGAATTTTGTTTTCTTCACCGGCGATTCCTTTGTTTTTATCACTGATTTTTCCGTCACCCGCCATTATTTAGGGTTTTTTGTGTTCTTTCAACGTGGTTCTGATACCATGTTAAAATTAAGAGGGGAAGGAATTTTAGAGAGAAAAAAATATTGGGCGAATTCTTTCATTCATCACAATGGCTTCTTTATATAGAGGCAAAAGTCCTCTTATCCCTAGTCTAACAAGAAAACCCTATTTTAATAAATTACTATAATTTACCAAATATACTTAGACTAGAATTTTATCATAAAACTATTAGACTTAAAGTAGGAAACAACCGGCTCAGGTCCAAAGTCGGTGACTTGACATCGGTGCCAACTTTGACGTTGGTGGGGTGGTGCGAATGTCGGTCTCAATAGGTTTACTATTTTTACCATGTCAAAAGTTGTTCGTAACACATAATAAGAAGCTAACTCTGGTCTTCAATTGATGATTATAAATACTCGATCGTGTGAGTGATACATAGTAAATCTGGAAAATTAACCCGTGATAAACTGATAATAGGCCTTGTGAAACTCAAATGTAGAGATTATCAATCTAATATCTCATCTCCCTATCCAAAAGCTATAATTCCACTTTCTCTTTCTATTCTTGTTGATTTTTGATTATTACCTCAAATTGATTCCGAAATCTGAGACATGATAATATCATATTAAATTATAGCAGGTGAGTTGTAAGTTGTAACCTACACAAACTTTATCTTTTTTTTTTTCCAAGATCATATATAGTCATATAGATAGTTCTAGTTGGTCGAAAGTTGTGTATGAACATGTAATATTCAATGGAATAAAACTGCTCAAATACCCCTTTTTGCCTATACACAAATCGCACACTGGCTCAAATGACCCACAGCCTTATCATCAAAATAAGATTCTTATAAATTATATGTAATTAATTAACATGTGTTTCTGTGTGTGAAGAGAGAGAAAGCTAGAGAGAAGATCAGGTACATGTATATGCAACATAGAGATATTTTTTAAAGCAACAATACTCCAAAAAAACATGAAATTTGCCAAACTATTGGAAAACTCTTTAAAGAACAAAATTCCCTTTTTTTTTTTTTTTTTTTTTGTTGTGAAGGCACCGCTACTCTTTCGAAATAAGACTTGCAGAAACCCCGACCGACGCAGAAATGCAAACCACGCCACCATGAACTACACTTAGCAAGCTGTGTGCGATGCGCCAAGAAGGTTTATGCAGGATCGAACTCGCGACCATGGCCCGCGCTTCTTCAAGCACCACACTTGTTTTATATACCATCAATATAATTTAACTAGGAAGTTAGGTCAATATTTTTTACCTAATATCATGAATTAGTATTATTATATAGATTTACTTGTAATTATTTGTAACTGATCTAATTGAATAATTATTATTTAAACTTGATGGTGTATAAAACTTAAACACAAAGAGTAATAAGAATAAACAAGAGGCACAAATCTTGAAAAGAAGAAATTCACATTTCTTGTTTTTTCATTTCCATCTTTGTTTTTCATTTCACCTCAGATGGCTCTCTTCTTCTCTAATACTAATATACAATTGAAAGTTTTTTGCAACTTGCAATTTCTAAAGTAAAAAAGGGAAAAAAAACTTGAAAAGTACAAAACAAAAAAAAGATTACAAAAACAAAAAGGGAAAAGTTACTACAACTACATCATGTTACAAGGCATCAATAATAACCCTTTGTTTCTTCCTACATGACTCAAATGTCAACAATTCCATCTCCATCCTCCTTTTGCCCCCACTGCAACTAGTCATATTGTTGTTATTATTATGGTTATCAATGACGACAACATTACTTACAGTTGCCGGAACTTTGCATATATTAACTCCGAATAATCTCATCATTTGTACCTGAGGAATTTGAACTTGATTAGTAACGACCGTGGTACTCATGGGAGCAACATATCTTGCCTTAAAATCAATGTACAATTGCTTATCTCCACTCGTGGATCGCTGAAAACTCACAATATCACCAGCCTTCAAGTTTTTCTCCTTAACAAAGCGACTCCACCCTTTTGTTAAAACATAACTTTGGCTACTATTCCAATAAGAATATCTAAACCTCCAAACTTTGCCATTCAAATCTTCGAAATTCAACAAAACACCTTTTGAAGTATTTCCATTTTGCAATGGAAAATGTTTTTCAGCATGTTGTTTTGGTATCACAAGCCTATTGAGTTTTCCAACATCACTTGGTGTAACAGCCTTTTCAAATAGCTGTTCACGTGCTTTGTTGTTGACTCTGTCAATATTGTTACCAAAAAATGAACTCATGCTAATTAGTCCATCTTTTCTTTTTAACATACCATCTTTAGTAAATCCATATAATTTCTTGCTTTGCTCAAGCTCATCAATATACGTGTGTTTACGTAGCATGTCAACGATCTCCTCCTTGGAATGCGAGTTTAAGAAAGCAATCTCCACATCATCGCTTTCTTGATTTTCTAGCAAGGGCTTGAAATTTGTGACGGCGTCCCGACCCCTAAACTTCTGGGCCGCGACGTCGTAAGCCCTTGCGGCTTCGTTTTCCTCGTTGAATGTGCCTAACCAAACCCTTTGGTGCTTCTCATAAATTTGTGCACCCCAACGTCCATTTGGTTGTGGGACCACACCTTTGTACCTTGATGAAGGGAGCTTTCTTGATTCAGCCTCAACACCATTTTCAGCATCAATTATCACACTTGTTCCACTTCCCATCCGGCAAAGACTTTCCGGCGACTTTGTCGTCGTCGCTGGTAAAGTCGATGTCACAGGAGCAATGGAGAGAGTCTCACTAGTTGTGCTCTCTTGATCTATGCTGCTACTTCCTTCCATTCTTTTTTGTTGTTGTTTTGTTTGATGAGAAATGAAAATTAGAAGGTTTTTTTTGAAAGAAAAAAGAGTTCAAGAATTGGTTGTGTAGTAAGAAGTTAGGAGAAGAGAGAGTTTGAAGAGTATGAGTTGGGGTTGTTGATATGAAAAGAGTTCAATATATATATAGGAAAGTCCCCCCTCCCCACCCAGATTTTTTTTGTGCAATAAAAATTATTTTTCTATTGACAGAGAAAATAATACTATAAGATACTACTACTACTTTTTTTTGGTGAAGTACTACTTGCTTTGGGGTCAAATACGCGAAATTCCCGTCAGCGTCCTCACTCCGGTCGGCAGATTGATAAACGGCGAAATCATGATGACTCAATACCATTGTGGGAGACACCAGATGTATGGATTCGGAATATCCCCACAGAGAATGAACTCCCACATCATGATCGAGCTCGAACGCCTACTTGGGTCAATCTACCACTTTGGAACCAATTGAGCTATGCCCATGCGGGCAGTATTACTACCACTTTTTTCCAATTAAAAGGTGGATCTTCCACCCAAGGAGCCCCCACACACCTTGGCCCGATGTGAAGGGCGAGTTAATCACAGAACTCAACCTGGTTTCAAGGTTGCACCACTACCACGCTGCGCACAAGGGGCCCTCCTTTATTTCAAGAAGTAATCCTCACTCACTGGCCATGGACTGATTCGACCATTTTTTCATTATCTCTCGAGAACTGGGCCGAAATACTTGCATGCGAACAGTAATATTACTACTTTCATGATATAGAGATGTGGGTATATATTATGGGTCAACACAAAGAGAAGAAGATGGTAAGGAACTAGGAAGATTCATTGGTGGTAAAGTGGGGGAGTGGTAAAGTGGGGCAGGGCTTTGTCCAAACTCCAAATTAATATGGGCCATGCTAGGTGGTACGTTTATGTTTAAATTTTAGGCCATGGAGTTTAAATTATATATATACGTTGTCGTTTATACCATTAGGTCACTTTTACAAATTATAACAAACATTTTGATTTTATTTTTAAGATAATAAGTCTCATATTTTAAGGAATTTACTTATAGATATCTTATTGGTGATCTGATAATATAAAATTTTCTTATATTGATCGTATATATAACTTTATTACATTCAAATTCTATTCATATAATTAGGTCATTTATCTGGAAATCGTAGGTTACCTGATAAAACTAGTAGATGGTCTGTTTTAATAAGTTAAATTACATCGATATTATTAAAATATTTACACAATCAGTCTTATATACGGTAATATGTATGTATATATTGTGGGGTGGGATGGGTGTATTTGAGGGGGGAGGGGGTGAGACTAGTGTATGTGTGAAATGTATATGTATGTATAGGTTGTGGGCTGAGTATGTACGGTGGGGTAATAGATAAATGAACAAGTTGATGGGGTTCACATGACTGTGGACCGTGTGTTATTGGTAAGTTCATCCCCCCTGAACTTTGCTGCTACTCAGGACCATAAGCATGGCATTGAGCATCCCTTTTTTATTTTTATTTTTTTTCTATTTTAATTTTTCATGTTTATCTGCATTGCAAATTTGCAATTGGTGAATTAAAAGCAACAAAAAGTAAGTAGATTTTCATGAAGTATCAGCATCAAATAAGATTTAAAAGGAAATTGATGAACATATAATCTTGTTTTGTTTTAGATATTCAATATTTATTTGAGCAGAAAGTCTATCGAAAAACAGTCTCTCTACCTTCACAAGGTAGGGGTAAGACTGCATACACACCCTCCTCCTCAGGCTATACTTGTGGGATCACACTGAAATGTTGTGTTGTTTAGATATTCAATATCTGAAACTAACTGACTAATTATTCTGAATGTGTCGAGTATCCAAAATTTACTGGCCAACTCTCTATATGCCGAACAATTGAAATTATAGTGACTCTGCCCTTTTTTTTGTTGTTAAACAACACTATTATTATTTGGAGAGGCAAATAATTTATTTTATCAAAGTTTTCAAGCAATTTAATATTCTTTTAGTAATAAAAGTATGGTTTATAGTATTTTTATTTAAATTTAACTATATAAATTGTATTTTTGAATAAGAAATTAACGTCCAATCTCACATTATGAGAAAATTATTATTATTATTATTATTATTATTATTGGAACTTCTATATTCTTTAGTTCTATTTTTCTAAGTTTGTGCTTCCAATAGGATGGGGTGTCATGGGCCAATGTTAAAAGGGAGGGGTATTGATGGACTTAAAGACGAAAATCCATCCAACCCCAAGAATTTTCCCATAATGTCTTACCTGGCATGAATTGATTGGTCCTTCCCATCTTCACTTTGTCTTTATTGGCTAGGTTCAACTTCAACCTTCTTAGTATCTATGGACTATGATCTCAAAAAAATTCAATCATTTCAATAAATTCTTGATCCAACATTGACAAATCTCCTTGTCCATCTCCCCAACCTCATCCTCAAGTGGGAGTTTCCCCTTGTTTTGCAAATAGGAGACCTTGTTTCTATGGTACTCTTTTCTCTTTTATTTCTTCTCCTTTTTATCTTTTGATCTACTTTTAATACATTATATTTTCTTTTAGACATGCAATAGGGATACAAGCTACTTTGAAATATTACTCTTCTTCTACACATGTGAACTCCTAGTTGTGCCAATTAAATCCACTACTAAACATTAGGTTCGTCAAAAATATGTCTTCGATCTGGAATTTCTGACAGAAGATTCATATGAAACATTTCTGATGAGTGTTTTCTATACAGATTTTCGACAGAACATCCATCGGAAATTGACCAATTTCAAGTAGCGATCAACTTTATTGACTCATCTCTAGTTCATGAATCATATTATAATATAATTTGGATTTTCTAGCAAGCTAGGTTAGCATTTGATCATTGTAAATATGTTGTTTTATCACAAAGGAAAAAAATAATATAAGATAAATCAAAAGGAAAGGGACTTAAGTCTCTAGTTTAGTATATTATGAGTTGTTTAACTATTTTTTTAAAATAGATTTATTAACCAATATGGTATTAATATTTGGTGGTTATGATGAGATCACATAATAATAATAATAATACAAGCTTTCCCCGTGGGCTGCTAATAATCTTGTAGCTAAGGTTTTCAATTCTTGTAATGTGTTTGAAAATGAAAAATAGAAGAATAATATTGGTGGGGATTATTAAATTAGTTGATTATGTACGAGAAAGAGTCCTTAGGGTCAGTGTATGGGCCTACAAATGGGCCCACTAAGTTGATAAAAACAAGCGCGTTAAATGGTGGGTTTTAGGCCTTTTCAGCGTTGGCTCTTTGCTTTTCAGTTTGTTATGTTGGCCCCATTTCTAGATTCTCTTGTACAAAGGTGACATTCAGAGTTGTAATAACTATAGGGGTATGAAGCTGTTAAGTCACACTATAAAAGTTTGAGAATGAGTCGTACAGATGAGGGTGAGAAGAGGCGTATCTATTTTCGAGAACCAGTTTGAATTCATGCCGAGGCGTTCGACTACAGAAGTCATTCATCTTATTAGGAGGTTGGTTGAGCAGTATAGGGAGAGGAAGAGAGACTTATGGTTTTCATCGACCTCAAGAAGGCATACGACAAAGTCCCTAGGGAGTTCTATGAAGATGTTTGGAGGTCAGAGATGTACATGTGGCGTACACTAGAGCGATCAAGGATATGTATGATGGAGCGAGACCGAAGTGCGGACGATGAAGGAGACTGGAGCACTTTTCGATTATGATGAAATTGCGCGAGGATCAGCTCTTAGCCCATTATTATTTGTCTTGGTGATGTATGGACTAACGCGACAAATCTAAATGGATGTGCCATGGTGTATGTTATTAGGCAGACGACATAGTCCTGATTGATGAGACTTGCAGCGGAGTGAACGCTAAGCTGGAGGTTTGGAGACAGACTCTGGATTCTAAATTATTCAGGCTGAGTATGACCAAGACATAATAATTGGAGTGCAAGTTCAGTAACGGGAGAGACCATGCGATATGCATAGAGGTGAGACTTGGTACTCAGGTTATCCCGAAGAGAGGAAGCTTCAAGTACCTCAGGTCTATTATCCAAGAAATGAAGATATTGATGACGATGTCACACATCGTATTGGGGCAGGGTGGATGAAATAGAGGCTCGCATTTGAAGTCTTGTGCGATAAAAATGTGCCACAAAAACTTAAAGGCAAGTTTTATAGGGCGGTGGTTAGACCGACTATGTTGTATGGGGTGGAGTATTGGTCAGTCAAGACTTCGCACATCCAAAAGATGAAAGTTGCGGAGATGAGGATGCTGAGATGGATGTGTGGGCATACAAGGAAGGATATAATTAGTAATGAGGATATCTATGACAGAGTGGGAGTGGACTCGATACAGGATAAGATGAGGGAAGCGATGTTGAGATGGTTCAGACAAGTGCAGAGAAGAGACACAAATGCCTCAATGCGGATGTGTGAGAGGTTGGCTATGGACGATTCATGAGGGGTAGAGGTAGACAAAAGAAGTAATAGGGAGAGGTGATTAGACAGGATATGACGCATGTGCATCTTACTGAGGACATGACCTTAGATAGGGGGTTGTGGAGGACACGTATTAGGGTAGAAGGGTAGTAGGTAGTTGAGTGTTACAAACTGATAGTTGTAGTGTTATTATTGTAGGCCTACTTAGCCTATCATACTAGTAGACACATTATTGTGTTATAGTCTCCTGTTGTTGATTTCTGTTGTTATGTGTTCTTTAGTGTACTTTGTCTATCTTATTTACATGCGTTAGTTACTGCTTCTTTTTTAGAATGCGCTATCATGACTTATTCACTTTTGTTACCATTTCATACTGCTTTAAATTTTTTGTCCGGGTCTGACCGTTTCTCTTGCTTTGCTAGTGCTTTTGCTTGTCTTGAGCCGAGGGTCTTTCGAAAACAACCGCTCTACCTACCAGGTAGAGGTAAGGTCTGCGTACACTTTACCCTCCAAAGATCCTACGTTGTAGAATTTCACTGGATATGTTGTTATTGTTGTTATTATTGATTTAAATTATATACACTGTCCCGAAAATAATGATACAATATGTTATTAATTTAACTTGTGATATTATCTTTGTTATCATTTTCACCAGATTATCAATTAATGCTTATTATAGATTCGTGTTTGCAATTATCTTACAAGTGTCAGGATTGAGGTATTATATATGATATGAATTCACCAAAACCTAGTAGTTTTGGTCCAAAATTATGCATGGTATTAAAACAATCATTAAATATGTTCAAAAATTAAATTCAGAACTCAATTACTAGTACTTGAAGTCGTGTCTTAAATTTCAAAACTCATAAGATAAATTCTGATTCCGCCTCGAATAAGTGATTTAATTATCTAAATATTTTTTACAACGTTGGTAGAGACCCATTTAATCTGTAGGCCGTAGCAATAATATTACCAATTATTCATGTGATTAATAACCTTATTTTAAAATACCTTTTTCTAATTGGGGTTTTGTCGATAGTCAATATTTTGGATTTTCGATGTACCTTGAATAATGTATTTCATGAAATAATTATTGCATGTGGGTGATTTGGAATACCGTATATGTATTATGTACGTTAAAGCGAGTAGGAATACGGACAAGTTGTGTTTTTAAAAAAATATTTATGTATGCTTTTAATTACGAAATTGCCATTCCTCACAAGTGGGAACATATGAATAGATATTTGGTTTTGTCACATGAGAGCATTATTATGAAACAAACATTAGGCAAAAGGAGTACATTGATGTTTTTCTCCTGTACTATTATTACCTTGACCCTGTCTCCCTTTAAGAAAAAAACATCTAAGTAAAAATAAAAATAAATAATTTTTCTTTACTCGAGCAGAGTCGAGCGTCTATCAAAAACTACATTTTTATGTTCAAGATAGAGGTAAGATATGCGTACATTTTACCTTTCAAGACATCACTGGTGAGATTACACCGTGTATGTGGTTGTTGTTGTAAAAATAAATAAATAAATAAATAAATAGAAAAAGAGTATAGTTAGATAACATAATTGAATAGCTCATTTTGATGAGGCATTGACTAAGTCTAAATAATTTTATAGTAGCTTTAATTTGTAAATTGAATTATTTTCAATTTCTTCATAATAATTTGCATGCTTATTTTTTTTATATAAGGTTATCTCCACCATAATTACCTGAATATTTAGTTACTTGTTATTATGCCTATGACATGTGACAACATAATAATTGGACTAGTTCGGCTATTGAAAATATTAAATTTACTCAACTAGATGAGGACTATTATAATTTCTATCCAATCAACAATTATTAGCTAGCGACATTTTCATTTTTTAACAAAGTCTTAATTCGAAATATTGTAGCAAAATAATAACAAAATCGTAATAGTTAAAAAAATAGAAATTAGCGACAAGCGAATTTCGTAGCTAAATAACAAAATTTACCGCTAAATTAACTATCTATGAACTACTTAACGACAAATTAATAATGAAATTTATAGCTAATTCTAATTTTTCTTGTATTATTATTGATTTTCATCACAGTTATATAGTACAATTTAATTCGATATCATATCTAATATATACGAAAAAGTGGTGCAAATAAATATAATAAATAAGTGCTACCCCTAAAATGGGTCGTAGAACGTGTGATTTTAATTTAGTCGAATTTCAATGTGAGAGAATGTTGGTGACTAACCCCTTTCTTTTTATTTAGAAAGTGAAAGTCTTTATCGGTGTAACAGTATGAGTAGACGGTGCTCTCCTCTTTTCAGATTCATAATTAGTGCTATTGAATTTGCCATTAAGAAAAATAATTTGATCATCCCATGCACACGTCAAATATATTATTTTGGTCCAAACTCCAAGTACCCCACATTTTATTATTAATAATTATGTAAGTCCAAATTCTATGTACCTAGTAGAAAATTAGGCACGAAATAAAGCTGCAAGAGCTACAGAAACTATGCAATTATCTCTTGAGATATCACAAGGTTCTTGATTTCATCACTCCATCTTATTATATACTTATGTAGTATGTTTTGATATATTATTATAGTACTTATTAAACTTTATATGATTCATGTTATCAAGATCCATATATTTGCCTGCGTAAACACCTCTCTGTAACACATATTCGTCTCTACCGATCATTCAACCCCATTCTGTTTTCCTTGTGGTAGAGCTACCCTTATTCAAGGGTGTTAATTGACACATTGTCCTTCACTAAAAGCTAAACTATATAGATAGGTAAGAAAAAAATGATGTATATATTATATGTTGAATCTTGATAATTTTTTATGGGTTTATTTCTTTATAAATATTCATTTTATTTAGCGAAAATTATGACTCAGTCTGTCCCTCTCTCAATATATATAACTACTATTGGTACAATATTTCTATAAACATGTATTGTTGCTATCATATGAAAATCAACTTTCCACAAATGGGATCATCTTTACATAATAAAAGTTAGTGGTAGGGTCTAATTATTTGATGATAAAATTAAACTACATCACAATTTCATCTTCGTCACACAAATGTGATCATCTTTTTCAGAATGCGCAACCATGATTTATTTTCTTGTTTTGTCTTGAGTCGAGGGTCTCTCGAAAACAATCACTCTACTTATTAATGTAGAGATAATATTTGCGTATACTCTACTATCCCCAGACTCCATATTGTGGGACTCCATTGGGTATGCTTAGGGGTTACAAAATTAGCCCAAACCCAAATGATCCGTCCAACCCGCCCAAGATTGCATGGGTTCGGGCAAGAGTAATTTTGATGATAGATTGGTTTGGGCTAGCCCAAGTTGACCCATCATAAATCAACAACCCAAATGAGCCCATGATGATGCTCAAACTTGACCCATCAAAATACTTAATTTTAATGATTAGAGTTCCACTCTAGATTAAGATTTTTATTTATAAATAATTTTTTTTATTATTATTTCGGAACAATAAGAATTCACCAACGCACCCCAACCACACTATTCATCAACCCTACCCCCTCCCCTACACCACCCCCACTCAAGCACTGAACCACCCTCACATCTATGCCCATACATTTCCTACTCCATCTCACCCACTTCTACCCCACCTAACCCCACATCTGACCCTACCCCCACCACTACCACCCCACCCTACACCCCACCCTACCCCACCCCCACTCCATCCTCAAATTTTTATTTCATATTTTTTTTACTTTTATAAAAACATTATTAAAAATATGAAAATTTTACTTACCTCACCCTACCCCTCCTCCCCTCCCTCTCCCGCGCCTTACCCTCCACCCCACCCCACCCTCAAATTTCTATTTTATATTTTTGTTACTTTTATAAAAATTATTAAAAATATGAATATTTTCTTACCTCCCCTCCCCTCCTACCCTACCCCCTTCACCCCCCACCCTATTCTCAAATTTCTATTTCATATTTTTTGTTACTTTTATAAAAAACATTATTAAAAATATGAATTCGGTCCGGGTATCTACATACCCCCGCCTCACCTCACCCCCACCTAGGGTTGTTATCGGTCCAGATATCGACATACCGGAATCAGACCGATAAGGTTATCGATCCGGATCAATCAGAATCCGGTCCTGAAAAAAATCTGGGATCGAACCGATACCTTATTTGGCGGGTACCCGGTCCGGTCCGACAAGGTTACCGGTCCAGTTCTGGATACTCTTTTCGGTCAGAAACTGTTACACCTCGTAAGTTTAAGGTGATAATTAAGAACGTCATTAAGGAAGTAAGATTCGAATATGGATATAAAGTATGTTTACATATGTGAATACGGAAATTAGTATACAAAAGGATGTGATTCAGGATTTTTTTTTTATTACAACGAGTGTGACGTTGGAAACTTATTATGATAGTTATATATATATTCCTGTTATGGATAAGTAACGTATTATATAAGTTACGACAACATGGATACGAGGTTATGAGATTTTCAAGATTTAAAAGGAGTGGGACTTAAGGTTGATTAAATGTGAGATGTGGACCAATGAGTAATAAAGAAATTTCAGATTTTATATACCCTTAAAACTCTTCACCTTTCCCACATTTTATGTCAAAAAAAACACTCCCTCATCCTCTTCCCTCTCAATTCAGCTGATACTCTCCCCAGCAAATTTTTTTAAGGGTTTTATCAACTCTCTCTTCCAATATTAAATCCTTCTACTAAATTCTAAACAATGGTAAACCTACAAGCAGTGGAGTCACGGTGAACTGGGCAGATTTTGCTCCAAATTTCCAGATTTTAAGATGAAATTTATGGAAGAAAAACATGCTAGGAAGATGGATTAAACTCATAGAATTCATGCATGTCGTTGTGGAGTTGATGAAGTGACAAAATGGTGCAAAATTCGATGGAACAGTGACCAAGATTAAGGGACTGTTTTTGGCGAAATATTAAGGTAAAAACTCTTCGTTTTATAGAATATTTGAAAGATTAAATGATGTTGTGATTAAGGAATAAACTCTTGATAAAGAGAACTTGGAATTTAAGACAATGCATGCGATTTGTGGATGTTGTAGCCGATTTTAGGACTATTTTTGTATATATTAAATTCGATTGTGTTATTGCTATTATCGTCGCTAATTGCATGTTGAAAGTTGAGAGAAAATCTTGATATTTAAGGTTAGTTGTTCTTATGGAATTGTTGGGATGTGAATTAGATTTTAAGACTTCAATTGGATTTTAAGGAATTATGTAAAGAGTTTGGTATTGTGGTGTTGGCCGAGACTTGTAAGGAATTATTGGGCATGTTGTCGCATTTTAGGGCTGTTTTGATAGAGTTATAATGATGGAAATATAAGTTATGAACTTATATATGCGATATGGTAAATACTACTAAGTGTCTTAAAGGAATTAAAGCATAAGAAGGTGTTACATTGCACTCTCGGTGTGGTTGGATTATAAACTGTTTTATGGAGTGTTTGGGATTATATTCGTTATATCTTGAAGTTGTATCTTCTTATTGGTATTGTTAGCTTTGTTTGAAAGTTTTGGATTTGCATATAAATAGGGGAAGTGCTGCCCGAATTTTTATAGAATAGGAAGTCGTCATTCGATATAAAGTATGCTAGTAATCATAGAATCGATTTAACGATACCATTATTATAGGTTGAAGTACTAGACGAGACGTATTCTAATATTGAGTTGGCTAGTTCGACTAAAAGGTATGTGAAACTATTCTTTCTTTCTTTTGGCATGATTTATACAAAGTGAACGTACGGCGGACGTACATGATTTCTATACAGTCTAATCCCTAGTAATATGAGTTATGTGAAATGCCTTTGATTTTCTAGTAAAAAGTTCTTTTTAATGATTTGATTGAGGGTCAAATGATGATTTAAATAGCATATGGTTGCTCATGATATCTACTCATGCAAAGTGCTACTACTCCACTTCACTGCGCCCCTCACTAGAGCGCCGGGCAGTTTATGTAAATATGATACTTCACCGCGTCCCGGGCCGGGCAGATACACGTGCAGATTTCTTATATGATTTTACCGCATCCTAGAATGGGCCGGACAGTATACCTTATATGTTCACCGTGTCCCTCACTAGAGGGCCGGGCAGTTTATGTACACATGATGCGGGTACAGATACCCAGGATAGTATATTTCACCGCGTCCCTCACCAGAGGGCCGAGCAGTTTATTTCTTTATATATGACGATTATATGATTAAGCATTCATGATTACTGATATGACTCTTATTTTTATAAGGCACAGTTGACTCTCTAATTTACATGGCACAGTGGACTCTCTAATTTACATGGCACAGTTATGATCTTATTACATTACTACATGTTTTACATACTCAGTACATTATTTCGTACTGACCTCCTTTCCTCGAAGCCGCGTTTCACGCCCGCAGTACAGTGTGCTCGGTGATCCCCGCCTAGGATTCTTGTTCACTGCTTGAGAGCTCTTTGATTGAGCTTGTCATTTTGGTATGCACTCTATTTTTTTACTTATGTATATTTAGGGGCACGACGGGGCCTTGTCCCGTCATATGTCGTTATCCTTCTCATAGAGGTCTGTAGACAGTTGTAGGTTGTATATGTGTGGGTTGGTTATATGAGGATTGTAGATATGTTTTGTTCAGCTGTGCTATTGTATTTCATTTTAGGATGTTCCCGTATATAGTGACAGCCTTGTCGGCTTGCGTCCCTTGTATATTTGATTAGATGTGACTCCTCAGGAGATAAGATTATTCGTGTGTAGAGGAAGCCTTGTCGGCTTGCCTATTATGACTTGTGTTATTATTGCAGCGTTATGCTACCGAATTTCATATTGTCCTTAGTGTCAGTCTTATTACGTGACAGGTTAGTATAATGGCGCCATATTCACAGTCCATCAGGTCAGGTCGTGATAAAAGTGGTATCAGAGCAGTTAGTACTCGGAATGTCTACAAACCGTGTCTAGTAGTGTCTAGTAGAGTCTCGTGTATGAGTATGTTGTGCACCATACTTATACACAGGAGGCTGCCAAAAATTTATGATTGGTTTCTATTCTTTCATCTCATAGATCGTGCAATAGAGCTATGTTATTAGGATAATCCCTATATGACAACTTATTATGTTTACAGCTATGCCTCCGAAGAAGGCGACAACGACCCAGAAAGGCAAATCTACAGCGGGGGATACTAGCCGGATTCAGAGAGTTACTGTGTCTCGACTCGCTATGCTCGAGTATGTACCCAGCGACGAGCTCACAGACGCCACCTCCGCAGGATCGATTCAGGGGCATCATCACTGGGCCGAGACCTCAAAGACTGAGACTCCAGCTCCTCAGCCAGGGGCAGAGGACAGAGCCATGAGAGATGCAGTTCAGCTGATGACTTGATTAGTGGCAGGGCAGACTTATAGACAGGGACCAGGAGTTGACCCCATATCTGATAGTTTGAGGGTCCGTGATTTCTTGAGTTGTAGTCCACCAGAGTTTTTCGGGTCTAGGCTCGAGGATGATCCACATGAGTTCATCCGACAGATGCAGCGTACGTTGAGGTTAATAAAGGCTTCAGAGATTGAGTCGGTCGTGTTGGCTTCATATCGGTTGCGTGACGTCGCTATTAACTGGTATGGGTCGTGGGAGCTATCTAGGGGCGAGGGTGCTCCTCCATCCGTGTGGGATGAGTTTGCGGAGTCTTTCCTTGACCACTTCCTACCTCCAGAGATGAGGAGAGCCAGAGTTGATAGGTTTTTATACTTGAGGCAGAGCGGTAGGAGCATTAGAGAGTACAACCTCGAGTTTGATTTATTGGCTAGATATGCACCCACTATTGTAGCAGATATGGCAGACAGGGTGCATCGCTATGTGATGGGGCTGGACCACTACTTGATCGATGGTTGTATGGCAGTGGCTCTTCAGCCGGGTATGGATATTGCTAGGATCCAGGCTTATGCACAGGGGGTTGAGGACCGAAATAGAGGGCGTCAGCCAGACAGAGGTCATGACAGAGACCAGTTTAAGAGGGATAGGTCGACAGGTTATTTTGGTGAGTCTCGAGGCGGCAAATTTCAAAGAAGCAGTCGATATTTATCCCACCAAAGACAGAGTGCTACCTACGCCACATGTAGGAGATTCGACCGTCCAGGTATTCAGAGCGGTCGAGCTCTGTGGCTTCAGTTCTCGAGAGCAGGGGTTCTATTCAGCCAGTGCTATCGTTGCCTCAGTGTTCTCAGTGTGGTAGGAATCATTCTGGGAAATGTCGTTTTACCACAGGTGGTTGTTATTCTTGCAGCCGTCAGGGCCATATGATGATAGAGTGTCCCTATAGAGGTGGGTTGGGTGGTATAGCTCAGCCTACAGGGTCGGTTGCTGGTTCGTCGTCATTCATAGCTATGCGCCCCACCGGGCAAGGTAATCAGACGCCAGCAGACCGTGGTAGAGGTCGTGGCGGAGGTTCTAGTTCTGGCGGTCCTTCAAACCGCATATATGCTTTGGCCAGTAGACGTGATCATGAGGCGTCACCAGATGTTGTTACATGTATATTATCGGTCTTTTTCTGTGATGTAAGCTTTGATAGATCCAGGTTCCACCTTGTCGTACATATCTCCCCTTGTTGCTAGTAGAATCGGGATAGAACCTGAGTCGATAGAACTATTTGAGGTAGCTACGCCGGTAGGAGATTCAGACATAGCGAAACGTGTATATAAAAATTGATCAGTGGTTATATATAGTCGTCATACCATATCAGATTTGATAGAGTTAGATATGACTGACTTTGATGTTATTATGGGTATGGATTGGTTGGCTTCTTGTTTTGCCAACGTTGATTGTAGAGAGAAGTTGGTTCGATTTCAGTTTCCAGGCGAGCCAGTTATAGAATGGAAGAGGAATACATCATCGCCGAGGGGTAAGTTTATTTCATACCTCAAGGCAAGGAAAATGGTTAGAAAAGGCTATATTTATCACTTAGTTCGGGTGCATGATACGGAAGCAGAGGTAGCGGCTCTTCAGTCAGTTCCGGTAGTTAGTGAGTTCCCGGATGTATTCCCAGGTATTCCTCCAGAGCGGGAGATAGAGTTCAGTATAGATGTACTGCCAGGAACCTGACCTATATCTATTCCTCCCTATAGAATGACACCTGCAAAGCTGAAGGAGTTGAAGGAGCAGCTGAGAGACTTGTTGGGAAAAGGCTTCATTAGACCTAGTACATCTCCCTGGGGAGCACTGGTATTATTTGTGAGAAAGAAGGATGGTTCGCTGCGGATGTGTATTGATTATAGGCAGTTGAATAAGGTAACCATCAAGAACAGGTATCCCCTCCCCAGGATTGATGATTTATTTGACCAGTTGCAGGGTGCTAAGTGTTTCTCAAAGATAGACTTGCGGTCAGGTTATCATCAAGTGCGGGTAAGAGAGGCAGATATTCCAAAGACAGCATTCAGAACTCGATATGGACATTATGAGTTTAGGGTGATGTCTTTTGGACTGACCAATGCTCCGGCAGTGTTTATGGATTTGATAAACTGGGTATTCAGGCCGTTCTTAGACCTGTTCATCATTGTATTCATTGATGATATCCTGGTTTATTCCCGTTCAGAGCAGGAGCATGCAGACCATTTGAGGACAGTACTTAGGGTCCTCCAGCACCGTCAGTTGTATGCCAAGTTTTCTAAGTGTGAATTCTCATTGACTTCAGTGGCATTCTTGGGGCATATTGTTGGAGCTGATGGTATTCGGGTGGATACACAGAAGATTGAGGCAGTGAAAACTTGGCCCAAACCTACTACACCTACTGAGGTACACAATTTTCTGAGTCTAGCAGGGTATTATAGGAGGTTTGTGGAGAAGTTTGCCTCGATCTCAGCTCCTTTGACTAAGCTAACCCAGAAGGCAGCCATGTTTCAGTGGACCGATGCTTGTGAGCACAACTTCCAGTTGTTGAAAGACAAGTTGACTACGGCTCTAGTTCTGACTCTTCCTGAAGGACCAGATGGGTATGTTATTTATTGTGATGCTTCAGGTGTTGGACTTGATTATGTGTTGATACAGCATGGCAGAGTTATAGCTTATGCCTCTCAACAGCTCAGAAAGCATGAAAAAAATTATCTCACTCATGATTTGGAGCTAGCAGCGGTGATTCATGCCTTGAAGATATGGAGACATTATTTTATAAGGGTCATGTTGATATTTATACAGATCACAAGAGTCTTCAATACATCTTTAAGCAGAAGGAGCTGAACCTACGGCAGAGACGGTGGCTAGAGTTGCTACAGGACTATGATGTTGATATCCTATACCACCCAGGGAACGCAAATATTATGGAAGATGCTCTTAGCCGTAGATCTATGGGTAGCTTGACGGATGTGCAGCCAGACAGAAAGGAGATGGCTCGTGAGATACACAGGCTAGCTAGTCTTGGAGTCTGGTTGGCGGATTCGGGAGATAGTGGGGTTCTTGTTCGAGAAGTTGCTGAGTCCTCTATCGTAGAAGAGGTAAATAGACATCAGTATGAGGATTCTGTCTGGCATGGTATAGAGATACAGCTCTTCGAAAGGAGAAGTCTCTATTTGAGGTTGCACCTGATGGTGTGCTAAGGTATGAAGGTAAGCTATGTGTGTCGGATGTTGCGGGGCTACGACAACAAGTTATGGATGAGGCACACAATGCCTGTTATTCAATTCATACAGGGTCGACGAAGATTTACCACGACCTTAGATGCTTGTATTGGTGGGATGACATGAAAAAAGACATAGCAGAGTTTGTTGTCCAGTTCCCGAATTGTCAGCAGGTTAAGGTCGAGCATCAGAAGCCTAGTGGATTATTGCAGGAGATAGAGATACCGACTTGGAAGTGGGAAGTGATCAATATGGACTTCATTACAGACTTACCTCGCACTCAGCGGAAGTGTGACTCCATATGGGTTATCGTGGATAGGCTGACGAAATCAACTCATTTTCTTCCAGTCAGGACTACTTACTCAGCTGAGGACTATGCTAGGATATACATCTGGAAGATAGTGAGACTACATGAGGTTCCCAAATCTATCATATCGGTCCGAGGAGCTCAGTTTACAGCTAACTTTTGGAGATCATTCTAGAAGGAATTTGGGACACAGGTGAGTCTCAGCACATCATTTCATCCCCATACGGATGGGCAGGCAGAGCGTACTATTTAGACACTAGAGGATATGTTGAGAGCCTATATTTTCGACTTCAGAGGTAGCTGGGATGATCATTTACCACTCATTGAGTTTGCCTATAACAACAACTATCATTCTAGTATCCAGATGACCCCGTATGAGGCCTTATATGGGAGGAAGTGTAAGTCACCTATTGGTTGGTTTGATGTATGTGAGACTAATTTGATCGGCCCAGACATGGTTCAGCAAGCTGTTGACAAGGTGAAGCTCATTCAGGAGAGATTATTAGCAGCCCACAGTCGACAGAAGTCATATGCTGATAATCGACGTCGACACTTAGAATTCCAGGTTGGTGAATGGGTATTCTTGAAGGTATCACTCATGATAGGTGTGATGAGGTTCGGTAAGAAAGGGAAGCTTAGCCCAAGATACATTGGGTCTTACCAGATCATTCGTAGAATAGGCAAGGTTGCCTATGAGTTGGACCTACCATCTGATTTGGAGGCGGTACACCCATTCTTTCACGTATCGATGCTACGTAAGTGTATTGGTAATCCTTCCAGAGTGTTCCCTATAGATGATGTCCAGGTTACCGAGGAGTTGTCTTATGAGGAGAAGCATATAGCCATACTTGACCGTCAGGTTAGGAGATTACGGACGAAGGATGTGGCTTCCGTTTGGCGGAACAACAATAGGGAAGAGATGGTTTGGGAAGCAGAAGATGATATGAAGAAGAAGTATCCTCATTTGTTCCCGATGCCTTCAAGTAATTCAACTCAACCCCTTATTTGATTACAGTAATTGGTGAATCATATATGTGTTATATTGTGGCCCTGTGAGGCATCTGTTGGTTTGCTGAGTATAGGTGGATAAGTATAGTTATAAAGGAGACTGCCGAAATTTTTATAGCATGAGACCTATTATGAACATTCGAGGACGAATATTTCTAAGGGGGGAAGGATGTTACACCTCGTAAGTTTAGGGCGATAATTAAGAACATCATTAAAGAAGTAAGATTCGAATATGAGATATAAAGTATGTTTACATATGTTAATACGGAAATTAGTATACAAAAGGATGTGATTCCGGAATTTTTTTTATTACAACGAGTGTGACGTTGGAAACTTATTATGATAGTTATATATATATATATATATATATATATATATATATTCCTGTTATGGATTAGTAACATGTTATATAAGTTACGACAACATGGATACGAGATCTTATGAGATTTTCAAGATTTAAAAGGAGTGAGACTTAAGGTTGATTAAATATGAGATGTGGACCAATTAGTAATAAAGAAATTTCAAATTTTATATACCCTTTAAACTCTTCACCTTTCCCACATTTTATGTAAAAAAAAACACTCCCTCATCCTCTTTCCTCTCCATTCATTCGATACTCTCCCCTCTCCCTAGCAAATTTTTTTATGTTTTTTTATCAACTCTCTCTTCCAATATTAAATCCTTCTACTAAATTCTAAACAATGGTAAACCTCCAAGCAGTAGGTGAACTGGGCAGATTTTGCTCCAAATTTCTAGATTTTAATATGAAATTTATGGAAGAAAAACATGCTAGGAAGATGGATTAAACTCATAGAATTCATGCATGTCGTTTTGGTGTTGAAGAAGTGAGAAAATGGTGCAAAAATCGATGGAACAGTGACCAAGATTAAGGGACTGTTTTGGGCGAAATATTAAGGTAAAAACTCTTCGTTTTATAGAATATTTGAAAGATTAAATGATGTTGTGATTAAGGAATAAACTCTTGATAAAGAGAACTTGGAATTTAAGACAATGCATGCAATTTGTGGATGTTGTAGCCGATTTTAGGACTATTTTTGTATATATTAAATTCGATTGTGTTATTGTTATTATCGTCGCTAATTGCATGTTGAAAGTTGAGAGAAAATCTTGATATTTAAGGTTGTAGTTGTTCTTATGAAATTGTTGGGATGTGAATTAGATTTTAAGGCTTCAATTGGATTTTAAGGAATTATGAAAAGAGTTTGGTATTGTGGTGTTGGCCGAGACTTGTAAGGAATTATTAGACATGTTGTGTCGCATTTTTAGGACTGTTTTGGTAGAGTTATAATGATGGAAATATAAGTTATGAACTTATATATGCGATATGGTAAATACTACTAAGTGTCTTAAAGAAATTAAAGCATAAGAAGGTGTTACATTGCACTCTCGGTGTGGTTGGATTATAAACTATTTTATGGAGTGTTTGAGATTATATCCGTTATATCTTGAAGTTGTATATTCTTATTGGTATTGTTAGCTGTGTTTGAAAGTTGTGGATTTGCATATAAATAGGGGAAGTGCTGCCCGAATTTTTATAGAATAGGAAGTCGTCATTCGATATAAAGTATGCTAGTAATCAAAGAATTGACGAACGTATTACCATTATTATAGGTTGAAGTACTAGACGAGACGTATTCTAATATTGAGTTGGCTAGTTCGACTAAAAGGTATGTGAAACTATTTTTCTTTCTTTTGGAATGATTTATACAAAGTGAACGTACGATGGACATACATAATTTTTATACAGTCTAATCCCTTAGTAATATGAGTTATGAGAAGTACCTTTGATTTTCTAGTAAAAAGTTCCTTTTAATGATTCGATTGAGGGTCAAATGATGGTTTAAAATGCATATGGTTGCTCATGATATCTACTCGTGCAAAGTGCTAGTATTCCACTTCACCGCGCCCCTCACTAGAGGGTCAGAAAGTTTATGTAGATATGATACTTCACCGCGTCCCGGGCCGGCAGATACACGCACAGTTTTTTATATGATTTTACCGCGTCCCAGAATTGGCCGGGCAGTATACCTTATATGTTCACCGCGTCTCTCACTGGAGGGCCGGACAGTTTATGTACACATGATGCGGGTACAAATACCCAGGATAGTATATTTCACCGCGTCCCTCACCAGAGGGTCGGGCATTTTATTTCTTTATATATGATGATTATATGGTTAAACATTCATTATTACTGATATGACTCTCATTTTTATAAGGCACAGTTGACTCTCTATTTTACATGGCACAGTTATGATCTTCTTACATTACTACATGTTTTACATACTCAGTACATTATTTCGTACTGACCCCCTTTCCTCGGGGGGTTGAGTTCATGCACGCAGGTACATGTGCTCAGTTTGGTAATCCCCCAGTCTAGGATTCCTGTTCAGCTGTTTGTAGAGCTCCTTTGATTCAGAGCTTTTCATTTTGGTACAGAACCCTATTTATTTTACTTATGTATATTTAGGGGCACGATGAGGCCCTGTCCCGTCATATGTCGTTATCCTTCTCATAGAGGTCTGTAGACAGTTATGGGTTGTATATGTGTGAGTTGGTTATATGAGGATTGTAGATATGTTTTTTTCAGCTGTGCTATTGTATTTTGTTTTGGGATGTTTCCGTATATAGTGGCAGTCTTGTCGGCTTGCCTATTCTGACATGTGTTATTATTGCAGCGTTATGCTGCCGAATTTCATATTGTCCTTAGTGTCAGTCTGATTACATGACAGGTTAGTATAATGGCGTCATTAGGGCGTCATGTTCACGGCCCATCGGGTCGGGTCATGACAGAAACCGGTCCAAAATATTAAAATCTCTGCGTTACTTAAAAATCTCAACTTTACTTATAATATTTTTATAAAAATCTGTGTTTTACTACCTTTACTGTTTTACATAATACATATTAACAAACTTAAAGCAATATATAATAGCAATTTTCCTAGGATTGATCATCAATTCATCATCCCAATTCCCAAACTATTCTAAGGGTATCGGAGGGACTGATAACATATAAGTTATTGGGTAATTAGACCTGGTTGCCGGACCGAATCCTTATATCTGGTACTCGTATCCGGACCGTTAACTTTTCGGTTCGAGTATCAATTCGGGTATTTCGGTCCGATTCTCGGGTGGTTCTCGGGTTATCCAGACCGATAACAACCCTATCCCCACCCCATTCTCAAATTTCTATTTTATATTTTATTACTTTTATAAATAATTTATAAAAAATATGTATTTTTTTCTTACTCCGCTCCTATCCACACCTACACCTTCCACCTCCATCTCATCCTTAAATTTATATTTTATATTTTTTGCTTTTATAAAAAATGAAAAAATTCTTTAAAATAGTATTCTTATTTAAAAAATATAGATATGAAAAATCAAATATCATACAAAATAAAATAACATCATAGAAGGTAAGTTTGAAATTTGTAAAAGAAATGGGTCAAGTTGGGCAATTTGGGTTATGACCCATCATTTAGCCCATCTTGACCCGTCCATCTTAGCACATATAAGTTTTGAGTGGGTTGGACATTGACCCATCTAGAACTTCAGTCTATATTGACCCGTCCAACTTCAACCCAAACGATCCATCTGACACCCCAGATATGCTGTTGTTGTCGTAGTACCATTTTATCTTTACGTCACAAAATTTGGATTCGGTGTATATATTCACTTATGTTTGATCCCACTAGAAGTTAAGTTAGTTGGTTTTAAGCACGTTAATTATCTCAGTAAACATGGTGATAATTCTCTATAATCACTTAATCCTTATCAAAAATCATATATTGAAAACAATTAATATCAATGCGTCAATAATTACTTTTAAACAACAAGATAACACGTGAGATTAGCTTGGTGCACCTCTACTCATACTTTGAGTTTTTCTTGTTTAATTAATGCCATCATTATCATCAATATATAGCAACAAACACACATTCTTTACTTATGAATCATCATAATTATCTCTTTTAATTTTCATTAATCTCCCTTTCCCTTCTTCTCACTCCACGTAAGTGTTAACCAGCTAATTGATTACCATATAATTATTATAATTAGCTATCCAAATCATGTTCTTTTTTTCTTTGGTTCAACAATATCTTGTTTTCATTGGCTTGTTTAGTCTTTGTATTTATCCAAATGGATTAAACAATTTTGATAATTAATCACTTCTTAAACCCCCCCCCCCCCCCCAAATAGGTTTTGTTTTTGTTTTTCAGTTGGAGATGACTTAATATATGACTAAAAAGATGGAAAAGGCCAAATCTTGATCAAACTCACCGACTTTGTTATACAACTTTTATCTTGTCATGCGTTTTATTAAAATAATAATAAAACTTTGATGACGAAATTGGAATCTTTGATTTGTATCCATTTATTTTATTATTTTTCTTTTATCAAATTATTTGGGATTTTTATATGTAGATGATCAGTTATCGGAATTTGAATTCAATGACAAAAGAAAGCATATTTTATGTCTGTAAAGAGAGAATTTTTATCTTTGCTTTATGCGTATGACTAGTATGAGATGACGAAGGATTGAAAAATGTAGTAATTGATCTTGATGTCACACTAAAAACGATTTTATTAATCGACAATAAGTTGGAGGTTGATCTTGATATAAGGCAAAAAGAATTTAGTTATTGGAATATCTAATTAATTCATACTACAACTAATCCAAAGGAGAATACTAACATTTAAACCCGCAAGGGTAGTCAAGTTGGTGTAGCAGTAGAGCGCGGAACCGCAAGGTCACGAGTTCGATCCCTGCATAAATCTTCTTGGTTGAACCTGTCACACATGACTTGCCAAGTGTGGTTAATCGACTGACGTGATTTGCAGGCTATTGCGTCAGCCCGGAATTTACCCTGTGCGCACTCGAAAAAGTAGCGGCTGCGGATTTCTTCGTCAAAAAAAAAAATACTAACATTTAAGGGTGTGACATATTGGTAAGTGAAATAGATGTTAATTGTTGTAAGGGTTTAAATTTTAGTAGAGATGAAAAATACTAGTCCATCGGCCTAAAGTCTCGGTGAAAACGGCAAAATCAGAATATTCATTAAAGAGAGTCAAATTATAAAGACGTTAACACACAAAAAAGTGAAGACAATTTAATATATAATATATATACATAAATATTTTTACCAATCTATATATTATAATTTTTAATAAAGGTATATCAATTACCACCATTTGGAGCAAGGTGGCTTCGTATTACTCGATGGATAAAATTATTCAATATCTATATTGATGAGTGATATCAAAACTTCTAATAAAATAGGTATCTGACTTGGAGACACCACCGTTATTGAAACGAAATCTAATTACAAAAAGAGTAGTTTAATGCATTGTTGGGATTAATGGAAAGGTGGGAAAGATAATAACTACAAAAAATATTATTGAGTATTATTAATTTAGGCAACATTTAGCAAAGATATTAACTTTCAACATAGTAAACCTTAAAATTGTAAAAGGTCCCGCTTTAGTTATTGGGAGCAAAAAAGGCGAAATTTTTCGTCCTCACCCCTTCGACCCGACAGAGATTGATGGAGGAAGGTAAATATTACACCTCATAAGTTTAAGGCGATAATTAAGAACGTCATTAAGGAAGTAAGATTCAATATTGGATATAAAGTATACTTACATATGTTAATACGGAAATTAGTATACAAAAGGATGTGATTCCGGATTTTTTTTTATTACGAGTGTGACAATGGAAATTGAAAATGATAGTTATATATATTCCTGTTATGGATTAGTAACATATTATATAAGTTATGACGATGAGGATACGAGACCATATGGAATTTTCAAGACTTAAAAGAAGTGGGTATTAGAGTAATTAATTGTGGGAGTTGGACTTAATTGTAAAAAAAAACTAATTTTCAACTTTTATATTAACCTTTCTAACCTTTCATCTCCCACATTTTCATTTCAAATCCATCTCTTCTCTCCTTCTCCTCTCAACCGAAAAATACACCCAATTTCCTTAGTAAAATTTAAGATTCAATCAACCTCCCTTCCAAGATTAATCCTCCTACAAAATAGAAGCCAAAATTTGCACTAAAAATAGTGGCAAAAACGCCACTGCTGGGCCGAGAATTGAGCTAAGGAATTCCAGATTTTAGATGGATATTTTGGAAGAAAAACATGTAAGAAAGGTGGATTAAACTTGTATGCATGTCAATTTGGAGTTGAAGAAGTGATAAAATTGGGCAAGAAAAATTAGAGCAGTGGCCGAAATGTTGGTGACTGTTTTGGCTTGAAATTGAGGTAAAAATTCTTCTTTTCATAGAGTATTTGGAAGGATTAATGATGTTGTTGTTAAGGGATAAACTCTTGATAAAGAGAACTTGGACTTTAAGACAATGCATACGATTTGTGGATTGTGTAGCCGATTTTAGGACTGTTTTTGTATATTTTGGATTCGTGTGTTGTGTTGTTAATTTCATCACTAATTTCATGTTATAAATGAAGGAAATATTGATGTTTAAGTTGTAATTGTTATATGAAATTGTTGAAACATGAATCGGATTGTAAGGAGTTAAGGAAAAAGCTTTAGTAATGTGGATGTTGACCGAAAACTTGCATGAAATTGTTGGACATTGTCGTGATGCATTAGGGGTTGTTTTGTTAAGATTATAATGCTGGAAATTTAGTTACAATGAAGCATGTTCAATGTGGTAATTGCTAACGTATGCCCCGAAAGAATTAAGGTGTAGAAAGGTGTTACTTTGCACTTTTATTGTTGTTGCAGTATGGACTGTTTTGAGGATTGTTTTGATTATACCTTCAAGTTGCATCTTGTTATTTGATATTGTTGGTTTGATTTGTAAGTTGTGGATATGCACATAAATATGGGAAGTGCTGCCCGAATTTTTATAGAAAGAGAGTCGTCATTCAATATAATTTACGCTAGAAATCATAGAGTTGACGGGCGTGTTATTATTGTTATAGGTTGACGTACTAGTTGAGGCGACTCCTATTTATCGAGTTGGCATAGACGATAAGGTATTTGAAACTCTTCCTTCTTTCTTTTGGCATGATTTATATGAAATGAACGTACGACGGACGCACATGATTTCTATACAGTCTAATTTCTAATAATATGAGTTATGAGAAGTGCCTTTGATTTTTCAAGTAAAAAGTTATTTTAATGATTTTATTGAGAGTCAAATGATGATTTAAATTGCATATGGTTGTTCATGATATTTATTCGTACAAAGTGTTACTATTCCACTTCACAGAGTCCCGGGCTGAAAATGTTCGTGCGCAGATCCTTGCATTGTTCACCGAGTCCCTCACTAGAGGGCCGACAATGTTTATGTATATATGATGATTCCATGGACAGACATCCATAATGCGAGTACAGATACCCATGATAGTATATGATGATTCCATGAATATGTATCCATGATGCGGGTGCAAGTACCCATGACAATATATGTATATATATATATATGATTATATGGACAGACATTCATGATTTTTGATATGACTCATTTTTTTTATAAGGCACAGTTGACTCTCAATTTTATATGGCACAGTTATATTTGGTATTTGATTATTATACTTGTCCCCTGTTATCTATTGGCCATTTATGATCTGCTTTACAGTTCTACATGTTTTACATACTCGGTACATTCTTTCATACATACCCCTTTTCTCGGGGGGCTGCGTTCATGCCCGCAGGTACAGGTGCTCAGTTTGGTGATCCTCCAGTCTAGGATTCCCGTTCAGATGTTTGGAGAGCTCCACTGACTCGGAGCTAGTCATTTTGGTACAAAACCTCATTTTAGACTTATGTATATTTAGGGGCACGACGGGGTCCTGTCCCGTCATATTTCGTTATCTTTCTCATAGAGGTCTGTAGACAGTTGTGGGTTGTATATGTGTGGGTTGGTTATTTGAGGATTGTAGATATGTTTTGATCAGCTGTACTGTTGTATTTCGTTTTGGGATGTTCCCGTATATAGTGGCAGCCTTGTCGGCTTGCGTCCCTTGTTATATTTGATTAGATGTGACTCCTCAGGAGACAGGTTTATTCGTGGGTAAAGACAACCTTGTCGGCTTGCCTATTTTGGTATATATATATATATATATATATGACGTCATGAGTCAGCAGTTATTTTCACGAGGTTTTACATTACTCTTGGCGTCAGTTGGATTATATATGGCAAGTTAGTATGAGGGCGTCCAATTAGGGCGCTTAGTTACGGCCTGTTAGGTCGGATCGTGACAATAAATTATGGTACTCAGCGGCCAACTAGGTGAGAGACACAACGTCTGGTGCTCACAAGAAATCATCCCTCACAAAGGAGAAATGAAACTCTCACACTGCAATTGTCAGAGCTCAAACCTGTCTTTTTGGAAATAATCTCACTTTAGTAATTTTGTTACCCTCATGTTGCTATGAAAAAGGTACAAATTGTAGGAATTTTGAAAGAATAACTCTTATTTAGAAACCCTTTTTATTACTACGCGTTAAAATAAATGGTACAAATTTAATAATATAGACGTCTTATCTTAAAACATTAAGAAAATGTTTTCAATTGAATCTGCCGGGTCACTAACAGCACATTATTCCCTCTCTCTTTCAACTTGTTTTCTTGAAACACGTTCACACGCAATTCACAGAGACCTAATTCCCTATTACTAAAACAAAAAATATTTGTGAAAAATAATAGTAGTAAACGTGACAAAATGTTAGTGGTATGCGTTGATCTTTGACTGCAGCTTGATTTTCTTCTCTTTCAGATCAACTCATGTGATGAATTACAATGGTTCTCGGGCTCATCTCAAACATTTTAGGGCCCTATTTTAATTTGTAAAATTGGGCTCTTAATTGAATTAAGATCTGCGAATTATGAACCTTTACAGTAAATTCTGGCTAATACTACTTAATAAAAAATGAAAAAAAAGATCCTAAATTTTTTTGTTTTTCGAGGGGTCCTGTGTGATAGTACAACGGATCCAAAGACGATCTTGCTAGCTGGATTACTTAATTAATCACTAATCATTTAAATAACTTAATTGCTTACTATTATAAGTTAAGTAAGTTTAAAAACAATCCAGTGCAGTTGTTTCCCTGTTTACCATATTGGTTATGTTATTTACTCTAGTCTAATATGAACTTATTGACTTTAATTCTTAGTTATTCTCAAATGTATTATCGAGGAGAGTTTAATTTAAACCGCTGTCAAGCGAATTTAAATTATGAAGAAATAAATACATGAAAAAATTAGGTATCAACATATAATATAATAAAATTATATATCTATACGATGTAATTTTTCAGCGAAGGAATATCAATTGATACTCCTCAGATAAAATTATATATCTATACGATGTAATTTTTCAGCGAAGAAATATCAATTGATACTCATCAGACAAAGGTGGTTTCGCCACTGATTTAGCTTTAGCCATTGTTTTCTTGTTTCTACGTAACCCCTCTGTTTCATTTTGGGGTCGTTTGGTAGGGTGTATTAGACCAATATAGAATATGATGTATTAGTAATGTTGATATTATTTATGCTGATATTAATAATGCTGAGATTATTTCTTATCCGTTGTTTGGTTTGGTGTATTAAAGTATTGTATAATTTATAGAAAGTTTGTTTCTTTATAAAAATACCCTTCACATTTTTAAGCTTTTTACACTATTTGCATTTCTTATCCGATATGAAAAATATGATACGGAAAAAAAGAACTTAGCACTACAAGAAGAAAGTATATAATTGACAATAATTTTTTAGTAATAATAAATCTTTTATTGCTAAAAACATAAATGATAACAAAACTTTAATATATTATTACTAAAAAAATGTAAATGACATCAACTTGTTGAACTTGAATTGAGTGCACGATCTTCAATATTCACATTTTCTGTTCACCGTAAATTGGATATCAGCAACAGAAAAAAGCTAGCTTCATTAGCCTCTGGATGTAACGTACTATGGAGGGTTGAGAAGGAAATTTGATAAATTCAGAGAAAATTGCTAGTTACTAGAATAATATACCAACAAAGATCGGAATGGTACATGTGCTCAGTTTGGTGATCCTCCAGTTTAGGATTCCTGTTCAGCTATTTGGAGAACTCCATTGATTCGAAGCTTTGTCATTTTGGTACATAACCCTATTTTTGACTTATGTATATTTAGGGGCACGACGAGGCCCTGTCCCGTCATATTTCATTATCCTTCTCATAGAGGTGTGTAGACAGTTGTGGGTTGTACGTATGTGGATTTGTAAACCTGTTTTGGTCATCTGTGTTGTTGTACTCCATTTTTGGGATGTTCCCGTATATAAGTGATATTATATGATGACAGTCTTGTCGGCTTGCCTATTTTATTATATTGACTAGTCGTGACTCCCCAGGAGACATGTTTATTCGTGTGTAAAAGGCAACCTTGTCGGCTTTCCTATTTTGCTATATAGCGGGTGCTACAGTTTTATAGTGTCAGTCTGATTACATGTGGCAGGTTAGTATAATGGCGTCCACTTAGGGCGCCATGTTCACGGCCCGTCGGGTCAGGTCGTGACAAATAGTAACTAACTATTACAAGTGCTTCGGAAGAATAACCAGTAGAAATTACAATAACAACAAACTTGTAGCCAACAAGAATTGTGGAAATAATAAGTTTTGAGTTCTTGAATACGTTTTTGAATCAGTCTTGGATCTTTGTGTCAACTGCAGCAAGCTCCTTGATCTTGATAACCTGAAACCAAAAGATTCTAAATCCCTACTTGTTACAATTGTGTTGAGTCGAGTGTTAGCACTCTGTCCTTAAGACAAAATTGTCTCGTATATATTCTTTTACGTTTAATGGGCAATTGTCTCCCAAGATAAAACATCATCAAACAAATGAGCAAAGGAAACTCAAGTGTTTACTAAAAGAAGAACCTTTAAGTGTGTGAAAGAATACTAGAGAGGAAGAAGTTTTTCAGAACTTTGCAAATGTAATGTGTATCAAGTACATCTCCAATTGAGCCAAAGGCCTCAATTTATAGTAGTGTAAGAATGTTTCTTCAAGAGCCCATGTAATAGCCATTCAATCCACCAAGTAATGAAGCCAAATAATGACTGATTTATGGAGGAAAAATTGACATTTGAATGTCCCAAAACATCCTCTTAATCGTCCAAACTTTTGGACTTTCGTCGCACAGACACTGTCTCGAAAGCGTCGCGGTGCTGCGGAATTAGCGTCGCGGCTCCAGTGAGATACTACCACCCAAGAGCCACGACCATTGGGGTGGTGGCGCCGCGACGCCCCTGCTCCGCGATGACGCCACGACCCCTTTTTCGACCTGTTTCAATCTTACACTTTTTTCTTCATTTACCAACGTGGAACACTCGTCGTTTAACCAACAACAACCCATCATTTTATGTCTCAAACATTTTACTTACGTACCAATATTTCTTTCACTAATGAAATTTACGTAACTTGGCACTTCGAGTGCACGTGTGTAACGATGTTTCCGACGTGCGGGATCCCAATTGTTTTTTTTTTTTTTTTTTGACGAAGGAACCTGCAGTCGCTACTCTTTCGAGTGCGCACAGGGTAAACCCCGGGCTGACGCAATAGCCTGCAAACCACGTCAGTCGATTAACCACACTTGGCAAGCCATGTGTGACAGGCTCAACCAAGAAGGTTTATGCAGGGGATCGAACTCGTGACCTTGCGGTCCCGCGCTCTACTGCTACACCAACTTGGCTACCCTTGCGGGTGGATCCCAATTATTTGAATCATAAATAATGAGATAAACTTAATTTCACATTAGTAAATTTTCAACAAATACAAAATAAGATCTATAACTAATACAAACAATTAACATAGTTTAAAAATATGTATCAAACAAGGGATTACTAAGTACACAAAATTAACTAATGCATACATTATTTTTTCTAATACCTTCTACCAAACGACCCTTTTTATGTATTAACTTGATAGGTCACAGATTTTAAGAATGTAAATAACATTTTTAATATTGTAATCTTAATTAGATTAAATTTGCGTATAATATATCAATAATAGCTTAATCTTGTGTTGTGAAACAGGCTATGACATTCTTATAAGTGTCATTACAAATATGATAGTGAAATTTAAAACGTACTAAATATAAAAAGTAAGCATTTTCTAAAACTGCCTAAAAATAGTATGACACATCAATGAGAGATAGTGTTTCCAATGAATGTTGTCATTTTAAGAACCTATTTCCCCCCTCCTTTTTATCCTCTTTAAGCCACTCTAATTTTCACTTGATTCTCCACAATTAGAATTTGATATCCTTTTTTTGGAAGACATGGGGGAGTTTGAGGGTTCAAAGTTTTTTTCTAGCTTTATTCTATTCACACTTTGTAGTTGAACTTTAAGAACCCTTACTAATAATTGAATAACTAGCAAAGAAATTAAGTGGGCTAAACAATCTTATGCTAATAATGAAGTCTAAGTTTTATCCATCAATAATAAGAAATAAGGCATCACTTTTAGTCTTTCGGTTATTGATAAATTGTGATTTTAATCTTTGTTATATATGATTTAACACATTTAATTTTTAATTAATTTAGTCTCTTTATATAGAAAATAAGTTATATTTGAATCAGAGGTGGATCCAAGATTTTTAGTTTATGAATTTTGGATCACAATTCTTTTTACTTAGTACTAGATTCTGAATAAATTTTATATATATATTAAATAAACTTTTATCACAAATGCACGGTTTCAACCAAAGTTAATGGGTTTGTCGAGAATCCATAGCTAGCACTGTGGCTCCGCCACTAATTTGGACTATTTTTTAAATTATGTTACCGTCAAATATAGAGTAATAATACAAGCTTAACATAGTAAATGTGTAATTAAAAATTGAAATCTATGATAAATTTGTGAATATTCACAAAAAAAGTTAGGACAATGCATGCAAGTTGTGAGGAAATTTCTTCATGCACTATAGTTTATTAATATTAATATTAAAGTTGCATTTGTTGACCATTAGTGCACACTGCTCCTACTTGCAATTCCATTGGTCAACTACTCAATTTTATTGGGACCTATGTTACCACCCTGTATGCCACACTAATGATCCTATTGGTCAACAACTTTGTATTAATTTGCGCTCGCCTTGACTATAAAATGAGGCACCTATTTCTCATACGAACACACGTACCGAATAACTCTATCCGTTAATATTATAAGTATGGAACAAAAATCACTTTGTATTTTTGTTTTATCTTTGTATAAATTAAACTCTAATCTCTTATTATTTTATTGACCATTGACTTCTGAGCTGCATTCATTACGAGTACAAATAGTAACATGATTTACAACTAAGATTTCACATAATCTCTTTGGCTTGGTCAACTAGGCCTATGAAAGACTTAAGTTTTGTTAAAGCTTCTCAATTGTCATTGACTTTCATTACCCCTAAGGTAAACGAGACACGTATGCAATTTAACATATGTTTAAGCAATTCATAATTTTTCTCTTTCTTCTCTTATTATTTAAATTTGGATTCTTAGTTTCATGATTTTTGCAAGTAATTCTTGCCCAACAGCTAGTCATGATATTACTAATGTAATTATATATACTAACAATATATATAACCTAAATTCTAGAAATGTATATATATGATTAATTAGTCCATTGAATCTACCTAGTCTACATATATAGAGATCAATTATCCCTCTTATGACTTATCTAGTTAATTAATTTATCGAGTCTACCTAGTCTACATCTACATGTATAGGAGTAGCAATATCAACTATCTCGCACTCTCTCATTTTCATTGTAGGAATATGTTCTTTGGGTTTTATTAATTATTGTGTACAAATATATATATATTATTGCATAATTACAAATTAGGTAATTAAATCTTTCTAATTATAATTAGAATATAAATTTACTTAATATAAAAGATATACAAAATATGATAATATTCTATTAATGAAATATATAAGATATGATAATATTCTATTAATGAAATATATAAGATATGATAATATTCCATCACATCCCCGCAGTTGAAGCGGGAGGTTCTCGTACGCTGAGACTGACTCGAAAGTCATCAAAGAGTATGCGCAGAAGTCCTTTAGTGAATATGTCAGCAATCTGATATCGAGAAAGAACATGAAGAACACGAACTTGTCCACGAGCAACTTTCTCACGTACAAAATGAATATTCATTTCAATACATTTAGCGTGCTATGTTGAACGGGATTGTCGGAAAGATATATCGCACTTACATTATCATAGTAAATCATTGTAGCCTTATGGAGTGGGCAGTGAACCTCAAGTAGAAGGTTGCATATCTAACAAAACTCAGAAACAACATTCGCTACACCTTTATACTCAATTTCAGCACTGGATCGAAACAAAGTAGGTTATCTTTTAGAAAACCAAGAAAGCAAATTATCTCCGAGGAACACACAGTAACGCGACGTGGATCGACGAGTGTCAGGACATCCACCCCAGTCAGCATCAGAATAAGACGTGAGACCAGAGAGTGAGGACTTGTACATGTGTAAGCCGAAATGAAGAGTATCTTGTACATATCACAAAATACATTTGAGGGCATTCATATGTTCATTCATCGGGCTATGTTTATGTAATCATATTTGTTGCACGACATATGATATATCTGGTCTTGTGAAAGTGAGATATTTCAATGCTCCTGCTAAATTGTGATAGTGAGTCGGGTCAGTATACAGAGAACCCGAAGAGGCACTGAGTTTGAAATTAGTTTCCACCGGTATATGGGCCAGTTTGCAAGACGTCGTGACTGCTCGGTCAATGATATCTTCAGCGTACTTCCTTTGATAAAGAAATAAGCCAACTGCATATCTCGTAACATCAATGCCCAAAAATAGCTTAGGGGGTCCAAATAGAGAACTTGAGTGAGAGACTTGTGTTTGAGAGACTTGTTTGAGAGAGAGCATAACACCAAAAAATGGGGGGATGGGGATAGAGGTGTGAGCAAGGAGGCCACACACTAAATTATTTATGAGTCTAGTTTTTCATTCGGCTTTGCCATTTTGTGGAGAGGTGTGGGGACAAGAAAAGTGAAAAACATGGCCGTGTTTGGAGCATAAAAGTTTGAATTGATTATTATCGAATTTCCTCCCAATGGAAATATTTAATATTCTTTTCAAATTGTGTCTTAATAAAAATACTGAATGACGAAAAAATAGAATAGACTTGAGACTTATTACCAATGGAAAATGTCCATATGAACTTTGAATAATCATGTAAAAATAACATATAGTATCGATGCCCAGTCATGCTTAAGATATGAGAAGTTCATAAATCACTGTGTATTATATCAAAAGGCATTAAGGTACAAGTGGATGAAGAATAAAATGACAACTTGACATATTTTCCAAAAATACAATATTAACAAACAGGAGGAGAATGAACATGTTTGTAAGCAATAAATTTATTTTTGCTAAGGGAGCGTAAAATAGAGTCTCGGATGTCCTAATTATTATGTCATAAAGAAGACGAAATTGCTACAAAGGTTGATGGAGAGGAGGTTGAATGACTCACATATGTGGTGATAGGATAAAGGTCCCCGGTGCTATCACATCTTAGTATTCGCATCCCTTTCATAAGGTCCTTCACAGAAAAATCAAAAGGATCAAATTCAAGGGAAATATTATTGTCGGTTGTGAAATGACGCACATAAATTAGATTTTTGATATGTTTTGGGGCATGTATGACATGTTTTAAGGCTAACGGAAGGGGTGTGGTGGGAAAAGAGATGATTGTCCATAACCTCTAATGGAAATGCTTTGTCCACTACCAACAATAATATTATAATTTAAATTGCTTATATTGAAATTAGAAGAGAGAGTACCTTGAGATGCTGTCATATGAGATGTGGCATCAATTTCCATCTAACTATTGTTAGGAACATTGAGAGACATCATGTTCATAGTTGCCTCAATATCCATCGGTACGTAGGTTGAAGGAGGAAAAACTTATGCACTGTATGCCTGTTATGGACGTGTGCTGAGGATGCCGAATTGGGCTCGTCGGGCCAGAGGTTGGGCTCAATAGGACGTAGGTTAGGGGCAAGGTGGAGCAGCCCATGCCGGTGGGGCCCATGAAGCCCATGACAGGTAGGAAACCCATAATTGAGGCTACTACTACTGTTGTTGTCGTTGTTGGTAGCTGCCAGCCGGCGGGGGCTGCCTCTTGCCGCCGTTGTTGCCGCTGATGTTCCCATAATTTCTTCATCTGTTATTATTCTAGGAACGTGAGCCGCATGTCGGATCATTGGCTTGCCTGTGGGATGGGGCAGGAGCTGAGCCTCTCGGGTCAGCATGGTTGCCGCTGCTGGCTACGAGGGCGGTGTCAGATGTACTGGCATTTGTCGCTTCCCGCATTATTTTTCGGATTTCTTCAAGAATGAGTCTCGAACGAGCCTCATATAATGAAGGAAATGACGTGCTTTGTTGGAGGATGGTAGCGACGCCATCATAATTTTCATTCAAACCCGCGATAAGTTGCATCACCAATCATTGATTAGTGACAGGTGCACCAATATTGGAGAATTGATCGGCAATCATCTTAAGTTCTTGATAATATGTCGATGCATTAGGAAAATCGTCCTGCTGAATGGCCTAAAATTGATTTTCCATATACAAGACACGTTGTGTTTTGTTGTCATGAAAAATACTTTCCAAGTTGTTACACCTCGTAGTTTTAAGGCGATAATTAAGAACGTAATTAATAAAGTAAGATTTGAATATGAGATATAAAATATATTTATTTATGCTAATCCGGGAATTAGTATACAAATGATGTGATTCCGGAATAATTTTAGTTACAACGAGGGTGGCGATGAAAATTTATAATGATAGTTGTATACTCTCGTAATGGACTAGTGTCGTATTATAAGAATTATGACGACAAGAATACGAGGTCTTATGAAATTTTTGGGAGTTAAAAGAGGTGGGATCTAAGATTAATAAAATTATGGGAATTGGACCAAATTGAAATTATAATTTTCAGATTTTGCCCTTAAACCTTATTAACCTTTCATCTTCTAATTTCCCGTTTCATTTTCAAATCACACACTCCCTCACTTTCACTCTCTCTCTCAGTCGAATTCCCCTCATCTCCATAGCAAATTGAAGACTTTTATTTTCTCTTCCTAGATTAAGTTCTTCTACAAATTATAAGCCAAAATAAACTCCAAAAACAGTGGGTAATCGAAACTGCTGGACCGATTTTTAACCAAAACATTGTGGCTTGAAAGATGAGCATTTTGGAAGAAAAACATGTAAGGAAGATAAATTTAAACTTAGAGAATACATGCATGCCATTTGGAGTTGAAGAAATGGTAAAAATGGTGAAGAAAAGTTGGGGCAGTGGTACCGAAATTTGGGACTGTTTTGAGCAAAATTTAGGTAAGAATTCTTCTTCTTATGTTATAATTAGAGTTGCATGTTGTTGTAGTTTAAGAAATGAACTTGTGTTAAGAGAAAATTGAAATTTAGATAATGCATGTGACTATTTGTGGGTAAAGCCGATTTTAAGGACTGTTATGGCTACATTGGATTTGAGTGTTGTTGTTGTTACCTTTATCACTAATTGCATGTTGAAAATTGAAGGAAAACCTTGATGTTTAAGTTATAATTGGTTGAATGAGAATGTTGAAACATGAATTGGATTTTAAGGAGTTAAGAAAAGAACTTTGGTAATTAAGCCTTGTTAGCCGAGACTTGTATAAATTATTGAACATGTTGTGTTGTATTTTAGGGGCTGTTTTGGTGGAGTTATGATGCTGGAAATATACGTTATGAACATGTATATACATTGTAGTAATTACTAATACATGTCTTAAAGGAATAGAATATACGTTATGAACATGTATATACATTGTAGTAATTACTAATACATGTCTTAAAGGAATAGAGTATACGTTATGAACATGTATATACATTGTATTAATTACTAATACATGTCTTATGGGACTCGGTGAATTCATATAATCATATACAGCACGAATAAAGTATCATGAGTAACTATATAATTTAAATCATCACTTTGACTCTTAATCAAATCATTAAAATGAACTTTTTACTAGAAAATCAAAGGCACTTCTCATAACTCATATTACTAGGAATTAGACTGTATAGGAATCATGTACGTCCGTCTTACGTTTATTTATGAAAATCATGTCAAAAGAAAGAAGGAAGAGTTTCACATACCTTATTGACGAACTAGCCAACTCAATATTCTAAATACGTCTTGACTAGCACTTCAACCTATATTAATGGTAACATGTTCATTAACCTTACCATTACTAGCATATGCTACGATTAAATGATAACTCGCTTTCTTTTCTATAAAATATCGGGCAGCACTTCCCCTATTTATGTGCATATCCACAACTTACAAATCAAGCCAGCAATACCAAATAACAATAACAACGTAAGGATATAACCAAAACAATCTCAAATATTCTATATACGCCATCATAACACATTCCTCCTCTTTACATTTATGCAATACAACAACTACAACAACTAAGGTTATTACTACCTCTATTTCTCATGTTAATCTAGCCCTTAAACCATATTAGAACATCCTTAAAAAAGTCCATCAACTCTAGCGACAACAACAAGAGTTCGAGTCCTATAATTTGCAACATAACACTCTTTTTACACCTTTATTCCTTTAGGACATGGAGTAGTAATTACTGTAACATATATACATGTTTATAGCTTACATTTCCAGTATTATAACTTAATGAATTATCCCCTTATACGTCGCATAATGTATTACAATTTTATGAAATTCTCGGCCACAACATGTCATAATTCCGTAACTTTTCTCTTACTTCCCTTGAATTCAATTCACCTTTCAATACTTCCATACAACCAATCTACAACTTTTAAGTATCAAGATTTCCTTCACTTTAACATATAATTAACGGGGACAATAATAACATAACAACAATCGAATCCAAATTTCACAAAAACAGTCCCTATTCGGTCCAATACCCCCAACATTCACATGCATTGTCATAATTCCAAGTTTCTCTTAACATAAGATCATTTCTTAAACTACAACAACATACACTTCAATTATACCATAACAAGAAGAATTCTTACCTAAAATTTGTGCCAAAAAAACCCATGAAAATCGGTCCTTGCATGCTCCAATTGCTTCACCATTTTCACCATTCTTCAACTTATAATTACATGCATGTATTTTACAAGTTTAACCCACCTCTCTCACATGTTTTTCTTCCAAGAATTTCATCTAAAAATCTGGAATTGTAGAGCAAGGTTTTAGGCCAGCAGTGGTATTTTTGCCACTGTTTTGGGTTTAATTTGCTTCTAATTTTGTAGAATGATTAATCTTGGAATGAAGGTTGATTGAATCTTAAATTTGCTAAGGAAATGTGTATCATTTTCGTTTGAGAGAAGAAGGGAGGGGAAGAGAGTGTTCTTCTTTTTGAATTTCTAAGTGGGGAAAAAAATATGAAGGGTTTGAAGACTTTTAAGGAAATAAAAATATGAAATTTCTTTATTGCAACTTAGTCCAATGCTCTTAATTGTCTTCTTAAATACCCCTCATGTAACAATTAAAGCTTAGATTCCACTTCTTCTAATTCCCGAAAATTTCATAATACCTCGTATCCTCGTTGTCGTAACTTTATATAATACGTTACTAATCCATAACAGAAATATATATAATTATCATCTTCAATTTTCATTGCCACGCTCGTTGTAACCAAAAAATTTTCGGAGTCACATCCTTTGTATACCAACTTCCGGATTAGCTTATATAAATATACTTTATATCCAATATTCGAATCTTATTTCTTAATGACGTTCTTAATTATCGCCTTAAACTTACGAGGTGTAACAACATCCGTCAAGCTATCCATAGATCTACGGCTAAGAGCATCTGCCACTACGTTTGCTTTCCCTGGATGGTACAAGATATCAGCATCATAGTCCTTTAGTAACTCAAGCCACCGTCTATGTCGTAGGTTCAACTCCTTCTACTTAAAGATATATTGGAGACTTATGATCTGTATAAACGTCAACATGAACACCATATAAGTAATGTCCCCAGATCTTCAAGGCATGAATCACCTCTGCTAGCTTCAAATTATGAGTGAGATAATTATTCTCGTGCTTCCTGAGCTTTCGGGAGGCATAAGCTATTAACATGCCATGCTACATTAACACACAACCTAGCCCAACACCTGAAGTATCACAATAAATAGCATACCCATCTAGTCTATCAGGAAGAGTCAGAACTGGAGCCGTAGTCAGCTTGTCTTTCAACAACTGGAAGCTGTGCTCACAAGCATCGGTTCACTGGAACTTAGTTGCCTTCTGAGTCAGCCTAGTCAAAGGCGCTAAGATTGAGGCAAACTTCTCCACAAACCTCTTGTAATACCCTGCTAGCCCCAAAAAACTGCGTACCTCAGTAGGTGTAGTAGGTCTGGGCCAAGTCTTCACTGCCTCAATCTTCTGTGTATCCACCCGAATACCATCAGCTCCGATAATATGCCCTAAGTACGCCACCGAAGTTAACCAGAATTCATACTTAGAAAACTTGGCATACAACTGCTGGTGCTGGAGGACCCTAAGTACTGTCCTCAAATGGTCTGCATGTTCTTGCTCTGAACGGGAATAAACCAGAATATCATCAATGAATACAATAACAAACGTATCCAGGAATGGCTTGAATACCCGGTTCATCAGATCCATAAATATTGTTGTGGCATTGGTCAGCCCAAAAGACATCACTCTAAACTCATAATGTCCATATCATGTTCTAAATGATGTCTTTGGAATATCTGACTCTCTTACTCGCACCTGATGATAATCTGACGGCAAGTCTATCTTCTAGAAACACTTAGCACCCTGCAACTGGTCAAATAAATCATCAATCCTGGGGAGGGGGTACATGTTCTTGATGGTTACCTTATTCAGCTGCCTATAATCAATACACATCCGCAGCGATCCATCCTTCTTCCTCACAAATAATACCGGTGCTCCCCAAGGAGATGTACTAGGCCTAATGAAGCCTTTTTCCAACAAGTCTCTCAGTTGCTCCTTCAACTCATTCAGCTCTACAGGTGCCATTCTATAAGGATGAATGGATATAGGTCGGGTATCTGGCAGTACATCTATACTGAACTCTATCTCCCGCTCTGGAGGAAGACCTGGAAGATCATTTGGGAATACATCCGGGAACTCACTAACTACCGGAATTGACTGAAGAGCCGGTACCTCTGCTTCCGTATCATGCACCCGAACCAAATGATAAATATATCATTTTCGAACCATCTTCCTTGCCTTGAGGTATGAAATAAACTTACCCCTCAGTGATGCTGTATTCCCCTTCCATTCTATAACTGGCTCGCCTGTAAACTGAAATCGAACCAACTTCTCCCTACAATCGACGTTAGCATAATAAGAAGCTAACCAATCCATACCCATGATAACATCAAAGTCAGTCATATCTAACTCTATCAAATCTGCTATGGTATGACGACTATATATATCCACCGAACAATTTTTATATACATGCTTAGCTATGACCGAATCTCCTACCGGTGTAGCTACCTCAAATAGTTCTATCGACTCAGGTTCTATCCCGATTCTACTAGAAACAAGGGAAGATATGTATGACAAAGTGGAACCTAGATCTATCAATGCATATACGTCACAGAAAAAGATCGATAATATACCTGTAACAACATCTGGTGAAGCCTCCTGATCACGTCTGCTGGCTAAAGCATATATGCGATTCGAAGGACCGCTAGAACTGGGAACTCCGCCACAGCCTCTTCCACGACCTGTTGGCATCTGAATACCCTGTCGTGTGGGGTGCAATACTATAGATGATGATGAACTAGCAACCGATCCTGTAGGCTAGGCCATACCGCCTGTACTGCTTCTATAAGGACATTCCTTCCTCATATGGTCTTGATGGCCGCAAGAAAAACAAGCACCAGTAGTAAGACGACATTCCCCAAGATGGGACCTACTACACTAAGAACACCGAGGCAAAGGTGGCCTCGACTGACTTGAACCCTTGTTCGCCTGTGAACCTGCAGTTCTGGGGTTCTGACCAGCTCTTGAATACCCCGTGAGGTCAAATCGTCTACCTGCGGACTGTGGAGGTGCACTCTGTGCTGGCTGGGAAGAATATCTGATATGTTTTTGAGGTTACCCGCCTCGAGACTCACCCGAATACCCCGCTGACCTGGCCCTCTTATGCTGGCCTCTATCGTGATCCATGTCTGGCTGAAGTCCCCGGTGTCTGTCTTCTACCCCCTGTGCATATGCCTGTATCCGGGCAATATTCATACCTGACTGAAGAGCCACCGCTATACAATCGTCAATCAAATAGCAGTCTAGTCCCATCACATATCGGTGCACTCTATCCGCCATATCCGCCACAATGGTAGGCGCATACCTAGCCAATGAATCAAACTCGAGACTATACTCCCGAATGCTCCTGCCACCTTGCCTCAAATGTAAGAATCTATCGACTCTGGCCCGTCTCATCCGATATGAAGCCAACTCAACAAACTCGATCTCCGAAGCCTTGATCACCCTCAATGTACGTTGCATCTGTCGGATAAACTTCTGCGGGTCATCCTCGAGCTTTGACCCAAAAAGCTCTAGAGGATTACAACTCAAAAAGTCACGAACCCTCAAACTGTCAGATCTACTTTCAACCCCAAGTCCTCGCTCGCGAGTCCGCCTCGCCACTAGTCCGCCGTCAGCTATACCGCATCTCTCACGGCTCGCCCTTCCGCCTCGGCCGAGGAGCCGAGGCTCAGTGCATCGGGCCTCGTGAGCTAGTGATGATGTTGCCCCCTAAACTAGAGCCTCTGGAGGTGGCGATGTAGCAGAGCTCGTCGACCGGGGTACATTCTCAGTCATAGACTGGGTCTGGACCCTAGTAACTCTCCGGGTTTGGCTAGTAGCTCCTGCTACTGATTTGCCCTTCTGGGAGGCTGTCTCTTTCTTCGGACGCATAGCTGTAAACACATTAATACGTCAAAGAGGGATCACCCTAATAACATAGCTCTAATGCACGATCTATGAGATGAAAGAATAGAAACGAATCCTAAATGTTCGACAGCCTCCTGCGTATAAGTATGGTGAACAATATACCCATACACAAGACTCTACTAGACACGGTCTGTAGACATTCCGAGGACTAACTGCTCTGATACCACTTTTGTCACGACCCGATCCGACGCGTTGTGAACATGGCGCTTAATCGACGCCTTATACCGACTGGCCACATGTAATCGATCGACACCGCGGCAATATGGAAAACTGTACCATACGCTATATAGCAAAAATAGGCAAGCCGACTAGGCTGCCTTTACACACGATTGAACATGTCTCCTAGGGAGTTACAACTAGCCAACACAATAAAATAGGCAAGACGACAAGGCTGCCACCACATAACATCACCTATATATAGGAACATCCCAAAAAACACAGTACAACAACACAGATGACCAAACCAGGTTTACAATCCACATACGTACAACCCACAACTGTCTACAGACCTCTAAGAATACGATAATGAAATATGACGGGACAGGGCCCCGTCGTGCTCCTAAATATACATGAGTCAAAAATAAGGTTTTGTACCAAAACGACTAAGCTCTGAAATAATAGAACTTTCCAACCAGCTGAGTAGAAGTCCTAGGCCTGAGGATCACCAAACTGAGAACTCACTGCGGCATTTAACGCAAATTCGAGAAAAGGGGGTTAGTACGAAATAATGTACTGAGTATTTAAAACATGAAGTACTATAAATAAGGTCATAACTGGCCAAGAGGTAACATGAGACAAGTATAATAATCAAATACTAAATCCAACTGTGTCATATAAAAGTGAGAGTCAACTGTGCCTTATAAAAATGAGAGTCATATCAAAATCATGGATGTCTGTCCGTATAATCACATATATATATACATATATTGTCATGTGTGCTTGTACCCGCATCATGGATACATGTCCATGGAATCATCATATACTATCATGGGTATTTGTACCCCGATCTTGGATACATGTCCATGAAATCATCATATATATATATAAACATTGTCGGCGCTCTAGTGAGGGACTCGGTGAATAAATGCAAGGATTGCGCACAAATATTGTCGGCTTGGGACTCGGTGAGGTGGAATAATAACACTTTGCACGAATTGCTATCATGAGCAACCATATGCAATTTAAATCATCATTTGACTCTCAATGAAATAAATAAAAGGTACTATCATGTCATGTATCATTTTAAATCATCATTTAGAAAATCAAAGCACTATATATCATGCATCATTAGGAATTAGGGTTCATTAGAACTATGTACGTCCGTCGTGCCCTTATTTATAAAAATCATACCAAAAGCAAGGGAGGATAATTTCACATACCTTTTAGTTGAACTAACCAACTCAATATTAGAATACGTCTCGTCTAGTACTTCAACCTATAATAATGGTAATACGTCCGTCAATTCTATGATTACTAGCATACTTTATATCGAATGACGACTCTCTTTTCTATAAAAATTCGGGCAGCATTTCCCCTATTTATATGCACATCCAAAACTACAAAGAAAGCCAACAACACCAATAACCAAACACGAATCAAGAGTATACTAAAACAGTTTCATATAATCGACTTATACCACCATTATACATCATTTCTCCTTACATTCATGGAATATAACCAAAATAGCAACCAAGGTGATTAATACACCTATTTATCATGTTCATCCAACCCCTTAATTATGTTAAAATAGTCCATTAAAATAGCCCACATTTCAACAACAACGAGAGCGAAATGCGAAACTTTTCTACACCTTTCTATACCTTAATTCTTTTAAGACATTTATCCACAATCACAACAATGTAAATGTATGTTGATAGTCTATAATTCCAGCATTATAACTTGACAAAACAGCCCCTAAAAGACAACACAACATATCCAACGATTTCATGCAAGTTTCGGCCAATACCCTCAATACCAAAGCTCTTTTCTTAACTCCTAAAAATCAAATTCACATTTCAACAATTCCATATAACAATTACAACTTTAAGTATCAATGTTTTCTTGAATTTTCAACATGCAATTAGTGACAATAATAACAATAACAACAATCAAACTCCATGGACACAAAACAGTCCCCAAATGGGTACCACACCCTCAACATCACATGCATGATCTTAAATTCCAAGTTTCTCCTAATACAAGTTAATTCCTTAAACTACAACAACATGCAACTCCAATTATACCATAAAAAGAATAATTCCTTACCTTAATTTTGCCAAAACAGTCCTCAAATTTTCGAACACTTCTCCATCTTTTTGTGCCCCATTTTCACCATTTCTTCAACTTAAAAATGACATGCATGTATTCTATAAGTTAAAATCTATCTTCCTTATAGGTTTTCCTTCAAAATAAATCATCCCAAAATATGGAAATTTGTGGGCAAAATCGGTCCAGCAGTGGCCGAATACCCACTTCTTTTGGAGTGTATTTTGGCTTATAATTTGTAGACGAACTAATCTAAAAAGAAGGAGTTAACAAAAGCTTCAATTCGGAAATGGAGAGGTGAGGATATGGAGTGAAAATGTGTTTGAAATGGAGTGGGAGATGAAAGGTTTAATGTGTAAGAGGAAATCTGAAAATTTAAATTGCAATTTGGTCCATTTCCCCTAATTAATTAATCTTAAATCCCACTTCTTTTAAATCCCGAAAATTTCATAAGGTCTCGTATCCCCGTTGTCATAACCTTATATAATACGTTACTAATCCATAACTCCGCTGAAAATATACGACTATCATTATTAGCTTCCAACGTCATACTCGTTGTAACCAAAATTATTCCGGGTGCATATTCTTTTGTATACTAATTCTCGGATTAGCATATATATACATACTTTATATCCAATATTCGAATCCTATTTTCTTAATGACGTTCTTAATTATCGCCTTAAAATTACGAGGTGTAACAGTTTTAGCTACATTAGATTTGAGTGTTGTTGTTGTTACCTTTATCACTAATTGCATATTGAAAATTGAAGAAAAACCTTGATGTTTAAGTTATAATTGGTTTAATGAGAGTGTTGAAACATGAAGTGGATTTTAAGGAGTTAACAAAAGAACTTTGGTAATTAGGCATTGTTGGCCGAGACTTGTATAAATTATTGAACATGTTGTGTTGTATTTTATGGGCTGTTTTGGTGGAGTTATGATGCTGGAAATATACGACTATCATTATTAGCTTCCAACGTCATACTCGTTGTAACCAAAATTATTTCGGGTGCATATTCTTTTGTATACTAATTCTCGGATTAGCATATATATACATACTTTATATCCAATATTCGAATCCTATTTTCTTAATGACGTTCTTAATTATCGCCTTAAAATTACGAGGTGTAACAGTTTTGGCTACATTGGATTTGAGTGTTGTTGTTGTTACCTTTATCACTAATTGCATATTGAAAATTGAAGAAAAACCTTGATGTTTAAGTTATAATTGGTTGAATGAGAGTGTTGAAACATGAATTGGATTTTAAGGAGTTAACAAAAGAACTTTGGTAATTAGGCATTGTTGGTCGAGACTTGTATAAATTATTGAACATGTTGTGTTGTATTTTATGGGCTGTTTTGGTGGAGTTATGATGCTGGAAATATACGTTATGAACATGTATATACGTTGTGGTAATTACTAATACATGTCTTAAAGGAATTAAAGAATAGAAAGGTGTTATGTCGCAAACTATAAGACTTGCACTCTTGTTGTTGTTGCTAGATTGATGGACTGTTTTTAAAGGTTGTTCTAATATGGATTAAGGAGATAAATTAACATGAGAAATAGATATATAATTCACCTTGGTTGTTGTGGTTTTTGTATTGCATGAATGCAAAGAGAAAGAATGTAAAATGGTAGCGTATATGGAGTATATGAGACTATTTTGGTTGTATATTTAAGTTACGTCTTTATTGGTATTGTTGGCTTTGTTGGTAAGTTGTGGATGTACATATAAATAGGGGAAGAGCTGTCCGAATTTTTATAGAAAAGAAAGTCGTCAATCGATATAACTTACGCTAGAAATCATAGAGTTAACGAGCGAATTACTATTGTTATAGGTTGAAGTGCTAATCGAGACGAGTTGTAGTTATAGAGTTGGTTATTTCGACAATAAGGTATGTGAAACCATCATTTCTTTCTCGTGGCATGTTTTACTTAAATGAATGTACGGCGGACGTACATAGTTTTAATGAATCCTAACTCCTAATGATACATAATGTGATAAGTGTCTTGATTTTCCAAATGATGATTTAAAATGATACATGATATGATAGTGCCTTTTATTTATTCCATTGAGAGTCAAATGATGATTTAATTTGTATAAAGTTACTCATGATATTCTATTCGTGCGGATATGACTATATGATTTCACCGAGTCCCGGGCCGGGTATGTACATATATGATGATTTCACACCGAGTCTCATAATGGGTCGGGTATGGTATGTATATGATTCACACCGAGACCCTCACTAGGGGGCCGGGTACGGTATGTATATGATTCACACCGAGACCTTCACTAGAGAGTCGGGTACGGTATATTTATGTACATGATTTCATTCACACCGAGACCCTCACTAGGGGTCCGGTTACGGTATATATATGTATATGACTCTCATTTTTATAAGGCACAATTGACTCTCATTTCATAAAGCACAGTTGTATTGATATTTGGATTATCATATTCGTCTCCTGACATCTCTTGGCCAGTTATGATCTTATTTACAGTACCTCATTTTTACATACTCAATACATTATTTCGTACTGACCCTCTTTTCCCGGGGGGATTGCGTTTCATGCCCGCAGGTACAGGTACTCCATTTGGTGATCCTCCAGTCTAGGATTCTCGTTCAACTGTTGGAGAGCTCCATTGATTCGGAGCCTAGTCATTTTGGTACAAAACATTATTTTTATTTATGCATATTCAGGGGTACGACGGGGCCCTGTTGTTACACCCCGTAATTCCAGGGTATATAATTGAGAACGTAATTAAGGAAATAAGATTTGAATGTTGGAAGGAAAGTATATTTACATTTTCTATATGGAATAATTTTCGATGCAACAAATGTGACGACCGGAATTAATATTAGTAGTTGAATTCTTTCCAATGGAGTTATGGACTTAGGATTGTATTATTAAATTTTGGCATTAAGAATATGAGGCCATCGAAAATTTCACAATTTTGGCTAAGTATGGAATTATTTTTGTGAAGAAAATTATGGGCGAACAAGAGGGTGACACGTGTCTCTCCCCACTTGTGTATAAGCTCCAATTATATAAGTGTATAGCAAGACTTAATATCTCACAAATATTATCATGACCCTAACCCCGGGCCCGCGACTGGTGCCCTACCTGGATACCCTTATACCCGTACCTCCCATATAACCAACGGAAGCGAATAAAACTCAAATAACAACACAAATCACGTGATAAAACTGGCAAGCTGACAAGGCCGCCACATTATATATAAAATACCCAAATTGCAACTGTACATATGTCCAACCCACACATGACTACAGACCTCTAAGAGTATAACAGTAACTATGACGGGACAAGGCCCCGCCGTACCCCTGAATGTACATAAGCCTGTAATAACAAAAATGTACCAAAGACTAGACTCTGGGACAATTGAGTTATCTCAACAGCTGAGCAAAGATCCTAAGCACGCGGATCAGCAAATTGAGTACCTACACCTGCGGGCATGAACGCAGTCCCCCTAAGGGGGTCAGTACAACAGGTACTAAGTATGTAAACATAAAGTACAGTAATGAAAATCATAACTGGCCAAAGAATGACATGGACAAGTATAAATATCAAATACTAGATCAAACCGTGTCATATGTGAATCAGGGCCAACTGTACCTTTTAAACTAACAGAGAGTCATGTCAACATCATGGGACGCCGGCCCATATACTCATCAAATGCATTTATATCTATATCAGTGTTGGAGATCGTACAACCCATCCCATTATATAATAGTGTTGCGGATCGTGCAACCTGTCCCAATAAATATATAAGTGTTGTGGATCGTGCAACCCGTCCCAATATATGTATACAAGTGTTGCGGATCGTGCAACCCGTCCCAATAGATATACAGATAACTATCAAGGCAACCTTGTGCAAGTTAAATCATCTTTGACTCTCATTAGAATAAAATGAATGAACTATCATTTTAGAAAACTCAAGGAACTATGATGTCATGTAATATTAAGGACTTGAACCCAAAAACACCATGTACGTCCGCCGTACATCCTTTTCTTTATAAACCCCAAGGCACTAGCCTTGAAACATCAAGTCACTTACTATTTGAAAATCAAGTTTACACTTTTAAAATCAAGTCAAGTATACTTTCAAAATCAAGTAACTTACACCTTTGAAACTAAGTGACTTATACTTTTCAAAATCAAGGCACTTTCACATCTTCCATTTTAGAAAACCCAAGACAATACTATGCCTTCCAATTTAGAATTAAGATCCAATAAAACTATGTACGTCCACCGTACACTTACTTTATACAACTAACAATACAATGGACTTTCATTTTAGAAAATCAAATAACATGCCAAAGGAGAAAGGATAGTTCACATACCTTATAGGCTACACCAACTTGACAACTAGAATACGTCTCAAGTAGTATTTCAACCTATAAATACCAATAACACTTCTATCAATTCTATGATACTAGTATACACTTATACTACATAATGAATCTCCTTTCGTATAAAAATTCGGGCAGCACTTCCCCTGTTTATACGTATTTTTCCACCTTTCAAGAAGGCCAATTTCAACGATAACCAAGGCACCAATTAAGGGCACAACAACAACCAAATGGGATTACACGCCTACTTTACGTGTAAAATTCAGCCTCTTAATCCATATAAAAACAGTCCATACTTCTACGACAATGAGGGTAAAATGTGAAGCTTACAACACCTTTATATACCCTTGTTCCTTTAGGACTTACGTTAGTGATTTACCACATTAAACATTCATAATGATACTAAATTTTCAGAATTAAAACACCCCAAAATAGTCCCTGAAATTGCACAACAATATCCAACAGATTTAGGCAGTTTTCGGCCAACACACCCTAAAGCCCTTTTCACAATTCCTTATAATCCAACTTACATTCCAACATGTTTATATAAACCATAACAACTTGTAACAACATGATTTCGTTCATTTTAACATGCGATTAGAGACGTTAAATAACAACAATAACCAACAAAATTTAAAGCGACAAAACTGTCCCCAAATCGGTAATCACCCGAAATGTCACAAAGGTTTCTTATACTCCATTTTTCTTGTTACAAGTTCTTCCCCTAACTACCACAACATGTAATTTATAATTACTTCAAGAGGAAGAAGAAAACTTACCAAAATCTTAGCCAAAAAACAGTCCACACATATGGCACACACTACTTCACTTTAGCACCACTTCTTTACGTTACAAATACACATGTAACTTCTACAAGCTTATATCCATCTTGCCTTCAAGTTTTTCCTTCCATAAGTTCATATATAAGCTTAGGGTTTCAAGATAGTTTCTTGCCAAAACCGTGACTTACTATATTGCAAGGTTAACTTGGCTTAGAACTTAGTCTTGGCGCTTAATCTTGGAAAGAAAATAAGTTGATCTTGTTCTTGTCTTTGGATATGTGGTTTTCGAAAATCTCAAGAGAAAGGAGAGATATGAGGTCTTGTATGGATGAAGATATTTGCAAGACAAGTGGAGGGAGCACTTGCCACCCTCCTATTGGCCAAGTATTTCTCTTCACAAAATTTATCTCCACACTTAGCCATTGTTTTCATGAAATTTCGATGGACCCAAGTCTTCCAATGCCAAGACTTAATTATTTAACACTTAGTCCACAATTCTATTGGAAAAAATTCAATTACTAGAATTAATTTTTGTCATCACATTAAACTCGAAAAATTTTCGTATAAGGAAATGTAAAAATCCTTTCCTTCCGACATTTCAATCTTATTTCTATAATCATGTTCTCACTTAGTAGCTATGAAATTACGGGACGTAACAAATATCTTCTCTTCAAACTCTTTTCTCTCTACCTTCTCTTGAAAGTCTCGAAAATCCTTGGCCAAGTGAAGAACAAGTTAACTTATTTTGCCAAGATTAAGCTCCTTAATTAAGTTCTAAGCAAAGTTGTTACTCCAAAATAGTGGGTCACGGTTTTGGCTTAAAAATTTTCTTGAAATCCTAAGCTTGGAGATGAACTTTTTGGAAGATAAACAAGAAAGTAAGATGGTTACAAGCTTGTAAAGGATACATGTATGTTGTTGCAACTCAAGAATCGTGCATGTTGAAGCAGTTTGACCGAGACTTTGGGGACTGTTTTGGCTAAAAATAAGGTAAGATTTCTTCTTCCTCTTTGAGAATAATGGAAGTTAAATGATGTTAATTAATGGATGAACTTGTATTAAGTGAAATGGAGAATAAGAAGTGCATGTCACAGTTTTGGCAAGTTAGCCGTATTGTGGGACTGTTTTGATATATTGGCTTTTAAGGAGTTATGGAACGAGCTTTGGTTTTGATTGTTGGCCGAGACTGCATGAAACTTTGGGACGTTGTTGTTGGAATATGGACTGTTTTTATGGATTGTTTTAATGTGGGTTAAGAGGCCGGATTGACATAAGAAGTAGGTGTGTGAATCACATTGGTTGCTGTTTTGAACTACCCTTAATTCGTACTTGGTTATTGATGTTATTGGCCTTGTTTGAAAGTTTTGGATGTGAGTATATATAAGGGAAGTGTCGCCCAAATTTTTATATAAAAGGAAATCATTATGTGGTATACCATATACTAGTATTCATGAAGTTGATAGATGTGTTATTGTTGTTATATGTTGAAGTACTAATTGAGACGTATTCTACTTATCGTGTTGGTATAGCCGATAAGATATGTGAAACTATCCTTTCTTCTTTTGGCATGAAATTATATGAAATGGGTGTACGACGAACGTACGTAATTCCATTAAGTCCTACATTCTATTTGATACATGATAAGAAAGTGCCTTGGCTTTTCTAAAATGAAAGTCATTCTATTTATTCCCTTGAGAGTCAAAAGATTATTTAAATTGCACATGGTTGCTCATGATAGCTATTCGTGCAAAGTGTTATTATTCCACTTCACTGCGTCTTTCATTAGAGGTAGGGCAGTATATGATTACACCGCATCCCATAATGGGCCGGGCAGATTCGTGCACAGTTGATGCGCGGTAAGATGCACACACTTTAAACGCAAGTGCACGTTATCGTGACAAGTAGTATAGTATTGATAAGACCGAATATCGTCCACAAGGATTAGGGTTCAATTACCAACTATCTATCTTTTGGTATCTATTTGGTAAATTGATATTTGGATTTGTTGTTTATAACTAAGAATTATGAAAGCTATTTAACTATAAGGGTTTACTTCAGTGGTGATGAGAATAGGGCTTCCACGTCTCCTCACTATCCGCTTATGCTACTTATTAATGCAATAACTTATGGTCTTCTTCTTTTGGAGAAAGCAGGTTTACGAAATCGTTTTATACTCCCGTTAGGGTTATATAAACACTCAACCCCAGTATTGCACCTTACCTACCTTTCGGTGATAAAGATAACTCTAAGGAGGATTAAGAACAAAAACCTAGTTAACCGTCACGCACCATGCGCAAAATTAGGGTTTTTAAGCCTCTCATTAACGCTACATAAATAATTGAGGTATTTTCATCCCCAATCCAAGAATGTCTACCCAACTTACAACATATTCACAATCCCCTCCTTTCGGAGTCTGATTAGAAATCATATAGTGATAATTAGTTGTCAATTAACTACCAAGCATTCAATTCAAATATTGCATAGATCTCAACAAGAAGAAGAATAATCATAAGCATGCATTAAATCATAACATAAATTTCTAGAGATTCAACATGGAAAGCCCTATAGAGGAATTAGTTCCTAGTCATTGACATGACAAGAACTAATCCCATGTTCTTCATAAAAACTGAAATAAAAACAAGAAAAGGAAGAGAAATTACTAAACTATGGTCTCCAATATCCAAGCAAGAAGCCTTGTGTTGTGCAAGAAGGGGAACCCTTAAAAACTGCCTAGGGTTCTCCTTTTATAGGCTGAAAACAGCCTCAACTTTTCCCTGCAGGCCTGGCCCAAAATCCGTCTGAAAAACTTATTTTTCCGCTGGCGCCGCATGCGCACAGCCATGGGCGCCGAATCTCGCAATCCGTCGGATGATTTGGCGCCGCGACCGATTGGCTGTTCGAGGCACCGCGGCCGCAACTTCTGTAGCTTCTGGATGTTTAGCGCCGCGCCCGCACTGCATGTCGAGGCGCCGCGACGAGTCTTCGCAGCCTCTCTAGATAGTGGCGTGGCGCCCCCGCTTCCGATCAGAGGAGGCCGCGGCTGGTGCAGGTTTCACTGCTCGCCACTTTCTATTTTTAGCTCGAATCTCCTCTTGCCCTCTTTAGCTCCTTTTCCGCCATTTGGCCATTTTAACCACTTTGACTCAAAAGAAAGGAAAACTATCCTAATACGACACTTATATGTGCAAAACGGACAAAAGACTAACTAAAATCGACTAAAAGGTGTATATAAAATACACCGATCAAATACCCCCAAACTTAACATTTGCTCGCCCTCGAGCAAAGATAGAAAGAAAGAAATAAAAGACTCAAAGAACGAAAATAAAAGACTCACTGCCATTGATTACTTTTGCTGCATTAGTGTTAACTAGAAAAACATGAAGGTTAGCAAAATAATATGCAGGAACATATAGCATGACATTTCAGCACATTAAGCTAGATATTTCGCAAACTCATATTCATCATGGTTAACGGAAGTCAATATACTAAATTATGCATGAGAATTCAAAAATCCTACGGCATGCTTACTTGCTATTCTCCACTAATTCTGGATATGCATAAAAGAGATCTTCAGGACTTTAAGGGTTGTAATGTAGGCTTAGGTATAGGTAGGTAAAAATAGACATTTTTGGCTCATTTCGTGTACCATAAGCTCTTCAACTTTTCAGTATTTCCCTTTTCTTTTTGTTCTTTTCTTCATTTCAATTCTATCTTTCCCCTCTTTTGTTTTGGGAGAGTGAAGTATATAAAAATGACAAGCACCCCCAAACTTAGGTTTTTGCCTATTTCTTATTACTTTTTTTTATTGGGGTGCAACAGGCTTATTCACTCTTTTTGTCTTTTTTTTAACACAATGTATTCCACTAATTCATATTTTTACTTATGGCACAATTTGTGGGAATATAGGGTGTCAAAGAAGAAGTTTCAATATTTGGCTCAATGGGGCTGACTAGGGATCTTTTTAAAGTCCGGGATAGAAAAGAATGGTAAGAATTGGCTATCAAAGAAATGCCTGAGTCATCTCCCTAACATGCATATCCTAACTATTTCGCCTCAAATAGCAAGAAGTCATAACACATAAGTATTTATCCTTTAGCATGCATAATTAAAGCACGAAACTCCAACTAGACAGATTCTGTGAGTTTTTGGCATATCTAACCTAAGTGTTTAGATAGTTGCTTCAATTCCGTTACATTATTCCACCTTACTTCACTAGGTGTTTCTAGCAACTACAACATTCATGATCTTTGACAGGCAATTATGACTCAAAAAGAAAATTTTTTGGTGACTCAAAATAAACATAAAACAATAAAAAAAGACTTAAATAAAACATATCATGACACAAATAAACAAGATACACATAAAACACCCCCAAACTTAAATCACACATTGTCCCCAATGTGTGTAGACTCAAAGACACTAAAAAAAAAAACACTTACAGACTTTGGCTAAAATGGTGGTGGTGGCGGTGGATAATGCATCGACCATTGGTTGAACAGGAAACTCATCTCGTCATATCACTGGTGCACCGCTGTCGCCTCGCTCAATTCTTGTTGCGCCTTGTCGCAACTCACGCCGCCCCTGTCTCAACTCATTTTGTCCTTGTATCAATGTGCCGAAATGTTGCATCATCATTCTGCAGTTCTCGAGCACTTTCTCCATCATCGACCGGAGGTTCCGCTTCGGTTGGTGGTGGCTAGGTCTCGCCGCATATTGAGCCCCTATTTCGTGCTCATCCTCGCTCATGCGCCTGCTGCTGCTGGTTGTACTTTCTTCTTCCGTCGCTTGGGGGCTTGGAGTGCGGAAAGAGTGCACTATCCCACAGACACCGATTGGTTCCTCTCACGAGTATCGGTAGGATTGGGACCCCACTCATGTGACATAGCTTGGTGATAACTGAGCCATGTCCCAATCCACCTGTTGTTACCAACCTGCTGATTTCCTCAATGCTCTGCACTATTTCTTTCCCCACATCAATTGTTTTCCCCGTCATGATCCCATATATCAATTTGATCCTATCTTACGCACTCGTGAAGTGTGATGGGATCGACGCACTGATGAAATATAGCCAACCCTTGGCTGCTTTGTTGAACTAGCACCTGCTCAGTCCTCTTGACCCATTTCTTGCAAGATCAAATGCAACCCCAGGATAGCTCACTGTGTCTGCAATGTTATTCCAGCCGATGTTGGAGTTGCTTCTAGACTATGTTCTAAAGAGGTTACAATCGTCACTCTCTTCAACATCAACTGTCTTCAGTTGTATATTTATATCTTCTGCCGTCACAGGCACATAATGTCCCCTTACAAAGCATCCCCTTTCCACCTTCTCCGGGAAGTTGGCATAAAATTCACGCACCATTGTTGTGTTCATTGGTGATATTTTCTCCGGATTTACAAATCTCCTCCACCCCCTTAACTCAATCATTGCCCGAATGGGCTCATAAACATCTTCTTCCCCATATGACTCCCTCTGGTAGTCCATTCCCCTTTCTGGTATTAAGGTCCGCATCGCTTTTTGTATCTTTGGAAGGCTTGGTAGCTCACAAACCTAGTATCATCGTATTGTGGGGTTGGGGTGGATGTGAAGGCTCTTCTTTTTCTGGTGGACATTTTTAAAACAGTTTCTGCAGCTTACAACTTAGTGGCACAAATGTTTCCTACACAATCAACAACTAGCAGCGAACACAACACCCCCAAACTTCAACTCTTCTACCCAATACCCTACCTCCTCTTTTACTCCTTCTCCAAACTTCACAATCAATTTTTCAGCACCCAAACTACTTCACAACTGCAATACTCCTTCAAACTACTACCTCCTGTGACTTTAGTAAAGATCTCAAGAACGGAAAAAGATTACCTTTTTATGAGAAGATTCAAGCTGTTCTTGTTTCAATTGGTGGTTTGAGGCTATGTAATGGAGCTTCGTTGTTTGAGATAGCTATGGGTTTTTAGGAATTTAAGAGTTTTGGTTGTGGTTGGGTTGGATTTGTGGTCAAATTTTTGGAATTTCGTGGGTATTTGGAGAGGGACAGTTAGGTTTTTGAAATTGGAATTGGGGAAAGATCTGGTTTCTGGGCGTTTTAAGTTTCTGGATTTCCGCTTAGGCGCCGCGGCGCCCAATCTTCTGCACTCCTTCGGGACTTTCTGCGCCGCGGCCCTGTTACGGGGAGCCGCGGCGCCTAAACTTGGCAAATTTTCTGGATGCCGCGCTCGCCTGGCCATGGCGCTTAAACTTCAGCGCCTACAGTCTTTGGCGCGCTACCGCTTCCCGGGAGCCGCGGCGCTTACCCGCTTTTCTGGAAATCCCTGCTTTTCTTCAGCTTTTCGCCCTTCAGTTTATTGACCTGTACCTGTCAATCACAGCACAAACACAATAACCCAAGACCGTGAGATTGTCCTAGACAAAATAAAATAAACTAACGACAGAAATTAAAATAACATAATTGAAAACGTTGGGTTGCCTCCCAACAAGCGCTGTCTTTAACGTCTTTTAGCCGGACGCAAGTTCCTTGGCTTTAATAACCGTGGGGTGGATCAAGCCCCCAACTAATCTATTTCCTCCACATTTTGCGTTTTCTTTTTCTTCTTTTCTTCTTAGCTTTATCAGTAAGAGGGAGTTCAGGAACACATACCTCCTTTAGTGGAATTTCGGCAAATCATGCCTGCTTTCTTGGGCTCATCTCTCTTTGGTTGACTTGTATTGGCTCGCAAGGGGGTTTGATGGTGCTGATTGCAAAGCACCCACTCATGGTTGGTGGCTCAATGACGTGTTTAAAAACTTTAAACACCATTTCTTCATTCTTCACCCTTAATGTTAACTCTCCTCTTTCAACATCAATCAAAGCTCTCCCCGTTGCTAGAAATGGCCTCCCCAATATGATAGGGATTTCCGCATCTTCTTCCATATCAAGAATGAGGAAGTCTGCAGGAAAGAAGAATTTTCCTACTTTCACAATTACGTCCTCAATCTTGCCTCTTAGATGAACCACTGTCCTGTCGGCCAGTTGCAGGCTTACTGTGGTTGGTTTGGCCTCACCCAACTCCAATCTTTTAAATACTTACAAGGGCATCAGATTTATACTCGCCCCTAAATCACATAAAGCTCTGTTGCAAGTCACCCCGCTGTGCAAGGTAGTGTAAAGCTTCCAGGATCCTTTAGTTTTGGTGGAAACTTCTTTCGCAAGATAGCACTACACTCTTACATTAGTGCTACTATCTCATATTCCGACCTTTCTTCTTTTTCCCCAAGATCTCCTTCATAAACTTGAAATAGGAGGGCATCTGCTCTAATGCTTCTATGAAAGGTATGTTGATATGCAGCTTCCTAAATGTCTCCAAAAATTTGGAGAATTGTTTATCAACCGCCTTTCGCTGTAGTCTCTGGGGAAAAAGGATCTTCTCTGTATACTCCTTCTCTGGAGCTTTCTACTCTGGTGGGCTCAATCACCTTCTCTTTTTCTAACTCTACCTTCTTCTCAACTACTAGCTGAGGTGACTGCTGCTCCAACTGTTTGACGCTTCTCAATTGCACTGCCTGGCATTGCTCCATTGGATTTACATCTGTGTTGCTTGGCAATGTCCCCTGTGGCCTGCTGTTTGCCTGCTTTGATAGCTGACCCACTTGTGTTTCCAAGTTCCTGAATGAGGATCTAGCTTCATCATGGCGAGTGCAGGCATTGCAGTCTTTATCTGTTGCCACTCGTCGCTTTTCTTCTTGAACCGGTGCATTGAGCTGCTGAGAGGCTGAATGAATGAAGGCTGCTGATTACAGTTCTGCGGAGTTCTGCATCGCCTCTGTATTGGTTCTCGCGCCTCGTATTGATTCTGTTGCCCTTGGTATTGGTTCGCTGGTTCTCGTGCTTTCTGCGCCTCGGGTCTCTTCATGAGAAATTTGGGTGGTTCCTCCACCCTGGATTATAAGTGTTGGAGTAGGGGTTGTTCTGTTGCCTCTGATAATTACCTATGGCCTGACACTCTGCCTGCTCCATTGGTATATTGTTGGGATCAGCTGAAGGACACCTATCAAATGTATGTGGGCCACCACATATCTCACATCTTTTAGGCATCTGCACGCATTTATCGACCTTTGTATGTTGCTGCAACTGTTTCGCTAAAAGGGCCACTTGGGCATTCAAGTCAGCAATAGCATCTATTTCGTGGACTCCCACTGTTCTTCTCCCACTTGTCGACCTCTCTTCTGTGACATTATTGTTAGTGGTCATATCTTCTAATAACTCATGAGCGTCGTGGGCTGTTTTCCTCATGAATGCTCCACCGTCTTTGCATCTATAATGGTTCAGTTGTCTTTGCTCGGCCGTTGTAGAAGATGTGGATCAAGTTCCACAACTCAATGCAATGGTGTGGGCACTTTCTCTGTAGATCTTTGAACCTTTCCCAAGCTTCATATAAGGACTCTCCATCTGCTTGGTAGAAGTTTTTCAACTCCCCTCTCAGTTTTGCTGCTTTACACGGGGGAAAGAACTTGGCTAGGAATTTACACTGCGTGCCATGTAAAAATCGTGACGGCGGCAGGAATTCAACCATACTTTTGCTCTATCCCTGAGTGAGAAGGGAAAAAGCCTCAATCTGACGGCATCATCAGTAACGCTGTTATATCTGAAAGTTGCACATAGCTCCAAGAAATTCGCTATGTGCATATGTGATCCTCCATGTGATCCTCCGAATTGCATGTGGTTGTACCATGCTCGTAATCGCGGCTTTATCTCGAAGTTGTTGGCCCTATGTAGGGAGCCTAATGCACGTATGTGCTCCATTCACTCTTGGCGACATAGTCCCCAAACTCCTTTCTGGCTGGATTTGGACTCTCTCCTCCACGTCTATTGGCATTTGCCGAGGCACTCCTGGGTTAAGTTGATTTTCACCTAACCCTTCTCTCATCATGTTATTGTTTTGACCTCCGTCCATTTCTATCAAAGTTGCAATCCGCTGATTCTTTCTGTTCTGTTTGCAGGTTTTCTCAATCTCTGGATTGAAGGGAACAAGAGTATCTGCTCCTCTTCTCCTTCGCATAAACTGATTTCCTGAAATAGATCAAAAACAAACAACCAATCACGGTACCTCGAATTTTCTGAATATAATAAAAAAAAACGTAAAAATTAAAAATAACAATAAAAATTAAACACCAAATTAGAAATTTAAAATAGACAAATTTGATATTGAACTATGCCTAATCCCCGGCAACGGCGCCAAAAACTTGATGCGCGGTAAGATGCACACACTTTAAACGCAAGTGCACGTTATCGTGACAAGTAGTATAGTCTTGATAAGACCGAATATCGTCCACAAGGATTAGGGTTCAATTACCAACTATCTATCTTTTGGTATCTATTTGGTAAATTGATATTTGGATTTGTTGTAAATAACTAAGAATTATGAAAGCTATTTAACTATAAGGGTTTACTTCAGTGGTGATGAGAATAGGGCTTCCACGTCTCCTCACTATCCGCTTATGCTACTTATTAATGCAATAACTTATGGTCTTCTTCTGGAGAAAGCGGGTTTACTGAAATCGCTTTATACTCCGTTAGGTTATATAAACACTCAACCCAAAGATTGCACCTTACCTACCTTTCGGTGATAAGGATAACTCTATAGGAGGATTAAGAACAAAAACCTAGTTAACCGTCACGCACCATGCGCAAAATTAGGGTTTTTAAGCCTCTCATTAACGCTACATAAATAATTGAGGTATTTTCATCCCCAATCCAAGAATGTCTACCCAACTTACAACATATTCACAATCTCCTCCTTTCGGAGTCTGATTAGAAATCATATAGTGATAATTAGTTGTCAATTAACTACCAAGCATTCAATTCAAATATTTGATAGATCTCAACAAGAAGAAGAATAACCATAAGCATGCATTAAATCATAACATAAATTTCTAGAGATTCAACATGGAAAGCCCTATAGAGGAATTAGTTCCTAGTCATTGACATGACAAGAACTAATCCCATGTTCTTCATAAAATCTGAAATAATAACAAGAAAATGAAGAGAAATTACTAAACTATGGTCTCCAATCTCCAAGCAAGAAGCCTTGTGTTGTGCAAGAAGGGGAACCCTTAAAAACTGCCTAGGGTTCTCCTTTTATAGGCTGAAAACCGCCTCAACTTTTCCGCAGTTCGCCCAAAATCCGTCTGAAAACCTTATTTTTCGTCGGCGCCGCTGCGCCATGGCGCCGGAATCTCGCAATCCGTCCGGATGATTTGGCGCGCGACCGATTGCTCGGCGAGCCATGGCCGCACAGAACTTATGTAATACCGGATGTTTAGCGCCGCGCCGCACTTTCTGTCATGAGGCGCCGCGACGAAGTCTTCTGCAGCCTCTCGATAGTGGCGTCGCGCCGCTTCGATCGCATGAGGCCATGGCTAGTCTGGTTTCACCTGTTCGCCACTTTCTCTGTTTTTAGCTCTGGAATCTCCTCTTTTGCCCTCTTTTAGCTTCTTTTCCGCCATTTGGCCATTTTAACCACTTTGACTCAAAAGAAAGGAAAATTATCCTAATACGACACTTATATGTGCAAAACGGGACAAAAGACTAACTAAAACTGACTCAAAAGGTGTATATAAAATACACCGATCAACAGTCCCTTATATGTTCATCACATCCTTCACTAGAGGGCCGGACAGTATATGTATATGATTCCATGGACATGTATCCATGATGCGGGTATAGATACCCATGAATAACGAGACCCTCACTAGGGGGTCGGGTATGATATGTATATGATTTCATGGACATGTATCCATGATACTGGTATAGATACCCATGACAGTATATGATTATATGGACATACATTCATGATCTTGATATGACTCTCACTTTTTAAAAAAGGTACAGTTGACTCTTATTTTATATGGCACGGGTGGATCTGGTATTTTGATTATCATACTTGTCCCCTGTAATTTTTTGGCCAATTATGATCTTATTTACTGTAGTTTATGTTTACATGCTTGGTACATTGTTGTACTGACCCCTTTCTCCAGGGGGCTGCGTTCATGATCGCAGGTATAGGTACTCAGTTTGGTAATCCTCGAGCTTAGGATCTTTGCCCATCATTTTGAAATAGCTCCATTGTTCCGGAGCCTGTCATTTTGGTACAGATCTTTGATTATAGTCTTATGTTGTTCAGGGGTACGACGCGGCCTTGTCCCGTCACATTTCATTATCAAACTCTTAGAGGTCTGTAGACAAGTGTGGGTGGTTAATGTGTACTTGGACATGTATATATTGTAGTTCGTTTTGAACATATTCTCTATATAGTGGCAGCCTTGTCGTCTTGACTATTTTTATAAAATGAGTTTACTATTACAATTCAGGGGACATGATCCCTTTGTTATATGGCGTTACGAGTCTCAGTCGGGTATATTTGATGTATGGGTATAAGGGTGCCCAGGTAGGGCACCAGTCGCGGCCCGTCGGTTCGGGTCGTTATAAAAGTGGTATCAGAGCAGTTCGTCCTCGGAATGTCTACAGACCGTGTGCAGTAGAGTCTTGGTTATTGGTGTATTTTGCACCACACCTATAAACAGGAGGCTACAATACATTTATGATTGGTTTCTATTCTTTCATCTCATGGGTCGTGCGATAGAGCTATGTTAGTAGGATAATCCCTCTCTAACGTATTATTGTGTTACAACTATGCCTCTGAGGAAAGCGACAGTGGCCCAGAAGGGCAAATCAGTAGCAAGAGCTACTAGGCAGACCCATAGAGTTACTAGGGCATATGCCCAGTCTATTCCTGAGATTGTACGTCAGTTTCCGAGCTCAGTTACACCGTCATCACCAGAGGAGCTTAGAGCAGCTCCAGAGGCCCCGATACTTGAGCCTCTAGTTCCTCAGCCAGGGGCAGAGGATAGGGCCATGAGAGATGTAGTTTAGCTCCTTACTAGATTGGTGGCAGGGCAGAACCGCAGACAGGGAACATGAGTTGACCCTAGGTCTGACATTTTGAGGGTTCGTGATTTCTTGAATTGTAACCCTCCAGAGTTTTTCGGGTCACAGCCCGAGGATGACCTGCAAGAGTTTATCTGACAGATAAAGCGTACCTTGAGGGTAATCAGGGCTTCGGATACTGAGTCTGTGGAGTTGGCTTCGTATAGGATGCGGGATATAGCTACAAACTGGTATGAGTCTTGGGAGTTTTCTAGGGGAGAGGATGTTCCTCCAGGTACATGGGATGAGTTTACATAGGCCTTACTTGGTCACTTATTGCCTCCAGAGATCAGGAGGGCTAGCGTTGACAGATTCCTACATTTGAGGTAGAGTGGCAGGACCATTCGCGAGTATAGCCTGGAGTTTGATTTATTGGCTAGATATGCGCCTACGATTGTGGCTGATATGGCTGATAGAGTTCATCGTTATGTGATGGGACTCGATCGCTATTTGACTGATGGTTGTATAGCAGTGGATCTTCAGCTAGGTATGGATATTGCCGGATCTGAGCATATGCACGAGGTAGAGCAAGACATAGAGGCGTCGATCGAGCGAGATCACGGCGAGGCGGCGTAAGAGGGCTAGGTCGGCTGGATATTTTGGTGATTTTCAAGGTTGGCAGCCTCGTGGCGGAGTTCGATATCCTTCGGCCCGATGCAGAGTGCACCCACGCGATCTGGGTAGGATATTCGATCGTAAGAAATTATTCGGGAGCCGGTGAGCTCGAGGGCTTGTGTTCGCAGATATACAGGGGTTCTAGCCAGTCGAGGCCACCTTTGCCTCAGTGTACTCGGTGTGGTAGGTCACATACTGGGATATGTCATTCGGGTACAGGTGCATGTTTTGCTTGCGGCCGTCAAGGCCATATGATGAAAGATTGTCCTTCTAGAGGTAGTACAGGTGGTATGGCTCAGCCTATTGGATCAGCTGCTGGTTCATCATCTTCCATAGATATGCGCCCCGCAGGGCAGGGTGTTCACATGCCAGCAGGCCGTGGTAGAGGTCGTGTCGCAGTTTCTAGTTTTGGCGGTCCTTTGAACCGCATTTATGCTTTGGCCAGTAGATACAACCAGGAGGCGTCACCGAATGTTATCACAGGTATATTATTGATCTTTTTCTGTGACGTATATGCCTTGATAGATCCAGATTCCACTTTATCCTATATATCTCCCATTGTTGCTAGTAGAATTGGAATAGAACCTGAGTCGATAGAACCATTTGAGGTATCTACATCAGTAGGAGATTCGATCATGGCTAGACGGGTATATAAAAATTGTTCGGTGGTTATATATAGTCGCCGCACCATAGCAGATTTAATAGAGTTAGACATAACTTCCTTTGATGTGATTATGGGTTTGGATTGGTTAGCTTCTTGTTATGCTAAAGTTGATTGTAGAGAGAAGTTGGTTCGATTTCAGTTTCCAGGTGAACCAGTTATAGAATGGAAAGAGAATACCGCATAGCCGAGGGGTAAGTTTATTTCATACCTCAAGGCAAGGAAAATGGTTAGAAAAGGCTATATTTATCACTTGGTTCGGTTGCATGATACGAAAGCTGAGGTATCGACTCTTCAGTTAGTTCCGGTAGTTAGTGAGTTCCCAGATGTATTCCCAGATGATCTTCCGGGTCTTTCTCCAGAACGGGAGATAGAGTTCACTATAGATTCACTACCAGATACTCAACCCATATCTATTCCTCCCTATAGAATGGAACCTGCAGAGCTGAAGGAGTTGAAAGAGCAGCTGAGAGACTTGTTGGAAAAAGGATTCATTAGGCCTAGTACATCACCTTGGGGAGCACCGATATTATTTGTGAAGAAGAAGATGGATCGTTGCGGATGTGTATTGATTATAGGCATCTAAATAAGGTGACAATCAAGAACATGTATCCCCTCCCCAGGATTGATGATTTATTTGACCAGTTGTAGGGTGCTAAGTGTTTCTCGAAGATAGACTTGCGGTCAGGTTATCATCAGGTACGGGTCAGGGAGGCAGATATTCCTAAGACAACATTCAGGACCCGATACGGGCATTATGAGTTTAGGGTGATGTCTTTTCGGTTGACCAATGCTCCAGCAGTATTTATGGATTTGATGAACCGGGTGTTCAAGCCATTCTTGGATATGTTTGTTATCGTGTTCATTGATGATATTCTGGTCTATTCACGATCAGAAAAGGAGTATGAAGACCATTTGAGGATGGTACTTAAGGTACTCCAGCACCGACAGTTGTATGCCAAATTTTCTAAGTGTGAATTCTGGTTGGCCTCAGTGGCATTCTTGGGGCATATTATCGGAGCTGATGGTATTCGGGTGGATACATAGAAGATTGAGGCAGTAAAGACTTGGCCCCTACCTACGACACCTACGGAGGTACGCAGTTTTATGGGGCTTGCAGGATATTACAGGAGGTTTGTGGAGAAGTTTGCCTCGATTTCAGCGCCTTTAACAAAGCTAACTCAGAAGGCATCTAAGTTCCAATGGACGGATGCTTGTGAGAAAGGCTTCTAGTTGTTGAAAGACAAGTTGACTACGGCTCCAGTTCTAACGCTTCCTGAGGGACTAGAGGGTTATGTGATTTATTGTGATGCTTCGGGTGTTGGGCTTGGTTGTGTGTTGATGCAGCATGATAAGGTTATAGCTTATGCATCCCGACAACTCAGAAAGCACGAGAAGAATTACCCTACTCATGATTTGGAGTTAGCGGCAGTGATACATTCCTTGAAGATATGGAGACATTATTTATATGGAGTTCATGTTGATATTTATACGGATCACAATAGTCTCCAATATATCTTCAAGCAGAAGGAGTTGAACTTACGGCAGAGACGGTGGTTAGAGTTACTTAAGAACTATGATGTTGATATTCTATACCACCCAGGGAAAGTCAATGTGGTAGCAGATGCTCTTGGCCATCGATCTATGGGTAGTTTGACGGATGTACAGCCGGAAAGAAAGGAGATGATTCGTGAGATACACCAGCTAGCGAGCCTTGGAGTCCGGTTGGCCGATTCTGGAGATAGTGGAGTTCTTATTCGAGGAGTTGCCGAGTCCTCTATCGTAGAAGAGGTGAAGAGGCATCAGTATGAGGATCCTGTTCTGGCACGGTATAGAGATGCAGCCCTTCGAAAAGAGAAGACTCTATTTGAGGTTGCACCTGATGGGGTGCTACGGTACGAAGACATATTGTGTGTACCAGATGTTGCAGGGCTACGACAACATGTTATGTTAGAGGCACACAATGCTCGGTATTCTATTCATTCGGGGTCAACGAAGATGTATCACGACCTTAGATGTTTGTATTGGTGGGATGACATGAAAAAGGACATAGCGAAGTTCATTGCTCAGTGTCCGAATTGTCAACAGGTTAAGGTTGAGCATCAGAAGTCCGATGGCTTATTACAGGAGATAGAGATCCCAACTTGGAAGTGGGAAGTGATTAATATGGACTTTATTACAGGCTTACCTCGCACTAAGAGAAAGTATGACTCCATATGGGTTATTGTGGTTAGGCTGACGAAATTAGCCCATTTACTTCCAGTCAGGACTACTTACTCAGCTGAGGACTATGCTAGGTTGTACATCAGGGAGATAGTGAGACTGCATGGGATTCCTACATCTATTATATCGGACAGAGGATCTCAGTTTACAGCTAACTTTTGGAGATCGTTCCAGAAGGAATTGGGGACACAAGTGAGTCTCAACACAACATTTCATTCTCAGACTGATGGGCAGGCAGAGCATACTATTCAGACACTAGAGAATATGTTGAGATCCTGTACTATTGACTTCAGGGGTAGCTGGGATAATCATTTACCACTTGTTGAGTTTGTCTATAATAATAGCTACCATTCTAGTATCCAGATGGCCCCGTACGATGCCTTATATGGGAGAAAGTGCAGGTCACCTATTGGTTAGTTTGATGTGGGAGAGACTAAGTTACTTGGCCCGGACATGTTTCAGCAAGATGTGGATAAGGTGAAGCTTATCCAGGAGAGATTATTAGCAGCCCAGAGTTGACAGAAGTCGTATGCAGATAATCAACGTCGACACTTATAGTTTCAGTTTGATGATTGGGTATTCTTGAAGGTATCACCCATGAAGGGTGTGATGAGATTTGGTAAGAAAGGGAAGCTTAGTCCGAGATTCATTGGGCCTTATCAGGTTATTCATAGGATAGGCAAGGTTGCCTATGAGTTGGATCTACCATCTGATTTGGAAGCGGTACATCCGATTTTTCATGTATCGATGTTGCGTAAGTATATTGGTGATCCTTCTAGAGTATTCCCTGCGGATGATGTTCAGGTGATGGAGGAGTTGACTTATGAGGAGAGTCCTGTAGCTATACTTGATCGTCAGGTGAGACGGTTACATACCAAGGATGTATCTTTTATTAAGGTGTTGTGGCGAAACAATAATAGGGAAGCGATGACGTGGGAAGCAGAAAATGCGATGAAGAAGAAGTATCCCCACTTGTTCCCTACGCCTACAGGTAATTCGATTCCTTATTTGACTACATTGATTGGTGAATAATACATGTGTTATATTGTGGCCATGTGAGAAATCTTTGGATTTGCTGAGTATTATTGGAACTTGTAGAAGAAGAAGAGATTAAGTGATAAAAATGTGTGCTGTGAATTTCAGGCACAACCTCAAGAACAGATCGCGGTCTGAAACTTTAGAGAGTCAGAGAATTTCGCACAGGGCACCGACGTGCAGATCGCATACCGACACTAACAAGTATATGTTGATAGGTTTAGTTAAAGGAGAATATGCCGAAATTTTTATAACTTGAGACCTATTATGAACATTCGGGGACGAATGTTTCTAAGGGGGGAAGAATGTTACACCCCGTAATTTCAGGGAATATAATTGAGAACGTAATTAAGGAAATAAGATTTGAATATTGGAAGGAAAGTATATTTACATTTTCTATATGAAATAATTTTGGATGCAACAAATGTGACGACGGGGATTAATATTAGTAGTTGAATTCTTTCCAGTGGAGTTATGGACTTAGGATTGTATTATTAAATCTTGGAATTTAGAATATGAGGACATCGAAAATTTCACAATTTTGGCTAAGTATGGAATTATTTTTGTGAAGAAAATTATGGGCGAATAAGAGGGTGACACATGTTCCTCCCCACTTGTGTATAAGCTCCAATTATATAAGTGTATAGCAAGACTTAATATCTCACAAATATCTTCTCTTCAAACTCTTTTCTCTCTACCTTCCCTTGCAAGTCTCGAAAATCCTTGGCCAAGGGAAGAACAAGTTAAATTATTTTGCCAAGATTAAGCTCCTTAATTAAGTTCTAAGCAAAGTTGTTACTCCAAAACAGTGGGTCACGGTTTTGGCTTAAAAACTGTCTTGAAACCCTAAGCTTGGAGATGAACTTTTTGGAAGATAAACAAGAAAGTAATATGGTTACAAGCTTGTAAAGTATACATGCATGTTGTTGCAACTTGAAGAATTGGTGCACAAGTGAAGCAGTTTGGTCGAGACTTTGGGGACTGTTTTGGCTAAAAATAAGGTAAGATTTCTTCTTCCTCTTTGAGAATAATGGAAGTTAAATGATGTTAATTAATGGATGAACTTGTATTAAGTGAAATGGAGAATAAGAAGTGCATGTCACAGTTTTTGCAAGTTAGCCGAATTGTGGGACTGTTTTGATATATTGGATTTTAAGGAGTTATTGAAAGGGCCTTGGTTTTGGTTGTTAGCCGAGACTGCATGAAACTGTGGGACGTTGTTGTTGGAATATGGACTATTTTTATGGACTATTTTAACGTGGGTTAAGAGGTCGGATTGACATAAGAAGTAGGTATGTGAACCACATTGGTTGCTGTTTTGAACTACCCTTAATTGGTACTTGGTTATTGATGTTATTGGCCTTGTTTGAAAGTTGTGAATGTGAGTATATATTGGGGAAGTTCTGCCCAAATTTTTATATGAAAGGAGAGTCATTATGTGGTATAGCATATACTAGTATTCAAGAAGTTGATAGACGTGTTATTGTTGTTATAGGTTGAAGTACTAATTGAGACGTATTCTACTTATCATGTTGGTATAGCCGATAAGGTATGTGAAACTATCATTTCTTCTTTTGGCATGACATTATATGAAATGGGTGTACGGCGAACGTACGTAATTCCATTAAGTCCTACTTTCTATTTGATACATGATAAGAAAGTGTCTTGGTTTTTCTAAAATGAAAGTCATTCTATTTATTCCCTTTAGAGTCAAGAGATGATTTAAATTGTACATGGTTGCTCATGATAGCTATTCGTGCAAAGTGTTATTATTCCACTTCATCGCGTCCTTCATTAGAGTACGGACAGTATATGATTACACTGCGTCCCATAATGGGCCGGGCAGATTCATGCATAGTTTCTTATATGTTCATCGCGTCCTTCACTAGAGGGTCGGGCAGTATATGTATATGATTCCATGGACATGTATCCATGATGCGGGTATAGATACCCATGAACACCGAGACCTACTCAGGGGCCTGATGCAGATGTATATGATTCCATGGACATGTATCCATGATGCGGGTATAGATACTCATGACAGTATATGATTATATGGACAGACATTCGTGATCTTGATATGACTCTCACTTTTAAATAAAGGTACAGTTGACTCTCTATTTGTACAAGGTACAGTTGACTCTTATTTTATATGGCACGGGTGGATTTGGTATTTTGATTATCATACTTGTCCCATGTCATCTTTTGACCAGTTATGATCTTATTTACTGTAGTTTATGTTTACATACTTGGTACATTGTTGTACTGACCCCTTTCTCCAGGGGGTTGCGTTCATGACCGCAGGTATAGGTACTCAGTTTGGTGATCCTCGAGCTTAGGATCCTTGCCCACCTTTTTGAGATAGCTCCACTGTTCCGGAGCCTGTCATTTTGGTACAGATCTTTGATTATACTCTTATGTAGTTCAGGGGTACGGCGCGACCTTGTCCCGTCACATTTCATTATCAAACTCTTAGAGGTCTGTAGACAGGTGTGAGTGGTAAATGTATATGTTGTAGTTCGTTTTGGACATATTATGTATATAGTGGAAGTCTTGTCGGCTTTCCTGTTTTTATAAAATGAGTTTACTATTACAGTTCAGGGGACAGGATCCCTTTGTTATATGGCGTTACGAGTCTCAGTCTGGTATATGTGATGTATGGGTATAAGGGTGCCCAGGTAGGGCACCAGTCGCGGTCCGTCGGTTCGGGTCGTGACACCTGTCCCGTCATATTTCATTATCGTACTCTTAGAGGTCTGTAGACAGTGTGGGTTGTGTATGCGTGACGCAAGACATGTGATGGTTGTTGTTTATCTTGGATAGTCCCATTTATAGAGGCAGCATTTTCGGCTTGCCTAAATTGTTATGTTGAATTGTTGTGACTCCTCATGAGACAGGTTCCTTTTGATATATAACGTTACGAGTCAGCGACTTATTTTCACAAGGTGTATATGTTGTTCTTGGTATCAGTCGGATTATATGTGACAGGTCAGTACAAGAGTGTCCAATTAGGGCACCAGGTCGCGGCCCGTCGGGTCGGGTCCTGACACAAGTGCTACCACGTTTGTTGTGAGTGGCATCAGTTTCAAAGATTGTATGCAATAGATCGTTCGTGATCATGTCATAGATCCATTGTAGGACAACCACATCTAAGCGGGACCAAATTTCATCATCAAAATCATCCTGTCTTTCTAGGGGATTTAATTTTGGAGGGATAATATGGTTGAAGACTTTGTATACACGACAATGAATCTTAAATAATTTCACTCAAGATGAATATTGAACCTTTTCCATCTCAAGAATTATGGGAAGAAAATTCTTGATATTATTAACTGCAAGAGAGGGATGGAATTTTGGTTGTCCATCCATTGAAAATTGGAGAGGAAGAGAGGAAAGTCGAAGAAAGAAGGGAGAGGGCTGCCGAGGAAGACAGCTGCTGAGGGGGGAGGGACGGCGACTTAGGGAGAAAAAATATTAGGGTTTGACTTTTGATACCATGTAGAAATATGTTTCTTGAGTTTCATTGATTATTGTGTACAATATATATAGTGATACATAATTATAAACTAGGTAAATAAATCTTCCTAATTATAATTGAAATATAAATTTATCTAATATAAAAGATATGATAATAATCTATTATTCATGTCCAAATCATGTTACTATTAATGTTGATATTATTCATGCTCTGTATTCCTTCTTGTAATACTTGTGTGCTTGGAATTAAAAATTTCAATGTCGAGATGAATTTTGGTGTATTATAAATACTAGTAGTAAAAGAGGATGAAAATTCGGAAGAGCAAATTATTCAACATAGAAAATTAGTATCATCTCATGGATAGAATGTCCTCAAGGGAATTAAATGAGTGACCTGAAGACAACATGTACTCTATTTTATGTTCTCACACACCATTCTTTTTTTCTTTTTTGATAACCCGCCAAGGCTCGACTACTTCACTCCAGTATTATCAGACGCCCTATGCACAAGACCTCCGTGACACACCATTCTTATTCACATCAGGACTCGATTAGTCTAAATAAGGCTAAAAATTCTATTTTGTGGAATAAAACGCTTTCTACTAAAGGTTATTTTATTTGAATTTCGAACCTTTGATTAATGATGAAAACGTATTTATTACTCCACTACATTAAAACGAGTCCTTTGTAAGATATCAGGAACTCAATAATATTTATCTAAATTATGTATATATATTAAGAATCTGCTAAATATATAAATATATATATATATATATATATATATATATATATATATATAAAAATTAGCATAAAACAGTTACGTAGATAACAATAGGTAGACATCCGAATAATTCTTTACACTGTGTGACTATTATATCATTGTATTGCCGACATGACATACGAATAGCAAGTCAAAATCAATTAGCCACTTGGGGTTTGTTGTTAGGATTTCTTATTTGTTTCTTTGGCTGGCAGATAAGCTTCCATCATATTGAGTCAATCCATATGTCGTACCATTTATTTTGTAAACTGAAATTAAATTATATCACATAAATTGAGATTATCAAATATTTTTCATATTTTGTGACTATACACGTGTGCTAATATTTTCAATTCGTTCTTATCAGTCAGCCCTCCGTCATAGACGTCATATATATATTTTTTAGGAATTTATTATAGTCACAATTTTAGTCATAATCCATTATCTTCTAAGTCACCACAAGAAAATGGTGTAATGTGACTTAGAATTCAAGATTGCGATTACCTAAAGTATTGGTTACAAAAACTTGAGCATAGCCATTGAAAGTATAGTTGCAAGAGGGACTTGTTTATTTACTCATATGTTGTAGTATCATTTAATTTAATTGTGTACGTCCATTATTCTAAATGAATTGAGTATGGAGGAAATTAAAGTCATCAAAATCAAAGCAAAAATTTGGAGCTTCTAAGAGAAGAAAAATTAGACTTTGTTACGTGCAACGAGGTCAATGAAATCAACAGAGGATATTCATAGTGCCATGTAAATGATAGAGTGGACTAATTAAATAAGTGATTTTTATTTAAAAAATATATATATTACCCATACTAAATATTCATCTTTACTAACTAGAATTAATTAGTAGTAGTTTCCTTTTCGTAATTTAACACTTAAAATCACTTCTTAAAAATATTGGTCAAACACAAATTACTAACAAAAGCATTACTCAAATAATCTAGTCAAACACCCGCAAGCAGAAATTAATTCACAGAAGAAGAGAAATACGACCGCAGCTGCATGACTTAAGTCCCAACAAGAATTGAAATAATGTGACTTCCAAGTTTCAATTCAAGATTTCCACGACCTAAAGTATTGATTATACAAACTAGAGAATATCATATGTTATACCACTTAAATAATTGTGTAGGTACATATTCTAAATGAATTGAATATGGAGGAAATTAAAGTCATGGCAAAGTTTTGGAGCTTCTAAGAGAAGAAAAAGGAGACTTTGTTACGTGTAACGAGGTCAATGAAGTCAACTGAGAATATAATATAATGCCATAATTACTCATTATTATCGATTTTTGTTATGCTTTACGAAATTGTACGTATAGCTGAAGTAATACAATTTTGGTAAGACCGAATATTATTTTCAGGGATTAGTTTTCAATTATCAAACATTTATTCTAAGTTATCTATTTGATTATCGATATTTTGTTTTGGTTTTATCTATAAACTACTGAAGTAATTGCAGAAATTAACTAAAATACTTTATTTGAATCAGTTATGGTGGAAATAGGGTTTCCAATCTCCTTGAATATTCACTCGCTTTAATCCTTAATGCAGCGATAAATATTCTTCTATTTTAAGATAGCATGTTAGCTAGACTGTTTTATATTCCGGTTAGGATATATAAACACTAAACCCCAGTGCAGAAATCTTCTATATTTCTATGATAAATTTTACCACATAGGAGGATTAAGAACAATAACATATGAAGCTACACAAGTATCGGAGTACTTTCGTCCATGATTTTAACTTATGTTTATTCAACTACAGTATATCCAAATCTCCCCTCTCGGTTCTTGATTCGAACTCATATACGTGATGATAACTAGTGATCAATTAATTATCAAACAATCAAACTAAATATTGAATAAATCTTAACTATATAAAGAAAAAACCAAAATACTGCATTAATTCATAAAGACGAATTTCAAGAGATTCGAAAGGAAAACCCTAATTAAAAATTTAGCTCCTAGCCATAGACATGCTAAGAACAAAATTAATATCCAACATGAACTAAATTAAAATAAAGCAAAGAAAAGAAAATACTTTGGAACAAGTCTCCAATCTTATAGCCTCCAAAAACTATGTTGTGTTGTGAAGAAAGGTTGAGCCCCCCTTAAAAAATCTGCCCAAAGGGCCTTTTATAAGGTCCAAAAAAGTGTACCATTTTCCTCCTCGCCCTTGGCCAATTCCCTTTCGGATCTGGATAATTTTCCGCCGCGGCCCTGCTGGATGGCGTCGCGGCGTTGAAAATACTGCGACAAAATCAGACTCCGCAGGACAATTAGCGTCGCGGCGCCTGTGACGTTCTTTGGCCAGTTTTCTGTTTCTGTGTCATTTTCTCGTCCGGAATTTGTCTGATTTCTTCTATACTTCCCTAGACTTCTTAGACTTCATTTCTTGGCCTTTTCTTGTGCAATTACCCCTCAATTAAGCTCATTTCATCTTCTTTTTGTCATTTCTCCATTTAGGACCGTTGTGACTCAAAAGAAAGAAAAACGACTCTAATACTATACTAAACACAAAGGAAATGAGAAAAATACTAACTAAAAATGACTCAAAAAGTGTATATAAAATATGCCTAACAAATACCCCCAAACTTAAACGTTACTCGCTCTCGAGTAAAGCACAAGACCAAGACAAAAACAAAAACAAAACAAACGAAGACTCTATGAAATGGGTCAAGTAACTATAGCAATACTTCTTCAAAATCATGGATGAAAGATGGGATAATATGTTAGAACATATATAGCATGAATAATCAACAATCCAGAATTTCAAGTTAGATATTTCGCAAATTCACTTAGATCATAATCAATGGAACATGAACACCTAACCTATGCATGTCAATTTCATTCCATCTTTTCCAAAATGTTATAGACTTGTTTACTTGTTATTCTCCACTAATCATAGACATACACATTAAAGATCATCAGGACTTTCAAGGGTTGTAATGTAGGTTTAGGCAGGGGTAGGTAAAAATAGACATTTAGGCTCAATTACGTACCATAAACATTTTTCATTCAACTCTTTTTCCTTCTTTTTGATTTCCTTTTTAATCGCATACCTATTTTTCCCCTCTTTTATTTTGAGAGAATGAGATACATTATAAATAACAGGCACCACCAACCTTAGGCTTTTGCATATTCTTCATTGAGGTGCATCGAATTTTTCAATTCTCTTTTTGTTTCTTTTTCAACACTTTTCATCTCACTCACTTTCAATTATCACTTATGGCACAAACAGGGAATCATAGGGTGTCAAAGAAAGATATAATTTAGGCTCAAAGGGGCTGACTAGTGATACAATTTATGTCAGGGTAGGTAATGAATGGTCAGAAGGGCTATCAAAGAAATGTCTGAATCATCTCCCTAGACATGTATATATTAACTATTTCGCCTCAAATAACAAGCAAACAGATTTTCTAGACATTTTTTAACCTTTATTTCCATAACTGACACACTGTTACACCCCGTATTTCCAGGACATGTTTATAAGAACGTACGTATGAACTAAAAAATTATAAGAATTGAGACTAGTAAAAATTTGTCGAAATTATGGAAATGTCGGAAAACGAAATATTGCGACGAGTGGGAGGACGACACGTGTCACCCCCCTTAAGTTGGTCTTGGACGATTTATACATGGAGTAAATGGTCATTTGACCATAATAAAGATGAGCAAGTCTTGCTAAGGCTTAAGCTTGATATTGTTGACTTAGTCAAGAGCCACTTGGCTTGACCTTTATTAGAATGCATCCAAGCCACCCATATGTGCTAATCTTGACCCTCCATTATGTTATTTAAACACACTTGTAGCAATACAAGGCTCTACACTTAGCAAAAATTTCAAGAAAACTTGATGAACATAGGAGTTGCTCTCGGGTTCTAGGTTTTCAAGAAGAGAAATTTTTCGTTTGTTGTTCAATAAGCTCCACACTTTAAACCAAGGTTCCTAAGGGTATTGTAAGGGTATCTTAATAGAAAGATTCCGGAAAAGTGTCATTTTCGTATTAGTCGCAAGGTGAAAACCTAGTCACTTTCCTAGGTTTGGATTGGAAGTTAAAGGAAAGTTGTTGGTGATCTTCTAAGGGCTTCAAGTGGCGGATTGGAGTGTCAAGGAGAGGCTCTAAGTTTCTAGGGAGCGACTTCGGATCTTGAAGTGGATTAAGGCTCGTTAAGGTAACAATTTTGTTCTCTTAAGTGTTATAAGATTACATATTATGGTAGCCTTACATTTTAACTAGAATGAGGTATATGTATTAAAGATTGATAAGTGTTATAGATAGTGGAAGCCTAAATCCGAAATGACATTGATTAGCCATTTGAAATTGAAATACAATTTGGTCGATAACTAGAATCGTCGCATATTATCTACTTGAAGATTTTAGTTGTTATAATCGATTGCGGCTTTATAACATGTTATACTAAACACCTTGAATTGAAAAGGAATTGGAAAGGTTGATATGTTGTTACACCTTTTGGCCGAGAAGGGCATTGTATTTTGGACTAGTTTGATATCAATTGTGTGGCAGAATTTTACACGTCTTGTAGGCGTGTAATCCCCTATTGTTAACTACATTGTTGAGCCTTAAAAGTGGCGTGTTTGGTTATTGAAATCGGGCCTTGAAAAAGGTGGAAATGTATGTAGAAACAAAGGAAGTGATGTCCGATTTTCCGTAGAATTTGGTGACTTTACACTTAGAATATTCTACGTTTGAAGTTAGGGGTTAATAGACGTATTATGACCATTATAGGTTGAAGTGCTATGAGTAGCGTATTCTACTTGAAGGGTGAAAAAAGCTAGCAAGGTTATAGTACTTTGGAGCATTTTGCTACTTGTCGATAATCGTCGCGAGGTATGTGAACCTCTTCCTTCTCTTGAGCATGATTCTATGTATGAAATATACATGTAGTGTTATTTCATGATTCCTTCTACTCTTAGAAGTTAAGAGGTATGTATGTTGATTTACTCTATGTGAAAGTTATGTCTGAGTTATCCTAAGTTCTTACCAAGTCTTATGGGGGATGTTGGTAAGAGTCGTTAGGACGTATTTGGAGTCAAGTTGACTTTGATAAGTTACTGTACGAATGAGAATAAGTATCGAACAAGCCATTGCAGCGCTAATAAAAGAAAATGTATCGACAATCAATTCAACTAAAATGAGTAGAATCCTCCATCTGCATAGAAACTAAGATAAGACAAAATTGTATTACATTTTCTAGATCATGGCTGCTTTAATAAGATCGTTATAAACAAGTATAACCTATTTACAACGCATGAAAGTATATGTCGCTTAATTTAAAGAGTTTACGTACGAAGTTAAGACTATGAACCTTGAATTCTTAAAAGGTTAAGAAACTTTATTTTTTCAAGTTATGAGACTTGATTCTTAAAGGAAGAAATGACTTGATCTAAAAGTATAGAAACTTGATTTCTAAAGTTAAGAGACTTGAAGTATTTTAAAAGTTATGTAATTTGATTTGAAAGTATAAGTCTCTTGGTTATAAAAAGAATGAATTAGTCTAAGGCATAAAGTTAGTATAACGGCTTTATGGGAAGTTGGTTATAATAACTTTATGGAAGGTTAAGAGAATGGTTTTCTCTAGTAATATAAACAAAGAATGACTTGAAATAAGGAAGGCCAATTTGATTTAAAGGTATCACTTGCTTGAGTTTTAAAGTAAGGGTCACTTGATTTAGAAGCCGAGAAATGTATTTCTAAATGTATAGTGACTTATGTGAAATGTAGACATGCCTTGATACTACGGGTGTTAGTATCTTGGGGTTTTATAAGAAAATGAGTCTTTTGAAAAGAATGGAAGTACATAGTACTTTGAGTTAAATTCCCGGATTTTTATGTAATAAGAAAGTGTCTTGAGTATATAAAATGAAAGTCTAAAGATTTTATGAACTTGCCTAGGTGTGCTGGTGATAGCCCTTGAGTGTAAGTATTATATTTTTACGCTGCCGCGACTCTCGGTTGGAGGGCCGGCTGTTTTGTTGTAAGTTTACTTGGACGTACCGACGGTGATGTGGGATTCCACGGGTATGCTTCCATTATGATTGATCCTTGAACATGCTTATACGATGTGGGATTCCGGGGCATGCAACCAGGAGGCGGGTTAGATTCCCGGATTTATTTTATTACCCCATGGCCATGCTTATACGATGAGGGATTTCGGGGCATGCGACCATGTTATGTGCGATCATTACTCCATGGACTAGCTCCCCATGAAGACATGTACCCGAGATGAGGGATTCCACGGGCATGTTATATACGATTATTACCCCATGGATTAGCTCCCCATGAAGACATGTACCCGAGATGAGGGATTCCACGGGCATGTTATATACAATTATTACCCCATGGATTAGCTCTCCATGAAGTCATGTACCCGAGATGAGGGATTCCACGGGCATGAGATATATATATATATATGTATTGTATGTGTGTACGCCGACAGTGAGGTGGGATGCCACAAAGGCCACACGGTTATATGTTACACTTAAGCGTCATTTACAGTGATGTGGGATTCCACGGGCACACTATGATATTTGAGGGCTTGCGTCTGTAGCCCTGTGTGACTATTGTTCATGTGTTGAAATAGTCTTTAAAAGGTAAAACTGACTTTCATTACTTTCACTTTGGCAAGGCACAGTGTATTGTTATTTTGGTTATCATACATGTCTCCAACTTTTTATAGACTGTTATGATTTCATTACGATTTTCGCCACATACTTGGTATATATTTCAGCATCGACCTCCTTCGGGCCGCGTTCATGCCGCAGTTGAGGTACATAGCTTGCCGATCCGCACTTAGGATCACTGTCGATTCTTGAAAGCTCCATTTCTCGGAGGCTTTGTTTTAGTACGCCTCAAGTTGTAGGTTTATGTACATTCGTGGTATGGCGGGCACCGTCCCGTCCACAATTGTTATGTCAAAAATTCTTAGAGGTCTGTAGTCATATCTTGTGGATTTGGGTTATGTAAAGAAAAAAAGGTAATCGCTTTTGGGTTACGTATATATTTTGGAAGGTGGCCTTATTTGCCAGCTTTGTTATTTATTTCTTTTGAGATGTATGTATGTTTCGATACTATTCTCCGATGTATACTGCGTGGTGCCTGGTAGGGCACCGACCGCGATCCGGTCGTGACAAAAGTGGTATCAGAGAAGTTAGTCCTCAGAAAGTGTCTACAGACCGTGTCTAAGTAGAGTCTTGATTATCGGTGTGTTGTGCACCACATCTATAATCAGGAGGTTGCAGGAAATTTAGGATTTGTTTCCATTCTTCTCTCTCTGAGATCGTGCAGTAGAGCTGTCACAATAGGTTGAACCCTCTCTGACCTACTCTTATGTATCAGTTATGCCTCCACGGCGGCCAGGCCCAGAAGGGCAAAGAACAGCGAGTCGCTAGTGGTATGCAGAGGTTACCGACTGTGCCCGACATGCATAAGGTCAGGCTCAGCGGCGAGTTCGCCACGCCGATGTTGTTAGAGGAGCTGAGAATAGCCACAGCTCCAGAGGTTCCAATACCCGAGCCTCCAGTTCCGCAGCCAGGGGCAGAGTTTAGAGATTATGGAGAGCAGATCAGGTTATTGACTAGCATAGTGGTAGGGCAGCGCCGACAGGAGCAGGTAGCTAACCCTAGAGCCGACAGTTTGAGGATTCGGGATTTTCTGGGTTGTAGTCCACCTGAGTTCTATGGTTCGAGATCTGAGGATGATCCTCAAGAGTTCGTTCGGCAGCTACAGCGGACTATGCATGTGCTTAGGGCCTCGGAGACAGAGTCAGTTGTGTTAGCCTCTTACCGGTTACGTGATATTGCGTTGAACTGGTTTGAGTCATGGGAGCTGTCTAGAGGCGTGGGCGCTCTTCCAGCAGTTTGGGATGAGTTCACAGAGGCCTTTCTTGATCACTTTTTGCCTCTTGAGATGAGGAGAGCCCGTGTTGATAGGTTCTTGTCATTGAGGCAGAATGGGAGGACTATCAGAGAGTACAACCTGGAGTTTGACTCGCCGTGTACGCACACACTATCAGGGCGATACGGCGATGAGTTCACCGCTATGTGACGGGCTAGACTTTTATATGATTCTGCATGCACGAGAGCGCCCTTCACCGGTATGGATATTGCCAGACGCAGCATATGCAGTGGATTGAGGCGAGAGAGAGAGGACCACCAGATCGAGGCCACCAAGAGGCCGTGACGGTAGGGTTCGAGTAACTTTCGAGGCGACAGCCTTCAAAGAGCTAGGTCTATATTCACCGACACGCAGTGCTCCTTCCCGCCTTCGGCGAGGTTTTATCGCCGGAGTATTCGGAGTAGTCGTGGCTCCAGTGCGCAGTTCACATGTCCGGGAGTAGCGAGGAAGCCACCTTGCCCGGTGTGCCGTGGTAGATTCCATTTTGTGAGTGTCGATTACTCGCCCGACAACTTGTTATGCTGCGCAACAGGGTCATTTGGTGAGAGATCGTCCGACCGAGATGGCACCGTGGGATAGTACCATCGCGGCCATGGTTCTTCGCCTTCAATAGGCAGGATGTTCATGCACGGCAGTCGCGACAGAGGTCGTGGTGGAGTTCCCGCTTTAGCGGTCCTTTGAACCGCCTATATGATTTCAGGTATATCTTTGACCCTTTAGAGACTTGTATGCATGATAAAGTTGTTGTATGTTTAAGTGTCATGAACGGATTATATTGAGACTATGTATATATGCTAGAAGGGGTTGGAAGTACGAAAAGATAATCCTTTTTGGGCTTATGATGGATGGTTATGTGTGTGCGGGGTATTAGGGCCATATGTGGCATAATTAGGTTTCATTAAGTGTAGTTTTATGAGACTATGCCGAGAAATGATAGATTGAGCTCCGAAAGAACATTCGAGGACGAATGTTTCTAATGGGGGAAGAATGTTACACCCCGTATTTCCAGGACATTTTTATAAGAACGTACATATGAACTCAAAAATTATAAGATTTAAGACTAGTAAAAATTTATCGGAATTATGGAAATGTCGAAAAATGAAATATTGCGACGAGTGGGAGGGTGACACGTGTCACACCCCCCCTTAAGTTGGTCTTGGACGATTTAGACATGGAGTAAATGGTCATTTGACCATAATAAAGATGAGCAAGTCTTGCTAAGGCTTAAGCTTGATATTATTGACTTAGTCAAGAGCCATTTGGCTTGACCTTTATTAGAATGCATCCAAGCCACCCATATGTGCTAATATTGACCCTATATTATGTTATTTAAACACACTTGTAGCAAGAAAAGGCTCTACACTTAGCAAAAATTTCAAGAAAACTTGATGAACATAGGAGTTGCTCTCGGGTTCTAGGTTTTCAAGAAGATAAATTTTTCGTTCGTTGTTCAATATGCTCCACACTTTAAACCAAAGTTCCTAAGGGTATTGTAAGGGTATCTCAATAGAAATATCCCGGAAAAGTGTCGTTTTTGTATTAGTCGCAAGGTGAAAACCTAGTCACTTTCCTAGGTTTGGATTGGAAGTTAAAGGAAAGTTGTTGGTGATCTTCTAAGGGCTTCAAGTGGCGTAATGGAGTGTCAAGTATAGGCTCTAAGTTGCTAGGGAGAGACTTCAGATCTTGAAGTGGATTAAGGCTCGTTAAGGTAACAATCTTGTTCTCTTAAGTGTTATAAGATTACATATTGTGGTAGCCTTACATTTTAACTAGCATGAGGTATATGTATTAAAGATTGATAAGTGTTATGGATAGTGGAAGCCTAAATCCGAAATGACATTGATTAGCCATTTGAAATTGAAATACAATTTGGTTGATAACTAGAATCGTCGCATGTTATCTACTTGAAGATTTTAGTTGTTATAATCGATTGCGGCTTTATAACATGTTATACTAAACACCTTGAATTGAAAATGAATTGGAAAGGTTGATATGTTGTTACACCTTTTGGCCGAGAAGGGCATTGTATTTTGGACTAGTTTGATATCAATTGTGGGGCGGAATTTTACACGCCTTGTAGGCGTGTAATCCCCTATTGTTAACTACATTTTTGAGCCTTAAATGTGGCGTGTTTGGTTATTGAAATCGGGCCTTGAAAAGGTGGAAAAGTATGTAGAAACAAAGGAAGTGCTGTCCGATTTTCCGTAGAATTTGGTGACTTTACACTTAGAATATTCTACGTTTGAAGCTAGGGGTTAATAGACGTATTATGACCATTATAGGTTGAAGTGCTACGAGTAGCGTATTCTACTTGAAGGGTGGAAAAAGCTAGCAAGGTTATAGTACTTTGGAGCATTTTGCTACTTGTCGATAATCGTCGCGAGATATGTGAACCTCTTCCTTCTCTTGGGCATGATTCTATGTATGAAATATACATGTAGTGTTATTTCATGACTCCTTCTACTCTTAGAAGTTAAGAGGTATGTATGTTGATTTACTCTATGTGAAAGCTATGTCTGAGTTATCCTAAGTTCTTACCAAGTCTTATGGGGGATGTTGGTAAGAGTCGTTAGGAGGTATTTGGAGTCAAGTTGACTTTGCTAAGTTACTGCACGAATGAGAATAAGTATCGAACAAGCCACTGCAGCGCTAATAAAAGAAAATGTATCGACAATCAATTCAACTAAAATGAGTAGAATCCTCCATCTGCATAGAAACTAAGATAAGACAAAATTGTATTACATTTTCTAGATCATGACTGCTTTAATAAGATTGTTATAAACAAGTATAACCTATTTACAACGCATGAAAGTATATGTCGCTTAATTTAAAGAGTTTACGTACGAAGTTAAGACTATGAACCTTGAATTCTTAAAAGGTTAAGAAACTTTATTTTTCAAGTTATGAGACTTGATTCTTAAAGGAAGAAATTACTTGATCTAAAAGTATAGAAATTTGATTTCTAAAGTTAAGAGACTTGAAGTATTTTAAAAGTTATGTAACTTGATTTGAATGTATAAGTCTCTTGGTTATAAAAAGAATGAATTAGTCTAAGACATAAAGTTAGTATAACGGCTTTATGGGAAGTTGGTTATAATAACTTTATGAAAGGTTAAGAGAATGGTTTTCTCTAGTAATATAAACAAAGAATGACTTGAAATAAGGAAGGGCAATTTGATTTAAAGGTATCACTTGCTTAAGTTTTAAAGTAAAGGTCACTTGATTTAGAAGCCGAGAAATGTATTTCTAAAAATATAGTGACTTATGTGAAATGTAGACATGCCTTGATACTACGGGTGTTAGTATCTTGGGGTTTTATAAGAAAATGAGTCTTTTGAAAAGAATGGAAGTACGTAGTACTTTGGGTTAAATTCTCGGATTTTTATGTAATAAGAAAGTGTCTTGAGTATATAAAATGAAAGTCTAAAGATTTTATGAACTTGCCTAGGTGTGTTGGTGATAGCCCTTGAGTGTAAGTATTATATTTTTACGCTGCCGCGACTCTCGTTTGGAGGGTCGGCTGTTTTTTTGTAAGTTTACTTGGACGTACCGACGGTGATGTGGGACTCCACGGGTATGCTTCCATTATGATTGATCCTTGAACATGCTTATATGATGTGGGATTCCGGGACATGCAACCAGGAGGCGGGTTAGATTCCCGGATTTATTTTATTACCCCATGGCCATGCTTATACGATGAGGGATTTCGGGGCATGCGACCATGTTATGTACGATTATTACTCCATGGACTAGCTCCCCATGAAGACATGTACCCGAGATGAGGGATTCCACGGGCATGTTATATACGATTATTACCCCATGAATTAGCTCCCCATGAAGACATGTACCCGAGATGAGGGATTCTACGGGCATGTTATATACGATTATTACCCCATGGATTAGCTCTCCATGAAGTCATGTACCCGAGATGAGGGATTCCACGGGCATGATATATATATATATATATATATATATATATATATATATATATATATATATATGTATTGTATGTGTGTCTGTAAGCGGTGAGGTGGGATGCCACAGGTGCATCACATGGTTATATGTTACACTTAAGGCTGTCGGCAGTGATGTGGGATTCCACGGCACGCTATGATATTTGAGGGCTTGCGTCCGTAGCCCTGTGTGACTATTGTTCATGTGTTGAAATAGTCTTTAAAAGGTAAAACTGACTTTCATTACTTTCACTTTGGCAAGGCACAGTGTACTGTTATTTTGGTTATCATACATGTCTCCAACTTTTTATAGACTGTTATGATTTCATTACAGTATTTTCAGTTTCACATACTTGGTACATATTTCGTACTGACCTCCTTCGGGGGGCTGCGTTCATGCCGCAGGTTGAGGTACATAGCTTGCTGATCCGCACTCTTAGGATCACTGTTCAGTTCTTGGAAAGCTCCATTTCTCCGGAGGCTTTGTCTTTTGGTACGGTTCCCTGAGGTTGTAGGTTTATGTACATTCAGGGGTATGGCGGGGCCCTGTCCCGTCACAGTTGTTATGTCAAAAATTCTTAGAGGTCTGTAGTCATATCTTGTGGATTTGGGTTGTGTAAAGAAAAAAAAAAGAGGTAACTGTTTTTGGGTTACGTATATATTTTTGGAAGGTGGCCTTATCGGCTAGCTTGTTATTTATTTCTTTTGATATGTATGTATGTTCCGCTACTATTCTCTGATGTATACCTGTAAGGGTGCCCAGGTAGGGCACCAGTCGTGGGCCCGGGGTCGGGTCGTGACACACACATAGGCTAAGCACAAATATCCTAAAGAATTAGATGTCATGAATTTTTGGCATATCTAACTTAAGCACACAGATTTTTGCTTTCAATTCCATTACATTATCCCACTTTATCCACTCAATATCTTTAGCAACTACAATATACATGATCCATAAAAAAAATTATGACTCAAAAACACCCAAAGACAAATCAAAAGACTCAAACACAAAACAATAAAACAACATAAGACACCCCCCCAAACTTAATCGACACATCGTCCCCAATGTGTGAATACTAATGGTTGGGACAACTTATTGACACAATACATCGGTCATAAAGGAGGTCTGGGATGAGATTCTTGAGTTTGCACAAGCTTCTGGGCTCCCTGAAGTTTAGAATTTCAGCATCTTGACACTTTAGTTCCTATTCCATCTGACATCAAAACATAAGGCAAAATCCAAGACCGTGAGGCTGTTCAAGATAAAATAAAACAAACTAAAATAGAAATCAAACTAACATAATTAAAAACATTGGGTTGCCTCCAAACAAGCATTGTCTTTAACGTCTTTTAGCCGGACGCAGTTGACCTTTACTAGTGCCTGGTGGATCCTTCTGGGAACTGCTTGCAATCCGCACAGTTATTGTTGCAGGTCTCACTTCAACTACAAAAATTGCTCCAAACAAAGGCCTCAGATCTAAGATTATCCCCCAATTACACAAGGCATGCTTGTCTTCTAGGCTCTTTATAATGTAGGGATCAGTGAAACTCCCTACATTTCTCAACTTTTGAGGGTGCCCTTGAGGGTATGGACTTTCTGGTTAGGGCTCAGCAATGATAGTTGGTGATGTCTCTTCTGCAATGGGTATAGAAAAAAGAAATTTCAAGGAATCCAAAAAAGTGAAAAGTTGGATCTTAGTAACCTCTTCTTACTCTACACCAACTATCTCTCTCAATTCATTATCATTCTCAACTGCTTGTTGTGGTTCAAGTTCCTCACTCTGCTTATCACTCCCCCATAATTATGTCTCTAGGCAGATTTTCTTGCGGTACATTGCTCACCATATCCATTAGCTGCCCTATTTGTGTCTCCAAATTTTTTATGGACACTATTGTCTCAGCCATAAACTGATTCTGACACTTGGTGAGCATGAGTATGGTTGTCTGCAACTCATTTTCATCTTCCTGTGGAACATGTGGGTTAGGTTGTTATTGATGATTCCACTGCCCCTGATAGTAGTAGTAGTCCATGTGTCTTTTTTTTTTTGGCTTTACCTACAAAATAAAAAAAACACAAAAAGTGATAAAAAGATGCTCGCAGAACAAGTTAGAAACTTGTTCCTGGAGCAACCAAAATAGAAATAAAATAACATAACCAAATAAATACAAACCAAATTAGAAATAAGAATAGATAATTCGATATTGAAAGTACGTCAGTCCCCGACAATGGCGCCAAAAACTTGTTAGGGATTCTCCTTATGATTTACGCAAGTGTACGTATCGCTCAAGTAATATAGTCTTGGTAAGACTGAATATCGTCATCAGGGACTGGTTTTCAATTACCAAACATCTATCCTAAGTTATCTATTTGACTATCGATATTTTGTTTTGGTTTTATCTATAAATTACTGAAGTAATTACAGAAATTAATTAAAATACTTTATTTGAATCAGTTATGGTGGAAATAGGGTTTTCAATCTCCTCGACTATCCACTCGCTTTAATCTTTAATGCAGCAATAAAGGTTCTTCTTCTATTTTAAGATAGCAAGTTAGCTAGACTGTTTTATATTCCGGTTTAGGATATATAAACTCTCAATCCTAGTGCAGAAATCTTCTATATTTCTATGATAGATTTTACCACATAGGAGGATTAAGAACAATAACCTATGAAGCTACACAAGTATCGGGGTACTTTCATCCACAATTTTAACTTATGTTTATTCAACTACAACATATCCAAATCTCCCCTCTCGGTTCTTGATTCGAAATCATATACGTGATGATAACTAGTGATCAATTAATTATCAAACAATCAAACCAAATAAATCTTAACTATATGAAGAAGAAACCAAAATACTGAATTAATTCATAAAGACGAGTTTCAAGCGATTCGAAAGAAAAACCCTAATTACAAATTTATCTCCTAGCCATAGACATGCTAAGAACCAAATTAATATCCAACATGAACTAAATTAAAATAAAGCAAAGAAAAGAAAATACTGGAACAAGCCTCCAAAAATTATGTGTTGTGAAGAAAGGTTGAGTCCCCTTTAAAACATCTTCCCAAAGGGCCTTTTATAAGCTCCAAAAACGTGTATCCTTTTCCTCCTCGCCCTTGTCCGATTCCCTTTCGGATCTGGATAATTTTCCGTCGCGGCCCTGCTGGATGGAGCCGCGGCGCTGAAAATACTGCGACAAAATCAGACTCCGCGGGACAATTAGCGTCGCGGCACCTGTGACGTTCTTTGGCCAGTTTTCTGTTTCTGTGTCATTTTCTCGTCCGGACTTCGTCTGATTTCTTCTATACTTCCCTGGACTTCTTAGACTTCATTTCTTGGCCTTTTCTTGTGCAGTTACCCCTCAATTAAGCTCATTTCATTTTTTTTTTGTCATTTCTTCATTTATGACCGATGTGACACAAAAGAAAGAAAAACGACTCTAATACTATACTAAACACAAATAAAATGAGAAAAATACTAATTAAAAATGACTCAAAAAGTGTATATAAAATATGTCTAACACTCATACCAGTAGTACTATCTGGTCTAAAAAAAGTATAGTACTACTACTACTTGTTCAGTTTGTAATAATACTATTTTACTCTCTTGTACGCAGCGTGATACTGGTCTAATCTTTAAAATCAATTAAGTCACTATAATTTATTTTATTTACAAACTTATCGAATCGGGATATAGGGTTGTTGGGGCGGGAGATTTCATCTTTGGAGCAATAATACTATTTTGATTTGAGTCTGAATATTGGTGCATGAAAATAATAGAGTGGACTAAAGACTCTTGAAGTTCTCATTACGCGTTTTCCATCATTTCAGTTTGTTACTATTAATATTATTTCAACTTCTTCCTATTTGTTTCATTTGGTTTATTTTCAACTTCATTATTCTTTTTTAAGGATTTGTTTCATGTGACAGGATTTGAAAATTTAATTGTTGATCATCTTGTGATTTTTGTATGTATTGTTTGATTTTTCTACTAGTTCAAATATTCTTTTGAAACCTGCAAAACAAACCCCGCTATGAAAATTAACGACAGACAAATTCTACTAAAAAGTAAAATTCATTGTTAATTATATCTAGCAACAGATTAATGATATTTTGTCAGAAAATTATGTTAGCTACAAGCAATTTAGCGATAAATTAGCGAACAAAGTTCAGGGCCAATTTCAATTTTTTTGTAGTAAAAGTTTTAGACAGACCATTGTATGTATCAAACTATTTGTATTATTGTACTTCTTGTTCTTAATTTTGGTTCTTAAAAGAATACATGCTAACAAATCCTAGTATATATTGCAACTTCTTGCTATTTGTATTATGTGGTTTATTTGTCAACTCAACTCTTTTTTTCTTTTTTGTTAGAGGATTTGTTCATGTGACAAGATTGACATTTAGTTGTTCAAAGCTAGTAATAATTTTCTATATATGGTTTGATGAATAATAACATTTTTGGTCCTCTGGTTCAGGGTCGACTCAAACATTTTGAGGCTCTGTTCTAATTCATAAAAGTGAGCCCTTAATATAAGTAAATAAACGATTTCAATAATTAAAAATTATTTTAAATTATATATAACAACTCAATACAACTGCAAGTTAATCAACCCCTACTTTAAAAGAGTTATCCTTTTAACACTTTTTGAAGCAAATTCATCAATCAAATCCTCATATGGTATATTTTCCAAAATTTCATTCTCAATTGCTACCAATGCTAATCCGTTAAGCCTTTCTTGTACCATGGTAGAACGCAAGTAACTAGTAAGACTTCAACAACTTCAACCCAACTAACGCATTAAGACTTCAACAACGTCAATGAGGACATTATCTCTATTCTCTATATTAATATTCTCATTAACATTATTAACATTTTGATCTTCAACCTGAACTTGTGTCTCTTTTATAACAAACTTATCAAGAGCTCCTCTTTGAGATTTAGTTAATTCCTTAATTTTTTTTCTTCTTATTACTCTTCTCATATCCAGATTCATACTTTCTAGGAGGAATAATATGTAATTGAAATGCAAGAAGGATCGAAAAAACCTGGTAATTTTATGTAATGCTCCAATTTGTTAGAACATTCACTCTCACAATTTGTCAAACATGAATTGAAGCTTTCAAGCTGAATATCGGACGGAACACCTACTGTTTTTGTTCAATAAAAAATTAGTAAACAATTAAAAAATGATAAATAATAATATTTAATGATTAAAAATTAAAACAACAAACAAGGCCCCCTTCTTACATGTTTGGCCAGTACTGTGAGCACGGGATTACGGAAAAAGACAGAGAGCAGTGCTTTCACAAAGACACAAAAGATGAGGGAACTATATCAGATTTTAAAGTTGTAACAGCTTACATGTACATTGTGGTAATTGTTAATACATGACCTAACAGAATAAAGGTGTAGAAAGGTGTTACTTTACACTCTTATTGTTGTTGAAGTATGGGCTGTTTTGAGGGTTGTTTTAACATGATTAGAGGAGTTGGATTGATATGAGAAATTGGTGTATTAATCACCTTGGTTGCTGTTTTGGTTGTACTCCATAAATATAAAGAGAAAGAATGTATAATGAAAGTGTATACCAAGTATATGGGACTATTTTGGTGATATTCTTAAGTTGTGACTTGTTATTGATGTTGTTGGCTTTGTTTGTAAGTCGTGGATGTGCACATAAATAGGGGAAGTGCTGCCCAAATTTTTATAGAAAAGAAAGCAAGTTATCATTCAAATTATAATGTATGCTAGTAATCATAAGGTTAATGGACATGTTACTATTATTATAGGTTGAAGTGCTAGTCAAGGCATATTTAGATTAATTGAGTTGGTTAGTTCGTCAATAAGGTATGTGAAACTATCCTTTCTTTCTTTTGGCATGATTTATATAAATGAGTGTACGTCGGACGTACATAATTCTATTGAATCATAATTCTTAATGATACATGATATGATAGTGTCTTGATTTTCTAAAAGTAATAGTTATTCTATTTATTCTATTGAGAGTCAAATGATGATTTAAATTGCATATGGTTGCTCATGATAGCTATTCGTGCAAAGTGTTATTATTCCACCTCACCGAGTCCCGGACCGGCAATGTTCGTGCGCAGATCCTTGCATTTGTTCATCGAGTCCCTCACTAGAGGGCCGACAATGTTTATATATATATAATGATTTCATGGACAGGCATCCATGATGCGGGTACAAATACTCATGATAGTATATGATGATTCCATGGACATGTATCCATGATGCGGGTACAAGTACCCATGATAGTATATATATATATGGATAGACATCCATGATTTTGATATGACTCTCATTTCATAAGGCACATTTGTATTGATATTTGGATTATTATATTTGTCTCCTGACATTTCTTGGCCAGTTATGATCTTATTTACAGTGCTTCTTGTTTTACATACTCAGTACATTATTTCATACTGACCCCCTTTTCTCGGGAGGGCTGTGTTTCATGCCCGCAGGTAAAGGTTCTCAGTTTAGTGATCCTCCAGTGTAGGATTCCTGTTCAGCTGTTTGGAAGAGCTCCATTGATTCGGATCTTAGTCGTTTTGGTACAGAACCTTATTTTTTACTTATGTATATTATGGGGCACGACGGGGCCCTGTCCCGTCATATTTCATTATCGTACTCTTAGAGGTCTGTAGACAGTTGTGGGTGGTAGATGTGTTATTGTATATGTGTACAGTTATGAGCCATTTTGGATATCTCTATGTACAGTGGAGGCCTCGTCGGCTCGCCTATTTTGTTATATGAATTAGCTGTGACTCCTCAGGAGACAGGTTTATTACCGATGTTTACATTATCCTTGGTATTTGTGTGATTATATATGACAGGTGGGTATAAGAGTGCCCAGGAAGGGCACCGGGTCGCGGCCCATCGGGTCGGGTCATGACATTTAGTGGTATCAGTGAGTTCGTCCTCGAAATGTCTACAGACCGTGTCTAGTAAAGTCTTGTGTCTGGGTATGTTGTGCACCATACTTATACACAAGAGGTTGCTGGACATTTAGGATTGGTTTTTATTCTTTCATCTCTTAGATCGTGCAATAGAGCTATGTTATTAGGATGATCCATCTCTGACGTATTATTGTGTTTTCAGCTATGTCGCCGAAGAAGGCAACAACGGCCCAGAAGGGCAAATCAGTAGCAGGGGTTACTAGTCAGACTCGGAGAGTTACTAGGTCCCGTGGCCTCATGCACGAGACTTTACCTCAAGACTGAGCCTCAGCTCCTCACCGGCGGGCGAGGCGAGCCGTGAGAGATGCTGACAACCGTTGACCGATTGGTGGCAGGCGGACTTCGTGAAGCGGGCTTGGAGTTGATAGCAGATCTGATAGTTTGAGGGTTCGTGACTTCTTGAGTTGTAATCCTCCGGAGTTTTTAGGGTCAAAGCCCGAAGATGATCCACCGGAGTTTATCCGACAGATGCAGCGTACATTGAGGGTGATCAAGGCTTCGGAGACTGAGTTTGTTGAGTTGGCTTCGTATCGGATGCGGGATATAGCGATTAATTGGTATGAGTCTTGGGAGTTATCCAGAGGCGAGAGTGCTCCTCCTGCTGTATGGGATGAGTTTACAGAGGCCTTCTTTGGCCACTTTCAGCCTCCAGAGATGAGACGAGCCAGAGTCGATAGATTCTTACAGTTGAGGCAGGGTGGCAGGAGAATTCGGGAGTATAGTCTCGAGTTTGATTTATTGGCTAGGTATGCACCTACCATTGTGGCGGATATGACGGATAGAGTGCATCGATATGTGATGGGACTAGACCGCTATTTGATTGACGGTTGTATGGCGGTGGCTCTTCAGCCAGGTATGTATATTACTCGGATACAGCCATATGCACAGGGGGTAGAAGACAGACACAGAGGACGTCAGCTAGACAGGGATCCCGATAGAGGCCAGCATAAGAGGGCCAGGTCAGCTAGGTATTCAGGTGAGTCTCGAGGTGGGCAGCCTCAACAGCATGTCAGATATTCTTCCCAGCCAACACAGGGTTCACCTCCACAATCCGCAGGTAGACGATTTGATTGCACTGGGTATTCAGGAGCTGGTCAGAACTCCAGAGTTGCAGGTTCACAGGCGAACAGGGGTTCGAGTCAGTCGAGGCCACCTTTGCCTCGGTGTTCTCAGTGTGGTAGGTCCCATCTTGGGGAATGTTGTCTTACTACTGGTGCTTGTTTTTCTTGCGGCCGTTAATGCCATATGAGGAGGGAATGTCCTTATAGAAGCGGTACAAGTGGTATGGCCCAGCCTACTGGGTCGGTTGTTGGGTTCGTCTTCTTCTATAACTATGCACCCTACAGGGCAGGGTGTTCATATGCCAGCAAGTCGTGGCAGAGACGTGGTGGAGTTTCCAGTTCTAGCGGTCCCTCGCACCACATATATGCCTTGGCTAGTAGGCTTGATCAGGAGGCGTCGCCGGATGTGGTTACAAGTATATTATCGATCTTTTACCGGGACGTATATGCATTGATAGATCCAGGTTCTACTTTATCATATATACCCTCCTTTGTTGCTAGTAGTATCAGAATAGAACCTGAGTCGATAGGACCATTTGAGGTAGCTACACCGGTGGGAGATTCGGTCATAGCTAAGCGGGTGTATAGAAATTGTTCGGTGGTGGTATATAGTCGTCATACTATAACAGACTTGATAGAGTTAGACATGACGGAGTTTGATGTTATTATGGGTATGGATTGGTTGGCTTCTTGTTATGCTAAAATTGATTGTAGAGAGAAGATGGTTCGATTTCAGTTTCCAGACGAACTAGTTATAGAATGGAGAGGAGATACAGCATCACCGAGGGGTAAGTTTATTTCATACCTCAAGACAAGGAAAATGGTCGGAAAAGGTTGTATTTATCATTTGGTTCGGGTGCATGATACGGAAGCAGAGTGTTACACCCCGAAATTCCAGGGCAATTATAGGAGAACGTGATTAAGGAAATAAGATATGAATGTTGGAAGGAAAGTATATTTTCATTTTCTCATATGGAAATTTTTTTGGAACAATGTGACGACGAAATTTATTAACTTGTAGTTAAATTCCCTAATATGAATTTATGGACTTAGTATTGTATTATGAAGTCTTGGCATTGATAATATGGGGTCCAACGAAAATTTCACAATTTTGTGGGCCCATCGATTTTTAAGATATTTTGGCTAAGTGTAGAAATATTTTTGTGAAGAGTTAATTATGACCAATGAGAGGGTGCCATGTGTCTCTCCCCACTTGTCTTGCAAGTTGAAAACTATATAGAGATATGTATAGCAAGACTTAGCTCATAAAAAAATATCTTCTTCTCCAAAACTTACACTTCTCTCTTCCTTAGCCTTAAGTTTTCGAAATCCATGAGCTAGAAGAACAAGATTACTTATCTTCTCCAAGATCAAGCACCTTAACTAAGAACCAAGATTACTCTCCAAAAACAGTGGGTTATCTATGTTGGCTGATTCTGCCCTAACAAAACCCTAAGTTGGAGATGAACTTTTTGGAAGAAAAACATGAAAGGAAGATGGTTACAAGCTTGTAGAGGATACGTGCATGTGGTTGTAGCTTGAAGAAGTGGTATGGAAGTGAAGTGTGAGCCGAAAACCTAAGGACTACTTGGCTAAAGTTGAGGTAAGAGTTCTTCCTCTTAATAAGTTATTGGTAGATAAATGATGTTATAGTTAATGGATGAACATGTATTAAGAAGGATTGGACGTAAGAAAATGCATGTAGTTGTGACTAGTGTGTTGGCTGATTCTTGGACTATTTCTCCTTACATGGACTCGTTGGTTATTGTTGTTATCACCACTTGTTACATGTTATTAGATGAAGGAAATCTTGTTATTAAAAGTATAAACTATTTACATAAAAGTGTTGTAACGAATTGAACTTTAAGGGGTTATGGAAAGGGCTTTGGTTTTGGTTGTTGGCCGAAAACTGCATGAAACTGTGGGAAGTTGTTGTGCTGTTTTAGGGACTGTTTTGTGGTGTTATAATGCTGAAAATTCAGTTATCATTATGCATGTTTAAATGTGGAAATTGCTAATGTAAGTCCTAAAGGAATAAGGGTGTAGAAAGATGTAGAAAGCTTCACATTTCACCCTCGTTGTTGTTGGATAATGGACTGTTTTTATGGACTATTTTATATGGGTTAAGAGGCCGGATTAACATAAGAAGTAGGTGTGTGAATCACCTTGGTTGTTGTTTTGGTTATGCCCTTAATTGATGCTTGGTTATTGATGTTATTCGTCTTATTTATAAGGTGGAAAAGTATGTATAAATAGGGGAAGTGCTGCCCAAATTTTTATAAGAAAGGAGAGTCATTATGTGGTATAGCGTATGCTAGTATTCATGAAGTTGATAGACGTGTTATCGTTGTTATAGGTTGAAGTACCTATTTGGGACGTATTCTACTTATGGTGTGGGTATTGCCAATAAGGTATGTGAACTATCCCTCTTCTTTTGGCATGTTTTATATGAAGTGAATGTATATCGGACGTACATAGTTTTATTGGATCTTAATCCTAAAATGAAAGATATGATAGTGTCTTGGGTGTTTCTAAATGAAAGTGTAAGTGACTTGATTTTAAAAGTGCTACTGCCTTGACTTTATAAGCGATGGTTCATTCTATTTAATCAAATGAGAGTTCATTATATATGATTGGTACATGATATGTTGGTACCTTGGTTTTTCTAAAATGGAAGTTGATTATATATGATTGGTACATGATATGTTGGTACCTTGGTTTTTCTAAAATGAAAGTTCATCATATATGATTGGTACATGATATGTTGGTACCTTGGTTTTTCTATAATGGAAGTTCATTATATATGATTGGTATATGATATGTTGGTACCTTGGTTTTTCTAAAATGGAAGTTCATTATATATGATTGGTACATGATATGTTGGTACCTTGGTTTTTCTAAAATGGAAGTTCATTATATATGATTGGTACATGATATGTTGTACCTTGGTTTTTCTAAAATGGAAGTTCATTATATATGATTGGTACATGATATGTTGGTACCTTGGTTTTTCAAAAATGGAAGTTCATTATATATGATTGGTACATGATATGTTGGTACCTTGGTTTTTCTAAAACGGAAGTTCATTATATATGATTGGTATATGATATGTTGGTACCTTGGTTTTTCTAAAATGGAAGTTCATTATATATGATTGGTACATGATATGTTGGTACCTTGGCTTTTCTAAAATGAAAGTTCATTTTAAAGGATTTTATTGAGAGTTAAATGATGATTTAAATTGCACAAGGTTGCTCATGATAGCTATTCATGCAAGTGTTATTATTTCATTCCACCGAGTCCCTTAATGGGTCGGCAATGTTCACCGAGTCCCTCGCTAAAGGGCCGATATGTGCGCCCTTGTACTTGTTCACCGAGTCTCTCACTAAAGGGCCGACAATGTTTATACGTATATGATTCCATAGACAAGCTTCCATGATGCGGGTATAGGTACCTGGGACAGTATATGACTCTCACTTTTTAAAAGGCACAGTTGACTCTCTATTTTTGCAAGGTACAGTTGGCTCTTATTTTATATGGCAAGGTTGGATCTGATATTTGATTTTCATACTTGTCTCTGTCATCTTTTGGCCAGTTATGATCTTATTTACTGTACTTCATGTTTACATACTTAGTACAGTGTTGTACCGACCCCCTTCTCCGGGGGGGGGGGGGTTGCGTTCATGTCCGCAGGTATAAGTACTCAGTTTGGTGATCCGCGTGCTTAGGATCATTGCTCAGCTTTTGGGATAGCTCTATTGTTCCGGGGCTTATCATTTTGGTACATTTTTCTGTTACAGGCTTATGTATATTCAGGGGTACGGTGGGGCCTTGTCCCGTCATAGTTATTGTTATACTCTTAGAGGTCTGTAGTCATATGTGGGTTGAACGTGTGTACAGTTGTAGTTCGTTTTGGACTTATGTATGTAACGGCAGCCTTTCCGACTTGCCAATTTTATTTTATGACAGTTTTGGGGACATGATCCCCTTGTTTTGAGATTATGAGTTTTTATTAGCTTCCGCTGGTCATATGTGTAGCGTGTGTATAAGGGTGCCCAGGTAGGGCAGACCCGTCGGCTCGGGTCGTGACATAGAGGTACCGACTCTTTAGTCAGTTCCGGTAGTTAATTAATTCACGGATGTATTCCCAGATGATCTTTCAGGTCTTCCTCCAGAGCGGGAGATAGAGTTCACTATTGATGTACCACCAGGTACCCAGCCTATATCTATTCCTCCCTATAGAATGGCACCTGCAGAGTTGAAGAAATTGAAAGAGCATCTGAGAGGCTTGCTAGAAAAAGGCTTCATCAGGCCTACTACATCACATTGGGGAGCACCGGTATTATTTGTGAGAAAGAATGATGGATCGCTGCGGATGTTTATTGATTACATGCAGCTGGACAAGGTAACCATAAAGAATAGGTATCCCCTTGTTAGGCGTATTTTGTATACGCCTTTTGAGTCATTTTTAGTTGGTATTTTGCTCGTTTTTGTTATGTTTAGTATAGTAGTAGGTTGTTTTTCTTTCATTTGAGTCACAGCGGTGCAAAATGGCAAAAAGGAATGAGAAATGGGCAGAAAATGTGCTCCCGAGGCGAAAAAGACGAAAGAAGGCAGCACCGCGGTGCCACTATGCAGAACCACTGTGCCATATTTACCGAGGAGCCGCAGAACTTTCAGCACCGCGGTACCATCAAGCAGTACCGCGATGCCAATTGTGCTGAGAAGCTGCAAGAGTTTCGGCACCGCGGTGCCGGTATGCAGAACCGCGGTGCCGACATGAGAAATTTTAGTTCCGAAGGCAAATTGCTAAGGTCAGATTGGTCTATAGGGCACGAAAATTAGAAGATATTTAAGCCCTAGGGATTAATGTTATAGGGGAGTTGGTCATTCTACAATAAAAACACAACACAAGGCGGATTTGGAGCTACAATTGGAGACTTTGTTCTACGTAATTTTCTTTCTTTCATTTTTAATTCAGTTTATGTATGGATATTGTGTTAGTTCTTAGCGTGACTATGACTAGGAGCTAAATACTCTATTAGGGCTTTTCTTATAAATCGCTTGAAACTTTTATTCATGAATCAATGCAGTAGTTTGATTTCTTCTTCACTTGATTAAGATTTAGTCAATATTTGGTATGAATGTTTGATAATTAATTGATCACTAATTATCATAACCTATATGATTTCAAATCAAAAGCCGAAAGGAGAGATTTGGATATGCTGTAATTGACTAGACATAGGTTACAAATCGCGGACGAAAGTACCCCGATACTTGTGTAGCATTATAGGTTACTGTTCTTAATCCTTCTATGTGGTAAATTCTATCATAGAAATATAGAAGGGTTCTGCACTGGGGTTGAGTGATTATATGTCCTAACCAGAATATAAGACAGTCTAGTTAACCGCTATCTTAACAAAGAAAAAAACATCATTCTAGTCGCATTAAGGATTGAATAAAGTGGATAGTCGAGGATTTTGAAAGCCCTAATTCATTCATAACTGATTACAACTTAAATAGTTCAGTAATTCTTGCAATTATTCTAGTAGTTAAACAAAAACCCCAATCAAATATCGATTGTCAAATAGATAACATAAAATAGATGAATGGTACTTAGAAACCAGTCTCTGTGGACGATATTCGATCTTACATACTATATTACTTGTGAACGATGCGTGTGCTTGCGTGAGCATTCAAAATATCGCTAATAAGTTTTTGGCGCCGTTGTCGGGGACTGGCGTACATCTAATATCGAATCATTTGTTTTTATTTCTACTTTGGCTTTATTTTTTATTTTAATTTTAATTTTTACTGTCAGAACCGTGTGCCTTGATTTATTTGTTGATTTTGATCTATTTCAGGAATCTAGTCTATGCGAAGAAGGAGAGGAGCAGATACACTTGTTCCCTTCAATCCCGAAATTGAGAAAACTTGCAAACAAAACAGGCGCAACAAAAGGATATATGAGTCAGTGACCATGAACAACGAACCAAATCAGAATGGGGCGGACAATTAGCTTCCTGAGAATACAGGGGAGCCAATACAATTCCCAGCTGAGAGAAGTTTAGGGGACTATGTTCTTCCCATGGTCACATGTGCACAGACTTGCATCAGGCTCCCAGCTATAGGGGCCAACAACTTTGAGATCAAGCTAGCCATCCTGAGCATGGTCCAGAACACATTACAATTTGGGGGACTGCCATCTGAAGATCCCCATATGCACATTGCAAACTTTCTAGAGTTTTGTGCCACTTTCAAATACAATGGTGTTACTGACGACGCCATTAGATTGAGGCTCTTCCCATTATCACTGAGGGATAGAGCCAAAAGTTGGTTGAACTCGCTGCCTTCCAACTCCGTCACTACCTGGCAGGACCTAGCACATAAGTTTCTAACAAAGTTCTTCCCTCCTTCCAAAGCAGCAAAGTTAAGGGGAGAGCTGAACAACCTTTATCAGGTGGATGGTGAGTCGCTCTATGATGCATGTGAATGATTTAAGGACTTGCAAAGAAAATGCCCACATCATGACATTGAGAAGTGGATGTTAGTCCATATTTTTTATAATGGGCTGAGTGGTACTACTCGTACCATCATTGATGCTGCAGCAGGGGGTGCTTTCATGAGAAAGAGTGTCAATGAGGCACATGAGTTACTGGATATGGTTGTCAACAATCATCAAGGGGCGGATGACAGGTCAATAAACAACAGGAAGACTATGTGCATACATGAAATAGATGTCATCACTTCCTTGAATGCACAGGTGGCCCTTCTGACGAAGCAACTGCAGCAGAACACCATGTATGTGAATGCAGTCCAGATGCCGGTAAATTGTGAGATTTGTGGTGGGTCGTACCCCTTTGACAGATGCACAGCAGTTGACCCCAATAATGTGCCAATGGAGCAGGTGCAGGCAGTTGGGAACTTTCAGAGGCCTTATAATTCCAACATGTACAATCCAGGGTGGAGAAATCACCCTAAATTTTCGTGGAGGAACGACCAACCCCAGCATCAAACATATCAAGGTAGTTACCAGAATCAGCAGGCACAGAATCAGGATACCTCATCCCATCAGTATAGACCACCTACACAACAGGAGAAGTCTGATGAACTGAAAACTGCATTGCTGACACTCACCAATTCACAGAATCAGTTCATATTTGAAACCAGGTCCGTTCTCATGAACCTGGAAACGCAGGTTGGACAACTGGCAAACATGGCAACCAATAGGCCGCAGGGCACTCTCCCAAGCAATACAGAGTCAAATCTTAGAGAGCAATGTCAGGAAGTGTTGTTGAGGAGTGAAAAGCAGTTGGAGCAGGTTGCTCCCCAACCCGCAGTGGTTCGTGAGAAAGAGTTGAGAAAGAAATTGAGACAGTATCATTTACAGAGGAGGCAGTGCCATCCTGCATAAGAAACTGCCTCATAAGCTGAAGGATCCATGAAGCTTCACCTTGACATGCACTATTGGTAAGGTGACATGCATTAAGGCGTTGTTTGATCTAGGGGCCAGTATCAATCTCATGCCTCTGTCTGTCTTCAAGAGATTGGGTTTGGGTGAAACCAAACCAACCACAGTGAATTTGCAGTTGGTCGACCGAACCGTAGTGCACCCCAGAGGCATAATAGAAGATGTGCTGGTCAAGGTATGCAAGTTCTTCTTCCCAACAGACTTCCTCATTCTTGATATGGAGGAAGATGATGAAATATCCATCATTTTGGGGAGACCATTCCTTGCAACTGGGAGAGCCCTGATTGATGTAGAAAAGGAGAACTGAGACTAAGGGTTCAGGAGGAAGAAATGATGTTCAAAGTATTCAATTCCACCATTGAATCCCGAGCCATAAACAAGTGTTTCGCAAGACAATCGACACAACAGATTCGGCCAAGACAAAGCCAAAGCTAGGGAGATCATTCATACAGCGATGAACCCACAGGTCAGCAAGAATGCTGAAACAAAATGAATGCCATGGAAGCCGTCGAACAGGTAAGTCTTACTGAACCCCCTCCTGTGAAAAAGAAAAACAGAGCGAGAAAGAGGAGGATGATTTTGAAATGGATAGGTTGTGGGGTTAAAATACCCCAATGATTTAATGAGTAACCTGCATCCGGCTACAAGACGTAAAAGACAGCGCTACTTGGGAGGCAACCCAAATTTTAAATTATGCAATTTAATTTAATAGAACAGTCTCACTTTTGGTATATTTTTGTTGTGTTGTGATTCTAGGTGAAGGAATGGGACACTAAGCACGAAGACAAGGATGGAAAACACGGAATCGGAGAAGCACCGCGGTGCCATTGTGCAGGACCGTGGTGCCTAATGTTCAGAGAGGTCACAGGAGTTTATGCACCGCAGTGCCATGATGCAATACCGCGGTGTCGCATGAGCAGAGGGGTCACAGTACTTTTGGCACCGCGGACCGCGGTGCCCAAACGGGATTCAGAATTAAAAAGCCCTAAATCCCCAAATCCTTTTCCATACAAACACAAACCCTTCATCTCTTTACAAATTCCGAAATTCCTCTCCTTCTATCTATAAAAATTCCCACAAACTCCACCAAATTCTTCAAAAATCCCTACACACCACCCCATTGAAAATACCCTCATATCTTACACCATCATCATTCCCTCCATTTGGGTCAAGAAATTGGTGAATGACAACTCTACAAACAGGTAATCTTCATCATTGTGTTTGCAATTTCAAGGCTAGTAGGGAAAGTAACTTGCAAGTTTGGGGGTTGTACGTACTGTGGTGGTATGACGTTGTGTGATTGTGGGTGTGTGTTGGGTATTGTTGTGCTGTGTAGTTGTATGGATTGAGGCTTATTGTGGTGTAATTATTGTGTATTGTTGCTGTGGTCCGGTTATTGCTGTTGTATGGTGGGAAAATTGTTAGGAAACCTCGAGGAAACAAAGGAAACGCTACCGAAAAATTTCCCAACCTTCACTATGGCCTCTAGGAAATGAACTTCAAGAGCTTCAGCATCTTCATTCGCCCCAGAATATGATGTGACTCGATTCGCCAACAAACAGGCGGAGGATCGATACAACAAGATTAGCACTAGGGCATTGATACCAGAAAGAGGCATGGATTAACAGTCCATTTGATGATGATGATGACTACGAGCCTATTAGGGCCATGATCGAGGCAAATGGGTGGAGAAGGTTCACCAATCTAGAAAGGATCCCACTTCAAAATTCTAGCCTTGTGAGGGAGTTCTATGCGAACTACCCCGAGCAAGAGGATGGGCGATGCTTTGTTAGAGGGAAATATGTGTCTGTCAGTTCCGAAACAGTGAATGCGATACTAAGGACCTATGATGTGGAGGACCGAAGCGATAATCCAAACCACTTCAGAAGTTGGTCAAGAGATGCCAACCACATCTTGTGGGACGTAGTAGCGCAGATATTGTGCTACCCAGGCGTTGAGTTTAGTTTTGCCCGCAACGGATTCAGGAGACTTGCCCGATGCCAATTCAATATAATAGTCAAAGGATGGCTATATTTCATAAGTGCACGCTTGATTCCGTTAACTTATTTCACAAATGTGCCCTCAGACATAATCAAGCTCATTTATGGAATCATGACGGGCATGACAATTGATGTCGGGAGAGAAATAGTGCATAGCATAAGGGAGATTAGTAGGCTGACGACTACTGGTCAAGATATGCCAAAAATTCATGAAAATCTGATTATTTGGAATATTTGATGTTTAGCCTATGTGTTGTCAATTGAAAAATGTTTGTGAAGTCTGCTTACTTGCTATTTGAGGTGAAATGGTTAGGATGTACATGTTTAGGGAGATGATTCATGCATTTCTTTGTTAGCTCTTCTTACCATTCATTACCTACCTTGAAATAAATTATATCCTTAGTCAGCCCATTTGAGCCTAAAATAAGTTGTTTCTTTGACACCCTATAATTCTCTTGTGTGCCATAAGTAGTAATTGAAAAAATTAGAATGAAGAAGTGTGAAAAAGAAATACAAAAGAGAGTGAAAAATTGATGCAACCCAATAAAAAAAATATGTTAAAGCTTAAGTATGGGGGTGCCTATGTGAATGTGTTTCATGCTCTAAAAAAGAAGGACCAAATGGTTGAATGAGAATAACGTTTATGGTACGTAATTTGAGCCTAAATGCCAACTTTTACCTACCCCTGCCTAAGCCTACATTACAACCCTGAAAAGTCCTGAGGATCTCTAGTATGTATGTCTATGATTAGTGGAGAATAGCAAGTGCATAGGTTAGGTATTCATGCTTCCATTACTTGTGATTGAAATGAATTTGCGAAATATCTGACTTGAAATTCTAGATTGTTGAATTCATGTTATATCTGTTCCTGCATATTATCCCAACTGAAGTTCATGTGTTTTTGAGTTTTTGTGCAGCTGCTTGATTTGAGTCTTTTTATTTTTGTGTCTTTGTTTTTGTTTTGATCTTTGCTCGTGGGCGAGCAAAGGTTAAGTTTGGGGGTGTTTGTTAGGCGTATTTTGTATACGCCTTTTGAGTCATTTTTAGTTGGTATTTTGCTCGTTTTTGTTATGTTTAGTATAGTAGTAGGTTTGTTTTTCTTTCTTTTGAGTCACAGCAGTGCAAAAAGGCAAAATGACAAAAAGGAACGAGAAATTGGCAGAAAAGGTGATCCCGAGGCAAAAAGGACGAAAGTTGGCAACTCAGAACGAAAGAAGGCAGCACCGCGGTGCCATTATGCAGAACCGCGGTGCCATATTTACTGATGGGCCGCAGAACTTTCAGCATCGCGGTGTCATCAGGAAGTACCGCGATGCTAATTGTGCTGAGAAGCTGCAGGAGTTTCGGCACTGCGGTGCCGGTATGCAGAACCGCGGTGCCGACATGGGAAATTTCAGTTCCGAAGGCAAATTGGCTAAGGGCAGATTGGTCCATAGGGCACGAAAATTAGAGGATATTTATGCCTTAGGGATTAATGCTATGGGGGAGTTGGTCATTCTACAACAAAAACACAACACAAGGCGGATTTGGAGCTACAATTGGAGACTTTGTTCTACGTAATTTTCTTTCTTTCATTTTTAATTCAGTTTATGTATGGATATTGTGTTAGTTCTTAGCGTGACTATGACTAGGAGCTAAACACTCTATTAGGGCTTTTCTTATAAATCGCTTGAAACTTTTATTCATGAATTAATGCAGTAGTTTGATTTCTTCTTCACTTGATTAAGATTTAGTCAATATTTGGTATGAATGTTTGATAATTAATTGATCACTAATTATCATAACCTATATGATTTCAAATCAAAAGCCGAAAGGAGATATTTGGATATGCTGTAATTGACTAGACATAGGTTAAAAATCGCGGACGAAAGTACCCCGATACTTGTGTAGCATTATAGGTTACTGTTCTTAATCCTCCTATGTGGTAAATTCTATCATAGAAATATAGAAGGGTTCTGCACTGGGGTTGAGTGATTATATGTCCTAACCAGAATATAAGACAGTCTAGTTAACCGCTGTCTTAACGAAGAAGAAGAAGAATCATTCTAATCGCATTAAGGATTGAATAAAGTGCATAGTCGAGGATTTTGGAAGCCCTAATTCATTCATAATTGATTACAACTTAAATAGTTCAGTAATTCTTGCAATTATTCTAGTAGTTAAACAAAAAACTCAATCAAATATCGATTTCCAAATAGATAACATAAAATAGATGAACGGTACTTAGAAACCAGTCTCTGTGGACGATATTCGGTCTTACAGACTATATTACTTGTGAACGATATGTGCGCTTGCGTGAGCATTCGAAATATCGCTAACACCTCTCCCCATGATTGATGATTTATTTGACCAGTTGCAGGGTGCTAAGTGTTTTTCGAAGATAGACTTGCAGTCAGGTTATCATCAGGTGAGGGTAAGGGGGGCGGATATTCCGAAGACAGCATTCAGGATCCGATACAGGCATTATGAGTTCAGAGTGATGTCTTTTGGTCTGACCAATGCTCCAGCAGTATTTATGGATTTGATGAACCGGGTATTCAAGCCATTCTTGGATATGTTTGTCATGGCATTCATTGATGATATCCTGGTTTATTCGCGTTCAGAAGAGGAGCATGCAGACCATTTGAGGACGGTACTTAGGGTACTCCAACACCAGCAGTTGTATGACAAGTTTTCTAAGTGTGAGTTCTGGTTGGCTTCAGTGGCATTTTTGGGGTATATTATGGGAGCTGATGGTATTCGGATGGATACGCAAAAGATTGATGCAGTAAAGACTTGGCCCAGACCTACTACACCTACTGAGGTAAGCAGTTTTCTGGGGCTAGAAGGTTATTACAGGAGGTTTGTATAGAAGTTTGCCTCGATTTCAGCGGCTTTGACTAGGCTAACCCAGAAGGCAGCTAAGTTCCAGTGGAGCGATGCTTGTGAGCACAGCTTCCAGTTGTTGAAAGACAAGTTGACTACGGCTCCAGTTCTAACTCTTCATGAGGGACCGGATGGTTATGTCATTTATTGTGATGCCTCATGTATTGGGTTGGGTTGTGTGTTGATGCAGCATGGCAGAGTTATAGCTTATGCCTCCCGACAGCTCAGAAAGCATGAAAATAATTATCCCACTCATGATTTGGAGTTAGCAGCGGTGATTCATGCCTTGAAAATCTGGAGACATTACTTATATGGTTTTCATGTTGACATTTATACGGATCATAAGAGTCTTCTATATATCTTTAAGCAGAAAGAGTTGAATCTGCGATAGAGGTGGTGGCTAGAGTTACAGAAGGATTATGATGTTGATATTCTGTACCATCCCGGGAAAGTAAACGTTGTGGCAGATGCTCTTAGCCGTAGATCTATGGTTAGCTTAACGGATGTGCAGCCAGACAGAAAGGAGATGGTTCGTGAGATACACCATCTAGCCAGCCTTGGAGTCCGTGTGGCTGATTCCGGAGATAGTGGAGTTGTTGTTCGAGGTGCTGCCGAGTCCTCTATCATAGAAGAGGTAAAGAGACATCAGTATAGGGACCCTGTTCTGGCACAGTACAGAGATGCATCTCTCCGAAAGGAGAAGACCCCATTCGAGGTTGCACCTAATGGAGTATTACGGTATGACAACAGATTATGTGTACCTGATGTTGTAGGGCTACGACAGCAGGTTATGGGAGAGGCACACTGTGACCATTATTCTTTTCATCCAGGGTCAACGAAGATGTATCATGACCTCAGATGCTTATATTGGTGGGATGGCATGAAAAGGTACATAGCGGAGTTTGTTGCTCAGTGCCCGAATTGTCAACAGATTAAGGTCGAGCATCAGAAGCCTGGTGGTTTATTGCAGAAGATGGAGATCCCAACTTGGAAATGGGAAGTGATTAATATGGACTTCATTACAGGCTTACCTCGTACTCAGTGGAAGTATGACTCCATATGGGTTATTGTAGATAGGCTGATGAAATCAGCCAATTTTCTTCCAGTCAGGACTACTTATTCAGTGGAAGATTATGCGAGACTATATGTCAGGGAGATAGTGAGACTTCATGGGGTCCCCACATCTATTATATCGGATAGAGGAGCTCAGTTTACAGCTAACTTTAGGAGGTCATTCCAAAAGGGATTAGGGACGCAGGTGAATCTTAGCACAGTATTTCATCCTCAGACTGATGGGCAGGCTGAGCGTACTATCCAGACACTGGAGGATATGTTAAGAGCCTGTATTATTGACTTCAGAGGTAGTTGGGATGATCATTTACTACTTGTTGAGTTTGCGTATAATAATAGCTACCAATCCAGTATCCAAATGGCCCCGTACGATGCCTTATATGGGAGGAAGTGCAGGTCACCTATTGGTTGGTTCGATGTTGACGAGACTAAGTTAATCGGTCCAGATATGGTTTAGCAAGATGTGCATAAGGTGAAGCTTATTCAGGAGATATTATTAACAGCCCAGAGTCGACAAAAGTCATATGCAGATAATCGGCGTCGACACTTAGAGTTTCAGGTGGGCGATTGGGTTTTTCTGAAGGTGTCACCTATGAAGGGTGTGATGAGATTCAGCAAGAAGGGGAAGTTTAGCCCGAGGTACATTGGGCCTTATCAGATTATTCGCAGGATAGGCAAGGTTGCCTATGAGGTGGACCTTCCATCAAATTTGGAAGCAGTACATCCAGTCTTTCATATATCGATGTTTCGTAAGTGTATTGGTGATCCTTCTAGAGTGTTCCCTATAGATGATGTCCAGGTAACCGAGGATTTGTCTTACGAGGAAAGTCCCATAGCGATACTTGATCGTCAGGTTAGAAGATTACGGACTAAGGATGTGGCTTCCGTCAAGGTATTGTGGCGAAACAATAATAGGGAAGAGATGACTTGGGAAGCAGAAGATGAGATGAAGAAGAAGTATCCTCACTTGTTCCCTATGCCTACAGGTAATTCCATTCCCTACTTGATTATGTTGATTGGTGAATAATACTTGTGACATATTGTGGCTCTGTGAGGCATATGTGGGTTTGCTGAATATAGGTGGATAGACATAGTTATAAAGGAGACTCTGCCGAAATTTCTATAGCATAAGACATATTGTGAACATTCGAGGATGAATATTGCTAAGGGGAGAAGGATGTTACACCTCGTAGTTTAAGGCGATAATTAAGAACGTCATTAAGAAAATAGGATGCGGATATTAGATACAAAGTGTCCGTATATATGCTAATAAGGAAATTAGTATACTAAAGGATGTGATTCCAGAAAAAATGTTGGTTACAACGTGTGTGACGTTGGAAATTAGTAATGATAGTTGTATATTTTCCGTTATGGACTAGTGTTGTATTATAAGAATTATGACATTAAGAATACGAGGCCTTACGAAATTTTCGGGATTTAAAAGAAGTGGGATTTATTTTAGTAGAGGGGTTAATTTAAGTAGACAATTATGGGAATTGGACTAAGTTGCAAATATTAAATTTCATCCCACATTTAACCTTACCCTTTTATCTTCTAACTCCCTAATTCAAAACACTTTCTCACTTCACTCTCCTCTCTCCCTCTTAGCCGAAAATCACCCTCCCCTCTCTAGCAAAATTTAAGCTTTTATTTCCTCTTCCTAGATTAAATTCTTCATCTAATTTATAAGCCAAATTTAGCACCAAAACAATGGTGAAAATCGGCATCACTGGACTGAAAATTTAGCCCAGAAATTTCCAGTTTTTAAGATGAAGTTTTTGGAAGAAAAACATGTAAGAATGATGGATTAAACTTGTAGAATACATGCATGTCATTTTGGAGTTGAAGAAGTGATAAAAATGGGCAAGAAAAACTGGGCAGTGGACCGTGCATATTAGAGACTGTTTTGGGCACGATTAAGGTAATAAATTCTTCTTCTTATGGTGTAATTGGAGTTGCATATTGTTGTAGTTTAAGAAATGAAATTTTATTAAGAGAAACTTGGAATTTAGACAATGCATGTGACGATTTGTTGGTAAAAACCGATTATAAGGGTTGTTTTGTATAAAGTGGATTTAAGTGTTGTGTTGTTATTTTCGTCACTGCTTTGCATGTTAAAAATGAAGGAAATCTTGATGTTAAGTTGTAGTTGTTCATATGAAATTGTTGGAATATGAATTGGAGGTTAAGAAATTATGAAATGAGTTATGGTATTGTATTCTTGTTTCCGTGACATTCATGAAATAGTTGGACTGTTTTAAGGGTTGTTTTTCTAAGTTAAGATGCTGGAATTTTCGTGTATTTAAGGGCTCATTTTGCTGAGTTAAAATGTTGGAAATATACGTTATGAACATGAATGTACATTGTGGTAATTGTTAATACATGGCCTAACATAATAAAGGTGTAGAAATGTGTTACTTTACACTATTATTGTTGTTGAAGTATGGGCTGTTTTGAGGGATGTTTTAACATGATTAGAGGAGTTGGATTGACATGAAAAATTGGTGTATTAATCATCTTGGTTGGTGTTTTGGTTGTACTCCATAAATATAAAGAGAAAGAATGTATACTGAAGGTGTATACCAAGTATATGGGACTGTTTTGGTGATATTCTTAAGTTGTGACTTGTTATTGGTGTTGTTGGCTTTGTTTGTAAGTCGTGGATATGCACATAAATAGGGGAACTGCTGCCCAAAATTTTATATAAAAGAAAGCAAGTTATCATTCAATTATAACGTATGCTAGTAATCGTAAGGTTAATGAACATGTTACTATTATTATAGGTTGAAGTGCTAGTCAAAGTGTATTTAGATTAATTGAGTTGGTTAGTTCGTCAATAAGGTATGCGAAACTATCATTTCTTTCTTTTGGCATGATTTATATAAATGAGTGTACGACGGACGTACATAATTCTATTGAATCATAATTAATAATGATACATGATATGATAGTGCCTTGATTTTCTAAAAGTAATAGTTATTCTATTTATTCCATTGAGAGTCAAATGATGATTTAAATTGCATATGGTTGTTCATGATAGATATTCGTGCAAAGTGTTATTACTCCACCTCACCGAGTCCCGGGCCGACAATGTTCGTGCGCAGATCCTTGCATTTGGTCACTGAGTCCCTCACTAGAGGGCCGATAATGTTTATATATATATGATGATTCCATGGACATGCATCCATGATGCGGGTACAGATACTCATGATAGTATATGATGATTTCATGGAAATGTATCCATGATGCGGGTACAAGTACCCATGATGGTATATATATATATGATTATATGGACAGACATCCATGATTTTGATATGACTCTCATTTCATAAGGCACATTTGTATTGATATTTGGATTATTATATTTGTCTCCTGACATCTATTGGCCAGTTATGATCTTATTTACAGTGCTTCATGTTTTACATACTCAGTACATTATTTCGTACTGACACCCTTTCCTCGGGGGGGCTGCGTTTCATGCTCGCAGGTACAGGTACTCAGTTTGGTGATCCTCCAGTCTAGGATTCTTGTTCAGCTGTTTGGAAGAGCTCCATTGATTCGGAGCTTAGTCGTTTTGATACAGAACCTTATTTGACTTATGCATATTTACGGACACGACGGGGCTCTGTCCCGTCATATTTCATTATCGTACTCTTAGAGGTCTGTAGACAGTTGTGGGTGGTAGACCTGTTATTGTATATGTGTACAGTTGTGAGTCATTTTGGATATCTCTATGTACAGTGGCGGCCTCGTCGGCTCGCCTATTTTGTAATATGAATTAGTTGTGACTCCTCAGGAGACAGGTTTTTTACCGATGTTTACATTATCCTTTGTATTTGTGTGATTATATGTGACATGTGAGTATAAGGGTGCCCAATCAGGACACCGAGTCGCGGCCCGTCGGGTCGGGTCGTGACAACAACCCTGCCCTGGTTATGAGCAAATTTTGATTTTTATCTTTGTGACATATGAATAAAGACATTTAACATTTAATTAATTAAATTGAGTGTTTTGGTCCATTTACGTAAAAAATATGTTATATTTAGACTATTTTTAGAAGTACATTGCCTTTACATATAATGTTATAACAAAGAAATTAAAAGTGCTTATTTTAAATAATTAAAAATTAAATATGTATACTTAGTCAGATATTAACAAAAAATGCTATAAAGCCTTCAAATATTCTTTTGAAAAGGGGGAAAATATTTATTCAGGACCGATGCATGCACTAAATTATGTTTATTTATCATGGTTAAGTCATAAGTGGAAAAGAAGTCTAACTATAGTAGATTAAAATATCTCCAATTACATGTGGAAATTAGATAATAAGGTTTTGTATTAAACTTATATCCAACCAATTAATTAAATGGTAACCATGTGATTGAGTTCTTAATATTCTGTTGACAATTTGATGCAGTAATATGAACAGGGACGTGGAGGCACTAGCATCACTTTTTAAGTGAGCATAAATCAAATTTAAATAAATCTTAATGCTTTTTTAATCACTATATATATATATATATAACATCAAGACTCTGACACTATCTAATATTTTAATTAGCAAGTTCCAATTGGCTTATATATAGCCCTGTTCTTTAAATTCTTTGAATTTGAATTCCAAGTGTAAAGTCAATAAAAGGGAATTTATAATTATAAAAGGTACATCAGGAAGTGGAAAAATCACTCAACGGGACAAGAAAGTAAGGGGTCGTTTGGTTCAAAATCAAGTTATCTTAAAATTATAACCACCATTGTAATTTTGAGATTATAATCAGGATATATGATATGTAAAATTTATCTGGATTTTAGCTAATACCATTTAACCAGAATAAATTTAATCTCAATTTTTATATTAGAATAACCAGCTTAATTTCTCCCAACAAACAAAGCCTTAATTGTATTTAGCACAATATATTGTTTTATGTCACTTGACATCTGAAGTCTCTATTCAACACAACTTTAAATGTATAAAGTATTGTATCAACTTGGATATTTAATTTATTGGCTGTTTGCTGGGGTCAAAGTATGGCTGGCCAGTGGGCCGGGCCTAATCGGAGCGGGTTTGGAGAGATCGGGGCGGGATAGGGAGGGTGGCGGGATCGAACTGAAACGGGACTGGCGGGCCGAGTCCGAGCGGGACTATACCAAGTCTTGTCCCGGTCCCGTTGGATCAGGGGTTGGGGCGGGATCGAGCTGGGCGGGACGGGGTCAGGTCGGGGGCATTTTTTTTTTCCACTTAATTAAAAAAAATAACATATATATAAACAACACAATAATTGAACAAGAGTGTAATAAAAACATCTCAAGACTGTTTTTATGCATCTTATATTATTTAATAGAAATATAATTTTTTGTAATACAGTATACATATACAATTGTCAAAATTACAACTTTGTGGTGTAAAGTTGCAAATGACATACTAAAATTGCAATTAAAGAAATTACATTTTTTTTAAAATGTTCTATTTATTTATAATTTCCTGTGGTTCTTCGGTTGAATTGGTATTTGTTGGTCAAATTGCTCTAGGCCGTTTCCACCACCTTCGGATAAGATGTAATTTTCGTCTTCTTCGTTGATCTCCGGTTGACCGCACCTTCTCCGTTCTGCTCGTATTCAATCTCTGAATAATACTGCAATTTTCAAGCTGTCTCCGACTAATGAGAGTCTGTGCTCTCCTATTTGAATCTGCCGGTAGAAAAAGCGCTTTCAGACGTCGTTGATGACGCTTGAATGTTCAAAACATCTCGAGCCATCATTGAAAGTGTCGTAAAGGTCTTCTCATTCCCCCTCCAATATTTCAGCAAGTCTTCACTTCCTTCTTCATTGATAACTGCTTGGTACGGTAAAACACTCTGCAAAACAAAAACATCAAACTCGCTAATTTGGTTAGTGGTGTTACCACCGCACATTCTATTTCTGAGGCTTTCAATACTAGCCGCAGAAACATCATGTCGTTTTTGAGGTTGTGTTGAAGAAGAAGATGGTGGTATGGAAGTCGGTTGATTGCTAGCACTTTCTTGTTGGTAATACCTATAAATATTTTTACATGCGGTTTCTATGCTAGACAACACTTCTTCTTTAGTTTGTTCAATAGGTGATGAGTCATTTTAATTTTTGTGAGGTGGTAGTAATGTTATACAATCATAAATAGTTTAAATAAGTGATTTACATCCGTCTATTTTAATAGTCAGATTTAATACAACATCAATAATATAAATAGTGAAAATAAGAATAATTTTTTTTATTATTTTGATAAACATTTTTTTAATATTTTCCTTATAAGCTGGTTTATCCATATATCCATTAAGTAATAACAATATGAGAGCTATATAAAACTACATAGTTGAAATAGTAGGATAATATATATCGAAAAATTCTTTTGTTGCCTGGAAAAATTTCTCTAAAAATACAATAAGTTCGGCAATTTTATCTCAATCGCTATCTACAACCATATAAGTTGGATTTTGATTATGGGCATTAAAAAATAAAGTTATAGGCCTTCTATAGTCATAAGCAACAAGTAGTTGCTCGTACAAAGAATTTCACCTAGTGGGTAATTCTTCGGAAATTTTTCTATAAGGTAGTTGGCAATCGTGACAAGTTTTTTATATTCTTTTTTTCGTTGTATTTTATTATTTTTAAAAATATAGTTTATAGAAAATTATATTTTATCAAGAATGTCTGCAAAAAGTGATAGATCATCCTTTACAACTAAGTTATATATATGACACGCACATTTTATATGAAAATGATTTGAAAAAGATGGAGTTAAACTATTTTTTTAAATTGTAATAGCATAATTATTAGAAGACGTGTTTTCTAATGTAATAGACATAATTTTGTCAGTTATTCCGTAATAATGACAAACAAAATAAATAGTTTCTGCAATAAAATTATCAGTGTGCCTATCATCTATATATCTATACGCTAAAATATGTTTTTGCATAGATCATTTATAATTTATCCAATGACAGGTTACCGTTAAATAATCACGACCGTTAGTACTACGACCTATATCAGAAGTGATAGTCACTTTGCCATTAAAATGATACAATGAGTAACGTAAATACTGTTGATATTCATGTGCAAATTTAAATACATATCTCTTAACAACTGATCTAGGAAAACCTTTAAAAGCAGGATTATACATTTCTCTAATGTAATGAATAAAATTAGGAGATTCAAAAAATGAAAAAGACAAACCCTCCACATTAACTAATTTTGCTAGTGCTTCTCTATCTCTATGTTTATCGTATTTAGGGCCTACAATTCCCTCCATCGTAGGGTTAATTTGACGTTGTACTTGGTCCGGGACAGTATGTGAATCTTGTCCCGATGGAGAGGGCGCTTGCGCATCCGATTTTTTAGCCTCGTATTAGGCATACTTAGTTGGGTGTTTCCATGCCATGTGTCTCATTAAACCCCTGTCTCACTGCTACCTTTTACAGTTTTAAATTTAAAAACAGTTTTACAAATTTTACATATAGCTACTTGATTCTCTACGTCTCTAACAAAAAAAATGTCATGCATCTGATTTTAATGGTTGTGTTGTTGGACCTCGTCTCATACTGGGAGAAATAGGAGGCATTCCAATTGGAGGCGCACTAGTGGGTGTGTCATCTACATTAGTGGATGTGTCATCATCATCATCATCTTCTAAATTAAAGTCATGTTGAGTTCCAGAAAATATCTCCTCATCTAAACCAAATAGTATTTCAGGAAAATCTTCAGTATCAACAAAATCATCATGTCAAGGAATAAGATGACTAGAAGAAGTACCCCGACCCTTGTTACCCCTACTAGAAGAAACCTTACCCTTACCCTTAAACATACCTCTTATTGATTCCATTTTAATTATGCTAATAATTAGTTAAAGATAATGAAATTAAGTGCGCTAAATAAAATAAAATAAATAATAATAATTTAATGAAGGAACGAATGTACCAAACGCCGACGTAACTTTGACGTGTAATTGAGAGGTTGAAAATTGAAACTTTGCTCGATGGAAGATCCTCAAGCTAGTTGTCAACTTCACTCCCAAATGAATAAATAAAATTGAATATTTAGTACACAATGTAGTCTTGTAGAGAGATGAATTTAGAGATTAGAGAGATTGTAGGAAGATTTGTGAGAATGATGAAGAGAAAATGATGTATTTATAGTTGAAAAATAGGATTAAAGTGTAAATATAATAACTTAGAGATTAAAAATAAATAGTAAGGGGTAGGGGGGTTGGGGGAGGCCAAATATAAAATGATTGTTGGTGCAACGAATATTTTGTGCAAAGGGGACGGATTGGGCGGGATCGGGACTGGGCCGGGTTCGAGCGAGAAGAGACCATGTCCCGTTCCGGTACCGTAATTTTTTTTTAAATAGCGGGGTCGAGGCGGGATCGGGCCGAGACGTGGACCAGGTCGTCCCGGCCCACTGGCCAGCCATAGGTCAAAGCTCAATTGAAACTGTGTTATGAATATGACATTTAGTAGAAATGTCTTATACTCCTATTAATTAATGTTGCTCATAATTATAATACCATAGCCATGTCATTTTGTTAGGTAAAGTCTTAATGAGTGGGAATAGTGTTCTCATCTAAAACTGTTCAATTGACCAAGTCTTCTAATCTAACCACATATTACCCAAACCCCCCCCCCCCCCCCCGCCCTTTTCAATTTGACATAGTCGGTACAAAAAAAGACAAATAAATGAGTAGGTTGAAAGGAACTGAAAGGGGGTATTTATGAAGTCGACACAGGCCTAAATATCATGTATCTATAGTTCATGCTATAACGCATTATCCAATAACATATAAAAAGATGGCTATTTATTTTCTTAATCAGTGTGGGATGCTCTAATCCTCGTTCCGCTAGGGCTGCACAAAATTCAGTCTGGATCGAAAAAAAGGATCGGACTGACCTTGTTCAGATCAGACCGAATTTATCGATCCGGTCTTCGGTCCTAGTTTTCTGAAAATTCGATCGTCCCACACAGAAAGAAAGAGTGCAGAGCCCGGCCCGACCTGTAGGTCCGCTAACGTAAAGCGAGGAGTTGAGCATGAACTGGCGAACCGGTCCGGTTTTACCCAGTTGTGTAGCCAAAATTCGATCCGGATCGAAAAAAAGGACCGGACCGACCCTGTTCAGACCGGACCAAATCGGATCAAATTTTTCGATCCGGTCTTCGATCCTAGTTTTCTGAAAATTCAGTCCTCGGTCCGGTCCGAGTCAATCCAATCTGATTTTACCTTGTTGTGCAGCCCTAGTATGAGCAACATTACATTTGTTAGAGAACTTTATTCTTAATATGAGATTTCGTCGCGTGAAATTAAATTTAATCAGATCTCAATGTATAAAAATTGGGGAACAAGAAAAGTTAATTAAGATGTAGAAAATTTGTGTATTTCCACTGCGTATTGCACTGTTGATATGCACGTATAATCAATGCACGTTTTAAATTTTATTTCCTTTTTAGGTACTACGATTAAGTTGGCTAACCAGTCCGGTAATCTAGCTACCTCTTCTTTAACAAACATGTTGTGGACTTCGGTGATCAACCATTTTTTCTGATGTACCAGAGGGAAACTGAGATCCATGATTAACTTATGAGTTGTGACTTCTAGAGGAATGTTTGTCATATCTTCATGAGACCATGCAGATTTTGAAAAACCCTTTAAATAATGATTTTCCTATTTTTTTGACGACTCTAAAAATTAAAGATAATCTCAATAGTCCACAAGTTATCCAGTAGCTTTTATTCCCCGCATAAAAGTGAACCATAACAAACATCTCTGTACTGATCCTGTCCGTCACATCCGTCTGCAAACATCGGGGCATCAGGTCTCGTAGTCCCAATTGGCAAAACGTCTGGTCCCAGCGGGGTGTTGTTCGTGTTGTCATCGACGTTGCGACTGCTTTCTCCTATTTCTGTCATATGTCTTATCTGAACAAAGAATAAGACTTAAAAAATTATATTAGTAGAGGGGTTACTTATGACACCACAATTGTCGAGGCCCCACGGTGGGAGTCAAACTGTTTACCCGTAAAACGGTATAGTTGAATTTGCATACGTGATCGAGGACACGTGGATCTCAAGTGACACGTTAGATAAGAACTCTAGATGAATTATATTGAAAAAAGTAATAATTATGACTTCACAAAAGTAATGATGAGCATGAGCCTTGTGATAGCTTCTAGGCAAAGTTACGATAACTTGTATGTAAGCACAAAAATCAAGAGAATAAGAGTAATTGTATTGTAATAACTAGAATGTGATAGTTACAATGAAATAACATGTCCTATTTATACATGAGTTACATGGGTACACAACCCGCGAAATATGTCCTCATTAATACATGAGAATGAATGTTGTAATAATTGAATAATCAATATCTCAATAAATGTCATTTAAGCTCCATTGGAAGATGTACAGCCGATTTTAGTAACGGTCGCCCGTTACTACTAAACTATAACTTCACTCTTTTCAATCAGTGGTGCCCCCCATGCATGTGTTACTCCTGGTACCACTTGAATGCTACTGGTAATGCTTCGAGCTGACTTGAACTTGACTCAGCATCAATTGCCACGTATCGCATCATAATTCGTATAGTTGTCTTATGCGAATTTTGCCATATATATTTCAAGTCAAACTAGGCCAATCTTTTTAGGACGGAGAGAGTAATTAATAATTCATAACTAGGAATCAACCAAAATACAAGCTAAGGGGGAGGAGGGAATGATAGGGAGAATAAGGAACAATCTGGTGCATTAAGTTTTCGCTATGCGCGAGTTGATAAAAATGGACGACAGAGTCTATTGACGCGATCTTATTCTCAGTATTTACGCAGCTGAGGTTGTTTACTTACCAAACCCGTGACCTCCTGATCACATGATATAGGGAATAAGGATTCTTAAAAAATATTTTCACAACCAGATCACGGAAAACCCAACTACATTATGTAATTATGTCTCATTTGATATATTTCTCTTTGTTATTTTTTTGTCGTCCAAAGTTTACTTTTGTTAGCTTTCGTGTTGCACTTGATTTTGGCATGCCAACGCATTCTATTCTTGGTTAAAAAACTATATTGAAAGCTTATATCAGTATCAAGCTATAAGTAAACTTCAATGTTTTCTCAAGCTGTGAGAAATTGGCATATTTTTTGGAAATACTTCTACAGTAATATATAATGAAACATGTTAAAAATAGAAAACATGTCATAAACTCAAATTCAGAATGGCAGCCTTGTGTATGAGGAACAAATAAAACAAAGAATGTCCGTTTATGCAACTCAATTGATTTTAAGGAGATATTTAGAATAATGACCAAGAATCGAATTCCATTAGCGGTAGTGTGAATTTTTTTCTTGAAATAAAGGAGGACCCCTTGTGCGCAGCGTAATACTGGTCTAGCTTTTGAAATTAATTGAGTCACCATGATTTACCTCATTCACAAACCTATTGAACCGGGGTGTGAGGGCTCTTGAGGCGGGAAATTCCACCTTTTGGAACAACAAATAAAACAAAGAAATTAAAGGCACCAGCCTGGCCAAAAAAGAACTATTTGAAGGGAAAATTAAAATAAATAAAATAAGTGGGAGTTTACTTATTTCTGCCTCATAGAGTTAGGCCCCAATAATTGCAAATTGGTGAGGAAGTTTCTCATGTAATTCTAAAACTGCTTTTGTTGATTAAAATGCACATTGTCATGATTGCAATATTATTTGGACTTATCCAGCCACCCTGTATGCCACATAACCTAACCTCCAACTCTGTATCGGGAAAGATGTCTGAGGACACCAACCTGTCGACTATGACCCTATTGGTTAACAACTTAAGTATGATTAGGTATTCTACATTCACCTACCTTGCTAAATTTGGATAGTAACATAATCTACAACTTGACTTTTACTATTTTCTCCGTCTGTCTCAATTATGTCATGCATTTTCTTTTTTAATCAACCCAAAAAAATATTTTTATATTTAAAAAGGAAATAACACTTTTAGTATCTTAGATATCGATAATTTTATATTTTTGCTCTTATAATTTTGGTTAAACACATTTAATATTCAATTAATTGATATATGCACTTTTAATTTCTATAATCGTTATTCTTCACATATTTAACGAAATATTAAATGCTAAACTATTGAATTATTGATGTGTTATGTAAAAAATAATTGTTGTTACTTAATATCTAAGCTAATACATTTCTAAAAATAGTCTCAGTATCACATATTTCCTTTATATAAAAACCAACTATACTTTTTTGTTAATTGAAGGCTAAATGTGTTGAGCTATAGCTAAATACTAAAAAAACGAAAATCAGAATTTACAAATAACTGAGGGACCAAAGTAAAACTATATCTTAAGAATAATTTAATTTAAACTCTTATTTTACTCTTTATAAAATAATTTATTGGGTATGTTGTTGTAATAAAATAATTTATTGTCACACAAATATCTATAACTTATTTAAAAAAAAATTAAAAAGAATTAAAAATTATTTCTTAAACTCTGTTCTCCGTTAAAAAGCATAGCATAAAATGAGACCACGGAAGTAGTTGTCTTGTTTTTAACTTAGTCAAGTCAATCCACATCCTCAAATTTTATTAGGCCAATGAAATACTAGCATTCTATAGAAGCTTCTTAGTTGTAGGTCCAATTTTTATTGGCTTCCATATTACTCCTTGAAATTGAAATGACACAAGGCAGTAAAGTATTTGGATTTTGCAGTCTCAAGTCTCAACCAATGTTTAAACTATTCAAAAGTCTCTCTCCCTCACCAATATTTTCTTTTTATGGGCTCGTTTGATTGTTTGCAAAGGGCCTATGGGAGAAAATTTCTCCATCCCACAAATTAGAGCAAAGTTGTCACGACCCGCCCGACGGGCCGCGACCCAGTTCTCTACCTGGACACCCTTATATCCACCAGTCACATATAATCACACGATACCAAGGATAATGTAAACATCGGTAATAAACTTATCTCCCAAAGAATCATAGCTAATTCATATAACAAAATAGGCAAGCCGACGAGTCCGTCACTGTACATAGAGATATCCAAAACTGCTCACAACCGTACACATATACAAAAGCACATCTACCACCCACAACTGTCTACAGACCTCTAAGAATACGGTAATGAAATATGACGGGACATGGCCTCGTCGTGCCCCTAAATATGCATAAGTAAAAAAATAAGGTTCTGTACCAAAATGACTAAGCTCTGAATCAATGTAGCTCTCCAAACAGCTGAACAAGAACCCTAGACTGGAGGATCACCAAACTGAGCACCTGTACCTGCGGGCATGGACGTTGCCCCCCGAGGAAAGGGGGTCAGTACGAAATAATGTACTGAGTATGTAAAACATGAAGTTTATTTTCGTGGATGTCTATCCACATAAATCATCATATATATATATACTGTCCGGCCCTCTAGTGAAGGACGCGGTGAACACATAGTCATATCCGTGGATGCCTGTCCACATATCATCTCTGCTCAGCCCTCTAGTGAAGGACACGGTGAACATATAGTCATATCCGTGAATGTCTGTCCACATATCATATCTGCCCATCCCTCCAGTGAAGGATGCGGTGAACACATAAGGAATTGTGCACGAAACTTCCTGGCCCGGGACGCGGTGAATTCATATAATCATATCCAGTACGAATAGAATATCATGAGTATCTTTATACAAAGTAAATCATCATTTTACTCTCAATGGAATAAATAGAATAACTATCACTTTAGAAAATCAAGGCATTATCATATCATGTATAACTAAGAATTAAGATTCAATGGAGTTATGTACGTCCGCCGTACACTCATTTTATATAAATCATGACAAAAGAAAAAAGGATAGTTTCACATACCTTATTGTATAACTAACCAGCTCTATAATTAAAACTCGTCTCGATTAGCACTTCAACCTATAACAATTGTACTCGTTCGTCAACTCTATGATTCTTAGTATAAGTTATGTTGAATTATCACGACCCGACCCGACGGGCCGCGACTAAATGCCCTAATTGAACGTCATTATACCAATCTGTCACGTATAATCAGACTGACACTAAGAACAATATGAAATTCGGCAGCATAACGCTGCAATAACAACACATGTCAGAATAGGCAAGACTGTCTTTACACACGAATAACTCTATCTCCTGGGGAGTCACATCTAATCAAATATAATGAGAGACGCAAGCCGACAAGGCTGTCACTATATACGGGAACATCCAAAACGAAATACAACAACACATATACCAAAACAGTTTACAACTACACATACGTTCAACCCACAACTGTCTACAGACCTCTATAAGAAGGGTAATGAAATATGACGGGACAGGGCCCCGTCGTGCCCCTAAATACACATAAGTCAAAAAATAAAGGTTTTGTACCAAAATGACAAGCTCCGAATCAATGTAGCTCTCCAAACAGCTGAACGGAATCCTAGACTGGAGGATCACCAAACTGAGCACATGTACCTGCGGGCATGAACGTAGCCCCCTGAGGAATGGGGGTCAGTACAAAATAATGTACTGAGTATGTAAATCATGTAGTACTGTAAAGCAGATCATAACTGACCAATAGATAACAGGAGACATGTACGATTATCAAATACCAAATCCAGTTGTGTCATATAAAATAGAGAGTCAACTGTGCCTTATAAAAATAGAGTCATATATACACTACCCGGCCCTCTAGTGAAGGACGCGGTGAAATCATATACTGTCCGACCCTTTGGTGAGAGACGCGGTGAAATATACTATCATGGGTATCTGTACTCGCATCATATGTACATAAAATATCCAGCCCTTTAGTGAGGAACGCGGTGAATCATACAAGGAATCTGCGCGCGTATCTGCCCGGCCCGGGATGCGGTAAAGTGGAATAATAATACTTTGCACGAGTAGATATCATGAGCAACCATATGAAACTTAAATCATCGTTTGACTCTCAATAAAATCATTAACTGAACTTTTTACTAGAAGATCAAAGGCACTTCTCATAACACATATCATTAGAAATTAAACTGTGTAGAAATCATGTACGTCCGCAGTATGTTCATTAAATCATGTCAAAAAGAAAGAAGGAAGAGTTTCACTTACCTTATCGTCTATATTGACTCAATAATTAGGATTCGTCTCAACTAGTACGTCAACCTATAACAATAATAGCACGCCCGTCAACTCTATGATTTCTAGCGTAAGCTATATTGAATGATGACTTTCTTTTCTATAAAAATTCGGGCAGCACTTCCCTTTTTTATAGGCACATCCCCAATTCACAACAAATGCCAACAATATCAATTAACAAGTCACAATTCCAAGATATTACAAAATCAGTCCATTTACTCTACTTATACCATAGTTACGAATTATTTTTTATTACTTTTATGGAATACAACAACCAAGAGTGCAAGTCTTCTAGTTTGCAACATATCACCATACTACACTTTAATTCCTTTAATATACTTAGTAGTATTTACCATATCGCATATATAAGTTCATAACTGTCACGACCCGACCGAAGGGCCGCGACGGGCGCCCGGATCTCACCTGCCGGGTACCCCAAATCACATCATCACTGTATAATTACAATAAACACGGACTAAGCCAAAAAGGATTATGAAAGATCTTGACCAGAAAACTGATTTATACATATATACATGACCACGTCAAGGTCGATAAGGCCATACAAAACCACTATCCACATGACACTTGCCTACAAGCCTCTAAAGAGTATACAACATCATAATTATCATACCAAGACTAGAATGCAACTCTAGAACAAATAGAGTGCTCCAACATCAGCTGAACCAGCAACTACCAGCGTGAACTATCACCCTCTTTAACTGAACCTGTGGGCATGAACGCAACCCTCCGAGGAAAGGGGGTCAGTACGAAGTAATGTATTAAGTATGTAAATCATGAAACACTGTATAAGTGATCATATGTAGCCAACAGATAACATGAGACAAGTATAAAAATCAGAATCCAAATCCAACCGTGTCGTATACAAATGAGAGTCATATAAAAAATCATGAGTACTTATCCATATAAACATCCTAATATATATATATATATATACTGTCATGAGTATCTATACCCACATCATGAATGCATGTCCATGGAATCACATCTTCTGTCATGGGTATCTATACCCGCATCATGGATACATGTCCATGAAATCACATCTACTGTCATGAGTATCTATACCCGCATCATGGATACATGTCCATGGAATCACATCTACTGTCATGGGTATCTATACCCGCATCATGGATACATGTCCATGGAATCACATCTACTGTCATGAGTATCTATACCCGCATCATGGATATATGTCCATGGAATCACATCTACTGACATGGGTATCTATACCCGCATCATGAATACATGTCAATGGAATCATATATATATACATATAATGTGTCCCGACCCTCTAGTGAGGGACTCGGTGAATTCATATAATCATATCCAGCACGAATAGAGCATCATAAGTAACTATACAATTTAAATTGTCACTTTGACTCTCAATGAAATCATTATAATAAACTCTTACTGAAAAATCATAGGCATTTCTCATGACTAACATCTTTAGGAAATAGAATGTGTAGAAATCATGTACGTCCGCCGTACTTTCAATAAATCATGCCAAAAAGAAAGAAGGAAGAGTTTCACATACCTTATTGTCGAACTAACCAACTCTATAATTAAAATACGTTTCATCTAGCACTTCAACCTATAATAATGGTAACATGTCTATCAACTTTATGGTTACTAGTATACGTTATATATATCGAACGATAACTTCTTTTTATATACAAATTCAGGCAGCACTTCCCCTGTTATATACATATCGTACCCAACCCATCATGAACATCTGATCCACAAGAACATAGTACCATAACTATCCTCATAATTCCACAAAATCCAATTCATATTTCAATAGGTGACATATTACCTTTTGACGACACTGTGAATCTCATTATCATCTTTTTCATATGCCTCTTTTAAGGACTTAGAAATAATTTAGACACCAGTTGTTGAAGTTAAAAATTATGCTTACATATTGACTATGTTGGTTGTAAAGGTCACATTTGGTTTGGAAATGATTTGAAGGGCTTGATGTTTTTTTATTATTTTATCTGCCTATAATAAGGGACTAAGATATGATACTGGACTAAGTTCGGGCAGATCTCCGTCCCATTTCACGGATGCATCGCATTGAGAATTGACTCGTCGGATTAATCACTTAGACGGAGAGTTCCCCGTATTCCATTTCATTGGCAACTGAAATAGATCTAAACGGATTGTGCGGTACCCTTTGATTAAATTGATTGATTAAATTGAAATTGAAAAATGAATTGAAAAGAATATCAATTTTAGCATAAGAATGTTGTTAAATTATGATAGGATCACCTAATGACTTTGAAATGGATGTGTGTCTTGTTAAGTGTTGTCATGATCTGAAGGACAGTTTAGGAGCCTATTTGGTGTATGTTTTGCTTTTAAATGATCATATCTGGTTGGGACATATTGAGAATGCCTATGACTTAGTTCTAAGTGTCATATACATATTGAGAATGCCTATGACTTAGTTCTAAGTGTCATATCTATCCTTGACATGTCCCAATAGTCTTAGGTGGTCTAATATTCATCTGTCATAACTATTTAAAGATATTAATTTTGTATGAAATGTCTAGATTTGATTTAATGGATTGGCATGTTGGATTGAAGTTGGGTTTAGCATGTATGGGTTATTTAATTTAATGTGATGACCAATGTATTATTTTGGAAACTCGTTGGCTATCTGAAAGTTGTTTAGTCATATTAGCTACCTAAAACAAGCTCCACTGATTAAGAACAAGATTAGTTGTCCTATTTAACAAAACTTGTTTTATATCGTCTGATAAGATAATTTAAAACTATAAGAGAATGAGTTAAGTAAGTTGATATGTTTGAGGTTATATGATTTTATGATGGGAATTGATAAAGGGTAGCCTATGTGATGATTGTGAGTTATGAATATTACCTAAATTCTGTATGACTAAACATGCCTAATTAATGTTAATATGATTTGGATATATCTGTAAGTTTTGGATTAGTAAGTTGAATACGGTGTCGACTTGTAATAGATAAAGTCTTGCTAATCATTGTAAAAAAATGAGACATTGAGTAACCTGATTTGATTAACTTAAGCTTCCAATTTATGCTCATTGTTAAAATTATTCTTAATATGGGTATTAAGTATATGTTAGGCTCAAATAACGCGATATGGATAACACTTGTTATTTGAGTTATTTAGAGAGATAGTGATTAACATCCGGACAGGAAAACTTAGCTCATTATATGCCTATTATACGTCCACTTGTTCTAATTTAGGCTTTATGTAGGTTTAATATAGTCTTTAAGACTTGTTTAGCCTTGCTACATGATCATAGACATATTAATGATGGCTTGTATATTTATTTAGCATCTCTTGTGTCCCTAAATATATATATACATATATATATATATATATATATATATGTGTGGTTGGGATGGTCTAAAATAGTTTGTATGCATGTGTCGCTTATTCATACATGCCTTATAATTCCTTGGTTATGGTGCAGACTAGGTAACTAGTGTATATGCCATGTTGGTGTTTTTGGCATATTCATATGTATATCATCGTTAGGATAGCTTGTGTGTTTTTCCTTAGTATTCTGCATGATCAAACAATGCCTCTATTATGTAGATTTGGTTCTATTATATAGGACACTTGCATCTTGATCCAATCTTGATCCAGGATGAGAATATTAGGCTTTTGGGAATTCAGAATTTTTTTTAGTCTCTGCTATTACACCATTTTGAAGTTATGTCTTCCCTGATCCTTATGTGCTTAGTTGAAACTGCTGATTTTGAGTTAAAACATTCATTTAAGTACTTACTTACTTGTTAAAATTGAACAAGGAATCTGAATATATAAAATTGGGATTAGTCATTAATTGTGAAGGTGCTATCTGTTGTCAAATTTAAGACTAGGGTATAGATTATGCTTAAGTTCTTGTATATATGTACATAATGTGGTACTGCGGGAATAATTACTCTACTTAGCCTTAGTTTTAGTATACTTCACCTTTAGAAAATTACGAATAAGCTAGGACATAGGTTGTGTAACACCCCATTTTAAACCGGAGTCGAAAACGGGATTCTAGCGAACCCTGCTTGAAATAAAAAATGTTAGAAAATAAATAAAAATAATGTTAAAGTGTTAAAAAAATACTAACATTTAAAAGGGTTGCTAAGGTGTTAAAAAGATGTTTAAAAATGCTAAAGGGCTAATGTTTAAAAAGGGTTGCTAGAATGCCAAGGGTTCGCGGAGTCGCCACCTAATTAATTGGGTGAATTAGGACACCTAAATGTCAACTAGGTTAAAGTCAACACTAACTCCATTTTTATGGTCTGCTAAACTTAATGAGATTCTGGGTAAGGTTTCTTTATTATCCTAAAGGGAAGGGGTCAGGCCCTAAAGGATCCTCTAACTTGCGGTTGTCCGTTCAAACCTAGGGCTAATTATTATGTTTTAAAAATGCAAAGTAAAAGCTCTTCCTGCTTAATAAAATGCTAAAAAATGTTAAAATGTTTAAAAGGTACTTAAAGTATAAAAAAGGCAAAAGGTGCTATATGCTAAAGTGCAACAGAATGCTAGGAGGTGCTAAAATGTTAAGGACAAAATGTGCTAAAGGTGCTAAGGGATTAATTTTAAAAGTAAAGGGTGTTAAATATTAAAGTGATGCTTAAAATGCTAAAGTGTTAAAGAATGCAAAAAGGTGCTAAAATGCTAAGGTTTTTAAAGGGCTAGAAATATGCTAAAGAATGCTAAGGTGCTTTATAGACTAATTATATGTTCACGCAAAAGTTATTTACGGACTAATTGTGTATCGCTAGCTAAATTAATCTTGCCTAACTCGTACAATATTATATAAGAGATGCTTTAAGGCGATTTTTGAGAGTTTAGGAGAAATCTGTTATGTATTTTAATAAGAAACAAAATGTTGGTTTTATGATGCAAGTTAAATCATTTAAATCATTTTTGCGGAATTTAGACATGCTCAACAGTCCTAAAAGACAAATAAAGTAGAAGTGTATTCCTAAATGTAAATTACCTCCCATCTCATATGTTCAAAGACTAAATGCTCTACGTCTCCTATTAATTACAAAGTTAGAATATGACAATAATAAATAAACAAATAAATAAATGCGTAAATAAACAAAGAGAGGAATGAGACTGGAGTAGTTGTAGCGTCTAGGGCGGATGTCGACAACATCTATTTTTGTAGTTGTTTGGAAGCCCTGCGGCGGAAATGCGGTTGGTGATATGGGGATTATCATGAGTCTCGGTACGAGACTCTTAATTATTCTCCCGATGCGTGCCATGTAAAAATAAGAAAGAAAAAGGATTAGTAAATATTCCAAACAATATAAGTGAACATGTGCATATTCTAGCTAATATTTAATTAAGTTAATCTCTAAAATGATAGAAGTTGACCAAGGGCCCAACGTTATTCAGCCCGGATTAGGCCTTGGTAACTGGCAGCAACAAACAACAATAGAATGTTGGCTTTCAGATTTTTAAAGAGGGCATACGCGATGGACTAATGACAACGCAAAGATAAGTACAAAATGGGGACTGGTCCAAGTTGCAGACGGGGGAAACGACACAGCAGACAGGGTGTATGCAGGAGGGTCCATAGGCAGTAAGCAATAGACGATGCGGATGGCAATAGGCGAAACAAAGAAAAGCAAGCAACAAGCTTAATCAATAAGTGAGCATAATGCATCTCAAGCCCCATATCCATAAAAACAGTGAGGATCAGTAGGCAGCAGGCAGGGACAAAAATAAGCCTCAAGAAGAGGAGAGAAAGGGATACTTAGACAATAATGGACTGATTTACCAAGCATGCTAGACCTTTGACAACCAAATAGGCCGATTTATTAACACGCAACATGCATGAAGACCTGCTTGATGTATACCAGATTAGTATACCCTGTGTTTCTCAGGATACATCATCTCAAGCCCAACCAAACCAGTGGCAAGTACAGCATTCACAAATATATATCTCGGATAAACGGACAGAATAAACCAGCACATATGGAGGCTAAGATTTGACATTAGATATGTAGGATCTGCCTTGAACTGGAGTGAGCACACAGCGGTTTATAGGTTATGTATTGAACCTCATCTCATCGCTTTATAGCATGAACCTGCATTTAACTTGATATGGTGTAAATGGTTTCAAGCAGACATAAGAAGCTAGTATGTGCTGCTATGACAAAGAGGTTGAGGAATACTATACTATATAAGAAAAGACAAATGTAACTTGAGCATATAGATACAAACACATGACCGATTATAATGAGAACGAGGACTATACACACAAAGGTTCATTCAAAATTCATGTCAAGATTATGCTAAGACCCTAAGGTTTCACTAGATATTCGTAACTTAACATGCCACCATAGGGTCTTTAACACTTGAGATAAAGCGAGCGAGCCTGCAACTAATTAAGGACACAAGTATGAAAATAAATAGATAACACATTCAGCATGGCATTTAGACCTACTTGAATATCAGGATTTCTAAGCAAAGATACATGCTGATTTTATTGACTCTTTAACAACTTTTAGGGCATGAAGAAGATATCAAGAAATATAGACAACAAGAAGGGATAGTTATTCCTTTAAGGACACTATTTTGGATATAGAATATCACTGACACTTAACTCAGACATTTAAATCATAATAGACATAGTAATACACAGTATTGGACACACAATGGCAAAGATAAATGCATTTTTGAGAAGCAATGAGGCATCATGCTTAGCAACCCAACATATATGTACAAGACATATGGTCTTCAAACAGTCATAGCACCATCACACCCAACAAGACAGAATCGATACATGATGAGATAATCTCCACAAATACAGTCGAGAGGCATATAACAGAAAAACACATGAATTCACATAAGAAGCCAAAATTCGATAGGAAAGCGAGTTTACCTTCTCCGGACAGCGACCCGGGGCAGCGTATCAAGTCGTCGGTCCACTCGACGGGTTTTGGGTTCGCGATGCGAATAGAGGGGTAAAGTTGCTTGCTGATTTTTTGCTAGAATTGAGAGAAGGGTTCGAGCTACCTATTCATGCTATGCTAGTGGTCCGGGTGCAGAGCCCCTTGCTTCTTCCCTGATTCTGCTAAGCTCTGGTTGTTGACGGCTGCTAGGGGGGGTGTCTCGTCGATTGCTACCCGACTTCCCCAGTGAGCTCGCGCTCGTAATCGACAATTTGCCTGAGCTCCCTCGTATTGTCCTCTACTGTGCTCTGCTCTGCCTTATTATGTTCGACCGCTGCTGAGGAGTGTATTGCATGTCGTTATATAGCCTAACCCTAGGTTCTAATATTGGTAAGCAATTAGGGCTGATTCTAGGCTGAGATTTCGTAAGAGATTCGCGCGATTCTAATTAGGCAGAAAATAAGGTAAACGATTTGGATGATTTTGTTTAATTATGGTAGGAAATCGTTGGCTGCGCTTGCATGGGTAAGGAAGGCTGGCTAGGGTGCGTGGGTGAAGGAAAGCCCGGATTCTCCGGCGAGAAATTCGGGCGGCGACGAAAGTAGAAGGTTTTAGGGTTGCTGGTTTCTAGGGCTTCGTCTAGGTTTGTTTTGAGGACGATGGGAATGAAAAACAAATGAAGTGAAGGTCTGGTCGCGGGCTGCTGATAAGGGGAAAAGGGATTGGGCCCGCGGGTTTGGGCCAAGGCGTGGGCTGGGTAGAAATAGGTTAAGTGTTAGGTTAGTTTTAATTAGTTAACTAGTAGTAATTTAAATTAACAAATGTGATTAAGTTATTTAGGTGCTCCATTAATCTAATTGTTATCAAAAATAAATGCGGGCGTGCTATTTAATTAATGCTTAATACTTTAGACTGCGGCGCTATTATTTAAAATCTCATTATTATGCATTATTGCGAAGTTAAATTAAAATTGAATTGAGTTTAGATTAAATTATTTAAATGCTAAATGCAAGTATGATATTTAAGAATTGTTTAAAGCTTTTACTCAAAATGCGGTGCTATTATTTAAAAATCTTATTTATGCCTGTATTTATGTTTTATCGCTGCATTTTATTATAAAAAATCATAAAAATTATTTTACAAAATTAGTCTAATTTTATAGCTAATGACTGGACGGGAGGGTCAAAATTGGGTGTCAACAGGTTGTTTCCTTGTTTATAGATCATGTTATGCCATACCAGGTTCTGGATATTGTTGATATATTAATTTCCTTGTTTATTTAAGTCCTTTTGTTAGATAATGACAAGAGTTGAGTTGTTTGTAAGTTGGATATAGGATTGTATGAATTCTCCGTGTCTTTGTTGTTGTGATTTAAAAATAATATGAACTATTTTTCCTTTATGTTGGATATTTGTTGGCAGAAACGTGTATCATAGAGTCTAAGATGACCTATTATGCAAATTATGTGTGCTTGCGAATCCTTGAATCAATTTGTATAAAATGTGCCCAGTAGTTACATTTCTTTTCTTTCCCTGAGAGACATCTATGGGTTGTTGAATATAGGTTGGTAGGTATAGTTATAGAGGAGACTCTGCCGAAATTTTGATAGCATGAGACTTATTATGAACATTCGAGGACGAATATTTCTAAGGGAGAAAGGATGTTACACCTCGTAATTTTAAGGCGATAATTATAGAACGTAATTAAGAAAATAAGATTCGAATATGAGATATAAAGTATAATTATATATGCTAATCCGGAAATTATTATATAAAGGATGTGATTCCGAAAGAATTTTGGATGTACCAAGTGTGACGACGGGAGCGGGAAATAATTTGAAATATGCATAAAGAAGTTATGGACAAGTGTCATATTACAAGAATTATGACATCGAGTATACGAGGATTTTATGAATTTTTAGGATTTAAAAGAAGTGGAATCTAGAATTAATTGTGTGTATAATTGATTAATCGTAGGATTAATTGATGAAAGGGGGACAAATGTTGGTAGGTGACTAACCTACAAGTTAAGAAATATATTACGTGTAGGCCTGTAAAGAATTGCCTAATAACTAAGGTACTAACGGTGGAAGGCAACGTGTTATGATGGTTTAGTGGGAACCTTATAATAACAAATCATGAGATTCTTTAATGAGATAAGTGTGTTTACTGTTAGCTTCTCTTAATCATAACAATCGTATACAACTGTTAACACATTTACCTAGGATATATATATACATTCAGCACTTCACTAATCGTTAAGAGCATTTAGTAGTGTGTTAGGATTTCAAAGTTGTGCTAGTCATGTTAGTGAGGCATGGGTTTATGTTAGGTATATACCTCAAGGTAATGATAAATTTAAAGAAGGAAATAGACGTGGAGGAGCTTAACCTGACCCACTGTGATGCGTTATCTTTTGAAGAAGGTTTGGAAAGTGATGAAGCAATTCATTTGCTAAATGTTTGGTTTAGAGGAAAGTGTTCAACAAACAATTTTTGAACGAAACAGTTTGCAATATTAAAAGGGGTTTGCTCCGTTGTTAAACTTGAATTCAAGATATGTGAAATTATCCTCTCTTTTTTTGGCATGATTTATATAAATGAGTGTACGACGGACGTACATAATTCTATTAAATCCTAATTCTTAATGATATATGATATGATAGTGTCTTGATTTTCTAAAAGTAATAGTTATTCTATTTATTCCATTGAGAGTCAAATGATGATTTAAATTGTATATGATTGATCATGATAGCTATTCGTGCAAAGTGTTATTATTCCACTTCACCGAGTCCCGGGTTGGCAATGTTCGTGCGCAGATCCTTGCATTTGTTCACCGAGTCCCTCACTAGAGGGCCGACAATGTTTATATATATATCATGATTCCATGGACAGACATCCATGATGCGGCTACAGATACCCATGATAGTATATGATGATTCCATGGACATGTATCCATGATGCGGGTACAAGTACCCATGATAGTATATATATATATATATATATATATATATATGATTATATGGACATACATCCATGATTTTGATATGACACTCATTATATAAAGCACATTTGACTCTCATTTCATAAGGCACAGTTGTATTGATATTTGGATTATTATATTTGTCTCCTGACATCGTTTGGCCAGTTATGATCTTATTTACAGTGCTTCATGTTTTACATACTCAGTACATTATTTTGTACTGACCTCCTTTCCTCGGGGGGCTGCGTTCATGCCCGCAGGTACATATATTCAGTTCGGTGATCCTCCGGCTTAGGATTCCTGCTCAGCTGTTTCCTTTGGGAGCTCCATTGTTCTGGAGTTAGTTATTTTGATACAAGGCCTTATTATTGACTTATGCATATTTAGGGGCATGAAGGGGTCATGTCCCGTCATATTTCATTATAGTACTCTTAGAGGTCTGTAGACAGTTGTAGGTGGTAGATGTATTTTTGTATATGTGTGTGGCTGTGGTCCGTTTGAAATCTCTATGTACAATGGCGGCCTCGTCGGCTTGCCTATTTTGTTATATGAATTAGCTGTGACTCATCGGGAGACAAGTTTATTACTGATGTTTACATTAACCTTGGTATCCGTGTGATTATATGTGACATGTCAGTATAAGGATTTCCAATTAAGGCATCGGGTCGGGTCGTGACAGCTTCCCTCTTCCAAGTAGGGATCTCTATCTCCTGCAATAATCCACCAGACTTCTGATGCTCGACCTTAACCTGTTGAAAATTCGGGCACTGGGCAACAAACTCTGTTATGTCTTTTTTCATGTCATCCCACCAATACAAGCATGTAAGGTCATGGTACATCTTCGTTGACCCTGGATAAATAGAATAACGGGCGTTGTGTGCCTCACCCATAACTTGTTGTCATAGTCCTGCAACATCCGGTACACATAGCCTACCTTCATACCTTAGCACACCATCGGGTGCAACCTCAAGTAGACTCTTCTCCTTTCGGAGAGCTGCATCTCTATACCGTGCCAGAACAGGATCCTCATACTGATGTCTTTTTACCTCTTCTATGATAGAGGACTCAGCAACTTCTCGAACAAGAACCCCACTATCTCCCGAGTCAGCCAACCGGACTCCAAGACTAGCTAGCCTGTGTATCTCACGAACCATCTCCTTTCTGTCTGGATGCACATCCGACACTCTACCCATAGATTTACGGCTAAGAGCATCTGCCACAACATTTGCTTTCATTGGGTGGTATAGAATATCTACATCATAGTCCTTTAGCAACTCTAGCCACCGTCTCTGTTGTAGGTTCAACTCCTTCTGCTTAAAGATATATTGGAGACTCTTGTGATCCGTATAAATATCAATATGAACCCCATACAAATAATGTCTCCATATATTCAAGGCATGAATCACCGCTGCTAGCTCCAAATCATGTGTGGGATAATTATTTTCATGTTTTCTGAGCTATCGGGAGGCATAAGCTATAACTCTGCCATGCTGCATCAACACACAACCCAGCCCAATACCTGAAGCATCACAATAAATGACATACCAATCTAATCCCTCAGGAAGAGTCAGCACTAGAGCCGTAGTCAACTTATCTTTCAACAACTGGAAGCTGTGCTGATAAGCATCGATCCACTGGAACTTAGCTGCCTTCTGGGTTAGCCTAGTCAAAGGCACTGAGATCGAGACAAACTTCTCCACAAACCTCCTGTAATACCCTGCTAGCCCCAGAAAATTGCATACCTCAGTAGGTGTAGTAGGCCTGGGTCAAGTCTTCACTGCCTCAATCTTCTGTGTATCCACCCTAATACCATCAGCTCCGATAACATGCCCCAAGAATGCCACAGAAGTCAACCAGAATTCACACTTAGAAAACTTGGCATACAACTGCTGGTGCTGGAGGAACCTAAGTACTATTCTCAAATGGTCTGCATGCTCCTGCTCTGAACGCGAATAAACCAGGATATCATCAAGGAATACAATGACGAACATGTATAAGAATGGCCTGAATATCCGGTTCATCAAATCCATAAACACTGTCGGAGCATTGGTCAGCCCAAAAGACATCACTCTAAACTCATAATGTCCATATCGGGTCCTGAATGTTGTCTTCGGGATATCTGCCTCCCTTACCCGTACCTGATGATAACCTGACCGCAAGTCTATCTTCGAGAAACACTTAACACCCTGTAACTGGTCAAATAAATCATCAATCCTGGGAAGGGGATACCTGTTCTTGATGGTTACCTTATTCAGCTGCCTATAATCAATACACATCTGCAACGTTCCATCCTTCTTCCTCACAAATAATATCGGTGTTCCCCAGGGTGATGTACTAGGCCTAATGAAGCATTTTTTAACAAGTCTCTCAACTTCTCGTTCAACTCCCTCAGCTCTGCAGGTGCCATTCTATAAGGAGGAATGAATATAGGTCGGGTATCTGGCAGTACATCTATACTAAACTCTATCTCCCGCTCTGGAGGAATACCTGGAAGATCATCTAGAAATACATCCGGGAACTCACTAACTACCGGAACTGACTGAAGAGTCGGTACCTCTGCTTCCGGATCATGCACCCGAACCAAATGATAGATACAACCCTTTTTAACCATCTTCCTTTCCTTGAGGTATGTGATGCGCGTAATATGCACACACTTTTAAACGCAAGTGCACGTTATCGTATCAAGTAGTATAGTCTTGGATAAGACCGAATATCGTCATCTAGGATTAGGGTCCAAGTATCAGTTATCTATTTTCTAGTATCTATTTGGTGAATTAATGATTGATTGTTTGGTTTGTAATTAAGAGTTATGAAAGCTAATTAAATATAAAGATTTAATTCAGATGTGATGAGAATAGGGCTTCTATGTATCCTTACTATCCGCTTATGTTACTTACTAATGCATTACTTATGGTATTCTTCTTTTTGGAGAAAACAGGTTTACGAAATCGTTTTATACTCCCGTTAGGGTTATATAAACACTCAACCCCAGTATTGTTCCTTACCTAACTTTCGCTGATAAGGGTAACGCTATAGGAGGATTAAGCACAAAAACCTAGTTGACCGTCACGCACAATACGCAAAATTAGGGTTGTTAAGCCTCTCATCAACGCTACAAATCTAATTGAGGTATTTTCATCCCCAATTCAAGACTGTCTATCCAACTTACAGCATATTCACAATCCCCCCTTTTCAGAATCTGATTAGAAATCATATAGTGATAACTAGTTGTCAATTAGCTACCAAGAATTCAACTCAATTATTGGATAGATCTCTCAATAAGAATAATTACCAAAAGCATGCATTAATTTATAACATAATGTTCAAGAAATTCAACATAGAAAGCCCTATAAGAGAATTAGTTCCTAGCCATAAATATGACAAGAACTAATTCCATGTTCATCATACAAAAACTGAATTAAAGTAAAGAAAGGGAAAAGAAATTACTAAAATAAATGGTATCCAATCTCCAAGCAAGAATCTTGAGTTGTTCAAGAAGGGGAACCCTCAAAAACTGCCTAGGGTTCTCCTTTTATAGGTTTAAAACGCCTCCCTTCTTTTCCCTGCAGGCCTGGACCAAAAATCCGTCAAAAGACCTAATTTTTACGCGTCGGCGCCTGCAGACAGCGCGCCGGCCGGAGCTTCGCGATCCGTCGGGTGTTTTGGCGGCCGGCACGATATCTGGCATGCGAGGCACCGCGCGCTGTATCTTCAGCTCCTCGATGTTTAGGCGCGCGGCCTGCATCTGGCATGCGGCGCCCGGCGCTGCCGAGTCTTCTCTACGAATAATGGCGCGCGCCCTCGCTTTAGGCTGCGAGGATGCGCTGGTGTCGGATTTTAGCCTCGTCGCCACTTTCTCTGTTTCACTGCATCTCCTCTTTTGCCCTCTTTTTGCTCCTTTTCCGCCATTTGGCCATTTCAACCACTTTGACTCAATAGAAAGAAAAACTATCCTAATACGACACTTATATGTGCAAAATGGGACAAAAGACTAACTAAAACAGACTCGCAAGGTGTATATAAAATACAGGTCAAATACCCCAAACTTAACCTTTGCTCGCCTCGAGCAAAGATAGAAAGAAATACAATAAAAGACTCAAAAGAATGAAAAATAAAGGACTCCCTGTCATTAATCACTCTTTTGCATAGATGTTAACTAGAAAAACATGAAGGTTAGCAGAATAATATGCAGGAACATATAGCATGGAATTTCAACACATTGAGCTAGATATTTCGCAAACTCATACTTATCATGCTTAAATGGAAGTCCATATACTAAATCATGCATATAAATTCAAGAATTCCTATGGCATGCTTACTTGCTATTCTCCACTAATTCTGGATATGCATAAAAGAGATCTTCAGGACTTTGAGGGTTGTAATGTTGGCTTAGGTAGGGGTTGGTAAAGATAGGCATTTAGGCTCATTTTTCTGTACCATAAGCTCTTTGGCTTTTCAATTTTTCCCTTTTTCTTTTGATTCTTTCATTCACTTCAATTCTATCCTTCCCCTCTTTTGTTTTGGGAGAGTGAAGTGTATTATACTAATAGGCACCCCCAAACTTAGGCTTTTGCCTCTTTCTTATTACTTTTTTATTGGGGTGCAACAAACTCATTCACTCTTTTTGTCTCTTTTTTAACACAATTGATTCCACTATTTCATGTTTGCACTTATGGTACAATTTGTGGGAACATAAGGTGTCAAAGAAGAAGTTTCAAATTTAGGCTCAATGGGGCTGACTAGGGATATTTTTAAAGTACAGGATATAAAAGAATGGTAAGAATTGGCTATCAAAGAAATGCCTGAGTCATCTCCCTAACATACATATCCTAACTATTTCGCCTCAAATAGCAAGCAATCATAACACATAAGCATTTATCATTTAGCATGCATAACTCAAGTAAGAAACTCCAATAGGCAGTTACGTGAGTTTTTGGCATATCTAACCTAAGTGTTTAGATAGTTGCTTCAATTCCTTTACATTATTCCACCTTACTTCACTAGGTGTTTCTAGCAACTACAAGATATATGATCTTTGTGAGACAATTATGACTCAAAAGAAAAAAAATTGGTGACTCAAAATAAACATAAAACAAAGAAAAGACTTAATTAAAACATAACATGACACACAAATAAAACACCCCAACTTAATTCACACATTGTCCCCAATGTGTGTAAGACTCAACGAAAATAAAAGAAAAAGACACTTACAGACGTTGGCTAAAATGGTGGTGGTGGCGGCGGATAACGATTGACCATTGGTTGAACAAGGCACTCGGCTCGTCGATTTGTTGCCTTGTTTCTTGTCCTTGTACTCATCGCTTGCAAGGTGCATCATCTCCTCTCGGTGTTGGTATAATTGCCCGTTGTGGGCTCTGAAGGTTCTGCTCTTGTGGTTGGCCGGTGGGTGGGTCTGCTTCATATTGAGCCCTATTTCGTGCTCATCTTCATCCATGGTTGCCTCTGCTTTATTCTGCGCTTCTTGGTGGTGCTCTCCGTCTCGCTTTGGGGCTAGGGTGCAGGAAAGAGTGCACTATCCCATAGGACACTGGCAATTGGTTTCTTTCATGAGTATCTGTGGGTAGTTGTGGGACCGCTCACGTGGCATAGGCGGTAATAAGTGAGCGTGTCCCAATCCACCGTTGTCACCAACTGCTGATTTCTTCTATGCTCGCACTATCTCTTTCCCCACATCAATTGCTTTTCCGTCATGATTCCATATACTAGCTTAATTACGTCTTCCGGCACTCGGTGAAGTGCGTGGATGGGATCACGCGGTGATGAAGTATAGCCACGCCTTGCGCTTGTTGAATCGCACCGCCGGTGCTCTAGATCCATTTCTTCCAATCTCAAAAGCAGCCCCAGGGTAGCTCACTGTGTCTGCAATGTTATTCCAGTCGATGTTGTTGCTGCTCCTAGACCATGTTCTAAAATGGTTCCAATCACTACTTTCTTCAACATCAACTGTTTTTAGCGTTGTATTTATTGCTTCGATCCACGGGCATATAATTTCCCACAAAACACCCCTTCATGCCTTCTCCGGAAAGTTTGCATAAAATTCCCGCACCATTATTGTATTCACTGGTGTTATCTTCTCCGGATTGACAAATCTCTTCCACCCCCTTAGCTCAATCATCGCCCGGATGGGCTCATAAACGTCTTCCTCCCCATAGGATCCCATTTGGTAATCCATTCCCCTTTCTGGAATTACGGGTCTAGTATCAAGTCTTTTGTATCTTTGGTAGGCCTGGTAACTCACAAACCTATTTTCATCGTATTGGGGTGTTGGGGTGGATGTGGAGCCTCTTCTCTTCCTGGTGGCCATGGTTAAAACAGTTTCTGGAGTTTTTAACTTAGTGGCACAACGTCTCCTACACACTCAACAACTAGCAGCGAAAAACAACACCCCCAAACTTCAATCTTTCTACTCAATACCCACAACCTTCTTTTCTACTCCTTTCTCCAACTTCACAATCACTTTTCAGCCTCCGAACTACTCCAACTACAATACTTCTCCAAACTACTACCTCCTATGACTTTAGTAAAAGGATTCAAGAACAAGGATAGGGATTACCTTTTGATGAGAAGATTCAAGCTTGTTCTTGTTTCAATTGGTGGGTTGAGGCTATGGAATGGAGCTTTGTTGTTTGAGATAGTTGGGGGGTTTTGGGAATTTAAGAGTTTAGGTTGTGGTTGGGTTGGATTTGTGGGAGAAATTCTGAAATTTCGTGGGTTTTTGGAGAGGGAAGGTTAGGTTTTTGAAGTTGGAATTGGGAAAGATATGATTTTTGGGCGTTTTAAGTTCTGGATTTCCCGCTTCGGAGCCGCGGCCCTGCTTTTGGCGCCGCGGCGCCTAATCATCTGCGCTCCTGTCGCGCCCTTTTTCGACCGCGACTTTCTAAATGCGAACCCTGCTTAAATAAAATGTTAGAAAATAAATAAAAGTGTTGAATGTTAAAATGAGTGTTAAATGTTAAAGGGGTGCTAAAAAAAAGTGCTAGAATGCTAAAGTGCTAAAGAATGCAAAAAGGTGCTAAAGTGCTAAAGTTTTTAAAGGGCTAGAAATATGCTAAAGAATGCTAAGATATAAAAGGTGCTAAGGATGCAAAATGCTAAATGCTAAAGGTAGTGCTGGAGTTTAAAAATGCTAAAGGGTGCTAAGGGTTAAATTAAAAAATAAAAGGGTGCTAAAAGTGCTAAAAATGCTAAAGGGTTCGCGGAGTCGCCACCTAATTAGTTTGGGTGAATTAGGACACCTAAATGTTAACTAGTTTAAAGTAAACATTAACTCCATTTAATGGTCTGCTAAACTTAATGAGATTCTGGATAAGGGTTCTTTATTAATCTAGAGGGAAGGGGTTAGGCACCCTCTAAGATCCGCTAACTTGCGGTTGTCCTGCCAAACCTAGGGTAATTATTATGTTTAAAAATGCAAAATAAAAGCTCCTCCTGATTAATAGAAATGCTGAAGTTAAAATGTTTAAAAGGTGCTTAAAGTATAAAAAGGGCAAAAAGTGCTTAAAGCATAAAAAGGGCAAATAAAAGATGCTAGAATGCAAAAGGTTGCTAGGGAGTACTAAAATGCTAAAAGAGTGCTAAAAATTGCTAAAAAGGTGCTAAGGGATTAATTTTAAAATAAAGGATGCTAAAAGTGCAAAAAGGTAAAAAAGGGTGCTAGAATTGCAAAGAGTGCTAAAGGGTGCTAAGGGTGCAAAATGCCAAAACGTGCCTAAAGGCTAAAGGGTTGCTATATGCTAAAGTACAAAGAATGCTAGGGAGGTGTTAAAATGTTACTAAAGTTTAAAGAGGGGCTAAGAATGCAAAAATGTTAAGATGCTAGAAAGTGCTAAATGCTAGGGTGCTTTATAGACTAATTATGTGTTCACGCAAAGGTTATTTACGGACTAGTTAGGTATACTGCTAGCTAAATTAATCTTGCTTAACCTGCGCGTAATATTATATAAAAAATGCTTAAGATGATTTTTTTGTTGAGAGTTTAGGAGAAAAAATGTTTATGGATTTAACAAATTGTTGGTTTTATGATGCAGGTTAGATTATTTTGGCAAAATTTAGACATGCATGACAATCTTAAAAAAAACAAGTAAGTTTAAGCGATGAACTTTAAATTACCTTCCCCACTTATATGTTTAAAGACCTAATTGCTAGAAGTTCTCCTATTAATTACAAAATTAAATAATAAAATTACAATAAATAAATAAAGGCATAAAAACAAGATAAGAAAGTTAAGAGAGTGAAGGGATTGGAGCGGATGACTCCGTCTTATTTGTTTTTCTAGGAGTTTGGCAAGGGAATGCGAACGGATACGGGTTGCCATTTGAAATGGCTTGCGATGAGTCTCGCCGTGAGACTCTTTATTTTGCTCCGATGCGTGCCATGTAAAAATAAAGAAAGATAAGGATTAGTGTATGCTTTGTATCAGCTTATCATATAATGAATGAATGGGCATTAAATCTAAACATATAAATTTCCTGGCAGATTAACAGACCAAGAAGAAGCAGGCAAAAGGCTTGGCCCAGACATAAACTTCGCAGGCCCAACATGGCGGACAGAGACATACATATAACTATATGAAGGCAGTGTGAAAATTATATAATATGGACTGGCCCCGTAGGCATGCGCAGGGATATGCTCAATTTATGATGACCCACTTAACACAGAATGACAAGTGCAAATATCAAAGCAGGGGTATTTAGAGTTGTATCAACATGCTAAATATTCAAATGCAAACTAACCCAAATCCTTTCATTATCCAAGAGTAAACAGAGAACTACTATGCGCGAGATTCGACACAATTCTACACTTGGGCAGTAGATGAGCAGCAACAGACCCACGAGACAGCCCCCAAACAAAGAGATTTTCAGGTTTTAAGAGAAAGGAACAAAGGCAACTCCCAGATATAGTTTTAACATGAGGCAGTCAGTATTCCTGCTGCAGTAAGTGCTCGGATATGCTCTAAATAACCAGTCAGATGCAAACAGTAGGTAGAAACAAAAGTGAGAATCAAAACAGGGGCATATGGTGGCTGAATACTAACATTCCTCTGTTCAGTCATTTTTAAAGAAAAAGGAGGTTCAGTCATTTTTAAAGAAAAAGGAGGACATCCTTACATGTTTTACTGCATTTTAACTCAAGGTAAACAGACAAGCATGGAATTAGTCAAGACAGCCTATTAGACTTTACTAATACAACTAAATAGACATATATGATTGGGCAAAGAAAGATTTAAGTTCTTATGTATCTAGACCGGATATAATAAGCATACAGACGAATCAGACAATGCTAATCGACTACTAATACCCCCAGGAAGAAAGGGAATTCAGGGACGTCTTCTAAGCATACTGGAGTAATTGCAAATGGACTGATTATTAAAGCATAATATTGGACTCAACAACCATTCTGCAATTGTCATCTTTTCCTATTTTTTTCTGAATTTGCAAATAACAAGCTTATCACCTCGCCAGCAGGGGAAACTCAGATGCGCGACTCGTTATAGCATATAGACAGGACACAACATTATATAAGTCATAGAGGGATTTAAGTTTGTGTCTGCTTAACACTGAACAACAAGACAAACACACATTAAGCTTTTAACTTAAGTATTCCCAGACTAACATGTGATCAATCCAGATATAAATCGAGGCCAGCGAAACCTATTCAGATTCATATAATGACACTAACAATCATAGCCAGCAAATATAGAACAGAACACACGAATTAGCATAAAGGAACGAGATTCGAAAGGGATGATAGATTTACCTTCTCCGGCGGCGAACCGAGGCAGCGTATCAAGTGTCGGTCCAATCGACGGGTTTTGGGGTTTTGCGATGCGAATGAAAGGTCGACTGGCCCTGACTAAAAGGCGTTCGACTCTCTTACTGTCTCAATTTCTGACTCTGTGTGTGTTCTTAACTGCTGCTAAGGGTCTCCGATGCCTTCTGAGTTGCTGACTATGGCTAAGGGTTCTAAACTCTGCTCCCTAAGCCCTTAATCGATCCCTAAATTGCTATGTGGTTGCCCTCGACTCCGCTCTACTGTGCTGCTCTATCTCTACTCTCTGTCTGTGTTTTTCACCCCCTGTTTCTATGCTATGGATATGCTGCCCCCTTTCGATGCCTATTGCATGTTCTTAAATAGCCTCACCCTAGGTTCTAAAGTTGGTAAGCAATCAATGCGATTTCGTACTGATTCTTGGCGAGATTTGTGCTAATATTGGTGTTGATAATCTGGGGTTATTTCGTACCATATAGGGACGATTTGGGCTGCCTTTGCATGAGTAAGGAAGGTAATTTCTGATTTTCGCGATTTGAATAGATTGTGACGAGTTGCCATTTTCAGAAGATTTGGTTTTGGTTATGGTAAGAATACGTTGGTTGGGTGTACGTGGGTAAGGAAAATAAGGGAGAAGTCGCCGGATTCTCAGGCGAGAATCACGGCAACGAAGGCGGCGACTGCAATTTAGGGTTCGTTGTGAGGGAGAGACGATGGGCGTCTGCTGAAAAAAAAGGAGAGGGCTGGGGCTTGGGCTGCTGAATAAAGGGCGTTGGGGTGTTGAATGTGGGTTTGGGTGCGGGTTTGAAATTTGGGTAGAAATAGGTTAAGTGTTAGGTTAGTGTTTATAATTAATTCTAGGTATTAGTTTTAGGCTAGTTAATTAATGTTAGTTTTAGGTGCTATTTAATTAATTAGTAGTAAATTAAATCAATAAATTGTGCTTAGATTATTTAGGTGCTTTATTAAAATTATTACAAGAAAAAATGGGCGTGCTATTTAATTAGTGCTTGAGTTTAAATTATTATAAAGAAATAAAGACGGACGTGCTACTTAATTAATGCTTAATACTTTAGAATGCGGCGCTATTATTTAAAATCTTATTTATTGTGCATTATTGCGAAGTTAAATTAAAACAATTGAGTTTAGATTAAATTATTTAAATGTTAAATGCAAGTATGATATTTAAGAATTGTTTAAAGCTTTTTTTTTCCTTATAAATGCGACGCTATTAAATTAAAAATGATTTTAAATTACAAATGATTATGAAATTCTCTTGCGTATTACTAAACGCGACTATGCTACTTGATACGACGTCATTGCTAAATTATTTATTTTATGTATTTATTAATTATTACGACAGAGCTTGAAATCAATTAACGCGGACGCGGGACTCTAAGTGCTTGAAACTCTACGTAAGATGCGATGCCATTATTAAATTAATTATTTATGTCTGTATCTATGTTTTATTGTTGTATTTTATTATAAAAATTCCTAAAAATTATTTTACAAAATTAGTGCAATTTTATAGTTAATGACTGGACGAGAGGGTCAAAATTGGGTGTCAGCGACTCGCCCGGGATTTTCTGCGCGCCTCGCTCTGGCGCGCGGCTAAACTCGCCAACTTTTCGAATTCTCCCGCCGCTGCTCGCAGCGCGCGCGGCTCTTAAACTTCCGAGCCTGTTCGAATCTTTTGGCGCGCCTGCTCTGGCGCATGGCTTACCCGCTTTCTGGAAATCCGCTTTCATTCGGCACCGTCCCAGGTTTAATTTCTGTGCACATCAATCACACAAACAACAAGATCCAATCTGGTGAGATCGTTCTTAGACAAAATAAAATTAAACTAATGATAGAAATTAAAATAACATAATTGAAAACATTGGGTTGCCTCCCAGTAGCCTTGTCTTTAACGTCTTTTAGCGGACGCAAGTTCTTAGACTTAATAGCCTTGGGGTGGATTAAGTCCCCAACGATCCATTTCCGCCACATTTGGCGTTTCCTTTTCTTTTCTTTTTAGCATTATCAGTAGTAGGGAGTTCCGGGACATTTACTTCATTTAGTGTCATTTCAGCAAACCATGCCTGCTTTCTTGGGCTCATCACTCTTTGGTTGCACTGTAAGGGCTCGCATGGGGGTTTGATGGTGTTGATTGCAAAACACTGCTCGTGGGTGGTGGTTGATGACGTGTTTAAAACTTTAAACACCATTTCTTCATTCTCCACCCAGCGTTAACTCTCCTCTTTCAACGTCAATCAAGGCTCTACCGTTGCTAGGAATGGCCTCCCGATATGATAGGGATTTCGCGTCTTCTTCCATATCAAGGATGAGGAAATCTGCAGGAAGAAGAACTTTCCTACTTTCACAATCACGTCCTCAATCTTGCCCATGGTGAACCATCTGTCGGCTAGTTGCAGATTCACGATTGGTTGGTTTGGCCTCTCCCAAAACCAACCTTTTAAAAACTGATAGGGGCATCAGATTTATACTCGCCCCCAAATCGCATAGAGCTCTGTTGCAAGTCACCCTGCCTACTGTGCAAGGTAGTGTGAAGCTTCCAGGGTCCTTAAGCTTTGGTGGCAACTTCTTTGCGAGAATAGCACTACACTCCTGTTAGTGCTACTACCTCATATTCCGCCAACTTCTTTTTCCCAATATCTCCTTCATAAACTTGAAATAGGATGGCATCCGCTCTAATGCTTACATGAAGGGTATGTTGATGTGAACTTCTTGAATACTTCCAAAAATTTGGAGAATTGTTTATCCACCACCTTCCTCTCAGAACCTCCGGGAAAAGAAATCTTTCGTATACTCCTTCTCCGAGTTTTCTCTATCACCTGGGCTAGGGGCCACCTTCTTTTCCTAATGCTTTCTCCTCAACTCTTGGTGAAGTGGCCGCTTTGCTCATTGTTTTCCAACTTCTCATTGCATCGCCTTACACCGCTTCCTGATTTACCTCTGTATTGCTTGTCAATGTCCTCGTGGCTCGATGTTTGTGCCTTTGCTATTTGCCCTACTTGTGTTTCCAAATTTACGAGCAGGCTCTAGCTTCCAAAATCGCGTCTGGCGTTGGCGATGCTATTCTGACTACTTCGGATCGTCTGCATTCTTGCTGAATCGCGCGTTGCATTGAGGCTGTGGGGCTTGAGTGAAGAGTGTTGATTATGTCTTCTTGGTTTTGATATCGCCCTATCTCGGTCTGCGCACGATATTGGTTCTGTTGTCCACTGATCGGATTCTGGCTGCTCGCATGCGGTTTTCTTGCCCGATCTCTCTCCATGAGAAATTTGGGTGATTCCTCCACCCTGGATTATAAGTGTTGGAGTAGGGGTTGTTCTGTTGCCTCTGATAATTACCTACTGCCTGACACTCTGCCTGCTCCATTGATACGTTGTTGGGATCCGCTGAAGGACACCTATCAAATGTATGTGGGCCGCCATATCTCACAACTTTTGGGCATCTCAAAGATTCATCGACATCGTATCTTTGCTGCATTTTCGCTAGAAGAGCTACTGGGCATTGGCAGCAATAGCATCTACTTCGTGGACCCCCACAGTTCTTCTTCCACTAGTCGCCCTCTCCTCAGTGACATGGTTGTTAGTGGCCATATCTTCTAATAACTCATGAGCGTCGTGGGTTGTTTTCCTCATGAATGCTCCACCTGCTGCTGCATCTATGATGGTTCTGGTTGTATCTTGCTCGGCCGTTGTAGAAGATGTGGACCAAGTTCCACAACTCAATGCAATGGTGTGGACACTTCCTCTGTAGATCCTTGAACCTTTCCCATGCTTCATATAAGGACTCTCCATCAGCTTGGTAGAAGTTATTCAACTCCCCTCTCAATTTTGCTGCTTTACAAGGCGGAAAGAACTTAGCTAGAAATTTCTGTGCCAGCTCGTGCCATGTGAATATCGAATCGGCTGGCAGGGAATTCAACCATACTTTTGCTCTATCCCTGAGTGAGAAAGGAAAGAGCCTCAACCTGACGGCATCATCGATGCGCCGTTATATTCGAAAGTGGCACATAGCTCCAAGAAATTAGCTATGTGCGTGTGGATCCTCAGATGGCGATCCTCGAATTGCGGTGTCTGTACCATGCTCAGAATTGCTGGCTTTATCTCAAAATTGTTGGCTCCTATTGCAGGGAGCCTAATGCAAGTATGTGCTCCATTCACTCTTGGTAGCACATAATCTCCCAAACTTCTTTCTGGCTGGATTCGAACTCTATCATCCACATCTATTGGCACTTGTTGAGGATCTCCTGGGTTAAATTGATTTTCACCTAACCCTTCTCTCATCCTGTTATTGTTTAGATTACCGTCCATCTCTATCAAAGTTGCAATTCGTTGATTCTTTCTGTTCTGTTTGCAGGTTTTCTCTATCTCAGGATTGAAGGGAACAAGAGTGTCTGCTCCTCTTCTCCTTCGCATAAACTGATTGCCTGAAATAGATCAAAAACAGAAAACAAATCACGGCAACCTGAATTTTCGTAAAAACTAAAAATAAAAATGAAAAAAAATTAAAACCAAATTAGAAATTAAAAATAGATAATTTGATATTGAACTATTGCCTAATCCCCGGCAACGGCGCCAAAAACTTGATGCGCGTAATATGCACACACTTTTAAACGCAAGTGCACGTTATCGTATCAAGTAGTATAGTCTTGGATAAGACCGAATATCGTCCTCTAGGATTAGGGTCCAAGTATCAGTTATCTATTTTCTAGTATCTATTTGGTGAATTAATGATTGATTGTTTGGTTTGTAATTAAGAGTTATGAAAGCTAATTAAATATAAAGATTTAATTCAGATGTGATGAGAATAGGGCTTCTATGTATCCTTACTATCCGCTTATGTTACTTACTAATGCATTACTTATGGTATTCTTCTTTGGAGAAAGCAGTTTACTAAATCGTTTTATACTCCGTTAGGTTATATAAACACTCAACCCCAGATTGTTCCTTACCTAACTTTCACGATAAGTGGTAACGCTATAGGAGGATTAAGCCCAAAACCTAGTTGGCCGTCACGCACAATGCGCAAAATTAGGGTTGTTAAGCCTCTCATCAACGCTTACAAATCTAATTGAGGTATTTTCATCCCCAATTCAAGATCGTCTATCCAACTTACAAAGATATTCACAATCCCCTTTTCGTAACTGATTAGAAATCATATAGTGATAACTAGTTGTCAATTAGCTACCAAGAATTCAACTCAATTATTGGATAGATCTCTCAATAAGAATAATTACCAAAAGCATGCATTAATTTATAACATAAGGTTCAAGAAATTCAACATAGAAAGCCCTATAAGAGAATTAGTTCCTAGCCATAAATATGACAAGAACTAATTCCATGTTCATCATACAAAAACTGAATTAAAGTAAAGAAAGGGAAAATAAATTACTAAAATAAATGGTATCCAATCTCCAAGCAAGAATCGTGAGGTGTGCGAAGGGAACCTCAAAGCGCCTAGGGTTCTCCTTTTATAGGTTTAAAACGCCTCCCTTCTTTTCCCTGCAGGCCTGGCCCAAAAATCCGTCAAAAGACCTAATTTTTACGCGTCGGCGCCGCGTCCCTGCAGACAGGCGCCGCGGCGCCGGAAGTTCTGCGATCCGTCGGGTGTTTTGGAGCCGCGGCCCTGATATCTGCTGTCTGAAGGCGCCGCGGCGCTGTATCTTATGTAGCTCCTCGGATGTTTAGGCGTCGCGGCCCTGCATCTGCTGCTCGAGCGCCGCGCGGCCGAGTCTTCGCCTCTCGAATAATGGGCGCGCGCTTTCGCTGCGAGGACGCGCCCGTACCGGGTGGATTTTAGCCTCGTTCGCCACTTTCTCTGTTTTCAGCTCTGGCATCTCCTCTTTTGCCCTCTTTTTGCTCCTTTTCCGCCATTTGGCCATTTCAACCACTTTGACTCAATAGAATGAAAAACTATCCTAATACGACACTTATATGTGCAAAATGGGACAAAAGACTAACTAAAACAGACTCAAAAGGTGTATATAAAATACACCGATCAGTATGCAATAAACTTACCCCTCGGCGATGCTGTATTCCCCTTCCATTCTAAAACTGGCTCGCCTGGAAACTGAAATCGAACCAACTTCTCTCTACAATCAACGTTGGCAAAACAAGAAGCCAACCAATCCATACCCATAATAACATCAAAGTCAGTCATATCTAACTCTATCAAATCTACTATGGTATGACGACTATATATAACCACCGAATAATTTTTATATACACACTTAGCTATGACCGAATCTCCTACCGGTGTAGCTACCGCAAATTGTTCTATCGACTCAGGTTCTATCCCGATTCTACTAGAAACAAGGGGAGATATGTATGACAAGGTAGAACCTGGATCTATCAATGCATATACGTCACAGAAAAAGATCGATAATATACCTGTAACATCTGGTGATGCCTCCTGATCACGCCTACTGGATAAAGAATATATGCGGTTCGAAGTACCGCTAGAACTGGGAGCTCCGTCACGGCCTCTACCATGGCCTGTTGGCATCTGAATATCCTGCCCTGTTGATCGGTGTATTTTATATACACCTTTTGAGTCAGTTTTAGTTAGTCTTTTGTCCCATTTTGCACATATAAGTGTCGTATTAGGATAGTTTTTCTTTCTTTTGAGTCAAAGTGGTTAAAATGGCCAAATGGCGGAAAAGGAGCAAAAAGAGGGCAAAAGAGGAGATGCGAGCCAGCAGAAAAGAGGCGAACGAGGCTAAAATCTGGACGGCCGCGCGCCTCCTGCCTACAGCGAGGCGCGGCGCCATCTAGAGAGGACAGAACTTCAGCGCCGGCTACCGAAGACGAAGCGGCGCGGCGCTAAACATCCGAGGAGCTACAGAAGATTTAGCGCGCGCCTCGACAGCGAGATATCGGGGCGCGCCAAAACACCCGGACGGATCGCAGAACTTAGCCGTGGCTATCTGCGAGCGGCGACGCAGAAAAATTAGGTCTTTTGACGGATTTTTGGGCCAGGCCTGCAGGGAAAAGAAGGAGGCGTTTTTAAACCTATATAAGGAGAACCCTAGGCAGTTTTTGAGGGTTCCCCTTTCTTGACAACACAAGATTTTCTTGCTAGGAGATTGGAGACCTAAACTTAGTAATTTCTTTCCTTTTTCTTTTCTTTAATTCAGTTTTTGCATGATGAACTTGGAATTAGTTCTTGTCATCTTTATGGCTAGGAACTAATTCTCCTATAGGGCTCTCTATGTTGAACTTCTTGAAACTTATGTTATAAATTAATGCATGCTTATGGTTATTTTTCTTATTGAGAGATCTATCCAATAATTGAGTTGAATTTTTGGTAGCTAATTGACAACTAGTTATCACTATATGATTTCTAATCAGTTACGAAAAGGGGATTGTGAATATCTTGTAAGTTGGGTAGATGTGCTTGAATTGGGGATGAAAATACCTCAATTAGTTTTGTAGCGTTGATGAGAGGCTTAACAACCCTAATTTTGCGCATTGTGCGTGACGGTCAACTAGGTTTTGTTCTTAATCCTCCTATAGAGTTACCCTTATCGAAAGTTAGGTAAGGAACAATACTGGGGTTGAGTGTTTATATAACCCTAACGGGAGTATAAAACGATTTCGTAAACCTTCTTTCTCCAAAAGAAGAACACCATAAGTAATGCATTAGTAAGTAGCATAAGCGGATAGAGAGGATACATAGAAGCCCTATTCTCATCACATCTGAAGTAATTCTTTATATTTACTTGTCTTTAATAATTCTTAGTTATAAACAAAACAATCAATCATTAATTCACCAAATAGATACTAGAAAATAGATAGTTGGTACTTGAACCCTAATCCTAGAGGACGATATTCGGTCTTATCTAAGACTATACTACTTGATACGATAACGTGCACTTGCGTTTAAAAGTGTGTGCATATTACGCGCGCCAAGTTTTTGGCGCCGTTGCCGGGGATTAGACATTAGTTCAATATCAAATTTATCTATTTTTAATTTCTAATTTGGTTTTATGTATAGTTTTTTTAATTTTGTTTGTTTTATGTATTTATTGTGTGAAAACAAGGGTGTCGTGATTCTTTGTTGGTTTTGATGCATCTCAGGGATCCTGAAGATATGGATTACTACTGTCAATATGATCGAGCTCCAACCATAGAGGAAGAGAGGGAGGAATTACGAGAAACTCTACTCAGTCTCACGAGGTCCCAAGCTCAGTTCATGGACGAAATGAGGTTGGGTATAAAGAAGTTGGAAACGCAAATAGCAGAACTCGCGATCATATTCAACAGCGAACAACAAGTTGAGGAGCCTGAATCACACCCAACTATTGAGGAATTTGGTGAGATAGTTGGTGTAGAGAAGGAAAAGATTGCAGAAATCCAATTATTCACCTTCTTGGATTCTGTGGAAATTCTTTTTCATGCACCTATCACAGAAGAAACACCACTAGCTATCACGAATGACTCCCAATTAGGAATTGCACACCATCAAGGGCAACCCCCAGAGTCAAGAGATGTAGAGAATTTCACGGTTTCCTACAAAATAAGAAGCCTAAAAGACAAACCTATCTTGTGTATTTGGGGGACAATGGTATGTTTAAGGTTCTTGGTTGAGCAAATAGTTATAGGGAAATTGAGACCTATAGCAATAACTCTGCGGATTGCAAGCAGTTCGCAGAAGGGCCAATGGGCACTCGAGAAAGGTTAATGCGTCCGACTAAAAGACGTTAAAGCGCGCTAGTTGGGAGGCAACCCAACGTTTTCAATTATGTCATTTTAATTTCTTTTTAGTTTATTTTATTTTGTCTAGAACAATCTCACGGTCTTGGGTTCTTGTGTTTGTCTTTGTGAGTGATAGGTCTGAGGAATGAATCAAGGCGAAAAGAGCAAAGAAAGTCGATTTCGAGAAGCGGGTAAGCGTGGCGCTTGCAGAGCATGGCGCCAAAATATCGGAAGAGGTGCTGAAGTTTAAGAGCCGGCGCCCGAGAGCGGCGCGGTAGAATTCGAAAGTTTGCAGAATTTAGCCATTTGCCAGAGCGCCGCAGAAAGTCCCGGGCGAGATGCTGGGCGCCGCGGCCCATTTGCATGGCGCCACGCGGCAACGGTGAGTCTGGAGGATACCCTGATTCGAAGGCCCTATCGCCAAATCAAAACATCAAGAATACCCCCCCCCCCCCTCACGGAATTCAAAGCATTACCCACCGCCACCACCACCATTTTAACCAAAGTTTGTAAGTGTCTTATTTTCTTTACTGTCTTTGAGTCTACACACATTGGGGACAATGTGTGATTTAAGTTTGGGGGTGTGTTTTTGTGTTTTAGTTTTTATTTGTGTGTCATGTTATGTTTTATTTAAATCTTTTTATTTGTTTTATGTTTATTTTGAGTCACCAAAATTTTTTCTTTCTTGAGTCATAATTGTCTGTCAAAGATCATGTATGATGTAGTTGCTAGAAACACCTAGTGAAGTAAGGTGGAATAATGTAAAGGAATTGAAGCAACTATCTAAACACTTAGGTTAGATATGGCAAAAGCTCACAGAATCTGTCTATTTGGAGTTTCTTGCTTGAGTTATGCATGCTAAATGATAAATGCTTATGTGTTATGATTGCTTGCTATTTGAGGCGAAATAGTTAGGATATGCATGCTAGGGAGATGACTCAGGCATTTCTTTGATAGCCAATTCTTACCATTCTTTTTCTATCCTGTACTTTAAAAAATATCCCTAGTCAGCCCCATTGAGCCTAAATTTGAAACTTCTTCTTTGACACCCTATATTCCCACAAAATTGTGCCATAAGTGAAAATATGAAATAGTGGAGTACATTGTGTTAAAAAGAAGAAACAAAAAGAGTGAACAAGTTTGATGCACCCCAATGGAAAAGTAATAAGAAAGATGCAAAAGCCTAAGTTTGGGGGTGCCTATTTGTATAATACACTTCACTCTCCCAAAACAAAAGAAGGGAAGGATAAAATTGAAGTGAAGGAAAGAATCAAAAGAAAAAGGGAAAAATTGAAAAGCCAAAGAGCTTATGGTACAGAAAAATGAGCCTAAATGCCTATCTTTACCAACCCCTACCTAAGCCAACATTACAACCCTCAAAGTCCTGAAGATATCTTTTATGCATATCCAGAATTAGTGGAGAATAACAAGTAAGCATGCCATAGGAATTCTTGAATTTATATGCATGATTTAGTATATTGACTTCCATTAAGCATGATGAATATGAGTTTGCGAAATATTTAGCTTCATGTGTTTATTTTGATTAATATTTCATGCTTTATGTTCCTGCATATTTTTCTGCTAACGTTAATGTTTTTCTATTTATCATTTATGCTGCAATAGTGATTAATGACAGAGTCTTTTTTTTTCTTTGAGTCTTTTATTTTATTTCTTTCTATCTTTGCTCGAGTGAGCAAAGGTTAAGTTGGGGTATTTGATCGGTGTATTTTATAGACACCTTTTGAGTCAGATTTAGTTAGTCTTTTGTCCCATTTTGCACATATAAGTGTCGTATTAGGATAGTTTTCTTTCTTTTGAGTCAAAGTGGTTAAAATGGCCAAATGGCGGAAAAGGAGCAAAAAGAGGGAAAAAGAGGAGATGTCGAGCCGAAAGCAGAGAAAAGAGGCGAGGCTAAAATCGGACAGTGCGCGGCCTCCTGCGACAGCGAGGCGCGGCGCCCACTATCGAAGGAGGGAAAACTTCAGCGCGCCTTAGAAACGAAGCGGCGCGGCGCTAAACATCAGGAGCTACAGAAGATTTAGCCGCGGCTACTCCGACAGCGAATATCGCCGCGGCGCAAAACACCGACGGATCGCAGAACTTCCGCCGCGCGCGCTATCTGCGAACGCGGCCGGCGAAAAATTAGGTCTTTTGACGGATTTTTGGGCCAGCTGCGAGGAAAAGAAGGAGCGTTTTAAACTATATAAGGAGAACCCTAGGCAGTTTTAGGGTTCCCTTTCGACAACACAAGATTTTGTTGCTAGGAGATTGGAGACCTAAACTTAGTAATTTCTTTCCTTTTTCTTTTCTTTAATTCGGTTTTGCATGATGAACTTGGAATTAGTTCTTGTCATCTTTATGGCTAGGAACTAATTCTCTATAGGCTCTACATGTTGAACTTCTTGAAAATTATGTTATAAATTAATGCATGCTTATGGTTATTTTTCGTCTTGAGAGATCTATCCAATAATTGAGTTGAAGTCTTGGTCGCTAATTGACAACTCGTTATCACTATATGATTTCTAATCAGTTACGAAAAGGGAGATTGTGAATATCTTTGTAAGTTGGGTAGACAGGCTTGAATTGAGGATGAAAATAACTCAATTAGTTTTGTAAGCGTTGATGAGAGGCTTAACAACCCTAATTTTGCGCATTGTGCGTGTGATCAACTAGGTTTTTGTTCTTAATCCTCCTATAGAGTTACCCTTATTAGCGAAAGTTAGGTAAGGAACAATACTGGGGTTGAGTGTTTATATAACCCTAACGGGAGTATAAAATGATTTCGTAAACCTGCTTTCTCCAAAAGAAGAACACCATAAGTAATGCATTAGTAAGTAGCATAAGCGGATAGTGAGGATACATAGAAGCCCTATTCTCATCACATCTGAAGTAATTCTTTATATTTACTTGTCTTTAATAATTCTTAGTTATAAACAAAACAATCAATCATTAATTCACCAAATAGATACTAGAAAATAGATAGTTGGTACTTGAACCCTAATCCTAGAGGACGATATTCGGTCTTATCTAAGACTATATTACTTGATACGATAACGTGCACTTGCGTTTAAAAGTGTGTGCATATTACGCGCATCACCAGTGGGGCGCATAACTATAGATGACGATGAACCAGCACCCGACCCTGTAGGCCGAGCCATACCACCTGAACAACCTCTATAGGGACACTCTCTCATCATATGGTCCTGACGGCCGCAAGAATAACAACCACATGTGGTAAAACGACATTTTCCAGAATTATGCCTACTACACTGAGAACATTGAGGCAAAGGTGGCCCCGACTGAGTAGAACACATGTTCCCCTGAGAACCTGAAGTCCTGGAGCTCTGACCGGCTCCTAAATACCATGGACGGTCAAATATCCTACCTGTGAACTGTAAGGGAGTACTCTGTGCTGGCTGGGATGCATATCTGACCTGCTGCTGAAGCTGCCTGCCTCTAGACTCACCAGAATAACCTGCCGACCTAGCCCTCTTATGTTGGTCCATGTCATGATCTTTGTCTGGCTCCCACCCTCTGTGTCGTCCTCAACTCCCTACGCATATGCCTGAATCCGAGCAATATCCATACCCTGCTGGAGAGCCACCGCCATACTCCCATAGATCAAGTAGTGATCCAGCCCCATCACATAGCGATGCACCCTCTCTGCCATATCCGCTACAATAGTGGGTGCATATCTGGCCAATGAATCAAACTCAAGGTTGTACTCTCTAATGCTCCTGCCGCTCTGCCTCAAGTTTAAGAACCTGTCAACTCTGGCCCTCCTCATCTCTGGAGGTAGGAAGTGGTCAAGGAAGGCCTCCGCAAACTCATCCCACACGGCTGGAGGAGCACCCTCGCCCCTAGATAGCTCCCACGACTCATACCAGTTAATAGCTACGTCACGCAACCGATATGAAGCCAACACGACAGACTCAGTCTCTGAAGCCTTTATTACCCTCAATGTACGCTGTATCTGTCGGACGAACTCTAGTGGATCATCCTCGGGCCTTGACCCGAAAAACTCTGGAGGACTACAGCTCAAGAAATCATGAACTCTTAAACTATCAGATCTGGGGTCAACTCCTGGTCCCTGTCTGTAGGTATGCCCTGCCACTAATCTAGTCAGCAGCTGAACCGCATCTCTCACGGCTCTGTCATCTGCCCCTCATCTGCCCCTGGCTGAGGAGCTGGAGGCTCAGGTGCTGGGGTCTCAGAAACTGGTGATGATGCCCCCTGAACCGGAACCTCTGGAGGTGGCGATGTGGCAGAGCTCGTCGACTGGGGTACAGTCTCCGGCATAGACTGAGAACGGGACCTGATAACTCTCTGAACCCCGCTAGTAGCTCCTGCTACTGATTTGCCCTGCTGGTCCGCTGTCGCCTTCTTCGGAGGCATAATTGTAAACATATTAAGTCGTCAGAGAGGGATTATCCTAATAACATAGCTTTATTGCACGATCTATGAGATGAAAGAATAGAAATCAATCCTACATGTCCGGCAGCCTCCTGCGTATAAGTATGGTGCACAACATACACATACACAAGACTCTACTAGACACAGTCTGTAGACATTCTGAGGATTAACTGCTCTGATACTACTTTTGTCACGACTCAATCCGACGGGCCACGACTAAGTGCCCTAATTGGACGTCATTATACCAACTTGTCACGTATAATCAGACTGACACTAAGGACAATATGAAATTCGGCAGCATAACGCTGCAATAACAACACATGTCAGAATAGGCAAGCCGGCAAGGCTGCCTTTACACACAAATAACCCTGTCTCCTGGGGAGTCACATCTAATCAAATATAATGAGAGACGCAAGCCGACAAGGCTGCCACTATATACGGGAACATCCCAAACGAAATACAACAACACATATACCAAAACAGGTTTACAACTCTACATACGTTCAACCCAAAACTGTCTACAAACCTCTATAAGAAGGGTAATGAAATATGACGGGACATGGCCCCGTCGTGCCCCTAAATACACATAAGTCAAAAAATAAAGGGTTTGTACCAAAATGACAAGCTCCGAATCAATGGAGCTCTCCAAACAGCTGAACGAAATCCTAGATTGGAGGATCACCAAACTGAGCACCTGTACCTGCGGGCATGAACGCAACCCCCCAAGGAAAGGGGGTCAGTACAAAATAATGTACTGAGTATGTAAATCATGCAATACTGTAAAACAGATCATAACTGGCCAATAGATAACATGATACATGTACGATTATCAAATACCAAATCCAGCTGTGCCATATAAAATAGAGAGTCAACTGTGCCTTATAAAAATAGAGTCATATATACACTGCCCGATCCTCTAGTGAAGGACGCGGTGAAATCATATACTTCCCGGCCCTTTGGTGAGAGACGCGGTGAAATATACTATCATGGGTATCTGTACCCGCATCATATGTACATAAACTGCCCGGCCCTTTAGTGAGGGACGCGGTGAATCATACAAAGAATATGCGCGCGTATCTGCCCGGGACGCGGTGAAGTGGAATAATAACACTTTGCACGAGTAGATATCATGAGCAACCATATGCAACTTAAATCATCGTTGACTCTCAATAAAATCACTAAATAAACTTTTTACTAGAAGCTCAAAGGCACTTCTCATAACACATATCATTAGGAATTAAACTGTGTGGAAATCATGTACGTCTGCCGTACGTTCATTAAATCATGCCAAAAAGAAAGAAGGAAGAGTTTCACATACCTTATCGTCTATATCGACTCAATAATTAGGATTCGTCTCAACTAGTACGTCAACCTATAACAATAATAGCACGCCCGTCAACTCTATGATTTCTAACGTAAGTTATATTGAATGACGACTTTTTTTTCTATAAAAATTCGGGCAGCACTTGCCCTGTTTATATACACCTCCCCAATTCACAACAAATGCCAACAATACCAATTAACAAGTCACAATTCTAAGATATTACAAAATCAGTCCATATACTCTACTTACACCATAGTTACGCATTCTTTCTTCTTACTTTTATGGAATACAACAACTAAGAGTGCAAGTCTTCTAGTTTGCAACATATCATCTTACTACACTTTAATTCCTTTAAGATACTTAGTAGTATTTACCATATCGCATATATAAGTTCATAACTTATATTTCCATCATTATAATTCTACCAAAACAACCCTAAAATGCAATACAACATGTCCAATAATTCCTTACAAGTCTCGGTCAATACCACAATACCAAACTTTTTTCATAATTTCTTAAAATCCAATTCATATTCCAATAATTCCATAAGAACAACTACAACCTTAAATATCAAGATTTTCTTTCAACTTTCAACATGCAATTAGCGACGATAATAACAATAACACACTCGAATTTAATATATATAAAAACAGTCCTAAAATCGGCTACAACATCCACAAATCGCATGCATTGTCTTAATTCCAATTTTTCTCTTTAACATAAGTTCATTCCTTAATTATAACAACATGCACTCCAATTATATCATTAAGAAGGAGATTTTTTACCTCAATTCTTGCCCAAAACAGTCCCAACAATTCGACCACTGTTCCATCGATTTTGTACCGATTTTCTCACTTCTTCAACTCCAAAACTACATGCATGAATTCTATGAGTTTAATCCATCTCCTAACATGTTTTTCTTCCAAAAACTTGTCTTAAAATTGGAATTTTATTGGCCTTAAATTCGGCCAGCAATGGCCGAAAATTACCCACTGTTTGGTGCTTAACTTGGCTTGTAATTTGTAACAAAAATCTAGGCTAGGAAGAAGAACAAAAAAAAGCTTCAATTTTACTAAGGAATGGGGAGAGAAATCGGCTAAGAGGGGGAGAGATGAGAGGGAGTGTGCTTTTAATTAAAAATGGAGAAGATGGAGGCTAATAGGTTTTAATAAGGTTTAAATTAAAATCTGAAAATTAATTACACTTTGGTCTAATTCTCTTAATTGTCACTTAAATTAACTCTTGTACTAAAATAAATCTCCCTTCTCTTAAATCTTGAAAATCTCATATGACATCGTATTCTTGTTGTCGTAACTTATATAATACGCTACTAATCCATAACGGAAATATACAACTATCATAATAAGTTTCCAACGTCACACCCGTTGTAATCCAAAAATTTCCGGTATCACATTTTTTTGTATATCACTTTCCGTATTAACATATGTAAGTATGTTTTATATTCAATATTCGAATCTTACTTCCTTAATGACGTTCTTAATTATCGCCTTAAAACTACGAGGTGTAACACGAATGATGACTCTCTTTTCTATAAAAATTTGGGCAGCACTTCCCCTATTTATATTCACATCCACAACTTACAAACAAAGCCAACAATACCAATAACAAGATGCAACTTAAAGATATACCAAAACAATCTTATATACTCCATATATGCTATCATTATACATTCTTTCTCCTTACATTCATGGGGTACAACCAAAACAGCAACCAAAGTGATTAATACACCTATTTCTCATGTTAATCCAACCCCTTAATCATACTAAAACAACCCTTAAAACAGTCCATACTTCTAGCACAAATCGAGAGTTCAAGAATGCAAAATAACACTTTTCTACACCTTAATTCCTTAAGACATATCTCCACAATTACAACAATGTACATGCATGTTCATAGATTATAATTTCAACATTATAACTTCAACAAAACAACCCCTAAATACAACACAACAATGTCCAACAATTTTAGGGGTGTCACAATCCAAACATCGTAATACCACAACTCTTCTTACAACTTCTTAAACTCCAATTTCATGTTTCAATACTTTTTATATAACCAGTTACAACTTTAAATATCAAGGTTTCTTTCAAATTCAACATGCAATTAGTGACAATAATAACAACAACAACAACAACAACAACAACAAAGCCAATGTATACAAAACAGTCCCAATTCGGCACCAACCATTCCAATCGGCTCAACAACTTCAACAAAAATCACATGCAATCACTTTAACATGAGTTTATCCCTTAACTACAACATCATTTAATCTTCCAAATACTTTATAAAAAGAAGAATTCTTACCTTAATTTTTAGCCCAAAACAGTCCCTGAAAATCGGCATTCACTGCTCTATATTTGCTCCATTTCACCACTTCTTCAACTTACAATGACATGCATGCATTCCTTATGAGTTTAACTCCATCTTACTTGCATGTTTTTCCTCCAACGTTGTTCATCTTCAACACTAAGGTTGTTGGGGCAGTTTCTCGGCCAGCAGTGCCGAGACCCACTGTTTTGGGTGTTAATTCTTGACTTAGAACTTAATTGAGGAGCTTAATCTATAAAGAGAGGTAATGTGGTCTCTAACTTAGCTATGAAAGAGATGAAAATCTATTTTTCTTGGAGGAGATATGATGGAGGGATGAGGGAGGGAAGGTTCTCGAGCAAATGGGGAGGAAATGAGAGGAGTGTGGGTCTAGGTAAAGAAAATCTGAAAATTATTTTGCATGTTGTCCATGTGGCGGACGAGAATCGCCACTTATTTTATCCACACATTTTCATCCTCTCCACTTAAATTAATCCCACAATTAGTTAATCTCCCACATAACTTATCTTATATAAAATCTAGAAATTTCAAAATGTCCAACCAATATAATCAGATCCCATCGTCACACTCGTAGTATTCAAAATTATTCCGGAATCACATCCTTTGTATACCAATTTCCGGATTAGCATATATAATCATACTTTATATCCAATATTTGAATCTTATTCTCTTAATTACGTTCTCTAATTATCGCCTTAAAATTACGAGGTATAACAAAAGTCTACGTACATTCTACCTTCTTCAGATCCCCACTTATGAAATTACATTGGATGTGCTATTTAGTTGGTTTTAAGGAGATTTAATCTCCATATAAAATCTTGCATTGGTATAACGATGTTACTCCCAAACGCACACACAAGTATACACGGTCGTACAAGTAATATAAGATTTAAGTCCAAATAACGTACCACAGAGACTTAGATTTTCTATTACTCAACTAATTCAAACTTTTTCGTAACTATTCAAGGGAGTAAAAATCAAGATGTTTGTTGGAACTAATTATGACTGAAAGTAATAAATAAAACTAAGTATTTTTGTGTGACTGATACAATTGAGACTAAGACTGTAAGATTTATTAGATGAGAATGGAATCCATGGTCATGACTTTTGATAATTCAGTTAAGTCTTACAGGGTTGATGTTAACTTTATGAGTATCTCTCGAATTGCTCACAAGCATGTAGATGCTACTCTAACACCTATATTCTATGATCGCTAGAAAATAACAAGAACACATTTAAATCTCCTTAACCAACTAAGCAAGGCTAAATGATATATCTCTATCCTTAGTGGCGAAACGTATAAATACTAACAAGCCCTATTATTCTTGTTACGAAGGTAAGTTCCTTTTCTCAAGTTCAACTTACAAGCCATAGATATCGTTTAACTAGTGATCAAGTAATTAAATAATAACGTGCATGCAAGAATAAATAAGCAACCCAATATTGAAAATCTAATAATCAAATTTATCATTAAACTAACTTTCATATCTTTTCCACAAGCCTAGAAAAGAGAAGTTTAGCTACTCATAATTCGAAGAACAACGAATGAATTCATGAGAAAAACTAGGGTTCTATGAAGAAAACTAAAGTAAAGACAGCAAGAATGAGAGAAGGCGGCGTACAAATCTTAGACTAATATCCAGCACACCTCTATAGTAATAAAAATGTCTATTTATAAGCTAGGGTAAGAATCTAAATTAAGAAAACTAAATCCCAACTGAATTGGAAAAACTGGCTGAACCGCGTTGGACCCGCGTCGCACATCCAACGCGGGTGTGCCTGAGATTTTCATTCTTCTAGATTATGAGAGGTTGTTTTTCCGCGTTCAGTCCACGACGCACGCTCAACGCACGATGCCTTCCAGTTCAGATTTTATTTCAAGTGATGTGCGCATCCTCTCGTCCATATACAAATATCTCCCAAAATCAATTAAAATTGCTCGACTTTCCTTCGTTTGTCCTTGTGGTACCAAAACATACCAACATAAACCTGCATGCAATGATTTCATCAGAATTAAGATGATTAAAATGCTAAGAACAAGGGGTAAAATGATGCAAAACATGAATATGTATGCCAAATATCACCACCCCTACTTAGACTTTGATCGCCCTCAAGCAAACACTGACTACTATCAACCTATCACCTACTTACAACCACACTATACAAACAGGTTTACTCGGACTTCGGTTAAGAAAAATCTTTTCATAAGCAAACATTGAGTCGATTCTCACAAAAGTCATGTCAATTAAAATTTTCAATTTTTAAAGACCACAAACAACCTTCTCAATCAACAACTTCTTTTTAAAAGAATATTCGACTCAACGACACCACTCAAAGCAAAGTAATTATGCTACCTAACTAAGAATCCAACACTTCATCAATATATTGTCAACTATGTGCCCTCACCGAAAGAGAGTTGTCCATCTATCACACAAATCAATCAAATTTTAATTCAATGGACACGAAATCAACAAATACGCTCACTCTCCCAAAGAAAATCATATGCTAAATACAATGAACCATAGACTTGCCCGTAGTGCAACCACTTCACTTATATAAGTGTATTGAACCTAAGATCAAGTAGAACTTAATGGGTTGTAACGTAGGCTAAGAGACGGGTAGAAAATATTTTGACTAAAATAGTGACTAACCCCCCTAAGTACTTTAATACTTGCAACACTTAATATTGTTTTCTCAATTTTCCTCATCAACCAATTCCAATACCAACCAACACCTATTTCACCCAAAATCACCCAATTATTTATTCAAGCACCACTTTTTCCATCACAAGTTAGAAGGAAACCTTTTATTATATATATATATTTCTTCTTTCTTTTCCATTGAATTCCCAACTAACAAGCAACAATGTGTTTCTTTATGTGCATCCATAAAATTTACTAGATTTCACCAATAAACAACCTCTTTTTAATTTCGAATCCCATATCCTATTTCATCAATTTATCATTAAAGTTTTCAAGGAGTATCTCAGATCAAATTTAGGCTATTTTGAACGAAATGGATGAATTTATTGACTGCTATCAAATAAAAAGACTAAATACTCAACGGGACTGATATATATATATATATATATATATATATATATATATTAATGGGTCAAGTCAGAATTTTAGGCTAACAAAGAAATGTCTCTATCACCTTTTAAGTCACAACACACTTCATTTCATTTTTACAAAAATAAGGATCCATATTGTCCCTCGAACTAAGCAACACATACCAGCAATGCTAAGTGGTCATACACGAGTCAACAAATACAAGTAAAATGTTTCGAGAAAGGTTATTTATTTTCAAGGCATGTTTTTAATTTAAAACCAAAAATTGCTCACATTGTCAATATTTTACCTTATCCGAACACCTAGCATTCAAATGGTCTAACATGTTGGACTAATTTTCCCTGAAGACGGTCGGCATCCATCCATCATCGGGAAATACCTCTCCTATGATGAAAAAGAAAATAAAAATTCAAATAGTTACTTTATGCCACTACCAAAGATCCTATAAACTAAAAAAATTGATTTTTTTTTTGTGAACTTTCAAAATTTTATGACTAAACTATGCAACCAAAAAGAACAAAGACTAATCCTATAAAAGAAACTAAGGCATAAGTATTCTCTACCTCGAGACATATCTCCCACTCCACACTTAATTTATGCAATGTCCCCGATGCATATAAAAATAAAAATAAATACAGGTATGGTGAGAGATACTCCATGAGGCCCATTAGGACCTAGCCATCCTCCTCGACATCAACATCTGTATCTGCCAGATTTTCATCCTCAAGGGCTCGGGAGTATACCCCTTCCAATGTCGCTATACCAGTCTCCTTAAGATCAATGGAGTTCACATCCTCATCATCGGGCATTTTGCTATCATCCCCAAGAAGAGCCCAAGAGTGCACCGTATGGGAGCCTCGACAAAAATACAAAAACACTCGAGAATTCCAAATCGAACCTTTCACTAGCTACAACAATCATCTTGTAAAGTTGGACCAACAATGTGGATTGCGCCGATCTTTCTTCAGATGGCGACAAATTATGTTTAACACTTTGCTAGGAGCTTTGACATTGGAGATGTCTATCAGGTCCTCTAGTGCTTCAAGCAACCTATCATAGGGCCGATCTAACTCTTCGTTAATCATGATGTCATAACTTAATCTTTTGGACTTGCCCCGATGCACTCTTTTGATTTCTTTAAGCATCAATTGCCCAATGTTTAGGGGCTGATATGTCATCAAGAAGTGCACAATACACACATTTTCCTTTGCCACGTTAGTGTAGTGGTCAAGTGGCATGATCCGATAATTAAGTAGCCTCAACCACACATGTGCTTAATTTGTGAAGTTGTCCATTCTCATGCTTTTGTGTTCTCTGTACTATTTGGGGCGTCGGGATCATATGGCCTTCAAATTAGCCCACAAAGTGTCTCCCTTATGACCTTGTAGTCTGACCACAGGATGAATTCTTGTAATGGCACAATAGGACGGTCAGGTACCCCAAGAACTCCACATAAAGTGGATGCCTACAGAGGCATCCATTCTCCCCGGATATGCACAATCTTTTTGTCTGAATCTATACCTACCAACCTGCAATTGGCGTAGAGTTCTAGGACCAGGTCAACATTTACGGACCCCGAATTATAAAAAACCAACCTCCATCTCATACCAGTGATCCTGCCAAATACAGCAAGAAATTTGTATCTCAAATTGTCTGAATTGATGGCGTTAATACATATAACCCCCCGACAAATCAAATTTGTTGTACCATTCCTCCCTTCCCCTGCATTTGTAATATGGGGGCAAGGCCTCGAAGTAGAAACCCAAGGAACAGGGATAGTTAGTTGTTTATCTCATGACTGTGATTTTGTATTTTTTCTTGCCTGGTTTTTTTAGAGCGGCCCTTTTTGGTGCCATGGGATGAGGTGTCGACAACTTTGCCTTTGCCACTTGGGTTTATCATCTTCCTGTAAAACATCACACCAACTTATGAGTTTGATTCAAAAATTAAAATGGCTGTGAGATGACCCCCACACTTATTTTAAATCGGGGGTGAACCAACTCCACACTTATTTCAAACTTAGTTACAAAAAATTTAACTAATCCTATACTATTTGCAAAACAAACAAAAAAAATCAAAACAAGAAAGTTCATGTTTTAGGACTTAGGGTAAATTTGCCCCTCTTTCAAATTTTTCATCCAACTTCCAAATTTTGTCCCAAATAGGTTCCCTAAGGGTTCGTGTAATAATTTAATGATACAATGCTACTCAAGACTTCACAATTGCACAACAATTTTGATTCAAGCATTTTTATTAACACATTGTGGGTATAGGAACATCCTAATGATTTTGACAACAATAGAGGATGGTTAACCACTCTAAATTTTCATAAGAATCATTTCCTAGCCTTCAGAAATATGCACAAATAACTATCATCACACAATACCAAAACCCCGCCCCAATTCACCTAAACCCTAGGTTTTACAACCCTTAAAACTCAAGAACTAGTGAATTGAAGTAAAGATTGTCTACCTATTCGATTTTCCGGGTTGCTAGTTGATGGGTTGATATTAACTTTATGAGTATCTCATGAATTGCTTACAAGCATGTAGATGTTACTCTAGCGTCTATATCTCTATGATTGCTAGAAAATAACAAGAACACATTTAAATCTCTGTAACCAACTAAGTAAGGCTAAAGGGTATATCTCTATCATCAACAATGTATAAATATGAACAAGCCTTATTTATTCTTATTACAAAAGTAAGTTCTCTATCTCAAGTTCAACATACAAACCATAGATAGTGTTTAACTAGTGATCAAATAATTAAATAATTAAGCGCAAGAATAAATAAGCAACCAATATTGAAAATCTAATAAGAAAAGTCTATCATTAAAATAACTTTCATGTCTTTGCCATAACCTTAGAAAAGAGAAGTTTAGCTACTCATGATTCGAAAAACAACAAATGAATTCTTGAGAAAAACTAGGGTTCTATGAAGAAAACTAAAGTAAAGACAACAAGAATGAGAGAAGGTGGCTTACAAGTCTTAGAATAATATCCAGCACGCCTCTATAATAATAAAAATGTCTATTTATAAGCTAGGGTAGAATCTAAATTAAGGAAATCAAATCCCAACTGGAATTGGGAAAACTGGTCGAGAACCCGCGTTGGACCCGCATCGCACATCCAACACGGGTATGTCTGATATTTTCATTCTTCAAGATTCATAGAGGCTATTTTTCTGCTTTCAGTCCGCAACGTACGCTCAACGCATGATAGCTTCCAGTTCATATTTTATTCCAAGTGTTGTGCGCATCCTCTCGTCATCTCGTCCATATGCAAATATCTCCCAAAATCAACCAAAACTGCTCGGTTTTCCTTCGTTTGTCCTCGTTGTACCTACACACACAAAACATACCAACGTAAACCCGAATACAATAATTTCATCATAATTAAGGCGATTAAAATGCTAAGAACAAGGGGTAAAGTGACGCAAAACATGGATATTGTGCCCAATATTAAACAATATGTCGTTCTTACTTTTCCTTCACTCATAAATATTACATGTATAAGTTATGCGAGAATCTAATATTATTTTATGCGCAATATGAATTAGAACAACTATATTACAAAACTAAACCTCATATAGTAATTAAATTTTTATTTTGTTGAAAGGTACACAAATATTTCTAATTATGTGGACATCTATATACCTTAACTTTTAATACTGTTGGAATTTTGGGTGTGAAAATGGATGGAAGAACTGAAATGTTAGACAAGAAACAATGGTAGCAACGTTTGTTGAGTTGAGTGATGTCACTCTCTCTTTAAGGCAAAATTACATTCGTATATAATGGCTTACGGAAAGTGGGTGATAGCCTTCCAAGATAAAACAACAACAACTTTCACAAGCACAAGACAACTACTTGTGAATCTCTAGAAGAATTAAGAACTCAAGATTGCTAGAAGAAGAAGAAAATGCTCTCAAATAATCTTCAGATTTTGGATCTATTTTTGGATAATTTCAAATGAGATTTGAGACCTCTATTCATAGGTGCAAGAGTGGTTATTCACATGCCATGTGAATGCACTAATTGTGGTCTCATAGAACTCTTCAAAGGCTGCCTTGATCATGCCAAGAGTTGGCTGATTCATGGCGCGAAAAAGTTCGAATCCTGATTTTCGGATCATCGCACGTGGCGCTGCGACCACTAAGCGGTGGCCGCGTACTGCGTAGTAGTAACCAAACTCGAGACACTAGACGTCCGACGCTGCGGCCCTGTCCGGAGGCTCCGCGGCTCTAGATGCGCCGCAAGCCCGCAACCCTTGGTCAGGTAGCGCCGCGGCGCTGGCCCGTCATTGCTCGGTGTCGCGGCCCTGCTACGGCGTTGCGACTCTTCCCCAACTTTCGTATTTTGCACATTTCTTCTTTTCTCATACCGTGTGGGAGACTCATCAATTTGTTCAATTATTCGGCCATCCTTACATGTTTTAAGAACACTTAACATGTGTACCAACATCTCTTTCACTACTTGAAATTTAGCGACGTTGTATGACGTATGCATGTGTGTGGAAATAATATTTCCGACATGCATATGTTCAAGTTATTAAGGACGGGATAAACTCCATCCCACTAGGTAAATTTCCAACTAATACATCAGACAAAATAATCCCAGCAATAGCGGAACTGTGAACTTATATAAGGGGATTCAAAAACACATTAATAGAATTAGGTCATATATGGGATTTTAAACTGTAATTTTAAGTAATTTTGAACTCCCTTTGCTACTTCTCTATTTTTTTTTCTTGTAACAAAGGAAATCAACAATTTATAATAACCACAAAAAATTACTTTTACACTATTTGGCACAGTATATATTCGCTAGATGTTATTTCATGCGCTTTCTAATGACTTTTGAGATACAATTAACTTTATACCTCTCTATAACAATATCCTTTGTAATAATATTTCACTGTAACGATTAGACTTTTTTTGTATCGATTTTTCATGTTATATTATATGTTTTTTATAATAATAAAAAAATATCGAAATAAACAATATCATTATAGAGAGGTTTGAGTACTGTATATGAAACTTCTAGACAGAGATTAGTGGGAAGGGCAAATTATTCAACTTAGAGAAAATAAGAGACTTGTTGGGTAATTAAATCAACGACCTGAAGCTAAGGTTGAAGTAACATCAACGGAATTTTCGAACAAATAATTGAAAAATTGTGGGACAGGGGAAAATAATGGATGACCTGAGGATAACATTGACTAATAATTGCAAAAATAGACAGCCAGTTTTCTTTAAGGATGCTTATTGCAATATCATTGTACTGCCGACATACCAAGCAACGTACGTTAACCAATCCAAATCAATTTCCGTTTCATTTTATATGATAATAATATCAGTAGCCCGTTTCATTTTATATGATAATAATTGATTGAACATAAATTTTAAAAATAAGATGAAGACTCATTACGAGTTTTCCATCATGTCAATTAATGTTGCTTGCATTATTCTTATTTTCTTCATCTTCAGCCATTGGTTTCTGAAAACTACAGTCTAATTTAATGTTTGTAATGTAGGTGTTTACGTCGGGTTCGTACACGCAGCGGAATTTGAAAATTTATGTTTCAAATCCGACATAAGCGGTCAAACTGTAGTATGATATATAATGTAAAATAAATACAAAATCAATGTAATACTTCGAACGAAGACTTACATTTTTTAAGCAATCCGTCAAGAAGTTGAAACTTGTTACTTTGTGTAGTTCGAGGGTGCACACGCAAACGTCCCTCGATTTGTAAGTTCTGGAAACTATGATGTAATTGCTATGTCGAGAATGCTAGGGATTCCGACAGAGCTTTAGAAGAGATTTGTCTCTTGCAATTAGTGTATTGAAATGGGAGGGGGAAGCCCTCTATTTATAATTGAGAATAGAGGCTTCTAGGGTTTCTATGGCCAGGCCTGAACCTGGACTGACTAAAATTTGGACTGCTCGGAAACGTCTCGGCACCGCGTCCCAAAATAATTGGCACCGCGGTTGCCTACGTGCGTTTCGGCACCGCGGTCCTAAATCAAAGGCACCGCGGTCCTGTCCCAATTTTCAGCCTTGTTCACATTTCTAAAGTCCCGGTCATCAACCGAACATATATTTAATCTCCTTCTAATTACATCCTTCAATCGACGGAACATTTGACTTAGTGTTACCTTTCAGGCATTTACATATCGTCACTAATTACATTAGGATCTTCACGGAACTCTTAGACTGCGCCGAAAGACGAACCCAATATGTAAAGTTTAGCTTACACAAAACATGTGAACTGAACCTCTATGTGGGAAGATAAAATCATTTCATTCATGACACACTCAATCAAGCTTAGGATCTGTCAAGTGTCTATCCAAATGGCTTGATCATAATAACTCATCTATATTAGTTGACAACAGGACCATATCACAGACATGTCCTTTGGATTGACCAATGACTTAGTCAACCTAATATCATATGAGTACCTGAGTGTTCACTCGAATATATATTCAAGGAATGAATCCTAATCTTGGCTCACATACCACCTTTAATCTACTTTGTAATGCACCCAAAACAAGCCGCGTCTCAACCTATAAGACATTTGAGCTTAGGATATGATCAAAGTACATTACTCCGTAAACAAGGTGATATTGACCTCAAGTCTAAGGACTTTTATCTCCCACATGCCGATGACATTAAAGACATATAACAAAACAGTACATTAGTAGGGCATACCAATACTTCAACAAGTATTCATGTGTCCATCACGAGTTGTCATAACTCGTAGCAAGTGAGACATACTACATCCCCTAAGGATATGATGCAAGACCACATGTCGATGTATCACATATCATCGATATCTCAATTTCGATGATCATTAGTCGAGGTAATTTAAGAGTTACGTTATAACATTAATTCTCACATAATTAATAAACACGTAAACTTTAGGGATGCATTTATAGAATATTATAAACAATCAACTAATAATTCAACAAATGCAAATGCCATAATATTAATCATCATTAATATAAAAATGAATGTGTATAAAGTACATTATGTCCTAATATAGATTGTCTCAGGACATATATATACTTTCAATCTCCCACTTGGCCTAGAGCCAATCACCAACATATCTAATGCCCATGTTCTCAAAATGACCATTATGCTTAACCAAGCTTAATAGTTTAGTAAACGGGTCTGCTAGATTATTGTATGTGGAAATATAATCTATCTTGATATCTTCAGCTTCCACCATCTCTCAGGATGTGATACTTCCTCGGTACATTTTCGTTTCTGTTAGTTGATCTTGGTTCCTTTGCCTGTGCAATTGCACCAGTGTTGTCACAATAAATAGTTATTGGACAACTAGCACTCGGAATAACCCCTAGTTCCTTCAGGAACTCAGAAATCGTGACATCTTCCTTAGCAGCTTCCGATCCAGCAATATACTCTGCTTCAGTAGTCGAGTCTGCAGTAGTAACTTGTTTGGAACTCTTCCAGCTCACTGTTCCTCCGTTGAAAATGAACGTGTAACCAGACTGAGATTTGAAATCATCAACATCTGTCTAGAAGCTAGCATCGGTATACCCAGTGGCAACCATCTCATTACTTTCACCATAGACTAAGAAGTAATCTTTAGTACGTCTGAGGTACTTGAGAATACTCTTGACTGCTTTCCGGTGTTCCTCACCAGGATTCTGCTGGAACTTGCAAGTCATACTAAGTGCAAAGGCCACATCTGGCCTAGTACATGTCATGTCATACATAATCGATACTAAATGCGAAAGGCGTAACGATCTGGGCACTGTCTCGGAGAGAGGCTCGGTGAAATAGACATGTCTGTGAAGATGCGGACTACCTGCACCTGGACATTAGCTGAGGCATATGGGATCCTCTTCATGCACGCAAGTTCAATAGCATTAGAAGGACAACCTTTATTTGACAACTTGATGCCTTGACCCATCGGAAGACTGTCTTTCTTGGAATTCTCCATTGAAAAACATCTAAGCACTTTGTTTATGTAGATTGACTGTGACAGCCCCAACAATCTATTAGTTCTATCTCTATAGATCCTAATTTCCAGAATGTAAGCAGGCTTCACCTAAATCCTTCATCATGAAGGTCTTGGATAATCAATCCTTAACTGACTGCATGAGAGCCTTATTGTCTCCCATTATCGATATGTCATCAACATATATAATAATGAAGACAATGCCCTCATCCTTGCGTTTGATATAAACACAAGGATCCTCTTTGCTTCTAATAAAATTAAAAGATTTGATAGCATTGTCAAAGTAAATGTTCCAACTCCTAGAGGCTTGCTTAAGCCCATATATGGACTTCTGTAGCCTGCACACAACATTTGGTTTGGACTCACATGAAAAACCTCGGGTTATTTCATATACACTTCCTCAATTAGATTACCATTGAGGAATGTAGTTTTGACGTCCATCTACCTAATGTCATAATCATAATGTGCAGCTATCGCAAGCAAAATCCGAATAGACTTTATCTTAGCCACTGGTAAAAAGATTTCATCATAATCCACACCAGGACGCTGAGTAAAACCCTTAGCCACTAGTCTAGCTTTATAAGTCTGAATCTTGCCGGATGCATCAATCTTCTTCTTGAAGACTCATTTGCATCCTATAGGTTTAACCATATTTAGCAAATCAACCAAGTTCCACACCTGATTGATATACATAGATTCCATTTCAGATTTCATGGCTTTTTGTCATCTCTTTGAATCAATGTCTAGCATTGCTTCGTTATAGGTTCTAGGCTCGTCATCATCTGGAATATCTAACTCATTTTGTGTTTCCACAAGTAGATTTAGTATTTCCGGAGGACGATGAGATCTAGTAGACCTACGGAGTTGATTGTCTTGCAGTTCAGTTAGAGGTATGTTCTGACTTTGAGTAGGTCTTGTGCGCTGGTCGATCCACCAACATTAGAGCTTTCAGGAATATCATTTTCATGTCTTTCTTGAATGGGAAGAAATGCAACTGGTGCACTTGCTCCCAAGGTCTGTGCCGGAAGATCTTGCATTTCTGCATTACTCCTCGTAGAACTCCCACTGGCCGAAGAGGGTACCCTAATACCCAATTTTCTCCAAAATCTCCCACTGAATTCTTGCCTTCATCATCGGACAAGGATTCAACCTCTTTGTTACCTTGTTCTTGAATATCTTCAAGTTCTATCTCCGTGCAAATCTCATCCTTGTAGACATATTCATCTTCAAGGAAAGTTGCGTTCCTAGAAATAAATATATTATGTTCTCCAAGAAGATAGAAATAGTATCCCTTAGTTTCTTTTGGATACCCAACAAAGTAACATTTCTCACTTTTAGATTCTAATTTATCAGTGATCAACTTCTTGACATATGCAGGACACCCCCATGGCCTCATGTGTCTAAGTGATGCCTTCTTGCCACACCGTACCTCATATGGCATCTTTTCGACTGATTTAGATCAAACTCTGTTTAGAACATATATTGAGGTCAAAATAGTGTATCCCCAAAGGTATGTAGGAAGAGCTGAAAAGCTCATCATGGAACGAATCATATCAAGTAAGGTTCAATTTCTCCTCTCGGCAATACCATTCATCTGTGGTGTTCCAGGAGGGGTCCATTCGGAATGAACTCCATGAAGCTTTAAGTAGTCAAGAAATTCTTTACTTAAGTATTCACCCCCACTATCAGATCGGAGAGACTTGATACTCTTTGAGAGCTGTTTCTCCGCTTCACACTTAAACTCCTTAAACTTCTCAAAAGCCTCGGATTTGTGTCTCATAAGATACACATATTCATACCTTGATAAGTCATCTGTGAAAGTAATGAAGTAAGAGAAACCTTATCTAGCTTGAGTCGAAAATGATCCACATACATCCGTATGTACCAACTCAAACACCTCCTTGGCACGGATTCCCTTCCCAGAAAGAGGTTTAATGGTCATCTGTTACACCTCGTAAGTTTAATGTGATAATTAGAGAACTTAATTAAGAAATAAGATTCGAATCTTGGATATAGAGTAAAATTATACATGCTAATTCGGAAATTGGTATACAAAGGATGTGACTCCAGAATAATTTTGGATGCAACACATGTGGTATGAACTTAGTGTCATATATAATGTGGTTAGGACATGGAATTTTCAGATTATATATATATATATATATATATATATGTGTTTGATTATGTGCGAGATTAGTTAATTTTGGGGTTAATTTTAGTGGAGAGGATGATTAAAAACATGGGAACTTGTGTTATGCATGCTAAAAGAAAATCAGCCCACACATATACCCATATAACCTCTTTCATTTCCTTAATTCAAATCCCTTCATTCACTCTCCTCATCCCCTCCCCTTAGTCGCAAATTCCCCTTCCCCATAGCCAAATTGAAGCTTTTTTCTTTCCTTCTTCCAAGGTTAACCCTTCTATTAAAATTCTAAGAATTGGTAAGCACCTAAAACAGTGGGTCTCGGCACTGCTGGCCAAGGGACTGCCCGATTTTAGCCCTGAATTGTGGCTTGAAACATGAACATTTTGGAAGAGAAACATGTAAGAATGATGGATTAAACTTATAGGGTGAATGTATGTCATTGTAACTTGAATAATTGGTGAAATTGGTGCAAAATATGGAGCAGTGGGTGTCACAAATTCAGGGACTGTTTTGGGCTAATTAAGGTAAGAAATTCTTCTTTTTATGGTGTAATTGGAGTTGCATGTTGTTGTAGTTTAAAAGATGAACTCATGTTAAAGAGGAGTTGGAAATAAGGGAATGCATGTGGTTGTTAATGTTGTTTAACCGATTTTGGGATTGTTTTGCTACATTGAATTCAATTGTTGTTGTTATTATCGTCACTAATTGCATGTTAAAATTGAAGGAAGTCTTGAAAGAAATCTTGGTATTTAGAGTTGTAGTTGTTCATATGAAATAGGAATTGGATTTTAAAACTTCAATTTGATTTTAAGGAATTTTGAGAAGAGTTATGGTAGTACGTTGTTCGTACCGTGACATTGGAATTATTGAACATTGTTATGATGAAGTAGGGGCTATTTTGTTAAGGTTATAATGCCAGAAATTAAGTTATGAACATGTATCCATATTATGGTAATTACTAATACATGTCTTAAAGGAATTAAACTGTAGTAAGGTGATATGTTGCAAACTAAAAGACTTGTACTCTTGTTGTTGTATTCCAAAATGTAAGAAGAAAGAATGCATAACTATGGTGTAAGTAGAACATATGGACTGATTTTGTGATATCTTGGAATTGTAACTGGTTAATTGGTATTGTTGGCATTTGTTGTAAATTGTGGATGTGCGTATAAATAGGGGAAGTGCTGCCCAATTTTTTTATAGAAAAGAAAGTCGTCATTCATTATAACTTACGTTAGAATCATAAAGTTGACGGACGAATTACTATTATTATAGGTTGAAGCGCTAGTCAAGGCGAATTTAGATTATTGAGTTGGTTAGTTCGTCAATAAGGTATGTGAAACTATCCTTTCTTCTTTTTGACATGATTTTCATAAATGAGTGTACGGCGGACGTACATAGTTCTAATGAGTCCTAATTTCTAACGATGATTTAAAATGATACGTGATATGATAGTGCCTTGAGTCTCTAAGTGATAGATATTCTATTTATTCCATTGAGAGTCAAATGATGATTTAGATTTGTAGAAAGTTAGTCATGATAATCTGCTCACGCTTAATGTGTTTATATCAATTCCACCGAGTCCCTCACTAAAGTGTCGGCAATGTATATAGACATGATGATTCCACCGAGTCTCTCACTAAAGGACCGGCAATGTATATAGATATGATGATTCCACCGAGTCCCTCACTAAAGGGTCATCAATGTATATAGATATGATGAATCCACCGAGTCCCTCACTAGATGGCCGACAATGTATATAGACAAGACGATTCTATGGAAAGGCATCCCTGATTTTGATATGACTCTTATTTTTATAAGGCACAATTGACTCTCATTTCATTGGGCACAGTTGTATTGATATTTTGATTATTATACTTTCCTCCTGACATCTTTTGGCCAGTTATGATCTCATTTACAGTATTTCATATTTTTTATACTCAGTACATTATTTAAATCGACCCCTTTTTTCCTGTGGGTCATGCTTTCACGACCGCAGTATGTGTACTCGAGTGATCCTCCAGTCTAGGATTTCCTGTTCAGCTATTTGGAGAGCTCCATTGATCCAGAGCTTAGTCGTTTTGGTACAGAGCCTTATTTTGACTTATGCATATTTAGGGGCACGACGGGGCCCTATCCCGTCATATTCCATTATCGTACTCTTAGAGATTTGTAGACAGTTGTGGGTGGTAGATGTGTTTTCGACTTGTGTGTTATTGTATATGTGTACAATTGTGAGCCGTTTTTCGATATCTCTATGTAAAGTGGCGGCCTCGTCGGCTTGTCTATCTTGTAATGTTGAAATGATGTGACTCCTCAAGAGACATGTTTAATCTAATATATATGATATTATGAGTCAGCAGTTTATGTTCACGAGACTTTTATATTGTTAGGTATCAATAAGATTATACGTGACAGGTCGGTCTAAGGGTGTCCAATTACGGCACCGGGTCGCGGCCCGTCGGGTCGGGTCTTGATAAAAGTGATATCAGAGCAGTTAGTCCTCGGAATGTCTACAAACCGTGTCTAGTAGAGTCTTGTGTATAGGTATGTTGTGCATCATACTTATACGCAGGAGGTTGCCGGACATTTAGGATTGGTTTCTATTCTTCCATCTCATAGATCGTGCAATAGATCTATGTTATTAGGATAATCCCCTTCTGACGACTTATTATGTTTACAGCTATGCCTCCGAAAAGGCGACAGCGGCCCAGAAGGGCAAATCAGTAGCAGGAGCTACTAGTCGGATTCAGAGAGTTACCAGGTCCCGTACTCAGTCTATGTCGGAGACTGTACCCCAGTCGACGAGCTCTGCCACCTCGCCACCTCCAGAGGCTCCAATTTAGGGGGCAGCACCACCAGTTCCCGAGGCCCTAGCACCTGAGCCTCAAACTCTTCAGCCAGGGGCAGAGGACAGGTCCATGAGAGATACGGTTCAGCTGCTGACTAGATTAGTGGCAGGGCAGACTCGTAGACAGGGGCTTGGATTTGATAGCAGATCTGATAGTTTGAGGGTTCGTGACTTTTTGAGTTGTAACCCTCCAGAGTTTTTCGGGTCAAGGCCCGATGATGACCCGCAGGATTTTATCCGACAGATGCAGCGTACATTGACGGTGATCAAGGCTTTGGAGACTGAGTCTGTTGAGTTGGCTTCATATCGGATGCGGGATATAGCGATTAATTGGTATGAGTCTTAGGAGCTATCTAGGGGCGAGGCTACTCCTCCAGCAGTATGGGACTAGTTTGCAGAGGCTTTCCTTAGCCACTTTCTGCCTCCAGAGATGAGACGAGCCAGAGTTGATAGATTCTTACACTTGAGACAGAGTGGTAGGAGCATTCGGGAATATAGTGTTGAGTTTGATTCATTGTCTAGATATGCGCCTACCATTGTAGCGGATATGGCGGATAGAGTGCACCGATATGTGATGGGACTAGACCGATATTTGATTGACGGTTGTATGGCGGTGGCTCTTCAGCCAGGTATGGATATTGCCCGGATACAGGCGTATGCACAGGGGGTGGAGGACCGACACAGAGGACGTCATCCAGATAGGGACCACGACGGAGGCCAGCATAAGAGGGCTAGGTCGGCTGGATATTTTGGTGAGTCTCGAGGCGGGCAGCCTCAACTGCATGTCAGATATTCTTCCCAGCCAGCACAGAGTGCACCCACACAGTTCACGGGTAGGATATTTGACCGCACAGGGTATGCATGAGCTAGTCAGAGCTCCAAGGCTTCAGGTTCACAGATGAACAGGGGTTCTAGTCAGTCGAGGTCCTCTTTTCCTCGGTGTTCTCGGTGTGGTATGTCCCACCCTGGGGAATGTTGTATTACTACAGGTACTTGTTTTGCTTGTGACCATCAAGACCATATGAGGAGAGATTGTCCTTATAGAAGCAGTACATGTGGTATGGCTCAGCCTACAGGGTCGGTTGCTAGTTCATCATTGTCGCGCCCCTTTTCGACCGCGGCATTTTATTTTCTAAACTCCTGCTTAAATAAAAGGTTAGAAAATAAATAATATGGTAAATGTTTAAAAGGTGTTAAATGTTAAAGGAATGCTTTAAAAAGTGCTAGAGTGCTAAGGGGTTGCTAGAATATTAAAAGGGTAAAAGAATGCTAAAAGTAGTGCTAAAGAGGTGCTAGAAATGCTAAAGGTTGCTAGGGATTGCTAAAATGTGCTAATATGCTAAGGGTTCGCGGAGTCGCCACCTAATTAGTTTGGGTGAATTAGGACACCTAAATGTTTAACTAGTTTATAGTAAAACATTAACTCCATTTTTTATGGTCTGCTAAACTTAATGAGATTCTGGGTAAGAGCTCTTTATTAATCTAGAGGGAAGGGGTTAGGCACCCTCTAAGATCCGCTAACTTGCGGTTATCCTGCCAAAACTAGGGTTAATTATTTTACGCTTAAGAAAGGCATGTTTAAGAAAGAATATTTGAAGTAAAAAAAATGTTGCAAGTGTTTTATATAAAGTAAGGAAAATGTGTTCTTTGACGACATAAAAGGTTTATGATTTTATAAAGTAGAATTAATTTTTTGGACGAAAATATACGTTCATAAGATATAAATTGCTATATTAGATAAAATATATATTGCATGGTATAGTGCAAAGGCAATAAATAGGCCTGACATAATTATAAACATAGTATAAAGTTCAAAAGTATGCATTCGTGTTGTTTGTAAAATACCCTTTTTTTGGCAATGGAAAATAAAGGGAAAGTTAATTATTTATGAATTTGCTTTGTTAATCATGCAAAAGTATAGTTTAGGTTTTAATTACCTTTTTTGCAAATGAAACAAAAATCCAGATATGCATGACAAATCCTAAATAAGCAACTGGGAAAGGGCCAAATTTCTAATACCCAATTATCTTCTAATTATTAATTCAAGGTCTAACTATTCTAGATATCATACTAATTAGAGTAGCATTAGTCAAATAATTACAACAAATAAATGGGGTAAGGATATGAGTTAACAAGGACTCGAAGAAATGGCGAAGTCATTCGCCGGCGGCTTTGAATTTTGAGGCGGAGGTGAAGATGCACATAAATGCTGGTTTTCGTTTGAAGTAACTCATGATGAGTCTCGCTATGAGACTCTTCGTTTTGCTCCGATGCGTGTCATGCAAAATAAAAGAAGATAAAGATTAGTATATATCCAGACCTTAACAATGATAAATAAAGATAGGGATCATATTGTTGTCAAGACAGAGAAAAAGGGTGCGGTCCTAGGATTAGCATATAATCAACCCAAACTAAGGTCTCATTCAGACTAATACCTCATGGGAATTAGAAAACAAGACTATGTAAAATGGACAAACATAGACTACTGTAAAAAGACCAGTGGCAAATGAGAGCAAACATACCACCGAGAACTTTCGAGATAGCTGACATTGTTTAAACATAGTTGCATAACACTAATGAATCATGACAATCTCAGAGCCAAACATAGAGGATAAATCTTGGCCTAAAACCTATTCAAATTAACGCTAATTATAGAGGAAATCATAGACCAAGTTGGGTAGCGAACTGCAGTGAGTTTATTCTGTGTTTCAAATTCTCTTTGATTTAGTTGTTAGAATTAGGTGAATTCCTTAAGTATCTGTAACTAAACATACATACTATATATTAGTCACAATAACACTCATGTATGGCACAATATGACGGCCGATATACGTGCAGAATCTGTCATTTTCAAGCCTAAATTAATCCCATCATATATATGTGGCGTAATATGAACCAAAATAGATTTATCAGCATGCCATGAACTAGGCATCCTTTCTATATCCATTTTTTGACCTAAGTTCACATTAAATCTAGATATATATGATTCAAATGCCTAAATTAATTTATCTTCCTGGGCAATAATTTCAAACAGGTATTCTGAACCATGTTTTTGCATGTTTCAAACATACTTTAAATGATGATATCTATACATTCAAAATGACCTACTTATAAATTATGAGAGATAAAGTTGTTTCTGGATATTAGTATTTCACATAATACAAGAGGATTGATATTGATTATCCTAAATTGCATATGCATTTTTTATTCATTTATGACTAATTTAGTAAACCACATCATCACAACCTATAACTCCAAACCATTACAGGGACAAGATCACTTAATAGAGTTCATATTCGTAGGAATACAATCATAGTATGGTTGTCCATGATGTTAGGGTAGCACATGATTAAGACCAACACATCATATTCAACATTAATAATCACCAAGCAGTCCAGTGAAGTTACTCAGTTGTTAATAAACAGTAAACATCATGAAGTAATCCAATCGACATCTCAGTCCTTTTAAAACAGGCATTAATTAACAGCATTATTCAACCATTGTACTTATTTCGATCCTAAGCATGGGTTTAACAGATATAAATCGACAAGGAAAGCAGGACTTTACGAAACATCACCTTTAAAATACTAATGAATGCGGCAACACAAACAAGCTAAACTACTGTAATATTAATCATGGAAAAACACACAATAATACCAAAAAAAAACGAAAGGATAATGTGTTTACCTTCTCCGGACAGCGAACCGAGGCAGCGTATCAAGTCGTCGATTCACTCGGAGGATTTATTGCGGTTCTGCGAAGGACGGAACTTCTCCAAAAGCTCGAGACTCTGGTTGTCTACTCTAGCATGCTAATTTCGAATGATTCTTGTCTATTCCCTCTTAATTTCGAATGCCTTCTCAGTGTATAGAGATGGGTTTATATAGCCTCAATGTTGGTTCCCAATTAGGTAAACCCTTTAATGCGAATTTCGTAGGATTCTTTACATGATTCGGAGGTGTAAGATTTATTATGCCAACTATGGGCTTCCGATTTTGGAGAGATTTGGTTTATCTATGGTAAGAAGAGCGGGCTGCGCATGGTAAGGAAGGCCCGGATTCTCCTGAGAATCTCGGGGTGTCTTTGGTGTTGGCGCATGTCCGCTAGGTTTAGGGTTTCGCAGGTCGCCTTTTGTTGGCGACGGTGAAAAGGGTGTTGGGCTTCGGGAGACGGTGAGGTTATTAATTTAGGGAGGCGTGTGGGCGCGGGTTTGGTAGGGATTTGTGTCCGCGGGTGAAAAGGAGAAGTGGGCTGGGTTAGTTAGTATTAGGTAATTAATTAGTTAGGGGTATTAGTGTTAGGTTAGTTAATTAATTAATTAAGGCCTTTAGGTATTTAATTAGTTAGGTTATTTAATTAGTATTAGTTAGTGATAGATTAATTAGTTTTAGGCTTAGTTAATTAGCTAATTAATTCTAGGCAAGTGTATTAATAATTAATTAGTGATAACTTAAATTAACACATGTGATTAAACTAATTAGGTGCTTCATTAATCTAATTGTTATAATAAATAAATGCGGGCGTGCTATTTAATTAATGCTCAATACTTTAGAATGCGACGCTATTATTTAAAATCTTATTATTATGTATTATTGCAAAATTAAAATTGAATTGAGTTTATATTAAATTACTTAAATGCCGAATGCAAGTACGATATTTAAGAATTGTTTAAAGCCTTATAAATGCGACGCTATTAAATGCATATATTAGATTGAAAAAATTGACTTTAAATTACAAATGATTACTAATTAATGCGGCTATGCTACCTGACACGACGTTATCGCTAAATTATTTATTTTATGCATTTATTAATTATTTAAGAATTACGACAAAGCTTAAAGTTAATAAGTGCGGGCGCGGGACTCTAAATGCTTAAAACTCTACGTAAGACGCGATGTCATTATTAAATTAATTATTTATGCTTGTATTTAATGTTTTATTGTTGTATTTTATTATAAAAATCCCTAAAAAATTATTTTTACAAAATTAGTGTAATTTTATGGTTAATGGCTGGACGGGAGGGTCAAAATCGTGTCAAATTGTCCTCTTTGTATGGAGATGATGGAAGAATCTTCGGACAAAGACGTTGACTCATAGCCAATTTTGTCTCGATCTTCAGAATTGCAGAAACGCTGGGCAGGTAGACAAGGCTGACGCAAAAATCAAATCGCCCCAAAGGTCGAGTTATGACGACCTCGGGTTACCATGGTCTAAACACCAAGGCGGGCTAACGCGACTTAAAGCCGCCCATGTCGAGTTATGATGACATTTGAGCTGTGTAAAAAGTAAAAGAATATAAGCGCTTGAACTCAGGGTGTCTTCAGTGGCTTGTGGTCTGGGTTCTACGGTGATATGGAGCGAGTGACCGACGCCGAGGCCGCTACGCCAATCGTTGGGAAGGTTGCCCCAATGATTGCCGGTCAGAAGAGAAAATCCACGTTGTGCTCGCTCCGCACGCTAAGACTTGGACAAGCGGTTAGTGCATAATCATTAAGGCAAAATGATGATGCATAATTTTAAAGTAATGCAATTGCGAGTAGAAAAGGTTATCCTGCAAAAATATGATGCCTGCTGTGTTGATGCGATGCTGCAAATGTTGTGATTTCGCCCTTGCACGGACGTGTTGCGATTGTGAATGCGGATACGTTGTCCTTGCTGCAATTGCCCCTGTAGACTAAAGCTCAAGAAAGAGTTAGTGCATAACTGCTAAGGCAAAATGATGACGCATCATTTTAAAAACAATGTGACTGTGAGTAGAAAAGGTTATCCTGCAAAATGTGATGCCTGCTGTGTTGATGCGATGCTGCAAATGCTGTGATTTTTCGACCTTGCACAGACGTGTTGCGATTGTGAACGCGGACATGTCGTCCTTGCTGCAAATGTACCTGTAGACTAAAGCTCAAGAAAGAGTTAGTGCATAACTGCTAAGACAGAATAAAGCATGAATGAGAGGAAATGCAATTTTGAGAACAGAGAAAATCGTCCCTGTGCAGATGTGATATGCTGATGATGGCGCTGCTTGGACTTGCCGGCCGATAACGCCGCGTTCGGACGCGTGTTGCTGCTGGCGTCGTTGCGTAGACGCAATGCTGATGGTGTCGTTGCCTGGACACAATGCTGATGATGTCGTTGCCTGGACATAATGTTGCTGGCGTCGTTGTGTAGACGCAATGCTGATGACGTCGTTGCCTGGACGTGTTGCTGCTGGCGTCGTTGCGTAGACGCAATGCTGATGATGTCGTTGCCTTGACATAATGCTGATCACGTCGTTGCCTGGACGTGTTGCTGCTGGCGTCGTTGCGTAGACGCACGCGATGATGTCGCCGCCTTGACATAACGCCGATAACGCCGTCGTTGCGACGTGCCGCCTTGGCGTCGTTGCGTAGACGCACGCGATGATGTCGTTGCCTTGACATAATGCCGACAACGCCGTCGTTCGACGTGTTGCCGGGCGTTGCGTGACGCACGCCGATGATGTCGCCGTCGACATAATGTTGCCGGCGTCGTTGTAGACGCACGCCACGACGCCGTCGTTCGGACGGGCGTGTTCCTTTGGCGTCGTTGCGCAGACGCACGCTGATGGTGTCGCCGTCGACACAATGTTGATAACGCCGCGTTCGGACGTATTGGCCGGGCGTCGTTGCGACGCCGATCTTGATGGTGTCGTTGTCGACACACGCCGATAACGCCGTTGTTCGGACGTATTGCTGCTGCTCCTGTAGAATAAATGCTCCTGCTACGCCAGATGAATACTGAGATGTCGTCCTTGCATGGACATGCTAAATGCTGCCACTGACGAATTGTCATGATGCCTTCGTTGGGTGCGATGCCTAGGTCGCAAATTTGACTTTATGCCCACGCCGGTGTGCTAGACTTTGTCGTGCGTTTTGAACTTTGGATTGTGGATTATTGTTGCCCCTTTTCTGCTGCTGCTTTTTGCTGCTTCCGCCAATATGAAGAAACTTTTTCGCCGTATTTTCTGCTTTGGCTATTGCGCTCGCTTCATAACATGAAAAAACTCGCGCCAAAGAAAATTTGTGAGTTTTTTGGGGTCGATTAGATTCGACTTTGCCGCCTTGTCCCTTGATGTCCGCGTGCCTGGCCTGTTTGGGTTTGCAACCCCTGTCTGACCTCTTTGAGATGTTTAGTAGTGCCCCAAAAGCATTTTCCAAAAATGAAATGTTTTCATGAAGTATGCACAAAACATCTTTAGAAATAAACATTTATATGACATGCGTAAAAAATGTAAAAGCCTCGTCTAATTTGCCGAATATGACATGTATTTTGACCAAACGAACACCCTTTGGAATCCTTGTTATTGCCTTCCTCACAGTGCGCAAAACTGTCTCAATTCCAATGTGTGTCGCGTGGGCGGAACTTAACTTCGTGACGAATTGCTCATATCGTTTTTGGAATAACCCAAACCCCTTTGTTGCCTGTAGACAAATGGGAAGATTCCTAACGGTGTGACCGAAGCCGATTTAGGCCGCCTACGTATCCCCATGAGGGAATCAGGTCATGACGTAGTTCATTACAAGCGAAATTGGGTAAAATTCTAAAAAGTGGGACCGAAGCCGATATGGCCGCCTACGTATCCGCCAAGGGAATCAGGTCATGACGTAGTTCAGATTACAAAACATGGAATGTTAGAATTTGCTGAGAGTACGACCGAAGCCGATATGGCCGCCTACGTATCCCGCCGAGGGAATCAGGTCATAACGTAGTTCCAATGGTGCAAAAGAGAAATTGGGATTTTCTAAAAGGTGGGACCGAAGCCGATATGGCCGCCCACGTATCCGCCAAGGGAATCAGGTCGAACGTAGTTCAGATTACAAGTAAAGGGCTTTCTAATTTGCAACGGCGAGACCCTATATGGGCTCTACGCATATCCCACCGAGGGAATGCAGCTTTTACAATGTAAATGGGATTACATGGAAAACAAATACTCCTAGACGTAATATCTCTTCATCAGATTCGCGTTGATAGCCTTGGGGCCATACTTCGCCATCCATCTCGGCTAAGATTAGAGCCCTCCACTTAAAACTCGATGAACCGTGAGGGCCTTGCCAATTGTGGCGAACTTTCCTTTAGCTTCACTTTGATTCGAAATATGCGTTTCAAAACCAATTGTCCCGCTTGAATAACCTTGGCCTTACTCTTGTTAAAAGCTCTAGCCATTCTCGCTTTGATATAGCCGCCATGACAGATCAGATTCAACCTTTTTCGCCAATCAACATCAATCGCCATAACGATCAGATCCACTCGCCGCTTCAACTCGCTTCTTGGATGATTCTCAACGATGGTATTTCCACCGCTGGTAGCACGGCTTCGCTCCATACACCAAAAGATACGGCGCCGCCGGTAGAAGTTCGGATTGTGGTGCGATAACCCAAAAGCGCAAAAGGCAAATTCTCGTGCCAATGTTTGTAGTTGCTGATCATCTTGCGCAATATCCTCTTGATGTTCTTGTTGGCTGCTTCTACTTGTCACGACCCGATCCCGGGCCCGTGACTGGTGCCTTACCCCGGGCACCCTAGTGATACAACATCAGAGAAAATCAGCGGAAATAAAAAAACTAAAACATGAGACAAGTCATAAAGCATGAACTAGGCTAACCAAAACGGTCACCTTCCTGAAATATATACATATATATATCAACCTGAACAGTTAAATCCTTTTACAACCCCGCCACAACAAGATTACTGCACTTCTAAGAATGTAACCATAACTATGACGACAGGCTCGCCATACCCCGAATGTACAAGTAACTACACCGACAGGACTATACCAAAGACAAGCCTCCGAGAAACGGAGCTTCCCAAAAGCTGAACGTGATCCTAAGAGCGGATCAACAACCGATGTACCTCTACTGCGGATGAACGCGGCCCGGGCGAGGTCGACAACAGTACCAAGTATGTGAAACTTGTAAAATACGTAAATGAAATCATAATAGTCTATATAAAGCGAGACATGTATGATAACCAAACTACATCCACAATACATAAATAGTCATGTCAAGTCGTGGACTCATGCCTCAAAGTCATTACTCAAATATAACAATGGGTCTCACGCCCACAACATCACTCATGCCCGTGGAATACCTTCCTCATCGCGATCCATGATATAAAACATTCAAGGAGTACACATGAACACGAGTGTCCCACTGTGTCATAATAAAACCGTCTGAGGTAAGTAAAGGCATAGCCGACTACTAACACCCATAGTACTAACAAGGTCATAAATCAGATCATGAGATCTGCTTGCCGTCACATGATCAAAGCCGGTCACACGCCCGCGATATCAATGCGCGCCTAGCCCCGAACTCCTCGCACTCGCATAGGCCAACCTCATAGGCCCGCATGAGGTATAACCCCGCATCGAGGGTAGCTACTCCCGCATCCGCCGACTCGCACCGCACGGCCACATGCATCGCATGACCATAAAGGCCGCACACTAACTCGAACTCGTAGATCCGCATAGTCCCCTCGACCCGCATGAGGTATTCTCGAATCATGGTCCTGCATCGCCGAGTCTACCCCGCGACGGAGGCGGCTTAACCTCCTAAACACGCTGGCGCGAGCAGATAATACCAACATAACTACTGATAGTTAAACAACTTAAGCGCAAATGGTGGAAACCCTTTACACAAACATCACAAGATACTAACACACGTAGCATCCTAGCATGTTTACTTAACAAATCAACAAGAAAGTATTACAAGGCTATCACAAACCAACACAATCAAGTTATACACACAAGGTACTTTCTACATTAACTCTTTAAAAGATACGTTACTTTCACAAAAGTCACACAATACGTAGTATAAGAAAATAAAGTGACTAATATTTTAATTAAACCAAAACAACGTCGGACTTTCCTTTTAAACCAAATTAAGACAATAACATGCCTTCCTTTTAGACCAAAACACTTCTCCCTTTAAAGTCAAATTACCATTTTAAAACCAATGATAAAACCATTCCTTTGTTTTCATAAAGTCGTTATAACTAACTTCCCATAAAGTCATATAACACTTTATGTTCTAAACCAAAAACTCTTCAATTCTACAAGTCTCTTTCCTTTTAAAACAACAATAAGTATTCTTTAAAACCCAAATAATGTACTTTTTCAAAATAAGTAACCTATACTTAAAATCAAGTTACTTCTTTCCAAAACAAGTCGTTATAAGTCAAGTCTCTTATCTTTGAAGATCAAGTCTCTTAACTTTCAAAATCAAGTCGCCTATAAGTCAAGTCTCTTATCTTTGAAGATCAAGTCTCTTAACTTTCGAATCAATAAACCATTCTTTTACCTACATAAAGTCGTTATAACTAACTTCCCATAAAGCTATTATAACACCCTATGTTTAAACCAACCAAAACACTTAGTACACGACGCTCACCGCACTACATAGTTTACAAAACATCATGCTAGAAAGGATATGAAGAGGTTCACATACCTCGCGACGATTATCGATAATAAGCAAAACGCCCACAAGATCAGAACCCCGCTAGCCTTTTCCACTCATCAAGTAGAATACGCCACTCGTAGTACTTCCACCCATATAGGCCACAAACGCTATTAACTTCTAAACACACGGTTCCATTTTCTACGTAAAATTCGGCAGACCTCCCCGAAATCACATAAATCTCCTCCTAACAAGGCCCGCTACTGTGCCAATAACTCGGGGATTACACGCCTAACCGGACGTGTTCAAATCGCTTCACAATAATACAATCTACCATCAGAATACAGCCCTATGTAAATACGATTCAATACTCATTCTAAATATAGTATACTCAACTATACATTACTACAACATGTAATATCCAATTACAATAGTGGCATAAATCATTACCTCGATAAACCCAAAATTATCCAAGATTAAATGTCGATCCTGAGCAACGTTTAGCTCCAAGTCCTTACGCTCCAACCCGCTCCAAGCGACCCTTAGAAGTTTCTAAACAACTTTTCTAAACACTTCAACCAAGCTATGAAGGTTTTTCTGTGGTTTCATTTTGCGACTTTCTAATAAAGTAGGATTTCCTGCTCCTAGTATTTAAACAACTTTGGAATACTACTAGGGATACTAGGCTAGTGTATTTGGAATTATACCACAATACACCAAGTATTCTACACAAGGGGAGGGTGGACGAAACCAATACAAAGGAGGGAAGTATTTTGCTCTTGGAAGCTTTCAGTGAGATGAACTTATTCATCAACCAAGCGGGTCTATTTATGTAACAATGGAGGTCAAGATCCATCTAAGTGTATGGCCAAGATTGGGCCATGTGTGTGTGGTCCCACCACACCACATGGCCAACGAAATGGTGCCAAGTGTAAGGCCATTTCGCCACAGTGAGTGATGACAAGCTGGCCATCATTACACCATTTCGCCCACATGGCCACACAGGGTGACACGTGTCGCCCGATTCGCCCAAAATATTACGTCTTAGAAAATATCCAAAAAGCGGAAACCTCAAAACAAAGCGGCCCCACAAAACCGTAAATTTTCTCCTGGGCCCCACGTGGCCATTTCCAAAATAAAATCTCAAAATTCTAATATAATCCGAAGTTCAAATACCAAACTGGGAATCCAATTCCCATTAACGAACCTTTTTCTTCACAAAACGGAAACTTTTCCGTGAAAAAAATCACATCTTCCTTTCTTTCCAATATTTATGTCGATTCTCGCACGTATGTCCTCGCATACATACCCGGAACTACGGGTATAACATTCTTCCTTAGAAACATTCGTCCAATGTTCCTTCTAAGTCTCTAAACATACATACGCGGTGTAGTCTCCACTACTACACTTACAAACCGATCATGCCACCAATGGCGAATATAACATGTGCGCAAAACTCCATTTCATGCTAACGAGGAATCACCTCAATCATCTCAAAAGCTCTCACCCATGATCAAACGATACTCCTTCGTGATCTTCACAACAGAATGACCACTTCCGCTCTCATAACATATGTTCACTTCTTCCCTTACTCGTCGACCTCCTCGTAACTCGAACTCCTCCTAATAAACGTACCACGTTTACGGTGACTCGAGTGCTAACAATTTCTCCGGATAAGCTTCACCCTATCCACATCCCGTGAAACAAGTAGGACCAACTATCCAACCTTGCCAACCTTGAACCAATCGATCGCAAGAACCTACACTTCCGCCTATACAAGGATTCATAAGGCGACATCCGAATCAGAAAGGTAGCTATCATAAAACTCACTTACCCAAGAGGCACACAATCCTCACGCTACCCTGAAATCAAAACATCGGCCCACAACCTATTCTTAACTATCTGGGTACAACGCGTTGTTCTTCCGCTTTACCCAGGTGAATGCACATCGAGACTCACCGAGTTCCAACCCCGCTCGTAACACCTTCGCATACAAAAAGACATAGCCGAAAAATTGGGCTCCATCGTCATAAAAAGTAGGAATCCTGCAGCCTTACAACCTTCCCGATATATAACATATCGCCACCTCCGCCGAGTAAATAGTCCCGCTCGAAGATAGACGGGCTGACCTCATCACCGACCATCGTCGAACGCATCCTCGAACTCGCACGATGGTTAACTAACCTTGGACCTAACACCTCGTAATCCTATCACAAAGCGATCACCACAAATTGACCACATCTCCTTTCGCCGCGGGTTGACCCGCGAACGTCCTCAACCCGACCTGCATCGCACCAAACTCTTGTTCCCGATCCGAACAATCTTACCTATCAAGTCATGAAAGCTACCACTTTCACCTTACACATCCCAATGAAAATATCCTCAAAACATTTCACGCATACCAAGTGTTTCACAAAGATTAACTGTAAAATCATTTTCTCAAGACGCCTTTACATCTAAGGTCTCAACGTGTACTATTCTAAGGTTCACACCTTCCATGACCCCATACTTATCCTTTCCACTAACCATGTTTTCTAATTCACACTTAACACAATGCTATCCGCATACATAGCACCTAACATGTACCCACCATAATATCATAAACAAAATCTCCTAAGCTAAAGATATCTCTGCAACTACCGCCTCACTTTCCCTTTGCCGCTCTAATCATAATCCTCACCGCAGGCGCCTAGCTATATAAGGCGTTGAACCACCATCGATCCCGGCGTCGAGGCTCTACATCTGGCTACCTGGGTCGACAAACTCTCACCAAATTGCCCTATTGGCCGCAAACACAAAAGTCGCCGGCGAGCACGACACTCTCATAATGGAGTCTACTACTATGGCCGAACGAGGTGGTGACCTCATCCGACTAACACCCCTTCTCCCGAACAATCAACCCGCTGATCGACCGGCAGCCGAGTCATCCTCCGTAACCTCCTACCGACATCCTCCCATCACACGGCCCCGACGCCACGGTATAACAATCTCCCAACAAGTACGACACTCGAGGATCATCCTCGCCTTTCTATCCATAGAATTCGCGAATCGCAACTCAAGAAATCCCTAAGTCTCGGATCATCGGATCTGGGGAATCATCGATATCGCCGGAACCACCGGCCCCGTCCGCCTTCATTCCCACCACTAGCCTAGCTAGTAATCGGGCTATCACCTTGAACTCATATCCTCGGCTCGCCGTGGAACCGAGGCTCGTATCGTGGCCTCAATAAATCGCTGTCGCTTCTAACTCACGGGCTAGCGCATCATAAAAACTCGCTGCGTCAAGTACTATCTCGTAAGAACTGTGCTGTGGCCCTCAGAACCTCTCGTGTTCAACTCGTAGCTCCTCGCCGCCTTGCCCATCTCGGGCCTCGGTTGCTGGCGCGAGGCATAACGGGTACATAAGAATACGCTGCAGGATTCCAACTTACAACACAACTCTAAGGCACGATCTCGTAATGAGAAGAATGGAAACCAATCCTAAATGTCCTGCACCTCACGATTATAGATGTGGTGCACAACACACCGATAATCAAGACTTACTAGACACTGCGTCAGACACTTTCCGAGGACTAATCGCGCTCGATACCACTTTTTGTCACGACCCGATCCCGGGCCCGTGACTGGTGCCTTACCCCGGGCACCCTAGTGATACAACATCAGAGAAAATCAGCCGAAATAAAAACTAAAACATGAGACAAGTCATAAAGCATGAACTAGGCTAACCAAAACGGTCACCTTCCTGAATATATACATATATATATCAACACAACAGCTTAAATCCTTTTACAACCCCGCCCACAACAAGATTACATGCACTTCTAAGAATGTAACCATAACTATGACGGACAGTGGTTCGCCATACCACGAATGTACAAGTAACTACACCGACAGGGACTATACCAAAGACAAGCCTCCGAGAAACGGAGCTTCCAAAAGCCGAACTGATCCTAAGAGCGCGGATCAACAACCGATGTACTTACCGCGCAGATGAACGCAGCCCGGGCGAGGTCAAGACAACAAGTACCAAGTATGTGAAACTTGTAAAAATCAGAATGAAATCATAATAGTCTATATAAAGCGGGAGACATGTATGATAACCAAACTACGATCCACAATACATAAATAGTCATGTCAAGTCGTGACTCATGCCTCAAAGTCATTACTCAAATATAACAACGGGTCTCACGCCCACAACATCACTCATGCCCGTGGAATACCTTCTCACCGGCATCCATGATATAAAACATTCAAGGAGTACATGAACACCGTGTCCCACGTGTCATAATAAAACCGCATGGTAAGCACGAAGGCATAGCCGACTACTAACACCCATAGTACTAACAAGGTCATAAATCGTATCATGAGATCTGTTTGCATCATTACATGATCAAAGCCGTCACACGCCCGCAGATTCAATGCGCGCTGCCTAGCCTCGAACTCCTCGCAGCTCGCGATAGGCCAACCTCATAGCCCGCATGAGGTATAACCCCGCATCGGTGGTAGCTACTCCCGCATCCGCTGGACTCGCGATCCGCATGGCCACATGCATCGCATGACCATAAAGGCCGCGACACTAACTCGAACTCTCGTAGATCCGCATAGTCCCCGACCCGCATGAGGTATTCTCGAATCACGGTCCTGCATCACCGAAGTCTACCCCGCATCGGAGGCGCCTTAACCTCCGAAACACGCTGGCGCGAGCAGATAATACCATCATAACGGCTGATAGTTAAACAACTTAAGCGCAGTCGAGGGGAAACCCCTTTACACAAACATCACAAGATACTAACACACGTAGCATCCTAGCATGTTTACTTAACAAATCAACAAGAAAGTATTACAAGGCTATCACAAACCAACACAATCAAGTTATACACACAAGGTACTTTCTACATTAACTCTTTAAAAGATACGTTACTTTAACAAAAGTCACACAATACACGTAGTATAAGAAAATAAAGTGACTAATATTTTAATTAAACCAAAACAACGTCCAGACTTTCCTTTTAAACCAAATTAAGACAATAACATGCCTTCCTTTTAGACCAAAACACTTCTCCCTTTAAAGTCAAATTACCATTTTAAAACCAATGATAAAACCATTCCTTTGTTTTCATAAAGTCGTTATAACTAACTTCTCATAAAGTCGTTATAACACTTTATGTTCTAAACCAAAACTCTTCAATTCTACAAGTCTCTTTCCTTTAAAACAACAATAAGTATTCTTTAAAACCCAAATAATGTACTTTTTCAAAATAAGTAACCTATACTTAAAATCAAGTTACTTCTCTTTTCCAAAACAAGTCGTTATAAGTCAAGTCTCTTATCTTTGAAGATCAAGTCTCTTAACTTTCAAAATCAAGTCGCCTATAAGTCAAGTCTCTTATCTTTGAAGATCAAGTCTCTTAACTTTCGTAATCAATAAACCATTCTTTTACCTACATAAAGTCGTTATAACTAACTTCCCATAAAGCTATTATAACACCCTATGTTTAAACCAACCAAAACACTTAGCACATGTACGTCTACCGTACTACATAGTTTACAAAACATCATGCTAGAAAGGATATGAAGAGGTTCACATACCTCGCGACGATTATCGACAATAAGCAAAACGCTCCACAAGATCAGAACCCCGCTAGCCTTTTCCACTCATCAAGTGTAATACGCCACTCGTAGTACTTCCACCTATATAGGCCACAAACGCTCATTAACTTCTAAACACACTGCCCATTTTCTACGTAAAATTCGCAAAGACCTCCCCGAAATCACATAAATCTCTCCTAACAAGGCCCGCTACTGTGCCAATAACTCAGTGGATTACACGCCTAACCTGACGTGTTCAAATCGCTTCACAATAATACAACGATACTTCATCAGAATACACCCCTATGTAAATACAGTTCAATACTCCGTCTAAAGCTAGTATACTCCACTATACATTACTACAACATGTAATATCCAATTACACAGTGGGCATAAATCATTACCTAGATAATCCCAAAATTATACAAGATTAAATAGTCGATCCTGAGCAACGTTTAGCTCCAAGTCCTTACGCTCCAACCCGCTCCAAGCAACCCTTAGAAGTTTCTAAACAACTTCTAAACACTTCAACCAAGCTATGAAGGTTTTTCTAGTGGTTTCATTTGCGACTTTCTAATAAAGTAGGATTTCCTGCTCCTAGGATTTAAACAACTTTGGAATACTACTAGGGATACTAGGCTACTGTATTTGGAATTATACCACAATACACCAAGTATTCTACACAAGGGGGGAGGGGTGGGACGAAACCACTACAAAGGGAGTGACGTATTTTGCTCTTGGAAGCTTTTCTGAGATGAACTTATTCATCAACCAAGCGGTCTATTTATAGAACAATGGAGGTCAAGATCCATCTAAGTGTATGGCCAAGATTGGGCCATGTGTGCTGGTCCCACCACACCACATGGCCAACGAAATCGGGTGCCAGTAAGGCCATTTCGCCAGGTGAGTAGGTGATGTGGCTACCACTTGTCACACCATTTCGCCCACATGGCCACACAAGGTGACACGTGTCGCCCGATTCGGCCCAAAATATTACGTCTTCCGAAAATATCCAAAAAGCCGGAAACCTCAAAAACAAAGCGGGCCCCACAAAACCGTAAATTTCTCCCATGGGCCCCACGTGGCCATTTCCGAAAATAAAATCTCAAAATTCTAATATAATCCGAGAAGTTCAAATACCAAATCTGGGAATCCAATTCCCATTAACGAACCTTTTTCTTCACAAAAACCGGAAACTTTTCCGTCGAAAAAAAAATCACATCTTCCTTTCTTTCCAATATTTATGTCGTATTCTCGTACGTATGTCCTCGCATACATACCCTGGAACTACGGGGTATAACACTACTGCTCCATTCATCTGAGGTCGGTACGGAGTGGAATTACGGTGAGTGATCTTGAAATTTCCACATATCTCACGCATCAAATTACTGTTGAGATTGGTTCCGTTATCGGTTACAATTGATTCGGGAACCCCAAATCGGCAAATGATGTTGTTGCGAACGAAGTCGACCACCACCTTTTCGCATCGATCCGTGTGATGACGCTTCTACCCATTTAGTGAAATAGTCAATTGCTACGAGGATGAATCTGTGCCCATTTGAAGCAGCGGGTTCGATGGGGCCGATGACATCTATGCCCCAAGCTGCGAATGGCCAAGGAGAACTTGTCACATTAAGCTCACTTGGAGGCACTCGAATCAAATCTCCATGAATCTGGCATTGCCGACATTTCTGCACAAAGCGGATACAACTGCATTTCCATCGTCATCCAAAATAACTCGCCGCAGAATCTTTTCGCCAAAGTGAAGCCGTTCATATGAGGTCCACGCCCTCCGTGTATCTTTTCTACTAGCTTGCACGCCTCTTGAGCATCGACACATCTCAATAAGCCCAGATCTGGAGTCCTTCGGTACACAATTTCCCCATTAAAAAAGAAATGATTTGCTAGTCTTCGAAGTGTCTTCTTCTGGATGTTGGTTATGCCTTCTGGATATTCTCCTGCTTTGAGGTACCTTTTGATGTCATGGTACCATGGATTGCCGTCTGTTTCTTCGTCTATATGGGAGCAATAAGCGGCTGCTCCAAAGACACTCACCGTGATTGGATCGATGTAATTCTTGTCCGGATCTCAATCATGGAGGATAAGGTTGCCAATCGTCGGCCAATTCGCTCGGATCCTCGGAACATGCCTAAATTCTATGTGGTGAACCTCTTACGTAATTCCTTCACGCAAAATAGGTAGGGAAGTATCTTCATATTCTTGGTTGCCCATTCACCATGTACCTGATGGATCAGTAAGTCCGAATCACCTATGACCAGCAGCTCTTGTATGTCCATATCTACGGCCATTCTGAGCCCCAATATGCAAGCTTCATATTCCGCCATATTGTTGGTGCATGGAAATCTGAGCTTCGCGGAAATCGGATAATCTTGACTGCTTACGAAACCAAACCGCTCCAATGCCGACTTTTTGAAATTTGCGCTCCATCAAAAACATCCTCCAACCCGTAATCCTCGAGATATCTTCTCCGACAAACAATACCTCTTCATCAGAAAATAGGTTCGAAGGGGCTCGTACTCCTCATCGACTGGGTTCTCAGCAAGATGATCAGCTAATGCCTGTCCTTTTACGGCTCTCTGCGTGACGTAGACGATGTCAAACTCGCTCAACATAATTTGCCATTTCGCTAGTTTTCCGGTGGGCATGGGCTTCTGAAGGATGTACTTAAGCGGATCCATCCTCGAAATAAGATAGGTAGTGTATGCTGATAGATAATGCCTGAACTTCTGGGCGACCCAAGTTAATGCGCAGCAAGTACGTTCTAGCAGAGTATAACGAGCTTCATATGCTGTGAATTTCTTACTCAAATAGTATATGGCCTGCTCCTTTTTCCCCGTTTCATCGTGTTGCCCCAACACGCATCCGAAAGCATTTTCTAACACAGACAAATAGAGTAGCAAAGGTCTCCCCGGTTCTGGTGGTACTAGAACTGGCGGATTAGAAAGGTATTCTTTGATTCTGTCAAAAGCCTTGGCAATCATTGTCCACTTGGTAGGCATCCTTTTTCAATAATTTGAATATCGGTTCGCATATCACTTAGATGGCGGGCTATGAACTCGCTGATGTAGTTGAGGCGGCCAAGGAAACTCATCACGCCCTTTTTGCTTTTCGGGAGGTAACTCTTGGATGGCTTTTATTTTCGAGGGTCTAGCTCAATCCCTCTCCCGCCGCTATAAAACCCAACTTCCGCGGGAACGCCGAATGCGCACTTTGCAGGATTCAACTTCAAGTTATACTGCCTTAGTCGTTGGAAAAATTTCTTCAAGTTTGCCAAATGGTCGTCCGCTTTTCGCGATTTGATGATGACGTCGTCCACATAGACCTCGATTTCTTTATGAATCATGTCATGGAAGATGGTGGTCATGGCTCTCATGTAGGTGGCGCCTGCGTTCTTGAGACCGAACGGCATAACTCGATAATAGTACACCCCCCACGGGGTAGTGAATCTTGTCTTTTCGTCTCTTACGCCATAAGGATCGATGATAGCCCGGAAAGCGATTTAACGATCGTAGTTCATGCTTCGCACAATTGTCGCTGAGTATATGGATGTTTGGAAGGGGAAAGTCATCCTTCTGGCTCGCTGAGGTCTCTGTAATCCACACAGACTCGGACCTTTCCATCTTTCTTCTTTACCGGCACGATATTTGCTAACCAAGTAGGATACTTTGCAACTTGAATTACCTTTGCCTCAAACTGTTTAGACACCTCTTCTTTGACCTTCAAACTCATGTCTGGTTTGATCTTTCTTGGCCTTTGCTTTACGGGGAAATAAGATGGCTCAATAGGTAGCCTGTGTGCGACGATGTCTGTACTCAAACCTGGCATGTCCTCATAGGACCAAGCAAACACATCGGTGTACTGTTTCAGGAGCTCAATTAATTCTTTCTTCTGTGAGACGTTTAGGTGGGCGCTGACTCTAGTCTCTTTCACGGTTCCCTCATCGCCTAAGTTTATTAACTCTGTTTCTTCCAAATTTGGTTTAGGCCTATTCTCAAAGTTTTCCAGCTCTTGGCTAAGTTCTGATTGCGGACATTCCTCTTGTTCCTCGGGGTTATGCTCGTCATTTGAACTTTGTTCGTTGGTCTCATTACATGTCATATTCGCGTTATCAACAGGTTTATTAATATGATCGCTGAAAGAAAAATGCTTAAAGAATTTAATTTTAACACAAAAAAAAAAAAACTGCAAAAATGTCCTGGAATTTATGATGAAAGTAAATTGCGAGATCAAAAACATATTAAGAATCATAAATGCATGTCTGTTTTCTTTCTAGATAAAAAGGTCACACTGCTAGAACTAATCATAAATTCTACCAAGCTTCTGACGGTCGGGGGCGGTGCAAGTCCAATTATTCAGGCTGTATCCATGCTCTGCATCCCAAATGGTGAGCTCCTCCTTGTGATCTCCTGCGATCATGCAACAATCTGTCTCATCATCACCTATGAACAGATTCTGGAACCCTACTGCAAGATCATCTGGGTCATCTTCTCTCGGCATCTGGATGGTGTAGGCTTTGACGAATGACTGACTCAAGGGCGGAATGGGCGCAGGCAAGGGAATGTATCCCTTCTTCCGGAGGTTCGTGGTCACCAAATCCTTCGAAGTGGGCTGGTACCCCAAACCAAAAGTGTCTCTCTTCCCAAACCACTGGATAGGTTCTGTGATCCCCTTCATACTGACTCCAAGACCTCTGCCGGGCTCGTATCCATTTCTTAACATTTCCTTGGCCACCATTTTGAGAGAACGTGGCAGCTGCAATGGCCGGACCCTACTTGCTCTCTTGATCTCATTAATATGAAAAACCGAACCATCCGACTGTTTCACGTCTTCTATGACAGGGATTGCATAATCAGTGTTGATGCTTCCCTTTTTATCTCCAAATACTACCACTTCACTGTGATTCCATATAAACTTTAGGCACTGATGCAAGGTGGACGGGACTGCACCAGCCTCATGGATCCACGGCCTTCCTATCAACAGGTTGTAACATGTAGCAATATCCAATATTTGAAATTCCACAACGAATTCTGCAGGTCCGATCCGCAGTGTGAGGTCCATCACGCCTTCGACTCCCCTATGGACTCCGTCGAAACCTTTGACTCTGATATGACTTTCACGAATTTCCTTACAGTCTGCCCCCAATTTCAACAGTGTCGTCATGGGACAAATGTTGACGGCTGAGCCTCCATCAATCAGCACTGTTGAAACAATCTTGTCTGCGACTTGGATGGTGATATTCAATGCAAGGTTGTGTCTGACGCCCTCAGCGGGTAACTCGTCATCGTGAAAGGTGATTCTGCGGGCCTCTAGTACCTGTCCGACCAAAGCTGCCAAGTTCCGTCATTGTACCCTCGGGCGTATCATCCTTCAACACCTCCATCAATGCAATCATGTGTGGCGAGAATGCATTAACAATGAAAGTAGAAATATGCTGAGGTTTTCTTTAACTGCTCTATGACGGAATACTCTTTAGTGGGCATCTTCCTCCAAAACTCCTCGACTTCAGCCTCTGTCACGGGCTTCTTTTGTGGTGCCTCCTTGGCTGCCTCTATAGGTGTGTAATACCTCGCGACTGGTTATACTGCGGCGGTGACTTCATGACCCGCTTCCACTTTCTCTGCGATCCATCTTGATCGGTGGCCCCTTCCCGGGCGCCTGAATAACTGTGATTGAACCTTTATGTCTCGGTGGTGCCCTTTCCAACTCAAATACTGCTTTCTTTCGAGGATTGGTGGCGAGCGGCCAGCGTAAGGTTCGACTCTTCCTTCACTTGACGATCGGATGGTTCCTCAAGTTGTATTCTCATCAAGGGTTATCAAGTGCACATTGGCGTTGCCGTGGTTTGGCAAGGGATTATCATGCACGTTTGGGGCAGGATCCTTCAGCTGAATTACTCCTTCTTTGATCAACTCTTCGATTTTGTCCCGGAGGGTGTAGCAACTTCCGTGTCATGCCACAGGCTATCAGTGATACGCACAACGCTTATTCTCATCATACCATCTTGGGATAGGGCTAGGAATCCTTCCTGGAATTGGTTGGATCAAACCTGCAGCTCGCAGTCTTTCGTATATCCGGGGTATGGGTTCAGCCAGTGGGGTGCGGGTTCTGGATGGTCTTCCTTCAAAATTCGTACTTGGTCTGGGCGCATTGGGTGCTCATGTTGTTGGCGGGCTTGATGGGCGGGTTGATGCGGGGCCGGATAAATGGGTGCTTAGGAAGCGTTATATATGGGCTGTGTGTGGTAGCTGGGGTGTGGGGCAGGTGTATAGTGAGGTGTAAAGTTTTGGCTGCTTGTGTGGTAGTATGGTGCGGTAGGATGGGTTTTGGTATGTTATGAATGCTTCAGTTTGCGTTCTTGTATGAGCATGGAAGGAAATCGTCTCTTTCTTCCTTGAAGTACCGATCGTCCCCGATGAATTGCCTTATTGGTTTGCTGCAATCTCGCTAGATTTGTGATCCCGCCGCTTTAATACCTCTCTCTGCGAAATCGCCCATTCGACAACCTCGCAAAATTCCGCCCGATGACGCTTATCATCCGCTCATAGTAGGTTGCGTCCTTCAAAGATTGCGCTAGCGGTGTGGTCATCTCACTTTCCACCATGGGTGGTTGTACCTTTCGCCTCACGAACGCCACCTCATGGCGTACTCGCGAAAGTCTCCGTAGACTTCTTTTCCAACTTCATTAGATAGAACCCGCCACCGGTTTACGTGTTAAATCCGAACCTCCACAAAGTCTTGGGCGATGCATTCCGGTATGCCATTTACGTGGATCTGGCAGTGTACCAATCTATTGCCTCTCGGTTAAGCTTGAATGAACAACTTCATGATGACGGTGGGTTCTTCCTACCGATTAGCTTGTCGAATACGACCTCAAGTGCGCGCGGGGTTCCTTTCCCATCAAATAGATCGAACTTCTGATTCTTGTATCCCCTGGCGTTCCGTGCAGGTGCATGCAAAGATCTTCATAATCTAGTCCTTCGTGACCTTTATCCGATCGCATGCCACGAACTGCTTCTTTCAGGCTGTGAATCTCCCGTGCTACGTCATCGTCCATTTTGGCTCGGACTTCCCTTTCCATTTCTTCGTAATGATCCACTTCTTGGTGAAGCGCGGGGACGGTGAAAGGTTGGGTTTCTGTTGTGTAAGTTAGCTGTCTGGGTGGTTTGCTGGGGCTGGCAGTGGGTATGGTGCGTGGGCATTGGTTGGCTTGGCGATTAGGGCTGATTATGGTGAAGTGAGTAGGCGGAGGCGGAGGTACATGGGCAGTAGGAGGATCATTTTGAAGGTGAGGTTGATGATTGGCTGGGCGAGGGGCGATTGGGTCGGTAACTGGCGGCCTTTGTGGGGAGTTTTGGGGGATATGTGGTGGTGGAGGTCGATCTGGGGTGGTCTGCGAGGTAGTGGCCCTTTGCTCTGGCATAGGGGTATTCAAACTGATGGATAGGTTGGTCAGATTCCGTAGCCTCTCCATCTCAACCTGCATATCAGCAATCTGTTGCAGCAGCTGAGCAATACATTCTTCCTGACTGGTGATATTCCTCCCTTCTGAAGTTTCTGTTTACGACAGAATAATTCCCAAACCGTTCGCTCGGGCGCCACAGGCTACCATATCGTCATTTCTTGCCTTGGATCTGGTGAAGTGTGGATGCTCCGACATTTGTTGAGTCAAATACGAACCGACCCTTTGGGAAGATGATAAATCTTTCTGGAAAGATACAACAAACGGCGTTAGCATAAGAACATAATTTGCAAGTATGTAGCAGATATATTGCACATAGCACATTCAAACGTTTCCTAATATGCAAGGGGGACCTCTATTATGCCAGAGGTAGGCCTAAGCGTCATGCATGCAAAGCCATGTTAGATGTACCCAAGCCATTGTATCGAAATGCCTTTATTGGAAATAAAGTTAATTGAAATGACACTTTATAATAAAAACAATAAAAATCTCAAACTAAATAACTATGTCGTCGATGTGATGGTGAAGCTTAGGTTTTCTTTGGTATAGCTCCCGCCTGTTCCAAGTATTGTACTGCATCGTGCATTAGGGCCCACATGTCTGGGGTGATGACCCTCTCCTTGAGTTGATTGTCTTTCATTCTGTCCCTTGCAGCAATGTCCTCAACGCCTTGCTCCCCTTCTGGACTATATTCCATGCGATCTAGAAACCATGCTTGATACTCTGGGGAGACCCCTGCCTGGTCCTTCCCGATTTCCATTTGGTCAATATGATGCCATTCATAAAGGATCTGCTTGGCTTCGGGAACGATGAATTCTGGTCCGAACTGAATTTCGGAGGCTCTCATGTCAGCTACGAGAGGGATTACTTGTGTATGGCCAAACTGCCGGAGTACGCGTAGTGGAGCATATGGTTGTAGTCCCTTTAGACCTATAAGTCTGATATAATACAATCCCTTAGGTCTCAAGTAGACCCTTTTGACCATGTGAAGCAATGGATACTTCCATTGAACTTGGATCGCTGCGGGATGCTAGGTACTTGTACGATCCTCTGTCTTGCGGTGACACATAACGCTTCGTTCTTTCATAAAAAGTGGAGATCTTGTTGTCCGCGCTGTGGCATACATCGGTCATGTTTGAACGCTGATAAAAATGTTCTATTGCCCACATCTGCAAAATGAGATTACTGCCTTCAAAGAAGCTCGATTCACCCCTTCTGCACCTGTTCAACGCTCTAAATAGTTCTGCCAAGATCATGGGCGTCAGAGTGAGTTGTTTGCCACCAACGTCATCAAACACTGCTCTAACCACCGAACATATGCATGTGCTGATCCTTCCATGCTCGAGCGGAAATAAAAGAATCCCTAGGAAAGCCACGAAATGCAATGATAGGGCGCCTAACTCTCCAATGGTGCGGCAAAGAAAATTCATTCTTAAACAATTTATATCCGCTCGGCAACCATATCTCTCGTACAAGTAGTCTAGAAACCCAATTATTTTCAAAGCAACGCAATTCTCGGTATTCTTCAAACCCGGATACGGAGGAGCTTTTTCCCGATCGCCATGTGGAATAACCGGTTTCTGTCGTGATATGCTAAAGCGGTAAAGTAGTGACTTCTTCTAGGTGGGGTTATTTCGAAATCCCTGAATTTGAAGGTGACTCGATCCGGATCCCAAAATTGGATCAATGCTCTGACCAAATGTTGATCGGGGGAGATGTCGATTAACGAGGTAAGGCATCCCAACCTTCTTCTGATTGCCATTTGACTACCCAAGTCGAATTTTGACCACCATGTCCTCAATTTGCTCGGAACCCCATTCACCATTCTGATCTGAGGGATAGGTTCCATCTAAAAAAAAACAAAAATGAGTATACATTTTCCAATTTAGGAATTTCAACTTCGGGCTTTGTTTTGTTTATCATTTCTATGCAACTCATTATATGCTTTTGGGGCGCTGGGTTATAATAACCCATCGGCCAATTTGGTGTCTTATTAATTGTGGTGTCGATGCGAGGACCGACCACCTAAGGTAAATGCATGCATGCCCTAAAATAAGGGTGGTATAGCTCTATCTTAAGTTTCTAAGATTTGGCTTTTCTAGACGAGTTCCCGCGGACAACTCGAGTGAGAAGGCTACGCGGTGATCGACGAACCGATCTAACTCACAGCAGCGACTCTCTTAAAATTTGGGTATTTGAAGAAATTTGCGGGTGCGCGAAGCACACCAGCGCGTGAGTGTGTGATTGTGTGAATTTTCCAGAATGGAAGAAATATGAGCGAAATGCCAGTTTAAGGAAAGCAGTAAGGCAGGTAGCAATTAAAATAAACAAAACAAAATACAGCACACAGAATTAAATGCAAAAGTAATGCCAAATAATAACCCTAGGTCTATTGTGGTTAAGAACCTAAAGTCCCCAGCGGAGTCGCCATTTCTGTCGCTCCCCTTTTCGACCGCGGCATTTTATTTTCTAAACTCCTGCTTAAATAAAAGGTTAGAAAATAAATAATATGGTAAATGTTTAAAAGGTGTTAAATGTTAAAGGAATGCTTTAAAAAGTGCTAGAGTGCTAAGGGGTTGCTAGAATATTAAAAGGGTAAAAGAATGCTAAAAGTAGTGCTAAAGAGGTGCTAGAAATGCTAAAGGTTGCTAGGGATTGCTAAAATGTGCTAATATGCTAAGGGTTCGCGGAGTCGCCACCTAATTAGTTTGGGTGAATTAGGACACCTAAATGTTTAACTAGTTTATAGTAAAACATTAACTCCATTTTTTATGGTCTGCTAAACTTAATGAGATTCTGGGTAAGGGCTCTTTATTAATCTAGAGGGAAGGGGTTAGGCACCCTCTAAGATCCGCTAACTTGCGGTTATCCTGCCAAAACTAGGGTTAATTATTTTACGCTTAAGAAAGGCATGTTTAAGAAAGAATATTTGAAGTAAAAAAAATGTTGCAAGTGTTTTATATAAAGTAAGGAAAATGTGTTCTTTGACGACATAAAAGGTTTATGATTTTATAAAGTAGAATTAATTTTTTGGACGAAAATATACGTTCATAAGATATAAATTGCTATATTAGATAAAATATATATTGCATGGTATAGTGCAAAGGCAATAAATAGGCCTGACATAATTATAAACATAGTATAAAGTTCAAAAGTATGCATTCGTGTTGTTTGTAAAATACCCTTTTTTGGCAATGGAAAATAAAGGGAAAGTTAATTATTTATGAATTTGCTTTGTTAATCATGCAAAAGTATAGTTTAGGTTTTAATTACCTTTTTTGCAAATGAAACAAAAATCCAGATATGCATGACAAATCCTAAATAAGCAACTGGGAAAGGGCCAAATTTCTAATACCCAATTATCTTCTAATTATTAATTCAAGGTCTAACTATTCTAGATATCCTACTAATTAGAGTAGCATTAGTCAAATAATTACAACAAATAAATGGGGTAAGGATATGAGTTAACAAGGACTCGAAGAAATGGCGAAGTCATTCGCCGGCGGCTTTGAATTTTGAGGCGGAGGTGAAGATGCACATAAATGCTGATTTTCGTTTGAAGTAACTCATGATGAGTCTCGCTATGAGACTCTTCGTTTTGCTCCGATGCGTGTCATGCAAAATAAAAGAAGATAAAGATTAGTATATATCCAGACCTTAACAATGATAAATAAAGATAGGGATCATATTGTTGTCAAGACAGAGAAAAAGGGTGCGGTCCTAGGATTAGCATATAATCAACCCAAACTAAGGTCTCATTCAGACTAATACCTCGTGGGAATTAGAAAACAAGACTATGTAAAATGGACAAACATAGACTCTTTGTAAAAGACCCGGTGGCAAATGAGAGCAAACATACCAGAGAACTTTCGAGATAGCTGACATTGTTTAAACATAGTTGCATAACACTAATGAATCATGACAATCTCAGAGCCAAACATAGAGGATAAATCTTGGCCTAAAACCTATTCAAATTAACGCTAATTATAGAGGAAATCATAGACCAAGTTGGGTAGCAGGCAACTGCAGGAGTTTATTTACAGGTTTCAAATTCTCTTTGATTTAGTTGTTAGAATTAGGTGAATTCCTTAAGTATACAGAACTAAACATACATACTATATATTAGTCACAATAACACTCATGTGTATGGCACAATATGACGGGGCTGATATACATGCAGATACTGTCATTTTCAAGCCTAAATTAATCCCATCATATATATGGTGGGCGTAATATGAACCAAAATAGATTTATCAGCATGCCATGAACTAGGCATCCTTTCTATATCCATTTTTGACCTAAGTTCACATTAAATCTAGATATATATGATTCAAATGCCTAAATTAATTTATCTTCCTGGGCAATAATTTCAAGCAGTATTACAACCTGTTTGTGCATGTTTCAAACATACTTTAAATGATGATATCTATACATTCAAAATGACCTACTTATAAATTATGAGAGATAAAGTTGTTTCTGGATATTAGTATTTCACATAATACAAGAGGATTGATATTGATTATCCTAAATTGCATATGCATTTTTTATTCATTTATGACTAATTTAGTAAACCACATCATCACAACCTATAACTCCAAACCATTACAGGGACAAGATCACTTAATAGAGTTCATATTCGTAGGAATACAATCATAGTATTGTTGTCCATGATGTTAGGGTATACGTGATTAAGACCAACACATCATATTCAACATTAATAATCACCAAGCGATCCGGTGAAGTTACTCGATTGTTAATAAGCGATAAACATCATGAAGTAATCCAATCGACATCTCGATCCTTTTAAAATGTGCATTAATTAACGGCATTATTCAACCATTGTACTTATTTCGATCCTAAGCATGGGTTTATGGATATAAATCGACAAGGAAAGCAGGACTTTACGAAACATCACCTTTAAAATACTAATGAATGCGGCAACACAAACAAGCTAAACTACTGTAATATTAATCATGGAAAAACACACAATAATACCAAAAAAAAACGAAAGGATAATGTGTTTACCTTCTCCGGACAGCGAACCGAGGCAGCGTATCAAGTCGTCGATTCACTCGGAGGATTTATTGCGGTTCTGCGAAGGACGGAACTTCTCCAAAAGCTCGAGACTCTGGTTGTCTACTCTAGCATGCTAATTTCGAATGATTCTTGTCTATTCCCTCTTAATTTCGAATGCCTTCTCAGTGTATAGAGATGGGTTTATATAGCCTCAATGTTGGTTCCCAATTAGGTAAACCCTTTAATGCGAATTTCGTAGGATTCTTTACATGATTCGGAGGTGTAAGATTTATTATGCCAACTATGGGCTTCCGATTTTGGAGAGATTTGGTTTATCTATGGTAAGAAGAGCGGGCTGCGCTTGCATGGGTAAGGAAGGCCCCGGATTCTCCGGCGAGAATCTCGGGGTGTGCTGGTGTTGGTGCGGCGGGTCTGCTAGGTTTAGGGTTTCGCAGGGCTGCCCTTTTGTTGAGGACGAAGTGAAAAGGGGTGTTGGGCTTCTGTGGGAGACGAAGTGAGGGTTATTAATTTAGGGGAGGGGCGTGTGGGCTTGCGGGTTTGGGCCGGGGATTTGTGTGGGCTGCGGGGCTGAAAAGGAGAAGTGGGCTGGGTTAGTTAGTATTAGGTAATTAATTAGTTAGGGGTATTAGTGTTAGGTTAGTTAATTAATTAATTAAGGCCTTTAGGTATTTAATTAGTTAGGTTATTTAATTAGTATTAGTTAGTGATAGATTAATTAGTTTTAGGCTTAGTTAATTAGCTAATTAATTCTAGGCAAGTGTATTAATAATTAATTAGTGATAACTTAAATTAACACATGTGATTAAACTAATTAGGTGCTTCATTAATCTAATTGTTATAATAAATAAATGCGGGCGTGCTATTTAATTAATGCTCAATACTTTAGAATGCGACGCTATTATTTAAAATCTTATTATTATGTATTATTGCAAAATTAAAATTGAATTGAGTTTATATTAAATTACTTAAATGCGAATGCAAATCGATATTTAAGAATTGTTTAAAGCCTTATAAATGCGGCTATTAAATGCATATATTAGATTAAAAAATTGACTTTAAATTACAAATGATTACTAATTAATGCGGCTATGCTACCTGACACGACGTTATCGCTAAATTATTTATTTTATGCATTTATTAATTATTTAAGAATTACGACAAAGCTTAAAGTTAATAAGTGCGGGCGCGGGACTCTAAATGCTTAAAACTCTACGTAAGACGCGATGTCATTATTAAATTAATTATTTATGCTTGTATTTAATGTTTTATTGTTGTATTTTATTATAAAAATCCCTAAAAAATTATTTTTACAAAATTAGTGTAATTTTATGGTTAATGGCTGGACGGGAGGGTCAAAATCGAGTGTGTCAACAATCATCATCCATAACTATGTGCACCACCGGGCAGGGTATTCAGACGTCAGCAGGCCGTGGTAGAGGTCATGGCGGAGTTTCTAGTTATGTCGGTCCTTCGAACCGCATATATGCTTTGTGATGGGCATGATCGGAGACGTCACGGATGTTATTCTGGTATATTATCGGTCTTTTTCTGAGACATATATACATGGATTGATCCAGGTTCCACCTTGTCATACATACCTCCCCTTGTTTCTAGTAGAATCGGGATAGAACCTGAGTCGATAAAACCATTTGAGGTAGCTACACCGGTAGAAGATTCGGTCATACCTAAGTGTGTATATAAAAATTGTTCGGTGGTTATATATAGTCATCATACCGTAGCAGATTTGATAGAGTTAGATATGACTGACTTTGATGTTATTATGGGTATGGATTGTTTGGCTTCTCGTTAGGCGAATGTAGATTGTAGAGAAGGTGAAGAATAAATTACAAGTCTGAAATTAAAGATTACTATCATTTGAAGAAAAATATACTTTGATAACCAGTGTTCTTTTAAGTATGTCAATCCATCTATTATTAGCTATAAGGACTCCAAAATATTCCATAAATGAGTTACATAAAGTCTTTGCAAGATTTTATTGGAATAATGGTGATGAAGGCAAAATGAGACATTGGTCCTCATGGTTGAATATGTGCTTACCTAGAGATAAAGAAAGCGTAGAACTTAGATCATTGTTTGATGTGTCTAAAGCCTTATGTGCTAAACTTTAGTGAAATTCCAAACATCTAACAGATTGTGAGATAATTTTATGGAGATCAAATATTGCAAGACATTATCCTCTAAATGTACAATAGAAATGATGCTCTCGTGTATGGAAAATGATGTTGGAAGCTAAAGATGACATAGAGCAGGAGATGTGGTAGGAGCCAAGGAGTGGAGCTGCTAACTTCGGGTTTGACAAAAAAAATATAATACACGGTGAATGAGAGTATTCAAGATGTGAAGGAACTTATGATAGATGGAAGATGGGATTTGTAGAAATTGCAACAGCTATTTTCTAGGGATATAGTGGATCATATCACACAAGAATTAGAGTTGCATAAATTAACAGAAGGATGTGAAATGTCATGGTAGATAATGACAGCTTCAGGTAAATTTACAATAGGCAGTGCATGGGAGTTGTTAAGGAGAAAATCACACAAAACTGATGTTTTTAAGAATATATGGATAGCAGGATTACCTTTTAAGATTTTGTTCTTTTTCTAGAGATTATGGGAGTTTAAAATACAAGTGGGGATGTCCTAAGAAGAGTTGGAAAAGAGAATGAGGCTAGATGTTATTGTTGTGATAATAGACAATATGAGACCGTGGATCATTTGTTTGTTTTTGGAGATCTGATACTTGATGTAGGTTTTACAACTCAATTTCTGTAGGTGACACAAGTATTGCGAGTGTGGTGAATGCTTATTACCCATCCAAGTTCAAAGTAGTATTCGGAGTTGTACCACTTATCACTATGCGGTAGATATGGAAGTGGGGAAATATTGTGTTGCATGAAGGAAAGATGACTATCCATATGGTGATATATGAGATCAATATGACTATCTATAAGATGTGCAGACTCATATTTCATGGCAACAAAATATTCTAAATTACATTCCTCAGATAATACAGATGTTTGAAGGTTACGGGCTAAGACTAGTAAGTAAGATGGTTAGGTGGGAAGTGATTATTATGGACTTCATTACAGGCTTACCTCGTACTTAGCGGAAGTACGACTCCATATGGGTTATTGTGGATAGGCTGACGAAATCAGCCCACTTTCTTCCAGTCAAGACTACTCATTCAGCGGAAGACTATGCCAGATTATACATTAGGGAGATAGGAGACTTCATGGGGTTCCCACATCTATTATATCGGACAGAGGAGCTCAGTTTACAGCTAACTTTTGAAGATCATTCCAGAATGGATTGGGGACACAGGTGAGTCTTAGCACAACGTTTCATCCTCAGACTGATGGGCAGGCTGAGCGTACTATTCAGACACTTGAGGATTTGTTGAGAGCCTGTATTATTGACTTCATAGGTAGCTGAGATGATCATTTACCACTTATTAAGTTTGTTTATAATAATAGATACCATTCTAGTATCCAGACGACACCGTATGAGGCTTTATATGGAAGGAAGTGCAGATCACCTATTGTTTGGTTTGATGTAGGCGAGACTAAGTTAATCGGCCCAGACATGGTTCAGCAAGCTGTTGATAAAGTGAAGCTTATTCATGAGAGATTATTAGCAACCCAGAGTCGACAGAAGTCATATGCAGATAATAGACGTCGACACTTGAAGTTTCAATACATTGGGCCTTACCAGATCATTCGTAGGATAGACAAGGTTGCCTATGAGTCGGATCTACCATCTGATTTAAAAGCGGTACATCCAGTCTTTCATGTATCTATGTTGTGTAAGTGTATTGGAGATCCTTCTAGAGGATTCCCAGTAGATGGTGTCCATGTGACAGAAGAGTTGTCTTATGAGGAGAGTCTCATAGCTATCCTTGATCGTCAGGTTGGACGGTTACGTACTAAGGATGTGCCTTCCTTCAAGGTATTGTGGCGAAACAACAATAAAGAAGAGGTGATTTGGGAAGAAGATGATGAAATGAAGAAGAAGTATCCTCACTTATTCCCTATGCCTACAGGTAATTCAACTCCTTATTTGACTATATCAATTGGTGAATGATATGTGTGATGTATATTGTGGCCCTGTGAGGCATCTTTGGTTTGCTGAATAAAGGATGGATAGGTATAGATATAAAGGAGACTCTGCCGAAATTTTTCTAGCGTAAGACCTATGATGAACATTCGAGGACGAATGTTTCTAAGGGGGGAAGGATATTACACCTCGTAAGTTTAAGGCGATAATTAGAGAACGTAATTAAGAAATAAGATTCAAATCTTGGATATAGAGTATAATTATACATGTTAATTCGGAAATTGGTATACAAAGGATGTGACTCCGAAATAATTTTGGATGCAACACATATGGTATGAACTTAGTGCCATATATAATGCGGTTAGGACATGGAATTTTCAGATTATATATATATGTTTGATTATGTGAGAGATTAGTTAATTGTGGGGTTGATTTTAGTGGAGAGGATGATTAAAAACATGGGAACTTGCCATGCATGCTAAAAGATAATCAGCCCACACATATACCCATATAACTTCTTTCATTTCCTTAATTCAAATCCCTTCCTTCACTCTCCCTCATCCCCTCCCCTTAGTCGAAAATCCCCCTTCCCCATAGCTAAATTGAAGCTTTTTTCTTTCCTTCTTTCAAGGTTAATCCTTCTATTAAAATTCTAAGAATTGATAAGCACCCAAAACAGTGGGTCACGACACTGTTGGCTGAGGGACTGCCCGATTTTAGCCCTGAAATTGTGGCTTGAAACATGAACATTTTGGAAGAGAAACATGTAAGAATTATGGATTAAACTTATAGGGTGAATGCATGTCATTGTAACTTGACGAATTGGTGAAATTGGTGCAAAAACTGGAGCAGTGGGTGTCACGAATTCAGGGACTGTTTTGGGCTAATTAAGGTAAGCAATTCTTCTTTTTATGGTGTAATTGGAGTGCATGTTGTTGTAGTTTAAAAGATGAACTCATGATAAAGAGGAATTGGAAATAAGGGAATGCATGTGGTTGTTAATGTTGTTTAACCTATTTGGGGACTGTTTTGCTACATTGAATTCAATTGTTGTTGTTGTTGTTATTATCGTCACTAATTGCATGTTAAAATTGAAGAAAGTCTTGAAATAAATCTTGGTATTTAGAGTTGTAGTTGTTCATATGAAATAGGAATTGGATTTTAAGACTTCAATTGGATTTTAAGAAATTTTGAGAAGAGTTATGGTAGTACGTTGTTTGGACCGTGACATTGGAATTATTGAACATTGTTATGATGAAGTACGGGTTGGTTTGTTAAGGTTATAATGCCGGAAATTAAGTTATGAACATGTATACACATTATGGTAATTACTAATACATGTCTTAAAGGAATTAAACTGTAGTAAGGTGATATGTTGCAAACTAGAAGACTTGCACTCTTGTTGTTGTATTCCAAAAATGTAAGAAGAAAGAATGCATAACTATGGTGTAAGTAGAGTATATGGACTAATTTTGTGAAATCTTGGAATTGTGACTGGTTAATTGGTATTGTTGGCATTTGTTGTAAATTGTGGATGTGCGTATAAATAGGGGAAGTGCTGCCCAATTTTTTATAGAAAAGAAATTCGTCATTCATTATAACTTACGTTAGAATCATAAAGTTGACGGACGAATTACTATTATTATAGGTTGAAGCGCTAGTCAAGGCGAATTTAGATTATTGAGTTGGTTAGTTCGTCAATAAGGTGTGTGAAACTATCATTTCTTCTTTTTGGCATGATTTTTATAAATGAGTGTACGACAGACGTACATAGTTCTAATGAGTCCTAATTTCTAACGATTATTTAAAATGATACATGATATGATAGTGCATTGAGTCTCTAAGTGATAGATATTCTATTTATTCCATTGAGAGTCATATGATGATTTAGATTTGTATAAAGTTAGTCATGATAATCTGCACGCTTAATCTGTTTATATCAATTCCACCGAGTCCCTCACTAAAGGGCCAGCAATGTATATAGACATGATGATTCCACCGGGTCCCTCACTAAAGGGCAGGCAATGTATATAGATATGATGATTCCACCGAGTCCCTCACTAGAGGGCCGGCAATGTATATAGACAAGATGATTCTATGGACAGGCATCCCTTATTTTGATATGACTCTCATTTTTATAAGGCACAGTTGACTCTCATTTCATTGGGCACAGTTGTATTGATATTTTGATTATTATACTTGCCTCCTGACATCCTTTGGCCAGTTATGATCTCTTTTACAGTACTTCATGTTTTTCATACTCAGTACATTATTTCGTACTGACCCCCTTTTTCCCGGGGGGCTGCGTTTCATGCCCGCAGGTACAGGTACTCAGTTTGGTGATCCTCCAGTCTAGGATTTCCTGTTCAGCTGTTTGGAGAGCTCCATTGATCCGGAGCTTATTTGTTCTGGTACAGAGCCTTATTTTGACTTATGCATATTTAGGGGCACGACGGGACCCTGTCCCGTCATATTCCATTATCGTACTCTTAGAGGTCTGTAGACAGTTGTAGGTGGTAGATGTGTTTTGAACTTGTGTGATATTGTATATGTGTACAGTTGTGAGCCATTTTTGGATATCTATATGTACAGTGGCGGCCTCATCGGCTTGTCTATCTTGTTATGTTGAAATGTTGTGAATCCTCAGGAGACATGTTTAATCTGATATACATGATGTTATGAGTCAACAATTTTTGTTCACGAGACTTTTATATTGGTTGGCATCAGTAATATTATACGTGACAGGTCGGTCTAAGGGTGTCCAATTAGGGCACCGGGTCGCGGCCCGTCGGATCGGGTCATGACAAAAGTGGTATCAGAGCAGTTAGTCCTCAGAATGTCTATAGACCGTGTCTTGTGTTTGGGTATGTTGTGCACCATACTTATACGCAGGAGGCTGCCGGACATTTAGGATTGGTTTCTATTCTTACATCTCATAGATCATGCAATAGAGCTATGTTATTAGGATAATCCCCTTCTGACGACTTATTATGTTTACAGTTATGCCTCCGAAGAAGGCGACAACGGCCCAGAAGGGAAAATCGATGTGAGAGCTACTAGTCGGATTTAGAGAGTTACCAGGTCCCGTACTCAGTCTATGCCGAAAACTGTACCCCAGTCGACGAGCTCTGCCACCTCGCCAACTCTAGAGGCTCCAGTTTAGGGGGCAGCACCACCAGTTCTCGAGGCCCCAACACCTGAGCCTCCAGCTCTTCAGCCAGGGGTAGAGGACAGGGCCATGAGAGATGCGGTTCAGCTGCTGATTAGATTAGTGGCAGGGCAGACTCGTAGACAGGGGCTTGGAGTTGATAGCAGATCTGATAGTTTGATGGTTCGTGACTTCTTGAGTTGTAACCCTCCAGAGTTTTTCGGGTCAAGGCCTGATGATGACCCGCAGGAGTTTATCAAGCGGATGACGTACATTGAGGGTGATTAAGGCTTCGGAGACTGAGTTTGTTGAGTTGGCTTCATATTGGATGTGGGATGTAGCGATTAATTTGTATGAGTCTTGGGAGCTATCTAGGGGCCACTTTCTGCCTCCAGAGATGAGACGAGCCAGAGTTGATAGATTCTTACACTTAAGACAGAGTGGTAGGATCATTCGGGAATATAGTCTTGAGTTTGATTCATTTTCTAGATATGCGCCTACCATTGTAGCGGATATGGCGAATAGAGTGCACCGATATGTGATGGGACTAGACCACTATTTGATTGACGGTTGTATGGCGGTGGCTCTTCAGCTAGGTATGGATATTGCCCGGATACAGGCGTATGCACAGGGGGTGGAGGACGGACACAGAGGACGTCAGCCAGATAGGGACCACGACGGAGGCCAGCATAAGAGGGCAAGGTCGGTTGGATATTCTGGTGAGTCTCGAGGCGGGCAGCCTCAACAGCATGTCAGATATTCTTCCCAGCCAGCACAGAGTGCACCCACACAGTTCACGGATAGGAGATTTGATCGCACTGGGTATGCAGGAGCTAGTCAGAGCTCCAGGGCTTCAGGTACACAGATGAATATGGGTTCTAGTCAGTCGAGGTCCCCTTTACCTCGGTGTTCTCGGTGTGGTAGGTCCCACCCTGGGGAATGTCTTCTTACTACAGGTGTTTGTTTTTCTTGCGGCCGTCAAGACCATATGAGGAGAGATTGTCCTTATAGAAGCAGTACAGGTGGTATGGCTCGGCTACGAGTCGATTCTTTGGTTCATCATCATCCATAGCTACGCCCCAGGCGGTATTGACGCCTTGATGGCCGTGGTAGAGGTCATGACCGAGTTTCTAGTTCTGTCGGTCCTTCGAACCGCATATATGCTTTGGCCAGTAGACATGATCAGGAGGCGTCACTAGATGTTGTTACAGGTATATATTATCGGTCTTTTTCTGTGACGTATATGCATTGATTGAGCTAGGTTCCACCTTGTCATACATATCTCCCCTTGTTTCTAATAGAATCGGGATAGAACCTGAGTCGATAAAACCATTTGAGGTGGCTACACCGGTAGGAGATTCGGTCATAGCTAAGTCGATAAAACCATTGAGAGTCAAATGATGATTTAGATTTGTATAAAGTTAGTCCTGATAATCTGCTCACGCTTAATGTGTTTATATCAATTCCACTGAGTCCCTCACTAAAGGGCCAGCAATGTATATAGACATGATGATTCCACCGAGTCCCTTACTAAAGGGCCGACAATGTATATAGAAATGATGATTCCACTGAGTCTCTCACTAAAGGGTCGGCAATGTATATAGACATGATGATTCCACCGAGTCCCTCACTAAAGGGCCGACAATGTATATAGATATGATGATTCCACCGAGTCCCTCACTAGAGGGCCGACAATGTATATAGACAAGATGATTATATGGACAGGCATCCCTGATTTTGATATGACTCTCATTTTTATATGGCACAGTTGACTCTCATTTCATTGGGCACAGTTTATTGATATTTTGATTATTATACTTGTCTCCTGACATTATTTGGCCAGTTATGATCTCTTTTACAGTACTTCCTGTTTTTCATACTCAGTACATTATTTCGCATCGACTTTTCCTGGGATCTGCGTTTCATGTCCGCAGTGCAATTACTCGATTTGGTGATCCTCCAGTCTAGGATTTCCTGTTCAGCTGTTTGGAGAGCTCCATTGATCCGGAGCTTAGTCGTTCTGGTACAGAGCCTTATTTTGACTTATGCATATTTAGGGGCACGACGGGGCCCTGTCCCGTCATATTCCATTATCGTACTCTCCGGACAGCGAACCGAGGCAGCGTATCAAGTCGTCGATTCACTCGGAGGATTTATTGCAGTTCTGCGAAGGACGGAACTTCTCCAAAAGCTCGAGACTCTGGTTGTCTACTCTAGCATGCTAATTTCGAATGATTCTTGTCTATTCCTCTTAATTTGAATGCCTTCTCGGTGTATAGAGATGGGTTTATATAGCCTCAATGTTGGTTCCCAATTAGGTAAACCCTTTAATGCGAATTTCGTAGGATTCTTTACATGATTCGGAGGTGTAAGATTTATTATGCCAACTATGGGCTTCCGATTTTGGAGAGATTTGGTTTATCTATGGTAAGAAGAGCGGGCTGCGCTTGCATGGGTAAGGAAGGCCCCGGATTCTCCGGCGAGAATCTCGGGGTGTCTTTGGTGTTAGTGCCAGGTCCGCTTAGGTTTAGGGTTTCGCAGGGCTGCCCCTTTTGTTGAGGACGAAGTGAAAAGGGGTGTTGGGCTTCTGTGGGAGACGAAGTGAGGGTTATTAATTTAGGGGAGGGGCGTGTGGGCTTGCGGGTTTGGGCCGGGGATTTGTGTGGGCTGCGGGGCTGAAAAGGAGAAGTGGGCTGGGTTAGTTAGTATTAGGTAATTAATTAGTTAGGGGTATTAGTGTTAGGTTAGTTAATTAATTAATTAAGGCCTTTAGGTATTTAATTAGTTAGGTTATTTAATTAGTATTAGTTAGTGATAGATTAATTAGTTTTAGGCTTAGTTAATTAGCTAATTAATTCTAGGCAAGTGTATTAATAATTAATTAGTGATAACTTAAATTAACACATGTGATTAAACTAATTAGGTGCTTCATTAATCTAATTGTTATAATAAATAAATGCGGGCGTGCTATTTAATTAATGCTCAATACTTTAGAATGCGACGCTATTATTTAAAATCTTATTATTATGTATTATTGCAAAATTAAAATTGAATTGAGTTTATATTAAATTACTTAAATGCCGAATGCAAGTACGATATTTAAGAATTGTTTAAAGCCTTATAAATGCGACGCTATTAAATGCATATATTAGATTAAAAAATTGACTTTAAATTACAAATGATTACTAATTAATGCGGCTATGCTACCTGACACGACGTTATCGCTAAATTATTTATTTTATGCATTTATTAATTATTTAAGAATTACGACAAAGCTTAAAGTTAATAAGTGCGGGCGCGGGACTCTAAATGCTTAAAACTCTACGTAAGACGCGATGTCATTATTAAATTAATTATTTATGCTTGTATTTAATGTTTTATTGTTGTATTTTATTATAAAAATCCCTAAAAAATTATTTTTACAAAATTAGTGTAATTTTATGGTTAATGGCTGGACGGGAGGGTCAAAATTGGGTGTCAACAATCATCATCCATAACTATGTGCACCACCGGGCAGGGTATTCAGACGTCAGCAGGCCGTGGTAGAGGTCATGGCGGAGTTTCTAGTTATGTCGGTCCTTCGAACCGCATATATGCTTTGGCCAGTAGACATGATCAGGAGACGTCACCAGATGTTGTTACAGGTATATTATCGGTCTTTTTCTGAGACATATATGCATTGATTGATCCAGGTTCCACCTTGTCATACATATCTCCCCTAGTTGCTAGTAGAATCGAGATAGGACCTGAGTCGATAAAACCATTTGAGGTAGCTACACCGGTAGGAGATTCGGTCATAGCTAAGCGTGTATATAAAAATTATTCGGTGGTTATATATAGTCGTCATACCGTAGCAGATTTGATAGAGTTAGATATGACTGACTTTGATGTTATTATGGGTATGGATTGGTTGGCTTCTCGTTAGGCGAATGTCGATTGTAGAGAAGGTGAAGAATAAATTACAAGTCTGGAAATAAAGATTACTATCATTTGAAGAAAAATATACTTTGATAACCAGTGTTCTTTTAAGTATGTCAATCCATCTATTATTAGCTATAAGGACTCCAAAATATTCCATAAATGAGTTACATAAAGTCTTTGCAAGATTTTATTGGAATAATGGTGATGAAGGCAAAATGAGACATTGGTCCTCATGGTTGAATATGTGCTTACCTAGAGATAAAGAAAGCGTAGAACTTAGATCATTGTTTGATGTGTCTAAAGCCTTATGTGCTAAACTTTAGTGAAATTCCAAACATCTAACAGATTGTGAGATAATTTTATGGAGATCAAATATTGCAAGACATTATCCTCTAAATGTACAATAGAAATGATGCTCTCGTGTATGGAAAATGATGTTGGAAGCTAAAGATGACATAGAGCAGGAGATGTGGTAGGAGCCAAGGAGTGGAGCTGCTAACTTCGGGTTTGACAAAAAAAATATAATACACGGTGAATGAGAGTATTCAAGATGTGAAGGAACTTATGATAGATGGAAGATGGGATTTGTAGAAATTGCAACAGCTATTTTCTAGGGATATAGTGGATCATATCACACAAGAATTAGAGTTGCATAAATTAACAGAAGGATGTGAAATGTCATGGTAGATAATGACAGCTTCAGGTAAATTTACAATAGGCAGTGCATGGGAGTTGTTAAGGAGAAAATCACACAAAACTGATGTTTTTAAGAATATATGGATAGCAGGATTACCTTTTAAGATTTTGTTCTTTTTCTAGAGATTATGGGAGTTTAAAATACAAGTGGGGATGTCCTAAGAAGAGTTGGAAAAGAGAATGAGGCTAGATGTTATTGTTGTGATAATAGACAATATGAGACTGTGGATCATTTGTTTGTTTTTGGAGATACGGTAACGCTGATGTAGGTTTTACAACTCAATTTCTGTAGGTGACACAAGTATTGCGAGTGTGGTGAATGCTTATTACCCATCCAAGTTCAAAGTAGTATTCGGAGTTGTACCACTTATCACTATGCGGTAGATATGGAAGTGGGGAAATATTGTGTTGCATGAAGGAAAGATGACTATCCATATGGTGATATATGAGATCAATATGACTATCTATAAGATGTGCAGACTCATATTTCATGGCAACAAAATATTCTAAATTACATTCCTCAGATAATACAGATGTTTGAAGGTTACGGGCTAAGACTAGTAAGTAAGATGGTTAGGTGGGAAGTGATTATTATGGACTTCATTACAGGCTTACCTCGTACTTAGCGGAAGTACGACTCCATATGGGTTATTGTGGATAGGCTGACGAAATCAGCCCACTTTCTTCCAGTCAAGACTACTCATTCAGCGGAAGACTATGCGAGATTATACATTAGGGAGATAGGAGACTTCATGGGGTTCCCACATCTATTATATCGGACAGAGGAGCTCAGTTTACAGCTAACTTTTGAAGATCATTCCAGAATGGATTGGGGACACAGGTGAGTCTTAGCACAACGTTTCATCCTCAGACTGATGGGCAGGCTGAGCGTACTATTCAGACACTTGAGGATTTGTTGAGAGCCTGTATTATTGACTTCATAGGTAGCTGAGATGATCATTTACCACTTATTAAGTTTGTTTATAATAATAGATACCATTCTAGTATCCAGACGACACCGTATGAGGCTTTATATGGAAGGAAGTGCAGATCACCTATTGTTTGGTTTGATGTAGGCGAGACTAAGTTAATCGGCCCAGACATGGTTCAGCAAGCTGTTGATAAAGTGAAGCTTATTCATGAGAGATTATTAGCAACCCAGAGTCGACAGAAGTCATATGCAGATAATAGACGTCGACACTTGAAGTTTCAATACATTGGGCCTTACCAGATCATTCGTAGGATAGACAAGGTTGCCTATGAGTCGGATCTACCATCTGATTTAAAAGCGGTACATCCAGTCTTTCATGTATCTATGTTGTGTAAGTGTATTGGAGATCCTTCTAGAGGATTCCCGTAGATGGTGTCCGTGTGTGAAGAGTTGTCTTATGAGGAGAGTCTCATAGCTATCCTTGATCGTCGGTTGGGCTGATTACGTACTAAGGATGTGCCTTCCTTCAAGGTATTGTGGCGAAACAACAATAAAGAAGAGGTGATTTGGGAAGAAGATGATGAAATGAAGAAGAAGTATCCTCACTTATTCCCTATGCCTACAGGTAATTCAACTCCTTATTTGACTATATCAATTGGTGAATGATATGTGTGATGTATATTGTGGCCCTGTGAGGCATCTTTGGTTTGCTGAATAAAGGATGGATAGGTATAGATATAAAGGAGACTCTGCCGAAATTTTTCTAGCGTAAGACCTATGATGAACATTCGAGGACGAATGTTTCTAAGGGGGGAAGGATATTACACCTCGTAAGTTTAAGGCGATAATTAGAGAACGTAATTAAGAAATAAGATTCAAATCTTGGATATAGAGTATAATTATACATGTTAATTCGGAAATTGGTATACAAAGGATGTGACTCCGAAATAATTTTGGATGCAACACATATGGTATGAACTTAGTGCCATATATAATGCGGTTAGGACATGGAATTTTCAGATTATATATATATGTTTGATTATGTGAGAGATTAGTTAATTGTGGGGTTGATTTTAGTGGAGAGGATGATTAAAAACATGGGAACTTGCCATGCATGCTAAAAGATAATCAGCCCACACATATACCCATATAACTTCTTTCATTTCCTTAATTCAAATCCCTTCCTTCACTCTCCCTCATCCCCTCCCCTTAGTCGAAAATCCCCCTTCCCCATAGCTAAATTGAAGCTTTTTTCTTTCCTTCTTTCAAGGTTAATCCTTCTATTAAAATTCTAAGAATTGATAAGCACCCAAAACAGTGGGTCACGACACTGTTGGCTGAGGGACTGCCCGATTTTAGCCCTGAAATTGTGGCTTGAAACATGAACATTTTGGAAGAGAAACATGTAAGAATTATGGATTAAACTTATAGGGTGAATGCATGTCATTGTAACTTGACGAATTGGTGAAATTGGTGCAAAAACTGGAGCAGTGGGTGTCACGAATTCAGGGACTGTTTTGGGCTAATTAAGGTAAGCAATTCTTCTTTTTATGGTGTAATTGGAGTGCATGTTGTTGTAGTTTAAAAGATGAACTCATGATAAAGAGGAATTGGAAATAAGGGAATGCATGTGGTTGTTAATGTTGTTTAACCTATTTGGGGACTGTTTTGCTACATTGAATTCAATTGTTGTTGTTGTTGTTATTATCGTCACTAATTGCATGTTAAAATTGAAGAAAGTCTTGAAATAAATCTTGGTATTTAGAGTTGTAGTTGTTCATATGAAATAGGAATTGGATTTTAAGACTTCAATTGGATTTTAAGAAATTTTGAGAAGAGTTATGGTAGTACGTTGTTTGGACCGTGACATTGGAATTATTGAACATTGTTATGATGAAGTACGGGTTGGTTTGTTAAGGTTATAATGCCGGAAATTAAGTTATGAACATGTATACACATTATGGTAATTACTAATACATGTCTTAAAGGAATTAAACTGTAGTAAGGTGATATGTTGCAAACTAGAAGACTTGCACTCTTGTTGTTGTATTCCAAAAATGTAAGAAGAAAGAATGCATAACTATGGTGTAAGTAGAGTATATGGACTAATTTTGTGAAATCTTGGAATTGTGACTGGTTAATTGGTATTGTTGGCATTTGTTGTAAATTGTGGATGTGCGTATAAATAGGGGAAGTGCTGCCCAATTTTTTATAGAAAAGAAATTCGTCATTCATTATAACTTACGTTAGAATCATAAAGTTGACGGACGAATTACTATTATTATAGGTTGAAGCGCTAGTCAAGGCGAATTTAGATTATTGAGTTGGTTAGTTCGTCAATAAGGTGTGTGAAACTATCATTTCTTCTTTTTGGCATGATTTTTATAAATGAGTGTACGACAGACGTACATAGTTCTAATGAGTCCTAATTTCTAACGATTATTTAAAATGATACATGATATGATAGTGCATTGAGTCTCTAAGTGATAGATATTCTATTTATTCCATTGAGAGTCATATGATGATTTAGATTTGTATAAAGTTAGTCATGATAATCTGCACGCTTAATCTGTTTATATCAATTCCACCGAGTCCCTCACTAAAGGGCCAGCAATGTATATAGACATGATGATTCCACCGGGTCCCTCACTAAAGGGCAGGCAATGTATATAGATATGATGATTCCACCGAGTCCCTCACTAGAGGGCCGGCAATGTATATAGACAAGATGATTCTATGGACAGGCATCCCTTATTTTGATATGACTCATTTTATAAGGCCTGATTGACTCATTTCATTGGGCACAGTTGTATTGATATTTTGATTATTATACTTGCCTCCTGACATCCTTTGGCCAGTTATGATCTCTTTTACAGTACTTTATGTTTTTCATACTCAGTACATTATTTCGTATTGACCCCCTTTTTCCCGAAATTGCGTTTCATGCCCGCAGTGCAGTACTCGATTGGTGATCCTCCAGTCTAGGATTTCCTGTTCAGCTGTTTGGAGAGCTCCATTGATCCGGAGCTTATTTGTTCTGGTACAGAGCCTTATTTTGACTTATGCATATTTAGGGGCACGACGGGACCCTGTCCCGTCATATTCCATTATCGTACTCTTAGAGGTCTGTAGACAGTTGTAGGTGGTAGATGTGTTTTGAACTTGTGTGATATTGTATATGTGTACAGTTGTGAGCCATTTTTGGATATCTATATGTACAGTGGCGGCCTCATCGGCTTGTCTATCTTGTTATGTTGAAATGTTGTGAATCCTCAGGAGACATGTTTAATCTGATATACATGATGTTATGAGTCAACAATTTTTGTTCACGAGACTTTTATATTGGTTGGCATCAGTAATATTATACGTGACAGGTCGGTCTAAGGGTGTCCAATTAGGGCACCGGGTCGCGGCCCGTCGGATCGGGTCATGACAAAAGTGGTATCAGAGCAGTTAGTCCTCAGAATGTCTATAGACCGTGTCTTGTGTTTGGGTATGTTGTGCACCATACTTATACGCAGGAGGCTGCCGGACATTTAGGATTGGTTTCTATTCTTACATCTCATAGATCATGCAATAGAGCTATGTTATTAGGATAATCCCCTTCTGACGACTTATTATGTTTACAGTTATGCCTCCGAAGAAGGCGACAACGGCCCAGAAGGGCAAATCAGTAGCAGGAGCTACTAGTCGGATTTAGAGAGTTACCAGGTCCCGTACTCAGTCTATGCCGAAAACTGTACCCCAGTCGACGAGCTCTGCCACCTCGCCAACTCTAGAGGCTCCAGTTTAGGGGGCAGCACCACCAGTTCTCGAGGCCCCAACACCTGAGCCTCCAGCTCTTCAGCCAGGGGTAGAGGACAGGGCCATGAGAGATGCGGTTCAGCTGCTGATTAGATTAGTGGCAGGGCAGACTCGTAGACAGGGGCTTGGAGTTGATAGCAGATCTGATAGTTTGATGGTTCGTGACTTCTTGAGTTGTAACCCTCCAGAGTTTTTCGGGTCAAGGCCTGATGATGACCCGCAGGAGTTTATCCGACAGATGCAGCGTACATTGAGGGTGATTAAGGCTTCGGAGACTGAGTTTGTTGAGTTGGCTTCATATTGGATGTGGGATGTAGCGATTAATTTGTATGAGTCTTGGGAGCTATCTAGGGGCCACTTTCTGCCTCCAGAGATGAGACGAGCCAGAGTTGATAGATTCTTACACTTAAGACAGAGTGGTAGGATCATTCGGGAATATAGTCTTGAGTTTGATTCATTTTCTAGATATGCGCCTACCATTGTAGCGGATATGGCGAATAGAGTGCACCGATATGTGATGGGACTAGACCACTATTTGATTGACGGTTGTATGGCGGTGGCTCTTCAGCTAGGTATGGATATTGCCCGGATACAGGCGTATGCACAGGGGGTGGAGGACGGACACAGAGGACGTCAGCCAGATAGGGACCACGACGGAGGCCAGCATAAGAGGGCAAGGTCGGTTGGATATTCTGGTGAGTCTCGGCGGGCGGCCTCAACAAAGATGTCGATATTCTTCCCAGCCAGCACAGAGTGCACCCACACAGTTCACGGATAGGAGATTTGATCGCACTGGGTATGCAGGAGCTAGTCAGAGCTCCAGGGCTTCAGGTACACAGATGAATATGGGTTCTAGTCAGTCGAGGTCCCCTTTACCTCGGTGTTCTCGGTGTGGTAGGTCCCACCTGGGAATGTCTTCTTACTACGGTGTTTGTTTTTCTTGCGGCGTCAAGACCATATGAGAGATTGTCCTTATAGAAGCGATGCAGTGGTATGGCTCGGCTACGAGTGGTCGATTCTTTGGTTCATCATCATCCATAGCTACGCCCATCAGGCGAGTTATTGACGCCTTGATGGCCGTGGTAGAGGTCATGACCGAGTTTCTAGTTCTGTCGGTCCTTCGAACCGCATATATGCTTTGGCGATGAGCATGATCGGGAGGCGTCACTAGATGTTATTCTGGTATATATTATCGGTCTTTTCTCGTGACGTATATGCATTGATTGAGCTAGTTCCACTTGTCATACATATCTCCCACTTGTTTCTAATAGAATCGGGATAGAACCCGAGTCGATAAAACCATTTGAGGTGGCTACACGGTAGGAGAGATCGATCATAGCTAAGTCGATAAAACCATTGAGAGTCAAATGATGATTTAGATTTGTATAAAGTTAGTCACGATAATCGCTTCACGCTTAATGTGTTTATATCAATTCCACCGAGTCCTCACTAAAGGGCCAGAATGTATATAGACATGATGATTCCACCGAGTCCCTTACTAAAGGGCCGACAATGTATATAGAAATGATGATTCCACTGAGTCTCTCACTAAAGGGTCGGCAATGTATATAGACATGATGATTCCACCGAGTCCCTCACTAAAGGGCCGACAATGTATATAGATATGATGATTCCACCGAGTCCCTCACTAGAGGGCCGACAATGTATATAGACAAGATGATTATATGGACAGGCATCCCTGATTTTGATATGACTCTCATTTTTATATGGCACAGTTGACTCTCATTTCATTGGGCACAGTTTATTGATATTTTGATTATTATACTTGCCTCCTGACATTATTTGGCCAGTTATGATCTCTTTTACAAGACTTCTGTTTTCATACTCGAGACATTATTTACGTCGCGACCCCTTTTCGGGATGCGTTTCATGTCCGCAGTGCAATTTTCGATTTGGTGATCCTCCAGTCTAGGATTTCTGTTAATTTGTTTGGAGAGCTCCATTGATCCGGAGCTTAGTCGTTCTGGTACAGAGCCTTATTTTGACTTATGCATATTTAGGGGCACGACGGGGCCCTGTCCCGTCATATTCCATTATCGTACTCTTAAAGGTTTGTAGACAGTTGTGGGTGGTAGATGTGTTTTGGAATTGTGTGTTATTGTATATGTGTACAGTTGTGAGCCGTTTTTGGATATCTCTATGTAAAGTGGCGGCCTCGTCGGCTTGTCTATCTTGTTATGTTGAAATATTGTGACACCTCAGGAGACAGGTTTAATCTGATATACATGATGTTATGAGTCAGCAGTTTTTGTTCACAAGACTTTTATATTGTTTGGTATCAGTAAGATTATATGTGACAGGTCGGTCTAAGGATGTCTAATTAGGGCACCGGGTCGCGGTCCGTCGGGTCGGGTCGTGACATCATCTTACCTTTCAAACAAGATTCACAGTTACCATAAGATTGTAATTCAAATGGTTCGAGGTAATTTAGTTTCATCAACCGTTCTATCCTCGTTTGATTGATATGACCAAGTCTGCAATGCCACAAGTAGGTAGAATTTCTTTCATTTAACTTAGCCCTTTTATTTTGTAAGTTGAAAATTTCCCTGCGGCAGTTTAATGTATACAATCCATTCACAAGAGGCGCAATTCCATACACAAAATCATCAAAAGTCAAAACCATATTGCCATTAGACGTGTTTGAGGAAAAATCCCCTGAATCAAGTACAGGAATGAGAATAATATTCTTTGTTAAAGAAGGAACATAATAACAATCGCTCAACATTAAAACTTTGCCGGAAGGTAAATCTGTCCTATAAGTTCCCAAGCGCTCAGCAGCAACTCGTGCTCCATTTCCGACGCGCAGGTCCACCTCGCGAGGCCCGACCTTCCGGCTATCAGTTATGCCCTGCACATTTGTACAAATATGTGAGCCACAAGCGGTATCAAGTACCCAGGAATGAGAATCATTTATAGATATATTAATTTCAATTACAAACATACCTTGCCCGATGAAATTTGAAGCACACGTGTCATTCCTCCGCCAGAAGCGATGCTGATCTTTCTCGATGCCGCTCTGTTGCAATCCATGCAAACATCTGATGCCGGAAGTTTCTTCTTCTTCTTCTTCGCCCCTCTCTTGGGCTTCATTGCTGTTGTCGGAGCAACAGTTTTGCCATTCCCCTTGTTTGCGGCGACTAGAGGAGCCAACCATCAGAATAAGTTTGGTCTTGGAGGTCGAAGATTCAAAAGTTTTCAGCATATTATGTAACTCCGGCAATGTCGCTTTAGTTTCATTCATATTATAATTAACAATAAAACTCTCAAACGATCTTGGAAGTGAGTGCAGGATGAGGGTGGTGGAGACTCTGTCTTGAAACTTTATGTCTATAGAGGTCAACCTCTCAATCAACTCAATCATCCTCAACACATGAGGTGAAACTTGGCCCCATTCATTTAGCCTACACTTGAAGAGTTCTATTAGCAGGTCATACTCCATTGTTTGAGACTGCGAATCATAGAGACTCCTCAAATGGGCTAACATTTCGTTGGGCCCCATAGTTTTATGTAGTCTTTGCAATTGTGGTGACATAGAAGACAACATTAAGCATTGAGCTGAGGTGGCATCCTTATAATGTTTTTCGTAAGCAGACTTGTCGAAGGTTTGCATACTCAACAGAGTCCTCCGCCGGAGCAATGGGGAATACTTTGTCCAATATATACTCTATCTATTCTTGTCTCAGAACAATTCTTACATTCCTGAGCCAGTCTAAGAAGTTGGGTCCAGTAAGTCTGTTGGACTCCATAAGCATTTTCAACGAAAAAAATTGACATTCTGAAGATCTGAAGATATAGATAGAACAGAAAAATGCAATCAAAATTCATTCTCCTAATGTATACACATTCATTACATTCTAATTTAACATGGCCTTTTGTTTAATTAGCTCCCACTATTTTGCATACTTCTATGACCCCAAGGTAGAATACGGACTTAAATCAATATAAAGGTCATAATGGGCCAAGATCCAAACATATGTTATATTCGCGTTTGCTTTGGCTGATAACTTCAATAACACACGTTGGTAGGTCCTCAACCAATTTTAAAGAAACTCTACAACTCTTGGTTTGATTAAATATCTTTCATTTTAATCTTACGTCTTTAGACTAGTCTGACACTTTGGCGCCAAGATTTATCTAAACAAGCCAACCCCTTACACGACTGCGTTTAAATGCCTAAGTAAATTTAGCATTTGCAAGAAAACACTTTGGTGTAAATACCTACAAAAGTTTATTAGCTACTTTCATTTTAACACATCTATGAAAGGGCCTCGTTCCTCTTAGACTTAGAGCAAATGCTTTGGCATAAATACTCGTATCGCCGAAAAGAATTTAGCACCCTAACAATTATAATGGACGATGCGTTATAATTAGACTTGTATTTAATGTTTGGGGAACATTTTCAATTTTCGGGGATTCATTCAAGATCAACAATCAAGTCATACATCATATGACATCATATCATGCAATTTCTAAACACAGTTAGATGGGAAACCATCAAACCCAACAGACATGATAAAAGATAGTTTTAATCACATACTGGGCGCCGTCTACCCAGACAATTATAGCGGTCATTTGAATTTAAATAATTACTGGGCGCCGCCTACCCAGACAATAATTTCGGACGCTATGCTAATAATTTAAATGCATCACATTCAATCACTTAGCACATTTGTATATTATTCAATAATATACTATTAATGATAACTATGAGTCTATTTGTCTAAACTCTATAATCTATGTAAATGTCAAACAGTCCCTAAACATTTTCTGATTTCAAAATTCTGATTTTCTGGAATTCTGCAAACTTTAAATATTTACAGTTTAGTCCCTTAAGAATTTAAAAGTTCAATCTTAACCCCTATAAATTCAGAAAATGCAATTCTAAACCTCAGAAAATATTTTTAAGTTTCTGGGACCTGTTTGCAATTTCCAGAACCTAAAATCAATTTTCAGAAAACTTTCTTTAATTACAGATTTGCCCGAAAGGACCAAATCTGTTCGATTCAAAAACTTATTTTCATAAACTGAGACTTTTAAAACTTTATATTCAGAATCTGAAACTTTCAAAGTTACATTTACGATTTTGATTTTTTATTAACCTCGTTGTACTTGATGCCTCAAGCGATGAGCTACTGGAATCTGTAAAATTAATTAGCACTGCAGTCTTAACAGGTGGCACTACGGTACCTCTTAAATTACCATCAGAGGCACCGCGGTCCTAGAAGGCAGATTGTCCAAAAAATTAATTTTAAGCTACGGATGAGCGGCCTGGTTTCGTGAAACGAGACGCGGTGCCTGCAAACTTCATCTGGCGACAGCGGTGTTCCATCGTGGAATTCTAATTCCGCCACAAAACCCTAGCAGCCCCGCAGTGCTCCGTCATGTAACCGCGATTCCTTTTCCCCAGAAACACAAAATCTAAAATTTCTGAACCCCTAAAACTGGTTTAGGGCCAGATCTTTCAAATATATCACTTGTATTACCATCACCATTAAAACAACATGTTCATCGACCATCAAATCCAATTTTCTTCTCGTTCTTCGTTTCAATGCACCATGCTTTAAGTCGGATAACGCATATCAACTTAGAAAAGTTATTTATTGGATTGACCTGTTCGAACTTCGAACACATAATTGCATTAACAAATTTGGGCACAAGGACCATGTGTTCTAAAGATTTAGGATTTTAAAGCTTTTAACAACATAAAATATAGATCTAAACAAATTCTAACCCATATCATCATTAATATTCATTACTTATCACACGAAATAGCCCAGACTCTAATACCACTGTAGGTGTTTACGTCGGGTTCGTACACGCAGTGAAATTTGAAAATTTATGTTTCAAACCCGACATAAGCGGTCAAACTGTAGTATGATATATAATGTAAAATAAACACAAAGTAAATGTAATACTTCGAACGAAGACTTACATTTTTGAAGCAATCCGCCAAATAGTTGAAACTTGTTACTTTGTGTAGTCCGAGGGTGCACACCCAAACGTCCCTCGATTTGCAAGTTCTGGAAACTATGATGTATTGCTAAGTCTAGAATGCTAGGAATTCCGACAGAGCTTTAGAAGAGATTTTTCTCTTGCAATTAGTGTATTGAAATGGGAGGGGGAAGCCCCCTATTTATAATTGAGAATAGAGGCTTCTAGGGTTTCCATGGGTCGTGCTGTCGAACGGGTGACTAAAATTGATCGCCAGAAACGCCTCCGACGCGATTGCAAAATAAGTGGCATGATCCATCCCAATTTTTAGCCTTGTTCCCATTTCTAATGTCCCGGTCATCAACTGAATATATATTTAATCTCCTTCTAATTACATCCTTCAATCGACGGAACATTTGACTTAGTGTTACCCTTCAGGTCTTTACATATCGTCATTAATTACATTAGGATCTTCACGGAACTCATAGACTGCGTCGGAAGACGAACTCAATATGTAAAGTTTAGCTTACACAAAACATGTGAACTGAACCTCTATGTGAGAAGATAAAATCATTTCATTCATGACACACTCAATCAAGCTTAGGATTTTTCAACTGTCTATCCAAATGGCTTGATCATAATAACCCATCTATATTAGTTGACAACAGGATCATATCACAGACATGTCATTTGCATTGGTCAATGACTTAGTCAACCTAATACCGTATGAGTACCTAAGTGTTCACTTGAATATATATTCAAGGAATGAATCCTAATCTTGGCTCACATACCACCTTTAATTTACTTTGTAATGCACCCAAAACAAGCCGCGTCTCAACCTATAAGACATTTGAGCTTAGGACAGGATCAAAGTACATTACTCCGTAAACAAGGTGATATTGACCTCAAGTCTAAGGACTTTTATCTCCCACATGCCGATGACATTATAGACATATAACAAAACAGTACATCGGCAGGGCATACCAATACTTCAACAAGTATCCATGTGTCCATAACGAGTTGTCATAACTCGTAGCAAGTGAGACATACTACATCCCCTAAGGATATGATGCAGACCACATGTAGGCGTATCGCATATCATCGATATCCCAATTTCGATGATCATTAATCGAGGTAATTTAAGAATTACGTTATAACATTAATTCTCACATCATTAATAAACACGTAAACTCTAGGAATGCATTTATAAAATATTATAAACAATCAACTAATAATTCAACAAATGCAAATGCCATAATATTAATCATCATTAATATAAAAACGAATGTGTATAAAGTATATTGTGTCATAATATAGATTGTCTCTAGGACCGTAAGTACTCTAGTCTCAAAAGTTATAATTAATGTTCTCTATTATGATTTGATGGTCGATACTTAGTTGTCCTTTCTGTAATTTTCTATGTGTTCTTAAGCCTGTTTAGTTATAGGTATTTTCGTTAAGATATCCCTCTACTCTCTGGAAAAATTATTGGCAATTAAAATTTGATTGATTAGATATGTATAGTGAATATGATGGCTATCGTATAGGTGGAATCAAGATTAATTATCTCCAATGTGAGAAATTAGATTGAAAACTTTATATAACTATGTTTTTAACAATGACATGTTTTAAAATAAAATTATAAATAAAGCCAATCAAACAATTTATTTGGCGTCCTTATATATATTTGAGGGGCAAATAAAAAAAATACATGTACATAATGTGGGTACGTATGTAGTTAATTAGAGACCACCAAAGTTTGTGGTGGGTGGAAAATACTCTTTTATCTTTTAGTAATTGTATCGAGATCGAATAGATATGAAAATAAAGTCATTGTAAACATGGTATAAGAGTCAAACACCCAAAACCCTATAATTCTTTTGTGTGCCGCCGGAAACCCCCCTCCCCCCTCTCGGATCTCAGTCGCGGCCCTCCCCCAAATTTTTGGTTTTTTTCTTCATTCCTCTCTTCTCTAAATGACTACCCTTTATTCTTTCACACTTTCTGACGCTTCCGCTTCAACATCTCTCGCCACAAAGTCATCAACATCTTTTCATTCAGCCCTAACTGTTACCAACATCAAGACCTATATTTTCATTCTTCTTGATCAAGAAAACGGTCATTATTCTCTTTGGGTTGAACTGTTTCGCATTCATGCATATCTCTATAACGTGCTTGATCATATCGATGACGTTATTCCTCGCCCCCCGGAGGTTGATGATTCTACATGGCATCATCTCGACGCTGCCGTCTAACAATGGATATATGGTAATATCTCTCAGGATCTTCTCCTGACTATCATGAAATCTGGCACCACCGCCCGTGAATTGTGAATTCGTTTGGAGAATTTTTTTTAGGATAACAAGCACACCTGTGCTGTGTATTTCGAGAAACAATTTAACAAAACGCATTTTGAAAACTTCTCCAATGTAACTGAGTAATGCAAGCAGCTAAAACTTGTGGCGGATCAACTTTCCAACGTTGGCACGCCTGTCTCTAAAACTAAAATGGTGTTACAAATGATTGCAGGTCTTCCTAAAGGCAAATATGATATGTTGGCCACCATGATTCAACAGGCAGATCCGTTACCCAGCTTTAACAAAGCTCGCTCGCAGTTGTTGCTCGAAGAAACCCGTCGTGCTAAGAATGATGAGCACATTCAGCAGGCGTTAGTTGTTGACACGCAACCCCAAAACCCGACGCCACCAGACAACTCACAACCGCGGCAGGGCCACGATGGCAAGGGTAGCAAGGGTCGCGGCTGCAGAGGAGGTCATGGTCGTGACAAGCGTCGCGATCAGCAGAACCAGCAGCAACAGCAGGGACCACATAATAATTGGGCCGCGGCACCTTCGACGACAGTTCCTCCACCCTCCCCTTATCCGACATCACCTGCGTATCGGACCCCGCTGTCGCTCGCGTATGGAAACTCGTGCTAGACACGGGATCTTCAAACCCAAAGTCCAATTTAACCTGTCTGTCCAAACCATCTCTCCACTTTCCAAAAATCCCAAATTGGTCAAACAGGACCCTAATTGGAATGCGTCTATGTCTGAGAAATTCAATGCTTTGACTAAACAGCACACGTGAGATCTAGTACCTAGACCTGATGGGTGAGTGTGGTTCGTTGTATGTGGCTATTTCGTCATAAATTCAGAGACAATGGAGATCTTGAGAGGTATAAGGCACGTCTTGTGGCTAAAGACATGAATCAATATGAGGGTATTGATTGTGGTGAGACATTCAGCCCGATTGTCAAACCGACTACCATTCACACAGTTTTGAGCATAGCTATGGGCAGACATTGGCTGATACATCAACTTGATGTGAAGAATGTATTTTTACATGGGGACCTGAGAGAGATAGTCTACATACATCAACCGTCTGGGTTCACCCATCCTGCAGTCCCTCACTATGTGTGTCATCTCCGTAAGTCACTATATGGCCTGAAACAGGCTCCCCGTGCGTGGTATGATCGTTTTGTCAGGTATATCTTGCAGATTGGGTTTGTATGCATCAAAAGTGATACATCACTCTTCATTTTTCATCGAGGTCGTAGCATTGCTTACTTATTACTTTACGTGGATGATATTGTTCTTACTACCTCCTCCGATGGGTTGAAAAATGAGATTATTGCCTTGCTTAAGACCGAATTTGCAATGACTGATTTGGAAAAGCTGAGTTATTTCTTGGGATATCAGTGACCAGGTCTGACAACCACATGTTCTTGTGTCAACGTAAGTATGCAGAGGAGATTGTGTACAGGGCTAAGATGGTGAATTGCAAAGTTCTGCCTACTCCAGTTGATTCAAAATCTAAGTTCAGTGCTATGGATGGTACTCCAGTCTTCGATCCTACTCTGTATAGGAGTCTTGCAGGTGCACTTCAGTATCTCACATTTACTAGGCCAGACATTTCTTATGTTGTTCAGCAGGTATGCTTATTTATGCATGCCCCCAGAGAATCACATTTCACTGCCCTTAAGCGTATCATCTGATACATTAAGGGCACACTTGATTATGGTTTGCACCTATACCCCCTCTGCACCAAACAAATTGCTCTCACATACGGATGCAGATTGGGCAGGGTTTCCGGACACGCGATGCTCCACCTCCGGCTTTTGTATTTTTTTAGGGGATAATCTGATTTCGTGGTCTGTCAGCGGCGAGCCACCTATCTCATTCGATGTCGAAGTGATCTGAGCGTTGCAAATGTGGTATTGAGATTTGTTGGCTCGTAAATTTATTGTTAGAACTTTAGTGTCGCTGCGTCGGCATCTATTGTGTCTTGTGATAACATCTACGTAATCTACCTTTCTCACCGGTTCAACGCGTAATGAGCAACGCGTTGATATGGACACACATTTCGTTCGTGAGAAAGTTGCGCTAAACGTGTCGAGTGTTACATGTTCCCTCATCATATCAGTATGCATATATATTTACCAAAGGACTTCCCAGACAGTTGTTTCTTGACTTCAGATCCAGTCTCAGCGTCCGGTCTCCTCCCGCTCCGACTGAGGGTGTGTGTAAACATGTATAGTAGTATAATAATATCTCTACCCATAATTAGAATATTGTGTAAATATAAGTATGATAATACTAGGATTCCTCTTGTATATGGGACTAGAATTCCTCTTGTATATGAGATGAACATTGTACAGTATATATATTGATATTAATGAGAAAGACTCTTTAAGAGAGATTAATATCATCTTACCGTCATCTTTCATTAAAAAAAGTATTCTATCCTAAAGTTGACTTTTCTTTGGACTTTGAATTAGTAACCAAGCCCTAAAACAAATATTCCGGACGTTGATATAAAAAAAACTTTTTTCTTGGGTGCGCCAAGCCTGTGCATCAATGCAACGCATGAGCAACATGCGAGAGTCCAAATAGCAAGCTACCTTGATGGACTATTCCTCTAAAAAATCAAGTTAATACCTCAAAGCTAATAATATTAAAGCTTGCAGGGCTCCCCGCTCCTGGAAATAAGAATCAAGCAACACAAAGCTGATCACATAATGACAAATATTACCCCTGGATGGTCTAGTAGTAGTAATTATGCGAGTGCTATAAATGGGAGAATTTGGTTATTATGGGATGATTCTATCTATTATGTATTTATGTGGATGTTCTTTATGCTGATGCTCAGATGATTCATAGTAGTATCAAAGGAAGAAGAGATGATCTCACTTGTGTTCTAACAGTTATCTATGGCTACAACACTATAGAATTGAGAAGAACTTTGTGAGATAGGATGAATGCTATAGCAGGATCAATCACCCAAGCCTGGCTAATTCTGGGTGACTTTAATGCTATGTTACCTACACAAGATAGACTCTTTGGTAATCCTATCACAAATGCAGAAGTGAAAGATTTTGCAGACTGTGTCCAAGATCTACATCTTAATGAATTGAAATGGAAAGGGGAGTTCTATACTTGGACAAATAGGCAACAAGATGTAGACAGAGTATGTAGCAGACTGGATAGAGCCTTTGGGAATGCAGAGTGGATGATGAAATGGGGCTGTAGAGTATGGCCTTCCAGTGTTCTCAAATCACCTTCCCGTGACACTATATCTCAAGTAGGTCAATTGGAGCTTTAACACACCATTTAGATTCTTTAATATATGGGCAACTCATAAGAACTTTCACCTGCTCTTTACTCAAGTTTGGCAGCAGAGGTATCACAGGAATGCGTCTATCAATAAAAAATGTGTAAAATATAGAAGGGTCGCACTTTTGGTTCCTGAGCTATTTATAATTTTAATTTTAGTTTATATACTAGTGAAGAAGGTAAGATGCTGAAGTGCACCAGCAAGACTCCTATAAAGAGAAGGATCGAGCACATGATCTACGTCATCGGCATTTAGTTTTGACTTCGAGTCGACTGGAGTGGACATGATCTTGCAGTATTTCATTTTAGACTTGTAAACAATTTCTTCGGTATACTTACGCTGGCACGGGAACATTGCATTTTCGGATCTGGTCATTGAAATTTGCAAAAAATAACTCAACTTACCCAAGTCTGTCATAGCAAATTCGAATTTGAGCAGGCTAATGATTTTGTGTTTCAGCACATCATCTAGTGTCATTACCTCGATGAAAAATAAAAAGTGAGTTATCACTTTTGCTGCACACGAACCCGATCTGCATGATGTAAATGGCAAAGCGCTCATACCAAGCCATGGAGGCTTGTTTCAAGTCATAGAGTGACTTTCGAAGACGACAGATATATTGAGGAGTGATGCACAAATCCAAGAGATTGATGCATATATACGGTTTCTTTCAAATCCTCATGTAAGAATGCATTTTTCACATCAAGTTGATGAATTAGTCAGTTCTTTCCCATAACCATGCTCAAAATAGTGTAAATAATAGCTGATTTAACCATTGGATTGAAGGTCTCACCATAATCAACTCTCTCTTGTTGCCCCATGTCATTTGCCACAAGTCTCGCCTTATGGCGTTCAAGCTCACCACCATCTCTGAATTTGTGATGATATAGCCACATGCAATGAATCACATTCACTCCCTCTGTTCTCGGGATAAGATCCTGAGTGCGCTGTGAAGTGAGCGTATTAAATTCCTCACGCATGGTCGTATTCCAATTCAGGAGGTGTGGGTATGGGTATGGGGGTAAGAAAAAAATTCGTATTTTTATAAAAAAATTATAAAAGTAAAAAAAATATAAAATAGAAATTTGAGATTAAGGTAGGGGGAGAGAGGGGTAGGGGGAGGTAAGATAAAATTTCATATTTTTAATATTTTTTTATAAAAGTAACAAAAAATATGAAATATAAATTTGAGGATATGGTGAAGGTGGGGGTAGGTGGGGTTAGGGCGGTAGGGGGAGGTAAGAAAAAAATTCCATATTTTTTATAAAAGTAAACAAAATATGAAATAAAAATTTGAGGATGGGGTGAGGGTGGAGGGGTAGGTGTGGATAGGGGGATAAGAAAAATAATTAATATTTTTATAATTTTTTTATAAAAGTAAAAAAAATAATAGAAATTTGAGATTGGAGTAGAGGCGGGGAGAGGGGTAGGAGGTAAGATAAAATTTCAAAATTTTTATATTTATTTTATAAAAGTAAAAAAAAATATTAAATATAAATTTGACGATGGGGTGGGGGGGAGGTGGTAGTGTGGGTATGGGGTAAGCAAAAAATTCATATTTTTATAATTTTTTTATAAAAGTAAAAAAATATAAAATATAAATTTGAGATTGGGGTAGGGCGGGGAGGGTAGGGTGAAGTTAAGATAAAATTCCATATTTTTAATATTTGTTTTATAAAAGTAACAAAAATATGAAATAGAAATTTGAGGATGGGTGGGGGTAGGTGGGGTTAGTGCGGTAGGGGAAGAAAAAATTCCATATTTTTTATAATAGGAAAAAAATGAAATAGAAATTTGAGGATGGGTGGTGGAGGGGTAGGTGTGGGTAGGCGGGCGGAGGGGGAAGGTAAGAAAAAAAAATATTTTTTATAAATTGTTTATAAAAATAAAAAAATAAAAAATAAAAATTTGAGAATGTGGTAGGGCGGGAGGTGGGGGTATGTAAGAAATTTGAGGGTGGGGTGGAGTGGGTAGGGGGAGGAGGTAAAAAAAAATCATATTTTTAATAATTTTTTTATTAAAGTAAAAAATATGAAATAAAATACTTGGGTAAACAATAGAATAGTAGATGGGTTTACTTTGGACTAATGTAATGTGTTGATTTGGATTGTTTAAGATGAATGTGTTAAGTTGACTAGCCCAAACTTAACCCATTTAATAATATGTCAATGTCCAAACCCATTAAAATCTGAGCGGATTGGACGGCTCAATTGGGCTTGGTTCCAATTTGTCACCCCTAGACTTACTTGAGTTGACTTCAGAATCAATATAAGCAGCAGCACCATTGTAACTAGTATTTCCATTATTCTGATTCACATACTATATTTTTTTAAAAAATCAGGTGGATAACCTATCAACTTATAATAATTCTCCTTAGTATGACCCTTATATTTGCAGAACTCACATATAACACCATAGTTAGGATTGTAAGTCCTCTTAGTATCTTTTGAACCATTCCCACTGTTACTTCCAAAATTGATATTGCCTCCAGTTTTTTAGTATAAAGCCACATAATCCAAACTGTTAGAAGATTGGCTTATGTTCATACCAAGAATCCTAGAGTTTGAGATAAAAGCCTTCTGTCATTCATCACCAACTATCATTATATATGCTTGGTTAACAGTAGAAAGAGGAGTCATCGACAGAATTTGACTCTTAGCTTGAAGATAAGAGTCATTTAAACCCATAAGAAATTGAAACAGCCTAAGTCTTTGCAAGAAAGCCACAAATCCTCTTTATTTTTCACAATTACACTCGGGAGAAGGAACTAGTAACTCAAATTCACCGCACAAATTCTTGAGTGTTGTGTAATAGACTGAGACACTAGATGTCCCTTGACTCAACATAGCAATTTCTTTGTGCATGTTGAAAGTCCTAGATCCATCTACCCTATTAAGATCCAATTCTATTTCGAAAGCTCGTAATATTGGTCCTGATAAACCCCAATTTAATGTTTCGTCCAATGATGCCTACACCTTCAACTCAGTTCCAAAAATCCACACAATCCAACTATGCAGCATAATTACGCGTAAATGAGAACTTCCTCATTAACCTTGAACAATTGGAAGAAGTCAAGTTTTACGACTCAATCAATGATCGATAAATGAGTGATTGAAAGGTCAATATCAGTACACAATAATGTCAATTATCTAATCAAACAAAGAAAAGTTATCTATCTCTATGTGCATTACAAAGTTTAGTCACAATAATATGTTTGTCAAATGCCCAAAATTGGGTATGATACAATGGAGGCATTTGCCTTATCTGTTTGGTGGATTTTCATGAACAAATTGGCATACATAAAACTCTACAAAAACAAATCTGAATTCTACATACCCCTTTAGGGACACAACTTGTTTAGTCAACACAACTGCTTTATCCTCAGCACTTTGTATTTTGCACAATCTCAAGGTCCTCTATCTGTCTCTATTTGGCAAGTGGAACTCCATCAAAATTCACACACTTTCCACAAGTACAAGCTATGTCATGTTGCATTGTATGTTGGTATAAATCCTTTGGCATGCTGGCTCTCCATTTCTAGAGTCATCAGTGATTTTTGCCGTTGGTACCTATTCCTCTTTGCAGCTAATGCTGTTAAGATCAATTTCGGAAGGTGGAGAGGTGAAAAAATTAGTTCATAATCTAGAATAAACAATAGTGCATTGACAATTTAAACTATAATAGAAAGCTATGTTGCTCGGACTCTTAGAAAATGTCGACAGTAGCATGTCGGATCCTTCAAAAGTAGTGCATTTTTTAGGATCCGATACGGTGCGGCAACATTTTTGGAGAGTCTGATCAACATAGATAGAAAGTAAAGTACCTATCATCCACCATATCCAAATGAAAATAGATAATGTCATTTCAAGAAAGTATATCAAGCATCCCTCAAGTTAGTTTCGAAAACTTAGTCCACCATCAATAGCAACAAATTTGATTTGAAAAAGAGGGAGTACTAGATTACTGCATGTTTGACCTCAAAAAAAAGAATGCTACATAAAAATTGTTATATGATAATTTAACAGTGAAGTACTTTCTTCAATGCAGATAAAAAAAGATGCAAAGAAACTATGGAAATTATAGCATGTTGTAATCTACTAAGAAACCACTTACACATCATCTCGTGTGGCAGACCAAAGTCATAATCATTCTGCCTCCTCTTGTAGCAAATGTATGCCACCAAAAGTACCACGCAAATAAATACAAGACATGATATTCCAATTGCGACTTTACCAGCGGTAGAGAGACCATTTTTACTCCAAAATAGTGGGCAATCGGGCAAAGTAGGTCCACCACACAACCCTTTATTACCAGAGAGGCTGTGGAAGCAAAATGCTTTCTGTTAGAAATACAGTGACAAGACTAGTACATGAAGCAATATGCCGTCTAGTAAATACTTTATCAACAGAACAGAAAACACTGGGGACTCCACGATGACAATAATTTTACTGTATTAGATACATTTTCTAAGGACCTAAAGCTTACAGTAACCAGTTTTTTCGTGTTTACATTTTCTAAAAGGAGTTTAGAGGACATTGAATCAAGAGTAGGTGAAACAAGTTTCTTCACCCCTCCCACCCCCCCAAACCCCAGAAGGCACCATTGTGTTATGGTCTTACACTATGTTCAAGAACAATTACTGTAAAATAATATCTACAGCAAACCACGCCATTAATGATTTGCCTACAGTTTAAAAATCTCTCTTCCCAAAATAATAATACTCCCTCTGTCCCAATTTATGTGGCGTGTTTGATGTGACACAAGAAAGAAAAAAAGACTTTTAAAACTTATGGTCCAAAACAAGTCCTAGACATTTGTGTGACTATAAATCATCTCATTAAGGGTAAAATAGGAAGCTTATAGTTAAATTGTTTTTAAATAAGAAAGTATGCATGGGACGAACTAAAAAGGGAAGTATGACACATAAACTAAGATAGAGGAAGTACTGTCTTTTCCACGTAGAATTTATTCCTTTATATGTTGCCAAACTGGAAACAGAATTCCAACTTTAGCAATAATGAAGGGTCAAGTTTGATTAATCATCTGAACTTGTTCACTCCTCATGGACTCAGATTAAAAACTTCAGTAATTCCGTCGGTTTTATAAGTCCTAAAACATTTGATTAACTTTCTTTCCGTTTATTCGCTGTTACAACTTTCAAGAATTCAACTTAACCCCTTTGATAGGAAAAATAAATTTTTCCTATCAAGCAACTCTATGAAGAAACTCCAACAGTAACTCCTTTTTCATATATAATTTAACTCTAACAGAAACTATGTATAACTGGATTGTTAAAATTTCCTAAATACTCAAACAGTGTTACATAAATATAAGAGACGGATAGAATTCCATCTCCCCAAAATTAAGACAATTATAAAGGCGTAGTTGAGGCTCACCTTGAGGCATGACTTTGGTAAAATGTCTTGTGCCGCCTAGTAAGAGAGGATAAAACTCCCCCAAGGTAGTCCACCTTTAAAAGTTTTTAAGTAAGCATACCACCTTTCTCTAGTGTGTTTGTTTGGAACTCAAATTTAATCTTTTTGCTCTTAAATTTTATAAGTCATTTGGTCATTAATCGTAATTTATCGTTCATTATTAAAAGAAAGGCATGCCTGCAGCAAAAGCACTAATTGTGAAGAATAGCCATACTGGCCATCTCTCAACCTCCTCTCCCTTCTTTCTGACCTTTCAAACCAGAAGTCTTCCATTTCCTAAATAATTTTTTCTGCTTTCTCCATTTTTCCCTCCTCTTAATTTCTAAATAATGTTTATAGTTTATCTATTAAGAAAAACTAGGTCTAAAGGCACTCGCACAGCTTGAGGCATATGGCTCATTTGCTGATAAGAGAACCCCTCAGCTTAGCTTTTGCTTTGCAGTCTGGATTTTTAAAGCTGGGTAATAACAACAATATGCCTCACTCTCAAACAAATTGGGGTCGGCTATATGAATCCTCGATGACCATGTTTCTCTGTTTAAAATAAGGTAACATGTCCGGAAATAAATTGACAATTATGAATGCATGAGGATAGACTATCAACTAGACTGCATATCTGCATATGGCTCATTTGCTGATAAGAGAACCCCTCAGCTTAGCTTTTGCTTTGCAGTCTGGATTTTTAAAGCTGGGTAATAACAACAATATGCCTCACTCTCAAACAAATTGGGGTCGGCTATATGAATCCTCGATGACCATGTTTCTCTGTTTAAAATAAGGTAACATGTCCGGAAATAAATTGACAATTATGAATGCATGAGGATAGACTATCAACTAGACTTAACAAATGCCAACCACAGAGTTATTTCATTCAGAACATTACAAACTTTGATGCAACATTAGCCAATCGACAAAATCCTACCATTAACCTATAAAGTGAAAGATGTTAGTACCTCTTTGGTGTGAGGACAAGCATGTACCTGGTTTGTAAAGATTCGGGATTACGTTAAGTTCTGAGTTATATACACTGCTTAATTGTATGATTACAGTTTCTGATGTACTCGTCTACATATTTTATGCATTGATGCATACATTGATTATGAGCAAGATAGTTGTACAATCATATTGCACCTTTTTCACAACCCCGGTGTTCGAGTCAGCTTGTGCGCACCTCGACTAATTCTATGCCGTACCTACTACCTCCCACCAGCACAGTCAAGGGGTAACTCTGTCTACCAACTTTGGACAGATAAAAAAAATCACTCCATTTCAATATCTTTTCTCTCATGTTTGATAGCTTCTACAAAGTCATATTGTTCTGTGTTCACTTTATATAGCTTCTGTAGTTTGCTTATATTGTATCCCTAAGGCTTTCCCACTTATATCCCTTTCATTTTTTTAGGCTAAATGATATAAATATCCTTTCTAATTTTGGACTATTATATTTTCTCTACCTAAAATAACATTCATTCTCAAATGTGGTTACCATCTTTCCCGGAGCATCAAACAACTGCAGATAGCTGTTTGTGCATATCTTGCTTGAAGTCCAAAGTAACCTCCTCAGTAGGATAGTTTCCCCATAATACTTTGATTGACGTGACACTCTTCAATCTGAACTTGCGAATTTCTCTATGACTTAATGAGACCTCATAGGACAAGTCCCCATCTACCAAAACTGACTGACCGGGATACACGTGAGTGGAATCGCATATGTACTTCCTAAGCATAGACACATGCGAAACAGGGTGTCCAACTGACAACTCTACTCTAGTGGCAAAGCAAGTCTATAAGACACTACACCGAGCTGTTTCAGTATCTCATGCGGGTAAATAAAGACACACGAAAAATAGGATATCCAGCTGACAACTCTAATGGCAAAGCAAGTCTATAAGCCACTGCACCAACCCGTTTCAATATCTCAATGAAGGTAAATAAACCTTGGGCTAAGTCCCCTTTCATGTGTGAAACATCCATAAACACACGGTCATCTACGCTGAAATCCAAGTCACGACTCAGTTTGTCCGAAACCATGAATTCCAACTCACGACTCAGTATATCCGAATAGGAATTCTATCTACGCTTAAGTTGTTTAAGCCGCACTGGGGTCACTTTCACCTTTCCTATGCATGTTGAACCAAATCTGAATCAAAGAATTGTCACCCCGGGTTTGAACCAACTATCTGGAGAATGACATCGTCTATAAAAAGCCTCAAAGGCGCTATTTGAATACTGGACTAATAGTTGTTATTGTAAGTGAATTTTGCAAAGGCAGCTAATAGTTCAAATGACCACCAAATGTTCTTAACCTATCCTCGAGTAAAATCCGCCACAAACTTGGTGGCCGGTTATGTGAATGCTAGCGCCGTAGCCTCATGTACAGTGTCTTGAAGGAACCATCACCAGTTTTTCCCACAGAACGGAGTTACTTTTATTGGTCAGGAAACAAAGGCAAACTCAAATTTAAAACCATTTTTGCCATAAGGTATTTTTAACAACCTAAACTAGAAATTAACAGAGGGAAGCATCTAAATTCATGCACTAATAACATGACACTCTTCATCGAACCAGTCTTGTTTTTCAAGTTGAAGCAGTCAAAAATTAAAAATCTACTGAAGGAAGAACGTTAGCCAGAAATCAGAGAATGTCATACTCAATAGCTCCACCATGGACCCCAATGGAAAGAAGTTCCTCTGGCACTTGACCTTCTAGTTCATTACCATTCAAGAATCTGAGTAAATTACGGTGCAACTGTTAGAACTAAGTAGAAGGTTACTAGAACAAGATAGATTTCTAACACAAATAGACAATCATGAAATAACAACTGTTATCTCACAAAAAAGTGAAGTTATGCAATGACAAATCCATGAAAATATTACTGAGAACAAGAATGAAGCTTACACAATCTGCAAGGTGGAAGAGGCTAGACTATCTGGTAAGGATCCAGTAAACTTGTTATTTGACAAATCCCTGCACAAAAATCAAATGATGAATTTGAAGCTTCAAGTACCAAGAACATAATGGCAAACCAGTTTGACAAAAGGGGTTAGCTCTTCAAAAGAGAAAAAGATGGTGGAGTACTGCCAATATATCCTAAACTAGAGATAATGAGGAGAATATCAATAATAGAGGAGAGTTTTAGGAAAATTGGAGCAAAAAGCACTTCAATAAGACATAGCTGGGAGGGGTTCAAACTTCAGGCTTTAGAAAGTGACATTGTTACCAAATCTTCAAGCTAAGACCTAAGGATTAAGGACCTTATCTCTAAAAAAAAGCCTGAGGAATAAAAGGAATTTACAAGAGGTAAGTTGTTAAGCTAGTAACAACTGAATGGATCAGAAAAATCTGGTAGGATCCACGTATGCAGGACTCCAATAACATTCAACAATTTATATGTCGGACTTGATAAATCTCATAGTTATCATATGCAAAACAGCAGACTATTTCAAGCAAACAAAGATATGAACAAGAACACAGTGCTGATATCTGGTCTTACAGTTTCACAAGAGACTTCTGACCCAATCCCCACGGTAGAGAACCTCTTAAAGAATTAGAACTTAAGTTCCTGCAAGGTAAAAAAGTAAGAGAAGGTAAAATGATTACTTGCAAAGACCAAATTAGCACCGGTAACAAACAGTAAAAGTGCATAAAAGAAATTGGTGCAACTGAAATAATACAATCAAAAGAATTATTCATCAGGACACCATAATGAGTATAAGCAAATACTAGTATGTTTTCATTGTGTAACTATTTTTGTCGAACGCCTATTTAATCATTTTATTAGGACCAGGAAGTGAGTAATCTAGATACTATACAGGAGTAACAACATGTGAAATTCAGGTATATAAGAGATAAATTGAGGTAGAAATTGAAAGTTGATACTTACAAGCTTACCAAATTAGACAAGAGCCCAATTTGGTCACTGATATATCCCTTTAAGCCTTGGCTTCCAAGATCTCTGAAAGGTAAGAACTAAAAGAATCAAGAAAGATATACACATGTGATGCTTTAGTTATCACCATGAAGGAAGAATGCTACTTAGAGAAGCTAGAGCTGTGGAAATTCACACTTTTACGTCCCAACAAGATGGCTTTGTTTCTCAATCTTCTACATAAGGTTTCTAGCTCGTCCTAATGTTCCCGACACAAACAACCACTTTATTAGCTTAGAACCACATGTTAGTATGTGCCCCGTATCAAATTATGCAATGGACCAAGATAGCAGTAAAATTATGACCTCAATCAAGATATTCAAACATCCCAAGAAGGGCTCACATATTCTCCAGTCGTCATTTAACCTAAATGTATCCAAGTACGGCAGACAGAAAAAGAACACTCACATCTGGGAGATCACAAGCGATCCGTTCTTAGTGTTATGACATGTAACACCTTCCCAAGCATCCCAAGTAGTAGGAGCACAAGGGTCACCATTCCATCCCATTCTATCTGGAACTCTAAGCGACTCCTTCAATGCTTTCATAGCAACAACTGCAAACACATGTAAAAACAACAAGTTCAAATTTTGCCAAAGGAATTTCCACAACTAAGGGGTCATTTGGTTGCTGATGTGAGAGGACTTATTTATGTATTAAAATTAGCATAACTTTATACATTGTTTGGGTACAAAAATGGGGAAGAAGATCTCCACATAGAATCTAGCATAAACTATACAATGTTTGGTTGGTTTTTCCTCTTTCCCACATAAAACATAACATTTCTAATACAATGTTTGGTTAATGCTTTTATTTTCCGCATAACTAATACATGTATAAGTTATGAGAAACGTATGTATTACTTTATAGAGGATATAAAATACTCCCTTTGGTCCATTTCTTGTTATGTTTTCCTTTTGCACGCCCCTTAAGAAACATTAACGAAAACGGTAAATTGACTAAATTATCCCTATTTATTCTTTGATCTCAATTTAATTCTAGTCTATTGTTCACCACATTAATCTCTCCATATTTATTGAGCAAGGGTAAAGATGGAAAAAATACTTAATTATATCTTGGTTTCTAAAGTGACAACTATTTTGGACCATCTATTTTCAGTAAGGACGACAAGTAAAATGGACCGGAGGTAGTAGAATAACTAATACATGAATAACTAAATCCTGCATAACTAAACAGTAAACACTACATAACTAATTCATGCATTACTAACACTTGCATAACTCTAACCAGCAACCAAACGACCCCTTAACCCTTAACTGAATTACCAATAACACACAACTACAACGAATTCTCGAAAATAAACTAAATTTCGGTATATACCTTGTTGAGGAAGAGTTTTGAGATCAGCCGGAATAATCGCATAATTCTCGAGCCCACAAATCACAGGTGCGCCCACAATTGGCTCAAGCCTCACACTCAACTCATTACTAGTCAAATTCTTAACAACATACTTAAAATCATAAGCTGCAAAACTCCCAACTTCCTTATAAATATCAACTCTACTCACACTTTCACCATTCACTACCACATCAAACACCCTTTTACCTGCTTTATTCACACTTACATCAATTTCAGAAAAATGAAACCATAACAAATAATCCAATTTCGCGTCCACCTGTAAATTATACTCCAAATATTCACCCCCTTCACCAATTACAGTAACTGCAGATTGATACAATTTCAATGGAAAATAATTAGGTGCTTTATCTACATTTACCACATTTCTAATAGCAGTAATAGATTTAATTTTCCCTCCATTTATCCTCCCCGAAACCCTAAAATCCATATCCGATTGCCACGACCGGGCAAACCGATCCGTATCATTTGTAAAACCGGGTCCCCATTGACCCGACCCGCTAGAAAATCTACCATAATTAACTAAAATTGAAGTATCATTAACTAAATAACTAGATGGATCAATTTGGGTAATTTCCAAAGAAGCAATAACAGGTGAATCAGTAGCAATACTGTAAAAACAAATATCAGCCACGTCATCATTTACAGTAAAAAACAGATCAGCGTACGCGCCACCGCGTGAGATGGTTTCATGCCAAGGTGATCTCCATTGAAAGACGATATTACCCTCAACGGAAACGTCAAATGACGGGGTATGTGATTTACCGTCATAATTATCGTAGACAGTAAATGTACGGAGCTGGTAACGTCCTAAGGGTAAATTGGGAATTACGTAGCAGTTTTTTTTACCGGATGAGATGGGGAAGTAACGGAGGGTTTTTTCTTGTGAGTGATGGAAGTGAAGAGGTTCGGAGACAACGGAAATAGCGCCGTTAGTGAAGTAACGGTCGGATAGCCATGTAGTGTTGAAGATATCAGTTGAATTTGAAAGAGAGCCACAATCTATATGTAGGGAGTAATCTGTAAAAAAAATGGGAAATAGTAGCTAGTTAGTTAAAAAGAGAGTTGGAATAAAAGTGCAAAATAAATAAAATGAAGATGAAGGAAGTGCTAATAATGTAATTATGGTTACTTACTGTAAGGATAGTGAGTAGAATAAGAAGAAGGGAGAAAGAAGATGATGATGAAGAAGAAGGGGAAAGGAGACATGGTGTAATAGGGAAGAGAGAGATAATGTTGGTTTTTTTGTACATAAGAAAGCTATGGTGATTGCATGGGGGTTGGGTTGTAAGAGAGTATATATGAATGAATTGAAGAAGAGTGGTATTGCTGATGAAATTAAGCCAAGATTGATGCTTTGATTTTCTTGACTTTGGGGGACTAGAAGTGGAATGTAAACTAGGGGGTGGGATGGGGTAGGATAGAGAACAAGGGTGTCTGATTAATTTTGATTCTGCCATACTGACTATCAGTCTAACTTTTTGTTTTTCCCTAAGCTGAGTATTTTTTCGAAAACGGCCGTTTTACCTTTGCTTTATTTATTAAGATAAAGCTAAGATCGGAGTACACTTTACGGATTTCACTTATATGTTGTTGTACTAGGACTCTAGGAGTATTCCTAGATTTGTAGTACTATTATTCTTTTCTTTTTTTTTTGATAATCCGTGCCTGGGTGGCGCTTAAGACTCATATCGCTAAGTACTGCGCACAAATCGTACTATGCTTCTGGAGGCGAATGGAACCCGTTCTTAGCCGCCACCGTCAGGTAAATCGCGGGATGTGCGCCCCGCATTCAGTGTCTGATCGTCACCAACGGATCAATGCTACAAGATCTGATCCTCCAACAGGGATTGTCTGAGGGAGTATCAAACTCACACTGCAACATGCCCGCGCGATTAAGCTATCAGGCTTTAATACGAGGCATATGCTCCGGAGAACGTATCCGCCGAGAATCGAACTTGTGATCCTAAGGCCACAAATTTGATTAATGACCGGGCCACTATCTTTGGATTATTTCTTTTTTATTCTTGTTGTTACGATTTGTTACTATAATTGAATTTGTTGTTATTGTTGCATTACCTAGCCTGTTTATTAAGGAGTGAGCATTTTCTTTTTCTTTTTTTATTCTTGAAGCTTGTATTTGACACCCTTGATAAATGGCAGAAAGATTCTCATCCATACCAACCACATCTATTTGTGGTGTATATTTATAACTTAGAGTTGAAATTTGAATTTATTTATGAATGAGTTTTTGAGTACTTAATCATTTCTGGACTTTTGGTGTGGTTAAACTCAGTGATATTTTAAAGTTATGTCATCATCTTATTTTAAACCTTATTCAAATTGTCGGAGTTTTATTTTTAAAGTAATCTACGAATCATGTGAATATCTACGGCAGATGAAATTTGGTATGAAATAAATTTAGGGACATGAATCTTCTTTCTTCATCGGTAGACTAATAGAGGGATTTAAAGAGGTTAAAGGATTGAATAATTTGGGGTTTTAATATATTCAAAGTGGATCCAAATTGTTACCACCATGAAATTCACCATGTTGAAAATTGGGATAGAATGTATGAGATATCAAAATAAAAGAGTCAGATATGGCTTTGCTTGACATTTTGAACAAAAAAAAAAATTAAACCAAGCTTGTTGGTAATCTCAATAATTAAATGGAATATCAAAGAACTGAGTATTTTTGTAGGTATCAAAAAAATTAAGAAATTGAGAGAGGTCATTTCCCCAATCACTTGGGGAAATTACTATAACTATTTTGCAAGTGGAGTACAAGGGATCCTTGTTATCTTTATAAAAAATATTTTTTATTATAGCTAATCCTGATACTTCTATAGCCTCGTAAAAATAGGGGGGTTTTGAGGATATCCCATGGTTTATAAAATAATCTTAGTCCAAAAAAATTTTGTATTGCCATAAAAGTATCTTTATCAAAAAAACTTTTTTCAATAGTCACAATGTTTTGAAAGAAGGGTTTTATAAAAAATTTAGAAATGGGTTTTTTATAACTTGTGGTACCACAAATTGGAAATTTGAAAAGTGTTTTTAAATATTCTTCTTTCTCTATTTTAACAAAACTTTGAGAGGGTTTAACCTCTCTTGAAGTCTGGATAATTTCTATTTAGGAATTTGTAATTGCATCAATGTCTCCTGTAGCTCTGGAGATTTGACAAGGAGTTGTAAAAGGCTTTCAATAGTCGTCTCCTGACCGTGATTTTCTGATGTGGTGTTTTTGTGTTCTTTTTCCTCTTTCATAACAACAGCATACCATGTCTTGGGTTTTTCAGCAGGAGTTTGAGCAGGGATTTTATCTTTTTTCTTCTTTGGAGGGTTTTTTAGGCATTTCTTCTATTTTGGAGGAATTCACGGGTTAAGAAATCTGGAATAGAATTTGTTTCTCCTTTAATATATTCAATATCGAAATAAAAAATGTTAAGAATTGCTTGTCATCGTGCAAAAATCTGTTTTGATGTAAGATTTTGAACATCTTTTTGTAAAACTTCTTTGGCACTTTTGCAATCAATTATGAGTAAAAAAAATTGATTTAGTAAATCACTTTAAAAAATTTGTATGCATAAAACAATGCTCAAATTTTCATTTTTAATGGTAGAATAATTTTTCCGAATGTCATTCCAATGGGCAGAAGTATATTGGACTATACATTTTCTCCCCTTCTGATTTCTGCTTCAAGATACCCCCATATCCTAAGTCGGAGGTTTTGTCTCTACTATTTTAGGTAGTTGAGGGTCTGCTATATGAAGACACGGAATTTCTAGCACTTGCCTTTTAATCTTCTGGACATAGATAGTATGGTTATCGGTACATGGAGCAGGGTTTTTCTTTAGTTTATCATGAAGTGATTTTGCCATTCTATCTATCTCTGAAAAAAAATCTAAAACATAATTTAAACTTCCTAAGAATCTTTGTAATTGAGTTTTTCAAGGATTTTATCAGAAAATTTATTTGTGAATTTATATAGGGGTGATCGTACCCTAGGATATATAATGTCCTAGAAATCTTATCTTAATTTGAAATAGACTCATTTTTTATTTGAAAACTATCAAACCACTTTTCTTTGTAACATAAAGGAAGGTTTTAAGATGTTTGAAGTGTTCTTCTATCAAATTAGATGTTTGAAGTGTTCTTCTATCAAATTTGAGAAGATTAAAACATCATCAATATAAAATATACAGAATTTGGAATAATCATTAAAGGTATCATTCATTAGTCGCTGGAATTCTGAAGGGACATTTTTTAAACCAAAAGGCATTACATTCCACTCATATTGTCTAAGGGGGACCATAAAAGCGATTTTATAACGATCTTTTGTAGAAATTTGAACTTGCCAAAAAATCGGATTCCATATCAAACTTTGAGAATATTAAAGCAGAATGCAATTTTTGAATAAATCCTTTTTATTTGGGATTGGATATCTAATCCATTATAGGGTTGTCTTTAAAGGTTCATAATTAATTACTAATCTAGAAATTCCTCTTTCTATTTCGGAATTTTTGTTTACATAGAAAGTAGCACAACTCCAAGGGGATCTAGATTTGAAAATTATGTTTGTGTTTTCAAGATCTTGAATTTCTTTCCTGCAATGTTCTTCAAGATTACTATTCATTTGGATCGGCCTAGCTTTTGTTAGATTTTGTCTGTCGTCAAAATCTTTTTCATAAGGCAGATCTACGATATGTTTTTTCTATAAAAATCAAATTCTCAATCCGTCTTTCAATATATTTACATCCATTTATAATGTAATTGTAAAGAATGTTTGGGATGAGAATTTTCCAAGTCCATATAAGAAGTCTATATTTTTATTTCATATTCGATGTGAGACTCTTAACAGTAATGGATGGAGCTAAAATGTTTTAAAAATAAAGAATTATACATATGCATGTAAATTGGTTTCTCTAATGGAGTCAAGTATATGTTTTACGTGGATCCAAGGTAGTAAGTAATAGAGTAGTTGAAATTAGTAAGTGCAAACATTTGTTATGAATAAACTAACCTAAATATTTACTAATGGCTTTCACTAGTATGCTATACACCTATGGCCGTAGATGAGTTAATTTCTACTACTACAAGGCACTAAGAATATGCTTACGTGGATCAGAGGTAAAAATTAAATTATGGTAGTTGGAATTAGTAATTAAAATATTTATTATGATAAACAATTTATGTTGAAGCATAACTTGATAAAAATACATAACTAATTTTGATAAAGATAGTGAAAAACTTAGTAGTAGTAACTGAACTTGTGACAAATAAGATAAGTTGTGATGGAGTGATAAATATCATTTCATTTTTATTTAAATTTTTTTAATTTTGAGCATGAAATAGTTTATTAAAGAGTATTTATTCTTCATTATATGAAGAGTCTCACATCGAAAAATAGAATGAAAACATGAACTTCTTATATGGATTTGGATAATTTTCACTGTAGCTATTTTTGGGGTTTGAATTAGACCCAAGATCTATTCTTTACGTGGTATGATTTTTTTTCGGAAGTAAATCATAATTTAGTGAAAATTTCAATATGAGTAGGGGACCCCAAAATTGAATTTGTGAGAAGTTGATGAGTAATAGATGAATAAATGATTAACGTGCAAGAAATTAAGTGGGAGGTGGATCATTAATGCTATGAAAGTAGGAGTTAGGAGAAGAGTTCACTGTATTCTTTTCCCAAATGTGCAAAAAGTAACAAATGAACTGGTCCAAAAGTGAAAATTATTGCATCTATTTCATAGTTAGATTGGATGATAGTGATATTCACCTAATGGTAGTATGGCTGTTTATGTCGTTAGCTATATAAATTTTGTTTTATCCTCCTAATGGGTTGTTTGGTTCAAATAAGACTATTCCAATTACTATTACTCTTTAGTAATAATTTTAGGATTATAATTCCCACTCTATATGGGATAAATAAATATTTCAAGATTATGATATAAATTTTATCTTGGTTTTTAATACCCGTAATCAAAACATTGAACAAATGTAAACCCAATTTTATGTTGGGATAACGCCCTAAATCGTTGTAACCAAACGGCCCCTAAGGGATGATATGATTTGTTGGAAATTTACTAAACGTGAAATAAAGTTTATCCTATTAATTATAACTCGAACAATTAGGGCTCCGCACGTCGGAAATATGATTTCCACACACGTGCACATAAAGTGCCAAGGATCGTAATTTCCTTAATGGAAGAGATATTGGTACGTATACGAATTGTTTGAGACGTAAGATAATAGATGGTTATTGGTCAAATGACAATGGTTTCACGTTGGTAAATGAAGGGAAGACGTGTACAATGTGTAAAAGATGAAACGAAGTGCAAAATGCAATGGCGCTGTATCACCGCTGCCTCAGGGTCGCAGAACGCATGACGCTTGCATCGTTGAAAAGAACTAAATCGATTTTGGGCTGACTTTGGAGCATTAATTCTCCATTATTTTGGCTCATGAATTTAGCCATTATTTGGTTGAATTATAACTCCATATTCAAGGCCATTATATGGTATTTATTGGCCATTACTTGGCTATGTGGAAGGTCATCTTCTCCACACATAAAATGGAGCATTGGGCTCATTTGCAAAACATACTACACTTAAACAATTTCAAAAATTGTCTTCCTCTCTTGCAATCTTCAAACACTCTAAGATCTTTCTTCCTAAAGCGAACACTAAAGTCTCCTTTGCTCTTTCGTTTGATTGTTGTTTTATCTTGGGAGATAAGTTGTCAGTACACCGTTGAAAGGAATACACGAGGTAATATTATCTTAAGGATAGATTAAAAAATCAATCGATTCAGCAAGCCAATTACTTGTTCATTTCCAGATTTCTTACATACTTCTTGTTGTTGTTACATTTTCCATTTCCTTGTTACTACACCTTTTGTTCTCACAAGCTTAAGATAATATTCGTTGTTTCAACATCAACATGACTGGACAAGATCAATTCAACCAATTCAACGCTGAAAGTCCCACAAATGTTCAAGGCAATCCAAATGCCTTCACCACGACTACTGAAGGCGACTGCCTTCAACACTACTGATCATGGCATTCCAATTGTCTTCCAAACTGCTGGTTTTGGCACAACTAGTGTCAACACTGGTTTTGGCACAACCAATGACTCCACTTCTGCTCCGGGCAATTATAGTGCCTATGCTACTGCCCAAGGCGTACAAAATGCGTATACTCCTGTTAGAGGCGTTCTCAATGTCTTTGCAACTGCTCAAGGGGGTGTCACTGCCCCTACACCCGCTGGTTTTCACCATGAGCGTCCTGAAAAGTTCATGGGTGCTCACTTTAAGCGATGGTAGCAAAAGATGACGGTTATGAGAATGTCACATTTCCTAACCGAAGATCCTCCACTAGGTGGGGAAGACGTGGACCCTCAGTCAAAAGATTTGACGGGAGGGGGCCAAGGTAATCATGTCGCTGACGACATGAGGATGGTTTGCGAAGCATGGAAACATAGTTATTTCATGTGCTATATTTTAAACAGTTTGTCTGATCCTCTCTGCATGGTATATTGTACCGTTGAAATTGCCAAGCAGTTGTGGGACAAACTTCAGAAGAAATACAACACCCAAGATGCGGGTAGTAAGAAGTTCATCATTGAGTTCCTGAAATTTCAAATGGTGGACAACAAAAGTGTATCATCGCAAGTCCAGGAATTTCAAATGATTCTACATCACCTGGATTTGGAAGGATTAAATTCCAATGCGCAATTCTTGGTTGGGGCATTGATCGAGAAGTTGTCTCTATCGTGGACTGAGTTTATGAACTATTTGAAACTCAAAACGAATGAGATGACCTTAGACGAACTTATTGTCAAACTCCAGATTCAGGAGGATAATAAGAAGTCCATGGGGAAACAACCCGCTGAGGCTAAGGCGAACCTGACGGAAGTCAAAGAGACTCAAGCAAAAAACGGAAGTTCTAGAAGGTAGGTAAGACCCAAACAACTGAAAAGTTCAAGGGAAATTGTAACCATTGTGGTATAGTTGGTCACATGGCCAAAGACTGCCACAAGCTCAAACGTGAGAGTAAAGAGAAGACCAAGGCTAACATCGTCGAAGACACGCTCGTAGACGATATGATCGAGGAGTTCTCAGCGGTGGTTCTTGAAGCAAACCTCGTTGAGAATCTGGTGCAGTGGTGGTTGGACACAGGTGCCACCCGTCACATATGTTCCAATAAAGAAGCCTTCTCCACTTATACATCAGTCACAAACAATAAGTTGTTCATGGGAAACAATTCTTCTTCAGAGGTGTTGGGGATAGGAAAGATGATCCTAAAGATGACGTCCGGGAAGGAGCTGACTTTGAAGGAAGTGATGCATGTCCCAAAAATTCGAAAAAATTTAATTTCTGGACCCGTGTTAGTAAACGTTGGTTTTAGGCTAGCGTTAAAAGCTAACAAATTTGTAATCACTAAAAAGGGAACATTTGTAAGAAGAGGATTCGTCTGTGAATGCCTCTTTAAGGTTAATATTGCACCTGTAATGCCTTCTGTTTCAACTATCAATAAAATTGAGTCTTCTACTTACTTGATTGAGTCATCTAATTTATGGCATCTTAGATTAGGACATGTTAACTATTAATCTATCCAAAGATTGGTAAATTTGGAATTATTACCGTCTATTGACATAAACCCTCAACGTAAGTGTGAGGAGTGCGTAGAGGCAAAACTTTCCAAGAATCCCTTTAGATCCCTCGAAAGGGAAACCGCTCCTCTAGAACTCATACACACTAATATATGTGATTTGAAGTTCGCTCAAACAAGAGGGGGGAACAAGTACATTCTGACTTTCATAGATGATGGCACAAGGTTTTGTTACCTTTACTTATGTTGAGTGTATTTTATACACTCTTTTGAGTTCTTTTTAGTTAAGTATTTTCCTCTTTTCGTTTGTGTTTAGTGTAGTATTAGGGTTGTTTTCTGTATTTTGAGTCACAGCGGTCCTGAAATACAAAATTGAGGATGAAATTACACAAGCACAGCCCAAGAAATTAAGCATAAGAGTTTCCGAGAAGAATAGTAAAAATCAGGCAAATTCTGGACGAAACAGGGTCGAGGGCCGCAGCCCAAGGCTTGAAGAGTCGCGGCGCATGCTAAGCCGAGACCGAAAGAATTAAGGTTGGGGCGTAAAAATTCCGTGAAAAATCACATAGCGGCAAAGAAGACCGCGCCGATGCGCGTATTTTCGAGAAAAGGTCGATTTTTCAGAAGGGTAAAAGGGTCCGGAACGAGGTTTTTTTAAGATATAAAAACCCTGAAACCCTGTCTTTATAACGGACTATATATCATACTTTGGAGAGGCAAGACACAATTGGAGACACTTGTTCAAGTTCTTTTTATTTCCCTTATTTTTATTTCAGTTTATGTTGGATTTTATATTAGTTCTTAGCATGACAATGTCTAGGAGCTAATCTCTTATTTAGGGTATTCCGTCGAATCGCTTGAAACTCTTTCATACAGTTAATGCATAGTTATTGATTTCTTCTTCAGCTTTATTAAGATCTGTTCAATATTGTATTGATTGCTTGATAATTAACTGGTCATTAATTGTCATCACTTATATGATTTCGAATCAAAAGTCTGAAAGGTGAGAGTTGAATATGATGTAGTTGTCTAAACATAAGTTAAAATCGCGGACGAAAGTACCCCGATAGTTGTGTAGTATTTAAAGTTATTGTTCTTAATCTTTCTATGTGGTAAAATCTATCATAGAAATATAGAAGGTTTCTGCATAAGGTTGAGTTTTTATATGTCCTAACCGGAATATAAGACAGATTAGTTAACATGCTATCTTACTAAGAAGAAGAATCATTGGTAATGCATTAACAAGTGAAAGAGTGGATAGTTGAGGAGATTGGAAGTCCTATTTCCTTCATAACTGTTTTAAACTCGAAGTATTATCATCATTAGTTTATTTTCTGCACTTTACTTTAATTGTAGTTCTTAATTTAAAATCTCAAACAAAAGAATGTTAACCAAATAGATACCATAAATTAGATATTCGGTACTTGACAAACCAGTCTCTGTGGATGATAACTCGGTCTTACAGACTATATTACTTGAGCGATACGTACACTTTCGTTAGCGCACTGAAATATCGAACATGTTTTTGGCGTCGTTGTCGTGGATTGGTGTACTATCAATATCGAATTATCTATTCTTATTTCTAATTTGGTTTTTATTTTCTGTCTTTTTATTATTTTTATTTTAGAACATTTTGTCGTGATCTGTTTGCTTGTTTTTGATCAATTTTAGGAAATTCATTTATGCGAAGTAGGAGAGGAGCAGACACTCCTATCCCTTTTAAACCTGAAATTGAAAGATTGTGCAGACATAACAGAAAAGAGAAAAGGATCTCTGATTCATTAGCGATGGCAGATCAGCAGAATCAAAATGAGGTGAATGATGAGTTACCGACTGTCAGGAGACAAATCCCGCATCTTGCAGAGAGGAGCTTAAGGGACTATGTGTTGCCTACACATACAGGGGTGCAGACTTGCATCATGCTTCCAGTTGTGGAGGCTAATAATTTTGAAATCAAACCAGCAATCTTGCACATGGTTCAAGGCTCAGTTCAGTTTAGGAGATTACCGTCTGAAGACCCCCATATGCATCTAGCAAATTTCCTGGAGTTGTATGCCACATTTAAATACAATGGCGTTACTGATGATGCCATTCGACTGAGGCTTTTTCCCTTATCACTCAGGGATCGAGCAAAGAGCTTGTTGAACTCCTTGCAGGCGAACTCCATTACCACATAGCAAGACTTGACCCAGAAGTTTCTTGCCAAATTCTTCCCTCCATCCAAAGAAACAAAGCTCAGAGGAGAGCTTAATAATTTTTATCAGACAGGGAGAGAATCACTATATGATGCATGAGAGCGGTTTAAAGACTTGCAGAGGAAGTGCCCGCATCATGAGATTGAGAAGTGGATGTTGGTCCACATATTTTATAATGGGTTGTGTGGTACGACTCGTACCATTATTGATGTTGCAGCAGGAAGAACGTTCATGAGCAAAAGTGTCAATGAGACACATGATTTATTAGAAGACATTTCCACCAACAACCATCAGTGGTCAGACGAGAGAGCAATGAACAACAGAAAAGTGGTTGGAGTTCATGAGTTGGATGTTATCATTGCATTGAATGTGCAGGTTGTCACTTTGACAAAGTAGATGCAGCAGAATAATATGTCTGTGAATGCTGTTCAAACACCAGTGAGTTGTGAGATTTTTGGGGATCCTCATTCTTTCGATAGATGCACAACAGTGGATCCAAATAATGTGCCCATGTAGCAGGTTCAGGCAGTTGGGAATTTTCAAATGCCCTACAACAATGCATTCTCCAACACATATAATCAGGGGTGGAGAAATCACCCCAACTTTTCATGGAAGAATGACCAAGGGCAGCAACCATAATTTCAGGCCTCATCCACACAGCAGCTCAGCCCACCAGCCCCACAAAAGAAGCCAGATGAAGTGAAAGAAGCATTGTTGACCTTGGCCAACTCTCAGACTCAATTCATGGCGAAAACCAGGTCCTCACTTTCATCCTTGGCCAATACCCGGACAAAATTTATGGCAGAGACTAGGTCATCCATCAGGAATTTGGAAACACAGGTGAGACAGCTGGCGCACACGCTGAATGACAGACCTCAGGGGACTCTCCCTAGTAACACAGTGATAAACCCAAGAGAGCAATGTCAGGAAATCAACTTGAGGAGTGGGAATCAGTTAGAGCTGGTTGCACTCCAATCAGTGGTGGAAAAGGAGAAAGAGTTTGAGAAGATCGTTGATGCAAAAAAAAGAGGGGGTTACTGATGACCGCCCTGTATTAGAGAAGGCTCCCCCAGTAGTCATGAAGGATTATATAGACAAAATTCCTTACCCTCAAAGACTGTAGGAGAAGTCTCTGGATAAGCAGTTTTCAAAATTCTTAGAGGTATTCAAAAGATGCATATCAATCTTCATTTTATTGAATCCTTGAAGTAAATGTCAGTATATGTGAAGTTCATGAAAGACATCCTTTTTAAGAAGAGGAAGTTGGCAGACTATGATACAGTGGTGCTGACAGAGGAATGCAGTGCTACTTTGTAGAAGAAACCTCCCCCGAAGTTGAAAGATCCAGGGAGTTTCACCTTATCTTGCACTATAGGGAAGGTGACATGCAAGCAGACTTTGTGTGATTTGGGGGCAAGTATCAACCTGATGCCCCTATCTGTGTTTAAAAGACTTGGTTTGGGGGAAGCAAAGCCAACCACAATCAATTTACAGCTGGTTGATTGCTCTATAGTGCATCCCCGAGGAATAATTGAAGATGTATTGGTGAAAGTGGACAAATTTATCTTACCTGTTGATTTCCTCGTCCTTGATATAGAGAAAGATGAGAATATGCCAATGATCATTAGGAGACCATTTCTAGTCATAGGAAGGGCATTGATTGATGTTGAGAAAGGAGAGTTAAAGCTCCGAGTCCAAGATGAGGAGATGATATTCAAATTTTCAAGCCACCCACTGAACCTCAAGTCAATGATATATGTTTTGCCATTGGGATAGTTGACAAGGGTGTCTCTGAGAAAAGCCTCACAAGTACTGATGCTCATGGGGTAACATTAAAGCAGCGTGAAAAACTGGATGGTAAGACTTCTGAACCAGCAAATGAAGAAAAAGGAACGAACTATTCTGACCTTAGCCCTGTGAAGAAGAAAATGAGAAAAAAGAAGAGAATGGTGCTGAAATGGATATGCGGAGGGGATAATCTACCCCCTTGATTGAGTAAGAAAACTACGTTCGACTAGAAGACGTTAAAGACAGCGCTACTTGGGAGGCAACTCAATGTTTAAATTATGTTTTTTCAATTTTTGTTTTAGTTGTTTTATTTTGTCATGAACAGTCTCACTGTCTTGTGTTTGATGTGTTTTTGGATGACAGATAAAGGCAGGGACTAACTCCGAAAGGGCGAAGGGTTAACAATGCAGAAAACTGGATACACTAGAATCTGATCGATGAATTAGGGAGCGCCGCGGTGCCTCTTTGGCAGTAGCCCCAATTATTTTTCAGAGGATTTAGAGTCGCGACGCCTGGTCCAAGGGCCGCGGGGCCTCCTTCGGCGTTGTGCACAGTGATGTTTTCTGAAAGTTCAGAGCTGTTCTACTAATGTAATTTCAAAAACCTCCTTCCAGACCTCCGTTATGACCACTGTCTTGTGTCTATAAGTTGTCCCTTTAATTTTAGTCCTTACACATTGGGGACAATGTGTCAATCATGTTAGGGGGGGGGGGGGGTCTTATTTTGTTTTGTTGTTTGTTGTGAGTCTTGTTGTTGTCTTCTTGTTTGTTTTATGTATTTGTGAGTCATAATTTTTTTTATTTTATGGATCATGTATGTTGTAGTTGCTAAAGATATTGAGTGGATTAAATGTGATAATATAATGGAACTGAAAGCAAAAATATGTGTGCTTAAGTTAGATATGCCAAAAATTTAAGACATCTGATTATTTGGGATATTTGTGCTTAGCCTATGTCTTGTCAATTATGGAAAGAAAGGTTGAAAATATCTAGAAACTCTGTTTGTTTGTTATTAGAGGCGAAATAGCTAAGATATGCATGTTTAGGGAAATGATTCAGGCATTCTTTAATAGCCCTTCTGGCCGTTCATGTAACGCCCCGAACCCGGGCCCGTTACTGGTGCCTTACCCCGGGCACCCTAGTGATACAACATCAGAGAAAACCAGCGGAAATAAAAACTTTAACAATATAACAATAGTTATGACAAAAATAGGCCAACCAAAACGGTTGCCTTCATGCATATATAAAAACATTTTTTTCAACTGAACAGTATAATCCTTTTTACAACCCCGCCACAACAAAGCATGCACTTACAGAAGGAATAACAACCTATGACGGACAGGCTCCCGCCATACCCCGAATGTACAAGAACTTACAACTCGTGGAAACCTACCAAAGATAAGCCTCCAAGGAACGGAGCTTCCCAAAACGTCAAACGTGATCCTATAAGCGGATCGGCACCCGATTTCTACACTGCAGATGAACGCAGCCCCGGGCGAGGTCAAGACAACAGTACCAAGTATGTGAAATCAGAATATCAGAAATGAAATCATAATAGTCTATATAAAGCGGGAGACATGTATGATGACCAAACTACGATATAACATATAACGATATCAAGACAGAGGACTCACGCTCCAAATTATCACTCGTGCGTGGAATTTCTTCCTCACCGCTTAGCGATTTATGATATAACCATACCAAGGATTATACATGAACACCATGTCCCACTGTGTTATAAAAACCGCACAGACAAGTATAACTACCAGATCCGACCGTACTCAATAATACAATGCAACCAAAACACGGCCGTCACGGCAAGTGCGAGAGCCGACCATCGGATACCAAGGCCGGCCACGCGGTGACCGGCAAGTACGGTGACCACGAGGACCAAGGCGTCAGATCACGAAACTTCACATCAGATCGACGGCAAGTGCGAGGGTGACTACCGATACCAAGGCCGAATCGATCCACGAGGCGGCAAGCACGAGAGCCGACCACCGATACCCAGCCGAACAAGAAGAAACCTCGCGGAGAGCTAGTCCATGAATAACACTATCAGCGAGCATACCCGTGGAATTCTCCATCACCGCCAAAGATGTCCAAGTAAGTTCTCAACAAGTCGACCGCCTTCATCGAGAGACGGAATACGTAAAATACCACACTTGCACAACAAAGGCTATCATCACAAGCATAGGCAAGTTTCACAACAACAAGCATAGGCAAGTTTCACAACAACAAGCATAGGCAAGTTTCATACAACTCAAAGTACTTTCATTTTATGCCAAAGTCGGGTTTTAACTCCAAAGTACTACATCGTTAAGTTCTTTTAAAAGAGATCCATTACTTTTATAAAGTCACCCGATACGTAGTATTAGAATGACCAACCCACATTCCTTTTCAAAATCAAGTAACAACATTCTTTCCTAAGTTCCGCTTGCCTAGTTTCAATTACTCAAGCTTCTCATTTTCAAATGGTTTCATAGTTCATAAACTTAATCACTGATTCCTTTTAGAACAATTGAGTAATATATGTCTCACGTGAGAGTAGGTTATTCTTGTTTACAACATTCTTATTACAATGCCATGATCTAGAAAATGTATATCATTTTGTCTCATCTTAGTTTCTATGCGGATGAGGTTTCTACTGGGTTTTAATACAATTCATCATTATTCAATACATTTTCCTTTATTAACGCTGCAGTTGGTGCTGTCGATACACATTCGATTTCCAAATCAAGAAACATTATCCCTTTAAATAAAACCACGTACTCATTACTCACGAATGAGGTTTCACACAAACATTCACATTAAAACAAATAAGTTAAGTCTCTTATCTTATAAGATTAAGTCTCTTAACTTCTAACATCAAGAAACCATTTCCTTTACCTCTCTTAGACATTATACCTAACTCCCATAAAGCTAGTATAACTCTTTTTAAAACCTTTTAAAACCAAGTGTTACTCTTCCTTCAAAACGATTTATGAATCTTTTGAAATACATCAAGTTCTTTATTATAACAAGCCGCTTATAATTCACATGATTACCTTTTAAAACCACAAAGTATTTTCTTACCTACATAAAGTCGTTATAACTAACCTCCCATAAAGCCGTTATAACACTTTATGTTTTAACAACAATCAAACACGATTAACACACGTACGCTCACCGCACTACATAGTTCACACATATCATGCTAGAAGAGATAGGAAGAGGTTCACATACCTCGCGACGAGTATCGACTAATAGCAAAACGCTCCAAACGATGGCTACTCCTTAAGCCAAGTAAATCGCGCCACACGTAGTACTTCAACCTATAAGGCCACAAGCGCGCTATTATCATCTAGACCACAACGTAGAATATTCTGAAAATTCGGCAAAGATCTCCCGCCACAACAGAAATCTCCTTCTATCGAGGCTACTACCAAGCCAACCAGAGGGGTTTTACACGCCTAACCGGACGTGTACAATTCTACTACACAAGAAACTACACAAGTCTCATGTCTGAATACGATTCTTAATTCTTCAGCTTAAGTCAAAAGACATTGCCACAAGATTAAGTATAGTTCTATATATAGTATACTTCAACTATATATTCTACAACATGTAATTTCCAATTACAATAGAATGACAGAGTGTTTACCTCGATAAGCCCAAAATTATCCGAGTTATAATGTCGATCCCGAGCAAGGTTTAGCTCCACCCGAGCGCCCAAACCACTCCAAACAACCCTTAGAAGTTCTAACCAACTTCTACTCACATACTTCAACCAACTATGAAGATTTCCTTGTGGTTTCGGTTGAGACTAAAAGGACAAAGGTAGTATTTAGGACTCTACGCAAAGAGGTATCTTTGGAATACTACAAGGTACAAGCTAAGGTATTTTGGGCATTATAACAATACTAGGAGTATTTCTATACCACAACAAGGGTATTATACGAAAACAACTAGGCTAGGGGTACCTACTGGCCAGACCTCGAGGAGTGGAGACCTCACGCCAAAGGCCACTTTCGCTGGGAGAGGAGCTCTTGGGCGAGAGTCAACAAGAGGGAGGAGGATTCAAGACTTGGAAACATTTGTGGATGAATGAAGTCTTCACAGGGGGTATTTATAGCAAACCCAAATGCCAACCAATGGCCAAGATCAAGCCATGTGCAAGGCAAGTGTAAGGCCTTGATCGCCAAGTGCACCCTAACCCTACTCCACAAAACATTGCACCAAACAAGCCACAAAACAAGGCCAAAACAAGGCACAAAACAAGGAACCATAGTACAAAACGTGAGCCAAAGATCGCCAAAAACGCGTGAACCAATCGCTCACTGACGCCCACTTGCTTCAATGTGAGGTGACACACGCCACCCTCCCGTTGGTCCAAAATGTTTCGCCTCTCGGAAAAATCCGCAAAAATACAAAACGACATAGCGGAAACTTTTCCGTGGAAAATCACCTCTTTCTTCCTTTCCAATCTTTCTGTCAGATTCTCGCACGCACGCCCCACGCATATACCGGAAATACGGTATAACATTCTTCCCTTAGAAACATTCGTCGAATGTTCCTTCTGTGTCTCAAACAAACAGCGCCAAGATAGTCTTCACCGCTATACGCATTTAAAACAATCATGCCACACCGCCACAAACACACGCTCACTTCTCCTTTCTCGTAGTACTCGCCACGAACACTCGAACTCGTTCTAGTATCCGTACCACACTTCTTTCAACGCTCGTTTCCAACCTCGAGTCACTACCTCCAAACTTGGTCATCTCACTAACCTCGAATCCCTAAGGCCATTCCGGCCTTCACGAACAGATTCTCGATCGAACGTATCCACGAACTCATACGATGGTCATCTAAACTGGGCCTAGCACCCTCGTGACCTACCACCTGGCGACCACCTAACGACCACCCCAAACCGGTTACTGGTTGACCCAAATGGTCCTCAACCCGACCCCCAACCGCGCCACCTCTTGTTCCCGATCCGAACAATCTTACTATTTCACATCATGAAAGCTACCACTTCCATCTCACACTACCTGTGACTTACCCTTTTCACTAACTGTGTTTCTAAATCACATTTTAGCACAAAGCTATCCAAACATAACATTAAACACATCAAAGAACATCAATACAAACAAAACTCTGAGGTTAAGATATACACAAACTAGGCGGTTGAGGACCGCTAAAACTGGAACTCCCATCGCGACCTCTACCGGGCCTTCCGTGTACAAACATCTGCTGGCTACGGAAGGTGAAGAACCCGCAATCGCTTCTAAGTAGTCCATGCTATCCTACCAGCTACTCTCGCCGGTGACAATCTTCTGCGGATGGCCCCGCTGCCGCAAAATAACAATCTCCCGAGTTAGTACGACACCCTCCTTATGAAGCTTTCCACAACGCCACACCGAGACAAGGGCAACTCATCCGGCGAGCACTCGCTTCCCGAAAATCAAACACAGGAGCCCCACCGCCTCGAATATCCCGGGCGTCCCGAAAGCCGGGAGGACCACTCAGCATCGACGGAGGTACATAACTAGTCTGGCTTTGGCGGTCCGCCTCGAAAGTCACCAAAGGACCTGCTCGCCTCTTACGACTTTGGTCATTCCGTCGATTTATCCGCTCCTCACATCCAAGTGTATACGCTGCGCGGCGATGTCCATGCCCACAAGAGCTACACCAACAACTCTGCAAGGCAATCATCGAGCCTCAGAACATATCGGTGCACTCGATCCTCCATACTAGCTACTAACGCGGACGCGTCGCCAATGAGTCGAACTCACATTGTACTCCCGAACCGACGCCTGCTTCGCCAGAACACCAAAAACTGTTTACCCGAGCCCTCCTCATCCGGGAGGCAAGAAATGTGCAAGAAAAGCCTCGAGAACTCGTTCCATACCTGGAAGTGCATGCTCTCCTGGACAGCCCCAAGAATCAAACTACCGATCGCGGTATCACGCGATTGATGTGAACCTAGTGGCCACCGACTCGACCTCCGATGCCTTGATCACTTACGATCCGTCAGAATCGCTTCGGATGAACTCCTCGCGATCATCCTCGGACTCGACCCATAAAACTCGGGCGGCTACAACTCGTAAAATCCGAAGCCTCGAACTATCCGATCTAGGGAGCCATCGGTGCATCGAACCGCTGCTGGCCCACTTATCCTCAAGTTCGCCACAACCCCGCCATTAATCGCCCACTCGTAACTCATCTCCTCTCGCCTGCATCGCGGATCGAGGCTCAGTATTGTGTCTCTCGCCACGCTTTACTCGCAGATCCTTCACGCTTGCCCTTCGCCGGGTTGCCTTTTCGCAGAGGCATAATCGTAAAACGAAACACGCCGAGAGGGTCCATCTTATCACTCACTCTAAGGCACGATCTCGGAATGAGAAGAATGGAAACCAATCCTAAATGTCCTATAGCCTCACGATTATAGATGTGGTGCACAACACATCGATAATCAAGACTTACTAGACACGGTCAGACACTTTCCGAGGATTAATCGCTCGATACCACTTTGTAACGCCCAACCCGGCCCGCATCGTGCCTTACCCCGCACCCTAGTGATACAACATCGAGAAAACCAAATAAATAAAAACTTTAACAATATAACAATAGTTATGACAAAAAAGCAACCAAAGCGGTTTCACGCATATATAAAAACATTTTTTCAATCGAACAAGATAATCCTTTTTACAACCCCGCCTACAACAGGTACATGCACTTCTAAGGAATAACAACCTATGACGACAGGCTCCCGCCATACCACGAATGTACAAGAACTTACAACTCGTGGAAACTACCAAAGATAAGCCTCAAGGAACGAGCTTCCCAAAACGCCAAACGTGATCCTATAGCGGATCGATACCAACGATTTCTACTGCGGATTTAACGCACCCGGGCGAGGTCGACAACAGTACTAAGTATGTGAAATCAGAATATCAGAAATGAAATCATAATAGTCTATATAAAGCAGAGACATGTATGATGACCAAACTACTGATATAACATATAACCGATATCAAGCGAGGACTCACGCCTCCAAATTATCACTGTGCCCGTGGAATTTCTTCCTCACCGCCTAGCTTATGATATAACCATACCAAGGATTATACATGAACACCATGTCCCACTGTGTTATAAAACCGACAGACAAGTATAACTACCGATCCGACCGTATCAATAATACAATGCAACAAAACACGGCCGATACGGCAAGTGCGAGAGCCGACCATCGGATACCAAGGCCGGCCACGCACCGACCGGCAAGTACGAGGGTCGACCACCGTGACCAAGGTCAGATCACGAAACTTCACATCAGATCGAATCGGCAAGCGCGAGGGTCGACTACCGATACCAAGGCCGAATCACCACGCAGACGGCAAGCACGAGAGCCACCACCGGATACCCAGCCGAACAAGAAGAAACCCCATGGAGAGCTAGTCCATGAATAACACTATCAGCGAGCATACCCGTGGAATTCTCCATCACCGCCAAGACGTCCAAGTAAGTTCTCAATAAGTCGACCTACTCATCGAGAGACGCAGAATACGTAAATACCACACTTGCACAACAAAGGCTATCATCACAAGCATAGGCAAGTTTCACAACAACAAGCATAGGCAAGTTTCACAACAACAAGCATAGGCAAGTTTCATACAACTCAAAGTACTTTCATTTTATGCCAAAGTCCGGTTTTTAACTCCAAAGTACTACATACGTTAAGTTCTTTAAAAGAGATCCATTACTTTTATAAAAGTCACCCGATACGTAGTATTAGAATGACCAACCCACATTCCTTTTCAAAATCAAGTAACAACATTCTTTTCCTAAGTTCCGTTCAGTTTGATTACTCAAGCTTCTCATTTTCAAATGGTTTCATAGTTCATAAACTTAATCACTGATTCCTTTTAGAACAATTGAGTAATATATGTCTCACGTGAGTAGGTTATTCTTGTTTACAACATTCTTATTACAAGACCATGATCTAGAAAATGTATATCATTTTGTCTCATCTTAGTTTCTATGCGGATGGAGGTTTCTACTGGTTTTAATACAATTCATCATTATTCAATACATTTTCCTTTATTAACGCCGCAGTTGTCCTGCCGATACACATTCGATTTCAAATCAAGAAACATTATCCCTTTAAATAAAACCACGTACTCATTACTCACGAATGAGGTTTCACACAAACATTCACATTAAAACAAATAAGTTAAGTCTCTTATCTTATAAGATTAAGTCTCTTAACTTCTAACATCAAGAAACCATTTCCTTTACCTCTCTTAGACATTATACCTAACTCCCATAAAGCTAGTATAACTCTTTTTAAAACCTTTTAAAACCAAGTGTTACTCTTCCTTCAAAACGATTTATGAATCTTTTGAAATACATCAAGTTCTTTATTATAACAAGCCGCTTATAATTCACATCGATTACCTTTTAAAACCACAAAGTATTTTCTTACCTACATAAAGTCGTTATAACCAACCTCCCATAAAGCCGTTATAACACTTTATGTTTTAACAACAATCAAACACGCTTAACACACGTACGCTCACCGCATACATAGTTCACACATATCATGCTAGAAGAGATAGGAAGAGGTTCACATACCGCGACGAGTATCGACTAATAGCAAAACGCCCAAACAATGGCTACTCCTTAAGCCAAGTAAATCGCGCCACACGTAGTACTTCAACCTATAAGGCCACGCGCGCTTTATTATCATCTAGACCACAACGTAGAATATTCTACGTAAAATTCGGCAAGATCTCCCGCCACAACAGAATCTCCTTCTATCGAGGCCGCTACCAAGCCAACCAGAGGGGTTTTACACGCCTAACCTGACGTGTACAATTCTACTACACAAGAAAACTACACAAGTCCATGTCTGAATACGTTCGCTTTAATTCTTCGTGCTTAAGTCAAAAGACATTGCCACAAAGATTAAGTATAGTTCTATATATAGTATACTTCAACTATATATTCTACAACATGTAATTTCCAATTACAATAAGGACAAGAGTGTTTACCTCGATAAGCCCAAAATTATCCGAGTTATAATGTCGATCCCGAGCAAGGTTTAGCTCCACTCCGAGCGCCCAAACCACTCCAAACAACCCTTAGAAGTTCTAACCAACTTCTACTCACATACTTCAACCAACTATGAAGATTTCCTTAGGGTTTGGTTTGAGACTAAAAGGACAAAAGGTAGTATTTCCGACTCTACGCAAAGAGGTATCTTTGGAATACTACAAGGTACAAGGCTAAGGTATTTTGGGCATTATAACAATACTAGGGAGTATTTCTATACCCCAACAAGTGGTTTTATACGAAAACAACTAGGCAGTGGTACCCACGCTAGACCTCAAGGAGTGGAGACCTCACCGCCAAAGGCCACTTTCGCTGGGAGAGAGCTCTTGGACGAGAGTCAACAAGAGGAGGGAGGATTCAAGACTTGGAAACATTTGTGGATGAATGAAGTCTTCACAGGGGGTATTTATAAGAAACCCAAATGCCAACCAATGGCCAAGATCAAGCCATGTGCAAGGCAAGTGTAAGGCCTTGATCAAGCCAAGTGCACCCTAACCCCTACTCCACAAAACATTGCACCAAACAAGCCACAAAACAAGGCCAAAACAAGGCACAAAACAAGGAACCAATAGGCACAAAACGTGAGCCAAAGATCAAGCCAAAAACGTGAACCAATCGTTCACTTGGACGCCCACTTGCTTCCAATGTGAGGGTGACACATGTCACCCTCCCGTTGGTCCAAAATGTTTCGTCTCTCGGAAAAATCCGCAAAAATACAAAACGACATAGCCGGAAACTTTTCCGTGGAAAAATCACCTCTTTCTTCCTTTCCAATCTTTCTCGTCAGATTCTCGCACGCACGCCCCACGCATACTGGAAATACGGTATAATACCATTACCTACCCTGACATAAATTGTATCACTAGTCAGCCCCTTGAGCCTAAAATAATATCTTTGTTTGACACCCTATGATTCTCTGATTGAGTCATAAGTAATAATTGAAAATTATTGGGATGAGAAGTGTTGAGAAAGAAATAAAAAGAGAGTGAAAATTGATGCACCCCAATAAAAAATATGCAAAAGTCTAAGTTTGGGGGTGCTTGTTATTTATAATGTGTCTCATTCTCTCAAAAGAAATGAGGAGGAAAAATAGGTATGATACTAAAAAGAAAGCCAAAAATATGGAAAAAGGAATGAATGAAAAATGCTTGTGGTACGTAATTTGAGCCTAAATGCTAACTTTTATCTACCCCTGCCTAAGCCTACATTATAACCCTTGAAAGTCCTGATGATCTCTAATGTGTATGTCTATGATTAGTGGAGAATAACAAGTAAACATGTCTATAGAATTTTGGGAAAGATGAAATGAAATTGACATGCATAGGTTAGGTGTTTGTATTCCCAGTGATTATGATATAATTGAATTAGCGAAATATCTAACTTGAAATTCTAGATTGCTAATTATCCATACTATGTATGTTCTAACATATTATCCTAGTTTTTATCCATGATTTTGAGGCAGCATTGTTATAGCTATTTGATCCATGTCATAGAATCGTTTATTTGATTTTGTTTTTGTTTTTGTTTAGTGCTTTACTCGAGGGCAAGTAAAGTGTAAGTTTGGGGGTGTTTGTTGACTTTTGAGTCTTTTTTAGTTAAAAATTTTTCTCTTTTCGTTTATGTTAGTATAGTATTAGGGTTGTTTTTCTATCTTTTGTGTCACAGCGATACTAAAGGAGGAAATACAAAATTGAGGATGAAATTGCACAAGCACGACCCAAGAAATAAATCCTAAGAGTTCCCGAGAAAAATAGAAGAAATCAGGAGAATTTTGGATGAAACAGGGTCGAGGGCCGCAACCCAAGGCTTTAAGAGCCGCGGCGCATGCTGAGCCGAGGTCGAAAGAATTAAGGCCGGGGCGTAAAAATTCCAGAAGCTGAAGACAGAAAAATCCCGTCACAGGCGCCGCAGCGTCTGGCAACAGCGCCGCGACTCTTGCTTTCTAGTGGCAGCAACGATTTCGTGGCCAATTAGCGCTGCGGCGCTTGGCAGCAGCGCCGACACGCATATTTCCGAGAAAATGTCGATTTTTCAGAAGGGTAAAAGGGTTCAGAATGAGGTTTTTTCTCAGATATAAAAAACCATGTCTTTATAACGGACTATATATCGTACTTTGGAGAGGCAAGAATGGAAGCAAGACACAATTGGAGACTCGTGTTCAAGTTCTTTTTATTTCCTTTATTTTTATTTCAGTTTATGTTGGATTTTGTATTAGTTCTTAGCAAGACAATGTCTAGGAGCTAATCTCTTATTTAGGGTTTTCTGTCGAATCGCTTGAAACTCTTTCATACAGTTAATGCATAGTTATTGATTTCTTCTTCAGCTTTATTAAGATCTATTCAATATTGTATTGATTGTTTGATAATTAACTGGCCATTAATTCTCATCACTTATATAATTTTGAATCAAAAGTCTGAAAGGTGAGAGTTGAATATGTTGGAGTTGTCTAGACATAGGTTAAAATCGCGAACGAAAGTACCCCGATACTTGTGTAATATTTAAAGTTATTGTTCTTAATCCTCTTGTGTGGTAAAATCTATCATACAAATATAGAAGGTTTATGCATAAGGTTGAGTTTTTATATGTCCTAACTGGAATATAAGACGAATTAGTTAACATGCTATCTAAATAAGAAGAAGAATCATTGGTATTGCATTAACAAGTGAAAGAGTAGATAGTTGAGGAGATTGGAAGCCCTATTTCCTTCATAACTGTTTTAAACCCGAATTATTATCATCATTAGTTTATTTTCTGCACTTTACTTTAATTGTAATTCTTAGTTTAAAATCTCAAACAAAAGAACATTAACTAAATAGATACCATAGATTAGATATTCGGTACTTGACAAACCAGTCTCTATGGATGATATCGGTCTTACAGACTATATTACTTGAGCGATACGTACACTTGCGTTAGTGCACAGAAATATCAAACAACATACTAAAAAGTAAAGATGAAGCCTTTAAAGCATTCAAACGCGACAAAGCAGAAGTTGAGAACCAACTAAGCGGACTGATTAAAACAATCTGTAGCGATAGAGGGGGAGAATATGTAGCGCCGTTTGAAGAATTTTGTACCCAATCGGGTATAGTTCATCAAACGACGGTTCCTTACTCACCTCAATCAAACGGTGTGGCTGAACGCAAGAACCGAACACTGAAGGAAATGATGAATATTTTACTCATCAATTCAGGTCTTCCCCAATACATGTGGGGAGAACTGTCCTTAACGCAAATAAGATTCTTAATAGACCCATACAAAGGTAAGGACAAGACTCCATAAGAGTTATGGAAAGGAAAGAAACCTGCCTTCAAATATTTGAAGGTATGAGGTTGTCTGACCAAGGTAAAAGTACTTATGACAAAGCAGGTCAAGATTGGACCTAAGACTGTGGATTGCATATTCATCAGATATGTCAATAACAGTAGTGCTTATCGCTTCATAGTGTATAAGTCGGATGTACCAGACATTTATGAAGGTACAATCATAGAATCAAGGAACGCGTGGTTCTTTGAAGACATGTTTCCTTATAAGGAAAATAACATAACCTCTCGCAAACGAAGTTATGAGCAAACCTCTGAGGATCTAGGAGTCGCTGACTACCTGATCGGTGTATTTTATATACACTTTTTGAGTCGTTTTTAGTTAGTCTTTTGTCCCTTTTTGTACATATACGTGTCGTATTATGATAGATTTTCTTTCTTTTGAGTCAAAGTGGTTAAAATGGCCCAATGGCGGAAAAGGAGTGAAAAAAGGGCAAAAGTGGAGGTTCCAGAGCTTAAAAGCAGAGAAAGTGGCGAACTGTGCACGGGACGGGCCAGCGCGGCGCTCCTACCAACAGTCCAGCGCCCGGCGCCCAATATCCAGAAGGTCGCAGAAGTTTTAGCGCCGCGACGCCTAGACAGCCAGTGCGTAGCCGCGGCTAAATCACCGTAACATCGCGAAGTTCGTGGCCGCGCCACGCGGAAAATCGAGGTTTTTAGACGTTTGGGCGGGCTGAAGGGAAAAGTTAGAGGCGGTTTTGAGCCTATAAAAGGAGAACCCTAGGCAGTTTTCAAGGGTTCCTTTCTTGCACAAACACAAGACTTCTTGGAGTTGAAAATTGGAGACCTTTACTTAGTAATTTTCTTTTCTTTTCTTTACTTTACTTTCAGTTTTTATGTTGGATATTGAATTAGTTCTTGTCATGTCAATGGCTAGGAACTAATTCCATTATAGGGCTTTCCATGTCAAATCACTTGAAACTTATGTTATGAATTGATGCATGTTTATGATTTTCTTCTTATTGTTGAGATTTACCCAATAATTGCTTTGAATGCTTGGTAATTAATTGATCACTAATTATCATTATTTATATGATTTCTAATCAAACTTCGAAATGAGGAGGTTGTGACTATGCTGTAAGTTGGGTAGACATATTTTGGATTGGGGATGAAAATACCTCAATTACTTGTGTAGCGTTAATGAGAGGTTTAAACACCTAATTTCACGCATGGCGCGTGACGATTAACTAGGTTTTTGGTCTTAATCCTCCTATAGAGTCATCCTTATCACCGAAAGGTAGAAAGGAGCGCTCTGGGTTGAGTGTTTATATAGCCTTAACGGGAGTATAAAACGATTTAGTAAACCTGCTAGCTCCAAAAGAAGAAGAACCATAATTCATTGCATTAATAAGTAATATAAGCGGATAGTTGAGGAGACGTGGAAGCCCTATTTCCATCACTACTGAAGTAAACACATAGTTAATTAGTATTTATAATTGTTAGTATAATCAACAAACTCAAATATCGGTTACCAAATAGATAACAAAAGATAGATAGTTGGTACTTGAACACTAATCCTTGAGGACGATATTCGGTCTTACCTAGACTATATTACTTGTCACGATAACGTGCACTTGCGTTAAAGTGTGTGCGTCTTTTCGCGCATCAAGTTTTTGGCGCCGTTGCCGGGGATTAGGCATAGTTCAATATCAATTTTTTCTGTTTTTAATTTCTAATTTGGTTTTTATTTTTGTTTTATTATTTTCCTTAGATTATTTATTTATTTATTTTTTTTGTGAAAATAAGTGTGCCGTGATTCGTTGTTGGTTTTGATTCATCTCAGGAATCCTGAAGACATGGATTTCTACTGTCAATATGATAAAGCTCCAACCATAGAGGAAGAGAGGGAGGAGTTACGAGAAGTCATACTCAGTTTCACTAGGTATCAAAATCAGTTCATGGACGAAACGAGAATGACCATGAAGAAGTTGGAAACGCAAATAGGAGAACTCGCGATCATGTTGAACAGCGAAACGCAAGAAAAGCAATCTGCACCTGGGGAAGGCAATATGAAAGCACAATGTCAGGCGATTGACCTGAAGAATGCCGAATCAGGGGAGATAGAAAGTTCGCGAAGCAGCGGCCAGCGGCCGCGCCAAGATCGAGGCAGGCGGGAGTTTGAGCGCCGGCGCCAGGAGCGCCGCGGCGCCCGAGCCCCGGCGAAAAGTTGGTAGAAGCTGTAGTGAACGCACCCCAGGTGAAGATACCATATCCTCAGAGGTTAAAAACATGTGCTCTTGACAAGCAATTCTCTAAATTTGTGGAAATTCTCAAACAATTGCAACTCAATATTCCGTTTGCTGAAGCGTTAGAGCAGATGCCAAGCTACGTAAAGTTCATGAAGGATATTCTTAGCAAAAAGAGGAGGATAGAGGACTACGAAACAGTGGTGTTGACTGAGGAATGTAGCGCCATCCTACAGAGAAAACTACCTCAGAAATTACAAGATCTAGGGAGCTTCACCATCCCATGCACCATTGGGAAGTTTGAATGTCAGAAAGCATTGTGCGATTTGGGGGCAGGCATAAATCTGATGCCTTATCTAGTTTTCTGCAAACTGGGAATGTGAGAAGTCAAACCTACCAACATCACTTTGCAGTTAGCTGACCGCTCCATAGTTCATCCTAGAGGAGTCATCGAAGATATATTAGTGAAGGTGGACAAGTTCATCTTTCCTGCTGACTTCGTTATCTTAGACATAAAAGATAACGATAGAATCCCCATCATACTTGACAGACCCTTCTTAGCCACAGGACAGACTCTCATTGATGTTCACAAAGGGGAGTTGAAGCTTCGGGTAGATGAAGAAGAGGTGATTTTCAATGTTTTTCGGGCAACAACTTTTCCAGATGCCAATGATAACTGCTCAGCCATTGATCTTATCGAAGACGCAGTGTCAGCCAAGGAGTTCGGACATGATAATACGCTTGAAGAAGTACTGACCAAATGGGATAATGATAGTAGAAACGATCCAGGTCTGATGGAGTATGCAAATTGGATGAATGTTTATGAGAAATGGGATAAAAGGAAGTATGAAGAGCTTGGGCAGATGACAGAAAGATCATTACCATCCACAGAGAAGGCTCCAGAGTTAGAGTTAAAAATCCTACCCAATCATTTACAATACCAATACCTAGGTGAAGAGAAAACCTTACCAGTGATCATTTCACGCCACCTATCCACCGAAGAGATTGATAAAGCGCTAAAGTCTTTGAGGATCACAAGCGTGCCATTGGATGGACATTAGCAAACATAAAAGGGATAAGTCCGTCAACGATAATGCATAAGATCCGTCTAGATGAGGAGAGCAGACCATCCATCGAGGCACAAAGGCGACTAAACCCAAACATGAAAGAGGTAGTCAGAAAGGAAATCACGAAATGGCTCGACGCAGAGTAATTTACCCTATATCGGCAAAGACGTGGGTGAGTCGATGCAGTGGTGCCCAAAGGGTGGAATAACGATGGTGACCAACGAAAGAACGAACTCATTCCTTCAGACGATTCTTGGATGGAGAATGCGTTGACTATCGCAAGTTGAACAAGACAACCGAGAAAAGACCACTTCCGTTGCCATTTCTAGATCAAATGTTGGATAGACTTGCAGGCACAACTACTCTTGCTTTTGGATGGATACTCAGGGTATCACCAGATTGCAATAGCACCAGAAGATCAGGAAAAGACAACATTCACTTGTCCTTTTGGTACATTTGCATTCAGAAGGATGCCATTTGGACTTTGCAATGCACCTGCAACCTTTCAGAGGTGTATGATGGCAATTTTCTCAGACATGGTAGAGAGGACCATAGAGATCTTTATGGATGATTTTTCGGTCTTTGGAGCATCATTCGATGAATGTTTGAGGCACTTAGAAGCAGTGTTAAGCCGGTGTGAAGAATCTAACCTTGTGCTAAACTGGGAGAAGTGTCATTTCATGGTAACAGAAGGGATTGTTTTGGGACACAAAATATCAAACCAAGGCATTGAAGTAGACAAAGCAAAGATTTCAGTAATCGAAAATCTGCCACCTCCAGTATCAACAAAAGGGGTCAGAAGTTTCCTTGGGCATGAAGGTTTCTATAGAAGATTCATCAAGGATTTTTCAAAGGTTTCAAAACCTCTTTCCACACTGCTAATGACGGGGGTTGCCTTCGACTTCAATAAGGAATGCTTATCCGCTTTTCGGGCCTTTCGAGAGAAGATTATTTCAAAGACCCATAGTCATTGCACCAAAGGGAGCTCCATTTGAGCGATGTGCGATCTGGCGATTATCACGATAGGAGCAGTGCTTGGACAGAGAATCGACAAGGTATTTAGATCCATTTACTATGCTAGTAAAACTCTAAATGACGCAGAGTTAAATTACGCGACTACCGAAAAGGAACTACTAGCAATAGTATATGCATTTGAGAAATTCAGGCCATACTTGATTGGAATTAAGGTGATAGTATACACTGACCATTCTGCCATAAAGTACTTGATGACAAAGAAGGATGCAAAACCTCGCCTCATTCAATGGGTCCTACTACTACAAGAATTCGACGTGGAAATTCGTGACAAGAAAGGGACAGAGAATTCAGTTGCAGACCACTTGTCAAGACTGGAGAACACAGAGAGCCAGAACACCAAGGATGTGCAAATAAATGATCATTTTCCAGACGAACAACTATTTCAAGTAAATGCGAATTTTAATTTACCTTGGTACGCTGATTTTGTTAACTTTCTTGCAGCTAGGGTAATACCCCCAGAATTGACAAGACAGCAAGTGAAGAGGTTTTACTCCGAAGTAAAGCACTACTATTGGGAGGAGCCTATGTTATACAAATAATGTGCCGATCAAGTCATCAGGCGATGTATACCAGAGGAGGAGATGCACCAGGTTCTCACTCATTGCCACGCCCTATCATGTGGTGGACACTTTGGGGCATCGAAACGGCAAAGGTCTATGGCGGATTCTATTGGCGACACTTTTAAGGATGCCCATGACTTTGTGAAGAGATGTGATAGTTGTCGGAGAGCAGGAACATTTCAAGACGAAGCGAAATGCCTTCGCGAGGATATTGGAAGTGGAACTATTTGATGTGTGGGAATCGATTTCATGGGACCATTCCCGCCATCCTTTGGAAATCAATATATCCTTACGGCGGTGGACTATGTGTCCAAATGGGTAGAAGCGGTAGCCCAAAAGAAAACGATAAGAAGCGTTCAAAAGTTCCTTCAAAGAATATCTTCACAAGATTCGGCCTTTCAGAGCCATCATCGATGGCGAAGAAGTCACTTTTGCAACAAGCGGTGAATTTATTGCTTTCCGATATGGAGTCTACCGCGCCTGACTTCCTACCACGCCAGCGAATGGGCGGCGAAGTGTCAAATAGGAAGTGAAGAGCATATTAGAAAAGGCGGTGAGCGATTCGGAAGGACTGGTCTATCAAACTGGATGACGATTATGGGCATACGAACAAAGATTCAAAACACCAATTGGTATGTCACCATATAAGTTAGTTTTTGGTAAAGCATGTCATTTGCCAGTAGAGTTGGAACACAGAGCGTATTGGGCAATGAAGAAGTTAAACATGGACGCCAAGGCAGCAGGACAGAGGAGGCTACTACAGCTAAGCGAGTTAGATAAATTCAGGCATAATGCCTATGAGAATGCAAAGATCTACAAAGAACGAACGAAAGTATGGCACGACAAGAGGTTGATACCGAAAGACTTCCAAGAAGGACAACAAGTGCTTTTATTCAACTCAAGGCTGCAATTATTTCCAGGCAAGTTAAAATCACGTTGTACAGGACCATACACGGTGGTAAGAGTATTCCCATATGGTGCAATTGAAATAAAAGGAAGAGAGAGAGCTTCCTTCAAGGTAAACGGACAGAAGTTAAAACCCTATCTGATCAATGAAATGGAATACATGAACTTAGTAACCTCTCACACCCTAGAATAATAAGGAACTTGCGTCCGACTAAAAGACGTTAAAGACAGCGCTACTTGGGAGGCAACCCAAGGTATTCCAGTTTATTTATTTTAATGCAATTAGTCTTTATTTAGAACAGTCTCACGGAGGTAGTGTCTGTGTTGTGTTGACAGGTGTAAGCCAAGAACTTGGAAGGCGAAATCAAGCAGGCCAAGGATTTCAGAAAATCGCAGAGCGCCGCAAGACTCAGAAGTGGCAGCGGCGTAAAATTCGAGAACGCAGGAATTTGGGCGCCGCGGTGCCAAATTGCAGAGCCGCGGCACCACAACGGAAAAATCTGAATTTTGAAAGACGCCCTAATCCAAAGGCCCTGTCGCCAAATCAAAAATCCAGAGCTCTCCTCCCCTCACGGAATTCAACGCATTATCCACCGCCACCGCCACCATTTTAAACCAAGTCTGTAAGTGTCTTGTTTCTTTTATTGTCTTTGAGTCTTGCACACATTGGGGACAATGTGTGATTTAAGTTTGGGGGGGGTGTCTTATTTTCGAGTCTTATTATTATAGTATGTTTAAGTCTTTTTTGATTGTTTTTGTGTATTTTTGAGTCATAATTTTTTTTTCTTTTGAGTCATAATTGTCTGTCAAAGATCATGCATGCTGTAGTTACTAGAAACACCTAGTGAAGTAAGGTGGAATAATGTAATGGAACTAGAAGCAACTATCTAAACACTTATGTTAGATATGCCAAAAACTCACAAAATCTGTCTATTTGGAGTTTCTTGCTTGAATTGTGCATGATAAATGATTAAAACCTATGTGTTATGATTGCTTGCTATTTGAGGCGAAATAGTTAGGATATGCATGTTTAGGGAGATGATTCGGGCGTTTCTTTGTTAGCCAATTCTTACCACTCTTTTCTATCCCTGACATTAAAAATATCCCTAGTCAGCCCCATTGAGCCTAAAAATTGAACTTTTTCTTTGACACTCTATATTCCCATACTTGTGCCATAAGTAAACATGTGAAATAGTTGGAATAGAGTGTGTTAAAAAAGAGACAAAAAGAGCAAACAAAATTGATGCACCCCAATTAAAAAGTACTAAGAAATAGGCAAAAGCCTAAGTTTGGGGGTGCTTGCTATTATGATACACTTCACGCTCTCAAAACAAAAGAGGGGAAAGATAGATTTGAAGTGAAGAAAAGAAATTAAAAGAAAAGGGAAGCACTGAAAAGCTAAAGAGCTTATGGTACACAAAAATGAGCCTAAATGCCTATTTTTACCTACCCATACCTAAGCCTACATTACAACCCTTAAAAGTCCTGAAGATCTCTTATATGCATATCCATGATTAGTGGAGAATAGCAAGTAAAAATGTCATAGGATTTTTGAAATTAACATGCATGATTCAGTATTTGACTTCCATTAAGCATGATAAAAATGAGTTTGCGAAATATCTAGCTTAATGTGTTTAGTGTGCTAAAATTTTATGCTATATGTTCCTGCATATTATTCTGCAAATCTTCATGTTTTTCTAAGTAACACCAATGCAGCAAAGTGATCAATGTCATTGAGTCTGTTTATTTTTCATTTTTCTTGAGTCTTTATTTCTTTCTTTTTATCTTTGCTCGAGGGCGAGCAAAGGTTAAGTTTGGGGGTATTTGATCGGTGTATTTTATATACACTTTTTGAGTCGTTTTTAGTTAGTCTTTTGTCCCTTTTTGTACAAATACGTGTCGTATTAGGATAAATTTTCTTTCTTTTGAGTCAAAGTGGTTAAAATGGCCCGATGGCGGAAAAGGAGTGAAAAGAGGGCAAAAGTGGAGGTTCCAGAGCTTAAAAGCAGAGAAAATGGCGAACCAGGCACGGACACGCCACGCCGCGCGCCTCGCCAACAGTCCAGCGCGCGCCCAATATACGTATGTCGCAGAAGTTGCAGCGCCGCGGCGCCTCTAGACAGCAGAGTGCAGGGCCGCGGCGCCAAATCACCAGAACAGCGCAGAAGTTCCGGCGCCGCGGCGCCGACGCGGGAAAATCAGGTTTTTAGACGTTTTCTGGGCCAGGCCTGAAGGGAAAAGTTGGAGGCGGTTTTGAGCCTATAAAAGGAGAACCCTAGGCAGTTTTCAAGGGTTCCCTTTCTTGCACAAACACAAGACTTCTTGGAGTTGAAGATTGGAGACCTTTACTTAGTAATTTTCTTTTCTTTTCTTTACTTTACTTTCAGTTTTTATGTTGGATATTGAATTAGTTCTTGTCATGTCAATGGCTAGGAACTAATTCCATTATAGGGTTTTCCATGTCAAATCACTTGAAACTTATGTTATGAATTGATGCATGTTTATGGTTTTCTTCTTATTGTTGAGATTTACCCAATAATTGCTTTGAATGCTTAGTAATTAATTGATCACTAATTATCATTATTTATATGATTTCTAATCAAACTTCGAAAGGAGGAGGTTGTGACTATGCTGTAAGTTGGGTAGACATATTTTGGATTGGGGATGAAAATACCTCAATTACTTGTGTAGCGTTAATGAGAGGTTTAAACACCTAATTTCACGCATGGCGCGTGACGATTAACTAGGTTTTTGGTCTTAATCCTCCTATAGAGTCATCCTTATCACCGAAAGGTAGAAAGGAGCGCTACTGGGGTTGAGTGTTTATATAGCTTTAACGGGAGTATAAAACGATTTAGTAAACCTGCTAGCTCCAAAAGAAGAAGAACCATAATTCATTGCATTAATAAGTAATATAAGCGGATAGTTGAGGAGACTTGGAAGCCCTATTTCCATCACTACTGAAGTAAACACATAGTTAATTAGTATTTATAATTGTTAGTATAATCAACAAACTCAAATATCGGTTACCAAATAGATAACAAAAGATAGATAGTTGGTACTTGAACACTAATCCTTGAGGACGATATTCGGTCTTACCTAGACTATATTACTTGTCACGATAACGTGCACTTGCGTTAAAGTGTGTGCATCTTTTCGCGCATCACTACCTAAATCCAAAAGGTTCAGATCTAGTGAATTTTGAAGTGGTTGATTATTCGGAATCCAGTATTCCAGATTCTCAGGACTTGGAAGATTCAGAGATGGAACCAAGGCGAAGAAAAAGGGCCCGGAAGGAAAAGTCCTTCGGTCCAGACTTTGAAGCTTATTTGGTTCAGGACGAACCACGACAATCGCCGAAGCATTGTCAACTCCAGAAGCACCGCTCTGGAAGGAAGCTTTAGAAAGTGAGATAAAATCCATCATGCATAACCACATATGGGAGTTGGCTGAACTTCCTCCGGGACACAAACCTTTGGGTTGTAAGTGGATCCTTAAACGGAAGTTAAAGGCAGATGGATCTATTGACAAGTACAAGGCTAGGTTGGTAGTCAAGGGCTATCGCCAAAAGGAGGGTCTTGATTACTTCGACACCTACACTCCGGTGTCCAGAATGACATCCATACGTATGTTCATAGCTATTGTCGCCTTGCGGGATCTTGAAATACATCAAATGGATATCAAGACAGTCTTCCTAAATGGTAATTTGGAAGAAGAAATATATATGGACCAACCCGAGGGGTATGTGGTTCCAGGATAAGAGACAAAAGTGTGTCGGTTTGTCAAATCGTTGTACGGGCTGAAACGGGCCCCTAAACAATGGCATGAGAAATTTGATAGTACCCTACTATCAAAAGGGTTCGCCATTAATAGATGTGGCAAATGTGTTTACATGAAAGGAAATATCGATTATTTTGTCATTATATGCCTCTATGTAGACGACTTGTTGATCACTGGAAGCAGTCCTGGAATAATTCTAGAGACTAAGAACATGTTAAAACAATGTTTTGACATGAAAGATATGGGCATTACAGATGTCATCTTAGGGATCAAGATCTCTAAGACATCTGATGGACTGATCTTGTCTCAATCTCACTATATCGAGGATGTACTGAAGAAATTTAGGATGTTCGACAGTTCATTGGTAATGACACCATTGGATATAAGTGAAAATATTGACAAACATCTTGGTGTGTTCGTACGTCAGGAGCGGTATGCACAGGTGATTGGTAGTCTAATGTATATCACAAACTGCACTCGACCTGATATCGCTCATGCAGTTAATAAATTGGTTAGGTTCACCCGTAATCCAAGTTAGGATCAATGGAAAGCGTTGAATAGGGTACTACGGTTCCTGAAGTTCATGCTAAATTTTGGGTTACACTATTCGAGATATCCAGTCGTACTAGAGGCGTACAGTGATGCAAACTGGATATCTGATAGCGATGACATCAAGTCCGCCAGCGGATATATTTTTACAATCAGTGGTGGAGTTGTGTCTTGGAAATTCTCTAGGCAAACACTTATTGCCCGATCCACAATGGAGTCAGAATTTATCGATTTAGACAAAGCGGGTGAAGAAGCTGAGTGGCTTTATGGTTTTCTAGAGGATGTCCCATGTTGGAATAAACTCGTGTCTTCTGTAATGATCCACTGTGACAGTCAGTCGGATCTAGGAAGGGCATGATGTTCTATGTACAACGACAAGTCTCGTCATATTCGACGGAGACATAAGTCCATTAGGCAGTTGATCACATCGGGTGTTATTTCCATTGATTACATAAAATCAAAGGAAAATATAGCAGATCCCTTGATGAAGGGAATACCCAGAGATCAGATGTTCTGTTTGTCTAGGGGAATGGGCTTAAAATTCAATCAATAAGAACCAATATAGTGGACACCTAACCTTACAGACTGGAGATCCCAGGAATAAGGTTCAATGGGAAAACTAAAATGTAAAGGTTCGGTGGAGCGCTTCGGTGGAAGCAAGAGCACTTCGGATAATGATTTCTTCTTAAGAAACATAATCCAAGGTCATTCCCGTGATAGACAAAAAGTGCAACATGTAGAGGGGTAAAAGATAAGTTTTCAAACCTTTAATGATCCTCAATATTTGAGGTTAGGTTGGGGAAATTTTTAATGGTTCCTAATGCTTGTGTAACGGGGTATTGCAGTATAAGTTTTAGGAGACCACCTATTTAAGTGCGATGACATGCCACCTCAAAGAACGCACTTAAGAATCCAAGTGTGTCCACGACCCACGACGGACAAAAACATAAAGAAAGATTGAGTAGGAAAGGTGTTGTGTTGGTACCATTGTCTTGTCATATACTAAACACTGATGGTTCAAGACCTCACGTTCACTGCGCAGTAAATATGTCCGATTGTATTCTACTATGGAAGGTTCAAAGCTCCGGCTACCTCTCCAGATGCATCATCGATCCGTCGTATGATTGCTAGAAAAGCACCATGTGCGTGCGCCAAAATCTCTTCCAAGAGAGGATTGTTGGAAATTTACTAAACGTGAAATAACTTTTATCCTATTAATTATGACTCGAACAATTGGGGTCCCGCACGTCGAAAATATGGTTTTCACACACGTGCACATAAAGTGCCAAGGATCGTAATTTCCTTAATGGAAGAGATATTGGTACGTATACAAATTATTTGAGACGTAAGATAATAGATGGTTATTGGCCAAATTGTAATGGTTTCACGTTGGTAAATGAAGGAAAGACGTATACAATGTGTAAAAGATGAAATGAATCTGAAAATGTCGCGGCGCCACCCTGCAGGGCCGCGGCGCTACGGACGTTTCAGACCGTTGGAGAGAACAAAAACTGATTTTTTGGTTGACTTTGGAGTATTAATTCTCCATTATTTTGGCTCATGAATTTAGCCATTATTTGGTTGAATTATAGCTCCACATTCAAGGCCATTATATGGTATTTATTGGCCATTATTTGGCTATGTGGAAGATCATCTTCTCCACACTATAAAATGGAGCCTTGGGCTCATTTGCAAAACACACTACACTTAAATAATTTTAGAAATTGTCTTTCTCTCTTGCAATCTCAATCACTCTAAGATCTTTCTCCTTATAGCGAACACTAGAGTCTCATTTGCTCTTTTGTTTGATTGTTGTTTTATCTTGGGAGATAAGTTGTCACTACACCGTTGAAAAGAATATACGGGGCAATATTATCTTAAGGATAGATTGAAAAATCAATCGACTCATCAAGCCAATTACTTATTTATTTCCAGATTTCTTACATACTTGTTGTTGTTGTTACATTTCTCATTTCCTTGTTACTACACCTTTTGTTTTCACATGATTTATAGACAAGTAATTGTATTGAAATTATGTGTGGGACTATAGAGGAGATTAAAAAATGACGAGAATATTTAGTGAATATACTTTTACTAAAAAGATCTGAAAATGAGATATACAATATAGGAGTGCTATAAAACATTTATTTATTTTTACACTAGACAAACTTCGATAATTTTTTATTTAAATTTAATATTGGCTTTCATAAATAAAGAACTTTGGAGAAGGAAAGACGTGCAATTTTCTTGCTTCATCCCATGAATAATTATTTCGAAATTATTATCCAACAAGGGGCATAAGTAGACTTTTGATTATGTGCAAGTTCGGTCGAATCTAATAGATTTGCTTCAAATCTTGTAGTATTTGTCAAAAATATTATTGACTATATAAATTATTAATATATAACGAATAACTTAATAATATTTTGAATATGTAAGCTTCAAATTCTCATTCCACTTCAGTCTCTCATTATATAAAGTATATAATAAAAAATACCATAGTTATGACTGTTGAGATATTAGTGATATTAGTGAAAGACCACCATAAGCAAGTTGTATAGGATTATTTGGTGGTTAAGGAAGTTAGAATTAGTTTACATAAATATCTAGATTACACGTGGAAAATATCTAGATTGGAATACATATTCATAGAAGTGTCTAGATACACTACAAGTGGAATGTGTATAAATACAATGTAATAAGATCAATTGAAATATACAATCATATTTTGTCTTCTTCAATTCTCTCGTCTCTCTCCACCTTATGTTATTCTTCTTTTCTTCTTCTTCTCTTCTTCTTCCCTTCTTCATATCATCATACACGATCCTTACTAATTATAGCATCTCGATCTTCAGATGCTGAGTTCTAGAAGGTTAACCAGTGGCTTGCCTAGCTGTTGGATGAATTAATTATCACAGATGTGATAATTTAATATGATATCAAAGCCTATGATTCGTATGAGGACCTGCATAATTTAGGATCCGAAATTGATTGAAAATCGAAATCGCGAATTTCGTCTGAAAAATCAGAAAATAAAAATTGAAGAGGGAAATTTGTAATTGCAAACAGATCGATAATCAGAATTGCGACTGAAGGAATTGATCGAGAAAATCAGAAGCAAAGGAGAAAATCAGAATTGCGATTTTCTTCAAAAATAGAGAATCAGAAAATCCAAATCGAAGGAGATTCAATTTTAATTTTAATTGAAGGAGAATCACGATCGATTGAAGGAGATTCATCATGATCAATTGATGGAGATTCAATCAAATTGAAGGAGTTCAATCGATAAAAAAATCAACAATATTTTTTTTTTGGAAAAATCAGAATCACGATTGCGATTTTCGGAAAAACAGAGAATCGAAGATTGAGGTAATTTCTATTATCGCCTTTGTCAATCGAGTCGTATGGATATGTTATCGGTTTGTGCGGATACACTCAGCCTTTGGCTATCATTGTGACGTCGAAGATCGCCAAAATTATTTCTAGAGGTTATTTTCGTATTTCGTGTTGGTGAATCGTTTTGTAATGTTAGAATTGAATTCGTGTTGGTGAATTGATAAATTGGAGAAAGGAGAAAAGGTATCGAGTTGTCGAGTTTGTCGTCGTTGTTGTTGATAGCTGTTGTAGCTGTTGTTCTATGTTCTATGTGGTAGTAATAAGTGTTGCTGGTTTCCTTATGCAAAAGGAACTTGACTAGTATGAACCACATTTGGTATTCTTTGTGTTTTGCTTCGCCTCGATAGGCTTTATTCTTGTAGCGTGTGTAGCTGATGTTGTTGTTGCTGATGTTGTTGTTGCTGATGTGGTTGTTGCTGGAAATGCTCTTCCTAGTGCAACCATGAAATCAAATAATGGGAAATTTCTATTGATAGAAGGATCGAAGAGTTCTTAGCGACAAATAGACTAAGAATTGAGGGATGCTTCGTCGAAGATAATATGGATTGAGTTGAAGCTCAATTCAAGGATTCAAAGAGTTGTTCACAGGTTGATCAAGTGATTAGATTGCATGTTTTCATATGTTTAGCTTAGGATATGAGGATTGAAGGATTTCTAGCCGGAATTGGACTAGAAATTGAGGGAGACTCCGCTGCATATCCGAGCTTATTATGGCAGCTTGCGTGATGAGAATCGAGGGATTCTCTAGTCCAAGTGAGACTAGAGAACGAGAGGTTCTTGCCGCATATTGAAATAGCTTGCGTGATGAGAATCGAGGGATTATCTAGTCCGGATGTGATTAGAGAACGAGAGATTCTTTTCGTCTAGCTTGCATAAGGAGAATCGAAAGATTCTCTAGTCCGAGTGAGACTAGAGAAAGAGAGGTTCTTTATTATTGTTGTGGGAGTTGAAGCTCCTGCTTGATGCAGTTGTGTTCTCGCTTATTGTCGCTTTGTTTCGCTTGTTTTGCAAGTCGTGTTCTGCTTATATTTCCTGCACCGCAGGATTTTTTCTTTTGTGTGCAATTCTTTGGTGTTGTGGTCTTTGGTATCTGGTTTTTCTTTGCTACAAACGCATTGCTAGTGTCTTCTTTGCTGCACCTAGGAATGGAAAGAAAAGCTTGATCGCTCGCGATAAGGAGCTTGTCATCAAGCGCCGTTGTTTCTTTGGTTTATATCAGCGTGGCTTTCTTCATTGTTTTGTATTGGATACTGTTTTTATGGTTATATGCAGTTGATTGGCGAAGTCACTACTGAGTTGCCTATTTACTTGGCAAATTTGTTGAATAGCTTGAAGCTGCAAGTGAGCTTTTCCACTGTTATCCATACTGGCAACACAGTGAGTCCAAATGGAAGCAGTTGGGTGACCTAGCCATTTCTAGTGGAAGGCTTGAGATGGCAGAGAAGTGTTGCTGCTAATGTTTTTTTGGGTTCAGAGATAATGTTGAATCAGTTGAAATGGAGTTGCTCAAGAGGGTATTGAAAATTCAAGAGAAAACTTTTGGTACTGACAGTGAGGAAGTTAAAATATCTTATTGGGGGTTTGCATGCCTCAGTAGGAAAATAGAGACTGGAGTATAACACAAGATCGGGTTTTATTGCTGCCAGTAGGCAGGCAAAACTAACAAAGATAATATGACAGGTATATGAAAGAAATTCATCTTAGCTATATCTGACCAAGAGTGTCTGTGATATTTCAGAGAACATTCAGAATCATATATGATAATTTAGGGGACAATAGAGAAGTCAAAAGCCCCTTTCAAGGTCACATATTTTTCTTGGTTGGTTGTCCGAAAAGCTTGTCTGACTCATGAAATTCTACTGAAAAGAGGGATTCAGCTGAGTTGCAGATGCTTCTTGTGTAGAGAAGAGGAAAGTAATAGTCTTCCTACATTGCATGATAAGATATACTGTGGCAATTATTCCAATCCTTGGCAGGAATTAAATTGGTGATGCCAAGTAATATCAGGGACTTCCTATAATCCTGGAATGACATCAAGACAAGAAAAAAAAGGCAAAACTTTACAGAATATCATTAGTAGGATATGTTTCTTACCTATGGTAGGAGAGGAACACATTGCAGAAATAGAAACAGATATAGTTGTTGTTCATACGACTACTGGTGTTGTCTAGTATTGCTTGACTGGTAGAAGTGTTTTGTTATTGTTTCCAAGCTAGGACTGAAAACTCTGTTTTTCGTGCCTAGCTTGAGGGGGATGTTGAAATATTAGTGATATTAGTGAAAGATCATGCTAGACCACCATAAGCAAGTTTTATAGGATTATTTGGTGGTTAAGGAAGTTAGAATTAGTTTACATAAATATCTAGATTACAAGTGAAAAATATCTAGATTGAATACATATTCATAGAAGTGTCTAAATACATTACAAGTGGAATGTGTATAAATACAATGTAATAAGATCAATTGAAATATACAATCATATTTCTTCTTCTTCAATTCTCTCGTCTCTCTCCACCTTCTGTTATTCTTACAATGTAATAAGATCAATTGAAATATACAATCACATTTTCTCTTCTTCAATTCTCTCGTCTCTCTCCACCTTCTGTTATTCTTCTTTTCTTCTTCTTCCCTTCTTCATATCATCATACACGATTCTTACTAATTGTAGCATCTCGATCTTCAGTTGCTGAGTTCCAGAAGGTTAACCAGTGGCTCGCCTAGCTGTTGGATGAATTAATTATCACAAATGTGATAATTTAACAATGAGATACACAAACTCATGATTATTTATATTAAATTCAAAAGTTTAATCAAATATAAAATAATTTTACATTTTATTCTGAAATTATTCCTTCTTATCCTTATGACTGCATGTACAAGTATTAAGTGTAAATTTCTGCCTTGAATCCAAAAGAAGTGGGAATATGTCGTTTTAGTGGAGGGTCCTGCTGAGCTTCGTTGAAAATGAAATGAAATAAAAACTATATATAAGGAGAAACGCATAGAAAAAAAAGAAGATAATAATTGGTATTGGGGGACAAAATTAACGAGGCAATAGAGACAACAAAGAGAATTTCATCATCTATTCATCACTAGTCATTCCTTTTATGGTAATACTTCTCCTGTTTACTTTTACTTATCAGATTTCGCTTCTCGAGAATTAAAATAAATAAATTTTAAACATATATTAAAATATATCTTTTCATTATATTAATACGAAAATTTTTACAACTTATAGTATTTTTCATATAATTTATGAATATTCAGATTTTAATTTTAAATACTAAACTAACCTAATTCAATTTAACTTCAAAAATTAGTCAAATTAAGTTTTTAGAAACGAAACGTGATAAGTAAAAATGAACGAATGGAGTAATAAATAGGAAATCTAGAAAATATTAGTATGAACTTGTGCGTGTTTAAGATGTAAATATTTTTTAATTTATAATAGGTGACAAAAAAGTTTGTTGCAATTCTGATATCATATTGAATTATCTGACCATTTGTTAGGCGTATTTTGTATACGTTTTTTGAGTCATTTTTAATTAGTATTTTTCTCATTTTCGTTTAAATAAGTGTCGTGTTAGAGTCGTTTTTCTTTCTTTTGAGTCACAATGGTTCTAAATGGCAAAATAGCAAAAAGAAGCTAAAAGTTTACAGAAAAGGGAGAAAATAAGCTCCCGAAGCAAAAATGACGAAAGTTGGCAGATCAGGACGAAAGATCACGGGGATCGCGGTCTTGTGTAGGGCCGAGTGCCACAATCGAGAAGTCGCGAAGATTTCTGCGCATGCCATTCTGCAGGACCGCGGTGCCAATGCGGGAATTTTCAATCCGAAATAGAATTGGCAAAGGGCAAAAGGGTACAAGACACACATTTTTGACAACATAAATAAACCCTTGGGACAGATTTAGGGGGATCACCTATCACATATCCTTATACATATTCCACAACACAACTCTTGGAGGCTACAAGATTGGAGACCTAGTTCTAAGTATTTTCTTTTCCTTTTTTTCTTTATTTTCAATTCAGTTCATGTTGGGATTTGTATTAGTTCTTAGCATGTCTATGGCTAGGAGCTAAACACTTTATTAGGGTTTTCCTATTGAATCGCTTGAAACTCTATTTCATGAATTAATGCATTAGTTTAATTTCTTCTTCACTTGATTAAGATTTATTCAATATTGGTATGAATGTTTGATAGTTGATTGATCACTAATTATCATAATCTATATGATTTCGAATCAAGAACCGAGAGGAGAGATTTGAATATGCTGTAATTGAATAGACATAGGTTAAAATCGCAGACGAAAGTACCCCGATACTTGTATAGCATTATAGGTTATTGTTCTTAATCCTCCTATGTGGTAAAACCTATCATAGAAATATAGAAGGTTTCTGCACTGAGGTTGAGCGATTATATATCCTAATCGAAATATAAGACAGTCTAGTTAACCGCTATCTTAACGTAGAAGAAGAAGTCATTCTAGTTGCATTAAGGATTGAAAAAGAGTGGATAGTCGAGGATATTGGAAGCCCTAATTCCTTCATAACTGATTAAACCTCAATAATTTAGTTTAATTCTTGCAATTACTCTATTAGTGTTAGATAAAAACCAAATCAACTTATCGTTTACCAAATAGATAACCTAGAATAGATGTTCGGTAATTAGAAACCAGTCCCTGAAGATGATATTCGGTCTTACCAGACTATATTACTTGTAACGATACGTACACTTGCGTGAGCAATTGGAAATCGGCCTAACACCATTTCATTTAATTTTTTATGCATTTAGTACTTTTCATTATTGTTCTAACAACTTAACCTAAGGTTTTATGAATTTCGGTTTACCCTCCTATATATTTTTTTGTAAAGTAGGAAATCCGCATTCGCTATTCTTTAGGTGCATTATGAGTAAACCTCGCTTCTAGGAAAATAGCCCGCAAATCATACAGAAAATGTAAACCGCACTAAACAAGCCTCATGCGACGCGCTCAAATTGAGAAGTTTAGTGGCGAGGAAATTCGATCTCTGATCTCTCATGTGGGACCACTTGTTGAACCAATTCAGCCACCTCCGCGGTCTCCTATATAAATTTCATTATCCAAATCTATCGAGAAAACTGTTTATGAAATTCAGATTACAAGTGCCCGTTTGATTAGGCTTTTCAAATGGCCAAAAATGTTTTTTTTTTGTCAAAAGCACTTTTGGCTTTTTTTTTGAGTGTTTGGCTAGAAATACCAAAAGTGTTTTTGGCTGAAAAAAACATTTTTGGTCTCTACTGGCAGAAACTCAAATTTTGGGCTTTTTCCCAGTATAGGTAAAATCTCTTTTGTCCTTTCCCATTTTTAAGTCAAAAGCATTTTTTTTATTGACAATCAAACACCTAATCACTTTTTGATAAAAAAAACTCTACTTGAAAAGTTTTACTCCTAAAAGCTCTACTTTTAAAAGTTTTTTTTAATAAACGGTAACAAACGGGCCCTAGAGCCTATAGCTATATTTCACATGTAAATAGGTGTTTCACTACTCATATATTAAGAGTAAATTAATATTGTTGTTTTCTTGTGAATTATTTAATATAGACGTGGTGAGCATGCCCATGCATTTGGATTTAAAGAAGGTATCTAAAGAGTCAAACTTATTATATTCATTCACATGGAATATAATTGAAGTAAAATAGAAGGATATGCTCCCCACCACCTACAATATAATCACAATTCACACATATATAATTGGATTGTATTTTTGTTAATTTATGGTATCCCAATGTTTTTCTTGGGTGCATTTATGATATCCCAATACAGTAGCCTTCGTAGGGACCTTTTAATTTGTTTCACAAACAAAACCTGGAAATAATAAATGCCTTATGTTGCATATTTATTTGCAACAAAGTCTTTTGAGACAATTTGGGTTCCCATGGTCTTAATTCATTCTCCCCTGATTATTATTTTTCTTAAAAAATACTTTTTTTATGTATGGCATTTTCTATGTTTACTATATTAAAAATAAAATTTCACTTTTATTTGTCTATTTTAGCATATCAATAGAACGACAAACTTTTTTTCTTGTTTTACCCTTAATTACTTATTTTCAAATAATTTTTCAAATCTATTCAGACTATACACTACTCCATCCGTTCCATAATAAATGATGTTTTAGGTTTTTTTATTTTGTTTCAAAATAAGTGGTGCTTCAAGATTTCAAGAAAAAGATGACCTTATTCTTCTAAAATTATCCTTATTTACGTAATAAAAAATCATTATGAGCTTTTCTTTTTTAGACATTAATTAAGGATAAGTTAGTAAAAGCACTCATAATTTTCTAGGGGTCAATAATTTATTAAGGGGTGTGCATAAGTTAAAAACACTACTTATTATGAAATGAATGGAATAATTAATATAAGCATTATTATAAAAATATGTATTTCATTTATTAATTCTTAATGGCGTGCAAAGTCAATAGTGAACGATTAAAAATGGAAGGAGGGAGAACTTTAATTTAGGCCTACGATGCTTGACATATGTCTGTATGGCCTAAAATAGTACTCCCGGTCTAAAATAAGTGTTATTTTTTTCATTTTTAATGGTCAATATTTAAAAAAAATATAAATTAAAATATTTAAAAACTATACGATAAATATAAGTTACAAGTCTTTCATGTTAATATTATGAAAAAATATATTTTAAAATATTAATAAAAAATTACATAATTTAAATTTGAAGAAGTAAAAACGACATATAATTTGAGACAGAAGGAGTACACACATTCGTTAGAGCTATATCTTCAAACGGTCTGATTTTGACCAAAACCATTTATCTAAACGTAATATAATATCGGAGCAAAAGTCAAATAGATATTGGGAAAAGGACTTGCCTTTAGGTATAAGTTCATCAAAGTTAGGTTGACTTTCATAGAACTTGATATATAGAGCATATATTTAATTAGTAGACTTTGATTTTTGCATACCCATTAAGCCATTACTTATAATTACCATGTGCAATTATTTAGCTTGTTTTTTCTTTTTCGGTATTTATCTTATTTGTATGTGATAGATAATATATTAATATTCTTCATATATTATGTAATTATTATTTTAGTATAATTATGTAAAGTAGAGATTCTTCTCCAATTAAATTTAGAGATCATTCTCCAATTATGTTTTGTAATTGTAAACACACACACATATATATATATATATATATATATTGCATTAATGGAAAACTTCCAACCAAGGAGAATTACACTATTCTACATGGTATCAGAAGTCAAATCATACCCCCACCTTTCTCTCTATAGTCCCTATACTCGCAATCTGAGCACACAATCTCCGAGACCATCCACAATTGTTTGAAGTTGTCGTGTAATAAATACTCAGCCTCCCTTTCAGCACTCTTAATTTGCAAAATCTTCTCGACCTCTGCCGCCTCATTAGCAGTCACCCTCATCCGAGAAGCAGCATTGATTTCATTCATAGTTCTCTTCACATGCTCATCTGGTACTATATCAACTATAAGTGTCTGAATAATTTTATATCCATAAGCTGACATAGCTTTATCAAGTTCCTCCTCAACAACCTTAGCAATTTCATTGTTTTTGCTCAAAGACATCATCAACGGATTTCGGCAACTTTTCGCCGCCTTAAAAAGCATATCACTCGCTTTTAGGGTTCTTCAACAACCTCGTATTTCTATCTAACCTACCACGGTATTCCTCGTTGCAACCCAGCATCCTAGGCCCACCTCTAGGCCCACGATACACGGGCCACCAAAGACTGTGCCCACTTCTCCACGGCCCAAAGAGCTCTACATCCCATGATTCCCGCCGAGTCGAAATGACTTACAACACTATGAATCTCTAGCAGCCCGATGACGCATGTACATGGATACATATGCCACATCCCACCTCACCCGCGACTCTGGTAATCTCTATCATATATCTAATTTGAACAATTCTCAATTTATTTTGGTCGGCAATGGCAATCGCATTCTAATTCAAGGCTACGACACCACTCAAACAAAATCACCTCACCCAACATTTACCCTAAAAAATGTCATATATTCTCCTAACATCATTAAAAACTTAAATCTTTTTTAGAAAATTTGCTAGTGACAATTATGTATCTATTGAGTTTGACCCTTTTGTTTTTTTTTGTGAAAGACCTTGGTACGGGGACAACTCTTACAAGATGTAATAGTGTGGGGGACATATATCCTTTCTCATTCAATTCCGTCGCAAGTGTCAATCCACCTACCTCCCTAGCTGCAATCTCTCCATCAACTTAGCGCAGTAGATTTCGACACCCGGGAGCACCAGTTTTTTACTTTCTTAGAAGTCACAATTTAATTCAATGTAATAAAAGGGAAATTTGCCAAAATTGTTATTCTTGTCCTCTAGGAAATCATGTTAGACTTTCGTTTGCGTCATCTTTAAGTGTTACTTTTTCTCGTTTTGGCATCATTCATGCGAATTTATGGACATCTCCCATTACCAAACTGGTTCATAAATATTATTTTGTATTATTAGATGACTTCTCTCACTTTCTTTGGGTCTATCTGCTCAAATATAAGTCTCAGGTTTACTCCACGTTTCTTGAATTTTGAACATATGTTAAAACACAGTTTGAAAAGGCAATAAATAATTTTACTGTGACAATGGTTGTGAGTTTAACAATTCCCCCTTTCATAAATTTTGTACGGATAATGGCACGGTGTTTCAATTCTCGTGCCCCCATACCTCACCTCAAAATGGTAAAGCCAAAAGAATATTTTGCACCATTAACAATATAATTCGTACAGTGCTCTTTCATTCCTCTCTTTCCTCTCCCTTTTTGGTATACGCATTAAAAATGGTAGAATACCTTCTTAATATATTACCTACTCGTACCCTTCAAAATAAAACCCCTACCGAAATTCTATTCCGTCGGATCCCTTCATATGATCACCTTCGGATTTTCAGTTGTCTATGCTACCCAAATCTTGCCTCCACGGTCCCTCACAAATTAGCACCTCACATATCTCCTTGCATCTTCTTAGGTTTCCTGTCGAACCATAGGAGGTAGTTATGCTATTATTTGTCCACACATAAAATCATAGTCTCTCGCCATGTCACATTCGAGGAAAATGTTTTCCCGTTTACAAACGTCCAACAACTTCAATTCACTGATTACAGCTTCCTCAATGACCCGAACACTTCCCCTCTCCTGCGAAATGCCATACATAATGCTAATATTCTTGTTGTTCCATCACGGTTCCCCCGTTATCACATCACTGCCCTAAGTCCCATAAAGGACGCCCCACCTACAGCTCCAATCACAACCTCATTGTCTCCGTCGACCAGTGTATTGCCTCACTTCCCCAACCCCTGCCTCCGTCGACCAGTCCCCTGCCGCACTTGTTATACCTCGTAATTTTAGGGCAATGAGTTGAGAACGTAGTTAAGAAAATAAGGAAATTAGTATGTAAAAGAATGTGATCCCGAAATAATTTTGGGATTTATTAGTGCGACGATAGGAATTATAATAATTGTATATCCCCAAGGAGACTACAGACTAGTGTCATATTATGAAAATTATGGCATTAAGTATATGAAAAATTTATAAATCGATTGGATTTAAATGAAGTGGGATCAAGAATTAATTGTGTGTGCATAATTAATTAATTGGGATTGATTATTTAAGTGGGGGGACAATGGAAAGTGGGATAGGCATGTGTGACTTCAAGGAAAAGGGCCAAACATGACTAAGTTATGCTTCCTTTTTATATATTTCCTTTTAAAAATACTAGTTAGTAGATTAGGCAATTGACTAATCTACTGCTTCTATATTTCGTTTACAATACATAATAGAAGCTCTTTCTTCTTATCCGCATACGAAAGCAGAAGCCTTTGAGAACGAGAAAAGAAAAAGGGAGACTGTATGCGTTTGGCCATAAAGATTTCCAAATATTTTTCTGCTTCCACTACTACTACATCCGATTGTTTTTTTAAGGATTTGGAATCTTAAAGTGTAAAATCAAGGAGCTTTATAGCGGGTCTGGATCAACAAGTATCTCTAGATCCATATTCATCAACCACAAGAATTGTACTTCACATTAGCTCTATTTCAAGAGAACTCTTGAGTCAAGAATATTTTTCAATCTAGCAACTGCTAGAAGGAGAAAGCGCGGGGAGAGGAGTAGAGTCCAGCGGAGATTTTCAAGATTTATCTTCAAGAGGTAATTTCCCTACTCAATCTTCACATAGTATGCATATAGTAGTATCTATAACTTAATTTTGAGTAGAAGTCATGATTTGGTTGAGTTTTTAGATGAATCCTGGAAATGGGTCTTGTAAATAAAATTGGGTAATTTGGTAGGGATGATGAATAGTGATTTGAGACTGAAGTGTTGTAGTTAAAGGAATGAACTCGTGATAAGAGGAAGTGGAATTAAGACCATGCATGTGACTGATTTGGAGTTGTTTAGACTACATTGGGTTAATTGTGTTGCTACACGTATAGAACTTCCCATAGAAGAAGCATAGATTCTACGCGAATAAAGTGTTCGATAAAATGTCTCAAAGAGTTTGTTAATAGTATATTGTTTCGATTATAATGTGAATCTCTCTTAGGATGTAGATAATCATTCGTAGAGCTTACAAGGATCCGCGGGGAGTAGAATATCTTCGACGATAAGGTATGTTAAGACAAATCCTTCTTTCTTTTGGCATGTTCTGCGTACGACATGTAATTATGGTATTGCTCCCTAATTTATTCAACTCTTAGAAGTTAAAGAATATTCATGTTATACATTCTATGCTAAAAGCATGTCTAAATTGTTCTTGAGTCTTTATTAAGTCATATGAGAGAGATATTGATAAGAGTTTTTAGTAAGCACTGGAGCCGAGTTGACTTTGCTAATTTAAAGTTACTAATAAATATTAAGTGTTGAAACTAATTTAATAAATAAGTAGGTATGTTTTCAGTAGATATGTTAAAATAAGTCATTGCAGCGTTAAGTGAATAAGGTATCGACAAACAATTATATTAAAATGATTAGAATTACATCTGCATAGAAACTAAGATATAATCAATTTATTTTACAATTAACCTACTAACGGCTCATATAATGAATTAATTAGGCAACTCGAATCTGTTATCACAAATCAGACATTTCCATAATGTTAGCCAGAAGAGCAAGGATATTATTGTCAGCCAATAAATTCATGGAATGTGTATGGTCATTTATACATTTATATTTTGCATTTACACTGCAATTCATATTTTACCCAAGACGATATGATATGAGTTGGTACAGACGACAAACGGTATGTGAAACTCTTCTTTCTTTCTTTGACATGATTTATATGAAAGGAACGTACAACGGACATACATGATTCCTATACAGTCTAAATCCTAGGAATATGAGTTATGAGAAGTGCCTTTGATATTTTAGTAAAAGTTCATTTTAATAAGTTGATTGAGAGTCAAATGATGATTTAAATAGCATATGGTTGCTCATGGTATCTACTCGTGCAAAGTGTTACTATTCCACTTCACCGAGTCCCTCACTAAAGGGCCGACAATATATATAGATATGATGATTCCACCGAGTCCCTCACTAAATGGCCGACAATGTTATATATGATGATTCCATGGACATGTATTCATGATACGGGTATAGATACCCATTACAGTAGATATGATTTTATGGACATGTATTCATGATGCAGGTATAGATACTATGACAGTGGATATGATTCCATGGACATGCATTCATGATGCTGATATAGATACTCATGACAGTAGACATATATATATATATAGGATGATTATATGGATAGGTATTCATGATTTTTGATATGACTCTCATTTTGGTAAGGCATAGTTGACTCTCCATTTTCTATGGTACACAGTTGGAATTGGTATTTGACAATTTTACATGTCTCCTGTTATCTATTGGCCAGTTATAATCTGCTTTACAGTCCTACATGTTTTACATACTCAGTACATTATTTCGTACTAACCCACATTTCCTCGGGGGGCTGCGTTCATGCCCGCAGGTACATGTGCTCAGTTTGGTGATCCCCAGTCTAGGATTCCTGTTCAGCTGTTTGGAGAAGCTCATTTGATTCAGAGCTTTGTCATCTTGGTACAAAACTTTATTCTGACTTATGTATATTTAGGGGCATGACGGGGCCCTGTTCCGTCATATGTCATTATTGTATTCCTAGAGGTCTGTAAATAGTTGTGGGTTGTACGTATGTAGAGTTGTAAATTTGTGTTGGTCAGCCGTGTTGTTGTTCTCTGTTTTGGGATGTTCCCGTGCATACGTGATACTATTTGGTGGCAGCCTTGTCGGCTTGCCTATTATATTATGTTGGCTAGTTGTGACTCCTCAGGAGGCAGGTACATTCTTGTATAAAGGCAACCTTATCGGCTCGCCTATTCTGACATATGTTATTGATGCATCGTTATGCTGTCGAAATTCATATTGTCCTTAGTGTTAGTTGGATTATGTGTGACAGGTTAATATAAGGGCGTCATTAGGGTGTTTAGTCACGGCCTGTCGGGTCGTGACAACACTGCCCCAACCCCTGCCTACATCCCAATAGCACCCGTCAACCACCCCTCTGCCCCACAACCCCCGCCATCCCCACTGCCCCACTTCCCGTCAACTGAAAAATCCCGTTTCTGAAAGTTCACTTTAACCTATACACTAAGACCATCTCACATATACCTAAAAACCCAAAATTAGCAAAGCTCGACCTGAATTGGAATGCGGCCATGCGTGAGGAATTTAATGCGTTCACTACACATCGCACTTAAGATCTTATCCCGAGACTAGAGAGGGTGAATGTGATTCATTGCATGTGGCTATATCGTCACAAATTCAGAGATAGTGGTGAACTTAAATGCCATAAGGCAAGACTTGTGGCTAATGGTACAGGAAACAAGAGGGAGTTGATTATGGTGATACATTCAGTCTAGTGGTTAAACTAGCCACCATTCACATTATTTTGAGCATAGCTATAGAAAAATTGGTAGATTCATTAGCTTGATGTGAAAAATGTGTTCTTACATGGGGATTTGAAAGAAGTCGTATACATGCATCAACCACCTGCCTTTGTGCATCATTCGGCTCCTCACTATGTCTAACGGCTTCAAAAGTCACTTTATAGCTTGGAACAAGCTCCCAGGGCTTGGTATGACCGTTTTGTCACTCACATCTTGCAGATTGGGTTTATGTGCAGCAAAAGTAATAACTCACTTTTTATTTTTCATCGAGGAAATTACACTGTATACATTTTTATCTACGTCGATGATATTGTCCTAACTGCCTCCTCTGATGTGCTGAAAAATGAGATCAGTACCATGCTCAAATCTAAATTTGCCATGACAGACTTGGGTAACTTGAGTTATTTCTTGGGATTTCTATGACCAGATTCGAGAATGCAATATTTCTATGCCAGCATAAGTATGCCGAAGAGATTGTTTATAGGGCTAAAATGACAAACTGCAAAATCATGCCTACTTCAGTCGACTCAAAATTAAAGCTTAGCGTAGATGACGCAGATTCGGTGCTTGACCCTTCTCTTTATAGGAGTCTCACTGGTGTACTTCAGTATCTTACTTTCACTAGGCCCAATATTACCTATGCGGTTCAACATGTGTGTTTGTTCATGCATGATCCCATGGTGCCTCACTTCACAACCCTTAAACGTATCATTCGGTATGTTAAGGGTATTCTTGACTATGGGTTACATCTTTATTCATCTGCACCGACCAGACTGATATCATATACAGACATAGATTGGGGAAGTTGTCTAGACACATGTCGATCTACTTCAGGATATTATGTATTTTTAATTAATAACCTCATCTCATGGTCTGTAAAACGGCAAGACACACTTTCCAGTTCGATTGCAGAAGCAAAATATAGAAGCGTTGCGAACATTGTTGCAAAAATTTGTTGGCTTAGAAACCTCCTTCTAGATCTTCATTGTCCCTTACATAAGGCATCTCTTGTCTACTGTGATAATATATCTGCTGTTTACTTATCTCATAACCCGGTTCAACATCAGTGAACCAAATATATTGAGATGAATATTCATTTTATTCGTGAGAAGATCGCTATTGGCCATGTTCGAGTGTTACATGTTCCCTCTTTCTATCAATACGCAAATATATTCACTAAGGGACTTCCTCGATAACTGTTCCTTGACTTCAGATTCAGTCCCAACGTCTGGCCTCCTCCCGCTCCGACTGAGGAAGTGTGATAGAGAATATATTAATATTCTCCATATATTCTGTAATTATTATTCTAGTGTAATTATGTAAAGTAGAGATACTTCTCCAATTAGGTTTAGAGATCCTTCTCTAATTAGGTTGTGTAATTATAAACACCTATATATATATATATATATATATATATATATATATATTACATTAATGAGAAGCCTCCAATCAAAAAAGAATTACACTATTCTACAGTATGTACATCTACATTTCCTCTTATACATGTGCAAAGTTATTGTTGCCAATTCCAATAATTATACTTTTATTCTCTAGTCAATCTTCATATGCTATTCCCTCAAATAATAGATCGCCAACATTATATTGCTTCAATTGCTCGTGAACTATATGTTGAATCTTGGGTCACGGGTCGCCATATGGGCTAACCCCACCCGATTTGAAGAGATAAAATAAGAAGTTAAAACCGAAGTTTTCTCAAATAATAGAACGTCGACCTACATTGCTTCAAATGCTCATGAACTAAATTTTGGGTCACAGGTCACTATGTGGATTAACCCGACCCGTCACCATGTGGATTAACCCAACTCGATTTGGAGAGATAAAATAAGAAATTAAAACCTACACAGAAGTTACCACAACTTTTAAATTTGAGAAGAGGGTAAAAATGTATCTAATGTATTTGAAAATAGTTTAAATGTGTATTTCTTTCAACTATTGAATCAAAATTATCTTACCGTTGATCTTCTGATTAAAAATGTCCCTTATTCCCCCTATTGAACCTCAATTGCCATAATTTCATTTATAGTTAACGTCCAATTTTCATTTGTTTTTGTTCTCTCCCCGAATTATGCCTTCTACCGTTGTATCAGCTGATCGAATTGAGAGATAAATTGATTTCTTAACTTAAGCGGTTCGGGCTGGAAATGAAACTCTAATTTCTAGCAATGGGTTCCCCAACAACTCCAGATTGCGTTAGGACAGTGTTACTAGTGAACTAAGAGGTAAAAAACATGAATTGAGTACAGTAAAGATAAAGGGATAAAGTAAGGATAAAAGATAAAAATACATAGATTTTGATTTATTTGATTGATTGTGTGTCTGTATTTACAAAAGAAATTTCCTATTTATAATACAAAAAAGGGAAAAAATTTACAAACGTGCCCCCCATGTCAGTCATCAAGTGACCCACTAAGTTCGGTGGCGGATCATAGGGGAGGTGGTGCCGATTTTCTCGCCCTCTACTCCTCTTGCTCGGGTAATGGCCATTGTTTTCAGTTGTTGTTGTCCGTTAACACTTTTAGGGGTCTAGAAATCCTTTTGACTTAGTCGTTGAAGTGTCTGCATCTGAGTGGGTCCAGTCGTACCTCTAGCTAACGATTTCAGCTAAGATGCCTTAGTAGCCGATGAAGTTCTTATAGTCGAGGGCTAGGAGTAAATTCGGCTCCAAAATAGTTCGGTTGTCACTAAATTTCGGCTAAACACTTAAATTATTTTTAGTGTTAACAATTGCCCCTACATTAACTCAAGTGTGACCGTTGAGTTAATGTAGTAAAAAATAGTCGTCGTTTTAGTCTGACAGCCTCACATGTCACTTCAATCGTCTTGTCTCTAGTGCATGCAATAATGACTACTTTTTGGAGGGTGTTTCCTCTTTAACCGATGCGTCTTTATTGCCACGAATTGGATCTGATGATTTTTTGTCGTGCTTTTGAAAATAATGAATTAATCTCAGTCGCACTTCTACAAGTTATTAAGAAAAGGTATCCCCCTCTTTCCATAAGTTTATCACCTAGCCTTTGGCCCTTTTTTTAAACGGAAACTTTGGTTTCATCATTTTTATTTGAAGATCAGGAACGATTCTTCTAGCCGATAGTGACCTGAACCATGCCTTATTTTTTATTGATGAAGCACTGGTCCTGACTCTGTATGGTGGACCAGAACAAGGTGATTCTCTCTTGTTTCAGTACCTCAGCCTGATAAACTGTGACTTTCTCTTTACTTGTGACTGGTTTGCCTGCGGTCATTGTCCGACTAACCTTCGTACCTAGCTGACTCTGGTCGCTCACTATTCAGGTCGGTCAGCCCGAGTGAAGTTGGTCGCAAAGGTCAACTGGAGCTGCATGGGTCCTTTTGATGTCGTCATACTATTGGAGTTTGATTTCCACTGTAATGCTGGGATCGGGTATGTGCGGTGCCTTTGTTTTTGTGCTTGGTTTGCTTGGATGTAGAAATTCATATCCCACGCTTTAACTTCAGCATTGCTTTCGGCATTCTTGAGAAAATTTGAAATAAACCTCGCAAGTTTGATGAGCCATTATTTTTTACCACCAACTTTACGACACAAGCGCGTGAAAGAAAATGGCTTCCCCTGTATTTTGTGACCAGACAACTGGTCTGTGGTTATTATTTACCCATACATATCCCGTCGGAGGGAATTAGCTTATTTTTTATGCTCAGAAAGTCAGTCATAGACTGTCATTTATTCATGCATGTCCCAAATCGAGGGATAGTACTTTTTTAAATATTTATCATTTACATTTATGTCCATTTCCTCGTCATGCATGTTTATCAGCCAATATGCGTTGCCGGTGATTCGTTGGCTTACTATGGAAGGTCCTTCCCAGTTTAGTAACCATTTGCCGAATTTATGATCTTTGGTCCCAATCGGCAAAACGATTTTCCAAACTAAGTCTCCTTCAGCAAACCTCTTAGGCTTAACATGTTTGTTGTATGCTTTAGCCATTTTTCATTTACCGGCTTTAATTTTCTCTAGGGACATCAGTCGATCCTCATCTAGCTGATTCGATTCCATTAGCATGGCATGTTGATACTCCTCTAAATGTAGAGAGTTCTACTTAGCTACCCGTAAGGACTTGACATTAATTTCCAATGATAACACTGCATCTTGGCCATAGGTTAGCCGATAGGGTGTCGCCCCGATAGCTGTAGATTTATAATTCCTAATTGCCCAAATGGCTTCATCCAGAGTGAGATGCCACATTCCTGGTTTATCCTCTACGATTTTACTGATTATGTCCACGATAAGCTTATTGGCTACATTGGCTTGCTCATTCTCCTGATCATAATACGACGAGGATGTGATCATTTTGATCCTAAATTTCTCAGCAAAGGCTGCCACTTTAGAACTAGTGAACATCGTCCCTTGATTAGTTGTAATCATCTCAGGGATACCATATTTATTTATGATCTGGTGTTGGATAAACTGAATGACATTTGTCTGATGAACTCTCTTCATCAGCTGAGCCTCCACCCATTTAGTGAAATAATCGATAGCCATGATAATGAAATTGTGGCCTTTAGCCGATTGTGGGTGAATCTTGCCGATGAGGTCCATATTCCATTCTCTAAAGGGCCAAGGTTTTATGATTGGATGCAGCAACTCGGCTAGTACCCATTGGATTGGTCCATGTTACTGACATTCTCCACATCCTTATGCATACTGGAAATAATCAACGGTGATCGTAGGCTAGTAATAGTTGTGGCAGTAGATTAGCCACTTCATCGCCGGCCCTGCTCTGTGCTATCCACATATTCCTTCATGGACCTCTCCCATGACCCTCAAGGCATCTGCTTTGGTAATGCACTTGAGTTTTCATGACCCGACCCGACGGGCCGCGAGCCGGTGCCCTAATTGGACACCCTTTTACTGACATGTCACATATAATCCGACTGATACCGAGAACAATATAAAAATCTTGTGATAATAGGTTGCTGACTCATAACGTTATATATATCAAAATGAACCTGTCTCCTGAGGAGTCACAGCTTGTCAATCATAACAAAATGGGCAAGCCGACAAGGCTATCACTATATACGGGAACATCCCAAAATAATGTACAATAGTACAGCTGACCAAAACATTTCTACAATCCACACATGTCCAACCCACACATGACTACAGACCTCTAAGAGTATAACAGTGAAATAGGACGGGACAGGGGCCCGTCGTACCCCTGAATATGTATAAGTCTATAGCAAGGATCTGTACCAAAATGACTAAGCTCCGAATCAATGGAGCTCTCCAAACAGCTGAGTGAAAATCCTAGACTGGAGGATCACCAAACGGAGTACCTGTACCAGCGGACATGAAACGCAGCCCCCCGAGGAAAGAGGGTCAGTACGAAATAATGTACTGAGTATATAAAATATGAAGTACTGTAAAGAAGATCATAATTGGCCGAAAGATAACAGGAGACATGTATAATAATCAAAATACCAATGCAACTGTGCTTTATGAAAGGATAGTCATATATGTCCATATCATATACCGTACCCGACCCATTATGGGACTCGGTGATTGAAGTCATATACATATATACTGTGCCCGACCCATTATGGGACTAGATGAATGAAGTCATATCCATATACATACCATACCCGGCCCCCTAGTGAGGGTCTCGGTGAAATCATATAATGTGCACATATCGTACCTGGCCCATTCTGGGACTCGATAAAATCATGTGGATGCCTGTCCACGTATATCGTACCCGATCCATTCTGGGACTCGGTAAAATCATCATATATGTACATACCCGGCCCGGGACTCGGTGAAATAGTATAATCATATCAAGCACGAATATAATATCATGAGTAACCTTATACAAATTAAATCATCATTTCACTCTCAATGGAATAAATAGAATGAACTATCACTGAAGAATCAAAGGCACTATCATATCATGTATCACTAGGAATTATGATTCATTGGAACTATGTACGTTCGTCGTACATTCATTTATATAAATCATGCCAAAAGAAAGAAGAGATAGTTTCACATACCTTATCGTCTTAGACCAACTCAATAATTAAAACTAATCTCGATTAGCACTTCAACCTATAACAATAGTAATTCGTTCGTCAACTCTATGATTTCTAGTATAGGTTATATGCCGAATGATAACTAGTTTTTCTCTATAAAAATTTGGGCAGCACTTTCCCTATTTATACACGCATCCACAACTCATAAACAATGTCAACAATACCAATAACCAAGAACAATTCCAGGATATAACAAAATCAGTCTGTACTTCAACAACAACGACAATCGAATCCAATGTAATAAAAACAGTCCCAAATTGGCTTTACCTCACCAAAACAGTCACATGCATTGTCTTAATTCCAAGTTTCTCTTATCACAAGTTCATTTCTTAAACTACAACATCATGTAACTCCAATTATACTATAAGAAGAAGAAGTCTTACCTTAATTTTTGCCCAAAACAATCCCTAATGCACGGTCACTGCTCCATTCATTTTGCACCATTTTCACCATTTATTCAACTTATAATGACATGCATGTATTCTACAAGTTTCATCCATCATTCTTACATGTTTTTCTTCCAAATTTCTCATCTTCAAAAACTGGAATTTTTGGACTGAAAATCGGTCCAGTGACTACCGAAATTTCATTGCTTTACCTTCACCATTTGCTTAGAATTTTGATAGAAGGATTAATCTAGGAAGAAGGAGTGGATTTAATATTCAATTTGCTATGGAAATGAGGTTTATCGGTTGAGGGGGAGAGAAGAGAAGTGAGAGAGTGTTTTTGAAATAAAGGAGTGAGAATGTGAAAGATTGTAAGGGTGTAATATGTAAGCTGAAAATTATAATTGCAATTTGGTCCAATTCTCACAATTAATTAATCTTAGATCCCACTTCATTTAAATCCTGAAAATTTCATAAGACCTCGTATTCTCAATGTCATAATTCTTATAATACGATACTAGCCATAACGGGAATATACAACTATCATTATTAATTTCCATCTTCACAATCGTTGTAACCAAAATTCTTCCGGAATCACATCCTTTTGTATACTAATTTCCTTATCAGCATATATAAATATACTTTTCTTCCAACACTTGAATTTTATTTTCCTAATTACGTTATCAATCTAACACTCCAAAACCACGAGGTGTAACCGTCCTCGAATGTTCATAATAGGTCTTATATTATAAAAATTTCGGCAGAGTCTCCTTTATAACTATACCTATCCACCTATATTCAGCAAACCCACAGATGCCTCACAGGGCCACAATACATCACATATACAATTCATCAATCAATAAAGTCAAGTAAGGGGTTATATTACCTGCAGGCATAGGGAACAAATGAGGATACTTCTTCTTCATTTCGTCTGCTTCCCAAGTCATCTCTTCCCTATTATTGTTTCGCCATAACACTTTGACGGAAGACACATCCTTTGTACGTAACATTCTCACCTGGCGATCAAGTATATCTATGGGACTCTCCTCATAAGCCAACTCCTCTGTCACCTGGACATCATCTACTGGGAATACTCTAGAAGAATCACCAATACACTTACGCATCATCGATACATGAAAGACTGGATGTACCGCTTCCAAATCAGATGGTAGATCCAACTCATATGCAACCTTGCCTATCCTACGAATAATCTGGTAAGGTCCAATATATCTTGGGCTAAGCTTCCCTTCTTACCGAATCTCATCACACCCTTCATGGGTGATACCTTCAGGAACACCCAATCTCTCATGAATAAGCTTCACCTTATTGACAGCTTGTTGAATCATGTCTGGGCCGATTAACTTATTCTCGCCTACATCGAACCAACCAATAGGTGACCTACACTTCCTCCCATATAAGGCCTCGTATGGTGCCATCTGGATGCTAGAATGATAGCTATAATTACAAGCAAATTCATTAAGTGGTAAATCATCCCAGCTACCTCTGAAATCAATAATACAGGCACACAACATATCTTCTAACGTCTGAATTGTACGATCATCCTGCCCATCAGTCTGAGGATGAAATGTCGTGCTAAGACTCACCTGTGTCCCCAATCTCTTCTGGAATGATCTCCAAAAGTTAGCTGTAAACTGAGCTCCTCTGTCCGATATGATAGATATGGGAACCCCATAAAGTCTCACTATCTCCCTGATGTACAACCTCGCATAGTCTTCAGCTGAATAAGTAGTCCTGACTGGAAGAAAATGGGCTGATTTAGTCAGCCTATCCAAAATAACCCATATAGAGTCATACTTCGCTGAGTACGAGGTAAGCCGAAGTCCATATTAATCACTTCCCATTTCCAAGTTGGGATTACTATCTCCTGCAATAATCCACTGTGCTCGTGCTCGACCTAACTCGCTGACAATTCGCATCGAGCAACAAACTCCGTTATGTCCCTTTTCTTGCCATCCCACCAATATAAGCATCTGAGGTCATGACACATCTTCGTTGATCCTGAATGAACAGAATAATTGGCATTATGTTCCTCTCCCATAACCTGCCATCGTAGCCCTGCAACATCAGGTACACACAATCTGTCGCCATATCGTAGCACCCCGTCAGGTGCAACCTTGAATAGTGTATTCTCCTTTCGGAGATATGTATCTCTATAATGTGCCAGAACAGAGTCCTCATACTGACGTCGCTTTACCTCTTCTATGATAGAGGACTCAGCAACTCCTCGAACAAAAACTCTACTATCTCCAGAATCGGCCAACCGGACTCCAAGGCTCGCTAGCTGGTGTATTTCACGAACCATCTCCTTACTTTTTGGTTGAACATCCATCAAGCTACCCATATATCTACGGCTAAGAGCATCTGCTACAACATTTGCTTTCCCCGGATGGTATAGAATATCAACATCATAATCCTTTAGTAACTTTAGCCACAGTGTCTGTCGTAAATTCAGCTCTTTCTGCGTAAAGATATATTGGAGACTCTTGTGATCCGTATAAATATCAACACGAACACCATATAAGTAATGTCTTCATATCTTCAAAGCATGAATCACTGCCGCTAACTCCAAATCATGAGTAGGATAATTCTTCTCGTGCTTCCTGAGCTGTCGGGAGGCATAAGCTATAACCCTTCCATGTTGTATCAACACACAACCTAGTCCAATGCCTGAAGCATCACAATAAATAACATAACCATCTGGTCCCTCAGGAAGAGTTAGAACTGGAGCTGTAGTCAACTTGTCTTTCAACAACTGGAAGTTGTGCTCACAAGCATCCGTCCATTGAAACTTAGTTGTCTTCTGAGTTAGCCTTGTTAAAGGCGCTAAAATCGAGGCAAACATTTCTACAAATCTCCTGTAATATCCTGCTAGCCCCAGAAAACTGCGTACCTCAGTAGGCGTCGTGGGTATGGGCCAAGTCTTTACTGCCTCAATCTTCTGCGTATCCACCCGAATACCATCAGCTCTGATAATATGCCCCAAGAAGGCTACTGAAGTCAACCAGAATTCACACTTAGAAAATTTGGCATACAACTGCTGGTGCTGAAGTACTATAAGTACGTCCTCAAATGGTCCGCATGCTCCTCTTCTGAACACGAATAAACCAGAATGTCATCAATGAATACAATAACGAACATATCCAAGAATGACTTGAATACCCGGTTCATCAAATCCATAAATACTGCTGGAGCATTGGTCAGTCCAAAAGACATCACTCTGAACTCATAATGTCCGTATCGGGTCCTGAATACTGTCTTAGGAATATCTGCCTCATTTACCCGCACATGATGATAACCTGACCGCAAGTATATCTTCGAAAAATACTTAGCACCCTACAACTGGTCAAATAAATCATCAATCCTGGGGAGGGGATACCTGTTCTTTATTGTTACCTTATTCAACTTCCTATAATCAATACACATCCGCAGCGATCCGTCTTTCTTCCTCACAAATAATATCGGTGCTCCCCAAGGTGATGTACTAGACCTGATGAAGCCTTTTTCTAACAAGTCTCTCAACTGCTCCTTTAACTAATTCAGCTCTGCAGGTGCCATTCTATAAGGAAGAATAAATATGGATTGGGTATCTGGTAGTACATCTATACTGAACTCTATCTCCCGTTCTGGAGAAAGACCTGGAAGATCATCTGGGAATACATCTGAGAATTTACTAACTACCGGAACTGACCGAAGAGCCGGTACCTCTGCTTCCGTATCATGCACCCGAACCAAGTGATAAATATAACCCTTTCTAACCATCTTCCTTTCCTTGAGGTATGAAATAAACTTACCCCTCGGCGATGTTGTATTCCCCTTCCACTCTATAATTGGTTCGTCTGGAAACTGAAATCGAACTACCTTTTCTCTACAATCGACATTATCATAACAAGAAGCCAACTAATTCATACCTATGATAACATCAAAGTCAGTCATGTCTAACTCTATCAAATCTGCTATGGTATGGCGACTGTATATAACCACCAAACAATTTCTATATACTCGCTTAGCTATAACAGAATCTCCTACCGGTGTGGCTACCTCAAATGGTTCTATCAACTCGGGTTCTATTCCGATTCTACTAGCAACAAGGGGAGATATATAAGATAAGGTGGAACCTGGATCTATTAATGCATATACGTCTCGAAAAAAGATCGATAATATACCTGTAACCACATCTGGCGACGCCTCCTGATCATGCCTACTAGCCAAAACATATATGCAGTGCGAGGGACCACTAGAACTAGAAGCTCCGCCACGATCTCTACCACAGCCTACTGGCATATGAACACCCTGCCCTGCGGGGCGCATAGCTACAGAAAAAAAATGAACCAACAACCGATCCAGTAGGCTGGGCCATACCACCTGTACCACCTTTATAAGGGCATTCTCTCATCATATGGCCTTGACGGCCGCAAGAAAAGCAAGCACCTATAGTAAAATGGCATTCCCTGAAATGGGACCTACCACACCGAGAACACCGAGGTAAAGGTGGCCTCGACTGACTAGAACCCCTGTTCATCTGTGAACCTGAAGCCCTGGAGCTCTGACCAGCTCCTGAATACCTCGTGCGATCAAATCGTCTACCTGTAGACTATGGAGGTGCACTCTGTGTTGGCTGGGAAGAATACCTAACATGCTGCTGAGGCTGCCCGCCTCGAGACTCACCAAAATATCCAGCTGATCTAGCCCTCTTATGCTGGCCTCGGTCGTGATCTCTATATGGCTGACGTCCTCTGTGTCGATCCTCTAACCTCTGTGTATAGGCCTGTACTCGGGCAATATCCATACCTGGATGAAGAGCCACTGCCATACAACCATCAATCAAATAGCAGTCTAGTCCCATCACATAACGATGCACTCTATCCGCCATATCAGCTACAATTGTATGCGCATATCTAGCCAACGAATCAAACTCCAGAATGTACTCTCGAACGCTTCTGCCACCCTGCCTCAACTGTAAGAATCTAACGACTCTGGCCCTCCTCATCTCTGGAGGCAGGAAGTGGCCAATGAAAGCCTCTGTAAACTCATCCCATACTTCTGGAGGAGCACCATCGCCTCTAGATAACTCCCTAGACTCATACCAATTAATAGCTACATCCCGCATCCGATACGAATCTAACTCAACATACTCAGTCTCTGAAGCCTTGATCACCCTCAATGTACGCTGCATCTGCCGAATAAACTCATGTGGATCATCCTCGGGCTTTAACCCGAAAAACTCTAAAGAATTACAACTCTAGAAGTCACGAATCCTTAAACTGTTAGATCTATGGTTAACTCCTAGTCCCTGCCTGCGGGTCTGCCCTGCCACTAATGTGGTCAGCAGCTAAACTGCATCTCTCATGACACTATCCCCCGCCCTTAGCAGAGAAGCTGGAGGCTCAGGTGTTGGGGCCTCAGGAGCTGGTGGTGCTGCCCCCTGAACTGGAGCCTCTGGAGGTGGCGATGTAGCAGATCTCGTCGGCGGGAGTGCAGTCTCGAGCATAGGCGAGTGCGGGACACAGTAACTCTCGGACCGGCTAGTAGCTCCTGCTACCGATTTGCCCTTTTGGGCGGCTGTCACTTTCTTCGGAGGCATAACTGTAAACACAATAATTCGTCAGAGAAGGATTAACCTAATAACATAGCTCTATCGCACGATCTAGAATGAGAATAAAGATGACATCCTAAATGTCCGGCAGCTTCCTACGTATAAGTATGGTGCACAACATACCCATACACAAGACTCTACTAGACACGGTCTGTAGACATTCCGAGGATGAACTGCTCTGATACCATTTTTTTGTCACGACCCGACCCGACGGGCCGCGACCCGGTGCCCTAATTGGACACCCTTTTACTAACCTGTCACATATAATACGACTGATACTAAGAACAATATAAAAATCTTGTGATAATAAGATGCTGACTCATAGCGTTATATATATCAAAATGAACTTGTCTCCTGAGGAGTCACAGCTAGTCAATCATAACAAAATGGACAAGACGACAAGGCTGCCACTATATACGGGAACATCCCAAAATGAAGTACAATAGTACAGCTGACCAAAACATGTCTACAATCCACACATGACTACAAACCTCTAAGAGTATAACGGTGAAATAGGACGGGACAGGGCCCCGTCGTACCCTTGAATATGTATAAGTCTATAGCAAGGATTTGTACCAAAATGACTAAGCTCCAAATCAATGGAGCTCTCCAAACAGCTGAGTGAAAATCCTAGACTGGAGGATCACCAAACAGAGTAGATGTACCTACGGGCATGAGACGCAGCCCCCCGAGGAAAAGGGGTCAGTACGAAATAATATACTGAGTATATAAAATATGAAGTACTGTATAGAAGATCATAACTGGCCGAAAGATAACATGAGACATGTATAATAATCAAAATACCAATGCAAATGTGCCTTATGAAAAGAGAGTCATATATGTCCATATCATATACCGTACCCGGCCCATTATGGGATTCGGTGAATGAAGTCATATGCATATATACCGTACTCGGCCCATTATGGAACTCGGTGAATGAAGTCATATCCATATACATACCATACCCAGCCCCCTAGTGAGGGTCTCAGTGAAATCATATAATGTGCATATACCGTACCTGGCCCATTCAGGGACTCGGTAAAATCATGTGGATGTCTGTCCACGTATATCGTACCCGGCCCATTCTGGGACTCGGTAAAATCATCACATATGTACATACCCGGCCCGGGACTCGGTGAAATAGTATTATCACATCAAGCACGAATATAATATCATGAGTAACCTTATACAAATTAAATCATTATTTGACTCTCAATGGAATAAATAGAATGAACTATCACTGAAGAATCAAAGGCACTATCATATCATGTATCACTAGGAATTAGGATTCATTGGAACTATGTACGTCCGCTGTACATTCATTTATATAAATCATGCCAAAAGAAATAAGGGATAGTTTCACATACCTTATCGTCTTAGACCAACTCAATAATTAAAACTAGTCTCGATTAGCACTTCAACCTATAACAATAGTAATTCGTTCGTCAACTCTATGATTTCTAGTATAGGTTATATGCCGAATGATAACTAGTTTTTCTCTATAAAATATGGGTAGCACTTCCCCTATTTATACACGCATCCACAACTCATAAACAATTTCAAAAATACCAATAATCAAGCACAATTCCAGGATATAACAAAATCAGTCCATACTTCAACAACAACGACAATAGAATCCAATGTAATAAAAACAGTCCCAAATCGGCTTTACCTCACCAAAACAGTCACATGCATTGTCTTAATTTCAAGTTTCTCTTATCACAAGTTCATTTCTTAAACTACAATATCATGTAACTACAATTATACTATAAGAAGAAGAAGTCTTACCTTAATTTTTGCCCAAAACAGTCCATAATGCACGGTCACTGCTCCATTCCCTTTTCACCATTTCTTCAACTTATAATAACATGCATGTATTCTACAAGTTTAATCCATCATTCTTACATATTTTTCTTCAAAATTTCTCAACTTCGAAACTGGAATTTTTGGAATGAAAATCGGTCCAGTGACTGCCGAAATTTCACTGCTTTACCTTCACCATTTGCTTAGAATTTTGATAGAAGGATTAATCTAGGAAGAAGGAGTGGATTTAATCTTCAATTTGCTATGGAAATGAGATTGTTTTTCGGCTGAGGGGGAGAGAAGAGAGAAGTGAGGGAGTATTTTTGAAATGGAGTGAGAATGTGAAAGGTTGTAAGGGTGTAATATTTAAAAATTATAATTTCAATTTGGTCAAATTCTCACAATTAATTAATCTTAAATCCCACTTCATTTAAATCCTGAAAAAATTTCATAAGACCTCGTATTCTCAATGTCATAATTCTTATAATACGATACTAGTCCATATCGGGAATATACAACTATCATTATTAATTTCCATCTTCACACTCGTTGTAACCTAAATTCTTCCGGAATCACATCATTTTGTATACTAATTTCCTTATCAGCATATGTAAATATACTTTTCTTCCAACACTTGAATTTTATTTTTCTAATTACGTTCTCAATCTAACACTCCAAAACCACAAGGTGTAACATGAGTAGTACTCCATTCAAGGTCATTTTATAGAGGTCATCGTCAATGAGCATGTATTTCAAAGATCTTCTTTTAACCATGGGAACCTTGCAACTAGAGGGATCTTTTAAGTAATCGATTAGTAACTGCCTCCATGAGTCGATTTGATCGACGACTAACACTTCGGCTGGCAGTTCGTCATACTCTAAGGTGAGTAGAGACTTCCTAAAGCCAGAAGCTTCTTATGCTAAGTCGTTAGCCTCAACATTCATTCCTCTGGGATCATGATTTAATGTAATTGATGCAAACCCATTAAGTAACCTGCTAGCTATTTCGTAACAGGCCAACAAATTCGGGTCCTTTCAATCATATTCCCCGACCAACTGCTTGATAACTAGCTGAGAATCTCAGTGAATCTCGACGTGCTTTGCTTTCATAGAGACTAGGAGTTTGAATCCTATGATGACAACATCATATTCGCCCTGGTTATTTGTCAAGTCAGGATTTAACCGATAAGAGAACCTTCATATTTCGCCTCTAGGATCGATTATAGTTATCCCGGCTCCGAGTCCTTTCTGGGCTCTTGACCCATCAAAAGCCAGCATCCAAGGGAAGATATCCATACATGCGGTATAGGGGGAGCATGGATCCTTCATGTCCACACAATGGTGTTTTGCCAAGAAATCAACTACTGTTTGGCCTTTAACGACCCTGGGTGGTTTATAATCTTGAGAGAACGTGGTAAGTTTGATGGCCCATTTCATTAATCGTCCTTGCAAGACAGGTCTATTTAGCAAGTACTGGAAAATATCAACTTTGCACAGAATGTATACCATGTGAGGCATTAGATAATATTCGAGTTTTGTGCAAGCATAGAACAAAGACAAATAAAGTTTCTCCAAAAGAGTATATATAGTTTCTGCATTGTTGAGTATTTGGATAAGATAATAAACCGCTCTTTCAGTTTCATCATCGGCCTCATGTACTAGCAAGAAGCCGATAGATAATTCTGCAGCCGAAACATACAATTTAAACGGCTTCCCCGACATGAAAGGCACCCGTACAGGGGCAGTAGCTAAGGCCTTTTTAATTTGATCAAAGGCGTCTTGTTGTTCCAGGCCCCATACTAGCTCTTCTGACTCTTTAAGTCTGAGCAAAGGTGAGAATGTGTTTATCTTGCCAGCCGAATTAGATATGAACCTCCTTAAGAAATTAATCTTTTCCAATAATCTTTGTAACTCCTTCTTTGTATTGGGTGGTGGGTATCCCATTACTGCCTTGGATTTGTTATGATCAATTTCGATGCATTTCTTGTGAAAAAGTCAAGGAAGTTGTCAGCCGATACTCCGAGCATACATTTGGCTAGATTCATTTTGAGATTATGAATCCTCATTCTTTTTAATGCTTGTTCAAGATCGGCTAAATGATCCTTGAAGTCATTAGACTTTACTACTACATCATCAATGTAAACCTCCAAAGTCTTGCCGATCAAGTCATGGAAGATGGTGTTCATCACCCTTTGATAAGCGACACCAGTGTTTTTAGACCAAACGACATAACTGCCCACTCATAAATGCCCAATGCTCTTGGAAATCTAAAGGCGGTTTTGTGAATGTCATCCTCGGCTACCGATATCTGATTATAACTAGAATATCCATCCATGAAGGTCAAAACACCATTGGCGGCTGTTGAGTCGACTAACATGTCAACTATCGGCATGACGTACTCGTCTTTAGGAGTCACTAGATTTAGGTTCCTATAATCAGTACATACCCGCACCTTGCCATTCATCTTCTTGACCGGTATGATGTTCGCCAACTATTCCACATACTTAGTCATTCAGATAAATCTGGCTTTCAGCAGTCGTTCGATCTCATCTTTGATTTGAGGCTTCAGTTGAGGGTGATACCTTCAGGGCAGTTGTTTATGGGGTTTGAAACCCTCTTTGATTGACAGTCTATGTTCTACCAAAGTACGAGACAACCCGGACATCTCATGATAGTTCCATGCGAAACAGTCTTTATACTACAGTAGAAGGGTCATCATGCCTTGTTTGTCTTCTTCCTTCAGCAAGCCACTAATATGTGTTAGCCGAGGGACTTCTTCAATTCCCAGGTTGATATCTTCCAAAGGGTCCTAAAACTCAAAACTAGGAATAGCCTGCTACACCTCGTAATTCTAGGGCATTAAGTTGATAACGTAATTAAGAAAACAAGATTCGAGTGTTGAAAGAAAAGTATATTTACATATGCTAATATAGAATAATTTTGGATACAACAAATGTGACGACGAAAATTAATACTAGTAGTTGAATTTTTCCAATGAGGTTATGGATTAGTATTGTGTTATTAAAATGTTTGACGTTAAGAATATGTTGTCATCGAGAATTAGGACATGGAATTTTCAGGATTTAAGCTAAGTGTGATATTAATTTTTAGTAGAAAGGATGATAAGTGGGAAACTAGTGGGCAAAACAAGTGGCACCTTGTGCCCTCCAAGTGGCAAAATCACACAACATGCAAGACTTTTTCAGCCCTTATATCCATGTCCTTCTCACTCCTCCCCTCCATTTCAAAAATCGCTCCACCTTCACTCATCCATTATCTCTACCTCAAAACAGAATTTTCCACCATCTTCCCTAGCTTAGTTGAAGACTAAACTAACCCCTCTTCCAAGATTAAGCTTCTCTACTAAGTTCGAAGCCATGGTAACTCCCCAAAACAGTGGTCACAGTAATTGACTGGCCAAAAAACTGCTCCAGAAAATTTAGTTTTGGAGACAAGCTATTTGGAAGAAAAACATGTAAGAAATATGATTTAAACTTGTAAAGGATGCATTCATGTCATTGTAAGTTGAAGAAATGGTGCACATTGGAGCTAGGGGTGTTCACGGTCGAGCCGACGGACGGATCGACCGAGGACGGGCCGACCGAATCGAAATTTTTCCGTCCGGTCCGGTTGGACCTATTGATTTTTTTTTTTTTAAATGCAATTTATAAATTATAAATTTTAAGAATGTGTTCGTTTATCAATCTCATTAAATATGTTTGTTTTTTTCCTTATACTTCAATAAACTTTATTTCATTAATATGACTAACTTAAAGAAAATCACCAAATGTACTTGGTTCGTATACGAACTACTGAACTACTCATTAATTAAAGTTACACACCACATTTATATTTTCTATTTTCTATTTGGAATTTGGACATTCCCAAACTAGGGTGCACAAAAGGTTAAACCGGACTGACCAAGACCGAATTACAGATTACTCGGACCGAATGATTTGCCCCAGTCCCCCACCCACCCGCCACCCCCGCCAGACACCCACCAGCCCCGCCAGGCCCTCCCCGCCACTCCCCACCGGCCGGACGTATTCACATATCAAATATAGGTTGTAAATTGATCAAACTTTATACGGTCATAACTTTGCGCTCGGACGTCCGTTTTACCTAATTTTTTTTGATTTCGCGTATTTTTTCGATACGGGGGTGGCCAAACTGCATTAGCGGTTTGATTCCGCCCATTTCTCCAAAAACGTCCGTCTTGCCCCTCAATTTCTCTTTTCCCCCAAATCGTTACGTTTTTCCCATTTTCAAATCTAAATATCTCGCGATGTACAATATATTTCAACGTAAAAATTGCGTGGCACCGCGTCCGAGAATGTCAATTTCAGTATTGGAAATTCAATTTAAAAAAAAAAAATTAAAAAAATCCGGTCCATTCCGGTCCGGACCGGAAAATTCCGGTTTTTACCCGGACCGGACCGGAAAACCGGAATCCACCATTTTGACGGACCGAGGACCGGACCGGAATCCACCGGTCCGGACGATCGGAATCACCGATCGGGCCGGTCATTCGATCGATCGATTCGGTCCGATTTTCCGGTCCGGTCCTGTTTTGTACACCCCTAATTGGAGCAGTGGATGTCGAATGCGATTTAGGGACTGTTTTGGCTAAGCAAGGTAAGAATTCTTCTTCTTATAAAGTAATTGGAAGTTAAATTATGTTGTAGTTAAGAGATGAACTTGTGTTAAGAGAAATTGGAAGTAAGAAAATGCATGTGATTGTATTGGTGTTGTATTTGAGCCGATTGGAATTGTTGTTATCGATTTTGGGGCTGTTTTGATTACTTTGGGTTCGATTGTTGTGTTGTTATCATTGTCATTGGTTGCATGATAAAATAGAAGAAAATCTTGATATTTAAAGTTGTAATTGTTTATATGAAAGTGTTGAAATATGAAATTGGATTTTAAGGAATTATGAGAAGAATATGGTATTATGTCTTGTGGCCGAAACATCCATGAAATCGTGGGCAGTGTTGTGTTGTATTTAGGGGTTGTTTTGTTGGGTTAGAATGCTGGAAATTTTAGTTATGAATATGCATGTACATTGTGGTAATTGCTAACATATGTCCTAAAGGATTTAAGGTATAGAAAGGTTGAACATTGCACTCTCGTTGTTGTTGGAATATCTCTCGTTGTTGTTGGAATGGACTATTTTTAATCGCTGTTTTAATATAGTAAGAGGGGCTGGATTAACATGAGAAATACGTGCATGAATCACCTTGGTTGTTGTAGTTGTTGTATTCCATGAATGTAAAGAGAAAGAATGCATAAAAATGACGTATAAATCACCATTTGACCCCCAATGGCGTATAAATCACCAATTAGGGCACCAGTCACGGCCCGTCGGGTCGGGTCGTGACATAGCCCTTCTTATGGGCGATTCAAATTCTATCGGCGGCTCGACTTCATCGGCTGCCAGAGTTGGTTCGTCATTATAGTTTTCCATCTGTGATGCTCAGATATCCTTGCCTCAGAACTTAAGGCGATCATCTGATGTCACATGTCACGTATGATTTGGGTTTCCTCAATCATTTGCATCCACCAAGGTAAGTCGTAGTTTGGTTAATTTTTTATTTCAAAACCTCGAGAGGTAAGATTACAGAATTCCTAAGACCCTTCTTCATACCACTCTGTGATGGTTATGAGAGCCACATAGATTTGAGTGAAGGACAACCACTATGGTCTGACCCCTAGTTTGAACGGGTTATCATCCGCTGAGATGATTTCTATCTTATTTCCTTCCCAAAAGATAAGATTTTGATGCATGGTAGAAGGAAGGCATCGACTGGTGTGAATCCAGTCCCTACCTAGCATAATGGTATAGGATGACTTGCCATCTATCACAAAGAAGGCAGACATAACCATCTTAGGGCCGACAATGATTTCTGCTACTAGGGTTCCCAATACTTTAAAGACTTCTCCCATGAACCAAGCCATTTTCTTATTAGTTGGGATGAGGTCCTCCTTATTTTGTTAAGATTCTTCAAGGTGAGCAGCGATATCACATTTAGCACAACTCCATTATCGACAAACACCCAACTGATCATTTTGTCGTTAATGTTAGCCTTGACATAAATGGGTTTGAGGTGTTTAACTATATCTTCTGTATGCGCGCCAAATATGGTGCTTAAAATGTCCTTAGCCAGGGTATCTGTCACGACCCGTTCCGGGGCCCGTTACTGGTGCCTTACCGGGGCACCCAAGTAGTCATACATCAGAGTAATCAGCGGAAATATAAAGCAAGACATGAAACAGTTTATAAAATAAGACACAGTTTATGTGAGAAATCATCGCCTTTCGGCATATATATATAAACATGGTTTAGCAGTTACATCCGACCTTTGCATAACATGACTCTGCACCTCTGAAATATACAACTATGGCGGGGCGGCCCCGCCATACCTGGCATACAAAACTATCTACAACAGGGAGATCATACCCAAAAGTAGAGCCTCCGGAAAAGATGGAGCTCCCGACACCAACGTAGAGATCCTAAGAATGTGGATCTAGCACCTGCTTGCCCTTACCTGCGGCATGAACGCAGCCCGAAGGAGTCGAGACAACAGTACTAAGTATATGAAATCAGAAATACTTAAATGAAACATATCATTTTAAAAAAGCAGTTTTGCAAGTATGTATGAAACAACGAGAAAGCGCATAGTGCCACATCACAAACAAGAGCGTGATAGGTAAGCGTAATGAGTCTTTTCTAGGCTGCGAATGATCGAGCGAGGCCAATTGCGTAGTATCACCATGCAAGCCTAATCACGGACTCCGTAGTCGCATAGGCCAATCACGTAGGCGCGTAGGGTATATAACCCGCGTCGGTAGCTACTCCTCGGCGTAAATCGCGGACTCGTAGTCCGCATGGCCATATAGACGCGTGAGGTATAACCCCGCACACTAACACGGAACTCCGTAGCTCGCGTAGGTCCCTTGGACCCGCATGAGGTATTCTCGAATCATGGTCCTGCATCGCCGAGTCTACCGCGTCGGAGGCGGCTTAACCCGTAATATGTCAAGAGGTGAGTGATGTTACACTAACCTAACAGCTTATCGTTAAACAACATAAGCACAACAAGAATACTCGTTTACACAACCGTTACAAGACACTAACACACATAGCATCATATCATGTCTACTTATCAAACCATCTTATTATTCTTTTCACAATTGATATAAGTGCATTATAAACACATAGGCAAACTGTTTCTTTTATCGATCTTAAGTGGTTATACTTAACTTCCCATAAAGCTAGTATAACTCTTAAGCTTATTTTAAAACCGATTAGTTCTCTTCATTAAAAATGATTGATATTCTTTTGAAAAGCTTTGGATCTTTATTATTGAGCTTAAGCCGTGAGGCATTGCCGTAAGTATTATTCAGGCTTAAGTCAAAGACATTGCCGTAGTTATTATTCAGTTAACACGCGTACGTCTACCGTACTATATATATTTGAAAATATCATGCTTTAGGAAGAATCACATACCTTCTCGGCGAAAACCTCCTGCCAAGTTGAATATGTCGCGCGCAGAGAATCAGCCTATAATAGTCACAGACATCTATCAAAGTCTAGACTACTCTGAAGGTCATTCTAAACAGAGGGTTCACAATCCTACGGAAAGTCGGGCAGCACCTCCCTACCCGGTGAGCTATATAAGTCTACTGTGAAAACAGTCCTATATAAGTATAGTTCAATTATTCTTCTTTTAAACCCTTCTACTGTGATAACAGTTCAATTCTATTATGTAATATTCTTCTAAGTATTTAATACTTATTCTTATACTTCTACAGTATGCATTCTTTAATACAAAAGAGGGTTAGGATTATTTACCTCGGTAAGCCCAATAATATCCTAGATAAAGTCGCGCCTGAGCAAGGTTTAGCTCCTAAGTTGTACGCTCAGAGCTCAGACCTTAGAAGTTCTTCACAACTTCTACTAAGGACTAAGGGATTTGGGCTAGGGTCTTTTGGGCATTATAACAATACAAGAAGACAACTTTCTACCAAGGGAGGGTCGGTTTGGCTAGGCTAGGGGGGAGGAAGCCTCGGCCAACTTTACTCAAAGGGGGGGGGGAGGTGTTTGGACGAGAAAGGCTCAAGGGAGAGGAGAGGATTTTTAGACTTGGAAGATAACTTTGTGGATGAAGAACTCTTCATCTAAGGGGGGTATTTATAGCTCAAGCCTTGGCCAACCAATGGCCAAGATGAAGACAAGTGCAAGGCAAGTGTAGGGTGAGGATTAACTATACACAAATATCCTACCAACTCCTTGACTTTGTGCAAGGCACAAAAACGTGCCAAACTTCACCAATTTCGTCCAATGGACGATTCAAGTCCACCAATTGGAGGGTGCCAAGTGTCGCCCTCCCGTTGGTCCAAAATGTTTCGTCTCTCGGAAAAATCCGCAAAAATTAGAAATGGCATAGCCGGAATTTACCCTACGAAAGCTGTGGAAACGTTTCGTCGGAAAACTATTCGTTTAGTGAGTTGTGCCTAAGAAAAACGTCCAAGGCTAACTTTAAGGCCAAACTTTTTGTACGTATACCCTTACGTACATACTCTGGAAATACGGGGTATAACAGTATCGGCTATTGTTTCCCATTCTGCATCTTCCACGCAAACATTGCCTTCTGGGCTATCCAGCAAGGAGCGACTGGACCAGAACTCACATGGGATTAGACTAACCATTTCAATGTCTGCCCATATCTTTTCAACCAGGTCATGGCCGAATAAATCGAGGGTGGAATCTCCTAATTCATTCAATTCGGCTGGCCAGAAGCTCATATATTCCATTTCCTGGAGACAAATGGGGATCGCCTGAGGATACTCTGACTGAACCCCCTGTATAATCTACAGGATTTCCTCGGTTAGAGGTCCATCCGGGGCCACATTCTTTTACAGTGGTTCCTCCATCGGGTTTTTGGTAGGTTGTTCATCTAGTGTTGGTTGACCCGATGTTTCTCCTTCAGGTGTAATTACCCCTGAAGCAACTGCGCTGAATGCCCGCTCGATAGCCTCGGCTACAGCAGACTCAAGAATCTTTTGATTTTCGACTGCCTTGGTATTAGAAATTAGATACATATCTACTGCATCTTATGCAAGGCGTTGGAACATTGCATCCTCATTTTCTAAGTTCTGGATGCGACTCTCGGTGGTGTCTATTTCTTTCCAAGAGTCTGATTGATAAACCATTTCCTTTTTTCTGTGTTGGCGGTTGGTTTAATCATTCTCTTAGGTCTCGTCTGGTTCTCATTTCTCACTGTGATGCATAAGGACGAAACACCCTCCTTTACATTAAACTCGACCACCATTTGTTTGATTTTAGGGAGTGATTCTTCGTCTATTTGAGGCATGCTCGCCTGCCACTTGATTGACACCCATATTTGCCCTTCAGGCCTACGTCTGACATAAATAGGGACCCTTCTGAACCTCATGGTTTGTTCATGAGGTTCTCGTTCGAAGTCCCTCGAGTATTTTGGGTGGACATGAAAATTGCTTCTAGCTAGCTGTCTGTTATCATGAACGTCATGTAGGTTTCCCCAATTGTTGAACACAGAGGTTTTTGTGGCCTTCTCCCCTTCGGTAGTTTTTTTTGGAACCCATACCTTTTTCATTGATTGTTTCCATTTAGTGTCCCTTGACTCATCGGGCTTAGCAAAATATACTATAGATATTGGTATCGCGGGAAAGGGGTCGATATCAATAAATATTTCAGCCAAAAGTCAGCTAGTTTGAACCTACCCTCTCTGATGTCAATTTGGATCGCCTTTCTGATTACCACACAATTAGAAGTAGAGTGACTGTATGAATTGTGCCACTTACAATACTTCTTATCTTTGAGTTCCTCGGCATGCAGAATCATGTGACCATCAAGCAGCCGAATATGCTTATCTTTAAGGAGATGATCAAAAATCTGATCTGCCTTCGTGATATCAAAAAAGTAACTAATCCTGTCATCGGATGAACTTATTTTCTTGCCTTTAACGACTTTCAAGGTTGGGCAAGAGTAAACCTTACCCCTAATAATCTCGGCCACCATTGTGTCTAACGTGCAGTCGACTGACTCTGAATCAGACTCATCTGCTTCAATGATGGATACCAAGTGGGAGCCTCAATTTTGGCTAGCTCTTCTACGCTCCTTCCCGTGGACGTACTGCTCTATTTGGCTAGCCTTTTCGGCTAACTGGCTTAGGTTAGAGTAGGATTGTCCCACCAACTTCTCCTTTAATTGAGGGTGCATATTGTTGATTATCATGTGGGCACACTCAGATTCGGGGAAGTGTACGGTGCATCTTCCAACCTTCTTCCTGAATCTCTCGATAAAATCGACAGTCGATTCATCAGCATGCTTCTTGAGATTTGTTAGGTTAATTACAGTAACCTGAGGCTGGGGCCAATAGAACTTATCATGGAAGCAACCCTCCATGTCGACCTAGCTCTGCACACAATCAGGCAAAGAGGAGTACCATGCAAAGGTTATTCCTATTAGAGAGAGGGAATAGATGCAGTTTATGATACTCATTCTAGCCAGCCTTGCCGCATTGGGTGGTGAATCTACCGATGTGCTCGATAGTGGATTTGTCGTCATCGCCAGAGAAGATGGTAAACTCCGATATTTTGAAGCCTCTCGGCAAAGGTGGTATCCGATCTACCCAATCAAGGTAAGGCTTATTATAAACAAACATGTCCAAAGGTTTCAGTTGGATGCCGAAGTACCTCCGCATGATGTTAGAAATAATTTCTGGGTTTATTAGTTGCGACGCCCCCTGCCAATTCTCGACTGGATTCTGCTGGTAGGTGTTCTGTACTGGCGGCCTCCATTATGTACTTTGTTGGATAGGGGTTTGAAGGTCGCAGGAGGTCTGATGGCCATTACCAATAGGCGGGGTAGTGACCCATTGTTGTTGTTGGGGTTGGCTAGCAAATCCTGCACCCTGAGCTACTGGAACGGCTAACGGAACTTTAGGATAAGGTGTAACAGTATTCCATTTGCTGCTCTCCTCGGACGTCGGTCGTTCTTAGAAATTTTACGCTTCCTGGAAGGTATGGATTAGGTACTGGAAATGACTACTGGAATGGTAACCCACTGTAAATATCGTCACCAGATAGCCGAGCTAAGTCATAGCCGGGGCCATCGGCTTCTAATTCGGCTAGCCAACATTATTCGTCTGCATCGTAGGGTCGTTCATGGAAATGTATGGCATAACGGGCGGCAATACAAAGTGTCCTGGAACCTGAACTAGTCTCTGAGCCATATTGATCTACCCATACTGCAGACTCGCTTGGTCAGGCGACACATTTTGCCCCGAAGGTTCGGCGGCGACCATGCAGTGTGATGGTTGCCAGGCGATTGGGCTTGTGTTCCTAGGTGTGCTATCAGTTACACCTGAGTGGGCACTAACTGATGCACATACGACTGAGGAACAACATCGGGATTCACATTCTCATGCTGAACAACACCGCTCGTCAGATGGATGACAGAACTAGCCGAGCATTCTCCTGGGTGCATTTGATTGATCTCCATCTCTCTCGCTTGCTGAACTTCATTATGTACCATCGGCTTCACAATGTCAGCCAACTATTTAGAAACTTGGTACATAATATCGTGGATGCCCAAGTCGATCTGTTGTCTAATAAAAAATGTGGTCATTATGGTTGGACCTTCAGATTAGATGGAGTCTTCCACATCTTAGGTTGATGGAGGAAGTGGTAAGGTATCAACCGATATAGGCATACCCGAAGAGGATGTTGGTTCGTTGTTCCTTCTGGGAGGATTTTGTTTAGGATGTGGACTGGGCTCAAGGTTCATTTTCTTACCGGACCTTAGGCGCATACGCCAAGAATGATCTTGACCTGGAGAATCAAACTTCGCTATTAATTCCATTATGGTCCCATTGGGAGTGCCAAATTTGTTCTCGCCCTGAATTCTGCATTCTGTCATTGTATTGGCTGATCGAATCGAGAGGCAAATTGATTCTTTAACTCAAGCGGTTCGGACTGGAAACAGAATTCTAATTTTCAGCAACGGGTTCTCCAACAACTCCAGAAAGTGTTAGGACGGTGTTACTAGTGAACTAAGATGTAAGAAAACATGAATACAACTGAGTACAGTAAAGATAAAGGGATAAAGTAAGGATAAAATATAAAGATAGATAGATTTTAGTTTGTTTGATTGATTGTGTGTATGTATATACAAAAGAATGTTCCTATTTATAATACAAAAAAGGGAAAAAACTGTACAAACGTACCTCCCCATGTCAGCCATCAAGTAACCCACTAAGTTCGGTGGCCGACCATGGGGGAGGTGGTGTCGATTTTCTGGTCCTCTACTCCTCTTGCTCGGGTAATGGCCTTTGTTTTCAGCTGTTGTTGGCCGTTACCGCTTTTAGTGGTTTAGAAACCATTTTGACTTGGTTGTTGAGACGTCTGCATCTGAGTGGGTCTCAGTCGTACCTCTAGCTAACGACTTCGGCTAAGATGCCTTAGTAGCTGATGAAATTCTTGTAGTCGAAAGTTAAGAGTAAATTCGACTATCACTGAATTTCAGTTAAATACTTAAATTATTTTTGAATGTTAATAGTTTCCCCCCGTTGGTCGATACTCATATTGAGGCCTCATTAAAATTCGGATCCGCGCCCATATTGAACCCAAAACAATCCTTAACAAAGGAGACACTGTTTATTTTGTTGCATAGTGTCTAGAGTTTATTCAATTCTTATTGAACTGTGTCACTATTAATTTTGAAGTTTAGACCTGGGGAATTGAAGAAATTAACTTGAATTCTGGCACTTTTTGTGCATGTGGCACACATGTTATCAGTTATCCTGTCACTTTAAGTAGAAATATCAAATCACACCTTAAATTACTTACTAACTTACAAAACAACAACATTCAAAAAATATTATTTTCAACTGACTATATAATAAAACCAATAAAAGGAATAAAATCTTATAAGCTTGTGGAGTTGTGGTGATGGATATTAGGTAGTACTACTTAAAACTCACAGCAGTGACATCCATCACGTCTGTTTTTGCTTTGTTTTCTTTCCTTCCATACAGAATATTATTAACTGTAGTATATCTAAGGTATTTAAAAAAAAAACAATTGTAGTGATAGTTTACTATATATTAAAATAATATATTTGACATTAGACACGGAATTATATTGAAAAAGGCAACATATTTTTGTCACTTTGGATATAGACATGCAGATTTTGTGCTTCCCCACTTACACACTTTTCCATATTGTATACAGTACCTAATTTTGGTTATTTTTACTTAAATGAAAATACATTTAACTAGAGTAATTAACTGGCTCTTGACGGGAATATCTATTATTCTTATCTCTCAGATAAAATAGCAGGCATTGGCCGGTAGAACTTTTAAAAAGGAGATGGTTATAGCGTGAAGTACTCTTGTGCACCTATGTCATTTGACTTATACTCTAGCCCGCCCCTACTTAGCCCGTAGGTTGTGTGTCACTAGTAAGTAGTAATTAATTATATAAATAAATTACTACATTATTTTAAGAATAATTAATAACGACACAATTTTTCGATACCATATTCTGCATCCTGTCGCCGTTCTACCGTCACCCGAAAAGGAACTGCATTGATCTTGAATTGTATTGAGGTTTGTAGAAATAAACTTTCTTTTTGTTTATAAAACTCTTGTTTCAAATTCTCTTTATAACTTGTGATAATCTTGAAACATTTGATTTCTTGGTTTTCCCTCAGGACCTGCTCATCAAGATGAATAATATTTTTCCTTCTCTTATTCCTAAATTCAACTCTTATCACTTTTATATAACTGGTAAATAATTCTAAGATCTTTTGGGGAGTGGGAGAGGGAAAGTGATAAGTTGAATAAAATGGCATTCAAGTTGTCATTAGATTATTATAATTACCATTAAAATATCAGAGAAGAATCATCAAGATCTACTAACTAATAAAAGAAAGAGAGGAAAGATCTACTAACTATTCGAAATCTCTTTGATGAGGGGAAAGTCTCGAAGGCGAAACCCCTCACCTATACCAGAGGTCCCTTGGCAGTGGGATGTAAATCGAGGGATATGCGCGAGTGGCAGCCTTGCAAGGAAGAGGACCAACGAGACACGAATCCAGCAACAACTCTTGCAATATCTCAGCAAAGGCTGTCACCACACAGATTCGAAACCGTGACGTCGGAATGGTTGTACTCCAATCACCTTGTCACTCACCAACTCGCTTGTGACCCTAGTCAATAAGTCTAAAGTTGTCTACACCTTTAACTCTAATTTCTTTCCATAAATTATTCCATAAAATATATCACATAATGGTGGGATCCAAAGTAAAAAGTGATGTTCTCTATATAATCTTCTTAGATCTCATTTTGGAGTGTAAAAAGTTAACAAAAATTTAATAGCCTATGATTTAACTTTAACCAATGGAGATTCCATGACTGTGACTTTAATTATATATATGAGTGAAATATAATAATTATCTTTTATCATTGTCACAGGTTATTACTTAATTTTGGTAATATTGACTAGTGAAGTTTCTTTTAATCATACTCAAAATCTCTCCACAAGTGAACTTCAGAAATCGAGTTGCAAATTCAAAGAGAAAAGGTTTCATGGGCAAATCTTTGGGTCTATTAGTTGGGCTTTCTCTTTAGTAGAACTTGGGCTGAAGTTTCTGGATCGTCAGACCTCAAAGCTAGTAGTGACCCGGATCATTCGCACAAATGTCCTTATTTCGGGTTGGTCTTTAATTTTTTCCCCCTTAAATTTATAATTTTTTCCTTCAGAATTTTTTGACGCGGCATAATTTAGATTTCGCAAGACATAGTTTATATTTAACTTCGGTATATGTATCATAACATTCACACACATTATGTCGGATAGGCAAAACTTTCAACACTCAATATAATCTGAAAAACAACATAGTTTACGTTTAACTTCGGCACATGTATCATAGCATCTACACAAATTAATTCGGACAAGACAAATTTTCACACTCAACATAATCTGAAAAATACTATAAAATTTATGTCGCATAACTTAATTCCTACAGATTTTATGCCGAGCGAGACAAAAGTTCAATTTTAGAAAATAAAAATGTTACAGAAATTATATCTTGCAAAGCATGTCTGGATATTTTCATTAAATAAGTAGCGGAGAGGATTAAAGACCATATATATATATATATATATATATATATATATATATATATATATATATAAAGGACATAAATTAAAAACCAGTGTGTTTGAAGGGAAATCCGTACAAAAAAATGTATTTGGGACCGTTACATAAATAATCGATCCGATTCATCTATCGAAATACATATATTTTATCCGAAGCCCTAGACCAGTTGGTCTTGAAGGCAGAGGGTATCCTCATTGGGTGGTGTGAGAGAGCTTGGTCACAAGTTCAAAACCCCAGGGTAACGCCTGGCCTGCCTTCGCCTCTTGGGGGGAGCCTGTCACATCTGGCTTGCCAAGTGTGGTTTAAGCGGTGGCGTGGTTTGCGCTATTGCGTCGATCGGGGTTTACCACTTGTATTTCGAAGAAAGAAGCATGCGGCCTTTCACAAAAAAAAGAAAAAGAAATACATATATTTTACAAGAATCTCAAAGTACTCTTATACTATTGCCAAAAGTGTAATATTCATGCTCGGATGCAAGTTAATGAGAAGACAAACTCGTCCTTGATGAGGCGGAGCTTAAAAAACAATCTGGTCAGATTTGTTGAACCAAATCGAACAATGTGTAACAATTCCAATTGTTTCAGGAATCCTGGAATTTTATTTTCTAAAAGATTTTTTTTACATCTCCTTTTATTGTAGGAAATGATTTCTTGATTAATATTCTCCCAAAGATATAATATAGATACAATCATCCTAGGCTTGATTAATGAAAGATTAATCTATCTTACTTAAATTATAAGATCCTAATTACAATTACAATAATTACAATATATTATACTATCAATTATAATAATGAGAGGTAATTATAGGATATTCCCATAATTACTCTAACAGTCCCCCGCAGTCTTAGATGGAGGTTCTCGGATGCTGAGACTGTCCCTGAAATAATCAAAAAGTACGCGTGGAAGTCTTTTGTAAAGATGCCAGCTATATGATAACGGGACAGTACATGGAGAACACAGACTTGACCACGGGCAACTTTTTCTCGGACAAATAAGATATAAATTTCGATGTGTTTTGATGGTCAATCACATCATAAGCACGACAGTGAATTTTGAATAGTTCTGCCCATGAGGTGTACTGCCCTTTCTCCATTTTAAGAGTTATGGAGATAAAGTTCTTGACGTTATTAACGGCAAGAGCGAGATGAAAGTTTTGTTTTTCGGCTATAGGTTCCACTTAGAATCAAAGGAAGAGGAGAAGGAAGTGATATTTTGATTGAAGTGGATGGAAGAAACCTAAGTTTTGAGGGAAGTCTAGCTGAGGGGGTGTAAGGGTTGTAGTAGTCGGCTAGGGTTTAGTTGATTGTTTAGATTTTGAGAAAATGTTAGGATTTTGGGTTACTAAACCTAGCAGTGTGGCCGAAGATAATAGAAAAGAGAGAGGGAGAATTCGGTTGAAGGTAAAAGAGAAGAGAGAATTATGGCAAATGATATTTGGCTATTGATACTACGTAGGAAATGATTCCTTGATTAATATTCTCCCAGAGATACAATAAATATATATATAATCATCTTAGACTTGATTAATGAAAGACTAATCTTATTTAAATTATAAGATCCTAATTACAATTACAATAATTTACAATTACAATTACAATATATTATACTATCAATTATAATAATGAGAGAGTAATTATGAAATCTAACATTTATTAGTGCGATAAATTTGTAATGAGAGTACTATTTGGGCATCTAAATCATAGAGGAAATTAGGCATTTGCACACACTCCACTGTGTCAAATATTTTACCACAATACCTCTTTTAATTGATAAAAACCTCAATAATTGAAACCAAATTTTCATATGTAATTATTAAAGCTAGTATGAAGTTCCAAGGTTCAACATTAAGTCTTTATAGATATTAGTATCACTTTACGACTCATCCATCTCTTTAGGAGGGTTAATAAAGAGGTGTGTGTCAATCCCATACAAAGTATTGGTTAGCTAATAGTGACTTACATTTTCAAGAAGTTTTGGTAGTAATTAAATTAAGGATAAAACAGGAAAATAAAATTTGTCTTTCTATTGATATCAAGTAGAAATGAAAATATATTTTTGGAATAGTTGACAAGTAAAAATGAACGGAGGGGTATTACTTATAAAGTTTACATTGGAGGATGGGGTGGATGTGGGTGGGGAGTCCTCTATTAATTTTGTCAAAAAGTGGGTGGATGATCCCATAAATTTTTTGTTAAATCCAATGAGAGATCATGCAATGTTTTACGCTAAAATATAAAAGTCTAGACATAGATTAGCACTAATTAATTAATAAACTGGACTCTAATTTCTAATTTCTAGATGAATGTTCAATTTAGATTTTAGAATATCCTCCATCAACGCCAAATTAAACGGCGCAACATATTAATGTGAATTTTATTTTTTCTATGCTCTTGTGGCAAAATTTACTCACGTTAGGTATTATACATGTTAATGTTGGAAGGATGTTGTGGCAACATCTAAAAATATTAGGGATAACATCTTTTGTGTAGATAAGAATATTGCCTGCGATATTGTGACAACATTTCAGCCAACATCTATATAACAATTTTGTCTATTCTTCCGGCCTAAGCAGGAGAAGTTACTGCGATTAAAAAATGACTCAGACAAGCTCACAAGTCTGCTGTGTTTAAAACGTGGTAGAAAACTCAGTCAAAGCGTGTAGAAAAAGCAAAGGAAGACTCAGTCCAAAACGTGAAGATTTTCAGGAAGAAGTTAAGGATTTTCAGGAGGATAAATCGGTCAATGCTGCTGCCACATTTTACTCAACAAGAAGTGAGGATTTCAAGGGAAGTTCCACACTATAAATAGAGGGGAACTTCAGTGTATTCGATATCCAGAATTACAAGAACAACAAGTCAGAGAGCTCTCAGATTTTCCAATAGAAAACTGGATCAACAATTAACCTAAAGTTGTTTTAACATCATCTTGTCCCACATTGCAATCGCTATCTCTATTCTAGATTAAGCTTACTGTTCAAACGAGTGTAATGAAGATGTTGTCTTTTATCTTTTAGAATTTGTGACTTTAGGCGAAGTCATCTACGACTTCATTTTTGTAATTTCTTTTTAGTATTTTATGCTTCATCTTGTAAAAGAAATTCATTTGTAATTGTATATAATGTATACAATTCTTTTGGTCATCGACCATCAAGGGATATTAATATATACCCTTGAAAATATAAACATTGTGTTCTTTTACTTTTCCGCTGCATTTACTCTAACAGGGTTTGTATCGGTTTATCTCAATGTTGCCTCTGATGTTGACCCAACATTGAAGGCAACATCCAGAAACTATTTCTAGTTTACTAAGTTGTCGATTTATTTTCTTACTCAAATTTACTTATCCGTAGCCCCGGACCCAACAAGTGGTATCAGAGTCAATACTTGATACAATAAGTGTCTGATTCTGAAATATTACGACTATGGACTCAGCTAACCAAAACATTGGTCGTCTTCTAATTCTAAATGGAACAAATTACGCCTATTGGAAGATTTGTCTTCGTTCTCACATCAACTCAATTGATGTTAGAGCATGGAGATCTGTCTCCGAAGGATATGTGGTCCCCAAATATCCAGCAGACGAGGACGGTGATGTTCTTACAAAGCCCGAGTCTGAATGGACCCAGGAAGAAATCAACAGCGCAAGCTATAATGATAATGCCCTAAATGCTATTTTTGGATGGGTGGATCTGTATATGTTTAAACTCATCCAGAATTGTTCAACGACCAAGGATGCTTGGAAAACTTTACAAGCTCACTGTAAAGGTACATCAAGTGTCCGACGTATAAAGCTTCGCATGATCTTGATCCAATACGAACGCTTAAGAATGGAAGAGTCTGAGGACATAAAATCCTATTTTGAAAAGTTAATTGACATTGCTAATCAGTGTCAAGTGTTTGGGTCTCCTCTGACCAACACACAATTTGGGATAAAGCCCTCTGATCTCTTCCTGAAAGATTTAATCCTAAAATTTGTGAAATTGAAGAGACCCATAATCTTGCTAATATATATCGTCATGCCTTGATGAGCATCTTTCAAACCTATGAGATAAACATGAAGAGCCAACGAGATCTGTGTCAAGATAAGACATTGACACTCCAAGGTCAAACCTCGAGACCTGAGGAAGCCGATGAAGAGAACCTGGAGGAATTAGGGGATGGTGTTATTGTTGCCTTGCTCACTCGTCGATTCAATTCAATGATGAGAAAGATCAACAACGACCGCAACAAAGCAAAATACAAACAGCACCAAAACCCACTCTTCAACAAACAGTCGAATAGACCACCTCCTGAAAACAGAAATAACAACTCACTGAGAAAATTTAACTCCGACAATACCAATTTCAATCCCAAAAACTCGAGGGTGTGCAATGTCATACGTGCTCGGGTTGGGGACACTATGCTAATGAGTGTGGAAACACCCTTAGGAAAATTGGTAAAGTCATGTGGGTTATTCTTAGTGATGATGAAGATGAAGAGGAGGAAGAAAGTCAAGAAGAAGAAACACAAGCAATGCTAGCAGCCATGTTCGAACACTCACTGTCCGATGATGAAGATGTTGTTGACAATGTTTCCTCAACATCGAGTGTTGTTGACAATGTTGCCTCAACATCAGGAATAACATCGGACCCTGAAAGGACTGCATCATCAGAGAGGTATGTTTTCTTTAACTATTCTGATGTAAATTGTTTTAGTGGATTCATTTCTTCATCTGAGGCTGAAAATTTGGATCTGGTTGACTCCAAAGATGATGTGATTAAAGAATTGCAAGACCTTTGTAAGGCTCTAATCACTGAATCGGAACAACTAGATTCAAAGGCACAATCATTGGCTCTTGAGAATAAAAGTCTTAAAGGCACAATCAACCGACTAGAGATAATTCTTACCAAGAAGGATAGAGAACTTGATAAAGTCTGTGTAGACTAAACACAGCTGAGACCACCTTCCAAAGGCTAAACTTGGGAACCTTCAAACTGTATGAAATTTTGAACTTCAATCAACCGTCAAGAGCATGTCTAGGATATCTTCCACCCAGTAAAACCATTTCTTCCAGGATCCGTAGTAAATCTGAGGGGATAAAGTTTGTCAAAGAAAATACCAATCCTAACTCTCAGACGTCTATGTTTGGATCGAGATTTGTGTGCAGTTTCTGTAAAAGATCAGGACATCTAATGCCCTACTGCTACAAACTCCAAAAATTTGTTTCCAGACCACTGCCTAAAGTGTTTCCAGCAATGTTGCCCAACATCACTGACAACATTCAAAGCATAAAATCTGCGAACAGAAGAAAGGATAGGTCTGAAAATGTGTGAGTACCGAAACTGAACTTGAGATGTAATGTGTGCATAACTGCTTTACGAACTAACATTACAGGATCTTGGTATTTCGATAGTGGTTGTTCTCGTCACATGACAGGTACCAAAAATCTATTGAAGAACTATGAAGCATTCAATGGAGGATACGTAACCTTTGAAGGAGGAAGTAAGAGTAAGATTATAGGGAAATGAACTCTCAATGTTCCGAATGTACCCGCCTTGAAAGATGTTCTTCTCGTGGAAGGCTTAGTTGCTAATCTCCTAAGCATAAGCCAACTATGTGACGATGACCTCGAGGTGTAGTTCAACAAGCTTGGATGCAAGGTTACAGACTCTGCGAATAAATGTGTCATGTCGGGAACAAGGACTGGAGATAATTGTTATCTAGTATGTGAACTAGAGGTGTGCAATTCAGCGAAGATAAGCGACTTGACACTTTGGCATCAAAAGTTGGGACATGTCAACTACGACACCTTGAAGAAGTTGATATCGTTCAAGGTTGTAAGAGGCATCTCCAAACGGGATCCAAATGAGAAAACACTGTGCGAAGATTGTTTAAAAGGGAAACAGACCCGTCTCTCACAATGTTGCCCAACATGATGGACAACATTCAGGTACGTCTCATTATTTTTAATTGTTACATATGGATCTTATGAGTCCAATTGAAGTAGACAACCTAGTTGGAATGAGATACTCGTATGTGATAGTTGATGATTTTTCCAGGTTTACATGGATATATTTCTTAAAAGAAAAATCATAAGCCTTTGACATGTTTAAAGCTCTTCACTCTAGAATAAGAAACTTGTTTTGTTCTTCCATCTTCAGAATTCATTCTGACCATGGAAAGGAATTTGAAAACCAAACTTTTGCAAAGTTTTGTGAAAAGAAAGGCATATTCCATGGGTTTTCGGCACCAAACACACCTCAACAAAATGGGGTTGCCGAAAGGAAGAACAAAACTTTACAAGAAATGGCTAGAGTCATGTTAAGTTCTAAGCATTTGTCAAAAAGATTTTGGGTTGAAGCCTTGAACAGATCTTGTCACATATCAAATAGAGTATACCTTAGGCCAGACACCAAGATGACACCCTATGAACTACTAAATGGAAAGAAACCCATCTTGCGTTACTTTCATGTCTTTGGGTGTGTATGCTATATTCTTAATGACAGGAATCAACTGACCAAGTTCGACTCCAAGAGCGACAAGGGCGTATTTGTTGGTTACTCTCAGAAAGCCATGTTTACCGGGTATACAATCTTCGAACGATAAACCATACAGGAGTCTGTCAATGTTATTTTCTATGATATGCTAAATATATCTGGCAGATCGTCTGAAAACAACATTATAGTTGCAGTGGAAGAGGAGCAACCCACTAAAGATGCAGACTTTGTACCAAATGTTGACCCAACATCAGAAGACACATTTGACCCTCAAGAGGAGAACACTGGGAATGAAGTCGAGGAGGAATCTGACACTGAACTCAACGATCAAGTAAGAAGAGATCCTCCTTCGAGAATCAGAAGTAACCATCCGCCCGACCAAGTGATAGGGGGAGTGTTTGAGGAGAGACGCACAAGAGAGAAAGAACCAGTCAATTATCGAGAGATGATAAGGTATGTGTGCATGTCCACCATATACCAACAAGTTAGTCTTTCTTGTTTTACATCTACATTGGAACCTAAGAATGTTGTGGAAGCATTGAAAGATAACTTTTGGATACAAGCGATGCAAGAGGAACTTGAGCAATTTTCCTGAAATGAGGTTTGAGACTTGGTACCACGACCCAAAAACACTAATGTTATTGGGACAAAGTGGATATTCAAAAACAAATCGGATGTGTTAGGGAAAATTGTGAGAAATAAAGCAAGACTTGTTGCTCAAAGATATACACAAGTCGAAGGAAGCGACTATGACGAGACCTTCGCTCATGTGGCTAGAATTGAGTCAATAAGACTACTACTTGTCATTGCTTGCTATCTAAGGATTACCTTGCACCAAATGGACGTTAAAGGTGTCTTTCTCAATGGATACTTGGATAAAGAAGTGTATGTTGAACAACCTAAGGGATTTGAAGATCCACACAATCCACAACATGTATACAAGCTCAAGAAAGCCTTGTATGGATTGAAGCAAGCACTACGAGCATGGTATAGTCGTTTAACTACCTTCCTTGTCTAATTTGGGTTCACCGTGGAGAAGCCGATAGAACTTTGTTCATTAGAAGACACAGAGAAGATGTAATAATTGCTCAGATTTATGTCGATGACATTGTTTCTGGATCAACTTCAGAGTCATTCTTGAAGTCATTTGTCGAAGCAATGTCCACGACATTCGAAATGAGCATGATTGTAGAACTAACATTTTTCTTAGGCTTGCAGATTAAGCAAAATGAAGAGGGGATTTTTGTATCCAAAAGCAAATATACGGCCAAGAATCTTGTCAGAAAATTTGGGCTAGAAAATGCAAAACACATGAAGACTCCAATGGGCTCTACGCAACAGGTATGTAAAGACGATGTTGGATGAGATGTTGACCCAACATTGTACCGATCCATGATAGGTAGTCTTTTGTACCTTACTGCCAGTCGCCCAGATATCATGTTTAGTGTGTGTGTCTGTGCACGGTTCCAAGCCTGTCCCAAGGAATCTCATCTTAATGTCGTGAAACGTATTATACGATATATTGCCGGTACAAGTGACTTGGGTATATGGTATTCTAGAGACACTAATCCTAATATAATAGGGTATAGTGACTCGGACTGGGCCGGTGATGTAGACGATATGAAGAGTACTAGTGGTGGATGTTTCTATCTTGGAAATAGCCTAGTCTCATGGTACAACCGTAAACAAAATTATGTGTCACTTTCGACTGCCGAATTCGAATATGTGGCAGCCGGAAGTTGTTGTGCTCAATTGGTTTGGTTACGGCATATGCTCGATGACTATGGGTTTTCTAACAACTCCATGATTTTATAATGTGATAACTTGAGTGCTATAAACATTTCCAATAATCCTATACAACACTCACGTACCAAGCATATGGACATAAAGCATCATTTTTTGAGAGACTTAGTGGAAAAACAACTAGTTCAAATCGAACATGTGGATACACTATATCAACTAGCTGATATTTTTACCAAACCTTTAGATCATGAGAGATTTTCAAACTTGAAGAAATCTTTTGGTCTCTGTCTCCTCTGAAAGGTAAGCTGAGTAGGCAAATGTTGTCGTAAATGTTGTCCTAACATGTTGGGTACATTTGCTGAAAAATCAAAATACTGGATAAAAGTTGTGTTTATGTTGAACAATGTCTCAAAACAATTAGACATGGTCTTTCAAAGGATAAGTTCTTTAAATGTGATATTGTAAATTGCATAAAATCGTTGTGCATTTTATAAAATGGGAGTATCAACGAAAGGCAAAGCCTTCAACAAATATTTGGATATTTTAAACAGGACCAAAGCTCCTAGGCTGGTATCGTTCCTATTTTATAGGAGTACCACGTGATGTAAAAAGAAAATAGGTGAAAACACCTCAAGAAAATTGTATATGTTCAACTAAGATGGTTAAGGACAATGGTGAAATATTACATTAGTCCAACGATCAATCTCATAGGAAACATACACAAAAGTTTTTTTTTTGCCAAATCAGTACATCCTTGAAATCCGATGTTGCCTATTTAATTTGAAATGTTGCCAACATTCATCGCAACATTGAAGTCTAGTACTTTGATTAGTGTTTTTGCGTATCTTAATAACTGGTTTGTGTATTTTATTTAGTCTCGTTAAACAGAAAATCCCAAAAATATGGAAAACTATTTTTGTAAATTTTGAATGATGTCTTGTGCTATGTAAATTCCTTTGTTTTAGGTGTGTAAAGAGTCCTTATTCTTTTACACTATCTAATTTTAAGGAAAAGGAGTTGTATGGTTTTATATATTGCCATAATGAGCCCCCATTGTTCATCTCTGAACCGTCACGTCAAGAACACTGTACATACAGTGCAGTCAAACCGATGGAACCCCATCAGTCTCCATTTTCATTAAAACCCCAAATCCACAAACATCAAAGATTACTCTCTAATGTCGACCAGTCCAGGCAACAACAACAAGATGTACAAACATTATACAGCCATAAATGAGTTGAAGCATGTTGAAGAAGATGCATCACTGTCTATGATTTTGTTGGGTTCCGACGAACCCGTAGCAGTATGCTACCCTGGAGATGCTGAAAACCCTATAGATGTTGATACAACATATGAATTTATTAATCTTGCGTCACGGGAAACCAAATCAACATTTTCAATGAGAAGGTCTACTAGGGTTTTTGACAGGTAGTTCAATGAAGAAAGATTTTCAAAAAGGTTAAGGGCAAAGTCGACTAACCTTGTTGAAGAGTCGACTTTCCCTATTGATTTCACTACTTCCACAAGCACCGACTTCGATTTCAATATGGAGAGTTTGTCCAGATCCCCTACTCTTTCAACCGCCAATCCAACTACTGAAGCCGAGAAGGAAGGAGAAGAGGAGATGTCCGATGATATTCCTCTCAGAAATTTCATGCCAAGGAGAGCCCGAAGGACATACTAGAATCGTGGTGCAAATGTTGCCTCAACATCAAAGGTGGCAAAGGAAAAAGAAGATGCTGATCCTGACTATGTTGCCCCAACATACGAGGCAACTCCATCACCCACTCCACCTGAACAAGAAAATCCAGAATCCGAATCAAATTCTGAGGTAATTCCCCACTCTCCTATGTTCCACAGTAGAACATGCTCAAATATATGGAACTGGTTTAAAAATAGGGGCATTAGAAGTGAAAAGGTAATAGAGTCATCTTCATTTGCTGAGTATGGGTTAATTGACTTTTTAAGCAGTCGCAAGGTCTTAAGCTCCGTATCTGGAAAAAACTCCCTACTGTGAAAAGGTTATTAGGGTGTTCTATGCTAACTTGACACATGTTCTAAAGGACACATCATCGAAGAAATTCGGTAAGGTGTATCTCTATGACAAAGTGTACGATTTCCCCCTAAAATCATAAATTGCACCCTTGGATACCTGTAGATGAGACAACCACTGAAACAACCCCATTGTTGAAGAACTTAATGGGATGATCAAATATCTCACTGGGAATTTGATCACATCCTGGGCTCCTCGTAGTCCAGTGTCAAAACTCACAGCCCTGTTTGCAACATTACACAGAATTGCTATATACAATTGGTTTCCCTCCTTCAATGAAACTGTTGTAACACTTGACCAAGAAACACTTTTATATAAGCTTGGAAGAAACCATAGAGTTGATCTTGGAACGTTAATTTTCAACCATGTTGCTAACTTGGCTGAAAAACAATCGAACTATGCTCTTCCATATCCCTCACTTATCTACCAAATACTGCTTAACCAAGGCTTTAAACCTCATAAAGGAGAGAAACTGAGCAAAGCCCTAGATGTTTATCTAGTCCAAAAAGCAGTAGTGAACAGAAAAGACAGGGTTGTTGATCTACCCTGAAAGAAAGAAAGTTGGGACACTGAGCAAACACATAATGTTGCCACTAATGTTGCCAACATTCATGGCAACATCAAGGATAATGTTCCTATGTCCAAAGAATGGCTGAGAAAATAAATTACAGAGCTTGATAGACAGATTCTGGAGCTTGTACGTGTCAAAAACTATTATGAGGACATCCTTTCTTCACAAAAAGGGGAGAAAGTTCGTTGCTGACACCGAAGGAAGCAAACAGAAAGGGGTAGAGGGAGACATGGCTGGGCCAAGCACGCAGGGGGAGATGACTGCTTGATGAAGATTGAAGATGGTTATGGGTGAGGTTGATCAACCACAGAAAGCGGCCGGAAGCTACTGTGGTTAGGTTAATTATGTCAAGAAGATTCAAGTGTGTTAAAATTGTTTTTTTTTGTGGCTCATTTTATTGAGGATTGAGACTAACAGACAATTGGTTATGTTTATTTGGTCTTGTAAATATTTTTTAGATATTTATGGTTGATGTGATATATGGTTACTTGTTATGATGTGTTATGAATGTTTACTGCATATATGATGTAAGTCATGATTAACTAATCTTAAAAATAAAATAAAAAATTTGCTTGAAATCTACTACTGCAGGTTAAGGGGAAGCATGACAATAATCTTACTGTCTCTTAGATTATCGAGGACTATATCTAGATTCAGTATCCTGGTCATTTTTGCAACGTATGGAGTTTTGTGAAGAAAGACAAAAAGGGGAAGATTGTTGATGTTGGAAGGATGTTGTGGCAACATATGAAAATACTCAGGACAACATCTCTTGTGTAGACAAGAATGTTGCATGCGATGTTGTGGCAACATTTCAGCCAACATCTATGTAATAGTTTTGCATATTCTTCCGTCCTAAGCAGGAGAAGTTACTGCGATTAAAAAATGACTCAGACAAGCTCACAAGTCTGATGTATTTAAAACGTGGCGAAAAACTCAGTCAAAGCGTGTAGAGAAAGCAAAGAAAGACTCAGTCCAAAACGTGAGGATTTTCAGGAAGAAGTTGAGGATTTTCAGGAGGATGAATCGGTCAATGCTGCTGCCACATTTTACTCAACCTCCACAACAAGCAGTGAAGATTTCAAGGGAAGTTCCACACTATAAATAAAGGGGAACTTCAGTGCATTCGATATCCAGAATTACAAGGACAACAAGTCAAGAGAGCTCTCAGATTTTCCAATAGAAAACTGGATCAACAATTAACTTAAAGTTGTTTTAACATTATCTTGTCCCATATTGCAATCGCTATCTCTATTCTAGATTAAGCTTACTGTTCAAGCGAGTGTAATGAAGTTGTTGTCTTTTATCTTTTAGAATTTGTGACTTTAGGCGAAGTCATCTACGACTTCATTTTTGTAATTTCTTTTTAGTATTTTAGGCTTCATTTTGTAAAAGAAATTCATTTGTAATTGTATATAATTTATACAATTCTTTTGGTCATCGACCATCAAGGGATATTAATATATACCCTTGAAAATATAAATCTTGTGTTCTTTTACTTTTTCGCTGCATTTACTCTAACAAGGGTTGTATCGATTTATCTCAATGTTGCCTCAGATGTTGACCCAACATTGAAGGCAACATCCAGAAACTATTTCTAGTTTACTAAGCTGTCGATTTATTTTCTTACTCAAATTTATTTATCCGTAGCCCCGGACCCAACAATACCAAATGAATTAAGCTACTATTTGTTAAAATTAAAGTGATAATAACTATAATTAAGTAATAAATATATATATAAAATATACTTTTTTATACTCGTTGATTTGACGTAAACATCCGGCGTAACCGTTTAAGTTTTTACCCCCACTTGCACTCTACATATATTTTATTAATTAGATATAAGTTTTATCTTGCTTTTTTTCCGACATGAGTTTTCAACTACACCTAGTTAAATTACATGATACAATAAGGGTATGTTTGGATTAGCGTTGGGCAGAATTGATTCTGGAAAAATTGATTCTGACAGAAGTGATTTATGTTTGGATGCAACAATGTAAAAATGATTCTTATAATTGATTTATGTTTGGATAGTTTTGATCAAAATTGATTTTGAATGTAGAATTACCAAAATGGACATACATATAAATAAAAATTACTATACATATAAATAGATGGAAGTATGTAAATAAAAATTACAAATAGATAATAGAATTTAAAGTGCAATATAATACTTAAATATTAGTAGAATATTATTACAATACTAATTTAAAGTGCAAATAGTATTTAAATATTATTACAATACTAATTTTGTATGTACTCTATAATTTGATTGCGGACTAAGTCTCGAACGTGATTCATCTCTGATGAAGAAGCTACATTAAAAACCTGTGATTTATCCAAATTAGATGATCTATGATAATCATCATGGTGAATGATTGTGCTTTCATCTTCATAAAGATCAAAATCAATATCTGTTTCTGCATTCCTTCTGATAAAGTTGTGTATAGCCATTGTTGCGACGACTATTTGCACCGGTGTTTCAAAATTGAACTTGAGCATGCGACGTAAAATTGCAAATATGTTCTTCCATACCCCAAAAGTTCTTTCTATTGTGGACCTTAAACTTGAGTAGTAATAATTGAATACTTTATTATGATTTGCAAACCCGTTAGAACGCCTAAAATCAGGAAGGTGATAACGTTCACATCTGTAGGGACCAATGTACCCATTTGGTGTTGGATAACCAGAATCTACCAAATAATACTTACCTGAAGGAGGGTGTGGAAAATTAAGGTTCGCATTTGTGAGAGCCTGCTCAAAAACACGAGTATCATGGCAGTACCTTTCCAACCAGCTAATACAAAAGTGAAACACATATTCTAGATATTTAAAGAGAATAATGAGAGTGGATAGAGTTGTTGATGAAAATTAAAGAGGGTAATAAAGGAAAGAGTAAAATTCAAATTAAAATAAATGACAAAATTGATACTGCCAGAATCAATTCTGGCATCAATTCTGGCAGAAGCTACAAATTGTAACTTCTGCCAGAATCAATTCTGGCTTCTGCCAGAATCAATTCTGACCAGCCAAACATCTTTAATTTCTGATTTTCACGAAAGTAGGTACTCAGAATCGATTCTGGGTACCTAAAAGTCAATCCAAACATGCACTAAGTCTTCTTACTCGGTACAGTACTTTATTTTCAACTCAATGACTAATGATAGGTGTATATTATCATATGTTTTGTTCTCCAACCCAATAAAAAAATCTCTAATTAATTGACGTTATTTCTTTAAGAAACGTTGACTTTTATCCGTACATTTCACTTCTTGAGAGTCAATTTAACTAATTTTTAAAATTAAATTAAATTAATTAAATTTAATATTTTAAAATTAAAATTTAAATGTTCAATAAATATACGAAAAATATTATAAATTACAATTCTTCTCATATTAATATGATGAAAAATACATCTTAAAATGTTAATCAAAATTTATATAATTTGACACTCAACCCTATTCAACAAGTCCTCCGTTAAGTTGTGTGATATTCTCATTTAAAAATTTAATTTTAAAAAAAGAGCACACTTTTATATATTCAATTATGTTTACAATATGCCTCCAGTTTGATTTTGTTTTTTTAAAGAATCAAACAAGTAATTATTTTTTGATAATGAGTACATGGCGGTAAAACTCTGACCGAAGATATCTCATATGAGAAAAATATATATAAGTCCCACGTCAATATCTTTTGGTGGTCTACCTGTCTGAAAGTATGCTCGCAATAAATATCCTAATAAATTATACTATTAAATATGAAAGTAGCTGAATATTATTAAGAGTGTGTTTGGATAGCATGAGGGTAGCAGAGTTGGTGTACAGAAGAAGCGGGGCCAAGGTCGCGAGTTCGATCCTGCATAAACCTTCGGTTGGTCATCGCACATGGCTTGCCATGTGGTTTACATGGTGGCGTGGTTTGCGTATCACTGCGTCGGTCCGGGAGTTTACCAGGCGCTTCGAAAGAGTAGCGGTGCGGTTCGCCGTCAACAAAAAAAAAAAAAAAAAAAAAAAAAGTGTGTTTGGATTAGCTTATGACATAAGTGATTTATGTTTGGATGCAATAATGTAAAAGTAATTCTTATAATTGATTTATGTTTGGATAATTTTGATCAAAATTGCTTTTGAATGTAAAATTATCAAAATTGACATATATATAAATAAAAATATACATATAAATAGATGGAAGTATGTAAATAAAAATTACAAATAGATAATAGAATTTAAAGTGTAATATAGTACTTAAATATTAGTAGAATATTATTACAATAATAATTTAAAGTGCAAATAATATTTAAATATTATTACAATACTAATTTTGCATGTACTCTATAATGTATTATTAATAAAAAGGAATAATATTATACTTAATAGTTATTTTAAAAAGTACCTTGGAATCGGTTTTCAGTTAAAATTGTAGAGCACATTTTGAATGTTTGAATGTTTTTTTAGTAATTATTTAAAGAGGGTAATGAAAGTTGTATATTTGAATGTTTTTTTAGTAATTATTTCTAGTTATTTAAAGAGGATAATGAAAGTTGTATATTTAATTTTTTTTATTAATTATTTCTAGATGTTTAAAGAGAGTAATGAAAGTGAGTAGAGTTGTTGATGAAAATTAAAGATGATAGAAAAGAGTAAAATTCAAATTGAAATTAATGGCAAAATTGATTCTGTCAGAATCAATTCTGGTCTCCAGAATTGATTTTAGCCAGCCAAACATGTTAATTTTCTGATTTTCACGAAAGTAGGTACCCAGAATCTTGATTCTGTGTACCCAAAAGCTAATCCAAACATGCACTAATTGTATTAATAAAGCTGGGGCATATCCAAAGATAGTGGTCCAGTGGCCATTAGTCAAATTTGTGGCCTCAGGGTCACAAGTTCGATTCTCGGCGGATACGTTCTCCGGGGCATATGTCTCGTATTAAAGTCTGGTAGCTTAACCGCGCGGACATATTGCAGTGTGGGTTTGATACTCCCTCAGACAATCCCTGTTGGGGGGTCGGATCTTGTAGCATTGATCCGTTGGTGGCGATCAGACACTGAATGCAGAGCGCACATCCCGCGATTTACCTGGCGATGGCGACTAAGAACGGGTTTCATTCGCCTCCAGGAGCATAGTACCAGTACTTGTGCAGGTACTAGTGATATGAGGGTATTAAGATCACCCCGAAACCTGAATTATCAAAAAATAAAAAAAATAAAAATAAAGCTGGGGCATCCTTGAATTATTGGTCGTAATTTGACTGGAGATAAAGTATAGTAAAGAAAGAGAAATTTTGAAGTTTATTAACTTAATAGTAAGTATGTCATGACATTTGTGACTAAAAACTTATCGTTAAGGATATATAAAAATGGGTTAGTACTTTTGAGTTATTGAGTTTTATATTTTTTATGATTTATCCTATTAATATATTTCTAAAACAAAAATAAATTTTACATCAAACTATTGAATTATATCCGTACATTCTACTTAACCTCTGAATATATCCCCCAAAAGCCAATCTCTAAAAAGTAATACTTCCTCCATTCACTTTTCGAGAGTCAGTTTGACTAATTTTTAAAGTAAAATTAAAGTAAATTACTTTAATATTTTAAAATTAAAATTAAAATGTCCAAAAACTATACAAAAATACTATAAGTGGTCATTTCATATTAATAGGAAAAATGCCTAAAATACACCCCAACTTTTGTCCAAATTTGTTAAATATCTAACATTTACGGTGGTCCTATTACCCCCTGAATATGTTGTAAAGAATTGATCTTTGGTCTAACTCAATCCCAAAAGCTAGCTTATAGGGTGAAGATTGTCAAGTCCATATAAGGAGTCCATGTTCCAATTCCATTTCCGATGTGGGAATCTTATCACTCCACCGCACGTCCAAACCTCGTTAACTGAAGTGTGAACAACATAGTTTGGGGCCCCAACATCGACGAACAAAGAATTGGAATGAGTCTGACTCTGATACCATGTAAACAATGAATCTTGAGCCTAAATCAACCCCAAAAGCTAGATTGTAGGGTGATGATTGTCCAAGACAATGTAAATAGTCCATAGTCTCATTCAATTTCGATGTGACACTCTTAAAGGGGGACTGTTGGGATAATTAGGGACATAATCCCTAATTATCTCCATCATATCATTTAGATTGTAATTAGAATAATATAATATCATTAAGGTTGTAATTAGAAGGATTTGATTAGGATTATGAGATCAATTGTATTGATTAGCATATCATTAGAGATAGCTAAAATTGATTAGGTACTCTTGTATATAATTGTATATTTGGGGATGAAATAAATCATGGAATAAACTTCCTTTATATGTTTTTAAAGCACTTCTTTGGCATTTATTCGGAAAAATCGAATCAAAATCCAACGCGATACAAGCTAAGACTCGATTATGAAAGAATATAGTACACAAGAGAATCAACCGCTTTCTCCATGAAAATATTAAGAGTGTAGGAGAGAATTTTAATTTTTGTTTTGTTCAAAGAGTGAAATACCTGAAAATGACTGGACTCCTTAGTTTTTTGGCCTTTCGTTCAGCACGTGCTTGAATTGTTATTCAGCTCACTCGATAAATGGCAAATAAATACTTTAAAATATATTAAGGGAGTAATAGGGTCACCGTATAGGTTATGTGTGTTACAGTAAATTCGGACAAAGGTTGTGATATATTTTAGACATTTTTTTATATTAATATGATGAAAAATACATTTTAAAATGTGGTAAAATGTCAACAACTGCCAATCATTTTATCTACGTACCAAACTGCCAATTAGTTATTATATCAACAACTTTTGGTGTCTACATGAAATCATGCTTCAATAATTAATACGTACCTCAGAAGCACTAGAAATTTCAAATTTGAAAGTGTCTGACAATAAGTATTGAAATTAAGAGAGCAATTTCCATTATTGCAACAGAATGAGCTCAATAAATTACTAGTAATATCTCATTTACTCCCACCGCAAATCTGAACAAAACATCCAATAGCGCTGCACAAATAGTTGTTCCTTTTTTGAAATTTAACATAGGTAAATTCGTTATAAGAATGATATTTAAAATTTAAACTTTAAACTTTTTCACAATAGGGTTTTGTTGGGTCTAAAATACTTAAGTAATGTAAATTGAAAGTTTAAAATTTTGTTCAACTTACTTACCCCAACAATTTTGTCTGGTATGATTACGTTACAATTGAGATCTGCAAAGATAGAAACATAAACTTACTGTTGATATTCTCTGGAGTCTTTACTATATGGAGCGCACGCGAGTATCCTTTCGACCTCAAGCCTTGCTGTGGTATATTCCTCTGTCAGGAAAGCTAGAAAATCTTGGCAGAAATTTGAGAGAATTTTATTCTCTGAACACTGAGTTCAGAAAGTAAGAATTCAGTTATAAATTCAGTAAGTAAATAATGGGGTTAAGTGCTGAATATATAGGGGATGTTAGGTTACAAATCAGATTAGGATTAGGCTTAAAATCTGACTCAAATTCCGAGATGCAGTGGGCCAGTCGGACTGGGCCCACTGCCGTACAGGCGTCATGACTCAGTCTCTAAGGCGACGCGGCGCTCCCGCCCTATTTTAATGTTTCAGCACATTTTGATTGAATTAAATTCAAAATCCAATTTTGACTTAATTAAATAATTCCCATCGAATAGAAATTATCCCATAATTATCATTGATTTAAATATCTTGATTCTAAATCAAATGTTTTACATTCTCTCAATATACCCTTAGACCGAAAAAACAATCGACTTAGTGTGATCCTTTAGACCTTCACACATCGACATTAATCAAATAAAGGTTCATATGAAACTCCTAGACTGCGTCATATGACAAACTCAATATGTGAAGTACGTTTACATGACTCCGGTAAACATAACCTTTATGTGAAATGATAAATTCCTTTCATTCGTGACACACTCGATCAAGCTATCCAAATGGCTTGATCACTTTATCTCATCTATATTAGTTGACAACCAGATCATATTCTAAATATGTCTCTTGCATTGGCCAATGACTTGGTCGACCTAATATCACTGAGAAACTGAGTGTTCCCTCTCGAATATCCAATCCAGGAATGAATCTTATTCTTGGCTCAACTACCACCTTAGTTTGCATCGCAATGTACCCAATATAAGTCATGTCTTATCCTATAAGGAATTTAAGCTTAGGACATGATCAAAGTACATTACTCTGCAAATTAGATGCGTATTGACATCAAGTCAAAGGACCTCTATCCCCCACATGCTGATAATACTCTAGACATGTATAACAAATAGTTTATCAGCAGGACATACCAATACCCTCTAAGAGTATCCATATGTCCATCACTAGTAGCAATTACTAGTAATAAGTGAGACATACTACATTCTCTAAGAATGTGATGCAGACCACATATCGACTTATAACATATCATTGATATCTCATTCTCAAAGATCATCAGTCGAGGCTATTTTGAGAGTTACGCTCTATCATTAATATCTCACTTTATCAATGATAACGTAAGCTCAATGGTTTCACATTAATGAATAATCACAGGCAATCAAAATTATAATTCAATAATTGCAAATGCCAAAATATATTAATCTCATTAATAATATGAATGTGTTCAAGTACATTTGTCCATAAAATGATTGTTTCTAGGATATACATTGTTACACCTCGTAAGTTTAATGCGATAATTAAGAACGTCATTAAGGAAGTAAGGTTTGAATATTGGATATAAAGTATGTTATATATGCTAATCCGGAAGTTAGTATACAAATGACGTGCTCCCGGAATAATTTTTTGATTACTACAAATGTGACGACGAGAATTAATACTAGTAGTTGAATTTGTTCCAATTGAGATATGGATTACTGTTGTATTATAAAATCTTGACATTGAGAATATGAGGCCATTTAAAATTTTCAGATTTTTAACTAAGTGTGGGATTAAAAATTTAAGTGGACAATTATGCACTTACCCCTTATAACCTTTCATCTCCCCTTTTAATTCAACTTTACACTTTCATAACCCTCCCCTGTTCTCTTCCCCACCCCCTCCTCCACCAAACAACTCTCCCCCTCCATAGAAAAATTTAAGCTTTTTATCTCATTTTTTCAAGTTGAATCCTTCTATTAAATTTCTAAGCAAATGGTAACTCCAAAAACAGTGAGCATTCGGCAGTGACTACCGATTTTAGGCCTGGAATTTCAGATTTTGAAGATGAATTTTTGGAAGAAAAACATGTAGGAATGATGGATTAAACTTGTAGAATACATGCATGTAATTATAAGTTGAAGAAATGGTGAGAATGGTGCAAAAACTTGAGCAGTTGGACCGTGACATTTGGGACTGATTTGAACAACATTAAGGTAAGAAATTCTTCTTCTTATGATATAATTGTAGTTGCATGTTGTTGTAGTTTAAGTTATGAACTTGTGTTAAGAGAAATTTGAAATTTGGACAATGCATATGACTAATTTGTTGAGATTGCCGATTTTAGGGACTGTTTTAGTATACATTAGATTTGAGTGTTGTGTTGTTATTCTTACCACTAATTGCATGTTGGAAATTGAAAGAAAATCTTGATATTTAAAGTTGTAGTTGTTCTTATGGAATTGTTGAAATATGAATTGGATTTTAAGACTTCAATTGGATTTTAAGGAACTATGAGAAGAGCTTTGGTATCATGGTTGTTGGCCGAAACTTTCATGAAATTGTTGGGTATTGTTGTGTCAAGTTAGGGGCTGCCTTGTTAAGTTATAATGCTGGAAATATAAGTTATGAACATGTAAATACGTTGTGGTAATTACTAATATATCTCTTAAAGAAATTAAGGTATAGAGAGGTGTAGAAAAACTTCACATTTCACTCTCGTTGTTGTTGAAGTGTGGGATGTTTTAATGGACTATTTTAACATGATTAAGGGGTTGGATTAACATGATAAATAGGTGTATTAGTCACCTTGGTTGCTGTTTTGGTTATAATCCATGAATGAAAGGAGAAAGAATGTATAATGGTGGTATATGTCGAGTATATAGAACTATTTTAGTATATCCTTGATTCGTGCTTGGTTATTGGTGTTGTTGGCTTTGTTTGTGGATTGTGAATGCGTGTATAAATAGGGGAAGTGCTGCACAAATTTTTATAGAAAAGAAATCAAGTTATCATTTGATTATAACGTATGCTTGTTTCACATACCTTATTAATGGACATGTTACTATCATTATAGGTTGAAGTGTTACTCAAGGCGTATTTAGATTATTGAGTTGGTTAGTCGTCAATAAGGTATGTGAAACTATTCATTCTTTCTTTTTGGCATGATTTGTATAAAATGAGCGTACGACGGACGTACATGATTTCTACACAGTCTAACTCCTAATGATATTTGTTATGAGACGTGCCTTTGATTTTCCAGAAAAGAATTAACTTTAATGATTTTATTGAGAGTCGAATGATGATTTCACATCGAGTTAATGGGTCGGGTACGGTATGTATATGATTTCACACCGAGTCCCATAATGGGTCGGGTACGGTATATATATGTATATGTTTTCATTCACACCGAGACTCTCACTGGGGGCCGGGTACGGTATATATATGTACATGACTCTCATTTTTATAAGGCACGGTTGACTCTCGTTTTTATATGACATAGTTAGATTTGGTATTTGATTATTATACTTGTCTCCTGTTACCTCTTGGCCAGTTATGATATTATTTTCAGTACTTCATGTTTTACATATTCAGTACATTATTTTGTACTGACCCCCTTTTCTAAGGGGGTTGCGTTCATGCCCGCAGGTACAGGTTCTCAGTTTGGTGATCCTCAGGCCTAGGACTTCTACTCAGCTGGTTGGAAAGCTCTATTCCTTCGGAGCTTAGTCGTTTTAGTACAAAACCTTATTTTTGACTCATGTATATTTAGGGAAACGACGGGGCCCTGTCCCGTCATATTTCATTATCGTATCATTAGAGGTCTGTAGATAGTTGTGGGTTATACATATGTGGATTGTAATCTTGTTTTGGTCATCTGTCTTGTTGTACTCTATTTTTGGGATGTTCCCATAAATAGGTGATACTATGTGGTGGCAGTCTTGTCGGCTTGCCTATTTTATTATGTTGGCTAGTTGTGACTCCTCAGGAGACAGGTTCAGTTGTGTGTAAAGGCAGCCTTGTCGGCTTGCCTATTTTGCTATATAGCGTATAATATAGTTTTTCATATTGCCCTTGGTGTCAGTCTGATTACATGTGACGAGTTAGTATAAGGCGTCCAATTAGGGCACCGGGTCGCGGCCCGTCGGATCTGGTCGTGACAAAAGTGGTATCAGAGCAGTTAGTCCTCAAAATGTCTACAGACCGTGTCTAGTAGAGTCTTGTGTATGGGTATGTTGTGCACCATACTTATACGCAGGAGGTTGTCAGACATTTAGGATTGATTTCTATTCTTTCATCTCTTAGATCGTGCAATAAAGCTATGTTATTAGGATAATCCCTCTCTGACGACTTATTACGTTTACAGCTATGCCTCCAGAGAAAGCGACAGCGGCCCAGAAGGGCAAATCAGTAGCGGGAGATACTAGTCAGATCCCGAGAGTTACTTGGGCTCGTGCCCAGTCTACGCCCGAGATCGTACCCCAGTCGGGGAGTTCTGCTACATCGCCACCTCCAGAGGCTTCAATTCAGGGGGCAACATCATCACTAGCTCCCGAGGTCCCAGCACCTGAGCCTCCAGCTCCTCAGCCAGGGGTGGAAGATAGGGTCATAAGAGATGCAACTCAGTTGCTGATCAGATTAGCGGCAGGGCAGACTTGCATGCATAGACCAAGACTTGGCAATAGATCTGATAGTCTGAGGATTCGTGACTTCGTAAGTAGAGTGCACCGTTATGCGATGGGACTAGATCGCTATTTGACTAATGATTATTTGGCAGTGGCTCTTCAGCCAGATAGGGATCATGACAGAGGCTGGCATAAGAGGGCTAGGACGGCTGAATATATGGGTGAGTCTCGAGGCGAGCAGCCTCAACAACATGTTAGATATTCATCCCAGCCTACACAGAATGCACCCTTACAGTTCACAGGTGGGAGATTGGACCGCATAAGGTATTCAGGATCCGGTCAGAGCTCCAGGTCTACAGGTTTTCAGAGGAACGGGGGTTCTACTCAATCGTGGCCACTTTTGCCTCATTGTTCTCAGTGTGGTAGACATCATTCTGGGAAATGTCGTTTTACCATAGGTGGTTGTTATTGTTGTGGCCGTCAGGGCCATGTGATGAGAGAATGTCCTTATAGAAGGAGCACTGGTGGTGTGGCTCGGCCTGCTGGATCGGTGGCTGGTTCATCTTCTTTTATAGTTATGCGCCGCGAGGCGAGTATTCGAATGCCACGATCGGCCGTGGTAGAGCGTGGCGAGCTCGATTCTAGCGGTCCTTCACACCGTATATATGCTTTGGCCAGTAGGCATGATCAGGAGGCGTCACCAGATGTTGTTACAGGTATATTATCGATCTTTTTCTGTGACGTTTACGCATTGATAGAATCCAGGTTCTACTTTATCATATATATCCCCATTGTTTCTAGTAGTATCGGAATAGAACCTGAGTCGATAGAACCATTTGAGGTAGCTACACCAGTAGGAGATTCGGTCATAGCTAAATATGTATATAAAAATTGTTCGACAGTTATATATAGTCGTCATACCATAGCAGATTTGATAGAGTTAGATATGACTGACTTTGACGTTATTATAGGTATGGATTGGTTGACTTCTTATTTTGCCAATGTCGATTGCAGATAGAAGTTGGTTCGATTTTAGTTTCCAGATGAGCCGATTATAGAGTAGAAAAGGAATATAGCATCGCCGAGGGGTAAGTTTATTTCATGCCTCAAGGCAAGGAAGATGATCTGTAAGGGTTATATTTATCACTTGGTTCGGGTGCATGATACGGAAGCAGAGGTACCGGCTCTTCAGTCAGTTCCGGTAGTTAATGAATTTTCAGATGTATTCCTAGATGACCTTCTAGGTCTTCCTCCAGAGCGGGAAATAGAGTTCAGAATAGACGTGCTACCAGATACCCGACCTATATCTATTCCTCCTTATAGAATGACACCTGCAGAGCTGAATGAGTTAAAGGAGCAGCTGAGAGACTTGTTAGAAAAGGCTTCATCAGACCTAGTACATCACCTTGGGGAGTACCGGTATTATTTATGAGAAAGAAAGATGGATCGTTGCGGATGTGTATTGGTTATAGGCAGCTGAATAGGGTAACAATAAAGAATAGATACCCCCTCCCTAATATTGATGATTCGTTTGAACAGTTGCAGGGTGCTAAGTATTTCTCGAAGATAGACTTGCGGTCAGGGTATCATCAGGTGCAGGTTAGGGAGACAGATATTCTGAAAACTGCATTCAGGACCCGATACAGACATTATGAGTTTATGGTGATGTCTTTTGGGCTGACCAATGCTCCAACAATGTTTATGGATTTGATGAACCGAGTGTTCAAGCCATTCTTGGATATGTTTGTCATTGTATTCATTGATGATATCCTGGTGTATTCACATTCAGAAGAGGAGCATGCAGACCATTTGATGACAGTACTTAGGGTGCTCCAGCACCAGCGGTTGTATGCCAAGTTTTTTAAGTGTGAGTTTTGGTTGACTTCAGTGGCATTCTTATGGCATATTATTGGAGCTGATGGAATTCGGCTGGATACACAGAAGATTGAGACGGTTAAGACTTGGCCCAGACCTACGACCCCTACTGAGGTACGCAGTTTTCTGGGGCTAGCAGAGTATTACATGAGGTTTGTGGAGAAGTGTGTCTCGATCCCAGCGCCTTTGACTAGGCTAACTCAGAAGACAACTAAGTTTCAGTGAACTGATGCTTATGAGCAAAGCTTCCAGTTGTTGAAAGACAAGTTGACTACGGCTCCAGTTCTAACTCTTCCTGAGGGACCAGATGGGTATGTCATTTACTGTGATGCTTCAGGTATTGGATTAGGTTATGTGTTGATGCAGTATGGCAGGGTTATATCTTATGCCTCCCGACAGCTCAGAAAGCACGAGAAGAATTATCCTACTCATGATTTGGAGTTAGCAGCGGTGATTCATGCCTTGAAGATATGGAGACATTATTTGTATGGTGTTCATGTTGACATTTATACATATCACAAGAGTCTCCAATATATCTTTAAGCAGAAAGAGCTGAACCTATGGAAGAGGCGATGGCTTGAGTTACTAAAGGATTATGATGTTGATATCTTATACCATACAGGGAAAGCAAATGTTGTGACAGATGCTCTTAGCCGTAGATCTATGGGTAGCTTGACGGATGTGCAACCAGACAGAAAGGAGATGATCCGTGAGATACACAGGCTAGCAAGTCTTGGAGTCCGTTTGGCTGTTTCTGGAGATAGTGGAGTTGTTGTTCGAGGAGTTGCTGAGTCCTCTATCATAGAAGAGGTAAAGAGACATCAGTATGAGGATCATGTTCTGGCATGGTATAGAGATGCAGCTCTTCGAAAGAAGAAGACTCTATTTGAGGTTGCACCTGATGGTGTGCTGAGATATGAAGGTAGGTTATGTGTACCGGATGTTTCAGGGCTACGACAACAGGTTATGGGTGAGGCACACAATGCCCGTTATTCCATTCATCTAGGGTCAACGAAGATGTATCATGACCTCAGATGTTTATATTGGTGGGATGACATGAAAAGGGACATAGCGGAGTTTGTTGCTCAGTGCCCGAATTGTCAATATGTTAAGGTCGAGCATCAGAAGTCTGGTGTTTTATTGCAGGAGATAGAGATCCTAACTTGGAAGTGATTAATATGGACTTCATTATAGGCTTACCTCGCACTCAGCGAAAGTGTGACTCCATATGGGTTATTGTGGACAGGCTGACGAAATCAGCCAACTTTCTTCCAGTCAGGACTACTTATTCAGCTAAGTACTATGCTAGACTATACATCAGGGAGATAGTAAGACTGCATGGGGTTCCCACATCTATTATATCAGACCGAGGAGCTCAGTTTACAGCTAACTTTTAGAGATTGTTCCAGAAGGGATTGGGGACACATGTGAGTCTCAGCACATCCTTTCATCCTCAAACTGATGGGCAGGCTGAGCGTACTATTCAGACACTAGAGGATATGTTGAGAGCCTGTATTATTGACTTCAGAGGTAGCTGGAATGATCATTTGCCACTTGTTGAGTTTGCTTATAATAATAGCTATCATTCTAGTATCCAGATGGCACCATACGAGGCCTTATATAGGAGGAAGTGCAAGTCACTTATTGGTTGGTTTAATGTAGGTGAGACTAAGTTGATCGGCCCAAACATGGTTCAGCAAGCTTTTGATAAGGTGAAGCTTATTCAAGAGAGATTATTAGCAGCCCAGAGTCGACAAAAGTCATATTGATCGGTGTATTTTATATACACTTTTTGAGTCATTTTTAGTTAGTATTTTACTCATTTTATTTATGTTTAGTATAGTATTAGAGTCGTTTTCCTTTCTTTTGTGTCACATCAGTCAAAAATGGAGAAATGCCGAAAAGGAGATGAAATGAGCATAAATGAGATGGAATTGCACACTAAAAGGGCCAAGAAATGAAGTCTAAGAAGTTCCGGAAATTATAGAGGAGATCGGGCCAGTCGGACGAAAAAGAGGCGGCGAGGCGGAATCGCGAAAACGTCACGGAGCATGGCGCTGGCAGCAGCGCCGCGACGCTCAATCTTGAAGTCCGAGTTGCTGATTTTTGGTATGGCTGATGCAGTCATGGCAAGCCACGCGGGATATATGAAGTCTGGGCCGAATTTGACATGTTTTCAGAATCCTAAAGGGATTACTTTTCCTACCTAAAGGGATAACTTTTCCTACCTAAAGGGATAACTTTTCCTACCTTAAAACCCTTACCTAAAAGGATTCTAATAACTTTTCCTACCTTAAAACTCTTACCTAAAAGGATTCTAATAACTTTTCCTACTTACAAATCTTTAACCCTTCACCTAAAGGATTCTTGGTCTATAAATAGTCTCTACATCATTAGAAGAAGACATTCTCCATTCCACCATTCACCATTCTACATCCACCCTTCCACCAATCCATCTTGTAAATATTCCACAACACAACCCTTGGATGCTAGAAGGCTTGGAGACTCATACTTAGTAATTTTCTTTTCTTTCTTTTCTTTATTTCAGTTTTTATGATGAACATTGAATTAGTTCTTGTCATGTCAATGGCTAGGAACTAATTCTTTTATAGGGCTTTCCATGTTAAATCACTGGAAACTTATGTTATGAATTGATGCATGTTTATGGTTATTTTTCTTCTTGTTGAGATTTATCCAATAATTGCTTTGAATGCTTGGAAATTAATTGATTACTAATTATCATTACTTATATGATTTCTAATCAAACTTCGAAAGGAGGAGGTTGTGAATATGCTGTAAGTTGGGTAGACATATTTTGGATTGGGGATGAAAATACCTCAATTACTTATGTAGCGTTAATGAGAGGCTTAACAACCTTAATTTTACGCATGGCGCGTGACGGTTAACTAGGTTTTTGGTCTTAATCCTCCTATAGAGTCATCCTTATCACCGAAAGGTAGAAATGAGCAATACTGGGGTCGAGTGTTTATATAGCCTTAACGGGAGTATAAAACGATTTAGTAAACCTGCTAGCTCCGAGAGAAGAAGAACCATAATTCATTGCATTAATAAGTAACATAAGCGGATAGTTGAGGAGACGTGGAAGCCCTATTCCCATCACTACTGAAGTAAACCTATAGTTAATTAGCCTTTATAATTATTAGTTATAATCAACAAAATCAATATCGGTTACCAAATAGATACCAAAAGATAGATAGTTGGTACTTGAACACTAATCCTTGTGGACGATATTCGGTCTTACCAAGACTATATTACTTGTCACGATAACGTGCACTTGTGTTAAAATGTGTGCATCTTTTCGCGCATCACATATGCAGATAATCGACGTCGACACTTGGATTTTCAGGTTGATGATTGGGTATTCTTGAAGGTATCACCCATGAAGGGTGTGATGAGGTTCGGTAAGAAAGGGAAACTTAGCCCAAGATACATTGGGCTTTACCAGATCATTCGTAGGGTAGGCAAGGTTGTCTATGAGTTGGATCTACCATCTGATTTGGAAGCGGTACACCTAGTCTTTCACGTATTGATGCTATGTAAGTGTATTGGTGATCCTTCTAGAGTGTTCCCTATACATGATATCCAGGTTACCGAGGAGTTGTCTTATGAGGAGAACCCCATAGCCATACTTGATCACCAATTCAGGAGATTACGGACGAAGGATGTGGCTTCAGTTAAAGTTTTATGGCGAAACAACAATAGGGAAGAGATGAATTGGGAAGCAGAAGATGATATGAAGAAGAAAGTATCCTCAATTGTTCCCTAGGCCTACAGGTAATTCAATTCAACTCCTTATTTGATTATGGTAATTGATGAATTGCATGTGTGTTATATTGTGGCCCTGTGTGGCATCTTTGGGTTTGCTGAATATAGGTGGATATGTGTAGTTATAAAGGCGACTCTGCCAAAAATTTATAGCATGGGGCCTATTATGAACATTCGTGAACGAATGTTTCTAAGGGGGGAGGATGTTACACCTCGTAAGTTTAAGACGATAATTAAGAACGATATTAAGGAAGTAAGGTTCTAATATTGAATATAAAGTATGTTATATATGCTAATTCGGAAGTTAGTATACAAAGGACGTGCTCCCGGAATAAATTTTTGATTACTACAAATGTGACGACGAGAATTAATACTAGTAGTTGAATTTGTTCCAATTGAGCTATGGATTAGTGTTGTATTATAAAATCTCGACATTGAGAATATGAGGCCATTTAAAATTTTCAGATTTTTAACTAAGTGTGGGATTAAAAATTTAAGTGGACAATTATGCACTTAACCCATATAACCTTTCATCTCCCCTTTTAATTCAACTTTACACTTTCATAACCTTCCCCTCTTCTCTTCCCCCCCCCCCCCCCCAGTCGAAACAACTCTCCCCCTCCATAGAAAAATTTAAGTTTTTTATCTCATTTTTCCAAGTTGAATCCTTCCATTAAATTTCTAAGCAAATGGTAACTCCATAAACAGTGAGCATTCGGCAGTGACTACCGATTTTAGGCCTGGAATTTCATATTTGAAGATGAATTTTTGGAAGAAAAACATGTATGAATGATAGATTAAACTTGTAGAATACATGCATGTAATTATAAGTTGAAGAAATGGTGAGAATGACGCAAAAACTTGAGCAGTTGGACCGTGACATTTGGGATTGATTTGAGAAACATTAAGGTAATAAATACTTCTTCTTATTATATAATTGGAGTTGCATGTTGTTGTAGTTTAAGATATGAACTTGTGTTAAGAGAAATTTGGAATTTGGACAATGCATGTGACTAATTTGTTGAGATTGCCGATTTTAGGGACTGTTTTAGTATACATTAGATTTGAGTGTTGTGTTGTTATTCTTACCACTAATTGCATGTTGGAAATTGAAAGAAAATCTTGATATTTAAAGTTGTAGTTGTTCTTATGGAATTGTTGAAATATGAATTAGATTTTAAGACTTCAATTGGATTTTAAGGAACTATGAGAAGAGTTTTGGTATCATGGTTGTTGGCCGAAACTTTCACGAAATTGTTGGGTATTGTTGTGTCAAGTTAGGGGTTGCTTTGTTAAGTTATAATGCTGGAAATATAAGTTATGAACATGTAAATATGTTGTGGTAATTACTAATATATCTCTTAAAGGAATTAAGGTATAGAGAGGTGTAGAAAAGCTTCACATTTCACTCTCGTTGTTGTTGAAGTGTGGGCTATTTTACTGTTTTAACATGATTAAGGGGTTGGATTAACATGATATATAGGTGTATTAGTCACCTTGGTTGCTATTTTGGTTATAATCCATGAATGAAAGGAGAAAGAATGTATAATGGTGGTATATGTCGAGTATATGGAACTATCATCCATTCTCACTCGTTCTTCATTGTGCACCATGTTCGTAATGAACCGGTTTCTGCACAAGGATTAGTTTGAGTTAGAACGGAGTGACTTTCTCGATTTAGCGTAGTTGATAATTTAGGGTGATTACAAAAAGTAAACGTTCAGTCAAGGTATGTAGGATTTGAAGCAGACATGTTCTAATTCATTTTAAAATCAATTTCACATTTTAATCCATATTATTCCCTTTCAATTGTTACGTATTCATTGGACCAGCCTGGACTCTGATACCACTCTAAAACACGTATGTAAGGCACAACAGAAGTTTAAAATTTTGTTCAACTTACTTACCCCAATAATTTCGCCTGGTATGATTACGTTACAATTGAGATCTGCAAAGACAAAAACAAAAACTTACAGTTGATTCTCTGGAGTCTTTACTATAGGGAGCGCACACGAGTATCCTTTCGACTGCAAGCCTTGCTGTGGTATATTCCTATGTCTAGAAAATCTTGGCAGAGGTTTGAGAGGATTTTATTCTCTGAACTCTGAGTTCAGAAAGTAAGAGGTTAGTTATAAATTCAGTAAGTAAATAATGGGGTTAGTGTTAAATATATAGGGGAAGTTAGGTTACAAATCAGATTAGGATTAGGCTTAAAACCTGACCCAAATTCCGAGATGCAGTGGGCTAGTCGGACTGGCCCCATTGTCGTACAGGCGTCGCGGCGCTCCCGCCCTGTTTTAATGTTTCAACACATTTTGATTTAATTAAATCCAAAATCTAATTTTGACTAAATTAAATAATTTCCATCGAATAGAAATTATCCCATAATTATCATTAGTTTAAATATCTTGATTCTAAATCAAATGTTTTACATTCTCTCAATATACCCTTAGACTGAAAAGACAATCGACTTAGTGTGACCCTTTAGGCCTTCACACATCGACATTAATCAAATTAAGGTTCATACGGAACTCCTAGACTGTGTCACATGACGAACTCAATATGTGAAGTACGTTTACATGACTCTGGTAAACATAACCTTTATGTGAGATGATAAATTTCTTTCATTCGTGACCCACTCGATCAAACTTAGGATTTGTCATGTGTCTATCCAAATGGCTTGATCACTTTATCTCATCTCTATTAGTCGACAACCAGATCATATCCTAAATATGTCTATTGCATTGGCCAATGACTTGGTCGACCTAATATCATTGAGAAGCTGAGTGTTCTCTCTCGAATATCCAATCGAGGAATGAATCATATTCTTGGCTCAACTACCACCTTAGTTTGCATCGCAATGTATCCAATACAATCCATGTCTTATCCTATAAGGAATTTAAGCTTAGAACATGATCAAAGTACATTACTCTGCAAATTATGTGTGTATTGACCTCAAGTCAAAGGACCTCTATCTCTCACATGTTGATAATACTTTAGACATGTATAACAAATAGTTTATCAGCAGGACATACCAATACCCTCTAATAGTATCCATGTGTCCGTCACTAGTAGCAATTACTAGTAGTAAGTGAGACATACTACATTCTCTAAGAATGTGATGCAGACCACATATCGACTTATAGCATATCATTGATATCTCATTCTCAATGATCATCAGTCGAGGTTATTTTGAGAGTTACGACCTATCATTAATATCTCACTTTATCAATGACAACGTAAGCTTAAGAGATGCACAATAATGAATAGTCACAAGCAATCAAAATCATAATTTAATAATTACAAATACTAAAATATATTAATCTCATTAATAATATGAACATATTCAAGTACATTTATCCCTAAAATAATTATTTTTAGGACATATTAGGTTGCAAAACAAGGGCAAACCTTTTGACTAAGGAAGGAGCGAAGAATAAACTTTTTACAAGGGTGCAAGTCCTAATAGTTACTCGGAAATAGCAAAAATAGCATATCAAGAAAACAAAAAAGAATAGTAAAAGCCTAGATATTGATAACTATCACTAGATTTCATCACCATTAAAGGATAGTTATTCAAGTATTATCAATATATAAATTAGTTATGATAAAATTTATGAATTATTTTATGGAGTTTAATAAGGGCTCACAAAGGAAGCCCGTGAAACAGCCAACACCACATGATTCTGTTTTGGACAGAAACAAATCACTATCAAACAAGCACATATACGTGCTATTCTAGCCTGGCAGGCACCATTGATATCCGCATAATCTCACATATTTCCTTGTATAATTATTGTAGTAATTTCATATCATTTTTCCTTTTTTATTCACTCTGTCTAAATTTATGTAACATTTTACACTAATTTATAATTTATTTGGCTAATCTTTAATAAAAAATATATTTTTTAGAATATTAATTAAAATTAATATAGTTTGAATCTAAAAAAAAAACAATAAATTGAAATAAAGGGAGTACAATTTTTTTTTTTTGATAATCCAGTGCAGGGTGGCCTTGCATCGCTAATCTGCACAAATCTTGTCTTATCTTTCCGGAGGCGAATGGAACCGTTCTTAGCCACCGTCGTAAATCGCGGGATGTGCGCCCGCGTTCGATGTCGATCGCCACAGCGGATCAATCTTCTGAGTCGACCCAGCGAGGATTGTCCGAGAGTATCAAACCCACTGTAACATGCCCGCATGATTAAGCTACCATGTTTTAATACGGCGTATCTGAAGCGTATCCGTAGAGAATCGAATTTGTGACCCTAAGATCACAAATTTGACTAATGGCCACTGGGCCACTATCTTTGGATAAGGGAGTACAATTTTAGTTTGATGAACTAACACACACACTCTTCATGTTGATTGAAAACTGAAACAAGAAATTGTTTCTTAGTGTTCTCGACTTTCGTTAAAAAACATAAATTACTCAAGTGAAATAATCTGTGGTAGTATAAATTTTTACTTCAATAATTATATTAAAGTGCATAATTAGTTGATCAATAATTTCGTTACTTTCTTGAATTTTACGCGGGAGCTTAGTGCATCAAATTGCATTTTTTTTTATAATATCTGAATTCATTGTTAAATTATCTTTTAAAGATCTATTTTAGCACAAGATTATACATAATAAATATCGATGTATAATGAGTACTAATTTATTGTAGAAAATAATTCCTTGATCAATATTATTCCCAAGACACAATATATATATATATATATAATCATTCTATGCTTAACTAATGGAAGATTAATCTAAATTATGAGATATTAATTATAATCATAATTATAATATATTACATATCAATTATAATAAATGGGAGGTAATTCCCCCACAGTCTTAGCTGGAGGTTCTCGGATGCTGAGACTATCCCTGAAACCATCGAAAAGTACGCGCGGAATACCTTTTGTGAAGATGTCAACTATCTGATAACGGGAAAGGGACATGGAGAACGTGGACTTTTCCACGTGTAACTTTTTCTCGGATAAATAAGATATCTATTTAAATGTGTTTCGTGTGTTGATACTGAACAGGATTGTCAGACAAGTAGATCACACTTACATTGTCATAATAAACCACGATTGCCCTTTCTTCGGACGGTAAACTTCTGATGGCGATTACGAAGCAACAAGATTGACATCATTGGCCACCCCTCGGTATTATGTCTCTGCACTCGTCCGAGATAGTGTGGACTGACGTTTGGATGACCATGATATGAGTTTGTCACCTAAGAATACACAATAGCCAGAAGTTGAATGACGTGTGTCTGGGAAGCCGCCCCAATCCGCATCAGTGTAGGCAGACAGAGGGATATCCTGGTTAGGAATATGGGTGCTCTTCCGTCTGATGAAATTCCGTTTTTTACAGATGAAGTCTGAAATGAAGAGTACCCTTAACATACCGCAGAATCCTCTTGAGGGCCCCAATATGTTCTTCTTTCGGATCATAATGCATGTGTAATCAAACTTGTTGTACCACATAGGGAATATCAGGTCTCGTAAAAGTAAGATATTGTAATGCACCGGCAAGGCTGCGGTAATGTATGGGGTCGCTGTATAAAGTACCTGAAGCAGTACTCAACTCCGTCTTCGTGTCAATTGGAGTCTGTGAAGGTTTGCAGGATGACATCCCTGCTTTGTCAATTATTTCCTCGACATATTTCTTTTGACTGAAAAACAGACCACATGCATAGTGAGTGACATCAATGCCAAGAAAATAATTCAACTAGCCTAAGTCCTTCATCGCAAATTCAGCTGCAAGAAGGGACATAATAGACTGACGAAGTGAAGTTGAGGATGCATTGAGAATAATGTCATCAACATACAGAAGTATATATGTCATATCAGTGCCCTTCCTATAAATAAAGAGAGATTGATCGGACTTGCTGTGAGAGAATCCCAATTTGGAAACAAAGCCGGCAAACCTGTTATACTATGCCCTAGGAGCTTGTTTCAGACCATATAAGGATTTTATCAACATGCACACATGATCTGGATGGGTAGGATCGTGAAACCCCAACGGCTGATGCATGTATACCGTTTCCTGCAAGTGGCATGTAAAAATGTATTTTGACATTCAACTGATGAATGAACCATGATTTTGACAGTGTCAGGCTAAGAACAACCCTGATAGTTGCATGCTTGACTACCGACTGAATGTTTCACCGCAATCAACTCCAACCTGCTGAGACTTTTCATCACCAACAAGACGAGTTTTGTATCTCGCAAAGGAACCGTCAGAATTCTTTTTACGGCAAAAAACTGTAACGACCCGTTTGATCGTTTAGCACTTTAAGACTACGAAAAGGGTATGGGACTTTAGGGTATTTAAATTATAGGAATTTGATATACAATCTAGGCAGAATTTTAATTAAGTAAATAAAGTGGGCCAAGCCCACTACCCTGGGTAGGGCAATGCACCAAAACAAAACAGGAAGAAGGGGGGGTGGAAACGCGGGTGAACAGTAACCCGTCGTGAACAGTGAAATCGGTGATTTTTTGCCATTTTCGGCCAACATGATAATCCAACGGGGGCGAGACATATACCAAAAGTTTCATCTCTGTCGAGCCCGTCATTTCCATACTAACCATGACCTTCAATTCTTCCTATGTCACCGGGAATTTTAGATCGAAATTCTGACGACACTGTTCATCGTCTTCCCCGACGGGTTTTTGCATTTTCCGACAGATTCCGGCAACTGCAGGGAACGGTGTTGGCACCAATATAATCACCGTTTCCTTGCCGTCATTTTGACACCCCACACAAAGCTCGATGCTCACTAAATCATCAAAACACACAAATCAAAATTCACGAAACCCTAGCCGCCGCAACACATTTTCCAGCGACGTGAGCAATAGTCGAAGGTCGGGTGGGTACCACTACACTCAGCGTAACCTCGTCGACATTTTGCACATAACCACGACCCTCAATTCATCCCCGTTCGTCAAATCGACCATTTCGTAATTTTCGATCGGTTCTTGGGAGATTCCGGTCATCTCAGTTATCGTCGATGACTGGGAGAGGTTCCATTGGGTTCGTCTCAACCTATTCTACAACATACACTCAACCTCGATTCTCAATTGTTATAGATTCAGATTTTGAACTTTTTCTGGTGGGTTTTACACTGTTCGACGACTTTGGTGGCGTGGCCTTGTGGGAAGCCTCGGCGAGTCGTCGGCAACTCCAGAACACAAGAAATTTAGAAACAAATATGGGCCCCACTCCTACTCAAAACAGTCATCCAATACCTCTGTTAGCACCGAAACATATTTTTAGCGTTCAGAGGTTCTACGCAAGGGGAAGACATTAGTTGATTGTTCGTGACACCCGCTCGGCATTGAGGTAGGTTATGGTTTACTTTAGTTAGACTCTGATTAGAGAATCGTATGTAGTCGTAGGAAGTGACGGGGATGCATGATAGGCCTTCGGGCAGGAAGTGGGGATGGAAATTACTATTACGTTAGTTCCGTCAGCTCTTATGTGGGATTTTCGCCATATGTGTTATTTTCTGTGATTACCACATGATTTGACTTGTACTTGTTGATTGTATATTGGTGACACGTGTTGAGACCTGATATCACTGACATACTTTCCATATTATTTTGTGATGATGAGGAGGTGAGAGACTGAGAGTGAGTGATAGCCTCCGAGGTTTCTGCCAGAGAGCGGGAGTGATTGTCTCCGAGGTTTCTGCCGGTGAGCGGGAGTGATTGCCTCCGAGGTTTCTGTCGGAGAGCGGGAGTGATAACCTCTGAGGTTTCTGCCGGAGAGCGGGAGTGATAGTCTCGAGGTTTACGCCGAGAGTGAGTGATTACGCCCGAGGTTTTCTGGGAGGCGGGAGTGATTGCCTCGAAGTTTTGTCGGAGGCGGGAGTGATTGCCTCAGAGATTTACGCCAGAGCGAGTGATTGCCTCAGGGTTTCTGGGGAGGCGAGTGATAGCCTCAGGGTTTCTGGGAGGCGGGAGTGATTGCCTCAGGGTTTCTGCGGGAGGCGGGAGTGATTGCCTCAGGGTTTCTGGGAGGCGAGTGATTTCCTCCGAGTTTTCTGCCGGAGAGCGGGAGTGATTGCCTCTGAGGTTTCTGCCGGAGAGCGGGAGTGATAGCCTCCGAGGTTTCTCCGGAGAGCGGGAGTGATAGCTTCCGAGGTTTCTGCCGGAGAGCGGGAGTGATTGCCGCAGAGGTTTCTGCCGGAGAGCGGGAGTGATAGCCTCCGAGGTTTCTGTCGGAGAGCGGGAGTGAGAGAGGTGACATTTCATTGCATTGCATTCATCCACTCATATTTTGAATGATCATTTGGTGAATTATGTCTGTCTTGGTTGATTTCATGATTCTTTATGCTTTACTTGTATATGATACGTGACCATGTCTGATTGCTCTATGTGCTACTTGTTGGTTTCAACTTCTTCATGCGTTATCTAATCAATGTAGGCCTATGATGCTTACCGGTATAAGTGTTGTACTAATACTACTCTTGCTGTATTTTTGTTGAGTGCAGAGTACGATCCAGGTTCCAGCTCTACGCCCCGTCGCTGATTCGCGAGGTGGACATCTTCTAGTCATTCAGGGTGAGCTACTTGGCCGTTCGTGGCCCCTGAAGGGCGTCTTAGTTAATTCCATTTTTCTTTGGGTATTGATAGACAATATGTAGCCTTCGGGCATTCTTTCAGACTTCTATTTTTCAGACTTGTTAGTGCTCTTGTATCATTTTGACCAGATTTTGGGAAATTAAGTGGTTAAGACTTATAATTTCTTTTTCCTTATTTATTTTTTCGCTGATTTATCTTGTTAATGAGAACGTTGTTCGCCTACTCGGGAGAATAGGGTAGGTGTCATCACGACTCGGGAGTTGGATCGTGACAAAAACCCACATAGATCAAATTATATTCACATTAGATAGTCGTGGTACCAAATCACATGTCTTATTTTGAATAAGAGTAGTAAATTCATCTAACATGGCATCCTTCCAATTCGGGTCTAATAAGACAACTTTGAGATTTTTGTTTTTGTATTGGTGACGGTAGTACTGAAGTGGTTAGGCTAAAATGGTGTTTAGGTCGAAAAATCCCATACATTGCATGGGTTTTCATGATCCATGGTGGAATTGTTGGGCCATTGATAGTTGGGTGTTTTTGAGATTTTGGGCCGAAACAGTGGGCTGGATCGTTTCGGGATTTTAGGCCGAGGCAGTGGGCCTGGTATGGCTACACGGGTAGAGGTGTAGGGTTATTTCTGTGTTGGGTCGGCCTGCCCCTAAATATGGATTGGGTCATATTGGTAGGCTGCTGGTTTGGTAAAGGCCTTATACTATTATTTTGAGAGTTTAGATTAGGGCTATCCAACGGGGCGGGACCGGTACCTGGCAGTACAAGTGGGGCAGGACTGGCGGGTTCTGTCGATGTTCTGTACTGGTCCCGTCAGAATAGAGGACTGGTGATATCGGGTCGAGGTCGGATTTTTGGTTTTTTTTTTGCACTTAAATTAAAATATATATATATATATATATATAAACAACTCAATAATTGAACAAGATAGTTTAATAAAAACATTCCAAGACTATTTTTGTGCCTCTTATATTATTTAATAGAAGTGTGATTTTTTTGTAATACAATTTCAAAATTGCAACTTTGTGGTGTTGAAAGTTGCAAATAACATAGTAAAATTGTAATTAAAAAAATTATCATTTTAAAAACACTTGTTCTAGTTTCTTCACAATGTCTTGTGGTTCTTCGGTTGGAATCAGAATTTGTTGGTCAAATTGGTTGACGTCGCTTGCACCTCCGTCAAATAAGATTTCATTGTAGTTGTAGTCTTCTTCTTCATTGATCTCGGGTAGACCGCACCTTCTCCGCTCCGCTCGTATCCAATCTCTGAATAATACTGCAATCTACAAGCTGTCTCTCGCTAATGAGTGTATGTACTCTCCTATTTGAAATTTGCTTGCCGAAAAAGTGCTTTCAGACGCTGTTGATGACGCTTGAATGTTCAACACGTCTCGGGTCATCAATGACAGTGTCGGAAATATCTTCTCATTCTCCCTCCAGTATTTCAGCAAGTCTTCACGTCCTTCTTCATTGAGAACTGCTTGGTACGGTACAACACCCTGCAAAACAAAAATATCAAATCCGCTAGCTTGGTTAGTAGTGCTACCACTAAACATTCTATTTTTAAGGCTTTAAATACTAGTCTCATAAACAATATGTCTTTTTTGAGGTTGTGTTGAAGAAGAAGAAGAAGAAGGTATGAAAGCCGGTTGGTTGCTAGCACTTTCTTGTTGGTAATACGGTATACCTATATACTTTTTTGCATTCTTCTTGTATGCTAGACAACACTTATTCTTTAGTTTGTTCAATAAGTGGTGGGTCATTTGGATTTTTGAAAGTTGAAGGTGGTAGTGCTGCTATACAATCATAAATAATTTTAATAAGTGTTGTACAACCGTCTATTTTAATAGTTGGATTTAATACAACACTAATAATATAAATTGGGGGCATATGAATAAAATATTTTTTCATTTTGAGAAATATTTTTTTAATAGGTGCCTTATAAACTGATTTTCCATATATTTACTAAGTAATAAAAATATTATAACTATATAAAATAACATTGATGAAATAGTAGGATAATAAATATCGAAAAATTCTTTAGTAGCTTGAATTTGTTTTTTAAAAATACAATAAGTTCTGAAATTGAATTCCAATCGGAATCTACAATCATATCAGTAAGATTTCGATTATGGGCGTTAAAAAATAAGTTATATGTATTTTATAATCATAAGCAACAAGTAGTTGCTCGTATAAAGAATTCCATCTAGTGCTACTTCTTCGGAGATTTTTCTATAAGGTAGTTCGCAATCGTGACAAGTTTTTATATTCTTTTATACGTTGTATTCTATTACTTTTAAAAAATATAGTTTATAGCAAATTGTATTTTATCAAGAATGTCTTGAAAAAATAATAGATCATCCTTTACAACTAAGTTATAAATATGACGTGCACATTTTATATGAAAATGATTTGAAAAAGATGGAGTTAAAATATTTTTTAAAAGTCTAATAGCAAAATTATTAGAAGAAGTGTTATCTAATACAATAATCATTATTATATTAGTTATGCCATAATAATCGCAAGGGGAGGGGTCGGGCGGGAAAGGGGCGGGACCGGGGCGGCGCTGGCGGGACTCTCCAGTTACCGTCCCGATTCGAATATCGTTATCGGTATTCGAATCCCGTTATCGATAATACGGGACCGGAGCGGGGCGACCCACCCAGTTGGACAACCATAGTTTAGATGATACCTCAAAATTGGATGAATTTCATCGTCCAAAAAATCATATGAAGGTGAGGATGCCGCTCGAGATGTTGCAAACGAAAAGGTTGATTCATCAAAGATAACATGACGAGAAATAATGATTTTTCGTATTGACGTATCAAAGCATTTATATCCCATATGATTTTGTGGATACCCCAAAAATACGCAAGGAGTAAATCGAGCTTGAAGTTTATGAATGGTGATAGACGAAAATAATGGATAACACAAACACCCAAAAATCCGTAAATGTGTAACTGATGGGAGACGGTTGTACAATACCTGAGTGGGTGACACATTGAAGATTAGTTTACTAAGAAGAATATTTAAGTGATATGTAGTCATTTGGAGGGCATGTTGCTAAAATTTTGGTGGTGGGGACGAATGCACGAGGATAGAGCGAGTCATATTGTTGAGTGTTCGATTTTTTTTTCCAGCTTTCTCATTTTGAGAAGAGGTATGAGGACAGGAAATACGTAAGGACATCCTATTTTGGTTACAAAAATCCCTAAATTGGGCATTGATAAATTCCCCCCTCCCATTATCACATTAAAAATATTTAATTGTTTTGCCAAACTAAGTTTTGATAAACACACTAAATTATTTCAAAATGTTATAGGTTTGCGATTTTTTTCCTAAAGGAAAGGTCCACAAAAAATATGAAAAATCATCAAGAATGAGCAAATATTATTTATGACCTGAAGCACTTAAAACGAGTGAAGTCCACAAATCACAATGCAAAATATCAAATGACATGACATTATTAGTAGTAGACGCAGAAAACAGAAGCTTAATATGTTTACCAAACACACAAGTTTGGCAAACAGAAGAGTCCAAAGTTCTATTACAAGAAAATAAATTATTCTTTCTAAAATGATTAAAAATTGGTGCTCCTGGGTGTCCTAACCTATTATGCCATATACTAGGAGAGATGGCCGCAAAGATGGAAGGTTTGACCTTGCGATTGGTGGAAACAGAGGTGATGAGATATAAGTCCCTCGTGCTATTACATCTCATGAGCGGCATCCCCGTCTAAAAATCCTTCACAGAAAACGAATCAATATTCACTGAAACATTGTTGTCAATTGTAAAACGTCTATCAGAAATCAAGTTTTTAATCAGTTTTGGTGTATGTAAGACATTTTTCAAGTATAAAGGTGGGTGAGGAGAGGGTAATGTTACCTGACCAATACCATAAATTGAAATTTCCTGCCCACTGTCGACAATAATATTTTTATTTCCGCTCGTATTAAAATAAGACGAAAGAGTACCTTGAGATGTCGTCATGTGTGACGTAGCCCTTGTATCCATGTACCACGATTAATCTGAAATATTTAGATTCATGTGGCTCATGGCTTGTTCAATATATGTGGGTGCATATCTGACAGGAAGATGGTGCATGTGCTGCAAACGCATGTTGTGGACGAGATCCAAAAATACCGGGTTGATGATTTGAAGAAGTAGGAGGTCGGGCCCACGAAGAGGTCAGATAGGGCATGGTGGGACATCTCACTGTGGGCCCCAGGCCCACGGTGGTATCTTCACCGCCCAACGCCATCGCCCTTGTCCGTCAGCTGCTGTCGTGAGATATAGCCACCGCTTCCCGTCTTTTTTCACCATTATTTTTTTATTTATTATTACGGTTTGACCCCCGTTTTTTTACTATTATTGGAACGATTACCGTGGCCCCCTGAACCAGAATTTTGGGGCTCCAAATCAGTGGAAGAAGAGTTGGTGGAGACGAGAGCGGTTTCGGCGGTGGTTGCTCTCGAGAATGCCTGCTTTGCTTTCCTTATTTCCTCGAGAATTAACCTTGAACGAACCTCATAAAAGGAAGGTAATGGATTGCTTTGTTGAATGAACGTAGCAACACCATCATATTGTTCATTCAACCCCGCAATCAACTGAAGTATCAACCTTTGATTCGTCACGGGCGAACCAACGTTGGACAGTTGAGCCGCAAATACTTTTAATTCTTGGCAATAGACTGAGATGTTGAAAAAATCATCCAATTTAATATTTGTAAATTGATGTTCAAGATAAACGGCCATAGACATTTTATTATCTTGAAAAGTATTTTATAATCTTTTCCACGTCTGTTGAGCCATAAAATTTTGTTCTAAAATGGTACGAAGAAGTTCATTAGAAATTGTGCCATAAAACCATTGCAGGACTATAGCATCTATGCGAGATCATAATTTCTTCTCCACTTCCTTGATCAATATTATTCTCAAGATACAATATATATATACAATCATTCTATGCTTAACTAATGAAAAACTAATTTATCTTACCTAAATTATGAGATACTAATTACAATCATAATAATTACAATATATTACCTATCAATTATAATAAATGGGAGGTCACATAATTACTCTCTAGACTTATAACCGATTTTGAAACGTTAAAAGAAAAAAACTCATTTAACGGCTAATTGTTTTTGTTTGTTTTCATTAGTACTACTTTTTAGAACTTTAACTCCTTAAAAGCAAAAAAATCAAATTACTTATTCTTTAAATAGAAAAAACAATAAATGAAGAAATTACTCAAATTAAGACACATCATCATCATATTTAATAGAATGGGCTCAACGGTTTCTTCTTATTTCACCCTTCATTTTCCCAAAGCAAAAACTAAAATCCCCTTTTTAGCCTTTCAATTCTCTCTCTACAAAAAATTCCACCACCACCCGCCACCTTCATCACCGCCTCAATGTCACCGGAAACTCACCTCGCCACCATCCTCTTCCTCCTCATCCTAATTCTTGATTCTCCGGCCACCACCGCCGCCGGAAAATTCCGGGAAGCACCAGCATTCCGTAACGGAAAAAACTGCTCAAATTCAACAATTCACATAGCAATGACTTTAGATTACTCCTCCCCTTACCTACGTGGCTCAATCGCAGCCGTTCTTTCTGTTCTACAACATGCCACGTGTCCAGAAAACACATTTTTCCACTTCCTAGGTATACACCACCACTTCAACAACCTTAACAAAACAATAACAACATCTTTCCCTTACCTTAATTACAACTTATATCACTTTAATCCTACATTAGTTCGTCACTTAATCTCTTCTTCTATTCGTCGTGCACTTGATCAACCGTTAAATTATGCACGTATTTACCTCGCCAACTTATTACCTATCACGGTAAATAGAATTATTTACCTTGATTCTGATGTCATTGTTGTTGATGACGTGGCTAAGTTATGGAATATTGAACTTGAAGGTCGTGTGTTAGGTGCACCTGAATATTGTCATGCTAATTTTACTCATTATTTTACCCATCAGTTTTGGTTACATCCCACATTTTCTAACACGTTTGAGAATAGAAGGCCATGCTATTTTAACACTGGAGTTATGGTTATTGACTTGCAAAAATGGAGAAATGATGGCTATACATACAAACTTGAGCATTGGATGAGAGTTCAAAAGAGGTAAATTTGTGCTATATATGGAATACCTTAATTGGAGTATAATTATGTATTTAACACGTTTCTTCATTTAGATGTTGGGATATAAGCATTATTGCTACACTTAGATCGGATCCTTAAAAAAATGCAAGGTTTTTGACAATATTTTTGAATAGTCCGAATAATAATTCAATTTTAATTTGAAATAGAAAAGTTGAAGAACTGATTTGTGAGAGTATTTCAAGTAAATTTATGGTTTTCCCTTGTTCAATAATAATTTTATGTCTTTAAATACTCTTTGAAACTTTAATTTGAAATTGCAATCAACTTGAACCAAATTTTGTATTTTTGTGTCAAAATATGTTAAAAGGTGTCATTGATATTTGAATTTAGGACTTCTATGTACATAGAAATTATGTCAAATGAGTGACGGTGAAACTCGAATTTTAGGTCATGTATGTGATTATATTATGTTAAAAATTGTGTGAATTATGTAGTAAAAGGGTTTAAGCTATCACCACACATATTATACGTTTATTTACTTTGATTATATTTTTAACAGGTACAGAATCTACGAACTAGGTTCATTGCCGCCGTTTCTACTAGTATTCGCCGGAAATGTAAAGCAAGTAGAGCATAGATGGAACCAACATGGGCTTGGTGGTGATAATCTTGAAGGACAATGTAGGGATTTACATCCAGGCCCAGTGAGCTTGTTACATTGGAGTGGAAAGGGGAAGCCATGGCTAAGATTGGATTCAAAGAAACCATGTCCATTGGATAGTTTATGGGCACCGTACGATTTGTTCCGACACGAATCATTGTTCTCCGATAGTTGATGATAATGCGGACTCGAATTCGATACTTCTAATTAAACACTTTCTGGCGGATGTAATTTTCTTCTCAAAATTCAAACTCGATATCTTTGATTAAAAATGAAAAAATATTTATCATCGAGATTTGATACGTTTGATGGTTGTAGAATAATTGTTTAGAGTGAGCTGGAGGACAGTGATGCTAAGTTTGTAAAAAGACGAACGAGGACAAAAGTGGATAGGATATGGTGATGTAGAAAGAAGGGTAGTATTGGGATTGTGTGCAGAATAAAAAAATTTACCTTTGTTATTGGAGAGGTTAAATAGAATTTAGGTAAATGGATGATTTAGCAAAGTGGGGTAATGTGGATGACGTGGAGGTTGTTGATTGGTGGATGGGATATTGATAATGGGATTTTTTGGAAGGAAGTGGTTGGTTTATGGGAAAGATTTTTGTGTTGCTTTCATAGATTTTTTTGTTGTTTGGATGATTTATATGCACTTTTGACCTACTTCAATTATTTGCCCATTGCCCCCCTATGAGATGTCATTCATTAATCATGAAATATATATGTTTTTGTTGACCAAGATATCCGCGGTCGCTATTCTTTTAAGTACGCACGTAATAAACGTATGAAATATATATGTTGTTTGATACTCTCTGATTGAATTGGTATATATCTTATTTTATGGTCCACAATTTTGTAAGTATATATTTGAAATTTTTGATTGAATTCATGTGTTTTTAACACACTATGAAACTTTTTTGTGTTTTCAAGTTAGTTTTTTTTTGTTTTAGCTATCCGTTCTAATATTAGCCAAAAAAAAGGATTTTGTTTTAGCTATCCGTTCTAATAACGCAATATTTAGTTGGCATTTGGTAGATTTTGTTTTAGCTATCCATATCTATTCTTTTTTAAAAGTTACTATTAGTGGTTTCACCCTAAAATATTGATCTAATCCAAAGATGCAACTCTAATGTTGAAACTTCATACTCTAGGGAGGAACTTCCTAATCAAGTAAAGTTTCCCACAAAAAACTAATAAAGTAAAAACTACTCACTCCGTCTTAATTAAGTGTTTTAGTTTGACTACTTACGGAGTTTAAGAAATAAAGAAATTGTTATATCCCGTAATTTCAGGGCATATAGTTGAGAACGTAATTAAGGAAATAAGATTTGAATGTTGGAAGGAAAATATATTTACATTTTCTATATGGAATAATTTTGGATGCAACAAATGTGACGACGGGAATTAATACTTGTAGTTGAATTCTTTCTAATAGAGTTATGGACTTAGTGTGGAATTATTAAGTCTTGGCATTATGAAGCTAAGGTCCATCGAAAATTTCATAATTTTTTGCTAAGTGTGAAAGATATTTTTATGAAGAGAAAGACAAGTGGACAAGTGGGTCTACATGGGTCCCCCTCCACTTGTGCTATGTACACATATTATATACAAGTCTTGCAAGACTTCTTTGCCTTAGCTCACAAATATCTTTCTCCTTCAAACTTCTCTTATCTCTTCCTTCACCTACAAGATTCGAAATCCATAGCCAAGAGAAGACAAGTTAACTTATTTTTTCAAGATTAAGCTCCTTAACTAAGTTCTAAGCCAAGTTAACTCTCCAAAACAGTGGGTCACAGTTTTTGGCTTCAAAACTGCCTTGAAAACCTAAGCTTGGAGATAAACTTTATGGAAGAAAAACATGAAAGCAAAATGGTTACAAGCTTGTAGAGGATACATGTGTGTTATTGTAACGTGAAGAAGTGGTGTGAACGTGAAGCAGTGGCCGAGAACTTGTGACTGTTTTGGGCTAAAGTTAAGGTAAGATTTCTTCTTCCTCTTGAAGTAATTGGAAGTTACATGATGTTATAATTAAGGGATGAACTTGTATTAGGTGAAATGGAGAATAAGAAGTGCATGTAACAGTTTTGGAAAGTTAGCCGAATTATGGGACTGTTTTGATATATTGGATTCGTTGGTTATTGTTGTTGTTATCGTCACTTATTGCATGTTAAAATGAAGGAATCTTGTTATTGAAAGTTGATATGGGTTATATAAAAGTATTGAAATATGAATTGGATTTTAAGGAGTTATGGAAAGGGCTTTGGTTTTGGTTGTTGGCCGAAACTGCATGAAACTGTGGGACGTTGTTGTGCTATTTTAGGGACTATTTTGTGGAGTTATATTGCTGAAAATTTAGTTATAATTATGCATGTTTAATGTGGTAATTGCTAACGTATGTCCTAAAGGAATAAGAGTATAGAAAGGTGTAGAAAGGCTTCACATTTTACTATCGTTGTTGTTGGAATATGGACTGTTTTTATGGACTATTTTATTGTGGGTTAAGAGGTCGGATTAACATAAGAAGTAGGTGTGTGAATCACCTTGGTTGCTGTTTTGAACTACCCTTAATTGATACTTGGTTATTGATGTTATTGGCCTTGTTTGTAAGTTGTGGATGTATGTATAAATAGGGGAAGTGCTGCCCGAATTTTTATATGAAAGGAAAGTCATTATGTGGTATAACGTACACTAGTATGATGAAGTTGATAGACGTGTTATTGTTATTATAGGTTGAAGTACTAATTAAGGCGTATTCTACTTATCGTGTTGGTATAGCCGATAAGGTATGTGAAACTATCGTTTCTTCTTTTGGCATGATGTATATGAAATGGGTGTACGGAGGACGTGCGTAATTCAATTGAATCCTAATTTCCATTTATACATGATATGATAGTGCCTTGAGTTTTCTAAATGAAAGTTATTCTATTTAGTCCATTGAGAGTCAAAAACGATTTTACCGCGTCCCGGAAAGGGTCGGGCAGTATATGATTTTATTGAGAGTCGAAAGATGATTTAAATTGTACATGGTTGCTCATGATAGCTATTCGTGCAAGAGTTATTAATCCACTTCACCGAGTCCCATAATGGGTCGGGTATGTTCGTGCACAGATTTATTGCACTGATTCACCGAGTCCCTCACTAGAGGGTCGGGTACGTTATATGTATATGATTCCATGGACGTGCAATCCATGATACGAGTATAGATACTCATGACAGTATATGATTCCATCGACATGTATCCATGATGCGAGTATAGATACACATGAACACCGAGACCCTCACTAGGGGGCCTGGTACAGTATGTATATGATTCCATGGACATGTATCCATGATGCGGGTATAGATACCCATGACAATATATGACTATATGGACAGACATTCATGATTTTGAAATGACTCACTTTTTAAAAGAAAAGACACAGTCGACTCTCTATTTTTAAAATGTACAGTTGACTCTCTATTTTATATGGCACGGTTGGATCTGGTATTTTGATTATTATACTTGTCCCTGTCATCTTTTGGCCAGCTATGATCTTATTTACTGTACTTTATGTTTACATACTTGATACATTGTTGTACTGACCTCCTTCTCCGGGGGGCTGCGTTCATGCCCGCAGGTATAGGTACTCAGTTTGGTGATCCTCGAGCTTAGGATCCTTGCCCAGTTTTTGAGATAGCTCCACTGTTCCAGAGCCTGTCATTTTGGTACAGATCTTTGATTATAGGCTTATGTATATTCAGGGGTACGACGGGGCCTTATTCCGTCATATTTCATTATCAAACTCTTAGAGGTCTCTAGACAGGTGTGGGTGGTAAATGTGTACTTGGACATGTATACGTTGTAGTTCGTTTTGGACATATTTTGTATATAGTGACAGCCTTGTCGGCTTGCCTATTTTTTTAAAATGAGTTTACTATTACAGTTCAGGGGATAGGATCTCTTTGTTATATGGTGTTACGAGTCTCAGTCGGGTATATGTGATGTACAGGTATAAGGGTGCCCAGGTAGGGAACTAGTCGTGGTCCTTCGGTCCAGGGTGTGGCAGAAATACTTTTAGATCTTGTGGTCATTAATTAAAGATGTGTGATGTTCTTTAGATATAAAGGACAAAAAGGGTGATACTCTAAATGATATGTCAGGGATCATACAAACTTCTGTGGGATTCTATGTTAACTTGTCGAGAACAAAGAGCTTCGAAAGGGATCAGGCAACCAGTAATATAGTGAGACATGGAGCAGTGGTAAGTGAAGAACAGAGAACAATGCTAGAAGGGAAGACGAATGGGCACTCGGTCGATGAGAGACCAAATAATGATAAGACAAGAAAGCTTGACAAGCCATTGGATCATGTAACACCGTGAATTGGATCTAAACATATGAAGCATCGGTTCCACAACATACGTAGTCATACCTTTCAGAAAGTGGGTAAACGAAAGTAACAATGAGTAAAGCTCGAGATTAGCACCTAAACAGTTGAAAAGAGGCCAATTGAGCCTATGGATATAAGTATAAGGTAGACATTAAAGATATATGTCAAAAGTTAATGACATTATAAAACAAATAAATTGTTAGGCAAACACAGATGTCTATGAGCATTTTTTAACGGATCATAAGTTCGATGAGATAGGTAAAGTAATGGGTTTACAACTTAACGAGATAAAGGAAATCTTTTCCTAAAACGCTATTGACAGAAGAGTTAGCCATAAGGCAAGTGAAAGAATTTGAAGTGAATTATATTGACCAGGTTTGGAGATGGTAGATAAACATCATGTAATGCAATTCTTCAGAGTCTTCTACGTATTGGATAAGAGAATAAGTTATCAATTCATCCTTGAAGGGGTAGTAACACCAAGATTGGAATCAGGAGCAATATTTGAGATTACGTATGTATACCAGAATATTTTGAAATTATGAAGAGTACAACAAGTAAGAAAAGGAGTGAACAAGTGTCAAAAGAGTTGAAGTTGTTTATAATTACGAGTGGTGAGAAGATATGAAAAAAAAGATTCATTTCAGACCATGAAAGAGAGTTAATTGTGATGATACACACATTTTAGATTCAATGACATTGTCCATAAAGTGTTCATAATTGAGATACTACAAATATAAGAATTTCCAGCACACCAGTTAGTAAACAAAGCTAAGTTGACAATAGGATCATGCACCCACAAGCAGCTTGACTAATGTGAGGACTAATGTCACGATCTGAACCGACGGGCCGCGATTGGTTCCCTACCTGGACATCCTTATACCCTCACATCACATATAATCAGCGGAAGCTAAGGAACAACTCATATAATAAAATAGGCAAGCCGGCAAGGCTGCCATACACAAATCCAAAACGAGCTACAAATGTACAAACATTCAACCCACACATGACTACAGACCTCTAAGAGTATAACAATAACTATGACGGGACAAAGCCCCGCCGTACCCCTGAATATACATAAGCCTAATCAAAGATCTGTAGCAAATAATAAGCCCCGGAACAATGGAGCTATCCCAAAAGATGAGTAAGGATCCTAAGATAGCGGATCACCAAACTGAGTACCTATACCTGCGGGCATGAACACAGCCCCCCAGAGAAGGGGGTCAGTACAACAACGTACCAAGTATGTAAACATAAAGTACAGTAAATAATTCATAACTAGCCAAAATATGACAGAGACAAGTATGAAAATCAAATACCAGATCCAACCGTGCCATATAAAATAGAGTCAACTATACTTTTTAAAAAGTGAGAGTCATATACTGCCATGGGTATTTATACCCGCCTCTTGGAAGAATGTCCATGGAACCATATACATATAAATATTGCCGGCCCTTTAGTGAGGGACTCGGTGAACATTACCGGCCCATTTGGGACTCGGTGAAATCGTATAAACATTGCCGGCCATTTTTGGACTCAGTATCTTTTTACACATAAACATTGTCATCCCTTTAACGAGGGACTCAGTCAACATTGTCGGCCTATTTTGGGACTCGGTGTCTTTTTACACATAATCATTGTCGGTCATTTAACGAGGGACTCGGTGAAATGGAATAATAACACTTGCACGAATTGCTATCATGAGCAACCTTGTGCAATTTAAATCATCATTTGACTCTCCATAAAATCTTTAAAATGAACTTTCATTTTAGAAAACCAAGATACTATCATATCATGTATCATTTAAAACATCCTTTGGAAACTCAAGACACTTATCATATCATGTTTCATTTAAAACATCCTTTGGAAACTCAAGGCACTTATTATATCATGTATCATTTTGAATCCAATAGAACTATCTACGTCCGCCGTACACTCACTTTATAACAACCATGCCAAAAGAAGAAGCGATAGTTTCACATACCTTATCGGCTATACCAACACGATAAGTAGAATATGTCTCAAATATGCACTTCAACCTATAACAACAATAACACGTCTATCAACATCATGCTTACTAGTATACGTGGTATAACGAATAATGAATCTCCTTTCATATAACAATTCAGGCAGCATTTCCCCTATATATACTTACATCCACAACTTACAAATAAGACCAATAACGTCAATAATCAAATACCAATTAAGGGTACAACCAAACAACAACAAAGGGGATTTACACCCCCACTTCTCATGTAAATTCAGCCTCTTAATTCACATTAAAATAGTCCACATTTCAACAACAACGAGGGTAGAATGTGAAGCCTTTCTACACCCTTATTCTTTAGGACTTACATTAGCAATTATCACATTTAAATATGAATAATGGTAACTAAATTTTCAGCATTATAACGCCACATAACAGTCCCTAAAATAGCACCACAATATCCAACAGTTTTATACAATCTCGGCCAACAAGACCTAATACCATTTCCCTTTTCATAATTCCTTATAATCCAATTCAAGTCTCAACACTTTTAATATAAACCATATCAACTTTCAATAACAAGATTCCTTCACTTTAAAATGCAATAAGTGACGATAACAACAACAATGACCAACGAATCCAATATAACAAAACATGCTCCAAATCGGCTAACATGCCAAACGGTCACATGCATTTCTTATTCTCCATTTCACTTAACACAAGTTCATCCCTTAACTACAACATCATTTAACTTCCATTATTCATTAAGAGGAAAAGGAAACCTTACCTTCACTTTTAGCCAAAACAGTCCACAAGCCTCGGCTACCACTGCTTTACTTTCACACCACTTCTTCACGTTACAAAAACACACACGTATCCTCTATGTTACACCCCGTAATTCAGGTCATGCTTATGAGAACGTACGAAAGAAATTAAGATTTTTTTTTTTAGAAAGATAGGTGGACAGAACGATTTGGACGGGTTTTAGTCAATCTTGGGGAGGTTTATGTCCAGTTACATTAGGAGTTCCTAGGTGTTTCAAAGGCCTAGTATGTAGTTCGTTGAGTCTAGTCCCCAACGCAACAAACCACTCGTCGATAGGACATCGGAGTAGAAAGTTATGGATGTTACAAGTTCAGTGCACAGACAAGAAGGAGAATGTTTCAGCCTGATGCCACAGCGCCGCGGCGCCGGATGCAGGGCCGCGGTGCCGGATATACTGAAGTTCTCTGAAGTTGCAGTGCCAGAATGCAGGGCCGCAGCGCCGTATGTACTGAAGTTTTCGGAGGTTTCAGCGCCGCGGCGCCGACTGCAGGGCCGCGGCGCCGAGGCGGGATTTTTGCGAAAACTGGGGGAAAAATCAGAAGATATTTTCTTTGTAAAGGCCATGGGAGGGTGACAAGTGTCCCTCCCATCTTTTTGACAGAGGAAGTCCTATTTAGTGACCAAGTCTTCATTCTTCAAGCACTCCCTTCTCTCTAAAAATTTTCCTCTCCCTTCTCTCTAAAATTTTTCCTCTCCCTTCTCTCTAGAAATTCAAGGAAAAACCAAGGCCTAGAAAAAATCTCGGAAAGGCGGCAAGAAGGAAATATGTTGGCAAGCTTGTAGGAGGTTCGTAGGGGTGATGTTAACGAAGAGGAAATTGTGGAAAGAGGGCAAGTGAGTGATTTGTTAGACTGTTTTGGGCAAACTCCAAGGTAACAATCTATTCTCCTTTTTAAGTAAATTGTGTTGCATGTTGAGGAAGAAAGGACTTGTAGTTGTCAATATTGCTTTTAGGTATATATCATGTAGGAATAACGATTTGGATTTGGAAGGATTGGATAAGGATGATATGTGAGCATGTTATAACCGAGATACTACCTTAAACGTATTGGATTATTTAATATGTATTGTGGGGCAGAATTTTACACGTCCAAGTTAGGCGTGTAATCCCCTTTGTATTGCTGAATTGTTGGGCCTTAAATGTGGCGTTTAGTAGTTAGATTCGGGCCTTCAAAAGGTGGACAAGTATGTAGAATCGAAGGAAGTGCTGTCTAATTTTCCGTAGAATAAGGAACATTATGCTTAGAAGTCGCTACGAATAAGTCTAGATGATGATAGACGTATTTGATTATTATAGGTTTATACTTTACGCGCGACATATCCGACTTGGCAAGTGGATTTAACCGAGGAGGTATGTGATTCTTCCTATCCTCTTGAGCATGATATTTGTGAAATATATAGTACGGTAGACGTACGTGTGTTAACTGAATTTTGTTTCACCTTGATGTCTTTTGACTTGAGTTCTAAATGTTAAGAATCTTGAAATATTTCAAAAAGAGTTATGAATCATTATTCGGAAGGAAATTAATACTTGGTTTTAAAAGAATAAGTTCTTTTGGTTTTCCAAACAAATGTGAATGTTTTGATTTATTACAAAGTTTAAGTGTTATACTAGCTTTATGGGAAGTTAGTTATAACGACTTAAGGAAGATAAAAAGAATGGTTTATTTACTTGTTTACAGTAGCCTTGTAATGATTTCTGAATGTGTGGTAAGTTGGTTTGATAAGTAAATATGTTATGATACTACGGGTGTTAGTGTCTTGAGATTTGTTGTGGTAAGGGGTTTCTCTCGTTGTGCTTATGTTGTTTGCGATGGGCCGGTTGTGCTTGTGTTATATCACCTACCCCCCTGACTTGTTATGTTTCTGCGGGTTAGCTACCCCCGATGCGAGGAGTACCTCATGCGGGTCCACGTGACCTATGCGGGCTACGGTAGTCCAGGAATCACTCCGGGTGTGTTACGCCGATGCGAGGAATACCTCACGCGCCTGCGTGGCCTATGCAGATTGCGGAATCCAGAAATGTCGCGGTTAGCTACCCCGTCGCGGTGAGTACCTCACGCGCGTCCACGAGACCTACGCGACTACGGAGTCGATTAGACTCGCACAATGATATTGGGCGAATGACCTACTTCGATCATCAAGGCCTAGAAAAGACCGGTTGGGTTACACCTACTTGCTCTTGTATATTTTGTGGCACTGTGTAATGTTAATTGGTTTGTTTCGTACATGTTGTGAATTGGTTTTAAAATGTTATGATTTCATTTCAGTATTTTCAGTTTCACATACTTGGTACTGCATCGACTCCTTCGGCCGAGTGCGTTCATGCCGCAGGTAGAGGTACATCGGTTGTTGATCCTCGCTCTTAGGGTCACCGTTCTGCTTTTGGGAAGCCTCGTTTCTCCGGAGGCTTATCTTTTGGTATGATTCCCTGTCATTGTAGATTCATGTACATTCAGGGGTATGGTGGGGCCCTGTCCCGTCATAGTTGTTACAAACTCCTAGAGGTCTGTAGTCCTGTTGTAAATTGGTTTTTGGTAAGGGATGTAACTGTTCAGTGGTTGTCATATGTATATACAGAAAGGTGACGATTTTGGTTAGCCTGTTTCTTAATTTATATTGTTTCATGTGTATGAGTTTATTTCCGCTGGTTTTTCTCTGATGTTGTATCACTAGGGTGCCCGGGGTAAGGCACTAGTCACGGGCCCGAGGTCGGGTCGTGACACTCTACAAGCTTGTAACCATCTTGCTTTCTTGTTTCTCTTTCAAAAAGTTCATTTTCAAGCTTAGGGTTTCAAGACAGTTTTCTAAGCCAAAACCGTGAACCACTGTTTTTGGTGTAACAGCTTTGCTTAGAACATAACTAAGGAACTTAATCTTGGAAAATAAGTTGATCTTGTTCTTCACTTGGCTATGGGAGTTTCGAAACTTGAAGGAGAAGACAAGAGATACGAGAGTTTATGGATGAAGATATTTGTGAGCTAAAGTCTTGCAAGACTTGTATCTAAATGGTGGTTGTAGCACAAGTGGAGGGGGACCCACTTGTCCACTTGTCTTTCCTTTCCAAAAATATCTGATTTTAGAAATTCCCGCCTCGGCACCGCAGTGCTGCAGAATGACACCGCAGTGCTGAAAGTACTGCAGCTCTCAGAAGTTGTGGCACCACGGTCCTGCCGTCCGGCACCGCGGTGCTGTAGCCTTTCGTCATGATCTGCCAACTTTCTACCTTTTTGCTTCGAAAGCTCCTTTTCTGCCTTTTCTGCCCACAATCTATTGGAATGAATTCAATTACTAGTACTACTTCTCATCGTCACATTTATTTTATCCAGAAATTTTCCCTATAGAAAACGTAAATATACGTTCCTTCCAATATCCAAACTTATATCCTAACTTATGTTCTCATTTCATTTCCCTGGAACTCGGGGTGTAACAACTAACGAGAGAAGTTGACATGAGGGAACACATCAGTTAGTTAAGTGGGAGTCCGATTGAAGAATTCAGATAGTGATAGCCCTATGACTCAGAATACATCAGAGTCATCCCTCAGACGGAAAGGAAAAAGAACGTCATGATAAAGAAGCCATTTATGAAACAGATTGGGGAAGATTTCTAACAAAATAAAAACTGCAACCTTCGAGTATATAGGAGAGGGACCCTCAGATAAAAGGTCAATTTTTACATTCCGAATATAGCAGGATTACGAAAAAAGATTACGACGGAGGTCCATGGTTCACAGTATTTCATTCACCATGAATCTAAGATGTATCATGATCCCAAAAGGTATGTATTGGTTGGATGACATGAAAAGGGACATAGCGGAGGTTGTTGCTCAGTGCCCAAATTGTCAACAGGTTAAGGTCGAGCATCAGAAGTCTTGTGGATTATTGCAGGAGATAGAGATCCTAACGTGGAAGTGGGAAGTGATTAATATGTACTTCATTACAGGATTACCTCGCACTCAGCGTAAGTGTGACTCCATATGGGTTATTGTGGATAGGCTGACGAAATCAGCTCATTTTCTTTCAGTCAGGACTACTTACTCAGCTGAGGACTATGCTAGGTTGTACATCAGAGAGATAGTGAGCCTACATGGGGTTCCCACATCTATTATATCGGACAGAGGATCTCAATTTACATCTAACTTTTGGAGATCGTTCCAGAAGGGATTGGAGACACATGTGAGTCTCATCACAACATTTCATCCTCAGAATGATGGGCAAGCAGAGCGTACTATTCAGACACTAGAGGATATTTTGAGAGCCTGTGCTATTGACTTCAGGGGTAGCTGGGATGATCATTTACCACTTGTTGAGTTTGCCTATAATAACAGCTACCATTCTAGCATTCAGATGGCCCCGTACGAGACATTATATGAGAGGAAGTGCAGGTCACCTATTGGTTGGTTTGATATGGGCGAGACTAAGTTACTTGGCCCATATATGATTCAGCAAGCTGTTGATAAAGTGAAGCTTATCCAGGAGAGATTATTAGCAACCCAGAGTCGACAGAAGTTGTATGCAGATAATCGACGTCGACACTTAGAGTTTCAGCATGATGATTGGGTATTCTTGAAGGTATCACCCATGAAGGGTGTGATGAGGTTCGGTAAGAAAGGGAAGCTTAGCCCGAGATACATTGGCCTTATCAGGTTATTCGTAGGATAGACAAGGTTGCCTATAAGTTGGATCTACCATCTGATTTGAAAGCGGTACATTCAATTTTTCATGTATCGATATTGCGTAAGTGTATTGGTGATCCTTCTAGAGTATTCCCTGCGGATGATGTTCAGGTGATGGAGAAGTTGACTTATGAGTAGAGTCCCATAACTATACTTGATCGTCAGGTGAGACAGTTACGTACTAAGGATGTATCTTCCGTCAAGGTGTTGTGGCAAAATAATAATAGGGAAGAGATGACGTGGGAAACAGAAAATGAGATGAAGAAGAAGTATCCCCACTTGTTCCCTACGCCTACATGTAATTCGATTCCTTTTGGATACATTGATTGGTGAATAATACATGTGTTATATTGTGGCCATGTGAGGCCATCTTTGGGTTTGCTGAGTATTGTTAGAACTTGTAGAAGAAGAAGAGATTAAGTGATAAAAATGTGTGTTGTGAATTTCAGGCACAGCGCCGCGGTACCAAAGAACAGGACCGCGGTGTTGAAACTTTATAGAGCTGCAGAAATTCCAGCACAACGGCGCCGACGTGTAGGACCGCGGTGCTGGCACTAACAAGTATAGGTTGATAGTTTTAGTTAAAGGAGAATATGCCGAAATTTTTATAGCTTGAGACCTATTATGAACATTCGGGGACGAATGTTTCTAATGGGGGAAGAATGTTACACCACGTAATTTTAGGGCATATAATTGAGAACGTAATTAAGGAAATAAGATTTAAATATTGGAAGGAAAGTATATTTACATTTTCTATATGGAATAATTTTGGATGCAACAAATGTGACGACGAAAATTAATACTTGTAGTTGAATTCTTTCCAATAGAGTTATAGACTTAGTATGGAATTATTAAGTCTTGGCATTGTGAAGCTAAGGTCCATCGAAAATTTCACAATTTTTGGCTAAGTGTGGAAGATATTTTTGTGAAGAGAAAGACAAGTGGACAAGTGGGTCTACATGGGTCCCCCTCCACTTGTGATATGTACACCTATTATATATACAAGTCTTGCAAGACTTCTTTGCCTTAGCTCACAAAAATCTTTCTCCTTCAAACCTCTCTAATCTATTCCTTCACCTACAAGATTCGAAATCCATAGCCAAGAGAAGACAAGTTAACATATTTTTTCAAGTTAAGCTCCTTAACTAAGTTCTAAGCCAAGTTAACTCTCCAAAACAGCGGTTCACAGTTTTTGGCTTCAAAACTGCCTTGAAACCCTAAGCTTGGATATGAACTTTATGAAAGAAAAACATGAAAGCAAGATGGTTACAAGTTTGTAGAGGATACGTGTGTGTTATTGTAACGTGAAGAAGTGGTGTGAAAGTGAAGCAGTGGCCGAGAACTTGGGTGTTTTGGGCTAAAGTTAAGGTAAGATTTCTTCTTCCTCTTGAAGTAATTGGAAGTTACATGATGTTATAATTAAGGGATGAATTTGTATTAAGTGAAATGGAGAATAAGAAGTGTATGTCACAGTTTTGGCAAGTTAGTTGAATTATGGGACTGTTTTGATATATTCGATTCGTTGGTTATTATTGTTGTTATCGTCACTTATTGCATGTTAAAATGAAGGAATCTTGTTATTGAAAGTTGATATGGGTTATATAAAAGTATTGAAATATGAATTGGATTTTAAAGAGTTATGGAAAGGGCTTTGGTTTTGGTTGTTGGTCGAAACTGCATGAAATTGTGGGACGTTGTTGTGCTGTTTTAGAGACTGTTTTGTGGAGTTATAATGCTGGAAATTTAGTTACAATTATGCATGTTTAATGTGGTAATTGCTAACGTATGTCCTAAAGGAATAAGGGTATAGAAAGGTGTAGAAATGCTTCTCGTTTTACCCTCATTGTTGTTGGAATATGGATTGTTTTAATGTGGGTTAAGAGACCAGATTAACATAAGAAGTAGGTGCGTGAATCACCTTGGTTGCTGTTTTGAACTACCCTTAATTGGTACTTTGTTATTGATGTTATTGGCCTTGTTTGTAAGTTGTGGATGTATGTATAAATAGGGGAAGTGTTGCCCTAATTTTTATATGAAAGGGAATTATGTGGTATAACGTACACTAGTATGATGAAGTTGATAGAAGTGTTATTGTTATTATAAGTTGAAGTACTAATTGAGACGTATTCTACTTATCGTGTTGGTATAGCCGATAAGGTATGTGAAACTATCATTTCTTCTTTTGGCATGATGTATATGAAATGGGTGTACGACGGACGTGCGTAATTCCATTGAATCCTAATTTCCATTGATACATGATCTGATAGTGCCTTGAGTTTTCTAAATGAAAGTTATTCTATTTAGTCCATTGAGAGTCAAAACGATTTTACCCCATCCCAGAAAGGGCCGGGCAATATATGATTTTATTTAGAGTCAAACGATGGTTTAAATTGCACATGATAGTTATTCGATCAAGAGTTATTATTCCACTTCACCGAGTCCCATAATGGGCCGGGTATGTTCGTGCACAGATTTATTGCACTGATTCACTGAGTCCTTCACTAGAGGGTCGAGTACGTTATATGTATAAGATTCCATGGACATGCAATCCATGATGCGAGTATAGATACTCATGACAGTATATGATTCCATGGACATGTATCCATGATACGGGTATAGATATCCATGAACATCGAGACCCTCACTAGGGGGCCGGGTACGATATGTATATGATTTCATGGACATGTATCTATGATGCGGGTATAAATATCCATGACAGTATATGACTATATGGACATACATTCATGATTTTGAAATGACTCACTTTTTAAATGAAACGGCACAGTTGACTCTCTATTTTAAAAGGTACAGTTGGCTCTCTATTTTATATGACACGGTTGGATCTGATATTTTGATTATCATACTTGTCTCTGTCATTTTTTGGCCAGTTATGATCTTATTTATTGTACTTTATGTTTACGGTACATTATTGTACTGGCCCCCTTCTCCGGGGGTTGCGTTCATGCCCGCAGGTATAGGTACTCAGTTTGGTGATCCTCGAGCTTAGGATCCTTGCCCAGCTTTTGATATAGATCTACTGTTCCGGAGCCTGTCATTTTGGTACAGATCTTTGATTATAGGCTTATGTATATTCAGGGATACGACGGGGCCTTGTCCCGTCACATTTCATTATCAAACTCTTAGAGGTATCTAGACAGGTGTGGGTGGTAAATGTGTACTTGGACATGTATACATTGTAGTTCGTTTTGAACATATTATGTATATAGTGGCATCCTTGTTGTCTTGCCTATTTTTATAAAATGAGTTTACTATTACAGTTCAGGGGACATGATTCCTTTGTTATATGGCGTTACGAGTCTCAGTCGGGTATATGTGATGTACGGGTATAAGGGTGCCCAGGTAGGGCAACAGTCTCGGCCCGTCGGCCCGGTGCGTGACAGAAATACTTTTGGATCTTGTGGTCATTAATTAAAGATGTGTGATGTTCTTTAGATCATGTGGTCTCAAACTTGCAAAAACTTGATAAATATAGAAAAAGACACCTTTTTTAGAACAAACCAAAAAGAAAAGTAAGATAATTAAATTGCGATTGAGGGAGTAAAAAGCTGAAGAACTTTTGGAAATTTTAAAACCAACGTCGTAGTCCACATTGCTAAATAAAACTCTAGCTTTTTATCATTGATAATCCTACTAATGCTTAGTCATTAAGAAATGTGACCCTTAGATAACATTGACTTAGACTATATTTGAGAGAATAAATTTACTAGAGGATAATTTGACCTTGAAATTAAAAATGTTATTGCACTTTCTTTGTGTTATCTTGCTATTTTAAGACCTCCCTTGTTACTTGATCATTGCTAATTTGCTTAAGAAAAGAAATTATGAAATACAATGATTTCTATCACAACAGAGAAGGGAAAAATAAATTTTAATAAGCATCAAGAGTTAATGGAGCATCATCCATCAACCTTTGATGGTGTAAATATCATAGAGAAAATACATATTTTTAATCAAGTGTGAGCATGGCGGACTCAATATCCATGGGGTAGGCCACTACTGAATGGACCTACTACAACTGGGTCGACTGAGGCCCAATATTGTTGTCTGTCGAGACAGACTCAACGAAATGGGCCTGTCTGAAATGTTGTCCAGTATTTTGGAAAAACTGGTTGGGCTGGGATTAGCCAATGGGCCGTTGGGGCTGCTTGGCCCAATTTCTTGTTGTGGCTGGGCTGGGCGGTATAGCCCAAGGCCACTGCTAGGCCCAGTTCCCTGCACCGCTAGCCTACTGCCACTGGCTGCCACCTCTGCCACTGTGTTGCTGTCACTGCCCACCACCGGAATTGGTGTTGCCGCCATTTTCGCCACCACCGGATTTCCGGAGGCCTCCACCTTTGTTATTTCCTCGATTTCCACTTTTATCTTTATTATTATTACATTCTTTTTCATCAAACCCGACTCTTCAAGCCCAAGCAATAGACCTTGCTTGATAAAATTTTGGTAGAGGATTACTTTGACGGATTAGAGTTCCCACGCCTCTATACGCATCGGTGAGACCGGCGATCAATTGCAAGACTAACCAGTTATTAGTAACCGGTGAACCAACGTTTCTTAATTGATCTGCCAACACTTTAAAGCGTTGACAATATGCAGAAACATTAGGAAAAACCGCCATGTCAATGGTTGAGAACTCCTGCTCCATTGTAACAACATGAGAGTTTTGGTTATTTTGAAAGATATCTCGCAAGCGTTCTCAAGCTGTCATGGCTGTTGAATCCGGTTCCATTATTGTATGCAACAAGTCAATGGAGATTGTTGCATAAATCCAACCAAAGGCCGTGACATCAAATGTGTCCCACAATTCCTTATCTGTATCGGTTGTTACCTCCTTCCTTTTCCATCTTTTGGAGGAATTATATGATGAAGGGCAGGATGAAAAAATAATTTTGACTCAGATATAGTTGATTGTGGTGAATGATGACCACTAATGGAGGGACGAAAAAGACAAAATATGATCTCTGATAATTGCAGGGAGTTGTGGGAGGGGGAGGTCAATTCAGTAATTTCAAAAGAGTGAAGAAGTGAAAATAAATTATACAGACAGACCAATTTCAATTTTAGCACACCTTAGCAGTAGAGCGCGAGACCGCAAGGTCACGAGTTCGATCCCCTGCATAAACCTTCTTGGTTGAGCCTGTCACACATGGCTTGCCAAGTGTGGTTTACATGGCTGACGTGGTTTGCGTGCTATCGCGTCCCGGGTTTACCTCAGGCGCACTCGAAAGAAAGAGTGGCCGCGTTCCTTCGTCAACAAAAAAAAAAAAAAAAAAAACTATTCTATTGAGTATTGTTACCTAGCTCCTACTAGCTCACATATCGCTAATTTCGTCCAGCAAAGCTTAGGCTGATAAAAAAAGGTTACATAACTTTTGTATCTCTAGTTCTCTACTGAAATTTGAATTATGATCTTTGATAATTTTCACCAACTTCATTAACGAATGGGCTTCCACCTAAAGCCTTTCCCACTCACAAAAAGAACAACATACAAAGTAAAACTAGAAATGAGCTGAATTTTGTATCTTTCTTTTGTGCATTTGTCATACTTCCTCAGTTATAAGTGCATTTATTTCTAAGGAATAAGTTATGTATACTGATAAGACTTGGGACTAACGCTAAAGCAATATATTATTCAATCTTATTGTAAAGTTGTATCTTAACAAATAATTATTGTTTTATCCTTAAAAGCTACCAGTCTAAGGATAACAATTAGTTGATCCTAGCAATATCTACATAAAAAAGCTGGAAACAAAAGCACATCTTATAGTGTTTTGATTTGAGAAAAGCAGGAAAGTGAATCCATAAGGAAAAAGGGAAGATATAAAAGGAACCGAATGATTGAAACATATGGTGGTGGGATAAGCACATATTTGCAAGAACATGTATGGGCTTATAGTGAGATGATATAAGGTTTTGTAGGCCCAATTTCTCTTTATTATGTAAAACAATTCAGGCATACTTTATCATCGTTATTTAATTTCTACCAACTTTTACGTTGTTTAACATGTCTATTTATTTTAGAATACTTTAGATATGCGGTGTTTGAAGTTAGACTTTATATATGATTGAAGAATTTCACTTTGGAAAGGAAAAGGACAGTTCCAAACGAAGGACCCAGTCTTAAGGGGCAAGCTTCCCGGTGTCCAAGTGTCAAGTCCCGAGGGCTTGTGTCCGCCGAAAGCTTCCTTTTTTCTACTTCAGACAAAAATGCTTAAACGTCATCCATATGTGTAGCTTCCGGTGAAAATGCGTGAACTCTAGGCAAAACATGATTGAGAATGTAAGACTTTGAGATTATTTTCCTCAAATAACTTTATTCCATTAGGTAAGAATATATACATATTTTACACTAACTAGGAAGAGTAAGTCTTGCCTAGAATAATCTAGAATAATCGTAAGAATATTCCTATATATCAATCTACCTACCATATAGAATGGATACTACATTAATGAAAGATAATACACCATATACAAAATATTCTTAACATTTATTAATAATATTATATGACTCCATGATCAAGGCGGCGAATCTTGACGCCGAGATCGTTCAAATTCTTCAAAGAGTATCAGCGGAAGTTCTTTTGTGAAGATATCAGCAATCTGATGTCGCGTCGGAACATGTAACACTCACACTTGTCTGTGAGTCACATTTTTACGGACAAAATGAATATTTAACTTATATGTTTAGTGCGTTGATGATGGATTGGATTTCCTGATATATAGATCGCACTAATGTTATCACAATATACCATAGTAGCTGTCAGAATGAGGCAATGAAGTTCAAGTAAAAGATTCTGAATCGGCGAGTCGGATACAACATTGAAACCGCATTGCACTACCTTCAAAGACTCGAGTGTGATATTGTGGGTTGCCTTTTAGAAGACCATGAGATCAAATTATCACTGAGGAAGACACAATAACCGAAGGTGGAGCGTCTGGTGTCCGGACAGCCTGCCCAGTCTGCATCTGTGTAAGTGACAAGTTTAGTGATGGAAGATGGGTAAAGATGTAATTCATACTCCAGAGTGCCCTGAATATACCGCACAATACATTTGAGGGCATGCATATGTTCTTCCATCGGATTATGCATGAATAGACACATTTGTCAGATCGCATATGTAATATCCGACAGTGAATGCGAGAATCGCAAAGCTCCAAATGCATCATGGTATAATGTAGGATCAACAAAGGGTTTGCTAGAGATAGCACTCAACTTCGACTTTGTGTCCACCGGAGTTGCCGAAGGTTTGCATGAGGACATACCGACTCTTTCAACAATTTCAGATGCATACTTATTTTGGGAGAGAAATAACCCACCTGCATGTCATGTTACAGCAATGCCTAGAAAATAGTGCAGCGGTCCAAGATCTTTCATAGCAAATTCTAACTGCCGAGACATAATACTCATGGAGGAGTCCAAGATCTTTGTAAGAATGATATCGTCCACATATAAAAGAAGATAAGCAGTATTATTACCCTGATGATAAATAAACAGAAAATTGTCAGAACGGCTGTGAGTAAAACTCATTTGAGACACAAAATCTTCAAACCGCTTATACCAAGCCCTTGGAGCATGTTTGAGGCCATACAATGATTTGTTTATCAACCACACATGATTGAGATATCTAGGATCTCTGTATCCCAAAGGTTGGTGCATGTAAACTGTCTCATTCATATTACCATGAAGAAAGATATTTTTGACATCCAGTTGATGAAGTGACTATCCTTTTGAGTGTGACAAACTTAGAACTGTTCGGATGGTAACTGGTTTGACCACTGGACTGAACGTCTCCCCACGATCGATGACAACCTGCTGGGTCTTCCCATCACCTATAAGACAGGCCTTATGCCGCTCAAAAGATCCATCAGATTTTTCTTTATGGCTAAAAATCCACATAGATCGAATAATATTAGCATTAGATGACGAGGTACTAAATCTCATGTCCTATTTTTAATTAAAGCATGTTATTCATCATCTATGGCTATTTTCCAATTCGGGTCTTTGAGAGAAGACAATAGGTTACGAGGCAAAGGTGATTTGGAAACATGTGTGTGAAGGCTGTATTTGGTATTGGGTTTAAAAATACCATGTTGACTACGGGTGACCGGACGAGAGGCATGGCCAGTGGACTGGACGCCACTGGCCGAGAGTGAAGCAGTGGGCTGAACGCCACTGTTATGTCCGTAAGTGTGACTGGGCTGAGACAGTATTTGATTGGGTATTGGGTCAGGAGAAGCAATGTGGCCCAACGCCCGGAGCAGTGTCCCACTGGAGGGGGAATTATGTTCACTGGGCCGAGAATCAGCAGGCCCAATTCGCTGAACATTTTGATCCAGTGGCTGGACTGCTGGTCCCGGTCTAGTGGGGCCACTGTTTGTGCACCTGCGGTTCCCGGGCTGTGAAGAAAGTGTGTTAAATACGAGAGCTTATCATCATCTAAAAATTCATAAGTATGAGTCCCGATTTCATGAATCTTAGCGAAGGGAAAACCGTTTCATCAAATATCACATGACGACTGACAATTATTCTATTTGAAGAAATATCATAGCATTTGTAACCACGTTGATTTGCAGGATAACCCAAGAAGACACAATGAGTAGATCGGGGTTGGAGTTTGGTGACTGTGGTGAATGGAAAGAGGGGTAGCACAGACAACCAAACACCCTTAAATGAAGATATGATGGCTCTCGTAAATAAAACATTTTTAGTGGAGCTTGGTAGGACATGTTCTTATGAGGAAGAATGTTCAACATGTATGTGGACATTTGAAGTGCATGATACCAAAATATGAGAGGTAGGGATGCATGAGCAAGGGATGTCCTAACCATGTTGTTTATAGTTCTAATTTTGCGTTCCGCCTTCCCATTTTGTGATGAAGTGTAAGGACAAGACAGACGAAAACTCAAACCATTTGTTTAGAAAAAAATCCAAAACTAATTATTGTCAAATTCCTTCCCATTATCACATTGTATACACTTAATCTCCCGTTCAAATTGAGTTTTGATGAATGCTCTAAAAGTGAGAAAAGTGGAAAACACTTGTGATTTCTTTGACAAAGGAAATTTCCACAAATAATTAGAGTAATCATCATGGATAAACAAATAATATCTATGACCAAAAGAACACAAAACGGGTGATGTCCAAATGTCACAATGCAAAATATCAAATGGCATAAGGCTGCATGAAGTAGAAGCAATAAATGGCAGTTTAACATGTTTACCAAATACACAAGAAAGACACTTATTTAACGTCCGAATCTGGGTATAAGAAATAAATTTATTTTGTTTAAGGGAGGCCAAAACAACCTTCCACGGATGCCCCAAACATTGGTGCCATAAAGATGGTGCCAAAGCTGCAAAAGTAGACTGAAACTTGAACTGATTATAAGGTAAACTTATTGGGTAGAGCTCCCCCTTGCTATCACATCTCATGAGAAGCTTCCCCGTCTGGAAATTCTGCACGGAAAAACAAAATGGGTCAAAACGAATAGATACCCAATTATCCGTTGTAAACTTTCTAACAGATACCAAGTTTTTGATTAACTTTGGAGCATGTAGGACATTATTGAAAGACAGTGGTGGGTTTGGTGGTGACAATTTAGTAGAACCATACCCTTTAATTAGAATTAAATGGTCATTTTCGATAACTATACCACTATCATTGCTCAAATTAAAATAGGAGGTGAGATTACCTTGGGAGGACGTCATGTGAGATGTTGCCCCGGAGTCCATATACCAGTTTGAATCCGATGGGTTGAGTCCAAGAATGTGCATGGCGGACTCAATATCCGTTGGGTTGACCATGGTTGAGTGGGCCTCATGCCACTGGGTCGGCTGAGGCCCAAAACCACTGTTTGGCGTAACTGGAGCAGCAACATAGGCCTGTCTGAATTGAGGCCCATGTTGCTGATGTTCTGAAGTCTGCCGCCATCGCTGGATCGCCAGTGGGCCAGACCGCTTAGCCCAATTTCTTTGGCCGAATAGTGCGGCCAAGACCATCGCTGCCTGGGCCATTGACCACCACCTGTTGCCATCGTCGCATCGCCACGGCTTCGCCACCACCGCCGCCATCGCCCACCACCGGAGTTGGTGGTGCCGCCATTTCCACCGCCACCGGAATTTCGATATCCTACACCTTTGTTATTTTCGCGATTTCCACCCTTATTTTTATTATTATTATGTCCTTTTTGTCCCTTATTTTAGTGAGATGGATCAAAAGGATTACCATCATTTGAAGGAGTGGCAATGAATGCGGAGTTTGAAGTAGTTGAGGCCTTTTTTATCAAGCCCGACTCTTCAAGTACAAGCATGGATCTTGCTTGATAGAATTGTGGTAAAGGATTACTTTGACGGATTAGATTTCCCACTCCGCTATATGCATCAGTGAGACCAGCGACCAATTGCAAGACTAACCGGTTATTAGTAACCGGTGAACCGACGTTTCTTAACTGATCTGCCAACACTTTGAGGCGTTGACAATATGCCGAAATATTGGAAAAATCCTCCATGTAAATGGTAGAGAATTTTTGTTCCAGTGTAACAACGTGAGAGTTTTGATTATCTTGAAAGATATCTCTCAACCGTTCCCACGCCGCCATTGCTGTTGAATCCGGCTCCATTATGGTGCGCAACAAGTCCGTGGAAATTGTTGCATAAATCCAACCGAGGACTGTGACATCAAGCGTATCCCACAAGTCTTTGTCTGCATCCGTGGGTAATTTCTTCCCCTTCCCATATTTTGGTGGAATGATATGATGAAGGACTTTGTGAGCCCTACAACATATTTTAAATAATTCCGTCCATATAGCATAATGCACGATTTCTATCTCCAGTTTAACAGAAACATGTGTCTTAATATTAGAGATGGCTAGAGTGGGATGAAAAGATGATTTAGATTCAGACATATTTGGTTGAGCTGAAGGTTGTTCAACAATGGAGGGATAAAACACAAAATTTTAAAAATTAAAGAGCAATTCGTTCCAAGAAGAAGACTTGATCGAAAATGGGGGAAAATATTGATTTTTCCTTAAGCTCTTGATATCATGTAAGATTTTGAGAATTTTCCTCAAATGACTTTGTTCCATTAGGTAAGAATATATACATCTTTTACACTAACTACGAAGAGTAAGTTTTGCCTAGAATAATCTAGAATAATCCTAAGAATATTCCTATACATTAATCTACCTACCATATAGAATGGATACTACATTAATGAGAGATAATACATCATATACAAAATATTCCTAATATTTATTAATAATATTCTATCAGAGAAACATATGTGCTTGAACTTCAACTGTATGTGTGTATGTGTCTGATCGTTGTCAAATCTACCTACAGATACCACACGTCTGAAGTTATATCAAAATGAAAGACTTGCAAATTTGTACTCACCGTAAATATGTCTTCAGTAGTGGTGCTTGCTATGGTGATATGGGCTATTTCTAGCCCAAATTCTCATTGTCACCCTTTACGGTATTTTTTTTTGCACACATTAACTTCATATGGGTTGGTTTTTAATTTTTGTCTCTACTTCTCATTTAATGAAAATTTGTGGATCAAAATATCCTTATTCATGCTTCTACAAAATCAAGATTTTGGTTCGAACCCCAGCCCAGTAAAAAAAATAAAACAATTTCGCAAGACAAAAGTTTCGCAAAAGTTATGCCTTAAGACATAACTTTTCTATTTCTAAGTTATGCCTTAAGGCTTTTGTAGTTCTGGGTTCGAACCCCAGATTAATCAAAAAGAAAAAAAACATTTTTCGTAAGGTAATGCTTAAGGCATAACTTCTGTATAACTTTCCCGAATAGGCATACTTTGCTCTGAAACTTTGCCTTACAATTTTTTATTTTCTTACTTTGCTGGGATTCGAACTCAGAACTTCGGGGTATTTTCGTCCATTTTTTTAGGCGAAGAAAAAATATATTTAAAAAACAACAATTTGAGGGACAAAATTTAAATACCACGCCAAAAGAGAACATTTGTGCGAATGACCCCTTTACAACCACACTGAGTTTCTCTAACAAAACTCACATTTACCTATCCTATATGTGGGCCTACTTCTTTACATATCGAGCCTTCATTTCACATTCCATACAAGGAAAAGGGAAGAAGAAAAAGGCACTGAATGAAACAATGTGGGATTACACATTTTTGCAAGTATAGGCTTGTTGTGTGATGATATGGGCTTTTGTAGGCCCAATTTCTCTTTATTGTCCTTTGTGGTCTATACCGAGTTTTTCCCATGCTTCCACTGAATAAATTGTAGAAATCATATGGTATAACCACTTTTAGGGTGCGTTTGGATAAACGGAATGGAATCCAGTAAGGGAATGGAATGAAAAGGAAAGGAATTACCTGATTGTCCCTACATGTTGGTTATGGGTGGTCCGGAGTCCGGGGTCGTGGGTCCGAGGTGGTTCGAGGTCCGGGGTCCGGGTTGGGGAAAGGGAATCCAAATACCTAATGGGGTGGGGGGAATCAAGGAAAGGAAATGATAGTGGAAAAGGGGTAAAGAGAATGAAAAAATAAGGCCAAACAAATAACAACAAAGAGAATTTCATTCCTCCATTCTCTTTCCCTTTCTTGTTTACCCCGAACCAAACGCACCCTTAATGTTGCTATTTAAACATAGCTACAATTTAAAATTTTGTATAAATATAACTTCCTAATTTTAATTGTGAATGTGAAGTTTTGAACTAATATGTGAATGGAAGAATTGTAATCTATATTGTGTTGAAAACTATCCATCCTCGCTATTTAGTTCGCAGAAAAACTCTGTCTTGAGAAACTCAAACTCTATCTTGCAAATATTTAAGGGGGAAAAAATTAAAGACTAGTACCTTTGAAGGGAAGTCGGCGCAAAAAAGTGAATTTTAAATACTTTGTAAATGTTAGAATTGGTATTTGCTACATTTTCTCTGAAACATTTTGGGCCTACTGTGGTGATATGGGCTATTGCTGGCCCAGATTCCCTTTAGGGTCCACGCTGAGTTTCTCTAGCAAAACTCACATGGGTTGGCACAAATGCCCCTATTTTGTGCTAGTCTTTGATTTTTGTTTCTCTAGCTAAACTCACCAAGTATAATTTCATTAAAGATTATGTCTTTGAATGTTTAAATATTTTCCCTTGAGTACATTAAGTCAATATTATTAGGATGAAATTATCTCTCCCATCTCATATAGTTTAGGGTTCTCCTCCTTCAAATTTCAAACACATAAGCTTCAAGTATCAACAATGATTGATTTCAAAATCAGCAACGTAAAGGCAGCGAAAGAGGCTACAAATCAAAATGCAGATGATTAGTCGTGAGTGAATGAAAGACATGAAATAATATGAATATATATATAAAAAGGTATATATGTGACCCCGCGCATAACATGATTAGTGCATCGGGCTGCCCTTCTAGCTGGAGCTTAGTGAATCGTACTGTCCTTTTTTATAAATAAATATATATATATATATATATATACGTATGTATTTTATTTGCAGGTAGCAGTGCACTTGATGCAGGGCTGCTAAAATTGGTTTTTCAGGGCTGAAACGGCTATGGGTATGCCGGAGAAGATGACACAATGCCGCCGGATATTACCGGTGGAGCTTCTATCGGTGGCTGCTCCGGCGAGGTGCTCGCCCTTGCCGTCGGAGTTGAAAGAGATACCTTAATTGAAAGTATGTATGTTCTAGATACAATCATAGTTAGAGACAAATATATTTGAACACATTCGTATTATTAATAAGATTAATATATTTATGACATTTGCGATTATTTGATTGTTTGTGATTATTCATTAATGTGCATTCATTGAGCTTACGTTGTCATTAATAGAGTGAGATATTAATGATAGAGTGTAACTCTTAAAGTGGCCTCGACTAATGATAATCGAGAATGGGATATCGATGATATGCTATATGTCGACATGTGGTCTGCATCACATTCTTAGAGAATGTAGTATGTCGCACTTGCTACTAGTAATTGTTATTAGTGATGGACACATGAATACTTTTAGAAAGTATTGGTATACCCTGCTGATGTGCGATTTATACACACGCTAAACTCAAGTGCACGTATCGTGACAAGTAATATAGTCTAGGTAAGACCGAATATCGTCCTCAGGGACTGGTTTTCAAGTACCGATTATCTATGCTTTAGTTTCTATTTGGTTAACGTTAATTGAGTTGGAATTCTAAACTAATAATGCAGGAAATAAACTAATTATAAAAATACTTTGAATTAAATCAGTTATGATGGAGAATTAGGGCTTTCAAGATCATCAACTATCCACTCTATTCAATCTTTAATACAATTAGACTGACTTCTTCTTCTACGTTAAGATAGCAGGTTAACTAGACCGTTTTATACTCCTGTTAAGGTAATATTAACACTCAACCCCAATGGAGAACCCTTCTACCTTTCGGTGACACGATTGACTACAAATGAGGATAAAGAGCAATAACCTATTAAGCTACACAAGTATCGGGGTACTTTCGTCCACGATTTAAACCTATGTTTATTCAACTATAGCATATTCACAATCTCCTCTTTCAGATTTCGATTAGAAATCATATAAGTTATGATAATTAGTGATCAATTAATTACCAAGCAATCAAAACAATTATTGAATAAATCTTAAACAAGTGAAGAAGAAATCAACTAATTTATTAATTCATGAATAAGAGTTTCAAGAGAATCACAAGGAAATCCCTAAATAAGTAATTAGCTCCTAGCCATAGTCACGCTAAGAACTAATACAATCTTCATACATGAACTGAAATAAACAAAGCAAAAAGAAAGAAAAGAAAATACTCAAGAACAAGTCTTCAAGCCTTCTAGCATCCAAGGATTGTGTTGTGGAATATTTACAAGATGAAATGGAATGATGGATGGAGAATGGAATGATGGATGGAGAATGGAATGGTGGATGGAGAATGGAATGGGTGATGAAGGATGAAGGATGGGTGAATAAATTCTTCTAATGATGTAGAGACTATTTATAACCCAAGAATCCTTTAGGCAAAGGGTTAGGGATTATGTAGGTAGGAAAGGTTATCGAATCCTTTTAGGTAAAGGGTTTAGGAAAAGTTATGAAAAAGGGTTAAGGAATATGTAGGTAGGAAAAGTTATCCCTTTTGGACTCTGAAAATGTGTCACCCGCCCAAAACTCGAAATCCCGCGTGGCGCCACGGCCTGCAACTGCGCCATCGCTACCAAAAATCGAGAGCTTTGGACGGTTTCAGTGGTCGGCGTCGGTGACGACATTCTTCCGGATTTTTCGTTTCTTCGTCCTTTGTTCGTCCGGTCTTCGTCTGATTTCTTCTATATTTCCCGGAACTTCTTAGGCTTCATTTTTTGGCCCTTTTAGTGTGCAATTCCATCTCATTTATGCTCATTTCATCTCATTTTTTTCATTTCTCCATTTCAAAACGCTGTGACACAAAAGAAAGGAAAACAACCCTAATATTATACTAAACATAAATGAAATGAGTAAAATACTAACTAAAAATGACTCAAAAGGTGTATATAAAATACACCGATCAAACACCCCCAAACTTAACATTTGCTCGCCCTCGAGCAAAGATAAAAAAAGATAGAAATAAAGACACGAAAGAAAAGAAAATAAAATGACTCAAAGACACTGATCAATTTGCTGCACAATTGTCACTTAGAAAAGCATGAAGGTTAGTAGGATAATATGCAGGAACATATAACATGGATTTTTAGCATTCTAAGCACTCAAGTCAGATATTTCTCAAATCCAATTCAATCATGCTCAATGGATGTAAAAATACCTAACTATGCATGTCAATTTCAAAATCTTATGGCCTGTTCACTTGCTATTCTCCACTAATCATGGATACACACATTAGAGATCTTCAGGGCTTTTCAGGGTTGTAATGTAGGCTTAGGCAGGGGTAGGTAAAAATAGGCTTTTTAGGCTCAATCTCACGTACAATAAGCTCTTTTGCTTTTCAATTCTTCCCTTTTCTTTTTGATTCTCTTTTTAACCTCATACCTATCTTTCTCTTCTTTTGTTTTGAGAGAATGAGGTGTAAGATGAATAGCAGGCACCCCCAAACTTAGGTTTTTGCCTATTTATTATTACTTTTCATTGAGGTGCATCAAAATTGTTCACTTCTCTTTTTGTCTCTTTTCAACACTTTATATTCCAAACACATCAATTTTTCACTTATGGCACAAATATGAAATTATAGGGTGTCAAAAAAAATCTTATTTTTAGGCTCAAAAGGGCTGACTAGGGATACAATTTTTATGTCAGGAATAGACAAAGAATGGTAAGAAAGGGCTAACAAAGAAATGTCTGAATCATCTCCCTAACATGCATATCCTAACTATTTCGCCTCAAATAGCAAGCAAGCAGACACATAGGTTTAATCACTAACAATGCATAAATCAAGCAAGATACCCCCAAATAGTTTGATTTCATGAATTTTTGGCATATCTATCCTAAGTGTTCAGATTTTCTGCTTCTAATTCCATTACATTATCCACTTTACTTCATTTAGGCGTTTCAAGTGACTACAACATGCATGATCTTAAAAAAAATTATGACTCAAAAATACTCAAAAACACACAAAATAAATCACAAAGACTCAAAACAAATCACAAAGACTTAAAATAATAAAACACTCCCCCAAACTTAAATCACACATTGTCCCCAATGTGTGAAGACTAAAAATAGGGACAACTTACTGACACAGCACAACGGTCATAACGCAAGTGCACGTATCGTGACAAGTAATATAGTCTAGGTAAGACCGAATATCGTCCTCAGGGACTGGTTTTCAAGTACCGATTATCTATGCTTTAGTTTCTATTTGGTTAACGTTAATTGAGTTGGAATTCTAAACTAATAATGCAGGAAATAAACTAATTATAAAAATACTTTGAATTAAATCAGTTATGATGGAGAATTAGGGCTTCCAAGATCATCAACTATCCACTCTATTCAATCCTTAATACACTTAGAATGAGTTCTTATTCTACGTTAAGATATCTGGTTAACTAGACCTTTTTATACTCCTGTTAAGGTAATATAAACACTCAACCCCAATGGAGAACCCTTCACCTTTGGTGACACGATTGACTACAAATGAGGATAAAGAGCAATAACCTATTGTTACACAAGTATCGGGGTACTTTCGTCCACGATTTAAACCTATGTTTATTCAACTATACCATATTCACAATCTCCTCTTTCAGATTTCGATTAGAAATCATATAAGTTATGATAATTAGTGATCAATTAATTACCAAGCAATCAAAACAATTATTGAATAAATCTTAAACAAGTGAAGAAGAAATCAACTAATTTATTAATTCATGAATAAGAGTTTCAAGAGAATCACAAGGAAATCCCTAAATAAGTAATTAGCTCCTAGCCATAGTCACGCTAAGAACTAATACAATCTTCATACATGAACTGAAATAAACAAAGCAAAAAGAAAGAAAAGAAAATACTCAAGAACAAGTCTTCAAGCCTTCTAGCATCCAAGGATTGTGTTGTGGAATATTTACAAGATGAAATGGAATGATGGATGGAGAATGGAATGATGGATGGAGAATGGAATGGTGGATGGAGAATGGAATGGGTGATGAAGGATGAAGGATGGGTGAATAAATTCTTCTAATGATGTAGAGACTATTTATAACCCAAGAATCCTTTAGGCAAAGGGTTAGGGATTATGTAGGTAGGAAAGGTTATCGAATCCTTTTAGGTAAAGGGTTTAGGAAAAGTTATGAAAAAGGGTTAAGGAATATGTAGGTAGGAAAAGTTATCCCTTTTGGACTCTGAAAATGTGTCAAATTCGGCCCAAAAACTCAGAAATCCCGCGTCGGCGCCACGGCCCTGCAATCCGGCGCCACTGCGCCTGAAAATCAGAGAGCTTTGGACGGTTTCAGTGGTCGGCGTCGGTGACGACATTCTTCCGGATTTTTCGTTTCTTCGTCCTTTGTTCGTCCGGTCTTCGTCTGATTTCTTCTATATTTCCCGGAACTTCTTAGGCTTCATTTTTTGGCCCTTTTAGTGTGCAATTCCATCTCATTTATGCTCATTTCATCTCATTTTTTTCATTTCTCCATTTCAAAACGCTGTGACACAAAAGAAAGGAAAACAACCCTAATATTATACTAAACATAAATGAAATGAGTAAAATACTAACTAAAAATGACTCAAAAGGTGTATATAAAATACACCGATCAAACACCCCCAAACTTAACCTTTGCTCGCCCTCGAGCAAAGATAAAAAAAGATAGAAATAAAGACACGAAAGAAAAGAAAATAAAATGACTCAAAGACACTGATCAATTTGCTGCACAATTGTCACTTAGAAAAGCATGAAGGTTAGTAGGATAATATGCAGGAACATATAACATGGATTTTTAGCATTCTAAGCACTCAAGTCAGATATTTCTCAAATCCAATTCAATCATGCTCAATGGATGTAAAAATACCTAACTATGCATGTCAATTTCAAAATCTTATGGCCTGTTCACTTGCTATTCTCCACTAATCATGGATACACATTAGAGATCTTGAGGCTTTTCGGGTTGTAATGTAGGCTTAGCGGGGTAGGTAAAAATAGGCTTTTTAGGCTCAATCTCACGTACAATAAGCTCTTTTGCTTTTCAATTCTTCCCTTTTCTTTTTGATTCTCTTTTTAACCTCATACCTATCTTTCTCTTCTTTTGTTTTGAGAGAATGAGGTGTAAGATGAATAGCAGGCACCCCCAAACTTAGGTTTTTGCCTATTTATTATTACTTTTCATTGAGGTGCATCAAAATTGTTCACTTCTCTTTTTGTCTCTTTTCAACACTTTATATTCCAAACACATCAATTTTTCACTTATGGCACAAATATGAAATTATAGGGTGTCAAAAAAAATCTTATTTTTAGGCTCAAAAGGGCTGACTAGGGATACAATTTTTATGTCAGGAATAGACAAAGAATGGTAAGAAAGGGCTAACAAAGAAATGTCTGAATCATCTCCCTAACATGCATATCCTAACTATTTCGCCTCAAATAGCAAGCAAGCAGACACATAGGTTTAATCACTAACAATGCATAAATCAAGCAAGATACCCCCAAATAGTTTGATTTCATGAATTTTTGGCATATCTATCCTAAGTTTTCAGATTTTCTGCTTCTAATTCCATTACATTATCCACTTTACATCATTTAGGCGTTTCAAGTGACTACAACATGCATGATCTTAAAAAAAATTATGACTCAAAAATACTCAAAAACACACAAAATAAATCACAAAGACTCAAAACAAATCACAAAGACTTAAAATAATAAAACACTCCCCCAAACTTAAATCACACATTGTCCCCAATGTGTGAAGACTAAAAATAGGGACAACTTACTGACACAGCACAACGGTCATAACGCAAGTGCACGTATCGTGACAAGTAATATAGTCTAGGTAAGACCGAATATCGTCCTCAGGGACTGGTTTTCAAGTACCGATTATCTATGCTTTAGTTTCTATTTGGTTAACGTTAATTGAGTTGGAATTCTAAACTAATAATGCAGGAAATAAACTAATTATAAAAATACTTTGAATTAAATCAGTTATGATGGAGAATTAGGGCTTCCAAGATCATCAACTATCCACTCTATTCAATCCTTAATACAATTAGACTGACTTCTTATTCTACGTTAAGATAGCAGGTTAACTAGACCGTTTTATACTCCTGTTAAGGTAATATAAACACTCAACCCCAATGGAGAACTTTTCTACCTTTCGGTGACAAGATTGACTATAAAGGAGGATTAAGAGCAATAACCTATTAAGCTACACAAGTATCGGGGTACTTTCATCCACGATTTAAACCTATGTTTATTCAACTATAGCATATTCACAATCTCCCCTTTCGGATTTCGATTAGAAATCATATAAGTTATGATAATTAGTGATCAATTAATTACCAAACAATCAAAACAACTATTGAATAAATCTTAAACAAGTGAAGAAGAAATCAACTAATTTATTAATTCATAAATAAGAGTTTCAAGAGAATCACAAGGAAATCCCTAAATAAGTAATTAGATCCTAGCCATAGTCACGCTAAGAACTAATACAATCTTCATACATGAACTGTAATAAACAAAGCAAAAAGAAAGAAAAGAAAATACTCAAGAACAAGTCTTCAAGCCTTCTAGCATCCAAGGATTGTGTTGTGGAATATTTACAAGATGAAATGGAATGGTGGATGGAGAATGGAATGGTGGATGGAGAATGGAATGGGTGATGAAGGATGAAGGATGGGTAGATGAATTCTTCTAATGATGTAGAGACTATTTATAACCCAAGAATCATTTAGGTAAAGGGTTAGGGATTATGTAGGTAGGAAAGGTTATCGAATCCTTTTAGGTAAAGGGTTTAAGAAAAGTTATGAAAAAGGGTTAAGGAATATGTAGGTAGGAAAAGTTATCCCTTTTGGACTCTGAAAATGTGTCAAATTCGTCCCAAAAACTCAGAAATCCCGCGTCGGCGCCACGACCCTGCAATCCGGCGCCACGGCGCCTGAAAATCAGAGAGCTTTGGACGACTTCAGTGGTCGGCGCTGCTGCCAGGCGCCGTGGCGCCGGTGACGGCATTCTTCCGGATTTTTCGTTTCTTCGTCCTTTGTTCGTCCGGTATTCGTCTGATTTCTTCTATATTTCCCGGAACTTCTTAGGCTTCATTTCTTAGCCCTTTTAGTGTGCAATTCCATCTCATTTATGCTCATTTCATCTCTTTTTTGTCATTTCTCCATTTCTGACCGCTGTGACACAAAAGAAAGGAAAACAACCCTAATACTATACTAAACATAAATGAAATGAGTAAAATACTAACTAAAAATGACTCAAAAGGTGTATATAAAATACACCGATCAAACACCCCCAAACTTAACCTTTGCTCGCCCTCGAGCAAAGATAAAAAAAGATAGAAATAAAGACACGAAAGAAAAGAAAATAAAATGACTCAAAGACACTGATCAATTTGCTGCACAATTGTCACTTAGAAAAGCATGAAGGTTAGTAGGATAATATGCAGGAACATATATCATGGATTTTTAGCATTCTAAGCACTCAAGTCAGATATTTCGCAAATTCAATTCAATCATGCTCAACGAATGTAAAAATACCTAACTATGCATGTCAATTTCAAAATTCTATGGTCTGTTCACTTGCTATTCTCCACTAATCATGAATACACACATTAGAGATCTTCAGGGCTTTTCAGGGTTGTAATGTAGGCTTAGGCAGGGGTAGATAAAAATAGGCTTTTTAGGCTCAATCTCACGTACCATAAGCTCTTTTGCTTTTCAATTCTTCCCTTTTTTTTTATTCTCTTTTTAACCTCATAAATATCTTTCTCTTCTTTTGTTTTGAGAGAATGAGGTGTATGATGAATAGCAGGCACCCCCAAACTTAGGTTTTTGCCTATTTATTATTACTTTTCATTGGGGTGCATCAAAATTGTTCACTTCTCTTTTTGTCTCTTTTCAACACTTTATATTCCAAACACATCAATTTTTTCACTTATGGCACAAATATGAAATTATAGGGTGTCAAAAAAATCTTATTTTTAGGCTTAAAGGGACTGACTAGGGATACAATTTTTATATCAGGGATAGGCAAATAATGGTAAGAAAGGGTTAACAAAGAAATGCCTGAATCATCTCCCTAACATGCATATCCTAACTATTTCGCCTCAAATAGCAAGCAAGCAGAAACATAGGTTTAATCACTAACAATGCATAAATCAAGCAAGATACCCCAAATAGTTTGATTTCATGAATTTTTGGCATATATATCCTAAGTGTTCAGATTTTTTGCTTCTAATGCCATTACATTATCCCACTTTAATTCATTTAGGCGTTTCAAGTGACTACATCATGCATGATCTTAAAAAAAAAATATGACTAAAAATACTCAAAAATACTCAAAAACACACAAAATAAATCACAAAGACTCAAAACAATAAAACACCCCCCCCCCCAAACTTAAATAACACATTGTCCCCAATGTGTGAAGACTAAAAATAAGGACAACTTACTGACACAACACAGCGGTCATAACGGAGGTCTGGGAGGAAAGATTCTGGAATTTGCACGGAATATGGCTCTCGGAACTTTCGGCACCACGACCCTGAGATTCGGCGCCGTGGCGCCGCAAGTACTGCGACTCTCTGAAGTTCCGGCGCCACGACGCTGATTCTGGGCGCCGTGGCGCTAACGTTGGATTTTCCTTTTTTTCAGCGCTTTTGCTCCTTTTCCCTCAGAGTTAACATTCAGTCCACCTATCATCCAACAACACAAAACAAGAACCCATTACTGTGAGACTGTTCAAGACAAAATAAAACAACTAAAACAAAATTAAAATAACATAATTTAATAAACATTGGGTTGCCTCCCAACAAGCGTTGTATTTAACGTCTTTTAGCCGGACGCAATTAACCTTTACGAGTGCCCATTGGATCATTCTGCAAACTGTTTGCAATCCGCATAGTTATTGTTGCAGGTCTCACTTTTCCTACAACAATTTTTCAACTAAGGGCTTCGGATATAAGATTATCCCTCAAGTACACAAGACATGCTTGTCTTTTAGGCTCTCTATAATGTAGGTATCAGTGAGATTCCCAACATATCTCAACTCTATGGGGTGCCCTTGATGGTATGGACTTCCTATTTGGGAATCAACAGTGATCGCTGGTGGTATTTCTTTTGCAATAGGTACATGAAAAAGAATTTCCAAAGAATCCAAGAAGGTGAATAATTAGATCTCAGTAATATTTTCCTTCTCTACACCAACTATCTCGCCAGATTCCTCAACAACTGGGTGTGGTTCAGGTTCCTCAATTTGCTTATCACTTTCCACAACGGTGTCGCTAGGCAGACTTTCTTGAAGTGTACTGCTCATCCTATCCATTAGTTGCCCTATTTGTGTCTCCAAATTTCTGAGGGACGCTCTTGTCTCATTCATAAACTGAGCTTGGAACTTGGTGAGCCTGAGTATGCCCGTCTGCAACTCATCTAGATCATCCTCTGGAACCTGTTGGTTAAGCTGTTGTTGATGACTCCACTGCCCCTGATAGAAGTAGTAGTCCATGGACCTGTATATATATTTTTTTCATTTTTCTCTCCAAATTTAACCTGTAAAATAAGAAAAACAATAAAAGGTGATAAAAATATGCTCGCAGAATAAGTTAGAAACTTGTTCTTGGAGCAACCAAATTAGAAATAAGAATAGATAAATCGATATTGAAAGTACGCCAATCCCCGGCAACGACGCCAAAAACTTGATGTGCGATTTATACACACGCTAAACTCAAGTGCACGTATCGTGACAAGTAATATAGTCTAGGTAAGACCGAATATCGTCCTCAGGGACTGGTTTTCAAGTACCGATTATCTATGCTTTAGTTTCTATTTGGTTAACGTTAATTGAGTTGGAATTCTAAACTAATAATGCAGGAAATAAACTAATTATAAAAATACTTTGAATTAAATCAGTTATGATGGAGAATTAGGGCTTTCAAGATCATCAACTATCCACTCTATTCAATCTTTAATACAATTAGACTGACTTCTTCTTCTACGTTAAGATAGCAGGTTAACTAGACCGTTTTATACTCATGTTAAGGTAATATAAACACTCAACCCCAATGGAGAACCCTTCTACCTTTCGGTGACAAGATTGACTACAAAGGAGGATAAAGAGCAATAACCTATTAAGCTACACAAGTATCGGGGTACTTTCATCCACGATTTAAACCTATGTTTATTCAACTATAGCATATTCACAATCTCCGCTTTCGGATTTCGATTAGAAATCATATAAGTTATGATAATTAGTGATCAATTAATTACCAAGCAATCAAAACAACTATTGAATAAATCTTAAACAAGTGAAGAAGAAATCAACTAATTTATTAATTCATGAATAAGAGTTTCAAGAGAATCACAAGGAAATCCCTAAATAAGTAATTAGCTCCTAGTCATAGTCACGCTAACAACTAATACAATCTCCATACATGAACTGAAATAAACAAAGCAAAAAGAAAGAAAAGAAAATACTCAAGAACAAGTCTCCAAGCCTTCTAGCATCCAAGGATTGTGTTGTGGAATATTTACAAGATGGAATGGAATGGTGGATGGAGAATGGAATGGGTGATGAAGGATGAAGGATGGATGGATGAATTATTCTAATGATGTAGAGACTATTTATAACCCAAGAATCCTTTAGGTAAAGAGTTAGGGATTATGTAGGAAGGAAAGGTTATGGAATCCTTTTAGGTAAAGGGTTTAGGAAAAGTTATGAAAAAGGGTTAAGGAATATGTAGGTAGGAAAAGTTATCCCTTTTGGACTCTGAAAATGTGTCAAATTCGGCCCAAAACTCGTAAATCCCTCGCTTGCCGCGTTCAGAATCGCCACGGCGCTACCAAAAATCGAGAGCTTTGGGCGGCTGGTTTAGCCAAGCGGCGGTGACGACATTCTTCCGAATTTTTTGTTTCTTCGTCCTTTGTTCGTCCGGTCTTCGTCTGATTTATTCTATATTTCCGAAACTTAGGCTTCACGTTTCTCGCCCTTTAGTGTGCAATTCCATCTCATTTATGCTCATTTCATCTCCTTTTTGTCATTTCTCCATTTCTGACCGCTGTGACACAAAAGAAAGGAAAACAACCATAATACTATACTAAACATAAATGAAATGAGTAAAATACTAACTAAAAATGACTCAAAAGGTGTATATAAAATACACCGATCACCTGCTGATAAATTATTTGTTATATATGTCTAAAGTGTTATCAGCGTGTGCGAGATAAAAGTCCTTAGACTTGAGTTCAATACGCAGCTTGTTTGCAAAGTAATATACTTTGACTATGTCCTAAGCTTAAATAACTTATAGGATAAGATACGGCTTGTGTTGGGTGCATTGCGATGTAAACTAAGGTGGTAGTTAAGCCAAGAATAAAATTCATTCTTCGATTGGATATTCGAGAGAACACTCAACTTCTCAGTGATATTAGGTCGACCAAGTCATTGGCCAATGCAAGAGACATATTTAGAATATGGTCTAGTTGTCGACTAATATAGATGATATAAAGTGATCAAGCCATTTGAATAGACACATGACAAATTCTAAGCTTGATCGAGTGTGTCGCAAATGAAAGGAATTTATTATCTCACATAAAGGTTATGTTTACTGGAGTCATGTAAACGTACTTCACATATTGAGTTCGTCAATAGACCTTAATTTGATTAGTGTCGATGTGTGAAGGCATAAAGCGTCACACTATGTCGATTGTCTTTTCGGTCTAAGAGTATATTGAGAGAATATTAAATATTCGATTTAGAATCAAGATATTTAAATTGATAATAAATTATGGAATAATTTCTAGTTAATGGAAATTATTTAATTAAGTCAAAATTGGATTTTGGATTTAATTAAACGTGCTAAATATTAAATAATGGGACGTGAAGCGGTCATGACGCCTACCAGATCGAGCCGCGGGACTGCGATGTTGACACGACAAGAGGGCCCACCGACCGCCCATCAGACTAATTTGGGTCAGGCTTGGAGTTCAACCCTAATCCAAAAATTAACATACTCCTTCCTATATAAACAGTATTACCCCATAAGTTTAAGGTTAATCTTGAAGTAATTTGAGAACCTTATTATCACACACTCAATTCTTACTTTATGAACTCAGAGTTTAGAAAAGAAAATCTTCTTGAACCTCTGTCAAGATTTCCTGGCTTTCCTGACAAAGATGTATACCGTAGCAAGACTTGCAGTCGGAAGGATAGTCGTGTGCGCTCCCCCTAGTAAAGATTCCTGATAACACAAATTGTAAGTTTATATTTAAGTTTTTACAAGTTTCAATTGTAACGTAATCACACCATACAGAATTATTGGGGTAAGTAAGTTGAACAAAAAAAATTAACTTCCGTTGTGTCTTAATTACGTGTTTTGGATCCAACAAAATTTTACAGTGGTATCAGAGCCAGGTTGGTTCAATGGTTACGTAACAATTGAAATAGAATAATATGAGTTAAACGTAAAATTAGTTTTAAACTGAATTAAAACATGGCTACTTGAAATCCTACACACCTTGACTGAACGTAGACCTTTTGTAATAACCCTAAATTATCAACTACGCTAAATCGAGGAAGTCATTCCATTCTAACTCGAACTAAGCCTTGTGCAGAAACTGGTTCATTACGAACACGGTGCACGGCGAGGGACGAATAGGAATGGATGATGGTCGATATGTGTATTACAGATATTGGTGGGTAATAATAAAGGACATGTGATCTTACCCCTAAAATAGATTTAGGGTTTAGACGATTTTATTGAAAATCAACATGGATACGTTCTGACGAGACGTCAGCATCGCGACCCTACTGTAGGGCACCGCGGTGCTTGCTAGGGTTTCGAGGAGGCGTCATGAATCCATGGTGGAGCGTTGAGGTGCCAGTCATGATAACAGGTTGGGGTCGCGCGCTCTAGTCTGAAATCGTGATTAAAAGCTTCATTTTAAAATTCTGGACTCACTGGACCGTAGGATACCAATTTCGGGGCGGATCTCTTCCTCACCTGATAACCCTAAAGAGGGAAGAACATCGGTGGTATTTTCACTATTATTTATGATATTATTACGATTATTGCGGAATTTAAGGTAATAACAAGCAAGTAGTATACTAACAAGTAGTATAAACAGATTTACATGGAAGTCTTTATCCATTTTTAATTTAAACCAATCTATAATCTCTTCCAGATTCTTAATATCATAACCATAGAAAGTTTACTTACCAAAATCAAAATCATAGAAATTAACTTATCAAAAAATATAGTTAAAACATACAAGTAAAGAAACCATACCTTTTGCGGTAATTTTCGGATCACCGGAAATCTCAACTTCACCCTGACAGCCTTCCCCTTTCTTGATTCTCCGCATTATGGGTATTATGGACTAGGTGCTTAGGAGGTCTCTACAATTCTTTCCAAGGATTTCAGCAAGTGTCAAGGTTCCTGAACTAATATGCGTTTAACTATATATTCTTCAAAGTTTATTCCTTGTTATTATGATTCTTGAAGTAGATCTTCTTAGGTTACGATATTACTCTGTTAGGATTATAGACTGATATAAGGTTTTAGCTAGTCATAACTTTATATTGATAGAAAGCTATTATATTTCTAAATTTTGAAAGAAAGACAATATTGTTGAAAGAGTATTTTAGAGAGAGGATATATCAAAGATTAAATTTTTATTTCGAAAAACTCTTAGCTCAACTGATAAAAAGAGGCTCTTTATATAGATAACCTCGGGGTGCTACAGTGATATGACCTTTACTGTGCGACCTTTACTGTGCTACATTATCCGACGACTTTACTATTCCTGCTACTATTCATCTATAGTACAAGCTAAAATTATTACATTCGTCTTCTTCTTCCGTTAAACCTCTATTTGCTGATATTTGTTGGCTTCTGCTGATATCTTGTCTGTCTGATTGATATTTCTTTGTCTTCTTGCTACTATTGAGACTCCTTTTTCAAAAGCTGACATGTTTGGCATCTTTCTTTTACACCGTTGTTGTCATTTTCCTTGTTTCCTTTGTCGTTTCTTTGATAATATTCCTGCTGTTATTATGCTAATATCATTTTGGGCTTATGTGATAAATCGCATTGGGCCAGACTGTTATGCTGATATACTAGGCTTCACCTAGTTGGGCTACATGATCCTAGATGGACTGATATGATGAGTTTTATGTAGCAAAATTACATTATTTCCCACCAGTCGATTATGCTATTAAGAGAATGGATCAGAAGATCCTTCTTCTTTTATGCTCATAACTTGCTTATTACTCATATCTCTTAGAGTCATTGGCTTTCTTTTATGTTTTGTTATAGCCTGATATTGTTCCATTATTTCTTTGGCATGTTTATGTTTGAAGTTTATTATTCTGTTCATCATGTTGGTAAGTTCCACTTTATCCTGGACTATTATATCGTGGTTATAATATATGGTAATTAATTCTTCTACTTCTCCTCCTTTAGTAGTCCTAATAATGCTTGTCTTTCCCATTCTGATCATATCTTCCAGTCTTCTTGCTAGGGTTGTTAGTCCAATAGCTCTTTTGTTGCTTAGCCATTTCTGAAACTGATTGATTTTGCACGACATTTCTTTTTTGGAATCTGTACTATCTCCATTAATGCTAGTATTCCTTCCAGATTTGAAGAGCTGGCATAACACAATGAATTTTCCTGTTAGGTCTGTAGAAGCATCGAACATTTGTATTCCGTATATCCCTGGTCCGAATGTTTCTCTCATAGATTGGATTATGGTATTTGGTAATTTTGATATGTTGTTGAGGGTATCATCTGTCATTATTTTATCTAGAAATCCATACTTGAAAAGTTTATGGGCGACATTTGGATCTGTTTTCTCAAGACATAAATATCTTGGATACTTGCTGAATCTTGAGACTCGTAGTTGTTAGGGTTGGATTTATAAGTGTAATATTTGGTAATGGTTTCATAGGCGGTGATGATTTCCGGGGAAAATGTTAATTTTTCAGCCATTGATATTATTTGAGATGTTGGTATTTGGGATGTTGGTGGCATTTAAAGTAGTCTTGAACTGAGAATAGGAAAGTTTGTAGTTTTTATGATATCTTTTGGAGAGTTCCTTAGACCTTTGTATGATTGGTAGTCTGATAGGCATTCTTTTAGTTGATCAATGAGGTTGTTATTTTTTCTGAAGATTTCTTCCAGTTCTTGTATTTTGGTTTCCATGGCTTGGTTGCTGCTGATAACTTCATTTATTACATTGCTGATATAGTCGTCAAAGCTGTCACTGTTAACTGACATTCTGATATCTGCTTAAAAAATCAGCTAGAAGATTCTTATTTTCGGATATATTTTTCACAATAAAATCATAACAATAAAAGAATGATTGACATTTTCTTCGTTTATTCAATTCTGGCAATGGATCTATCTTATTAGTGATGAATGCTCTTACCTGTGTGTTATCAGTTCTGACAACAAATTTTACTGGTAGTAAATGATAATGAAATCGTTTTATTCTAAATTTTACGGCTAATAATTCCTTCTCATTAATATGATAATTCTTTTCATTTGGCTTCCAAGTTCCACCTCCATATCTGCATATTAAAGGTTTTTCTTTATCTATATCTTTTTTGTCATATGCTATGAGGACTGCACCCCAACCTATGTCGCTAGCATCTGTAAAAAGTTCTAATTGATCTTTATCAGTTGGTATTTTATGTTTTGGTAGGTTTGTTACCCTTTCTTTGATATCTTTTATTGCTTTATCATGCTCTTCTTTCCATTCAAATGCTTTATTTTTTCCTTTGATCAAATCTTGTAATGGTTTTCTTAGATCTGGTAAGTCTTTTATATGATCTGATGCATAGTTTATTATTCCTAAAACTGTTGTACTTCTTTTTTAGTTTCTAATTTATCTTTAAATTTTTTAATTTTTGTTACTATGTGTTCCTGTAGTTGGAATCCATCCTTATCTATAATATATCCTAAATATTCTATATTATTCTTAAAAATTTCAGACTTCTTTTCTGATAACAAAATTCCACGTTGTTTTATGGTTTTTATAAACCCTTCTAGGTGTTTAATATGATCTCCTAGATTATTACTATATATTAATATATCGTCGACATGTACTATATAATAATCTGTTAATTTTTTAAATACTTGATCCATTCGTCTTTTGGAATATTTGAGGTACATTTTTTAATCCAAATGGTAATACATTCCACTCATAATGTCCTTGAGGGGTACTAAAAGCTGTTAAAGGTTTTGATTCTCTGGTTAATTTTATCTGCCAAAATCCACTCTTACAGTCAAACTTACTAAACCATTTCTTATCTCCTAATCTGTTAATAATGTTTCTTTTATATGGTAAAAAATATTCATCAAATATTGTCTTTTTATTCAGTTCTCTATAGTCTACGATCATTCTAGCCTTACCTCTTTTTTGTTCACTATGTTTTCTTACTAGGAAAGTTGGGCTACTATATGGACTTTTACTTTCTTGTATTAGTTTTAAATCTAGTAGTTCTTTTAGTTGTGTTTCGAATTCTTTCTGATCTGTTGGGCTATATCTAATAGGTTTACATCTGACATTATCATTAGGGGTTATTAACTTTATTTCAGCATATATTTTCTCTTTTTCCCATAATTGTATTGGATTTTCTCCAAAATTTACTTTTAACATTCCAAGGTATTTTTCTTTTAATAGTTGTAAATTATTGTTTCGGTTTATCCTATTACATAATTTTAACGTTTGTACTGATAGTATTCTTTTTAATATAATCCATCTGTTACAAGGTGTTTGTAGGTTTAAGGTGTTATTGTTTACAACTTGAGTTTTAAAGTAATCTAAAAAGTTATTTTCTAATATTACATGTTGGCTCATCTTATTATCTTGGTATATCATTGGTAATCTAAGTATTGTCTTATTTAATATTATCCTTACATTTTCTGCTATCGTGTCTAATTCTTTAGTTTGTTCATTAAATCCTGTAGCTCATATTCTATGTGTCCTAGACCTTTTCCACTTCTGTGATTCTAAAATTTCTGTGCTAGACACATATCTGCTCCACTATCAATAAAGATTGTTTGTTTTATCATTTTATTGGGTTTGTATTCTACATGAGCTTCTATGTAAATTGCTACCATTTATTTTGAATTAGTTTCACTGTCTGAATAGGTGTTATCTTCGTCTGAGTAGTTATTTATATAGTTAATGTTTCCTGTTTCTACGTCGCTTTCTTCTTCGGTTTGACTAATATAAAATTCTTCATCACTATACCATTTATTGTTTTCTTCTTTTATTTGTTCTAGACTCATAATAAATTGTGTAGTATTAATATATTTTACTCCTTATTTCTTTAATTTTGGGCATTTGTTAGCATAATATCATTTTCATTACAATTCCAACATTTACATTCTTTAGGTGCTTCTTTTGCTTCTAATGGTTTTATATACCTTTTTCTTATAAATTTTTGTTTATTTCTAAACCTATTTCTAGCGTCGGGGGTATTATTATATTTTCTAAATCTCTTGTATCTCCTTTTTCTGTAAGGTCTGTAATATGATTTGTCATAATTCTTCGTGTACTTTTTATTTTTATTGAACGCTTTACCCTTATATTTTCTAAATGTATTCTTATGTTTTCTATACTTGCGTTCCTTTTCTTGGTTATCACATCCAAATACTAATCTCCTTTATGTGAATCCACATATTTCTCTTAATCCTAATTTTTTTATCCTTTTTAACCTTTTGTTGTAACCTATATTCTTCGCATTTCTCATTAAATAAGCTCTTAATACTTTTATTTTCTCTCCCAACGTATTTTCTTTTGGTTCTAGTTGTTTATATTCCTTAGTTATTTTCGTATTATATTGAGTTGGTAAATGGTCATAATAAAGTTGTTGGTATATTATTCCTTCATTTGATAAAAATCTTGCTTCATAATGGAATTTAGTAAAATTTATTGTATATTCTCGTAGTTTATTGATCTTACAACATTTTATATTATTTAAATTCATTATTATTTCACATTTTCTTTCAGCTATACATTTTTCCTGGCTACTAGCCATCTTTCTCCTAGAAACTCTCTTTTTAATATCATATCGAATAACATTAATATTCCCTTCCAGTCTTTAACATGATGAAATATTTCTCCTTTCATTTGGTAAGCTATGGTTTTAAACCAAAATGCTACTTTTCCAATCATTGTTTTAGATATTAATTCATACATATAGTCTAGGTCATTGGTATGTGCTGAACTCATTAACGCTAAAGACATTCCTACATTCCAATCGTTTATTCTTCTGCTTAGTTCTTGTTCATCATAAACATTATCTAAGTCTAAAAAATATCCGTTCATATTTATTTCTTGTGTCATTGATCCTACAAATTCGCTAAATTTTGCTTGATGTCCTACTGGTATATGGGGTGGTAATCTAGTAGGTTTTCTTGTTATGACTTCTAAGGCTGGATCTATCATTTCTTCTTCAAGGTAGTCGTTAGTATCTTCATTTACTATCTTATCTGATTCTATTTCTGTTTCAAAAGGTTCATTATATTCATCTTCTATATCGCTTTCAGGTTCTTCTTCTATTATTGCATTTACTCTTTGCATCTTTTGTAGTTGTTGACACCCAATTTTGACCCTCTCGTCCAGTCATTAACTATGAAATTACACTAATTTTTTCAAAATAATTCTAACAATTTTATAATAATAAAATGCAACAATAAAACATCAATACAAGCACAAATAAGCGATTTAATAATGGCACCGCATCTTACGTAGAGCATTAAGCATTTTTGAGTCTTGCGCCTGCATTAATTTTAAACCCTATCATAATTTTATTAATTTTTAATAATTTAAATAATAATAAATACGTAAATAAATAAATAATTTATTAATGGCGTCGCATCAAACATTCCTTAGAATTATAGATATATTTATTAACACGCAAGACAATTTCATAATTATTATTTGTAATTTAAACTCCTATTACACTAATCTTAGCCTAACACATGTATTTTAATAATAGCGTCGCATTTATGAAACATTATGCCATCCGTAATTATCATACCCGACATTTATCATTTTTTATAATATTTAAAGCAACTTTAAAATATCATCCTTACTAAAATTAAATAATACACTAATTAAATAATAATTACCACTAATTAAAATCTATAACTTAAGATTAATAAAACACCTAAAACTAATACCCAATACCATCAGCCCACCCTAAATTCGTCTAGCCCACACGACTTTAAACCCAAATGAACACCAGCCCAACACCCTAACCCGCGGCCCAACTCATCCCCCCAACCCTTATTTCCCTTCCCAATCGTCCACAACCCATAAGACAAAAAACCTAAACCTAAAAGAATCCGCCGCATACTCCACTCCCGCTCATCGTCGACAACACCCCCAACCCCGCGATTCTCGCCGGAAAATCTGGTAGTCCATGTCATAATCTTACTCCCAGAATAGTTTCAAAATCACATACCAAATCAAAAACCATAACTTACCATTCTTCTCAATAGCGAGAATCAGCCCCAAAATCAAAGGCTTACCATAACCAAAATCTTACCAAAAATCAGTAAGGAAAATCAGCACCAAAAGCACAATCAAATCAGCCATAAAAGCTTACCTTAAAACGAAACCCAGCAGGATAACTATAAAGAGGAATTCCTACACATGCATTAGACAGCCTTCAAGCTCGGAAAGAACCCTTTAGCATCAGGGGATAATACGAAATCAGCAAGAGAAAAGAGCATTCATTTTCTCGCAGAATAAAAAACACTAGGGGGAGCATCAGGAAATCACAAAAACAAATCGAGGAAATCAGCAGTAAAAGAACAATAAAATCATAAACGATAGCAGCAAGAACAGAAGTTCAAACAAATACCTTTCTTCTTCGCAATATCAGTCAAGAACGAGGTACAGTTTCATCCCCCTTTTCAATCGCATCGCAATACACCCGAGTGGGTCGACGACTTGATATGCTGCCTCGGTTCGCTGTTCGGAGAAGAGTCTCATGGCGAGACTCATCGTGGCAAATGTGAAGACCCACATCTATGTGCATTTATCTCTGCCTCAGAAATTCCAAGTCGCATGCGAAAGACATCGCCATTCCTCGAGTCCTTTTTATTAATTCCTGCCCCGCCCCATTCATTTATTGTAAATTAATTGTCTAACACTAACATTACACTAGTGAAACATTTAGTACATTTAAGCTTGGGTCGCCATTAGAAAGTAGCCTAACATTAGCAATTTCCCCCCCTCTAAGTTAATCGTTTTTTTAGGTCGTCATACACCGCTTAAGTTATACCAAATCGCTTAATTCGCATAACAATTCATGTAGATAAAAAATATCATTTGCTACCTAACATGAGGCATTCATTTTAGAGAATCTACTATCTGCATTAATTATTTCGAAAATCATACTTTTATTTGTAAAATAGGTAGTTTACGCATTAACCCTATTTTATAAAGGCATACTTAAAAGTTAAAACTTTACGTATATTTTTTCCTCGCAAATGCACCTCTTTGGCTAAGGTAATTTTTACATTTTTATGAAACAAGTCTTACAAATTCCTTATGTTATCAAAAAATGTATTTTCTTTTTATGGAGTACTTGCAAGTGTCTTTCTACTCAAAATATGTTTTAAATATGCATTTTTAGCATAAATAACTACCCTAGGTTTGGCAGGACAACCGCAAGTTAGCGGATCTTAGAGGGTGCCTAATCCCTTCCCTCTAGATTAATATAGAACCCTTACCCAGAATCTCACACTAGTTTCGCAGACCATAAAAATGGAGTTAATGTTTACTTTAACCTAGTTGACATATAACTCTCCTAATTCACCCAAACTAATTAGGTGGCGACTCCGCGAACCCTTTTAGCATTCTAGCACCTCTTTTGCACTTTAGCAATCCCTTTTAATATTTTATTTTATTTTCTAAACAAGCAGGATTCGCTAGAATAATGCCGCGGTCGAAAAAGGGTGTGACAGTAGTGCTTCCAATATTTGATTATTTTCTTGTACCATTTCAGAATTATTTTCATCTTCTATTTCCTCCGTAATATTTGCTACTTGTCCTTCATTAACTATTACATCTTCTTTATATGTGTTGCTACTATCATTAATATTGCTATTTTTATCATTCACATCACTAGTGTTATGGATTCTTCTTACCTTCTTTTTTCCTTTTAGTCTTGCTATTTGTTGTTTCATAATATATGTAATTCTTCTTTTAATTCACTCATTTCTTGTTTAACTTGTTCTAATTCCTTTTTTGTGTCTTTTACTACTACTTTAGTTTTATTTAGGTTGTTTTTGGTATCTTTATACTTAGTTTTGTATTTTTTATACTTTGTTAACCATTCTTCATTAGTAGATAGCTTTAATTTCGTATTTTCTTTTTCTAGTTCTATTATCTTTTGGTCCTAGGCTTTATTTTCAAGTCTTAAATATCTTTCTTCAACACAAATGTTTTTTTCTTTTAAATTATCTTCATTTTTTATTAAGGTTTCTTTAGGATCTTTCGGATCCTGTTTTTTCATACGTTCATATTTATATCTTTCTTTTTCTAATATATCTTTTCCATGATTTCTTATAAATGTGACTGCACTAAGTTCTGTATTACTCATTAAAATTGTCCTTTTTTACTTAATGCTTTTAGACCATCTAACGTTTTTGCTACTTTTTCTGGTATTTTTTGTTTTATTGGACTAATATCTACCGTTATAAGGGTTTTACTTCTTATCCAAACATCTATTGGTACAATTTCAGGTTGTGTAGTTCTTAATTCAACTATGTCTCCTATTGTCTGTTCTGGGTTACTGGGTTCTCCTTTGTCTACCTGTTTTTCTTTACCCTTATCTTTGCTTACGTTGGTTACGATTGTATTTAGTTGTTCTAGTATTAATTTGAGTGTTGGTACTTCAGATACATTCCATAGTTTTGTTAGTTCTTCTCTTATTAGTTCGCGTGTTTGAACTTGATTTTCTTTTAGTTCATCCATTCTTGTGAAAAGGTTCTTTAATTTTTCTTTTATTATTAGTTCCGTCCATATCTTATCAACTTTTTCGTTCAAATTACTCAGGGTTATTTATTCTTTTCATCCATCCATCTCCTATATCTATTCATTCTTTATTAGATTTATTATTTGTTATTTTTTCTAGTTGTTTTATTTCATTCTCTAGCTTCATTTCTTTAGCACTGTATTCTAAATATTTAAGCTGTGAATCGATAATTTCTCCTAGTAACATCTGTTTTATTATTTTTAACTTCCGTTTCTTTTTATTAATCTTATCTTGAATATTCATATTTTATTGACAAATCTTGTTTTACCTTGATCATTAATCTCTATTCCATCATTAGTAATCCTATAATCTATCTTGGTTTAAAAATCACTTCCTAATAATAATTCATTAAAACTATCATATTCTACCACTGCGATTTTTATTTTGTATTCTAAATCTTGAATTTTGAATCTCAGATTAATGCTTCTGGTAACTATTATTTCTCTATCATTTTCAGGGTAATTGAAGGTTTCTGGTGGAATTAGCTGACAATATTTTTCATTTATTTTACTTATATGTACAAAGCTTTTTACAGCTCCCGATTTCTGTTATACAATCAGTTGTTGTAATTTCGTTGAATATAATTACTTTAATACTTAATCTATTACTTGTTATAATTATTAAATCCAATGTTCTTGGTACCTTCAAGCTTTCTTGTTTTGTTAGTATTTCTCTTGTAATACTTAACCTGGATCCTTCTATTTTTTATCTTATTCTTTGCAACATTGTTGCTTTCGCGCCCGATTTACTATATACTAATTCCCTCCTGGCCTCAGGCTTCACCCCCATCTTGTATGTTCCCCGTTCCACGTGGACTTCGTTTTTACGCCAATTCACCCGAAAGGGGTTTTCCACCTCTACGTTTTGTATACGAGATGGGTCGGCGTACTGGGACTTAGCTTCCTGTAGCTGGGATTGCATTGCAAGAGTTCCTACGGCTTCGTCTAACTATACTTTAGTTTCGTATACGTCTAACCAACAACTTTGTCTTTCGACTTTGATCTGCCTATTCAGCTAACCCTTGTTCTATTGATTTGGTGGTTGCTACCAAGACGATTTCTTTATGCCCATCAAAGGACCTCGAGATGCTAATCCACAAAAAAGGATACGAGAAATTTGGAAGAACTCATATACGGAACGAGGGCGACCCGTGTAAATACATCGGTTTCTTACTCGTGCAAAGAAACTCTTTCTTGGCAACTTGGACAACAACACGGCTAAGGAATGGGAAATCTTTCTCCTGTTACATGAATCCAATTTTCATTTCATCCGGGAAAAGCCATCTTTTTCTCAACAATGTCTTTGTCATTTGATCCAATAGCGTTCTGTTAGATAGGAACACATTTGATAAACACTGATAACTCTCAGATAGAGTATTAGAACGTGTTGAAGTTATTAGTGGCTAAGTGTAGTTATTAGCTTTATTAGTTGAGGGGCATTATTGTCCTTTCTCGTTGAGGGGTATTATTGTCTTTTTCTTATTTCCTTATTTTGCTGTTTGCATTTCTTTGTAGTTATATGTCTTCTTCCAACACGTGATATTCATAATAAGAAATATACAACAGAGAGAAGCTCTGCATTTTAGAGCCCCAATTCATTTGTTCCCTGAATCTTCTTCTTCCCTTACGATTCCAGGTCAATTAACATGGTATCAGAGCCATAGGGGAAGATCTGAAGTCATACTACAGGGAGAACAACGCAGAAAGCGCAGAAACAAACCGATTCAGTCAGAGATCCAAGTTTTCGATTTAATTGGGTTCAAATTGAGGTGATTCTAGCTCATGCAATATAAATCTGTTATAGATCGAGGTAAATCCAGTTCATGCAATACAAATTTGTTACAGTTCTGTTGAAATCGAGGTGACCGGTGTCGTCGCTGTTGTTGTTCGATTCGATTACAACTAATCTGCTGCAAATCGATCTATTCATGGAGAACATTTCGCCGAATGTACAAGTTATTACAAATGAAGCTTCAAATGTGAGTTTAAATGTAATGGACCATAATCATCCGTTATATTTGAGTTCATCAGATACGCCTGGAGCTGTACATGTCGAAATACAGCTTACATGAATGGAGAATTATACGTTATGGAGTCGTGCGATGTACAGTTGAGTCTGCTAACTAAGAACAAAATTGGTTTTATTGACGGAACAGTGAGAAAAGACATATATGAAGGAAATATGATGAAGCAATGGGATCGTTGCAACGCAATGGTGATTTCGTGGATTATGAAGAACGTGAGTAGAGATCTGTTGAGTAGAATACTGTACAGATCCACTGCTCTTGCAGTTTGGCGAGATTTAAAGGAGCGATTCGATAAGATTAACTTGTCGAGGGTGTATCAATTGAAGAAGGAGCTTTCTATGCTCCAACAAGGAGTATCGCCTGTAGCCAGCTATTATTCTAAGATGAAAGATCTGTGGGATGAGATTGATTCAATAATACCTCCACCGGCATGTGAATGTGAGAGTCCTAGAGCTTACATTAAACATCTGGACAGTCAGAGGTTACTAGAGTTTTTGATGGGGCTAAATGATGGCTACAATCAAGCACGAAGCCACATTATATTGTTAACACCCACACCTAGCGTCAATCAAGCATATGCTATGATTGCGCAAGATGAGAGTCAAAAATCCATTACTGGAAGATTTGGAGGCAATGACTCGACAGATTCTATGGTGATGTATGGCAAATCGACTTATCACAAACAAAGGAAGCAAAATTATATCAGTTTCTGTGACTACTGTCAAATGAAGGGGCACACTAGAGAAAAATGTCGCAAATTATTGTTGTTCTGTGAATATTGCAAGAAACAAGGGCATATTGCAGAAAAGTGCTATAGATTGGTTGGATATTCTGCAGATAATAAAGAAAGGAAGAAGGTAAATGTGGCAGTAACAGGGATTCATGCTGACGAATTATCCAAAGAACAACAGGCTCATCTTCAGTGTCGACTATCTTCATGCACATTGGATAGATGAGAAGGCATTACGTGCACCGAGTCACGGTGTAGAAGAGGACAAAGAGATTCTTGCCGCCAAGGTTCATATGGCAGGTAACTTTGCACTTCCTAAGCCTGCACACTGGATAGTTGACTCAGGGGCTACTGACCACATGGTCAGTAGCAAAACCATGATTGAAAAGGAAGATAAAAGAAACTTAGGTCAGGTACAATTGCCAACAGGTGGTGTTGCTGAGATCACACAAACAGGAAACTGTAGGCTTAAGAATGGTGATGTTATTGAACATGTGTTATGTGTTCCCACTTTCAAGTTTAAACTACTGTCAGTTTCGAAGCTAACCAGGGAATTGAACTGTTGTGCAATTTTTTTCCCTGATTTCTTTGTGCTGCAGGATCTATTTACTGGGAAGGTCAAGGATACTGGTAGAGAGGTTGATGGCCTATACATATTGGAGTCTGGAAGGAATTATGGAGAATCAGTTAGAGCACATGCTGCTATATCAACTGTGGTGACCAAAAATGAGTTAGAAGCAGAGTTATGGCATAGAAGAATGGGCCATGTACCACTGAGTATGCTTAGAAAGTTAGCTGTCTTTAAGAATAAATCAGAATTTTCAATAAGTCATTGTGAAGTGTGTCATTTGGCTAGACAAACAAGAAAGGCATTCCCTGATAGTAATAGTAGTACTGATTTTGCTTTCCAGCTTTTACACTTAGATGTATGGGGACCATATAAAGTGTCATCTTATAACAATATGAGGTATTTTCTCACTGTGGTGGATGACTACACTAGATGGACATGGGTTTTTCTGATGCATGTTAAGTCTGATGTAGTTACTGTTCTTAAGAAATTGTTTGTAATGATAAGAAATCAATTTGGTCTCACTGTTAAGGGAGTTAGAACAAACAATGGAACATAATTTCTGAATTCTGCTTGTTCTGACTTGTTTGATCAGTTGGGAGTTATACATCAGAAGTCTTGTCCATATTCTCCACAGCAAAATGGGGTAGTTGAAAGGAAACATAGGCACATATTGGAAATAGCTAGGGCTATTAAGATACAAAGCCAATTACCAGCTGAATTCTGGGGTGATTGTATTGAGTCTGTTGTTTATGTGATAAACAGAGTACCTACTGTTACACTAAAAGGTATTTCACCATATGAGAAGTTGTTTGGGAAGGTACCATCACTGTCCCATTTAAAGGTGATAGGGTGCCTTTGTTATGCTTCCAACTTGGTGAGGAAAGACAAATTTGAACCAAGAGCCATCAAGGCTGTTTTACTTGGGTATGCAGTTCATAGAATGGGGTACAAGTTGCTGGACTTGACTACTGGAGTTGTGTTCATCAGCAGGGATGTGACATTTCATGAAGCCATATTCCCATATAAGCAGCCTCAAGAGAGTGGGGGTTCAGTAACTTCTCCAAATTGTAATTCTGACTTGTATGTTGATGATGAGCAGGTACTTCCATGTATTGTACCAACAGAAAGAAGACAGGCTGCAATTCCTCGCATCGCTTCCTGTGTCCACTTGTTCTCGCTTGCTGAACTCGCTCTGCTCCTGTGTCCACTGTTCATGTGCTTGCTGAACCTGTTCACTCTGCAGACACAGTAGATTCAGAAAATGATATAGTTGAGGATGAAGATACTACAGTAGTTAGAAGAATGTCTACCAGATAGAGGAAAACACCAATATGGTTGAATGATTTTGTCCACCCAAACAACCAATCTGGGTGTGCATATCCAATGTCAGATGTGATGAGCTACAATGGGTTGGCTGCTTCTTATAATTGTTTTCTGGCTAAGATTTCAGTTGATCATGAGCCAAAGTCCTTTTATGAAGCAGTCAAGGACCATAGGTGGGTTGAAACCATGCAGTTGGAGATTAAAGCTCTAGAAGACAACAAAACTTGGGAGATTGTGGATTTGCCTAAGGATAAAAGACCCATTGGATGTAAATGGGTATTTAAAATCAAGTATAAAGCCACTGGGGAGGTGGAAAGGTTTAAAGCAAGACTTGTAGCCAAAGGATACAGTCAGAAAGAAGGCATTGACTACCATGAAACCTTTTCCCCTGTGGTTAAGATGGTAACAGTTAGGAGTGTCATTTCTGTGGCAGTAGCTAAAGGGTGGATGATTCAGCAAATGGATGTGTTTAATGCATTCTTGCAAGGGGATCTTAATGAAGAGGTGTATATGAGTTTGCCGCAAGGGATTGAACACAAACAAGGCAAGGTGTGTCGACTGCTCAAGTCATTGTATGGACTCAAGCAGGCATCTCGACAGTGGAACATCAAACTGATTGCTGCTCTGGTTTCATCTGGTTTTGTTCAAAGCAAGTTCGACTATTCTTTGCTTATCAGAAGAAATGGAGACAAGATTGCCATGGTCCTGATTTATGTAGATGATCTCCTTCTAACTGGGAATGATCAAGAGACTATTGATGAGACAAAGGGCATACTGCAGCATCACTTCAAGATTAAAGATCTTGGAGAATTACGATACTTTCTGGGTTTTGAGTTTGCTAGGAACAAAGAAGGGATAGTAATGCATCAAAGGAAGTACTCTTTGGAACTAATTGAAGATATGGGTTTCGCAGGTTCAAAACATGTCTCTTCACCTATGGAAGCTAACTTGAAGTTTACTTCCACTGCTTACGATACACATCTCCAGAAAGTGATGCCTACACAATTTGGATCGGAAGATCGATTCTTTGCGCAGAATCCAGGGAATACGGAGGTGATTGGCAGATTACTCTATTTAACAAACACCAGGCCAGATATTTCTTTTCCAAGATAAATGCTCGAGTCGGTTCTGCAGCTACAAAGCAATCTCACCATCGGCGGCGAAATAGTGGTACGATACATCAAACAAGCCCCAGGTATGGGAGTTTTCATTGCAGAGAGAGAAGCGTACCGCTCTGCATATTGTGATGCGGATTGGGCTTCGTGTCCAAATACTAGAAGGTCAGTCTCGGGGTACCTAGTCTACTTTGGTTCTTCTCTTATCTCCTGGAAGTCCAAGAAGCAACAAACGGTTTCGCGCAGCTCAGCAGAATCTGAGTATAGAAGTCTCGCATCAGTGGTGGCTGAAATTGTTTGGATTACCGGGCTATTTTCAGAGTTAGATGTGGATTGTCGCTTATTTCAGTTTCGATGCGCGGCAAGTCGTGATTCAGATTGCCAATAATCCAGTTTTTCACGAAAGGACTAAACATATCGAGATTGATTGTCATTTCATTCGGGAGAAGATTCACTAGGATTGATCTCTATCGACATTGCGTCGAACATACTGCCGATATCCTTACTAAGGCTCTCCTGCCTGGACATCATTCGCATCTTGTTTGCAAGCTCGGTTTGAAGAACTTATTCTTACCACCTCGCTTGAGGGGGGTGTTGAAGTTATTAGTGGCTAAGTGTAGTTATTAGCTTTATTAGTTGAGGGGCATTATTGTCCTTTCTCGTTGAGGGGTATTATTGTCTTTTCCTTATTTCCTTATTTTGCTGTTTGCATTTCTTTGTAGTTATATGTCTTCTTCCAAAACGTGATATTCATAATAAGAAATATACAACAGAGAGAAGCTCTGCATTTTAGAGCCCCAATTCATTTGTTCCCTGAATCTTCTTCTTCCCTTACGATTCCAGGTCAATTAACAGAACGGAAAGATCCATTAAATAATGAACTATTGGTTCTAAGACATCTCTGGCGATTAATCAACAATTCGAAGTGCTTTTCTTGCGTATTCTTGATAAACCAACGTTTATATATAGATGTAGGAGGATCTGTTTGGGAAGTAAGAAGCCCCTGTGTATTTTTTCTGGTATTGATATTTTTTAATTTTCTTTGTGTTCTATTCTTTCTAAAATATCTTGGTACATTTTTGGTACTAAAATATTCATTTCGTGTTGTTTTTTTTACATGATGATTGTCGGTCAAGACATATACCATTTTTGTTTCTATGCTTATGACTTTACTTCCTGGTGACATTTTTATTTCATCTAGTTTATAGTATAATGTTAAAGCTAAATCTTTATGTTCATCTTTTAACGAGATACTAAAATCAGGTTATACCGTAAATTTTAATTTTTGGTATATTAAATTTCCTTTTATTACTGATATTAATGCGTCTTGTAGATTTTCTAATATCCTGTCATCCAATATGTATATTTGTATAGGTGTATCTATATTTCTCTGAAAATATGCTTTTATAGTGAATTCTACTCCTCCAAGATATATATTTCTGTATTTTTTGGCCTCTTTTGTCGATAATTTTGATAATTGTCTTTTTATTATTTCATCAGTTATTAAATTAATTCTGGTTTTTCCATTTACACTTGTTGTGTCTATTATGTTCTCATGTTTTTGGATTATATATCTTATTTCTTTATTTCTTTCTAACCATTTTGTTTTAAATATCTTTTTTATTGATAATTCCTCTTGTTCATCTTGTATTTTTTGATACGTTTCTGGTTTAAAACTTAAGGTTTGTGTTGTTCCTCCTTCATATTCGTTCATTTGGTAATATGTTTTATTTATATTTGTTGCTATCTCTTTTCCTTTATCCATGAGTTAATTCTTCAATAAGTTTATATTGTTCTTTTATGACTTCATTTAAATCTTCTATTTCACGGTCCTATCTGATTATTTGTCTTAATTTTTCCTCTGTAATTTTCTGATTTCTTCATCTTTTTGTCTTAACTGTTCTTCTTTTATGGTTAATCTAAATTTAGAGCTTTTTATAACATCTTCTTGTTCAGCTATTTTCTTAGATTTTTCTTCTATAGTTTTGTCTCTTTCTGTTATTAGATCAATACTCATTTTACAACTTATTATATGTTCGTTTATATTTTTATTATATATTAATCTTTTTTCTGCTATATACTCTAATTGTCTTAACATGTTTTTTTGATTTCTTAATATTTCTTCACCCATAATAACTAGTGGTTGTAGATAAATCTGTATTTATATCTTTTATAAATCCATTATGTAATCTTATTTGTGCTTGTATTTGTATTAACTCTATATACAATATTGTTAATTCCTCGAAGCTTACAGTCTTTTGGGTCTGGTCTAGTTCTCTTTCTATAGCAAATATTCTCATCTTATATTTCCTTTCTAATTCTTTATGTTTCTTTCTTTGTTTTAGTAAGGTTTTGGCTTGTTTACATAGCCATTTTGCCTGATTTAACATTTTTAATGGGTTCAAAAGATAAGTTCATTTTTAATACCGATTTGTTTCAAAACTTATATCCCTTATTAAATCTCTTATTATGAGTTCATGTGCATTTATTTCTTTATGTATTTCTGCTATTCTTCTTCTTGTTGCTACAACATCGAAATACATTTCATGTATTTTTCGCAATTCTTCATCATTATAGAATGTGTCACCTTCTTTTTTCTGGTCTAACCATTCATTTTGTGCTATTAATAATTCCTCAGCTTTTCTTTTTGTTTCTATTAAAAGACGTTTGATTTCTCTGCATTTCCATATCATTTTATTATATCTTACTATCCTTTTAAATGAGTGAATTGTTCTCATTCTGAATTCCAATATTCTGTATCAAACTGTTCTAAGTTATTATTATTAGATATATCAGGTTCATATTCATAGTGGTTTAACTGATTATCTGAATCATATTCATAATTTTCATATATGTCGTAGATATTAGTCCTAATTAGGTTTCTAGCTGTGCTTAAATCTGGTTTTGTCCTATTCATGCCCTATGAATAGCTAAAACCTTATATCAGTCTATAATCTTAAAACAGTAATATCGTAACCTAAGAAGATCTACTTCAAGAAATTATAATAACAAGGAATAAACTTTGAAGAATATATAGTTAAACGCATATTAGTTCAGGAACCTTGAATCTTGCTGAAATCCTTGGAAAGAACTGTAGAGACCTCCTAAGCACCTAGGCCATAGTACCCATAACGCGGAGAAGCAAGAAAGGGGAAGGCTGCCAGGGTAAAGTGATTAAAAGCTTCGTTTTACAATTCTGGACTCACTGGACCGTAGGCGCCGTTGCTCCATAGTGGAGCGCCGCGACCCTAATTCACAGAACAAAATCCAAATGTTTCTGCCATACAAGCGCCGCGACTCCATGGTGGAGCGCCGCGATGCTAATTCGATGCAGAAGTCGGGAGGCTACTGCCTCACTGGCGCCGCGGCGCCACCTATCCAGAAAGTTAAAATTTTAATTTTCAGAACGTTAACCCATTATTATTATTAAAAAGTATATGGTATACTGTTTATGTGCTAAATAATTATCATTTAAAGAACTAGAATAGTGTTCGCAAATAATTGTTTGGATAGGCGGCGCTCAATACATGTTTAACCTCTTAATATCATGTTTGGGGGCGATACCTAATATGTGCTTAAACAATTTTGAGTGATGTTTGAAGCATGTTAGAGTTGATCTTGGTTAAAACTATGAATTAAAAATATTCCCCTAAATGTAATATAAGTCTCATTTTTAAATGAACGCATCGTCCGTTATAATTGACTGTAGTGCAAAATCCTTTTCGGCGAGATGAGTATTTATGCCCCAACATTTGCTCTAAGTCTACGAGGACTCAGATTCTTTCATAGATGCATGTTAAATGTAAAAGTGAGTGATAAACCTTCGTGAGTATTTACACTGATATGTTTGCTCTATAAGGCAAAGCTCACTTAGATACATAATTGCAGTCGCATAACGGGGTTGACTTGCTAGGTTATCTTGGCGCCCCAGTGTTGGACAAGTCAAGGGACGCAGATCGTTTGTTTAGAACATTCGGTCAACCAAAAATTGCAAATTATTTGTAACTGGTTTAGAGACCTACCAAGTTGTGTTGTTGAAGTTATCAGCCTTAGAAAATGCGGAGATATCATGAACCTGGATCTTGGCCCAATATGATCATATTTGATATGAGTCTATATTTTTCAATGGGGTCGAAGAGTATGTTAAAAATAGCGGGAACTAATTAAACTAAAGGTCATGTTAATTAGTTAACGAATGTGTTCAATAGAAATTATATTAGAATTTAAATTCAAGTCTATCTTTTTCTTCAGTATACAATGTCAAATCTCTCACTTAAAATGTTGGTTGAAACGAACAAGCTGACTTGAGTATATATTAGATAAAGTATTTCCAACAGTCCCTACCGAAGATTCTGAAAAGTATGCCTTGTTTGACAAGGCATCCTATCAGAAACATCTTGATGACGCTACCTCGGCACAATGTGTTATGTTGTCCTCTATGACTCTAGAGTTATAGAGGCAACTTGAGAACATGGGCCCCAACGAGATGTTTAAACATTTGAAGAGTCTCTATGACTCACAGTCTCAGACAATGGAGTACAAACTGCTGAGAGACCTCTTTAAATGTAAGCTGAATGAAGGGGGTCAGGTGTCACAACATATTTTGAAAATGATTGGGTTAATAGAAAGGCTAGCTTCGATTAGAACGAAGCTTCCCGTGAATGTTTCTGTCAACCTAATCTTGAACTCGCTTCCTAATTCGTTTGAAAACTTTATTATAAACTTCAACATGAATGGAACCAAGGCGAGTCTCCCAGATCTTCATAATATGTTGAAGACCTTCGAATCGTCCACCTCCAAAGGTAAAACTATGTTCATAGTGGGCTCCTTTACCAAGTTCAAGCCTAAGGGTAAGAACGTTCAGAAGAATAAGGGTAAGGCAGTTGTTGCCGCACCCACAGTTATGAAACCTCGAGGAGGTGTTCAGAAGAAGACGAATGTAGCTGCAGATGTATGCCTTAACTGCAAAAGGAAGGGGCATTGAAAGAAAGACTGCACAGCTCCAGGGGGAGGCAAAGCACCAGGTGCTCCTAGCCCTGCTGGACAAGGTATGTATTTCATTGAAATAAATATGTCTCTAAGTAACTCTCACTGCTAGGTATTAGATACCACTTGTGGCTCACACATTTGTAACAATGTGCAGGGGTTGACTGACAACAGAAAGGTAGGACCGTGTGAGGTGGACCTACGCGTTGGAAACGGAGCACTAATGGATGTTGAACGCGTGGGAACTTATAGATTATATTTATCTTCCGGATTTTGTCTAGAACTTAATAATTGTTATTTTATTCCCTCGTTAACGATGAATATTATTTCTATCCTAATGTTAGACATGGAGGGGTTTTTCTTATTTATTTCTATCGGCAGTTATGTACTGTCTTTTAATGGTTTTGTTTGTGGAAATGCAACGCTTGTGGATGGATTGTATGTTTTAAACTGTAGCCGTAAAATTTTCAATGTACAAAATAAATGAGCTAAAATAAGTAATTCAAGAAACCCTACCTACTTATGGAACAACAGACTTGATCACATCAATGATAGCAAGATTAAGGAAGTTAGACTACCTAGAACCATTTGACCTAGAATCCCATGGTGACTGTGAATCTTGCTTGAGGGAAAAGATGACCACCAAGCCACTTTTGTGGAAAGGTGTGTGTGCCAAAGATGTGCTTGAATTGGTCCATACCGATGTATGCGGTCCATTTTCAACTCAAGCTAAGGGAGGCTTCCCTTACTTTATCACTTTACAGACGATTTGACAAGGTTTGGGCATGTGTATCTATGTAATAAATCTGTAATTTTTTAAATAACATGTTGTAATAAATCTGTAATTTTTTAATGTAATAAATCTGTTATATCATCTATGTAATAAATCTGTAATTTTTAAAATAACATATTGTAACTTGTAAATTTATGTAATAAATCTTGAACTTATTGTGTATTTGTGTTATGTACTTATGTCATTTCAAGATTCTTCAGTGACTCCTATGACTTCACAAGATTCATAAATAGAAGTGAATGACCATGATGATGATGAGGAGACCGTAAGGGGAATTGAAATTGGAGAGCATTTGAATTTAATTGACAATGCTCAATTAATATCTGATAGTCAAATTGATGGATCAAATGATGTATGTGAATCAACTGGAGGTGAGGAAGATCCATTGCAGAATGCATATGGAAAGCGTGTACGTGAAAAAAAATCAATCTACACAAAGAAATGTCTATTGTCTCTCTCCCAGATGGCTCTAAAAAGTGGAAATGCAAGTGGTGTGGATCTCTTTTCAAAGTTGATTCAAAATATGGTAGTACCTCAAATGCGAAAAAACATTTGAAAAAATGTTTTAATAGAAAGATGGCAAATGAAAAAGAACCCACACAAACAAAGATAAGTGGTACATTTGGTGATGCTACTAGCCCGAATGTTGCTACTTGGCAATATAACCAGGCTAAGGTTAGAGAGCTTGCTGCCCATATGGCTTTAGGGCATGAATTTCCGTTTATGATAATGGAAGATGTTATCTTCAATCGGTTTTTTAAGGAGATATATCCATGGTACAAAAGGATAACACGACATACTGTTAGGACGGACTGTGAAAGTTACTATAAAGGTGAGAAAGCAAAGATGAAAATAGTAATGTCTAAAGTTAATAGGATTAGTTTGACTACTGATTTGTGGTGGTCCGGCGAACAAAAGATAGGTTACATGACCGTAACTTCTCATTTTATTGACTAAAAATGGCAACTTCATAAGAGAGTGTTGGCTTTCATGAATGTACATCCACCTCATTCTGGAGAGATGCTTTCTAGGGAATTGATTAGGGTTATGGATGATTGGCGCATAAAGGAGAAAGTTGTTTCTATTAGTGTGGATAATGCATCTGCCAATGATAACTGCATTGCACGTCTGAAGGCAGATTTTACTAATAAGAGGCAGGTACCATTAAATGGCCAATTATTTCACGTACGATGTTGTGCACACATCTTAAACTTGTTGGTTCAAGATGGCCTTGATGTTATTAAACCAGTGGTGGATAAAATAAGAGGGGGTGTAAAATATTTATTGAATTCTGAGGCAAGATGCAAACATTTTGAAAAGATAGTTAAGGAGTTAGATCTTATGGGCAGGCTACAAGTTTTGGATACTAAAACAAGATGGAATTCGACATGTTTAATATTGTCCACTGCTTGTTTCTATAAAACAGTTTGACCAAGGTATGCAGAGGAGAATGCATCGTTTATCCACTATTTGTCGAATGATAGTGATTGGGAGATGGTTAATGATATTTGCAAGTTATTAGAAGTGTTCGCGGATATTACGAATATTATTAGTGGCACTTCTTATAATACTGTAAATTTATTTTTGTCCGAGCTTTGGAGGGTAAAGGTGCTATTGGATGAAAATATTCAATTGAACTCCAAGCCTCACTTGCAAACAATGCCAATGGAAATGAAGTTGAAATACGATAAATATTGGTCGCAATGCGATATCTTGCTATCTATTGGGGCTTTTCTTGATCCAAGGTAACCATTTCTATGATCTTCATTTGTTTTCTGTTTTAAGGTAACCACTATATAAAATTGTTACATAAAATAGTTATTCAAGATATATGAAACAATGGCATTTCTTGTTCTCTGTTTGCTATCTATTGTGTGTGGAAAATCATAGAAAAAAAGTGATTGACTTGGCAGCTATATTGGAAACTAAGATGAAACATTATGTTATCTACTGCTTAAAAATTGCAAATATATATGTTTTCAGCACCATCAGCCTCATTGTTGTTGTTCGCTGCTTGTTTCTCACATAAATACAAGTCTTAGCTCATCTGTGTAGCTCCTACTTAGTTGGAGAATTAACATTGTCTCTCTTTACTCTTTAGGTATGAAATGGTGTTTATTTCATGGGTTTATCCTTACATGTATGGGCCTGATGGTGCTATAAGAAATGAGGCGTTGTTATCAAACAACATAATGTCTTTGTTTAAGGAATATGAGAAAATACACAAGAAAGAAAATGGTGTGCAAGTTCATAGTAAAGAAGGGGGAAGTAGTTCGAGTTCATGGTTGGGAAAAAGAAGTTTTGAGATGTACCTTGACAGTGTCGAGGTAGTTGATAAAACAAAGTCTGATCTTGATTATTATCTTGAAGATGATCCACTTAGAGTTCGAGGGGAGGGAAAAAAGTTTAATGTCTTACAATGGTGGATGGTTAACGAACCGAAATATCTCATTCTTAGTAAGTTGGCGAAGGATGTTCTCTCTATTCCTGTTCCAACTGTTGCTTCAGAAGCAATTTTTAGTGCGGGCAAAAGAATTATTGACCCAAAGAGAGCATCAATGAAGGTAGAAACTGTTGAAATGCTAGTGTGTGGAGGTGATTGGGTTAAAGAGTTTTATGGAATCAAGAAAGGTCACGGGCGCATTATGGTATGTATTCCTTCATTTATTCTTTTCCTTTAACTTTATGAATGTATATGTTGTGTTCTTTCTAATGTTTTAAAATTTGGAATGTAGCTTCAAGAAGAAGACGAGCATTTAGAGTACAACTTTGCAAATGTAATATTCTTGCCCGATTGATTCATTTGCATTATCCTTTAATTTTATATTATACGTTGTGAATTGTGAATTGTGATACTAACTTTTCTTAATATTTTGATTGTAGGATGAAATTTAACTCAACTTTTGAATCATGCGTTGTGGACTTGTGGTCTTGAGGACTTGTGGGGAAATAGATTTGGACTTGTAGTTTTTGGATTTCAATATTTTGTACCTTTGGTTGTTTGGCTTGTTTCCTTGTAAAGTTTAATGTTTTAGATTTAACTCAAATGTTTTGGTTGAACTTTTGGCACGTTTCTTGCTTACTGGCAGTGGCACTGGCAGCAACATTTGCCTACTGTGTTTGGTTTTATTTGATGTTAATTTTGATTCAAGGAATTGAAATTGAATACCACTTTACCTGTTAATTTTGCTGTCATTCTGTATTTCTGTGGCTCTGTCGGTTCTCGGTCTGGTGCGAAACCGGACCGATAACAACACATTTCTTGTTCTGTCGGTTCATGGTCCGGACCGGAACCGGACCGGTATCCAGAAGATCCAATAAAAAATTATCGGTCCGACTCGGGTACAGACGATGGAAATCTGGACCGGTCGGTCGGCATAATAGGATCGATAGGCTTATCGGACCTGTCCGGATATATCCGATAAGCTTAACGGACCGGTTCCGGTATGTCGATATCCGGACCGGTCCAGACCGATAACAGCACTATGTGCAACAGATAGTAATGCACTTGAAAGAGTAAGAAATTACGCTATTATTAAATAATATTACTAATAAAGGGGGCGTGGAGACAAAGACTAGCCCCTGCCTCTCCTTCTTAAAGTGTAACATCACTCGACTACTTACTAATTTTCTACTCTGATTCTCGACCTGAGTACTTTACTTATGTAGTCGTTGAATGTAAGTTTCCCTGAAGTCTCAAGATCAATATATGTTATACTTACGTTAAAACTATTTCTTATCAATTAGTAGTAATATTCTGTGTAAGTCAAAGTGATCGATTTATTTTGTCAGTAGACATACAAAACAGATCAATGGACCATGTTTATTGGCCCAAAAGTTTGGCCTGTTCTAGGTGGGGTCATTCGCACAAATGTCCATATTTTGGGATTGTCTTTAATTTTTTTGCACCTCAAATTATTATTATTTAATTTTCTCCCTTTGCTTAAAAAATGGATGAAAATAGCATTGAGGTTCTGGGTTCGAATCCCAATAAATTCAAAAAAAGAAAAAAAATCGCAAGACAAAGTTTTCAGAGCAAATTATGCATATTCGGATAAGTTATACATAAGTTATGCCTTAAGGCATTGCCTTACGAAAAATATTTTTTCTTTAACTGAGCTGAGGTTCGAATCCAGGACTAATGAAAGGCATAACTTTTGCAAAATCTTGTCTTGCGATTTTTTTTATTGACCTGGGGTTTGAATTCAAAACTCTGATTTTATAGACGTACGAATAAGGATACTTTGGCCCACAAATTTTTATTAAATAAAAAGTAGGTGAAAAAATTAAAAATTAGCGATTTAAGAGGCAAAAATTAAAGACCAGTCCATGTGAAGATCAATCGGCGCAAAAACATGATCTCTGCTAGCCTACGACAATCCCCTTCCATTTTTTCTAATAATTTTTACTTGTATTTGTATAATATTGACAAGAGATTAGTTTAAATGGAGAAACATCGCAGCTTATTTAGGAGTGAGACACAATAATAATTATAATTGTTTTATTTTTGTTATATGTTTTTTTTTTGTTACTATTATTCTATATAAAAAAAAATCAATCCAATAACACATTGTTTCCAAATTTAACACAATTCATTGGAAGGAACCTTCATATGAAACTTTAAGACACCTTCCATTAACTTTCATAATCCTAATAATTCTGTTTTCCCTCATTAATTCCCACTTATAGTCCATATCTTAGTTTCTAAGTTGTCAAAATGCAACTAGTTCCAGTGAGATTTTGCCAACTTTTTCCACTTCATGAGGTCAACCCAAATTTAATTTAGGGTTTAGCGATAATCTCAAGTAATTAACTAATTAATTATGCAAAAAAATAATATCAGTTCGTACAGTAAACACACTGTCATTAACTCATAATCCGAAAACTTAGCATGCTCCACATAAGCTTAATTTACTTCCTTGGGAGCTTAATTTACTTCCTTTTTTCCATAAAAAGGTGGATCTCCCATGAGTCCTCACACCCCGATCCGATAGGATTGTGAAGGAGTTAATTATGGTAACTCAATTGGTTTCAAAGGTTAGATCACTATCACGCTGCGCACAAGGGGTCCTCCTTTATTTCAAGAAGTAACCCTCACTCTGCCGCTGACGGGATTCGATCTTGGACATTTTTCCAATTATTCCCCTTGAGAACCAGTTGAGCTGCTCATGGAGACTAATTTACTTCCTTAAGTATACTTCTATAGGATTTTGATGCACTTGCTATATAACAACTGTATAATTATACTCTCACCGTCCAAATTTAACAGTAGTTTTAGCTATAAAAAAATTTCCAGAATAATTGTTATTTTAAAAATTCAAGATTAAAATTGATTATTATTTAGGAGGAAATAAGCAATCTGCTTTTATTAAATATGGTAACTTAGTAAACTATACTTTGTATTTATTTTTGCTTAATAGATGTGAAAAGAGCTAAAATGACAGCTAAAATGGGACAAAGGGAGTAATAATTATGATTAAAAAATTCATAGAATACACTTATTTTAATAATTTGGAAAGAATAAAGAAACAAAAGAAGAAGTTTCCATAATTAATGAAGAAGTTAATTAACCAAACATGAGGTTTGAAAATGATGACTGCATCACATATCATGTGTAGAAGTAGCATGATCATGGAATAATTAAATAAAATTAATTTTTTATTGTTTTTATCTTTGAATATATTAATATATTTTTTAAAGAAAGAGATTAGTTTAAAAAATAAAAAAGTAATAAAAGGATCATAAAATATTCATATGATTATGATGTCCAGAATGGCAAAAGCAAGCAGCCGTATCAAGCACGAGACCTTCACGTGTGACCAGATCTTCTTGTTCTGTACAACCAACCCCCACCCTATGCAACTTTTTTGTTTTTTTTTGTTTTTGATATTGCGTTAAATTAGTCCGGAAGGTAGTAGTATCAGTCTCTCAACATTACTCTTGTTCTGTACGACCAACCCCCACCCTATGTAACTTTTTTCCTTTTTTTTTTTGATATCCAGGTTTCCGACTGCGTTAGACTAGTCCTGGGTATCGATCCCTCAACACTACTACCAATAAATCGTGGAATGTGAAAATTACGAGCAGTGATGAAGCTAAAATAAATATAAGAGAATTTCAAAAATTAAAATTCTACAAAAATATGCCTATGATCATAGTCACTTATATGTTATATCAAGTCGATTCAACAACATACGTATAAGAAAAATATTTCCCCCCTAATTGTTCAGAAAAGGGGATTCAATTGAACACCTGAGCAATACATACCTCCCTAATATTAGTGATCTCTTGTAATTGCTTTATTTTTAGACTTTAGTGAACATACTCATCAAATACATATAGGCCGGTAAGAAGTGGTAAATAATCGATAAATTAGTTAAGTTACCCACAAATTGATATAAACGCTAACGTTACAAAAAAAAAACTAATAATAACAGCTCAACAAAGATTATTTAATAAAGATAGATGTAAGATCTGCGTGCATTTTACCCTCCTCAGACCCCACTATGTGAGATTACACTGAGTATATTATTGTTTGTAGTAGTTCTATTTAATAAAAAATAAAATATTTATGATTTGCTTGTAATGATGAAGATATTTGTAGTCGTGGTGGGTGGGGTGAGGGGGAGGAGGGTTGGTAGGTGGTGCAGTGGATCTGGGGGAGGGTAGGTGGGTGGTGGTGAGGAGGGTGGCTGGGGGTAAGGTAGGTGGGTGGTAAATGGGGTGGGGTTTGGTGGTGGTGGGTGGTGTTGGTGGTGAGTGGGGTAGGGGTGTTGGGTGGTGGAGGGGGATTGGGGTGGTGGTGGATGGGCAGTGGTCGGTGTGGGAAAGTGGGGGTGTGTAGTGGAGTGGTTGGGGAAGGTGGGGGTGGTGGTGTAGGGTTGGGGTTGGGTGGTAGGGGTGGATAATGGAGGGTTGGGGTGGGTGGTGGGAGGGGGGTTGGATGGAGCCGATGATAAAAATTATTCAAAAAAAATATATCTTAATGATATTAAGACTTTATTCAAAATCATAATGATTAAGACATATTCAGATCAAATAAATACTTAAATTTTAATATAAATAAATGCACTTAATGATCCAAGTTCTGAACAGAACTCCTAATGATGCAAACAAATGAGGTCTTACAGAGTTTAGTAAATTTATATCAACACTATCCTCCTCCACTACTTCCCCTTCCATCACCCACCCCATCCCACATTTTCTCTATGTTATCTGAAAGGGGGAAAAAAGAATCATCAAATAATTTATAAATGAAAGGAAGTATACAGTTCCAGAAGCATGGGGTGTCCTACATTTAATTGAATTTACATAATATATGCATGTCACTTCCTGCTTCCATGCATGTATTTGTACAGACGTATGCTCAAATGACAAGAATTCCGTTTGTAATAATAATAATAATAATAATAATAATAAATTAATTTTTATAAAGGGAATCCAAAATGTGATGCAGAAACATCAGAAGATCAAGTTTAATTTGTTTCTTCAGGGTTTGAAAATGATCCCTATAGAAGTGGATTCAGGATTTTAAAATAATGGATGCTTAATAATATTTATGAACATAGGCATATATAACATATAGGGTTTAACTGAATGCAATCTTGTTCAGATATATAGATAAAAATATTAGCACAAAATTTTAAGTTGTCCTTCGTTCCCCTAACAAAAGAAAAGAGTTGTATGAAACAACAAAGACCCTAAAGCACAAGAATCGAAATTGACATGAGCTTCTGATAGTGTCGAAAAGACAGTGAAAAAATGACGTTAATTAATTTTAATACAATACTTGGTAATTGAAGATACTGTCAAGAGCCAAAACCGAGAGACCTTGGGCAGCCATATCGGTCCTGGATTATTCTTATTAATTAAAGGTGTATATATATAAATTATAATAGTTATTTTTTTTTTACTTTACATCTAAAATTTTATTCTATTTGGAGACTAATCATACAATTATGGTAAGACTACAAGACTAATTAATATACAATTGTAATATACAAAAAACCATAACTATTCTACACGACTTGGGATTGGACGATATGGGCTGCTCAAGGTCTCTCGGTTTTGACTCTGGACATATACTCAATAGACATACAATATACATATATATCATGTGTATATTGTATGTATATTTAACACACACCCACAGTCATAGCGGACGGTCTACGTAAGCTGAGACTGTCTCTAAAATCTTCAAAAAGGACCGAGTGAAGACCCTTTGTAAAGATGTCTGCAATTTGATATCTGGAAGGGACATGGCAGACACTTACTTGTCCTCGAGCTACCTTTTCTCGAACAAAGTGAATGTTCATCTCTATATGTTTAGTGCGCTGGTGTTGAACTGGATTACCAGAAAGGTAGATGACACTAATATTATCACAATACACCAAGGTAGCTTTCAGAATAGGACAATGGAGCTCTAAAAGAAGATTACGTAACCAACATGATTCAAAAACCACATTGGCTACCCCTCGATACTCGGACTCTGCACTTGAACGTGAAAGCGTGGATTGAAGTTTGACAGACCATGAGACCAAGTTATTTTCAAGAAACATAAAATAACCAGACGTAGACCGCCTGGTGTCCGGACAATCACCTCAATCAACATCTGTGTAGGAGACAAGCGTAGACGTTGACGACAAATACAAATGCAAGTCATAATCAAGTGTTCCCTGAATGTACCTAAGAATGCGTTTGAGCGCATTAATATGTTCAATCCTGGGTCATGCATAAACAAACACACCTGTTGTACGGCATATGTAATATCAGGTCACGTGAACGTAAGATACTGAAGGGCCCCTGCAAGACTACGATAACGGGCCGGATCCTCATAGGGGGAGCCATCTGCAACACCCAACTTGGGTTTAGAATCAACTGGAGTAGAAGTAGACTTACGGGATGACATCTCATCCATCTCAATGATCTCAGCTGCATACGTCCTCTGTGATAAGAACAATCCACCTGTATGACGAGTGACGACAATTCCCAAAAAATAATTCAATGGCCCCAAGTCTTTCATGGCAAACTCAGAACTGAGCATTGTCATAATAGACTGGCGTAATGCATCGGAAGAGGAAGTCAAGATAATATCATCCACATATAATAGTATATAAGCCATGGAATAACTCCGACGATATATGAATAATGAATTATCAGACCTGCTGTGAGAGAAACCCATAATCGAAACATAGTCAGCAAACCTCTTACACCAAGCTCGTGGAGACTGCTTAAGCCCATACAAGGACTTATTCAACAAACAAACATGATGAGGATATCGAGTATCCCTAAATCCCAAGGGTTGATGCATATATACTGTCTCCTTGAGATCACCATGTAGGAAAACATTATTCACGTCTAGCTGATGAATGGGTCATGCTTTCGAAAGCATCAAGTTGAGCACAGTGCGAATGGTAGCCGGCTTGACCACCAGGCTAAATGTATCACCACAATCAATATCTTACCATCACCTACAAGACGAGTCTTATGTCTTGCAATTGAACCGTCAGAATTGACTTTATGAGCAAAAATCAATATAGGCCGAATAATATTAACACCAGATGGATGAGGGTACCAACTCCCACGTCTTATTATCAATAAGAGCATTATATTCATCAGTCATAGCAATTTTCCAATTCGGGTCATTTAAAGCAGATACGGGATTACGGGGTAGTGGTGATTTAAGAGCATTTGAATTTAAATTAAAATGTCTTTTTGGTTTAAAAATACCCTGTTGACTTTGGGTGACTGAACCATGACTCGGGACAGAATTGGATGAATTTTGGAAAATATCGGGACATGGGACAGACGAGCCAGCAGGCATGATCGGTGTATTTTATATACACATTTTGAGTCATTTTTAGTTAGTATTTTACTCATTTCATTTATGTTTAGTATAGTATTAGGGTCGTTTTCCTTTCTTTGTGTCACAGCGGTCAGAAATGGAGAAATGGTGAAAAGGAGATGAAATGAGCATAAATGAGATGGAATTGCACACTAAAAGGGCCAATAAATGAAGCCTAAGAAGTTCCGGGAAATATAGAAAAAATCAGACGAAGACCGGACGAACAAAGGACGAAGAAACGAAAAATCCGAAAGAATGTCGTCACCGACGCCTGACAGCAACGCCACGGCGCCGACCACTGAAGATGTTTTTAAACGCCACTGATTTTCAGTAGTGGCGCCATTGCGAACCCGCGGCGTCGACGGGATTTCGAGTTTTGGGCGGGTGACACGTTTTCAGAGTCCAAAAGGGATAACGTTTCCTACCTACATATTCCTTAACCCTTTACCTAAAGGATTCCATAACTTTTCCTTAACCCTTTACCTAAAAGAATTTCACAACTTTTCCTACCTACATAATCCCTAACCCTTTACCTAAAGGATTCTTGGGCTATAAATAGTCTCTACATCATTAGAAGAATTCATATCATCCTACATTCCATCCCACACTTGACACATTTCATTCCATCTTGTAAATATTCCACAACACAATCCTTGGATGCTAGAAAGCTTGGAGACTTGTTCTTGAGTATTTTTCTTTTCTTTCTTTTGCTTTGTTTATTTCAGTTCATGTATGGAGATTATATTAGTTCTTAGCGTGACTATGTCTAGGAGCTAATTACTTTGTTAGAGATTTTCTTGTGATTCTCTTGAAACTCTTATTCATGAATTAATAAATTAGTTGATTTCTTCTTCACTTGTTTAAGATTTATTCAATAGTTGTTTTGATTGCTTGATAATTAATTGATCACTAGTTATCATCACGTATATGAGTTCTAATCGAAACCTGAAAGGGGAGATTGTGAATATGCTATAGTTGAATAAACATAGGTTTAAATCGTGGACGAAAGTACCCCGATACTTGTGTAGCTTAATAGGTTATTGCTTTTAATCCTCCTTTGTAGTCAATCTTGTCACCGAAAGGTAGAAGGGTTCTCCATTGGGGTTGAGTGTTTATATTACCTTAACAGGAGTATAAAACGGTCTAGTTAACCTGCTATCTTAACGTATAAGAAGAAGTCAGTATAATTGTATTAAGGATTGAATAGAGTGGATAGTTGATGATCTTGGAAGCCCTAATTCTCCATCATAACTGATTTAATTCAAAGTATTTTTATAATTAGTTTATTTCCTGCATTATTAGTCTAAAATTCCCAATCAATTAACGTTAACCAAATAAATACCATAGGATAAATAATCGGTACTTGAAAATCAGTCCCTGAGGACGATATTCGGTCTTACCTAGACTATATTACTTGTCACGATACGTGCACTTGCGTTAAGTGTGTGCATAAATCGTGCATCAAGGCATTGGGCTCTGTCCCGAGCGATGGCAAATCGCCGAGGCTGGTGTTTGGCACTAAGTCGAGTAGCCGGCCAATGAGATCGACCAGATCGAGACATGGAGCGATGTTGTGGACCCGGTGAGCGATGGGCCCGCTGGTGGATTTTGAGTGCGGGATATGTCCGAAAAATAGTTAATAATATACGGTGATACGTCATCATCCAAAACATTATATGAACTAGGCACGTGAGTACTAACCTTTGAAAATGGAAATTGGGATTCATCAAACAACACATGGCGACTAATGATGATTCGATTAGATGATAAATCAAAATATTTATAACCACGATGATTAGACGGATAATCCAAAAACACAAAAGGGGTAGAACGGGCCTGAAGTTTGTTGATTGTGGTGGACGGAAAAAGTGGATAACACACGCACCCAAAGATCCTAAGATGATAATACGAAGGAGTCTTATTATATAATATTTGAAGAGGGGACGAATATGTCAACCCTTTGAAAGTAAGAATGTTAAGAATATTTGTAGCCATTTGTATAGCATGATGCCAAAAAATCGGGAGTACGGAAGCATGGTTCAATAAAGTGCGGATAATGTTATTAATGGTACGAATTTTACGTTCAACTTTCCCATTTTGTGAAGACGTATGAGGACAAGAAAAATGAAAATTGATCCCATTTTTAGCACAAAACTCCTGAAACTCTCTCTTGTCATATTCTTTCCCATTATCACATTGAATATTTTTTATTTTCCGTTCGAATTGAGTTCTAATGAATGCTCTAAATTTTAAGAAGATGGAAAAAACTTGAGATTTCTTCTCTATTGGAAAAGTCCATAAAAATTTAGAATAATCATCCAAAAATAAAACATAATACCGATGACCCATAGAACTAAGAACAGGAGATGTCCATAAATCGCTATGAATAATATCAAATGACATTAAAGTGTGAGAATTAGAGTCTACAAATGACAACTTAACAATTTTTCTTAAAGAACAAGATTGACAATTCGGAGTACTACGCGTACCCTTACAAGAGATAATATTATTTTTTATCTAAAATAGACAAAATAGACGAATCTGAATGACCTATACGAGCATGCCACAAGGAAGGGGCAAGGGCGGCAAATGTAGATGACAAGGTTTGACTCGAAAGACCGAAACTTGGCGTGATAGGATAAATATCCCTCGTAATATCATACCTCATGAGAGGAATCCCCGTTTTAAAATCTTTCACAGAAAATTCAAACGGATCAAAATTAATAGAAACAGATTTATCAGTGGTGAATTTACAGACAAACACCAAATTTCGATCAATTTAGGGGCATGAAGGGTATTTTTCAAGATAAGAGGTGGATGAGGATGAGACAAAGTTTATGACCGTAACCATGAATTGGAATTGAATTTTCATTACCAATAATTATACCACGATTGCTGCTCAAATTGAAATAAGACGAGAGAGTACATGGGTCGAACGTCATGTGTGTAGTTGTGCACCGAGGGATTTATTCCAAGTGTGTGAATAGCTGTCTCAATATTGGTCGGGGTGGGGCCTGCTGTATAATGGGCCTGATGAGGCCGGCGTGCTTACCTGCTGGGCCACTGCCCACTGTTTGGACTGTGAATGTTGGGCCAATGCATGTTGGGCATGGAAGACTGCTGCTGGCCCAGAACCTGCGGGATATTTGGCCACTACATCACTAAACCTTGACTGCTGGGCCAAGGCATGTTGGGCCTGGAAGACTACTGCTGGCCCAGTGACGGGATTAGAACATTGTTGGACCAGTGGTTGTTGGGCCACTGCCCACTGGTCCAGGCCCAAGGCTGAGACCAGTTGGGTGGTGGCCCACTGCTGTTGGTGTGGGATCCACTGCCGCCGCTCTTACCTCCGGAATCACCGCGTTTGCCGCCACTATTTTCCCTTTGTTTTTACGATTATTTTTGCCGCCACCGTGAGCATGGTATTGGCCCGAATTATCAAAGAAACTTGGAGAATTTGTGGAGGACATCATCATGACGATTGTGCTAGTACATGTAGCCGCCTTTTTAGCCAAAACGGCTTCTTCCAACGTAAGCATTGAGCGGGCTTGATAAAATTTTAGTAAAGGGTTACTTTGACGAAGTAGAGTCCCCACACCACTATAGGCCTCGGAGATGTCGACAATCATCTGTAAAACAAGACGATCGTCACTAACGGGCGCACCAATGTTGCGGAGTTGGTCCGTCAATTCTTTCAACCTTTTGCAATAAGTTGAAACGTTCGGAAAATTTTCCATGTTGACGTGGGAAAATTCCTGTTCAAGTGTAACAACTCTAGAGTTCTGATTATCCTGAAATATGTCACACATTATATCCCAAGCAGCCTTTGTTGTAGCGTTTGGCTCAATAATCGTTTGCAACAGTTCTGTAGAGATAGTGGAGTAAATTCACTGAAGTACGATGGCATCAAGCGTCTTCCACACCTTTGGATCATCCTCGTGTTGTGGCACCTCAGTATCCTCAGGATCCTCGAGGATTACGTGATGTATGATTTGATGCGAGCGTGCGTGAATCTTGAACAGTTCAGCCCACGTCGCATATAGGACGTTTTCTATTTCAAGAATAAGAGGGATGTGATTCTTGATGTTAGAAACTGTAAGGGCAAGATGAAACATGTTCTTTGATGCATACATATTGATAGACCAATATGTGATTGAGGGATTGGGAAGAAAATTTGGGAAGAGAGGAGGAAGAACTCGACACGGAAACCGAGGAAGGGCTCAGAAATCGAGAAAACCCGAGACCAGCGGAAGCTTTTGGAGAAGGTGGTATGTGAAACCTAGACTTTTGATACCATGAAAGAAATAATTCCTTGATTATCCTTATTGATTAAAGGTGTATATATACAAGTTACAATAGGAAAAAAAAATCTTACTTTACATCTAAATCTCTATTCTATTTGGAGATTAATCATACAATTATGGTAAGACTACGAGACTAATTAATATACAATTAAAATATACAAAATGTACCATAACTATTCTACACATCTTGGGCTTGGACGATATGGGCCGATATGGGCTTCCCAAGGTCTCTCGGTTTTGGCTCTTGACATATACTCAATATACATAAAATATACATGTATATCATGGATATATTGTATGTATATTTAACAATATTTAAGATTTTAAGTTGTCCTTCATTCCCCTAACAAAAGAAAATAGTTGTATGAAACAACAAAGACCCTAAAGCACAAGAATCGAAATTGACATGAGCTTCTGATAGTGTCGAAAAGACAGTGAAAAAATGACGTTAATTAATTTTAATACAATACTTGGTAATTGAAGATACTGTCCTAAGTGAAATTGGGTGGAACACGAGATAAAGAATACCATGGGTTATATTGTTTATATTACTTGTAAATCATAATTTAATCTATCACTTAATTGGGTTTAGAGCTTTTCCCCCGTTATACTTTTTCTTCTTCTTTTTGTCTGGAATCTATTTAACACAAAAATTAGGCAATTGTATACTAATAAGTCTCTTCGAAAGGAGAGTTTTAATTTCTTGGAGTTTTAATATTTATTAAATTAATGGGAATATTGGAGATTTCACGTGTGAGGAGTTTGACTATTATTTTGATCCATTTGTTTCGGCAAGTTGCGTAAAATTCTTGCAACAACAAAAAGCCAACAGCATCAAAGAGAAAATGTACTAAATGATCACTACTCTTCGTTATGGAAATTCTCGCACAAAGGTCACAAGAGAAAATGTACAAAATTCTCGCACAAAGAGAAAATGTACAAAATGTCTGAACCATCTCAGTCTCGTCTCCCGCATCTTATCCTCTACGGAGGTCACCCCTACCTTGTCCCGAATTTCTTCATTTCTAACCACATCTCTTCTAGTCAGCCCACATCCATCTCAACATCCTCATTTCTACGACTTTCATCTTCTGAACATGAAAGTTCTTGACTGGCCAACACGCCGCCTCATACAACTTCGTCGGTCTTACTCCTATTTTGTAGAACTTACCTTAAATTCTTAGTGGCACCTTCTTATCACACAAGACAGCAGATGCGAGCCTTCATCACAACCACCATGCTCCAATACGATGTGTGACGTCCTTGTCAATTTCCCAATTACCTTGTATTATAGCCCCAGATACTTGAAACTCTCTCTCTCTTCGGGACGGTTTGTGGGTCGAGCCTCACTTCTACCTCAATGTCATTCGTCACCGCACTAAACTTGCACTCTATGTACTCTGTTTTGATTCTACTCAACCTATAATCTTTCAACTCCAAGGATTGTCTCCAAATCTCCAATCTGTCATTCACCCCGCACCGCGTCTCGTCGATCAATATAATATCATCCACAAATAACATGCATCATAGCACCTCTCCTTGAATGTGATTACTCAAGATATCCAATGCCAAGACAAATAAAAACGGGCAAAAAGCTGATGCAACCCATCATGACTGGAATTATACCCTTCATTTGTTTTTAGCACAAAAAATATCTTACCATTAGCCAGCTAGATCGGATATACCTCTAAAGTAGTGAAAATAGGACAATTATGCCTCTGATTGTTTTTAAGCACAAAAATATCCTTATAGTAGAGCAGTTATTTAAAGAAATAATCCCTTGATTATTTTTATTAATGAAAGAGTATATATACAATTTAAAATTTTTATAATAGGAAATCATATTTCTATTCTAATCCCAGAACTCTATTCTACTTGTACAAGAATCCTACAATTATGATAAGTATACAATGTTAATTATATACAATTAATACCAAATATTTTGTTACCAAAAATGAATATACACCGCGTTTGTTACAAAATATTTTGGAACGGGGCCCACCGCCACTGTTCTGGCCACTGCCGGAACCACCGCGTTTGCCCCTTGATTTTTGTCATTATTTTTTCGAGTATTCTTGCCACCACTGTGAGCATGGTTTTGTCTTGAATTATCAATAAAACCCGGAGAATTAGTGAAGGTCGTCATCATGACCACGGGACTAGCGTCGGTGGCCACTTTCTTAGCCAAGTAGGTTTCTTCGAGCGTGAGCATGAAACGAGCCTAATAGAACTACGGAAGAGGACTGCTCTGACGAAGAAGTGTACCAACGCTACTATAGGCCTCAGATAGGCTTGCAACCATTTGAAGGACCAAACGATCATTAGTAACGGGCGCGCCAACGTTGCAGAGTTAGTCCGCCAATTCTTTCAACCTTTTGCAGTAAGCTGAAACGTTCGGGAAATTCTCCATGTTGGCGTGGGAAAATTCCAACTCAAGAGTAACATCACGAGAATTTTGATTATCTTGGAATATATCACGTATTATATCCCAAGTAGCCTTTGTCGTAGCGTTAGGCTCAATAATCGTTTGCAATAGGTCGATAGAGATAGTGGAGTAAATCCACTGAAGAACGGTAGCATCAAGGATCGTCCATAATTTAGGATCATCCTTGGATTTAGGCACATCTGTATCATTAAGAGCCGCATGGATAATGTGATGGAGTACTTGATGAGATCGTGCGTGAACTTTGAAAAGTTCGGCTCATGTCGCGTATTTAACGCTTTTTTATTTCAAGAACAATACGGATGTGATACTTGATGTTAGAACAATAAGTGTAGGGTGAAACATGTTCTTTGACGTAGACATAACGAAAGAACAAAAGGAATTTTGGAAGAAAAAAATGGGAAGAGAGGAGGTAAAAATCGGCACCGAAACCGAGAGAAGGGGGCTCGGAAACCGATGCACAATTTGGACGTAAATTTTGGAGAAAAATATTAACCTAGACTTCTCATCCATGAAAGAAATAATCTCTTAATTATTTTCATTAATGAAATAGTATATCTACAATTTACAATTTCGATAATAGGAAAATCATATTCCTATTAAATTATTTTCAATTTTTAAATATTCTATTGGACAAAACTATTAATTACACATAAGCAAGAAAACGACCTTATGATAAAAAATTATGAATGAGGCAACACAAATACATTTTGCAGGGCAGCTCGTAAACGAAGGAACTGTGCTACCTTATTCATGTAATGACCGACCCACTGTGTTTGTAGGGCAGCTCGTAAACGAAGGAACTGTACTACCTTATTCATGTAATGACCGACCCACTGTGTTTGTAGGTATTGCCTACACTATTTATATATAGATTGTGACATTTTGTATACCAATTATAACCAATGTCTTGACTTAAATAGTGCAATAATTTTTTAGGATAAAATTCAAACTATTGTGTGACTATATGTTATTCGAAATTTACTAGCTCAATTAATTCAAATTTGTGCTAAGTAATGGTGTATTCAATTAGGATTTTAAAACACTATTTTATGATAAATAAGTCCAGTGGATTTTAAAAGATTATTTAGGAATGTAATGACTTAAAAGATTTTTAAAAAAAATACAATCAAGACTTTTTACGTTTGGATTTTAAAAGATTTATCATTAGATTTATAAAGATTTGAAAGGACCACGTGAATTTTTTTACTTTTCTATTCGATTCCAACTTCACATGGAGTTGTGCTAGATCCGTCCCATTGGATCTTTTTCCACCGTCGCCACTGATGCCAGCGGTGATGTTAAAGAATGAGAAACTACGGAAAGGTTTCTAGCCTGTGTGAATAATGATGAATGATCAAATTCAGTTTCTAGCCTGGTGAATAATGATGAATGTTCTAAATTCATACATTTCGTTAAGAAAAAAGTGTTTCCAACGACGTCGCATAGCTTTGACACACAACTTCCCTGCAAAACCATCTTGAGGAACAGGAAGCTGTAAAGAATTAAAACATGGCGGAAACTATCTTGAATGTTCTAAAATAATGATGAATGTTCTATAGGGTTTGGAGAAAAAAAATCCATGGGTTTGGATGAATTTTTTATAGGGTTTGATATTTATACATCTCACTAAAAAGTTACACAAAATTCTGATTGTTTAAAATCCTGATTGTTTAGCAAGTTTTTGAATAGCAAAAGACTTTTTGTTATTTGTTTAAAATCCTGATCGAATACTACTAGATTTGAACATTCTCTTTAAAAAATTCTAATAATCTTGATTAAATACCACAAGACTTATTTAAATTATTTAAAAGTCTTAATTGAATACCACAATATTTAGTTATCCTAAAATAATCTTTTAAAATTCTAATTAAATACACCCCCGTAGATTCACAAGGAGGGTAAAGCACTCTCGAGGAGGAAATTTTTCATTTTCAGAATTTGAACTCAAGACCTATATTTAAAATCGAGAAAATTCAAACCAAACCCCCACAGAGAAGAGAAAGGTGGATATATATATATATATTTTTCTTGGTTTCTTATTCGGCGTCCGGTGCCAACATCCGACTAATTCATATTCATGACACATAAATCCATTAAAAGAGAAAGCGATGTTACCTGAAATTTTTTCTATACTCAAAACTCAACTCAATACTTCTAATTAAGGGTGAAGGAATCGATCTTATTTATCCCACCAAACAATCTCAGGGGGTAATACATGCATATGTTAATACTTACTGTGGGAGTTGTGATGTGGGGTATGGGGTACCAAGTGGAAAGTATGCCCCACAATGGACTGTCTTGTGAGCTATAGGAGGCATTGCACATCCTTTGATGCCCCCATAGTGTCCTATTTTCTCGACCATTACAAGTTTGGACCACTCTCCAAATTCACCTATAAGAACCCCTTATTTCCACTCAAACCTCAACACATTCAATTCAATCTCTCTACAATAACACCATTACCAACAACAACAAAAGAAAAAAAAAACATCATCAACCACTCAAAGCTCTAAATCAAGAAAAGCCAAGTATCTTCCATTTTTCTTCCTTCATTTCTTGATTTTGTCATCATCATAATTGAATTAAAGATGAAGATGAGTAGCACAAATATGGGAAGTTCAAAGAGGAGAATTTCAAGCAGAGGAATTGGAGGAGTACTTAGAGAACAAAGGGCTAAGCTTTACATTATTAGAAGATGTGTGGTCATGCTCCTTTGTTGGCATGATTGAAATCTTTAGGATAAAAATGCAAAAACAAATTGCAATTTAGGGGCTTTCTCTTATATTCTTTTCTATTGTTCTTTTCCCTCTTATTGGGAGTGTACATAGCAATGGAGGAAATTATTAGTTCAAAAGGGGGGTTAAGAATTTTGTACTAATTTACCTTGTTAAGGCTCTTCTTGTATACATCTCGGATAGTTTCAATCAAACAAGATGATTTTGATTCAATTTTTTGTGTCTAATTTCTCTTTCTTTCCCTTTACTCCTCTTACTGGTTATTCGGTATAAAATTTGAAATTAAATTTGGTCAGTATTGATTGTAGGGTATTAGCTAAAACCATGATAAATTTATATAGAAATCATGTGATCATCTATCCCGTATAGAAGGTGAGATTATCTATGCTTATTATAATCTCAGGATTATAGTTCCGGGATAAACTTATTTTGATTTTTTTTTTTGTTGACGAAAGAACCCGCGGTCGCTGCTCTTTCGAGTCTTGAGTAAGCGGATTGTGATAAGCACGGCCGTCGGTCGATTAACGCACTTAGTCAGTGTGATGAGGCTCCGAAGCGGCGGGCCAGGCGTTACCCTGAGGTTTCGAACTTGTGACCAAGCTCTCTCACACCACCCAATGAGAATACCCTCTGCCTTCAATACCAACTGGTTTAGGCCTTCGGATTTATTTTGATTTTTTTAGTTAAATTCCACTTAATATTTTTCTACTGGGGGGAAATTCAAGTGCAATTTACATGTTGGTCAAGTACTTTGGTCAATTGATCCAAAATTAGATTATTAAGTGCAATTAAATCAGACTAAGCTACTTAACTTCATGACTCTTCAACTTTCATCAGAATTAATGATCTCCTATTTCTGACTGTTAAATCTTGTGATCTATGATTCGGTAAGTCTTGTACATGATTCTCTTTCTGTACAAAAATTTGTTCAGACCAAAATTCTCTTTATGTTAAATATTTGTAGTTTAAATTTTAAAAATAAATTAAATATTATGGATGAATGGTAGCAATGGTATATTTTTAAAAACTTAACCCATCTTGAGAGTTTTTTTTTTTTAAAAAAAATATTGGTGTTCTGCAATTAGTTGAAGGGGGAATTATCAAATTATAGAGAAAAATGTTTAATTCTTTTTCTTGTTCTGTTTACAGCAACAACAACAACCTATCCAGTAAAATCTACTGATGTAAGTGCGAAGAGTCTGATAACTGACACGATCTCACTCCACCTAGGTAAAGCGATTGTTCCGGGATCATCAAGACAAAGCATAATCAGGCAAAGCAATCAAAGCAAAATAAAGTATGAGAAACGGTCAAACTCAGACGAGAAATTAAAGCAATGTGAACATGCAGATAATAAAAATCAAATACGGAATGATAGCGAATTCCAACAACAGAAAGCCGTAGTTAACAGGAACATCAATATTTTTCTTCAATTCCCTCTTTTTCTTTTTTTATTACATTATTTTAGGTTTTGGTGATGGAGGGAGACGGTGTTTGATTGTGAAGTTTGTTGCATAGTATTACTTTAGTGCTTCTTACTCAAAAGACTAAAGTTCACAATTAGGGGGAAAAGTATGATATAAAGAGCAAAACTTTTTATGATAACAAGGTTAAATTTAACACCTAAGATTATCAAGTAGGGCCATAAATTAATCATTTGAAGCAATTGATGGTTAGGATCAACTGTATATAAAGTTAGTCAAACTAATCCCAAACTTTTTGGTACTGTTGGAAAAGCACGCTTGATAAGCACACATTTCATTTATGTTATATATATAACATTATTGCGCGTGCACTCACTGTTTATATATTGAATCTGGTTATGCCACTATATACATCTGTTAAAAGTACAGCAGTTGAAGTTTAACTGTTTAAGATTGTATCCATTCTAATTCAACTTAAATGACATCGCGACAGTTGAATTCTAATCTCACCTTATAGGACCTTTAACTTTCCCTTTAATTTTGTTGTGCCATTTGTCTAACATAAATTTGTCTGAGATAACCTTTTATATATCACATTTTGCAAGAGATAACTTTTCAAAAAAAAATTCCAATGTCGGACCTTAAATTATTATTTTTTGCGAAAGACAACCTTTATAACGGAAAATCAAATTTTCTGTTAAAAAATTAACACCCCTTATTTTAAATTCCAAAAATACCCCTTCTTCTATTCCTTTAATATCGACTTGTCCGCATTCTTCAAAAACTTACTTTCACAAAAACTTCTGCGACTTCATCTCTTCAAGAACACATCCCCCCCCCCCCCCCTCCCATTTTGTTTTTCCTCATCGTCTTCAATAACCCAAATCCAAAAAAAATCATTTCGTTTTTTATCATCGATTTATGCTTCTTCATCTTTCCCTCTTCCCCATTTCGTTTGAACTCATTTAACTTGTAATTCGCTGCAATTCGTTCAACTATATATTCAAAAAAAAAATCATTGTTTTCGTTTTGCCATTGTTGAATTAGGTCATTGCTTTCTCTGAAAATAACTTGCAATTCGTTGCATAAAAATTAGGGTTTTTAATCTAATTTTCTAAATCGATTACTTTCAGGTTTCTAAATCTTAACTTTATGTGTTAATCGATAGTTATATGGTTCTAAGTCAATCGTCGACATAGAAATTTCTAATCGACAACTCAATCGTCGACATATAATTTTTTTTTTACCCGAGTGTAAGGTTCTAAGTATCGATTTTTTCCAATTTCTTAAAAAACAAATCACCCCATTACAAACCCAGAATTTCGACGATTGTGATGACTTTGTTTGTTTTGTTGTTAGTTGTTAGTTGTTGTTTGTTCTATTTGTTCGAATTTATATTTCGACGATGTCGACGACGATTGAGTTAGAGCATACTTCTAATCTGTTTTGAAAAATAGTGTACTGTTATAATCGACAATTTTTTCTATGCTTGTATGCTACTGAGTTTGTTTTAGAAAAGTATTCTATTATAATCGACAATGTTTGTTTTAGATTATAAGTTAATACAACTGAGTTTATGTTCAACAACTAAGAAATGTCTCAAGTGAGTTGTTCTTCACAAAGGATGTGTCATTGTGGTATGACTGCGAATCAATTTATTTCGACGACTACTTCAAATCATGAAAGGAAATTATTCAAATGCCTCAAGCCTAAGGTAAGTAATATTAATGTAATACTTTGACGATAGTCTTTGTTTGTTTTTTGTTTTTTATTCTTTCTTCATTTTTTGCTTATAGAGACGTTCTTGTGGATATTGACAATGAGAGGATGAGGAATATATTAAAAGTTTCACCGGCGAATTAGTGTCGTCATTGGATGTGTTTAAGAATGTAATAACAGATTTGAAGAGTGAAAGAGATACGTTGAAAGCCAAAATCGGTGTGTTGAAGGGTATAAATGAAGTTGAAATGAACAAAGTTTTGAAGATGTACGTGTTTATGATGATTTCATGGACGTTATTTGTTGGATTTATTGTGGCATCGATTATGAAATGATTATGTATTTGTAGTTGAATAAGAAATTTTAATGTTATGTTTAGGAACTAGTAGTTGTAGTGTTGCAAATGATGTAATTGTTGTACTCAGTTAATGTAATATAATTGTTGTACTCAGTTATGTAACTTTTAATGTGTTGTAAAGGATGCCCATATTTTATTTTGCCGTAATGTGTTGGAAGTTTTCAGCCTTTTTTTATGCATCAGTAGCATTTCCTAAACATTTCAGCTATAGCAGCATTTCTTTATGCAGCAGTAGCATTTACTTTGCCCTGCTGCATTTTTGGCTGAAATTTCAGCAGTAGCATTCCAAAACAAAGAAGGCTGATACTTTTGCCTTTTATCTTCTTCACTGTTATGACTGGCGGAGGCTTTCGATTATGAGAAAAACATATGACATTTTCATGTTAATTCATGTACTAAGTGACTAGTTATATTGACATGACAAAATATATAGTTCCAACATGATACTTAAAAATGCCCTAAATGTTACTAGTACATTAGCAATGGTCTTGGAAATAGCAGGCAATGTTTCACAAATCAGAAATACATGTAGTATTGTCTAAAAAGGAAGTGAGTTCATACAAAAGTATCTGAAATAAGTGGGTTGCAAATATTTCCATACAAAAATTGATTGCATACTACTACACATAGTGTCATCGTACTACAAAAACTAATGACCTAATACACTAAAAAATTAGTCTTGACTTGAATTCTCAGTTTGTGTCATTGGTGGTGGTGGGAATGCTGATGTTGGATCTTGTGAAGCTTGAATAGAATTACTTAAAGGAAGAATGCATGATTCAGTTCCAACCTTCTTTGTTTTGGATGAAGATTTCTTTTGTACAGGTCATTTCTTTTCTGCATCAGGAATCGGAGTATTAGAACACTTAGTTTTGTAGTGACCTAGACCACCACATCTACTACACTTGTTCTGATTTTTTGCCCTCTTCACTTGTTTTCTTTCTTGATCTTCCCCAGCTTCCTTTGTCCTCTTCTTTTTGCTAGGCCTACCAGTCATTTTCCTGTAGGAAGAAGGCAAATGCCTTGGGTATGGTGTAACATCCCATTGGCTCAGACCTGACATTGCTTTGAAGACAGGTGCATAAGCTTTTTTATAAGTATCTACATGGTAAGCAGGGTGTATGAAGTCTTCATAGTTCAACCTCCTCAATTGGATGCATGCCAGTGCATGCCAACAAGGAATTCCAATTAGATTCCATTTATAACATCCACAACTCTTTGTTTCTAAGTTCACAACAAATGTGTCATTGTCATGATCAACCTCAAACTGTTGAAGGTCAGCTTGATTAACCCTCATGTTAGTTACTTCCTCCAAACCCTTATTAACCATTTTCACCACTGATAGCATAATCAATCCATCAAATTTCTTTAATCCCTCTCTTTTTGCCAAAAACCTTTGCATTACATACCTCATAATCCATTCCATGAGCTGCAGAATTGGTTTTGTTCTTGCCTCTCTCAACACATTATTGAAATATTCATAGAACTTGTTTAAAAGCATACCTGATTTGGATGAAGTACTGAAATCATTCCTTGATCAGTGGCATATGGGTATGCCTTTCAAGCAGTTGTAGGCATGAACATTTAACGCCTTTATAACTTCCATGTGAACCTTGAAATTATGTTGTCACAACATATAAAATAACATTAGTTATTACTAGCCATTGCTATATAATTAACGATATATAGACACACAATCACATTCAACAGACACTTCATATTACCTTTGTTGAAGATCTTGCAGCTTTCCAGAAATGCTCTTTGTATATTACACCAGGAAATTTATTCTTGAAATTACTCCATATGTGTCTACAACAGAACTTTGTCTCTGCATTTGGCATGACTATGTTATAAGCTCGTCCTCCTCTTCATTTATCTCATTTAATCTATCAGTCTCAGCACTTGATTCTTCGATACTAGCCGGAACCTGCTTCTCTGGATGTACCAAGTATAGATGGAATCACTCATCTCTCTCAGGTGCAGGCAAAAAATCAGCAATCTCGGCATCACTATTAATTTGTTTTCTACCATTATGCAAACTATATCCACGTCTCCTATACCAGATTTCACCTACTTCATCATATTCTAACTCAACTTTAATTCAATCAACAAACTCAAAATAACATACCTCTTCAACATTAGGATGCAATGCAATACCTCCTTTTTCATATGTTGTCTTGTTATTTTTTGTCATAAACTGACCTCATGATACAACTTAATGTTAATGGGTTTACTATTTCGACTCATGATTGCAGCAACAACAAACCTGAAAGCAATCGATTAGAAAATTAGATTAAAAACCCCTAATTTTTATGCAGCGAATTGCAAGTTATTTTCAGAGAAAGCAATGACCTAATTTAACAATGACAAAACGAAAACAATAAAAAAACTTACTTGAATGCAGCAGCTCTTGGCCCCAATTATATAGCAGTAAAACAACAAAAAATGCAGCAGTTTCTGGGGAAGATGAAGAGTCATGGGATGAAGTCGCAGAAGTCGCAGAAGCGAATTACAAGTTAAATGAGAAAAAACGAAATGGGGGAAATGGGTCTTGAAGAGGATAAAGTCGCAGCTGCGGTAAATGAGTTCTATTGTGAAATGAATATAAGAGAATGAAGGCATTTGAAATTAAAGGAATAGAAGAAGGGGTATTTTTGGATTTTAAAATAAGGGGTGTTAATTTTTTAACAGAAAATTTTATTTTCCGTTATAAGGTTGTCTTTCGCAAAAAAAAAAAAATTGAAGGTCTGACATTGCAAAAAAAATAAATTAAAAGGTTGTCTCTCGCACAATGTGATATATAAAAGGTTGTCTCTGACAAATTTGTCTTTGTCTAAATAAGTTTTTGGCCGACCATCAAACTACCGGTGATATTAGCTCTGATACCATATATGATAATTCATAACCAATTATCAAAATAATATTGAAATTTTTACATGTCATAGCTAACTATGAGAGGTATTTTTTATTAGAAACTACTATTTAATTTAATTACTTTTTGTAGCTATAGTAAATTTTTAATTTAAATATCATAGTTATATTAAATACATACGGCTAATAGCTTGTATTTCTCCCACACCTTTCTCTCTTGTTCCAACAATATCAATGGCAAAATGTTTGATGCCCCTGCGAAGTAGGTGTTTTTATCGGCGAGCAACGACTCTTCTCTCTTTCTCAGATCTGATCTTTTTCACATCAGAAATGGAGGCGAGAATCCTCCTTCATTGTCTTCGCTGCTGGAATGAAAAGGCTCTCTACTAGAAAACGAATCAACAACCACGCTACCGGCGAGCACCAATGCTCTTCTCTCTTTCTCAGATATGGTCCTTTTAACGTCGGAAATGGCAACGAGAATCCTCATTTACCGGCTTTCCCGCGGGAGTGAAAAGGCTCTTTACCAAAAAATAAAGCAATAACTCCACGCCCTTCCGTCATGGCTACATCTGTTCTCCTACTCCATCTTCGCTGATAGAAGTGCATCTCTCGCTTCCACGGTGAAGTGCATAAATCTCCGCCGCTTCTTCCTCTACCACTGCTTTTCACACCGGAAAAAGGAGTCGCCTCTTTCTCCTCCACTGCTTTTCACGGCAAAATATTATTGTATACATACAGTGTATTTTGTATTTCGTTAGGGATCTAACTGTTTGATTGTATTCTCTATTTTTAATACATTGTGTTTTTAGTTTTTCCCGGCGATTTCATCGGATTTGATTGTATTCTTCATTTTTAAATACATTATATTTTGTGTTTTTGTTGAAGATTCTGACCGGATTCGACTGTATTGTTTATTTTCGTTGACAATTTTGACCAGATTTAAGTGTAAATATAGTGTATTTACTGTATGTGTTGATTGACTAATCTATATACATATGTATTTGACTGTATGTGTTGTTGACTAATCTATATTATACCCGGCTAACGGGCTGACCGTCGGGCCAGGTAGCCACTACAGGTTTAACGATTCTGGTCGGTTCATCGGACTACCGCCAACCGGTCGGTTAGTTCGTTCGATTCGAGTTGGCGTCGGTTCGGTCGAGCAGTCCAACCGTCCGGTTTCTAATTTTTTTTTAAATTTCTAGTATTTATTTTCTATAATATAAACTAAATTCAATTTAAATATGTAATATAATAATATAATATATAATTTAGTTGTATATATTAAAATTGAAACTTTAAAGTTAATTTTTTATTTTATAGTTTATAACTTTATACTTTATAAGTTTATAACTTTATATTGTAAATTTGTAATTATACTTTTATTAATTTATTAGATTAGTAGATATAAGTTAACAAATAAGTAATAACAAATTAACAACTAAATAGATAGTAAAATTAAAACTAATGATAAGATGTTAACTTTTGAACTTTCATAATGTTAATAAGAGTATATAATGAAGTAATAATAATTTAATTTACATATTATGCATCCTTCGCAAGTTCTTCGTGTCTATAGGTTGATTGAATTGGTTATGCTCCATAGCCTCTAAATCGAGTATTAATTTCGATCCGCCTCGCCTTCCAAAATATTGCCTATTTCTTCATCTTCCGAGAATTAACGTCTCCACATCCTTGATTTCTTCTCTCGATGCGATCCAATCCTGCCAGCGGACTAACACTTCTAATGTGTTTCCACCCGATAGTGGCGTGTGTCTCTATTTGATCTCGTGCTTGGCTAAATGCACTTTGAAGCCACTTTTGAGATCGACACATTAAGAACATCCCGGTCATCTGCAAGTCGGAAATTGCCTTTTGTTATCCCGCCACCATTGTAAAGGGTCAAAAATTTCTTGGCTCATTGGCTTTTGCAAATAAAATTGCATCTCATCGCAAGATCGGCTAGTGGTTGGTTGTGTTGTAAAAGTGTTCCATATGTCTAAAGATTCTTCTTCATCGCCATCATCATTGAATCCTGCAGTGTAGACACGGAACGAACTAGAAGGAATATTAGTAGCAGAGTTGGTGTTATCATGTAATGTAGCATAATATTCATATAATGTAGTTAAATTAGTATCAAGTTTATTTATGCAATCAAATGAAGATGGAGTTTACATTCCACCTATTTCCATATAAGTATATAAACTAAATATTAGATTATGACAATCTACTTTTTAATAGAAGGATTTAAGATCGCACAATACAATAAACATCAGAATAGGAAAAAATATTTTTAAACTTTTCAAACATAATCAGAATCGATCTGTATATTTCACATTTGATTTTAAACCATAAAGTAAATAGGAAATTTCACTATATGAGCTAAAGCATTACAAATTGTTGGGTAATAAGATCACGAAAATTCACGATTGCGATGTAAAATTTACGTAAAATTTTTAAAAGTTCACCAATTGATTTCCAATGTTCGTCGGTTAACATATACATCACGTTCTTACAATGCGCATTTGAAACATGTGTTATGGGGTCTTTATACTTATAACATTCTTTTAAAAATAAATAAGTATAATTCCAGTGTAATAATCTCTTCCGGCATGAATTTAGGTCTCAAATTAAATTGTTTACATTTTTCTTTAAATTCTATAATTCTATTTTTCCTATTATTACCTGAATAACTCCAATGACTCTTTTGACAAGTTTTATTTGGTGAAAATAAATCAAGACCACTTTTAACAATTAAATTATAAATATGACAAGCCTGACAACATGAAATATATCGAAGTGGTGGTTGTACTTCCGCTTTTAAAAGATATACAGCAGCAGTATTATTAGATGCATTATCAAATGATACACAAAGTATTGTATTATAAAGATTATATTTTTGGGCATAAAAACAAATAGTTTAAACATATATTTTCGATTATGACTTTGATCTTCGTCATACGCAAAAAAAGCAATATCGCTTTTTCATTCTAAAATTTTCATCAATCCAATGACAAGTAATTGTTAAATAATCATAACCGTTCAATGCATGTCCAATGTCTGAAGTAAAACTAACATGACATGGAATGTTAGCAAACAAATATTGCAAGAAAATAACATAATCATTATGAAGTCTAAAAATATCGGCTCTAGTAGTACTACGTGGAACACCTTTAAAGAAAGGATTATATACTCTTTGAATATATGTAATTAAATATGAAGAAGAAGCAAAAGAAAAAGACAAACAACCTCCGACAATCATTTTTGCTAATTCAATGCGATCTTTTTTTGGATCGTACTTAGCCAACCCCCCAGTTAATGGATTAAGTTGTTGTTGACCGGGTTCTAAATTAGGGACAGCATTCCATTGTGCCGTATGATCGAATTTTATATGTCTAGCTATAGTGCGTCCCGTCGCCACCACCTTGCCTTATGTTTATAAGTTCTCCCACAAATATTACATTTAACTCTATCGGTACTACAACTTTATCATAAAAGAGCCACACTTTACTCCTTTTCTTCTTGCTACGGTTACGGTAAAGGAGGTCTACGACCTTGACTACCACTAGCGATACCAACGTTGAAGGAACACTAGTAGCGCAGGTGATTCTTGTTCTTCAAGTTCAACAATATTATCTAATTGAGCGTTATCACATTCATTATCTTCTATTCCAAAATCTTCTTGCATTTGATCATAATCTATATTTTGATTAGATGATGAAGAACCTCTGATTTTACCCCTGAACTAGATTTACTACATGATCCCGACGCAATTCCCTTAGTAAAGACATTATAAAATATTTAAATAATCAACAAATAAATATGACAATTTAATAAAATAATTAGAGAATGAAACGAGTGTACCAAACTTGGATTGAATTCAATAGAAACTCAAGCTCAAGTCTTGCGTCTTGCTACTTTGAATTTGAAAACTAATAATATTAATAACTTGAAAATTGATAATAAAGATGATTAAGAGAGTATGAGAATAAGAGAATTGAGAGAAATGTTGTGTGATAAAAATGAAGAAAATGTAGAGAATTTATAGATTTTTAAAGGGTAAAAATGGAATTAAAATAAATAATTAAACAAAACAAAAACAAAAACAAAAATAAAAAAATGACCAAGGCCGAAATAATGATTAGCGGCCCGCCTCTCCCAGCCCTTCCAAGCCCAACGGTCGAAATGACCGTTGGGCAATTTTATTTTTGTTTTATGCAGGTCGTCAGGCCCGTTAATAGGCAGGTTTTCCAGAATGGAACGCCCTTCAATACCGGTATCTGGGTTTTGAAATGACCGTGCGGGTTGGGGTTGAGACAATCCACCCCAACACGGTATGTCTCACGTCCGCCGGTCCTAAACCACCGGTCAACTGGTCCGGTCAACCCGACTTGGTTGACAGGTATAATCTATATACATATGTATTTGACTGACTATGTAGTTGAATACACCGAATACACGCGAAACAGGTAAACATATAGTTGTATTTGGATAAATATTTTTTGAAATTATGTATTTAAACACACTGAAATACATGCGAAAATACCCACAAACTAGCTACGGCCCATAATTATGACAAAAGTAGCTAAAATTGGTTTAAAACCTACAAAATATAGTTATTTTTGTAAGTTTCTCAATATTACTAGTCAACTTGACCGCACATCGCGCGGTGCACAAATTAATGTTTTTTATGAATTTAATTAGTAGGGAGAATAACACTTTTAGTCCATGTGTTAATGCTTTATTATAATTTTAGTTCTTGTGTTATCCAGCTTATCACTATTGACCTTCAATTTTTATGTTACACCTCGTGATTTTAGGGCAATAGTTTGAGAACGTAATTAATAAATAAGATTCGAATATTGGATATAAAGTATATTTACATATGCTAATACGGAAATTAGTATACCAAGGATGTGATCCCAGAATAATTTTTGAATACTACAAGTGTGACGATGAAAATTAATATTAATAGTTGTATATTTCCAATAGGGTTATGGACTACTGTCGTGTATAACACAATTTGGACTTGAAACTTTCAAATTTTATATAAGATTGACTATGTGGAAAATTAATTAATTGTGGGTTTAATATTAGTGGAGGAGATGATAAAAAATGGACAAATTATAGAGACTTGTGCCTCAAAAACCGTAGGCATGCACACACTCATTAAGAATTCAGCTCATGCTCACTTATACCTATGTTACTCTCACTCCCTCCCCCTAATTCGAACAACACCCCTCTCACATCCTCCATTCTCCCCTCCTTCTCAAACATATTTTTCTTAACCTCCATAGCTAAGTTATAGACCAAACCAACACTCATTCCAAGATTAAGTTATTCTACTAAGTTTCAAGGCATAGTAAACTCCCCAAAACAGTGGTGAAATCGGAAATGCTGGGCCGAGAATTGCTCCAGCAATTGTGGTTTTGAATATGAACTATTTAGAAGAAAAACATGTAAGTAAGATGAGTTTAAACTTGTAAGAATGCATGCATGTCATTTTAAGTTGAAGAAATGGTGAAATTGGTAAGTTGGAGTTGTGAGGTGCCGACGAAGTAGGGACTGTTTTGGGCCTAAGTTAAGGTAAGATTTCTTCTTCTTATAAAATAATTGGAGTTTAAATGATGTTATAGTTAAGAAATGAACTTGGGCTAAGAGAAATTGGAAGTAAGAAAATGCATGTGGTAGTTGTTGATGTTGTTGAGCCGATTTTGGGGTTGTTTCGTATACATTGGATTTGATTGTTGTTGTTGTTATCATTGTCACTAATTGCATGTTAAAATTGAAGGAAACCTTGATATTGAAAGTTGTAATTGGTTATATGAAAGTGTTGAAATACGAATTGGATTTTAAGGAGTTAAGAAAAGAGTTATGAAATTATGTTGTTGTGGCCGAGACCTTCCCAAAATCGTAGGTATTATTGTGTCGAATTTAAGGGTTGTTTTGTTGAGTTATAATGCTGGAATTATAAGCTATGAACATGCATATACATGGTTGTAATTGCGAATATATGTCTTAAAGGAATTAAGATGTAGAAGAGTGTTATGTTGCAAACTATAAGACTTGAACTCTCGTTGTTGCTAGGAGAATGGACTGTTTTTAAAGGTTATTTTAATATGAATTAAGGGGCTGGATTAACATGAGAAATAGGTGTATTAATCACCTTGGTTGTTGTAGTTGTTGTACTCCTTGAATGTAAAGAGAAAGAATGTATAACGATAGCGTATATGGATTATTTGGGACTGTTTTGGTTATGTCCTTGAGACGTGTCTTATTATTGATGTTAACGACCTTGTTGTGAATTGCGGATGTATGTATAACTAGGGGATGTTCTGTCCGAATTTGTATATAAAAAGAAGTTATCGTTCGATATATATATAACGTATACTAGTAACCATAAAGTTGATAGACATGTTATTATTGTTATAGGTTGAAGTACTAATTGAGACGAATTCTAAATATTGAGTTGGTCAGTTCGACAATAAGGTATGTGAAACTATCCCTTCTTTCTTTTGGAATGATTTACATAAATGAGTGTACGGCGGACGTACATAGTTCCCATGAATCCTAATTCCTAGTGATACATGATATGGTAGTGCCTTTGATTTTCAGTAATAGTTCATTCTATTTATTCCATTGAGAGTCAAATGATGATTTAATTTGTTTAAAGTTACTCATGATATTTTATTCGTGCTTGATGTGATTATATTATTTCACCGAGTCCCTCGCTAGAGGGCCGGGTACGGTATGTATATATATGATGATCTTATCGAGTCCCAGAATGGGCCGGGTACGATATATGTGGACAGACATCCACATACATGATTATTTCACCGAGTCGCGATGGTAGATGCGGTATGTCTTGTGATGGGCGGTATCCACGGATATATATATATATATATGGACAGACATCCACGGATATGACTTCATTCACCGAGTCTCAGAATGGACCGGGTACGATATATGTGGACAGGTATCCACGAATATGGTATATTATATGGACATGTATGACTCTCATTTTATAAGGCACATGTACATTGGTATACTGATTATTATACTTATCTCATGACATCTTTTGGCCAGTTATGATCTTCTTTTCAGTACTTCATATTTTATATACTCGGTATATTTTTCGTACTGACCCCCTTTCCGCGGAGGGCTGCGTTTCATGCCTGCAGGTACATATATTCAGTTTGGTGATCCTCTAGTCTAGGATTCATGTTCAGCTATTTGGAGAGCTCCATTGATCCGGAGCCAAGTCATTTTGGTACAGACCCTTTTGTTATAGACTTATGTATATTCAGGGGTACGACGGGGCCCTGTCACGTCATAATTCACTGTTATACTCTCAGACGTTTGTAGACAGGTATGAGTGGTAGAAGTGTTTTGAACTTATGTGGATTGTATATGATTTTTGGTCAGCTGTTTGGTTGTGATGCGTTTTGGATTTCCCTGTACAGTGGCGGCCTTGCCGGCTTGCCTATCCTGATATGTTTGACTAGCTGTGACTCCTCAGGAGACAGGTTTATTACAGATTTCTATATTTCCCTTAGTATGAGTCTGATTATATGTGACAAGTCAGTATAAGGGTGTCCAGTTAGGACACCGGGTCGCGACCCGTCGGATCGAGTCGTGACATTTTACTACTCGTGTAAAGCCTTGTTAAAAAGAAATAACTGTTCTCAAGAAACCTTAATGAAGAAATAAAGGTACGCAGAGATAGAAAACATATATAAAAACATTATAAAATCACTCACATAATAAAATTGATAAGCTAAATAACATAAGAACTAAAATCATAATATAGTATTAGCACAGGGAATAAAAGTGTTTTTCTCCCTAATTAGTATAGATGACAGAAAATTTTATTGATTAAAAAAGAAAGATTTGTTTTAGCTTCTCTCCCGTATAATTTTCTTGAAATATCTCGCCTTAAACTAACTTTTATTTTAGAGAAAAAAATATAACGCATGAATATTTTTTTAATCAGTGGTCAATACTATATTATGATATTATTGACATATAAGTAAGATGATATTAATCTCTCTTGAGGAGTTTTTCTCATTAATATCAATACATATAGTGACAATATACATCCCTTATACAATAGGAATCATAGTCCTAATTACAAGAGGAATCCTAGTTTACCATAATTATATATCACTAAATATTTACACAATATATGATATATATTCTAATTATGGTAGGGATACTTATTATACACGTTTACACACCCCGTCAATCGGAAAGGGAGGAGGCCGGACGCTGAGATTGAATTTGAAGTCAAGAAATAACTGTCGGGGAAGTCCTTTGGTAAATATATTTGTGTAATGATATGATGAAGGCACATGTAATACTCATGTCCTAGCGCAACTTTCTCACGGACGAAATGTATGTTCATTCCAATGTGCTTGGTTCGCTCATGTTGAACCGGGTTGTGAGAAAGATAAATTGCAGATATGTTATAACAGTACACAATAGATGTCTGACGCAAAGGACACTGGAGCTCTAACAGTAAATTTCTGAGCCAACAAATCTCAACTACCACATTTACAACGTCTCTGTACTCGACCTCGGCACTGGAACGAGATAGGGCGGTCTGTCGCTTGGCAGACCATGAAGCCAGATTATCCCCTAAAAAACACAATAGACGGAGGTGTACCATCGCGTGTTCGGACACCCTGCCCAATCTGCATTCGTATAAGAGAGCAACTTGTTTGGTGCAGAGGAGTATAGGTGCAAACCATACTCAAGCTTGCCCTTAATGTATCAGATGATACGCTTAAGGGCGATGAAATGATACTCTCTGGAGGTATGCATAAAGAGGCATACCTGCTGAACAACATAAGAAATATCAGGCCTGGTAATTGTGTGATACTGAAGTGCACCTGCAAGGCTCTTATAAAGAGTAGGATCGGAGACTGGAGCACCATCCATAGCACTGAGCTTGAATTTTGAATCAACCGGAGTGAGCATGATTTTGCAATTTGCCATATTAACCTTGTACACAATATCCTCTGCATACTTACGCTGACTCAAGAACATGTGATTGGCAGACCTGGTCACTGATATCCCAAGAAGTAACTCAACTTGCCCAAATCAGTCATTGCAAATTCGGTCTTAAGTAAAGCAATAATCTCATTTTCAACCCATCAGATGAGGCAGTAAGGACAATATCATCCACATAGAGTAGTAAGTAAGCAGTGCTACTACCTCGATGAAAAATTAAAAGAGAATTATCACACCTGCTGCATATAAATCCAATCTGCAAAATATCTGACAAAACGATCATACCACGCACGGGGGGCCTGTTTCAGGCCATACAGTGACTTACGGAGATGACACACATAGTGAGGGAATGCAGGATGGACGAACTCAGGCGGCTGATGCATGTAGACTGTCTATTGGAATGGACATACATTTCGTCCATGTAGTGAGGGAATGCATTTTTCAAATCAAGTTGATGTATCGGTCAGTGTTTGCTCATGGCTATGCTCAGAACTGTTCAAATGGTAGCTGGTTTGACAACCGAGCTAAATGTCTCACCACAATTAATGTCCTCCTGCTGATTTGTGCTATTAGCAACAAGTCGAGCCTTATATCTCTCTAGATCTCCACTGTCCCTGAATTTGTGACGAAATAGCCACATACAACGGATCATATTCACCACATCCGGTCTAGGTACTAGATCGCACGTGTGCTGTTTAGTTAAAACATTGAATTCCTCAAACATAGCCACATTCCAATTAGGATCTTGTTTGGCCAATTTGAGATTCTTGGGAATTGAAGAGATGGTTTGGGCAGACAAGTTAAATTGAATTTTGGGTTGAAAATTTCGTGTTTAGCACGAGTTTCCATTTGGTGAGTGGGGACAGTAGGTGGTTGCGGCGGCTGAGTGGCGGATCCGAGACAGATGGTATGGTCGGATATGGGGAGGGTGGTGGCAGTTCCGTCGAAGGCGTCGCGATCAGGGGTTGCGGCGCCTGAGGTCCAGTGGCTACTGGAGTTTAGGCGCAGCGGTGCCTCCTCGAAGAGCCGCGACTCTGAAGACGATGGTTAATCATTGTGGTCACTGAAAGGTAGGCGCCGCGGTGCCTCCCCGATAGGCCGCGGTGCTGACGAAACAGTGGACACGGATGACAGAGGGGATGTTTCGGTGATGCTAGAGTTAAGTTGACTGAGAATGATGGGAGAGATGGCAGGCTCGTCAAGAAAGGAGTAATTCGATTTTCGAAATTTCTGAGAATTTTAAAACGAAAATATGATCTCGACGAACATGACGTGACGGAAAATGTGCATTTGACGAGTGGACAAGTCATAGCAGAGGTAGCCCCTATGATTCGGCGAGAAGTCTACGAAGACACATGGAGTGGTCTGGGGTGCTAGTTTGTGAGGGACGACGGAGGCAAGGTTAGAATAACAAAGACAACCGATAATTATGATAGGGATACTTATTAGACACGTTTACAATATATAAAAGATAAAACAAAAGCTACCGTAAACCACAAAACTAATACTATCATGTTATTTATTCAAGTAAAAGAGTTAGTAATATTTATCATGTCTTAAAAATTACATGGAAAAATAAATATGAAGACCAAATGATAGCTAATATGTCGTTTGCTCGACACTTTTGTGAAAATTCATCAAAACTAATCAACAAAAATGTATTGCATGTTGTATTTTCTGCATTCTCAATTTTTTTTATGGTGTCAAAAAACATAGCCACCCATGATAAACCTCAAAATTTGTTGTACAAAAAGACCCCATATGTTTTGAACAATTGTCGTAACCACGTGCTTGACGTAAACAAAATTAATAGACATGCTCACTAAATAGGCCAAGCGAGAACCGGTGATATATAATTAGATATGAGTATTAATGTTTTTGGGGGAAAACGGTTTTAGACTTTATTGTAATATTAATAGTTAAATATCATTAACTATTGCTTTTACGTGGCTGAATTCGGAGAATTAACTGGCCTTTAATGCAATTAGTGGGTTGATGATACAATTACTTTGATTATTTGCTTTTATGAGGATTTTGTTAATCCATTTAATTAGTAGATTATGCTCAATAAGGAATTAAAAATGTAAAAAAAGATTAAAAAAATATAAATAAAAATGGTGACCATGGAGAGGTGCATCATCACTTTAGTTGTGTTAACTACTGCTTTCTGTTGTTAGAATGCATTATCGTTGCGTATTTGATTAATGCGTTGATTTCTTGTCTGAGGTTGATTGTTCTCATACTTTGTTTTGTTTTGCTTGCTTTGTCTGATTATATTTTGTCTTGAGCCGAGGATTTCCTGGAAACAGTCGCTCTACCTACCAAAGTGGAGATGAAGTCTGTGTACATTTTACCCTCCTCATACCTCACATTATGAGATTTTCACTGAATATGTTATTGTTATACTATGGCCTAATTACTGATACCTCACACTTTATATCCTTAAGTTTTAACATTTTAATAAAAATGACGTTTCGATAGTTGAATCACCTCAGACTCTAACTTTACTCTTTTCATTTTACAATGACATTTTTCTAAGTTAAACTTTATATAAAATTTATTTTAATTCATTCAAATTCAGTTTAATTCGCTTATTAATCGCCCCTAATTCAGCTCAATTTGCTGATTACAAAAAAGGAACAACTATTTTAAAGTAGTGCATGTATCTTTGTTTAACGTGAAACCCGCAGTCGCTGTCCGAAGGTGTGCACTGGGTAAACCACGGACTGACATAGTAGTATGCGTTAAACCACACTTGGCAAGCCAGATGTGACAGGCTCCCCAAAAGGCGTAGGCAGGCCAAAGTGTTACCCTGAGGTCTCGAACTTGTGTGACCAAGCTCTCCATACCCACCAAATAAGGATATCCATGAGGATTGAACTGCGATCTGGGTATACATCAGCGGTCGGGTTGACCGAGCCGGTTGACCGGTGGTTTAACCGGGCCGGCCGGACGGTAAGGACATCTGGGTTGGGGTCGGATTGTCCCCAACCCAACCATGGTCATTTCAAAACCAGATGCCGGGCCGTAAGGCCGATATTGGAAAAGCGGTTCCATTCTGGTTAACCGGGCCGACGGACCGGTTACAAAACAAAAATAAAAAAATTGCCCAACGGTCATTTCGCCAGTTGGGCTTGAAGAAATTTGGGGAGGCGGTGGCAGCGGTCATTTCGGCCAGTTGGTCATTTTTTTATTTTTTTGTTTTTGTTTTGTTTAATTATTTATTTTAATTCCATTTTTACCCTTTAAAAATCTATAAATTCTCTACATTTTCTTCATTTTTATCACACAACATTTCTCTCAATTCTCTTATTCTCATACTCTCTTAATCATCTTTATTATCAATTTTCAAGTTATTAATATTATTAGTTTTCAAATTCAAAGTAGCAAGACGCAAGACTTGAGCTTGAGTTTCTATTGAATTGAATCAAGTTTGGTACACTCGTTTCATTCTCTAATTATTTTATTAAATTGTCATATTTATTTGTTGATTATTTAAATATTTTATAATGTCTTTACTAAGGGAATTGCGTCGGAGGCTGTAGTAAATCTAGTTCAAGGGTAAAAATCATGGGTTCTTCATCATCTAATCAAAATATAGATTATGATCAAATGCAAGAAGATTTTGGAATGAAGATAATGAATGTGATAACGTTCATTAGATAATATTGTTGAACTTGAAGAACAGAACTGCTACACCTGAGTGTTCCTACATCGATGTTGATGCTGCTAGTGGTAGTCAAGGTCGTAGACCTCCTTTACAGAACCCGATGCAAGAAGAAAAGGAGTAAAGTGTGGCTCTTTTATGATAAAGTTGTAGATGCGATAGAGTTAAATGTAATATTTGTGGGAGAACTTATAAACATAAGGCGGGGTGGTGACGGGGGCGGGCACTATAGCTAGACATATAAAATTCGATCATACGGCACAATGGAATCTGTCCTAATTTAGAACCGGTCAACAACAACTTAATCCATTAACCGGGGTTGACTAAGTACGATCCAAAAAAAAATCGCATTGAATTAGCAAAAATGATTGTCGGAGGTTGTTTGCCTTTTTCTTTTGCTTCTTCATATTTAATTACATATATTCAAAGAGTATATAATCCTTTTTTTAAAGGTGTTCCACGTAGTACTACTAGAGGTATATTTTTAGACTTCATAATGATTATGTTATTTTCTTGCAATATTTGTTTGCTAACCTTCCATGTCATGTTAGTTTTACTTGGACATTGGACATCGTTGAGCGGTTATGATTATTTAACAATTACTTGTCATTGGATTGATGAAAATTTTAGAATGGAAAAACGTATTATTGCTTTGCGTATGGCGAAGATCAAAGTCATCTTTGGAAAATATATAAGCGAAACTATTTGTTTTTATGCCCAAAAATATAATCTTTATAATAAAATACTTTGTGTATCATTTGATAATGCATCTAATAATCTGCTTTGTAGATCTTTTAAAAGCGGAAGTACAACCACCACTTCGATATATTTCATGTTCGTTGTGCTTGTCATATTTATAATTTAATTGTTAAAAGTGGTCTTGATTTATTTTCACGAAATAAAACTTGTCAAAAGAAATTTGTTGGAGTTATTCAGTAATAATAGGAAAAATAGAATTATAGAATTTAAAGAAAAATGTAAACAATTTAATTTGAGACCTAAATTCATGCGGAAGAGATTATTACGGTGGAATTATACTTATTTATTTTTAAAAGAATGTTATAAGTATAAAGACCCCATAACACATGTTTCAAATGCGCATTGTAAGAACGTGATGTATATGTTAGCAAGCGAACATTGGAAATCAATTGGCGAACTTTTAAAATTTTTACGTAAATTTTACTGCAAGTATTGAATTTTGAGGATCTTATTACCAATGATTTGTAATGCTTTAGCTCATATAAATTTGAAATTTCCTATTTACTTTATGGTTTAAAATCAAATGTGAAATATCTGAGATCGATTCTGATTATGTTTGAAAAGTTTAAAAATATTTTTTTCCTATTCACGATGTTTATTGTATTAGTGCGATCTTAAATCCTTCTATTAAAAAGTAGATTGTCATAATCTAATATTTAGTTTATATACTTATATGGAAATAGGTGGAGCAAACTCCATCTTCATTTGATTGCATAAATAAACTTGATACTAATTTAACTACATTATATGAATATTATGCTACATTACATGATAACACCAACTCGCTACTAATATTCCTTCTAGTTACGGTTACGTGTCTACACTGCGAGGATTGATGATGGCGATGAAGAAGAATCTTTAGACATATGGAGCACTTTTACAACACAACCAACCACTAGCCGATCTTGCGATGAGATGCAATTTTATTTGCAAAAGCCACGGTGAAGAAAATTTTGACCCTTTACAATGGTGGCGGGATAACAAAGGCAATTCCGGTACTTGCGGCGATGGCGGGATGTTCTTAATGTGTCGATCTCAGCGGTGGCTTACGAAAGTGCATTTAGCCAGCACGAGATCAAATAGGAACACTGCGTCACTCATTGGGTGGAAACACATTAGAAGTGTTAGTCTGCTTAAGGGATTGGATCAGATCAGAGAGAAGAAATCAAGGATGTGGAGACGTTAATTCTCCGGAAGATGAAGAAATAGGCAATATTTTGGAAGGCGAGAGCGGAGGCGGGACTGGAATTAATACTCCAGATTTAGAGGCTATGGAGCATAACCAATTCAATCAACCTATAGATTACGAAGAACTTGCAAGAAGGATGCATAATATGTAAATTAAATTATTATTACTTCATTAACATTATGAAAGTTCAAAAGTTAACATCTTATCATTATTTTTAATTTTACTATCTATTTAGTTGTTAATTTGTTATTACTTATTTGTTAACTTATATCTACTAATCTAATAAATTAATAAAAGTATAATTACAAATTTACAATATAAAGTTATAAACTTATAAAGTATAAAGTTATAAACTATAAAATAAAAAATTAACTTTAAAGTTTCAATTTTAATATATACAACTAAATTATATATTATATTATTATATTACATATTTAAATTGAATTTAGTTTATATTATAGAAAATAAATACTAGAAATTAAAAAAAAAAAAATAGAAACCGGACCGGTTGGACCGGTTCTGACCCGGAACCGCACGGGCCAACACGGAATCCGTATGAACCGGACGGTTGGCTTAGTCGGTGAACCGGACGAGAACGTCGGAACCGGTTAAACCGATAAGGGCTCGGTCCGATCGCCAGCCATTAGCCGGGTATAGTCGAGGCAAGAACCTTTCACCGGGAACCTGGAGCTATTTAGATAGCCGTGCATGTATCTAACTTTAGTTACAGCAGCGTACTACAAGTAGTAAAAGATTTTCTAAAATTTGTTTTTATCTTTTTAAAATTAGTTTTTCCTTTCCTTACTCAATTTTTTTTTTATTTTGGCTAACGCTTTTACAGTTGTCTTGTTATTATGATAAACATAAACCTTACTTTAACAGAAAACTAGATGATAATGTGTAAGTCAAGATTTTCTTGTCGAGAATCAAACGACATCGATTATAAAAAAAAAAATTTGAATTTCTAAGTATGATTAATTGAATGATGAGCAGTTCCAAAGGCTAAAAGGTAAGATATTTATGATTAACAATATTATTTTATATTATAAAAAGCCATTTTTTATTTTGTTTTCTTGCCCTTTTCTTTTTGGTGGTCAAGATTATACATAAAGTGGAATCAAATCTCAATTAGTACAATTATTTGTTCACTTTTTTGCTACTATTGCAAAAGCACATCTAGAAAGTGTCTTGCAATATTGTCATTTGGTCAATAAACACACTTTTTTGTTCACGAAGGCGCATGATTCTTGTTCTTAGTCTTGAGTGATGGGGTGTATGATAAGCGCCTGCAATCACGTCGGCCATTAAACCACACTGGCAAGTGTAATGACTCACGGCGGCGGTAGAGGCGTTACAGGGTTTGAACTGTGGCCACTGCCTCTTCCACGATGAGGATCATACGCCTTCAAGAGATTTCATTAAATTTCACTTTTGATAAATTCTGAATGTGTGTTTTTGGTCCAGTTATATAATAAATATATAATATTTAGACTATTTATAGAAAATAATATTATTCTCAAAAATATGAAGCAATCTTACGAATTTAACATATCATATCATTAATTATGGGCTTAACCCTCCGTGATTCGTTGCATTTATGAAGATTCATGAGTGGAGGGATTAAATGTGCATATATCAATTAGTTGAAGGTTACATGTGCTTAACAAGAGATCATAAATTTCAAAACTGGAATCTACTAATAATTAAGGGACCAAACGTGCATTTATCCAAAGAAATAACTTGGGTTTTTTTGTATTTTCACAATTATTGGAGGTTGATACAAACATAAAACTTCTATTAACTAACAATTAGATGATAATGACTTGATAATAATATTTGTTTGGATTTACTTGTCGTCAACCAAACAGTATGGATGAGTTTTCACACCTTCAAATTATTGGAGAGTTAGGGATTTGTCTTCCAACTATATAAGTATTTTTTTTTTTTTAGTTTTTTATTCGGTATTCGATATTTTTGAAACTCAATTAAATTTGAATTTACGTCTGGAAGTCCCGTACAGAGGGGTAAAACGTTACTTTTTTTTTTATGACGAGGCAAGCGTGCATTCTTTTTACAACACTAGGTAAACCTCGGTGTATGATAGTCGCAAAGCGTCGGTAATCACAGCTGGCAGTGTGTAATGCACTCAACCAGAAAGGTGTTGTGGGAGAATCGAACTCGTGATCTTTCGGCCTCATACTTCTCTCTTAGTGATTTACTACGCTACGGGTGGGGTAAAACGTTACTTAACTAAGGCAATTGTACACACAAATCTTAATTATGAAACCTTTGATTAAAGATAACGGATTCCGGCCATCAAATAAACCATTAAAATAAGTGGTATAGGCTTATCATCTTACTAATGGTCTTTTTAGGGTTGATTATCAAAACTAGTTTTGTGGGCCCAATGGGTTTGGAGTCCAGCCCATATTCACGTGTGCGACGTTTACTGTCAGAAAAAGACTTCTACCTAACAATATTACCACTCATTTATTATTATTATTATTATTTATTTATTCTTAAGGTTGATAAAGTGATTTTTTTTTCTTAGATGTGTGGGTGAAAATTTGTAGAGGACCACTAATTTTATATATGTAGTAGAAGTACTTGTTGATCAGTATGGTACAAGAAGTAAAGTTATTATCAATGACAAATCCTGTAAAATTTGACTCTTTTCTTGTATAATTTTGATTCATCTTTCTAGAAATTAACATCAAAACTTAGATTCTAATTTTAATTTTTATATCAAATCCTGTAAGTGCTCAGAATATGAGGGTCAAACCTTTTTATATTGAGTCTTGTAACTTCAATATCAAATTTTTGATTAATTTAGCAAATTAACATAATGAGAAATTATAAAAAGAACTACTATAATAACAACCTTTTAAAATTTAAATTTGCTATATGAAAAAAAGTTGTGATCAAATAAAAAGCAATTGGACTATCAAAATGGTAATACTGTTACAAAAAGTGGGTGAAAGATGTATTATTTGAAATACCAAATCTATAAATACAGATAAGGAATTTGTAAAGGGCAAAATTCGTATAAGACATATGTACGAATTATTTTGAGACACGTGGAGTATGACACTGAGTCAGGCTCACGTCAGATTATAGCACTCCCGGTTTGATATGCATGGTACCGGGAGCGACATGAGCAAAGTCGGTACCAATATTAAAGAAGGCTATGAGCCATTTGTATCGTAACGGCCGACCATTACTAAATCCGGTCACACAACTTCCAACAGCTTTTTAATGACATTTATTGAGAGATCGATTGATCAATTATTATAACATTCATTCTCATGTATTTATGAAAAATTGCTGCTTACTTTATCTTATTATTATTTATCTTAAGTGTAGTTTTTATCTAACGTGTCACTTGAGATCCATATGTCCTTGACCACATATACAAATCCAATTATACCGTTTTACGAGTAAATAATTTGGTGTCCACCGTGGGGCCTGGAAAATTGTGGTGTCACAAGTGATCCATCTACTAATTTACTTTCTCATTTAAGTCTTTTTGTTTGTTTAGATCAGACAGGATGACAAGACTAGGTTACAACAACCATAACATCGAGGGCAATACTAGCAATCTGGGGCCAGATGGTGTGACGCCTAGAGACCCGAAGTGTACAGACGGTGTCACCCCCAAGGACGGTCACACTCAACATGGGAATGATCCCACTGATGAAATGCTCGAGAAAGTCATACATAATCTTCGGGCGCAGAATTGGACAGTATGAAGTAGTTTCAAGATGAGTTCATGTCCAAAAATGTTGACAGAACTCCAATAGGAGAACCGACCCCTCCACCAAATACACATGGAGAGACCGGTGATGATCAAGGCAGAACCGATGATAACCTAGGCAGATCTGCAAATGATGGTTCAGAGAGGAAGGTCCTTGAAAACTCATTCCAGGAGAAGGTCCTAAAATTCATGAAGGACATGACCAGCAAAGTTGATACCAATGCATCGGAGAAACTCAGTTTTTCCTGATCTATGGTGTAGAAGCCTCGATCCCGGTGAAAGTTGGAACTCCCGGCCTGAGGTACCTCCGAGCTGAGGAAGATTCAAATGTGGAATCAATATCCTTACACCTTAATTTACTTGAGGAACGTCGAGATTTGACATAAGCCAGATGGTGGCCCAAAAGCAGAGAATGAAGTGTTACTACAACTGACGCACAAATCTCAGATACTTCAAATTCGGGGACTTGGTGCTCCGGAGAGTCAACTAGAGTACCCGATTGTTACACCTCGTAAGTTTGAGACGATAATTAAGAACGTCATTAAGAAATAAGATTCGAATATTGGATATAAAGTATGTTTATACAAGCTAATCCGGAAGTTGGTATTCAAAGGATGTGAGTCCGGAAAAAAAAATTGGTTACTACGAGCGTGTCAATGGAAATTAAGGATGATAGTTGTATATATTCACGTTAAGGATTAGTAACGTAATATATAAAATTACGACATTGAGAATACGAAACCTTACGAAATTTTCGGGAATTAAAAAAAGTGGGACCTAAGGTTAATAAATTGTGGGAATTGGATCAAATTGAACTTATAATTTTCAGATTTTATGAAAGAGGAGTTATGTGAGATTTATTTTAAAAGAGGGATTAATTTAAGTAGACAAGTATGAGAATTGGACCTATTTGCAATTAGAAATTTTCAGAATTTTCTTGTTCTTTAACCAATACTCTTCACCTCCTCATTTCTTCATCTCATTTCAAACTTCATTCCCTCTTCTCTCCTCCTTAAGCTCAGTCGAATCCACCCATTTCCATGGCCAAAATTTAAGGTTTTCATTCCTCCTCCTAGACTACATTATTCACCTAAATTTTTTAGCGAAGTTTTAACACCCAAAACAGTGGGTAACGCCACTGTTAGGCCGAAATTGGAGTCAAAATTTCCAGATTTTGAGTTGAATTTTAAGGAAGAAAAACATAAGGAATGATGGATTAACATTGTGGGATTCATGCATGTCAATTTAGAGTTGAAAAAGGTGAAAAATTAGTGCAAAAACTCGATGAAACAGTGCCGAAATTGGGGACTATTTTTGGGTTTCATCTAAGGTAATAAATTCTTCTTTCTATGATATAATTGGAATGCATGTTGTTAGAATTAAGGAAATGAATTTGTGTCAAGGGAAAATTGGAATTAAGACAATGGCATGTGAATATTTTGGATGATTGTTGGGACTAATTCTATAAATTTTGGAGTTGTCGTATTCGATTATTGTGTTGTTAAGTTGTCGCTGCCTTGCATGTTGAAATTGGAAATAATCTTGATGTTTAGAGTTATAATTGTTTATATGAAAGTATTGAAGTATGAATTGGATTTTAAGACTTCAATTGGATTTTAAGACTTCAATTGGATTTTAAGGAATTATGAAAAGAGTTGGTATTGTGGGTGTTGGCCGAGATTTGTATGAAATTATTGGACACGTTGTGTTGCACTTTAGGGGCTGTTTTGGCTAAGTTAAGATGCTGGAAATTTCAGTTAAAAACGTACAATTACGTTGTTATAATTGTGGATATATGTCCTAAAAGAATTAAGGTATAAAAAGGTGTAGAAAAGCTTCACATTTCACTCTCGTTATTGATAAAGTGTGGGCTGTCTTAATGGACTGTTTTGACGTAGTTAAAGGAATTAGATTAACATGAGAAATAGGTGTATGAATCACCTTGGTTGTTATGGTAATTGTATTCCATACATGTAAAGAGAAAGAATGTATTATGGTAGCGTATATAAAGTACATGAGACTAATTTGGTTATATCTTGGAATTGTGCTTGGTTATTGATTTGGTTGGCATTTGTTGTAAATTGTGGATGTACATATAAATAGGGGAAGTACTGCCCAAATTTTTATAGAAAAGAAACTGAGTTATCATTCAATTATGATGAATGCTAGTAATCATGAGGTTAATGGTTATTGTTACACCCCGTAATTCCAGGTCATGTATTTAAGAACTTACGAAAGGAAATAAGATTTGAATTTGGAATAATAAGTGGACAGAATGGTGGTGGATAAATTTTTAGTCAACTTTGGGGTGCTATACGTCCCAGTATGTTAAGAGTTTTTAGGTGTTTTAAAAGCCTAATATGAAGTTCGTTGAGCCTAGTTTCCAACACAACAAACCGCTCGTCGATTGGACATCGGAGTAGGAAGTTATGGACGTTGCAAGACCAACAGGCAGAAGAGTAGGAAAAATGTTCCAGTCATGCGTCACAGCGCCACGGCGGCGCGCGGCGGCGCGCCGTAAGACCTGAACACTACGAAGTTGCATGGCGCCGACTCTGAGCATGGCGGGATTTTTACCAAAAATTGGGGAAAATCAGAAGATATTTTGGTAAAAGGCCTATGGGAGGGCGACAAGTGTCCCTCCCATCTTTTTGACCAAGAGAGGGTCTTATTTTAGGACCAAGTCTTGAAGACTTGGTCATTTGCAAAAGGTTCTTCCTAAGAAAATCCCCTCTTCTCTCTCAAAAAAATTGATGAACCCCAAGTGTGATGAGATTTTTGGAAAGGCAACAAGAAGGAAATATGTTGGCAAGCTTGTAGAGGGTTCATGTGGGTGATTTTAACGTGAAGAAGATTTCGGAAAGAGGGCTTATTAAGGTAAAATCTTCACCTTCTTAATGTGATTGAAGATTTCATGTTATAGTAGCTAAGAAATGAGCATGTGGTTTATATATTAAAGTTTGAAAAGATTTGGATCATGTCGACTTGTTGAAAAAAACCGAAAATGGGCATGTTAGTCACTCATGTTGTAATCAATTCGGTTGTTAGCTAAAATCGTTACATGTTATAAATAAAAGGGTATATAATTGGTTATGACTTATATAACATGTTGGAATAACGAGTTGGATTGAAAGGATTTGAAAAAGATGATATGTGAGCATGTTGTAGCCAATGAGTTGCCTTAAACTAATTGAATTGTTTAAAATGAATTGTGGGGCAGAATTTTACACGTCCGGTTAGGCATGTAATCCCCTTTGTATTGCTGAATTGTTGGGCCTTAAATGTGGCATTTGGATATTGATTTCGGACCTTGAAAGAGGTGGAAAAGTACGTAGAAACAAAGGAAGTGCTGTCCAATTTTCCGTAGAATAAGGGACCTTACAATTAGAATATTCTACGTTGAAGCTTGAGGCTAATAAACGTATTATGGTCATTATAGGTTGACATACTACGGACGGCATATTGGACTTGGCAAGTGGATTAAGCCGGAGAGGTATGTGGAAACTTTCTTATCTCTTGAGCATGAGTAGTTATAAATGTATAGTACGGTAGACGTACGTGATTTAAATGAAGTCAGTTCATTTGATATACTTGACTTGTTTTAAAGAATGTCTCAGTTGGTTGATTTAGAGAATTAACTCACTTGTTCTTAAGGAAAGGTTAAAAGAATGAATTCGTCTAAGACATAAAGAGTTATAACGGCTTTATGGGAAGTTAGTTATGACGGCTTTATGAAAGGATAAGGATGTCTTAGATTCTAAAGCATAAAGTTAGTATAACGGCTTTATGGGAAGTTGGTTATAACAACTTTATGGAAGGTTGAAGGAATGGTTTTCTCGAGTAAGGTAAACAAAGATGAATGACTTGAAATAAAGAAGGGCAATTTGATTTAAAGGCATCAATTGCTTAAAGTTTAAAGTAAGGGTCACTTGATTAGAAGCCTGAAAGTATAATTCTAAGTGTAGTGACGTATGTGAAATGTAGATTAGCCTTGATACTACGAGTGTTAGTATCTTGGGGTTTTATATGAAAATGAGCCTTTTGAAAGAATAGAAGTATATAGTACGTTGGGTTAAATTTCCGGAAATTTATTACGTGATATGAAAGTGCCTTGAGGTTATAAAATGAGATCCCTTTGGTATGGTAATGAAAGTCTAAAGATTTTATGAACTTGTCTATACTCGCTTGTGATAGCCTTGGAGTGCAAGTATTATGTTGATACGCTGTCGTGACTCTCAGTTGGAGGGTCGGCTGTCTCGTTGTGAGATTATTTGGACGTACCGACAGTGATGGAGGGTTCCACGGGTATGCTACCATTGTGATTGATCCATGGACATGCTTGTGATGGAGGATTCCGGGGCATGCTACCATGATGCGGGTTAAATTCCCGGATACGATTATTACTCCATGGATTAGCTCTCCATGAAGTCATGTACCCGAGATGAGGGATTTCACGGGCATGATATATATATATATATATATATATATATATATATATATATTGTATGTGTATACGCCGACAGTGAGGTAGGATGCCACGGGCGCGTCACATGATTACATTTTACAATTTCGGCTGTTGGCAGTGATGGAGGATCCCACGGGCAGGAGATATATATATATATGTTTGTATGTGTGTACGCCGACAGTGAGGTAGGATGCCACGGGTGCGTCACATGGTTATATTTTATGCTTGCGGCTGTCGGCAGTGATGGGGGATCCCACGAGCACGCTTTGGTATTTGAGGGCTTGTGTCCCTAGCTATGGTGTGACTACTGTTCATGTGATGAAATAGACTTTAAAAGGTATTGTGACTTGCTTGAAAAGTAAATATGACTTGATACAACGGTTATTAGTATCTTGGATGTTTTATATGAGAAAGAGTCATTTAAAAGAATAAAAGTACGTAGTACCTTGGGTTAAATTCCCGGATTTTATAATGACATGATAGTGCCTTAAGTAAACTAAAATGAGAGTGTATATGAACAAAGCTAATAAGAAGTTAGGGAATTTCTTAACTTGCTTATGTTATATACGATAAGCCGGTAGTGCTTATGTTAGGTATGATAAGCCGGTAGTGCTTATGTTATGTATGATAGCCGGTTGTGCTAGGTTATGTTATTTTTGCGGGGTAAACCCCCGGGTTACTACTTATTCCATGGATTTGCTACCCATGATGCGAGTGCGGCGTTTGTACCCATTGCGGGCCCACCGGGCCCATGCGAGTGAAATAGTCTCATGCGAGGCGGATGACCTCATTGCGGGTCCACATGACCTATGCGGGTGAAATAGTCTCATGCGAGGCGGATGACCTCATTGCGGGTCCACATGACCTATGCGGGTGAAATAGTCCCAGGAGTAGGATTGCTTAATGATACCACGGGCGGGTGGCCCTACTTTGATCATGAGCCTCCTATTTCTATGCAGTAAAGTATACTCTTGTTTACTCTCATTGTTAGTAAGGCACATTGTACTGTTATTTGAGTTATCATACATGTCTCCAGCTTTATTTTAAACTTTATGATTTTATTACAGTACTTTCAGTTTCACATATTTGGTACATGTTGTACTGACCTCGCCGAGGCTGCGTTAAATCTGCCGAGTAGAATTATCTGAGTTGTTGATCCTCACTCTTAGGATCACTGTTCAGCTGTTGAGAAGCTCCATTACTCCAGAGGCTTGTCATTGGTTCAGATCTCTGGTATTGTCGGTTGTTGTACATACAGGAGTATGGCGGGGCCCTGTCCCGTCACAGTTGCTATGTTAAACTCTTAGAGGTCTGTAGTCACATCTTGTGGGTCACTTTGAAAAAAAAATGAGGTAACTGCTTTTGGAATTGTATATATCCAGGGAGGTAGCCTTATCGGTTAACCTATTATTTATTCTTGTTAAGTTTATGTATGTTCCGCTGATTATCTCTGATGTATACCTGTAAGGGTGCCCAGGTAGGGCACCAGTCGCGGGCCCGGGGTCGGGTCGTGACAGTTATGTTACTACTATTATAGGTTGAAGCGCTAGTCAAGGCTTATCTAGAATGTTGAGTTGATTAGTTCGTCAGAAAGGTATGTGAAACTCTTCCTTCTTTCTTTGGCATGATTTATAAGAAATGAACGTACGACGGACGTACATGATTTCTATACAGTCTAATTCCTAATAATATGAGTTATGAGTAGTGTCTTTGATGTTAACAGTAAAAGTTCATTTTAATGATTTTATGGAGAGTCAATGATGATTTAAATTGCATATAGTTGCTCATGATATCTATTCGTGCAAAGTGTTACTATTTCACTTCTAGAATCCGGACGAACATGTTAGGTACTGACCTTGCATTGTTCATCGAGTCCCTCACTAGAGGGCCGACTTACGTAGGATGCATGCATATATGAGATGATGACTTCACCGAATCCCAGTATGGGCCGGATTATGATATGATTCCACCGATTCCCGCACTATAGGGACGGATTACGTTATATGTATATATGTATATGATGACTATATGGACAGGAATTCATGGGTTTTGACTTGACTCTCATTTTTATAAGGCACAGTTGATTCTCTATTTCCTATGGCACCGTTAGATTGGCATTTGATAATCTTACAAGTCTCTTGTACGTTTTGACCAGTCATGATTATCTATTTTGTACTTTATGTTTCATATAATCGGTACATTCTTTCGTACTGACCTCCTTTTCTTGGTGGCTACGTTTCATGCCCGTAGATACAGGTACTCAGTTTTGGTGATCCGCCAGTCTAGGGTTTCCACTCAGCTGTTTGGGAGAGCTCCATTGATTCGGAGCTTAGTCAGTTTGGTACAGATCTTTAATCTTGGACCTATGCATATTTAGGGGCACGACGGGGCCCTGTCCCGTCATATGTTGTTATCATATTCTTAGAGGTCTGTAGACAGTCATGGGTTGTACGTATGTGGAGTTGTGAACCTATTTTTGTATATGTGTTTGTTGTACTCTGTTTTGGGATGTTCCCGTATATAGTGGCAGCCTTGTCGGCTTGCGTCCTTTGTTATATTTTCTTAGATGTGACTCCTCAGGAGACAGGGTAGTTCATGTGTAAAGGCAGTCTTGCTGGCTTGCCTATTCAGACGTATGTTATGATTGCAGCGTTATGCTGCCGGATTTTATATTGTCTCTAGTGTCAGTCTGATTACGCGAAGTTAGTATAACAGCGTCATTAGGACGTTTAGTCGCGGCCCGTCGGGTCTGGTCGTGACACCGATAGCGTAATATTGAAAAGCTAGGAGCAAATTGACAAGGACCATATACTGTAATCGACATTGCCGGTATAAGGAGCTTATCAGCTAGTAGACCAACAAAGGAATATACTTCCTAGCAATTGAAATATGAACCACTTGAAGAATAAGTACTATGTGTAATAGGTCAAAGCATGTGTTGCACTTTTTTCCTTCGATCGAATTTTGTCCCATTTGGATTTTTCCAGCAAGGTTTTTATTGAGGCAACACCATGATATAAGCATGTTATTGATCTTACTACCAAAGAAGTCTATCCAGTATCCAAGTCTTTATAGCATAAAGTCTCAAATACTGGGGGGGCATATACACCCGGAATGAAGTGAAAATTTAAAATTTTAGAATACTCTTAAGGAAAACATTGATACTGGGGACTACCCGGATATCAGCATATATGTAACTGGACTGACCACACTAGATGACATCTTGATTATTATTACAACTGTCTTCACATTTGTAATTCAAAGGAATCAATAAAAAAAAAATTATGATTAACAAATTTTTGCCAACACGAGCATAAAACGTATGTTATTATATTAAACATATCAAAAAAATTGTGTCATAATGAACGGGAGACGTCCTATTCTACAACACCATTAAAAATAAGGGTCATCTCTTATTAAAATCTTAACAAAAAAATTAAGGCTCCGGATAAAATAAGTAGCGGGTGTTATGTTGTTCAGGGATAAGATAAGTCCAAAGTTATTTTTTGAGGTTATTAGAAACCCCGATCAAGGATGAAAAGAAAAAACACATCTTTGGGTCTCGGTTCATAAGGTTTTTAAACTTCAAATCGTAACTTATGCATATAAAGTGAACCTCAAAGCTGAGTCTCGGTTCATAAAGTAAAGTGTTAAGTTGAAACTAATGCTTTCTTGTGAAATCAGTCAAGATTCAAAGCTACTAACTGGGCCCAAAATTCATCCGATAATAATAAAAATTGAAATAAAACTCGCACGAAAGATTACGTCTTGCCCGCTTCATGGTCCGTCGGGGGTATTTCGGGTGTTGCTAACAAAAACAAAAGTTATAAAAAGATCAATTTGAGAGGGGTTCATCTTTCTCATCAACTTCTCCATCAGCCCCTATATTTGAATCATCTCTGCCTCCAAGGACAACTCAGCATCAGTTAGGTCGATTTCAGTGTTCAGAATTTCTGAAGCAATATCGAAACCCAGTTTTCTTACTTCCTCAATTGAATCCACTCGACTCTTCAAAATGGCCAAGTCTCATTAGAGTTTACACCTCTGATATTTGGCTTGGAGCTCAGTGACGATATGTTCGAAAGTATGAAGTTGTCCCTGGGAACCGGCTAAGTCGACTGCAAGTTGGATTGTTCGTCCCTAAAGCATTGTATAAGTGATGGTAAGGACTTGAAGAGAATTCTCTCAGTCCTTCAAAGAGTCGACTGCATCTTGCAAACATAGCCGGAGTGAATCTTGGAGTGAGCTAAAATTCCTAAGATCAGCACGCAGGATGTCAACTTCAGCCCTGAGGTGTTGAATCTCATTCTTCAACTTCATATCCTCGTTAGAAGGGCCGATCGCTTTCGCCAAATCCGTAGTGAATAGAACAGATGTGTTACCCTGAATAAAGAGATTATGATTAGTAAATAAGAGTAAGATGGTGGAAAATGAAAGGAAAGAAAAGAATATTTTATCTGCAGGAACAAATCGGCAAGATGAGAAATAGAGGCTTCGAGGGTAGCATATGGAGATTTCTGGGGCAAAGAAGTAGATGTGCAAACTTTAGTTTCTGGACGTGGGTATTGAACTATGGTTAGAAAGGTCTTCCTGGGAGTTTCTGCCTCCAGAGATTTTTTTCATGGACTGGCCGAATTAGTGTTTTGTTGGTCTGCCTTCTCTTCTTCATCAAGGTGGATGACACCCACCTTACCCTTCTCCCATAGCTCTTTCTAATACTTTGTGAGTTGGAGATGGCTTCTCACCCGAAAACTAATTCCCATCAGGGGCTCGACAACCCCATCTTAAGCTTTGCGTTTCTGGCTGCCCAAAGCAGACTTGATGTTCGACAAGGCAATTGCGTGAGATCGACACTTTTTGGACTGAGGAGATTCAAGCCGGGAGTCCCGGTAGTAAAGGAAAATGTTGAAAAGATAGTTTCAAGATAAAATATGAATAGGAGGGAGAATTGAGGTTAAAAGTTTACCATGGTATTTCCCCTTCCACCAGGATGAGGTGATACTCTTTCAAGTTCCAGTGATGTCTGGGGAGGCATGAAGAAGACTTACTATCCATTCAAAAATCCCTTCGGTCAATTTCGGCTCGACCAGAGTGGCTGAAAAGGTTATAACACTTTGAGTAAGCAAAAAGTTATCCTTTTTTGGAAACTATGTAAATATACCCGGCAGAAGAAAAATAAAATAAATACTTACGAGTATGATTACACTCTTCTAGAAAAGGATCCGCAAAAGGCTGGTGAATCTGGTCAGTCCTGATCAAAATGTAACGAGTTTGCCAGCCACGATCGTAGTTAGCCTCTGCATTTATGAGGTTACGGCTTTTCCGATGGTATAAGGCGATAATTCTGCCTTGTAAAACTCTAGCGTAATACATGAAAATGATATGGTCGATAGTAAATGGAACGTCGACAACATTGGCTAACATTTAGATACAAAAGACAAGTCTCCAAACATGCAGAGCAACTTGACTTATGCAAACCTTATATCGGCGGCAAATATCCTCACTAATCTTTGGGATGAGGAGTTTGAAATCAATGGTGAATGGATAGGTGTATGTCATGAAAAATCCTTTAATACGGTGATGCACACGATCGACAGGATCAACCGTTCTGACGATTATGTCAAAAGAGAAACCACAATCTTTTATAACAGTGGGAAGAATTTTAGCTGTTATTTTCGACTCGAACTTTTCAACGTGTTTGTAGTTGATTTGGACACAGAGGTCACCAGAAAAATTGAAGCATGAGGGGAGGATTTCGGTAGCAGTAAATTGTAAATCCACTCTTTAGGTTGTAGGAGAAACGGGTTCTTTTCCATGTCGACGATTGTGATGATTGAGGTTATCCTCAGATGAATGATAATAGTTTGTAGAAGACATTGTTGAAAGAGTTAGTTAAAATGAAAGAAAGCAAAATGATTGAAAGAACTTACAGACGGTATGGTTGCCTTTGGTGAAAAGATTTGGTCTCCTATTTATGGGAAATAATATAACGTTTATGAGGTGAAAAGATGTGTATCATCATTATCACGGTTCACGACATTCAGGCAATTGGTTAGTGCCGTCATTTCAGAAGTACTGAATGGATGTGATTCTTGAAATGACTTGCAAGTTGTTACTTTTCAAAGTTTCCGCCAAAATAAAGAGGAACATGCAGGTCGGTGGTTCAAATCCACTTCCCGATTGCACAAAGAGTTGCGGGGACTATCTGTATAGGACAAAATTTGTATAAGACAATTGTACGAATTATGGTGAGACACATGGAGTATGACACTAAGTCAGACCCACATCAGATTACAACAATCCCGGTTCGATATGCATGGTACCGGGAGTGACATGAGCAAAGTCAGTACTGATATTAAAGAAGGTTAAGAGTCGTTTGCATCGTAACGAACGACCGTTACTAATTCGGTCACACAACTTCCAACAACCTTTTAATGACATTTATTGAGAGATTGATTGCCCAATTATTACAACATTTATTCTTATGTATTTATGAGGGCATATTTCGTGGGATGTGTACCCATGTAGCTCAAGTATAAATAGGGCACATTGTTCTATTGTAACCCATCATATTCTGGCTATTACAAAATATTTACTGATATTTTCTTGATTTTTGTGCTCTCATACAAGTTATCGTCACTTTTGTTCAGAAGTTATCTCAAGATTCAGGTTAATTGCTGCACTTTATCTCATTATTATTTATCTTAAGTGTAATTCTTATCTAACGTGTCACTTGAGTTCACATATTATTGACCACATATACAAATTCAACGGTATCATTTTACGAGTAAACAGAATCCTTTTCTATCAAATATTTCCAAGAACCACATTCTATTTTGTCAAAACTAATTCTTTTACCCTATGGCAAGAATATACCAAAACAACAATGACAAACTCAAAGTTCTATACTTCTACTATATTACATTTAAGGATGGATGTACTATCGGATTTTATTATGTCTGCATACTTGTTTTATCTCCTTATTTTGTTTTTCTTATTCTAGAAGGCAAGTATATATATGAATAGAGCCAAATTCGCAATTGAAAGTGCAGACTCTAAAATAAGGAAAACAGGAACAAGGAAAAACCATAAATATGATCTCCTTTACTACAGATTTAATAAATACCTCAAATCTATTTCTGATACAAACAATAAATAAATAAATAAATACATCAAATCCTATCATCATTGCTAAGAAGAAAGATGTAATAGTGTACTCCTCATTTCTAAGCGGGGTGTACCACAACAAATACGAGAAAATTCCACAACGTAAGTTTGGAGGGAGATAGAGTGTCTTGTGAATCTTACTTATTTTGATAAATAGAAGCATTATTTTGAGAGAAAAAATTAAGCAGTGTAATGATATCTTGGAAAACAAATTATGGCACCTAAATCCTAATATTGAATTAATAAATAAAAACCGTATATATATATATATATATATATATATATATATATATATATATATATATATATTGCAATCTTGAAAGTTAAGTAGGTGTATAGACATAATTAGATTGATTTTTGGGGGGGGGGGGGGTTGAAGTTAAAGTTAAGGAAATAGTATATTTTAAAATTAAAATGTGTTTGGACATGAATTTTACTTGAAAAGAACGTTAAAATGCTGTGAATGAAAACTTGAAATACTTCTCAAATGAAAATAATAAATCAAATTGTAAAATAAATATTTATTTGAAATAACTTTTAAATATTATTTCAAATATTTGAAACCAAATGAAATACAAGAGTGAGAGAGTCCAAAAGAAGTGGGCCAAGGGATGTCATGTAATCCATCAATCTAATATTCTGTTGTCGGCCATATAAGCCAATGTGACACCTCAGCCCAAAGACTTTGGCCCGACACTATGTTGATCAGTCAAAACAGCATCCTTATCCATCCCCACGTGCACCTTCTTCTCTTATTCAACCCTACCCCCTAAATGTCCTCGTGGTCCCTACCCCACCCCACCCTACCTCTCTTCTTTATGATTCTTTTCTAAATATCAAATGGTCCACCCTCATTTACACGTAATATGGTTGGTATATCACAGTATAATGTATATACACGTGTTAGAGGGCGGAAGGGATTCATTCAAATTCGGCCCCTTCGTCGGAAAAGAAAATTTATGGACTAATCTCATCATCTCCTTTCCATAGGAACTACGAGATCATCCTAAGGACGCATTCGACATTCAGGAATCACAGACCAATCATAGAATCATGTTCATTAAGTAAAAGGCATTAGTTGTCTGCTGTCAAATTATTGGGTAGTCACGGTCGAAGAAAGGGAAAATCATATTGGATAGTATATAAGGCCAATTTTTTATGTATATATGTTGAATTCTCAATTACTGCATAGGAGTACCACATTCTTATGCGTAATTGTCACACAAGAACAAATAAAGAAATAATCTCCTACCACATTCTTATGATCAATTACAATTTAAATAAAAAAAATGAAGATGATAAAAAATGTCCTAACGCATTGAAAATTACTCAAATTTATCCCATTCTGCCTATTGACCCTAATTGCCCCGATCTTTATAATAATTCATTCTATATTCGCCCGATATATAGGGGAACGAAGAAGCTACGAGGTCATTCGAATCTAATCGATTTAACTTAAATTTTGTATGTAATACATTTCGAATCAACTAAATAAGACGAAATGTGGAAGAATTTTGAACGGGACCATATAATTCAAACCTTATCTAGATTTGCCTCTACATACAGATTGTGCTTTACGAGTGTATTATATACGTATAGATAGAATTCTCTCATGCACCTCCACCCCCACCCAACTCCACCCCTCTTCTTTACAAAGTATTTTGTATGTTCTTTTCTTTCCAAATTTATGCAGTCCATCTGTAAGCATAGGACCACAAAGAGACAGAACACAAGTTGGATTAGAATTTAAGGGTTCATAAATCATACTGCACACTGTAAAGGGGATGTACTTTGACCAAGTTTCAAAATTTTAAGACCCATCTTGTGTTGTTTGTGGGCTAAATTACTCATTCTCCTTTATCTATGTTATTATTTCTATAGATAGATTCAAAGGTACTACTAATTCAAGAAACAATAATTGGTGGGTCGAATGGAACATATATAGGGCAAGTGTTGTTTGTGACCTATCAATACAATATGGTATAGCTCTACTATTTTTCTCGTGTAGTTGCACCCATATTGTCTCTTTCATAAATACCACATCACATTCCCATTTCAACTATCTTATACATAATATAATTGTTTACATGAATATATACAATATATTATATATACCGTCTAAAATCCAATACCTACAATTATCTTCTAGTGTTTTAAAAGTTGTGTAGCCTTTGAACAATACTTGGTAATAATATTTGATACGAATTGGCACTACAAGAAAGAAAAATATTTGTAAATAATATTTTTTGTTGTCATAAAGTGAATGTTGTTGCCAAAAGTATTTTTCGTAACAAAAATTGTTGCATGTCGTTGTAATAACCTCCGATGCGAGAAGTTTTTGCAGCAATAAGTGTAAGGTTTTATTGGGTCTAAAACACATAAGTAAGGCACATCAGAAGTTTAAAATGTTGTTAACTTACTTACCCCAACAATTATGTCTGGTATGATTGCGTTACAATTGAAATCCGCAAAGATAAAAGTAGATTTACAGTTTGTATTATCTGAAGTCTCTACTAGAGGGAGCGCACTCGATTATCCTTTCGACCGCAAGCCTTTGCTATGGTATATTCCTCTGTCAGGAAAGCCAGGAAATCTTGGCAGAGGTTTGAGAGGATTTTATTCTCTGAACTCTTAGTTCATAAAGTAAGAATTAAGTCTTCAATTCCAGTAACCAAATAATGGGGTTAAGTGTTGAATATATAGGGAAAGTTAGGATACAAATCAGATTAGGATTAGGCTTAAAACGACCCAATCGAGATGCGATGGGCATTTCGATCGCCTTTAATAAATCTTGTCATTCCCATTGTTTTAATATTTCTGCACGTTTTAATTTTAATTAAATCCAAAATCTAATTTTGACTTAATTAAATAATTTCCATCAAATAGAAAGTATCTCATAATTTATTATTAGTTAAAATATCTTGATTCTAAATAAAGTATTTTACATTCTCTCAATATACCCTTAGACCGAAAAGACAATCGACTTAGTGTGACCCTTGTACAGCCACATCGACACTTAATCTAATTAAGGTTCACGGAACTCTGAGATGCGCCGTATAGCGAACTCGATATGTGAAATGCGTTTACAAGACTCGATAAACATAACATTTATGTGAGATGATAAATTCCTTTCATTTACGACCACTCGATCGAGCTTAGGATTTGTCGGTGTACATCCAAATGGCGATCACTTTATCTCATCTATATTAGTCGACAACTAGATCGTATCCTAAATATGTCTCTTTGCGTTGTGATGACTTGGTGACCTAACATTCTTGAGAAGTTGAGTGTTCTCTCGAATATCGATCGAGGAATGAATTCTATTCTTGGCTCAAATACGCGATCTGCGTCACGATGTACCCAATACTGAGCCGTATGTCTTATCCTATAAGGAATTTAAGCAGGGCGTGATCAAATTACATTACTCTGCAAACCAGTGCGCGTTGACCTCAAGTCAAAGGACTATATCTACCCGTCGCGATAATACTCTAGACATGTATAACAAATAGTTTATCAGCAGGGCATACCAATACCCTCTAAGAGTATCAATGTGTCCATCACTAGTAATCCTACTAGTAATAAGTGAGACATACTACATTCTCTAAGAATGTGATGTAGACCACATATTGACTTATAATATATCACTGATATCTCATTCTAAATGATCATCAGTCAAGACTATTTTAAGAGTTACATTCTATCATTAATATCTCACTTTACAAATGACAACGTAAGCTCAAGGGATGCACATTAATGAATAATCACAAGCAATCAAAATCATAATTCAATAATTGCAAATGCCAAATTAGATTAATCTTATTAATAACATGAATGTGTTTAAGTACATTTGTCCCTAAAATAATTGTTTCTAGGACATACATACTTTCAATCTCTCACTTGGCATGGAGCTAATCACCAACGTATCTAATGCCCATGTTTTCAAAGTGATCATTATGCTTGACTAAGCATAATAGTTTAGTAAATGGGAAAGCTAGATTTTCATCTGTGGGAACATAGTCTAATCTTATTTCTTCAGTCTCCACCATCTCCCTGAGTATGTGGTATTTCCTTGATACATGTTTGTTTATGTTCGTTGATCTTGGTTCCTTAGCTTGGGCAATCGCACCAGTGTTGTCACAATAAATTATTATTGGACAAATGACACTTGGAACAACCCCTAGTTCTTTTAAGAACTCAGATATCGCGACAACTTTCTTACCAGATTCTAATCCAGCAATGTACTCGGCTTCAGTTGTCGAATCAGCAGTTGTAGCTTGCTTGAAACTTTTTCAACTCACTATTCCACCATTTAAAATGAAGGCATATCCATATTGAGATTTGAAGTCATCAAGATCTGTCTGGAAGTTAGCATCAGTGTACCCAGTAGCTACTAACGTTTTTTGCCCACCATAGACTAGGAAATATTTTTTAGTTCGTCTAAGATACTTAAGAATACTATTGATTGCTTTCCAGTGTTTCTCTCCAGGATTCTGCTGGAATTTGCAAGTCATACTAAGTGCATAGGCCATATCTGACCTTGTACAGATCATGTCATACATAAATGATCCAATAGCTGAAGCATATGGGATCCTCTTCACGCGTTCAAGTTCTGTAACAATAGAAGGACTATCCTTCTTTGATAACTTGATGCCTTGACCCATAGGAAGACTTCATTTCTTGTAATTTTCCATAAAGAAACATTTTAGCACTTTGTCTATGTATATGGATTATGACAACCCCAATAATCTATTAGATCTATCTCTGTAGATCTTAATTCAGACAATATAGCAGGCTTCACCTAAGTCCTTCATCATGAAGGTGATGGATAGCCATTTTTTGACTGACATATGTTAGGCGTATTTTGTATACGCTTTTTGAGTCATTTTTAGTTAGTATTTTTTCCATTTTTATTTAAATAAGTGTCGTGTTATGGTCATTTTTCTTTCTTTTGAGTCACAGCGGTTCAAAAAGGTAAAATGGCAAAAAGAAGTGAAAAATGGACACAAAAGGAGGGTCCCGAGGCAAAAAGGACGAAAGTTGGCAATTCAGGACAAAAGACTTCAGCACCGCGGTGCCATAATTACTGAGAGGTTGCAGGACTTTCGGCACCGCGGTGCCAATGCGGGGAATTTCAGATCCGAAGTAAATTTGGTCAAGGGCAGAAAGGTCCATAGGGCATGAAATTTGCAACATACTTAAGCCCTAGGGATTAGTCTAGTGAGGGGGGTTGGTCATTCTAATACACAACACATCATAGGGCAAGGATTGGAAGCTACAATTGGAGACTTTAGTTTGCAGTACTTTTCTTTCTTTTTAATTCAGTTTATGCTTGGAATTGTATTAGTTCTTAGCGTGACTATGGCTAGGAGCTAAACACTTTATTAGGGATTTCCTTTTGAATCGCTTGAAACTCTATCTCATGACTTAATGCATTAGTTTGATTTCTTCTTCACTTGATTAAGATTTATTAAATAATTGGTATGAATGTTTGATAGTTAATTGATCACTAATTATCATAACCTATATGATTTCGAATCAAGAACCGAGAGGAGATATTTGGATATGTTGTAATTGAATAGACATAGGTTAAAATCGCAGACGAAAGTACCCTGATACTTGTGTAGCATTATATGTACTGTTCTTAATCCTCCTATGTGGTAAATCCTATCATAGAAATATAGAAGGGTTCTGCACTGGGGTTGAGCGATTATATATCCTAACCGAAATATAAGACAATCTAGTTAACCATTATCTTAACGTAGAAGAAGAAGTCATTCTAGTTGCATTAAAGATTTAATAGAGTGGATAGTCTAGGATTTTGGAAACCTTAATTCCTTCATAACTGATTAAACCCCAATAATTTAAATTACTTCTCGCAATTATTCTAGTAGTTAGATAAAAACTCAAATCAATTATTCTAGTACTTCTCGCAATTGCTTAAGTCCATAAATGGACTTATGTAGTTTGCATACTGCTTTTGGTTGAGTCTTGGATGTAAAACCCTCAAGTTGTATTATATACACCTCCTCAATTATATTACCATTGAGGAATGCAGTATTAACATCCATTTGCCAAATATCATAATCATAGTATGCAACTATTGCAAGCAAAATTCGAATGGACTTAATTTTAGCAATAGGTGAGAATGTTTCATCATAATCGACCCTAGGCCGTTGATTATAACCTTTCACCACCAGTCTTGCCTTATAAATATGTACCTTGTCATATGCATCAATCTTCTTCTTGAAGACCCATTTGCATACTATGGGTCTAACCCCTGTTGGAAAATCAACCAAATTCCATACTTGATTGATGTACATTAAGTCCATTTCGAATTTCATGGCTTCTTGTCATCTCTGCGAATCAACGTCTAACATGGCTTTGCTGTAGGTTGTAGGTTCATCATCATCAGGATTATCTATCTCATTGTTTGTTTCAACAAAGAGATTAAGTATTTCAGGCGGACGATGAGTCCTAGTGGTCCTACGGAGTTGAATATTCTGCATTTCAGTATTTGTTATATTCTAATTGTGAGGTGTTTGTGTGCTGGATAATCCACCACCTTGAGAGCTTTTAGAAATGTCATTTTCATGTCTTTCCTGAATGAGATGATGTACAACTATTATATCATCTTCCATTGGTTGTGTATGAGAGTCTTGCATTTCTGCATTATCTCTCATAGCACTCCCACTGGCTGAAGGGCGTACTCTAAGTACCCAATCTTCACCAAATACTCTCACTGAATCTTTGCCTAGGTCATTTGACAAGGGTTCAACCTCTGTATTATCTTGTGCTTCTTGAATTTCTTCAAGTTCTATCCTATTGCAACTCTGTTCCTTGTAGACATAGTCTTCTTCAAGAAAAATTGCATTTCTGAAAACAACGACCTTATGTTTTTCAGGAAGATAAAAATAGTATCCCCTAGTTTCTTTTGGATACCCCACAAAATAATACTTCTTACTTTTGGATTCCAACTTGACAATAAGCAACTTCTTTACATATGCAGGGCAGCCCCAGGGTCGCATGTGTTTAAGTGCTGGCTTCTTACCGTTCCATATCTTATATGGAGTTTTCTCTACTATCTTTGAAGGAACTCTGTTCAGAATATAAATCGAGCTTTGTAACGCATATCCCCAAAGGTATGTTGGTAGAGCTGAGAAGCTCATCATGGACCTAACCATATCTAATAGGGTTCGATTTCTCCTTTCAGCAACACCATTCATTTGTGGCGTTCCGGGAGGTGTCCATTGTGATTGGACTCCATGAAGCTTCAAGTAATCTAGAAATTATTTACTTAAGTATTAACCTCCTCGATTTGATCGAGGGGTTTTGATACTTGTTTCAAGTTTCTTCTGTACTTCTAACTTGTACTCTTTAAATTTCTTAAAAGCTTCGGACTTGTGTTTCATAAGATACACATGCTCAAATCATGTGAAATCGTCGGTAAAAGTGATGAAGTACGGAAAGCCTCCCTTAGCCTGAGTTAAAATGGCCCACATACATCGGTATGGACTAACTTAAGCATCTCTTTGGCACACACCTCTTTCTCAGAAAGTGACTTGGTGGTCATCTTTTCTCTCAAGCAAGATTCACAATTACCATAGGACTCTAAGTCAAATGGTTCTAGGTAGTCTAACTTCTTTAATCTTGTTATCCTTGATTCATTTATTTGACCAAGTCTGTAGTGTCATAAGTAAGCGGGGTTTTTTGGATTACTTATTTTAGCTCGCTTATTATGTATATTGAAAATTTCATGACTACAATTTAGAACATACAATCCATCCACAAGCGGTGCATTTCCACAAATAAAACCATTAAAAGATAGCATATAATTGTCATTCATAATAAATAAGAAAAAACCCTCAACGTCTAACATCGGGACAGAAATAATATTCCTCGTTAACGAGGGAACAAAATAACAATTATTGAGTTCTAAACAAAAGACAGAAGGTAAATCTAGTCTACAGGTTCCCACGCGTTCAGCATGCACTCGTGCTCCATTTCCAACGTGCAGATCCACTTCCCACGGTCCAACCCTTCTGCTGTCAGTTAGCCCCTGCACATTGTTACAACTGTGTAAGCCACAAGATATATGTAATACCCAACCGTGAGAATTAGTTATAGACATATTTATTTCAATAACAAACATACATTATCCAGCAGGATCAGGAGCACCTGGTGTTTTCTCCCCCTGGAGTTGTGCAATCCTTCTTCCAATGCCCCTTTCTCTTACAGTTGAGGCAAACATCTGCCAGCTATTTTCACCTTCTTTTGAACAACTCCTCGAGGTCTCAAAACTGTGGGTATGGCGGCAACCGCCTTACCATTATTCTTTTGCATATTCTTACCCTTAGGTTTGAATTTGCTAGAGGAGCCCACCATGAGCACAACCTTACCTTTGAAGGTGGAAGATTCGAATGTTCTCAACATATTGTAAAGCTCTGGGCTCGCCTTAGTTCCATTCATATTGAAGTTTACAATAAAATTCTCAAACGAAACAGGGAGCGAGTTCAAGATTAGGTTGACAGAAACATTCACGGGCAGCTTCGTTCCAATCGAAGTCAACCTCTCTATTAACCCAATCACCTTCAAAACATGGTGTGACACCTGACCACCTTCGTTTAACTTACACTTGAAGAGATCTCTCAACAGTTCATACTCCATTGTCTGAGACTGTGAGTCATAGAGACTCTTCAAATATTAAAGCATCTCGTTGGGGCCCATGTTCTCATGTTGTCTTTGTAACTCTGGATTCATAGAAGATAACATAACATATTGTATCGCAATAGCATCATCAAGATATTTCTGATAGGATGCCTTGTCAAACAGGGCATACTCTTCAGAATCTTCAGCAGGGACTGTTGGGAGTGCTGCATCTAACATATACTCAATCTTTTCCAGTCATAAGACCAGACACAGATTTCTTAACCAATCAGTGAGGTTTGCTCCAGTCAGCTCGTTTGTTTCAACCAACATCTTAAGTGACAAATTCGACATTGTAAACTGAAGATAATATAGACCTGAAAATTAACATCCTAATATATAATTTCTATTTGAACACATTCATTAACTAATTAATAGTGGCCTTTAGTTTAATTAGCTCCCACTATTTTAACATATTCTTCCACCCCATGAAAGTATACGGACTTATATCAAATATGGTCATAATGGGCCAAGATCCAGACTCATGTTGTCTCCGCATTTGCTGAGGCTGATAACTTTAACAACATGATCTGGTAGGTCTCTAAACCAATTACAAAAAATTTGCAACTCTTGGTTGATCGCATGTTCTAAACAAAACGATTTGTGTCCCTCGGTTGTCCGATACTGGGGAGCCAAGACAGCCTAGCAAGTCAAACCGGTTATGCGACTGTAATTATGTATCTAAGTGGGTCTTGCCTTCATAGAGCAAACACTAGGGTGTAAATACCCATGAAGGTTTATCACTTACTTCTACATTTAACATGCATCTATGAAAGAGTCTCAGTCCTCGTAGACTTAGATCAAATGCTGGGGCATAAATACTCATCTCGCTGAAAAGGATTTTGCACTACAATAAATTATAACGGACGACGCGTTCATATTTAAATGAGACTTGTATTAAATTTGCGAAATATTTTAATTCAGGGTTTTACACAAGATCAACTCTAATATGTTTCAAATATCACTCAAATCATGGTATTAAACAGTTGTCTAAGTATTGGGCGCCGCCTACCCAAGCATAATTTGCGGACGCTAAACTAGTGTTGGGCGCCGCCTAGACAAGCATAATTGCGGACGCTATTCTAGTATAATAAATGACGATCATTTAGCATATAAAACAGTACACTGAATATACTGTATGATAATAATCATGGGTTAATCTTCTGAAAACTGAAATTTTATTCTCTGGACATTCGGCGCCGCGACGCTTGCGGGGCAGAAACTTTTAGTTTATGTTCTGTGAATTAGAGTCGCGGCTTTTCACTATGGGGCCGCGCCGCTTTAGGTCCAGTAGGTTCCGAATTTTAAGACGAAGCTTTCAATCACGATTTCGGACTGAAGCCGTGGCCCTGCCCGTTATAGTGACCGACGCTGCGGTGCTCCACCATGGAGCCGCGACGCCGCCCTTGAAAACCCAGCAAGCGCTGCGGTGCCTTACCACAGGGTCGCAGCACTGACGTCCTTTCAGAAAAGTTTCGTGTTGATTTTCTAAACATCGTCCAAGACCCAAATCTAATTTAGGGATCAGATCACAGGTCCTTTATCATCACACACCATTATCAACAATGCACATATCGACCATCATCCATTCCTACTCGTTCTTATGTAACATTTTGTATTTTCGGGTAATGATTTCGGCATAACGTAAGCAAATGGACCCAAACCCCGAGGAAATTTATGTTGTACTTGCATATACTAATAAGGAAGTTAGTATGTAAAAGAATGTGATCCCGAAATAATTTTGGTATTAATTAGTGCGACGATAGGAATTATTATAATAATTGTATGACCCAAGGAGGCTACAGACTAGTGTCATATTATGAGAATTATGACATTGAGTACACGAAGGTTTTATGAGTCGTCGGGTTTTAAGTAAATTGGGATCGGGTATTATTTGTGTATATAATTAATTAATTGTGGAATTGATTATTTATAAGCGGAGGACCCATTTAATGAAATCGTACGCGTTGCCTTATAAGACAACGTGAAGACTCAGTCGATACAAACAAGATCGCTGGTAGCTTCATATGAACTCATTCTCAAAACTCCTTTCTCTCTTCAACCTCCTTCAATTTTTTGTAAATCTTTTCTTAAAAGAAGAATTTCATACCTAGAAATCAGAAGTAGTAACTCCAAGATAACCCGCTGGAATCTCAACCGAAATTGGGTCTTTCTTTTCATAGATTCTCGTTCAAAAAAGAAGAGAGAATTCAGGTATTTCAAACCATAATTTCAGTAAACCAAAGCCTTTTTTTACAAGCTTGGAGACTCAGGAAGCAAGCAAGACCCTAGATTTCAGAGAAGTTAACTCAAATCAATCATTTGGACTCCTAGTTCTGCAGTCAAAATCAAAGTGGGCGAGAAACTGTCCGACGACATTCGTCACAACTTCTACCATAGGTAATCCTTCTTAGCCTTGGTTTACATGAATTTTTGAATGTGATTCTTACTAAGTTCTTGGGCGATTATCGGAAATGCTAAGTGGATTGGTTATTGGAGTTGTCCGTATTTATTTGGTGATTGCATGTGAAATTGTTGGATTGTTTTGGACATTGAAACAGTAAGGGGAGTATTGGGAAGGTTGATTATGTTGCTACACGTATAGAACTTCACATAGAAGAAGCATAGATTTTATGCGAATAAGATGTTCGATGAAATGTTTCAATGAGTTTGTTAATAGTATATTGATTCAATTTCAATGTAAATATTTCTTAAAATGTGGTTATTACTAGTTCTAAGGTGATTATCGAGAATGTTGGATTATTAGTATAGTCGATATTGTTGATATATATATATATATATATATATATATATATATATATATATATATATTGAGAATTGCATGAGTGCTTGTTGGACTGTTTTAGAGATTATAGCAGTAAGGGAATGGATTAATAAGGGTTGGGTGTTCGCTAGATTGTCTTAACGAATCTGTTTTCATTATTAAATTATGTGTGATTTAAATCGTTCATATGATATGGAAAATCATTCGTAGAATTCGTAGAGTTTACAAGAAGTCGTGGGAACTTAGAATACATTCGACAAGAGGTATGTGAAACTATCTATTCTTTCTTTTGGCATGATGTTATATAAAATGAATGTACGACAGACGTACATAGGAAGAATCCTAATTCTTAGTGATACATGATATGATAGTGCCTTGATTTTCTAAAGTGATAGTTATTCTGTTTATTCCATTGAGAGTCAAATGATGATTTAATTTGTATAAAGTTATTCATGATATTCTATTCGGTTGGATATGATTATATGAATTCACCGAGTCCCGGGCTGGGTATGTATTCGTGCGCAGATTCATTGCATTGTTTACCGAGTCCCCCACTCGAGGGTCGGGTATGTATATATGTGATGATGATTTCACCGAGTCCCATAATGGGTCGGGTAAGGTATGTGTACAGATGATGATTTCACCGAGTCCTATAATGGGTCGGGTATGGTATATGATATGATTTCACCGAGACCCTCACTAGGGGGCCGAGTACGGTATGTATATGTATATGACTATATTCACCGAGTCCACATTGGGCCGGGTACGGTATATTATATGTCCATATATGACTCTCATTTTATAAGGCACAGTTGACTCTCATTTTTATATAACACAATTGTATTGGTATTTTGGTTATCATACTTGTCTCATGTTATCTTTTGGCCAGCTATGATCATCTTTACAGTATTTCATGTTTTACATACTCAGTACATTATTTAAATCGACCCGCTTTCTCCGGGATTGCGTTTCATGCCGCGTATACAGATACTCGATTTGGTGATCCTCAAACAGATTTACGCTCGATTATTTGGAGAGCTCCATTGTTCCGGAGCCTAGTCATTGTAGTATAGATCCTATGATATAGACTTTTGCATATTCGTGCTAGTCGAAGTGCGGCGGGGCCTGTCGCTATAATTCACTTTGTACTCTTGAAGTGCAGAGTAAATACGTGGGTTGGGCGTGTGTGGATTATAGGCGTGTTTGATCGACTTCTGATTGTATTTCATTTTGGGGATATTCCCATATAGTGACAGCCTTGTCGGCTTGCGTATTTTTTTATGATGATTAGTTGTGACTCTTCAGGAGACAGATTTATTACAGATTTTTACATTTGTATTGGTATCAGTCGGATTATATGTGACAGGTCAATATAGGGGTGCCCGGGTAGGGCACCAGTCGTGGTCCGTCGGGTGCGGGTCGTGACATCTTCGTCGTGCACCATGTTCATAATGAATCGTTTTCTGCACTAGGCTTAGTTCGAGCTAAAACAGAATGACTTCCTCAATTTAGCGTAGTTGATAATTTAGCGTTATTACAAAGGTCAATCGTTCAGTCAAGGTATGTCGGATTTCAAGTGACCTTGTTTTAATTCAGATTAAAATCAATTTTACGTTTAACCCATATTATTATGTCTTTCAATTGTTATGTAACCATTGAACCAGTCAGGACTTTGATACCACTGTAGGTTTTTGTTGGGTCTAAAACACATAAGTAAGGCGCAACGAAAGTTTAAAATTTTGTTAACTTACTTACCCCAACAATTTTGTCTGGTATGATTGTGTTACAATTGAAATCTGCAAAGATAAACTTACAATTTGTATTATCTGAAGTCTCTACTAGAGGGAGCACACACGATTATCATTTCGACTGCAGGCTATGGTATATTGAAAGCCAGGAAATCTTGACAGAGGTTTGAGAGGATTTTATTCTCTGAACTCTGAGTTCAGAAAGTAAGAATTAAGTGTTCAATTCCAGTACCAAATAATGGGGTTAAGTTATAAATATGTCGGGGAAGTTAGGATACAAATCAGATTAGGATTAGGCTTAAAATCTTACCCAAAATCCGAGATGCAGTGGGCCGCTCGGTCTGGCCCACTGCCATACTGGCGTCGCGGCTCAGCCTCTCTGGCGTCGCGGCGCTTCCCCTTGTTTTAATATTTCTGCACATTTTAATTTTAATTAAATCCAAAATCTAATTTTGACTTAATTAAATAATTTTCATCAAATAGAAATTATCCCATAATTTATTATTAGTTAAAATATCTTGATTCTAAATCAAGTATTTTACATTTTCTCAATATACCCATAGACCGAAAAGACAATCGTCTTAGTGTGACCCTTTAGCCCTTCACACATCAACACTTAATCTAATTAAGGTTCACACGGAACTCCTAGACTGCGACATATGACGAACTCAATATGTGAAGTACGTTTACAAGACTCCAGTAAACATAACCTTTATGTGAGATGATAAATTTCGTTCATTTGCCACACACTCGATCAAGCTTAGAATTTGTTATGTGTCTATCCAAATGGCTTGATCACTTTATCTCATCTATACTAGTCGATAACTAGATCATATCATAAATAGGTCTCTTGCATTGGCCAATGACTTGGTCGATCTAACATTACTGAGAAGCTGAGTGTTCCTCTCGAATATCCAATCGAGGAATGAATCCTATTATAGGTATATGGGTTTAATTTTAGTTTATCGTTCTCAGAGGGCTATTGGATTAGTATTTTGATTATTGTCTAAAACGTTCATCGAGGGTTTTAGATTCTTCTCTGTTTGAGTATCCAAACTATTTGATTATTTTAATTGAATTCTATCTTTAATTTGCTTTCAATTATTATTCTTTAATATTATGTTGCTTTGTGTATCTCGGATCGTGTCAATATTGTTTAACTTTAAAAATGTAGCTTGATACATTCCGCCAAATCAGAAGGAAAGTAAGATATTGAATTTGAGGGGATCAAAATATTCTTATGAATCGTTAATATTTATTCTTTTACCGTAAATAATTTAAAATTTTACATAACAAACCAGTGGCGGAGCCATCATGTAGTCAGGGGGCTGGGCTCCCCCTCAAATTTAATTTTTTCCTAATATACTATTAGTAATATTCCTGATATTACAATAGAGTCCTCAATTCTGACTTCTCCGGGCTCCCCCTAGACACCTGAAGCTTCTCCGAGCTCCCCCTAGACCAAAATTCTGACTTCGCCCATGTAACAAACGTACAAAAATACATACACAATCAAATCTAGAATTGACAAGAATCTTATTTAAAGATATATCTAAGGGCAATAACATTTTATATGAACCATCAAATGTAGAGCCCTTGGCGGTGATCTTTAGTTTAAGGTTAGGTATGAAAAACAGTTGCATTATATATATGGTTCATAAAATATACTATCAAGTTCTTCATATGTACTAAGATTTGGTGCTTTAATTAAATTGGATTTGCATGACACGACAATATCTGTTTGTTGGTTATTGCCTGCCTATAAAAATATGAAGTAAAGAGTATTCATTACATCTACCCTTTCTTATTTTAGAATCTCTCCTGAGTAATTGAATCAGTAAAATAGTTGTTAATTAATAATTACCCAATTGCATGTTACTGCATATGGCCAGTTGAACAATCTTTTTTATTAAGAACAATTTTTTTTCCCAAATGAAAATTTTGAACTAACGAGTAAAATAGATGTTGTAAAAACTATATTTTTACATATTATGTAGTAAATTAAAGTGGAGTCTTTCGGAGCAACGTTAAAATTATCTCTGTGTATCAGTATTCGAGTGCTAAAGATACTTACATCATAATATGCTCTCTATAGTACATCCTTTTAGAATGAACTCTTTTTCGAACTCTGCGTGAACTCGATATACTTCGTGGACCGACTACCTTTATGTAGTTTTAATAAAGGAAAAGTAGTAAATGTGTTATTTCTCGTGTTTCATGTATATAAGTGTTTGCTATCTTATAAATGGAGGGTGCATGTAATTTATAGATCACATATTCGAGTTATAAAATTAATCACTGATACTTGTGTCATGATATGCTCCCTATAATATAACAGGTTGATGACTTCCAAGATCGAGCGCTTATCGATGTTTTGACACCTCGATGACACCCACTTAGTATGTGGCCATTCCCCAACTTTGTGTGAACGAAAAATACTTTATACATCCATCTGTCGGAAAGGTAGTAAATGTGTTGAATTTTAAAGTGTGATTTCAAAATCTTTGGCATGTGTTAAAGACTCAGCCAGAGTGTCAGAGAGCCCTTGTGTCTGTTCTTTAAATACATCGTGGCTTATGGGAAGAGTGCAATTGCTAGACTTAGGATCAAACTATAGATAGCAAATAGTGGCCCATTTTCCATATCCTGTACAAAAGACACTTGGAACTCATATCTGGTCTAGCTGTTTTATAACAGAGGTAATATATTATACCTTCTCTTTATATTGGAAGTGTTGAAGTGCAAAAGAGTAAGATAATCACATGTGGATGTTCATAAGAGTGTAATTAATAATCTAAAAATAAGATAAGTTATCTACTCCAATCAATAACATCCTAACAGTGTTAGGAGTTTATATAATTATCCGGCTAAGGATTCAATTGAACGTCCTTGACTCCACCTAGCTTCGCACTAACTACAACAGATATAAAATATACGGATAGTTTAAAAAATTATATTATCCGTGTATATAAGTTATCTTTTAAAATAGAAGTAAGGTCTGCGTACATTCTATTCTTTTCGGACTTAGGAATATGTTGTGTATATAAGTTAAAGCTTATCTTAAGATTCACTTTTTTTTAATAACGTGTTGACAAGCTACTATACATAGGTGGCTACTGATATGGAGTATTCAAATTTCAATCACGCCTAAAATGGACCCTCCTATAATTTAAAGCTTATATAGCTACAACACACTAATTAGTTGCTCTTCAGATGCATGCATATTAAAAATCATCCAACCTGTCCTTATCTCCTAGTTTCCAACAGAACATGTTCATAGAATCAACATATCTCACTCCCAACCAATTCTACTAGGAAATTAAAATTGTCCAATGAATATAGTCTTCATATAGTTAAAAATAGGTTTACCCTGTGCGCACTCGAAAGAGTAGCGGCTGCGAATTCCTTCGTCAACAAAATATAGTTAAAAATAATCAACTACTGAAGTGTTTAACAATATACTATGGTCAAAGGTTATTTAATTTAATACATATATTTATCTATCCTTGATGTAAATATTGAGATCAACGAGAGAGATGGTCACGTATATTTTCTTTATCAAATGCACAACATAAATCAATAGAATAGTATTATTATTTTTCCCTGTTACAAAAAAGAATCATGAAAGTTGTATTTAAAAGATCATCCGTGACAAAACTATAGTTGTACTCGTAGAATTAGGATTGTTGGTATAAAAATGTCACCAAAAATATGAAGATTAGAAAAACATGTAATCAATACAATATCTCAATATACGTTTGAAAGTGCCCAGGAGAGATTGAAATAACACAAGAGATTCAAAATCATATGTGAAAGTATATATGTCCTAGAGACAATTATTTTAGGAACACGTGTACTTGAACACATTCGTATTATTAATAAGATTAATATATTTATGGCATTTTGCAATTACTGAATTATTATTTGATTGTTTGTATTATTCATTAATGTGTCTCTCTTGAGCTAACGTTGTCATTGATAGTGTGAGATATTAATGATAGATCGTAGTTCTTAAAGTAACATCGACTGATGATCATTGAGAATGGACATCAATGATATATTATAAGTCGACATATTGTCTGCATCACATTCTTAGAGAATGTAGTATGTCTCACTTACTACTAGTAACAGTTGCTAGTGATGGACACATGAATACTCTTAGAGGGTATTGGCATACCCTGCTGATAAACTATTTGTTATACATTTCTAGAGTATTGTCAGCATGTGGGAGATAGAGGTCCTTTGACTTGAGGTCAATACGCACCTGATTTGTAGAGTAATGTACTTTGATCCTGTCCTAAGCTTAAATTCCTTATAGGATAAAACATGACTTGAATTGGAGTACGTTGCGTCTGGTAAGGTGGTAGTTGAGCCAAGAATAAGATTCATTCCTCTATTAGATATTCGAGAGAACACTCAACTTCTCAATGATATTAGGTCGACCAAGTCATTGGCTAATGCAAGAGACATATTTGAGATATGATCTAGTTGTCGACAAATATAGATGAGATAAAATGATCAAGCCATTTGGATAGACACTTGACAAATCCTAAGCTTGATCGAGTGTGTTGTGAATGAAAGAAATTTATCATCCCACATAGAGGTTGTGTTTACTAGAGTCTTTGTAAACGTACTTCACACATTGAGTTCGTCACCGGCGCAGTCTGGGAGTTCCGTGTGAACCTTGATTTGATTTGTCGATGTGTGAAGGCCTAAAGGGTCTCACTAAGTCGATTGTCCTTTCGGTCTAAGGGTGTATTGAGAGAATACAAAATTCGATTTAGATGAGATATTTTAACCATTAACAAATTATGGGATACTTTCTATTTGATGAAAATTATTTAATTAAATCAAAATTGAATTTTAGATTTAATCAAAATTAAAACGTGCAGAAAATAATAGAGGCGCCGCGGCGCTAGTACGACTGAACCCATAATTTAAGGTTGACACAAAATTGTTATTCAATTCTTACTTTCTGAACTCAGAGTTCAGAAACTAAAATTCTCTCAAACCTCTACCAAGATTTCCTAGCTTTCTTGAAGAAGGAATATACCGAAGCAAGGCTTGCACCCGAAAAAACAATCGTGTGCGCACCTTTTTGTAGAGACTGCATTAATCATAAACTGTAAGTTTTCTTTAAGTCTCTGCAGGTTTCAATTGTAACATAATCATACCAGACGAAATTGTTGGGGCAAGTAATAAAATTTTAAACTTCCTATGTGTCTTACTTGTGTATTTTAGACCCAACAAAACCCTACAATATGAACTACCGGAATATTAAACTTATGAGTTAAACAAATGTACATAAGAGAAAGAACCACTTTAGATTATGCATGGTAAAAGGTAGTAGTAGTACGTAATATACTTGGAGATTTATATGGAGAGGGAAAAAGGATCTCTATACTAATTCAGACTTAGAGCATCTAATGGAGTGCTAAAAAGATACCTTTGTTGTGTGTTAAGAAAAACTAAGTTCACATCCAACATATAAATCACTGCAGGATACGTGGTTATACAAGATTAGAAATATCACATCGGAACGAGGATACAAATAGCACGCAAAGTAGAAAAGAAGAGTTCTAACATGCAAAAACTAACAGAGCAGGCAAAAAATTGTAAAGTTGCATAGGAAATAGTACTAATAACCCTTAGTTATAAACTTTTATGTACAAGGTTAACTAAGCAAGAAATCCAGATCGGTCAATCGATCTTTCTTGCACAAAAAGCCTTAAGGTACCTTTGAGGCATTGCCACGCATTGGTTACAAAACAGTAAGTTGCATCTAGTAATAGACATTGTTTCACCACAATCTTGACAAAAAACTGATCACAAGGAGTAGCATTCTCGGTAGCATTTGTTGAATTATGATCTCAACCGTTTTGAGAATCAAAACTATACTTGTTCCCACCCCAGGCAATGTAACTGTCCTGTGATCCAAACTCCTACAGAAATTTGATGTTGAATCAAAATAAGCAGAATATAAGCATGATGACACAAAAAGAGAAGAGATAAACCTCATTAATTGTTGGCTTAATACATCTACATCCCTTAAACTTGTTAGCAAATTTTATTTAGATACTCAAATTACGGTATGTTTCAATTGAGCACTTGAACATGTGATAAACTATTCCCATTTAAACACTTTCGGTTCAAATTTTGGAAATACTTTTGCTCCTCTCAAGCGTCTATTAGATAGTTAAGTTAACCACATAAAAAAATGTCACCTCCTTTAATTATAAACATCAACCTCAATTGGAACAATCCCGAGGTTTTATGGTTGAGGCTAATGCATATAATTTAAGGAGGTGACGTATTTTAAGTGGTTAACTTATTTATGTAATCAGCGGTTGAGAATACGTGCAGAAACTTTTTCAAAATTTGAGCCTAAGGTGTCTTAAGATGTGTTCATGTGCTCAATGAGAACATTTTCTAGTTTGAGTGTCTAAATGAAATTTAACTTGCAAGTTTAAGGGGTTTGTCAATGTATTCTGCCTTAATTTTTTCTTGAAAGGGATATGTTAGATACAAGAATTAACTTACAAGTTGACTAAGCCGGAAATCAGGGGGGGTGTCAATGTCTATGTTGGCTGGATCAAGAACAAAATTTTGGCACTCCTCCAAATCCTTCTTCAGATGCTCTGGTCCTAAACGAGCATAATCAGCAAGACTAGGCTTACACTTCTCTTTGTCATTTTCACTTCCGTCCCTATTAGGAGACTGGCTCGCGAGAAGATCATCACATAAGGATAGCCCTTCTACAAGTTGCTGAGAATCTAGCAAATACTGTGACTCGCTGTCCCACCATTTTGGGTCATCGCCAGCCTCAGTTTCAACTTTTGTCCCAGTTTCATCAATTTGATTCTCTATGATTTTATCTTGATTCTCAGTCTGCTCAGGAAGAGCTCTCATGTCATCTTCTATGTAATCCGCCTCATGATACTGAGTGCAAAGCAAGAAGAGATGTAGTAAGAAAAAGATGTTTCACAATAATGATAAAAAACACTAAATAGTCAAATTTCTCTATAACGGCATCGTTTGTCCGGATATATTTTGGCTGCTATAGCAAAATGTAGTTATAGAGAATATGTAACGTAACATAACATGAAAAATCGGTTCCAATGAAAACTTGGCCGTTATAGTGGCTGTACTTGACATAAATACTTTATTTGGATTATTATGGTGGGAATGAGGAATTATTAAGGCAACTTGAAATAAATACTTTATTTGTATGTTCATTTTTGTAAGAAGAACAAGCTCAACTAATATGCTGAAAACCAAAGAATCGAAATAACCAAACCGATTATTCCTAAACCAAATTTAAAAAGATCAATCCAATCTGAACTTATTTGGATTGGATTGGATTGTAATTTCTTGAATCTGAGAATCGAAAATCCAAAACCGAAGTTTTTATGTAATCCTTCCGTCCACTTTTACTTGTCCACTATACTAAAAATAGATATCTACTTTAATTTGTCCAGTTCTCCAAGAGATAATTTTCCATTTTATACCTACTTTACCCTTATTATTAAGTACTATTCATTTTCCAGCAGTTAGATGACTTATAATAATTTGGGGTGATATAGAATTACCATTTTTATTTATTGCTTCTTAAGAGATATGTCAAGTCAAATATGGACAAGCAAACTTGGACGGAGGGAGTAACATTAACATTGACTAGCAACAACAAGAACATTACATGAGGTAATACCTGGGCAATAGGACTGATGTTAGAAGCAGCAATTTGCTGTCTTGCATCCATTGTTGAAGATAGTCCCCGAGGGGGTTCAGGAGTCACAGACTTTGGGGTATGTGGATCTACTTTAGCAACCAGACATTCGGACTCCTCGGGGAATTCTTGTTCAATTTTTTCACCCTGCTTGACCTGCTGCTGCTGCTGCTGATAAAATACTTTAGACACAACATATTCCCTTTCCCTTTCATCTTCCTCAGTTCCTAGGTGATACTGGTGCATCACCCAATTAGTCTTCTCGGCTTTCCCACCCTTACCCACTGGGCTTACATAAAGAACCATAATCTTCTTACACCCTATTTGAATTCCATCTAAGATAACAGGTTTTGTGCGACCAGTCTTATGCCAACGGACATCGGAAGTATTATCACCATGTATTTTCCTACGCTTACGCGTTCCTGTATTATAAGCCTTAATTGCTCGGTGAAAGAAATGTGAGACACTTCCATCCTGCTTAACACCTACAAAACTTGTATTCAGCAAAAACGAAGTCCATAACAAGTCAACAACAGAAAGTGGAGAAAATGAAAAAAATGCTTCTTTATGTTGAGGGTTGGTTCAAAATAGTCCCTTAAGTATGTATTGCACAATTTCGGTCCTTTAACTTTAGTTTCGTCAAATATTTACTGAACTTTGCCTGTTGGATCTGACGGGAACTATGAATAAAAAGATTTTAACTATAAATACCAAGAAAGTCACATCAAATCCTAAAATATGCAACACAAAAAACTATACTAGACACTAAAAAGATATAAAACATAGTAGAAATACACTTCAAAAAGCTGCATCAAATCTAAACTTTTGGCAAACTTAAGGACTAAAACTGTTCAATGCATAGATAAGGGATTATTTTGAACCTACCCTCAAACATAAGGGACCATTTTTGTCCCTTTCTCACAGAAAGTGCAACAACAGGAATAGGATCATCTTTTTTTTACCTGGTAAATTTTGAGGATGTGTATAGCAGATTCCATCATCCTCATCAACAGTTGGAATGAACTCATCAATAAAAGGATGGGTATTCCGATCTCCACCTTCGACTTTTCCAAGTAAGTGCCAAATAATCTCTTGATCAGTTGGATCAAACTTTACACCTCTTGGTAATCCTGGCCAGTCATGGCTGACCTGGAAAGACCAACATTAATGTTTCAGTTAAAGGTGCCATAGCTAACAATTATTGACTTTAGCCTTTTAATAAGTATACAACAACAACATACCCAATACAATCCCATAAGTATGAATTTACTAAATAACAAATATTCTTGCCGGACAAAAAATGACAAAGGTGGGGGGAGAGGGAGGTGAAGAGACCAGAGAGATCTTTTTTTTTGGATAAGGTAAAGGTTTCATTAAATTAAGTACCAAGAAGGTACCCCAAAATTGCAAGCTACTGCATAACTGTAACAGTTACACTCCCAAAACACCTATAAATTCCATAAGCTGATCTAAATTTTCTACTATAGCTCCCTTACACCTTTATCGCATAGCATAATGTGAATTCTCAGTAACAGTCCATAGAAAGATATTCAACAAACAGTTTAACAGGGAGAAGTACAATTCATGTGACAAGATTCTTACATCGTTATTATCAATGATAAACTGGCAATTAGGGCAAGCTTTCGTAGGGTTGCTCTTCCAATTCACTGTTCCAGGATCACCGGATGCGCTCTTAATTTTTGTTGCAATCCTCTTACTGTCAACTAACCATGCTGGCCTGCAAAGTATAACACCATAACTATGATCTACAAGTGCTTTCATCATTTCATTAAAGAACTACAGCATTAAACCATGGATAACTTCGAAATTGTATAGCACATATGATTGGAATTAAATAAAAGATCCCCCTCTAGGAAGTTACTGACTTTGTTTATTCCAAGCATGACAAATATATTACATGTTAGGGTCTTATATTTCCTATATGTAACATTGAACTAGAAATCTAGAGATGTAATAGATTATAAATGTATCCTAAGATGCAGACATGTATCATTTTATCGAACAATTCTAATAGTCATCAAAAGTATAAAGCTTCTTAATCATCATTCCATGTTACAAGCTATTCAAAATTCATTAGCAATTTCAGAAACCTGCAGCACTACTGTGCAAAAAGGTGGATATATTGCAAAAGGGAAAAGAAGCAACAATAGAATTTGCAAATTGTATCTTCAAGAAGAAGAGGCAAAAAAATATTACAAGTGATAAGGACAATAAGAACCCCACTTATAAAAGATCTACAACCTCTTATAATCCATCCAGACTTGGTGAAACTAGACCATAATTGAAGCAAAAAGATCCATTTAAACGATACTAACTAGTTGGGATTAAGGTTTAGTCATGTTGAGTCTTTTAAATTTGTTAAGAGATTTTTATGTTAGTATATGATGTAGAGAATCACTAGTGTTGGAAAACCCCAAACTACTGAATATCGAAATGAACAGGACCAAGTGCCATGAAATGGAGAATATTTGTATAAGTGCAACCCCTCTGCCTTGGGATTGAGCCTTTGAAGCTAGTTGTTGTTGATGTATTTGATTAAACTATTTAGGGTGTATCATCAAACTGGAAAATTCATCTCGTCAGCCACAATAAGCATAAGATAAGGTCATTAGTTTTGTTTCTCTTGCTTTGAGCAACTGAATATCTTATCAAGAATATGACTCATTATTAAGACCAAAAGAGAAAAGTAGATTACAAACAAGTAATCTTCCCTTTAGTTCAAAATCAAAGAAAAGAATTCCATCATCCTTCTAGATAATGAAGGATCATTTTGCCTTGGTCAATAGCTTAAAGTTTCACTAGATTCTTTTGTAAGAAAGGAGACAAGCACATTGAGGTGTCAATAGCCTAAAAAAAAGGCAGCCCAGTGCATTAAGCTCCCGTGCATTAAGCTCCCGCTATGCGCGGGGGCCGGACGAGGTGTCAATAGCCTAAACTTCCGCTAAATTTTGGTAGGTTAATTTATTAGCCCAATCATCCTGGAAAAAATTGTAACATCATTAGGAATTACTACATGAAAGAAAAACTAAACTTAACATCCTGCAAATGCTAGACAAAAAGGCAGAAACATGTTAAACAAGCTTTTCCAGTAAGTACCATAACAATAGTATTCGATACTAAATCAATCACCTGTGCCTCAACCCCAAATTAGTAGGGAATAACATTTGTGATCATCAAAAAAAGTTCTTTAGACAAGTACTATATCTATCACAAAAAACACTTAGTTTGATTCATGCATAAATTATTTCCAATTGGGATTAGAAAGTATAAAGTTCGCATCTGTATAAAGGAAACAACATCAAAATCGAAAATTTGACACCAGTATTATCAAACAAGTTTTTTTGGCTTGAAACCTCCAAGACCTGGAAAAACAAGACTGACAGGCATGTTAGTAACAGGTTCAGATGATTCAACCTATCTCTTCCTTAAACTCTACCATTTAATTCCAATTCTGCCCAAGACCACAACATAAAGTACCCACCTCATTCAACCAACGAAACCCCTTCAAACTGATTCAACAAGGGGGAAAACCATTAGTGCCCGTTTGGTTGAAGCTTATGGGAAGCTCATAAGTGCTTATTTTAAAAAATAAGCACTTAAGGAAATTTTTAGATGTGTTTGGTTGAAAAAAGAGTAGAGCTTATTCCATAAGCCCAAAATTTGGGCTTATGGGAGTAGAGCTTCTTTTGGCTTAACAACTTTTTTGTTTTTTATACAAAAACGCGTTTTTATTGGCAACCAAACACCTAACAACTTTTTGATAAAAGCTCTACTCCTATAAGCTCTTTTTAATATGCTACAGAACCTCTACCACTCTTAAAGCATCACTAATCGGTCGGTTTTGAATTTTTTAGACAAAAAGATTCCAACCTACATTCGAATCAAGCCAAAGTATCTGCTCAGCATGACTCAATAGACAAATACAACTCTATCCATTCATCAAAATCACAACTTTAAGTCAATCAATCAAGGAAACCCATTCACTAAGAGGAACCATCAAAACCTACTACCACTCTTACAGCAGTGGTTCATCTGTCGATTTCGAGGTCTTTTAGCAAAAAGAACTCCAAGATCTATCATTGAATCAAGTAAAAGTACCTGCTCGCAAAAACTCAATAGACAAATACAACTTTAGGTCATTCCTTGACTTCAAGAACCCAATAACAAGTAAACAGCCAGACCTCACTCAATAAAGGAAACCCCTTCAAAACCATTAACTGAAAGGAAACATCAAAACCTACTACCACTCTTAAAGCAATCAGTCATTAGCCGATTTCGAGTTTTCGAGCAAAAAGAACTCCAAAATCTATCATTGGATCAGGCCAAAGTATTTGCCCACAAAAACTCAATAGACAAATACATTTTTACCTATTAATCAAAATCACAACTTTAAGTCATCCCTTGACTTTATCAACCCAGTAAACAGCCAGAACTCACTCTACCAAAGAAACCCCTTCAAGCCCATCCACATTGGAAAAAACAAGAACCCATTAAACCTACTAGAAAGAACCACAGATACACAAATTACAACTTGAACCATTATCCAAAATCACAACTTGAGTCATCCCTTGACTTCAAATTTCAACAAGCATTTATAAAAATCCAATCTTGTTCATATCAATTTACTGATAATGAGATTATGTTAATAAAAATTGAAACTTTAACAGATATAAGTCCAAGAAAACACAATCTTGTTCATATCAATTTACTGATAATGAGATTATGTAAATAAAAATTGAAACTTCAACAGATATAAGTACAAGAAAACACAAAAAGATACAAAGGGTCAGAGGGGGTTAAAAGTGAAAGAATATTTGCATACCTAGCCATTGAAGAATGATGTGATCAAATCAAAGAGCATAAAAACCCTTTGTTCATCTTTTTTTCTCCTTTTGGGTATATCTAGGAATGTCCCCAAAAGTACAGTCCTTACTCCTTAGTGGTTTCTTTGTAGTTTCCCACTTTTTTATTTTTTATTTTCAGGTTTATTTAAATTTAAAAACGTGTTTTTTCTTTGGAGGGTGTGACGACTAAACAGTAAACACTGACAAGAAAAGACCGCAACAGACGACTTCCTTTAAAGTTTTGTTTAAACAGTAACACTGATCTGTTTGAATTGGCGGTGAACACAAATGCTTTTGGCTGAAGTGTTTTTGTGTCCGTTTGCTACGGTTTATTAAGGGTCTGTTTGGCCAAGCTTTTGGAAAGGTGTTTACATTTATCGTAAGTAGTTCTGTAAACTGTTTACGGAGAATCGATTAAGTATTTGATTACTATAATTACAGAAGTGCTTCTGATAAACAAAAAATGTTTCCTGTTTGGCCAACATTTATACAAATTTGTTAGAATATTCTTTTTAATAAATTTAAAACTATTTAAAATATTCTTTTCTATCATATGTTTGTAAATTTTTAATATTATTTTTAAATTATTTAATTGCAATATTTAATCAAAAAATAATATTATATTGTACATAAGAAATGTAACGACAATATGATAATCAATGACTCAAATATGTTCAAACCTACTCTCGCCTACCCACACCTACCCCTACCCCATCCTCAATTTGTTATGTCATATTTTTTTACTTTTATAAAAAATATGAATATTTTTCTCCCCGTTACCCCACCCCATTGCCCTACCCTTTCCTCAAATTTTTATTTCATATTTTTTGTTACTTTTATAAAAAATGATTAAAAATATAAAAGGAATTCTTACCCCCGCCCTACCCCCTACCCCATCCTCAAATTTCTATTTCATATTTTTTGTTACTTTTATAAAAAAATTATTAAAAAATATGATTTTTTTCCCCCGCCCTACCCCCTAACCCCCACCCCACCCCATTGCCCTACCCATCCTCAAATTTCTATTTCATATTTTTTATTACTTTTATAAAAAAAATATGAATTTTTTTCTTACCCCTGCCCTACCCCACCCCACCTCATTGCCCTACTCATCCTCAAATTTCTATTTCATATTTTTTGTTAATTTTATAAAATAAAAAAAAAATCTTACCCCTACCCCACCCCACCCCCAATGGCCTACCCCTTCTCAAATTTTTATTTGATATTTTTTGTTATTTTTATAAAATGATTTTATTCTTACCTCCCCGCCTCTATCAATATCTCTATTCCCAAATTTCTATTTTATATGGGGATATTATATGAGATTAAAAGGAATTTTGTGAAAAGAAAATGGTACATTGGTCCAAAAAAAAAATCAATGAATGAGCAAAAAAGGTTTCTCTAGAAGCACGAAATTGGTGTTTCTGCTTCTCTTCCCATATAAAAATATTTTTTGGCTTCTGAAAAAAGTGTTTCTACTTCTCGAAAGAGGATGTTTTGCCAAAGAAGTGTTTCTGAGACTTCCAGAAGTTTGGTCAAACACCACCTAAAAATAGCTTATAGGAGGAGTAGAGCTTTTTCAAGTAGTTTTTTTATCAAAAAATTGTTAGGTGTTTGGTTGTCAATCAAAAAATTATTTTTGGCTTAAAAATCACAAAATGCACAAGTCATTTTGTTTCTTCTTCCAAAAGCCCAATTTTTGAGCTTTTGAAAGAAGAGGTAAAATAGTTTTTGCTTAGGCTAAAAGTTCTAGTGTTCTTTCAACCAAACACTCCAAAAAAATTCATAAGTGCTTTTGTTAAAAAAAACACTTTTGGTCTTTCCAAAAGCCCAACCAAACGGTCACTTTGTCAGAAGTGATTCTGGCAGAAGTGATTTATATTTGTATGCAACAATGTAAAAGTGATTGTTATCAATAAATGATGTTTGGATAGTTTTGATCAAAATTGCTTTTGAATGTATAATTACCAAAATGGACATTTAGTCAATACATATAAATAAAAATTACTAATAAATGGAGTATGTAAGTAAAAATTACAAATAGATAATAGAATTTAAAGTGCAATATAGTCCTTAAATATTAGTAGAATATTATTACATTACTAATTTAAAGTGCAAATAGTATTTAATTGCCGAAGGAGTCAAGGCCCTTGGGAGGAAACGTCGTGACGCTCTTCAGGAAATTCTTCAAAAATAATAAAAAAAAATCGATACTTCAACTTGGATATATTTATTACTTGTTTGTTCAAAATATAATGTATTATAGTGGTAATAATCAGAGTATTTGAAAGAAGACAATAGAAAAAGGAGAAAGATAATTCTCGTATAATCGGACAACGTTAGAATGTTTGGGGAGTTTAAAGTTCTAATATGCAATTACACATGAACAAATGTCAACTTTAGTAGTATATTTGATTTTTATTTTAAATAAAACAGAACATGAGTAGTATATTTGATTTTTTTAGTAATTATTTTTAGATATTTAAAAAGAGTAATGAAAGTTGTATATTTGAATTTTTTTAGTAATTATTTCTAGATATTTAAAAAGGGTAATGAAGGTGGATATAATTATTGATGAAAATTAAAGAGGTTAATAAAGGAAATAGTAAAATTCAAATTGAAATAAATGGCAGAAGCTACAAATTTTAGCTTCTGCTACCAGAAGCACTTCTGAAAAGTCAAACCAAACATGTCAATTTTTCATTTTCACGAAAGTGGGTACCCATAAGCACTTCTGGGTACCCAGAAATCAATCCAAACAGGCACTTAGTCGTGGACTTTAAAAATCATTTTGTATGTGACATGGCTTTTTTTTCTTTTATTTTAGATTTAAAAATTACTAATGATATAATTAGTAAACACATCAGGGTTACTTTGTATTTTTAAAAAATTCAGGATTAAGTTTTAAACTTTTCTCATATCTAGCAGTTTTACAAGTGGATATTTTCTCATATTTTTCTTCACTAAGAACACAATAGAGCAAGTAGATTGATCTAGTATTTGTTTGCATAATATCAAATTGTTCTTTTGTGTAGTCAAATATGAATGCATACTCTTCAAACTTTTTTCCATCACTATTGTTCGGAATAGGTCTTGGTCCATTCTGAATAACTAGTCAAGCTCCATAATATGTTGATTGAACATAGATCTTCATTATGGTCTTCCACTGATATTGAAATAGGGTGATCTGCTTGTTGAGAGTCCCTCTGGCGTCAATAATTTGATGTCCTGCCATGAATCTTTCCTCACTTGCTGTTAAGTAAAAACACAAATGTGAGACGATGTTCTGATACCAATTGAAAGTACAAGATTGTGGTGAATTGTAAGCCTATAAAAAAACATTAGTCTACTATTGTTTGGTTCCAGTTGACTGATGACGATACAACATGCACAAAAGTGTTAGTCATTCGATTTATACAAGTATAAACCACAACAAATAGTAAATGTGCAGAATATAATATAAGTGCAATAAAATAAATGACACCATAAATTTTTATACTGGTTCGAAACCAATGTGGTGTTCTAATCCAGTCCCCTTGGGTTGCAAAGAGGTTATTTCTTTAAGCTCTTGTAATTTGAGTTTAGTACAACTTTTGTGGTTTTCTGCATTCACCGCCAATGTCTACAAGATTGGTTTTCACTCGCTCACCAACAACGAACAAGGGTTGGTTTTGACACACTCACCAGTAATGCACAAGGTTGTTTTCACTTGCTCACCAACAATGACTTTTTGGTTTTCACTAGCTCACAAAAGAAATGAACAATGACACAACCTCCCAAGCCTCACCAACTATATTATATCTCTTCTCACTTTTTGTTTACACTATAAATCACCCAGAATTACAATGTTTGTTAAAAGTAAAGCAGAGAGCTTGAGAAATTGAGACGAAAGTATAAGTGGTTGCGTACTTTTTCCGCTTTGATTGCTCCTATTTTATACTCGTTCTATGTAGATTTGACAGTTGCAGCAATATCTTTTTGTATCAGTAATACATGTCATCAATTCTCTTTCCATAATTGATTGCTTGAAAAATATTGAATCTCCAGATCTATATTGGATGAAAGATATTTTGTGATGCGTCTATCGTGCTTGAATGGGTAACATTAGGAGATTCAATGGGTAAAATATATCTAAAAGTTCAAAACAACCATTTGTTACCCATTTGGTTGTTTTGAACTTTTAGATATATTTTCCCAAGAATACCTTCCCTTAGCTTTATCTCGATAATTACAACTTACGGGAATATGTAGCGTGGTTTCCGAGATAATCGAGTGAGTTTCGTATCAACTTTAGCGAAGATGGAAGCTCTTAAGTTAAAGAAAGAAGAGGTTGACGCAGAGTTGACTTTTGGGTAACTGCGTCATTTTCGAAGTTTCATCGATTCTGTTAGGTCTGAAATTTGATTTATGACTTAGTCGAGTCATTGATTTGGGTCTCGAGGGGTTCGGGTGAGATTTGAGTACATAGGTGGAGATTTATGTCATATTGAGAAATTCCGACGTTTTTTTGGATAAGTGTGTCTTAACGACCTCGTATGAGTGTTTCGTCGATTTGAGCAGCTTCGTAGCATGGTTTATAGTCAAGTTACACTCTTGGTTAATGTTCATGGGTTTTCGGACGAGTTTCGAGTCATTGATTGAGATATTAGTTAAAGTAACAATTGAGGTTGACCTTGGTCAACATCGAATCAAGATGAACATTTTCGGGTATTTTGAGTATGCAAGCCAGACCGGAGCGTGTTTTACGATCAGAATGCACTTTTGGTTTGTATCCAGGAGGTTCCGGATGAGTTTCGAGGGTCATTTTCAAGTTTGAGACACACCATAAAAATCTGGTGTGCATCTGCTGATGTTGCTCATCGCGATCGCGTGGTGCAACCCGCGATCGCGAGCCTCAATCGTATAGATCAGCGCGGTCGCGCCGCCTTGAGCCGCGATCGCAAAGGTCCATTTTTTTGGGGTCCCGCAATCGCGTGATATGGTCCACGATCGCGATAAAGAAGGTGGCGGGGCAGAATAAAAACCTCATTTCCTGTTTCTTTTTTCGCATTTCGATTTTGGGAGCTTAGGAGCTCAGAATTGGGTGATTTCAAGGGCGTTCTTCATGTTTCTTCACTGGGATAAGTTTCTAACTTTCCTTTTATCATTTTACCTTCGATTATTACGGAGTTTCATCATAGAATTCATGACTTGAGCTTGAAAATTTGGGGTTCGCCATGAAAATAGGTTTATTAAGTATATTATCAAATTAAAGGTCGATTTATTTATGAATTTATAAGATTTTCGAGATTCTTACTACCTAGACTATGGATAACATTATTTTATACTTAAATTCCAATTTTGCCCTTGTGGGCTTGGGACTACCTTTTTAGGTTCGTTTTTTTAATTTCATATTAAAGGGTAGAAATATGGGTACCATTGAGTTCGTGTGATTTTCTAAAATAATATTTTGACCTTATTGAACCCGATTTTTCTATAAAATGACTATTTCGCCCCTCGAGATTGGTAATGAGTTTTTGAACTAACTTTTCTACCGGAAATCTTCTAAGATTATTATGGGTATCCTTAGAATCTCGTGTTAACATAAAATTCATAATTGTTACACCTTGCTTATTTTGAGATACTTCAAAAGAAGAAAGCTCGAGTTGGATAGTTCATGGTGCATGTTAGGCCTTCCAGGTAGGTTATGGCTTACCTTTTGATTAGACTTCGGTTAGTGAAGTGTATGTGTAGTTAGCTCATTTATTGTGAGGTTGCGGTTAGACTCATTTATTGTATGGGTTTCTTGAAAATGGTAGATATGGTACAGAAGGTCACATGCTCTCCATGTTTTCAGTGTTGGGTTGCTCGAAAGTGGCAAAAGTGCATTTATGACTTAATAAGAGTGATTATTCGATCATATACTTAGTTCAGGAAAAAGTTTCAACTTCTCTATGGCATTATGACGGTGTGTGTGGCATGGGTATTAGATGTCGATATGTGGGGGCGAGTGTAAATTCGGTAAAGATCTTTGGTTGTGGCAAAAGTATAGTGACTGCGTGTAATAAAGAGGAGCGGTTGAGAATAAGGACATGAAAGATGACTTTTATGGGGAATGTGTAGCGAAGTAAGATTTCTTAAGGTATGTTGGTAAGAGTGTTTTGTGTTAATGGGACAGGGGCATAAGGAAAATGACTTAGATAGATCAATATCCGCTATAGGAAGGGGTACATGAGCGGATGTCAGATAAGCTATGAAATGTTGAGTTGACTTCTATTTTGTCAGTATTATGATAGCAGAGTAGAATTAGTGACTGTGAGATCTTTTATGTTACACCCCGTAAATTCAAAAGAATAAGATAAGAACGCCCAAAAGGAAATAAGGTTTGAAATTTGGAAAGATAAGTTGGCAAATGTTGTAGGCAGATTTTCAGTCAACTTTGGAGCGGTATATCTCCTAGTTCATTAGGAGTTTATAGGTGTTTTAAAATCCTAGTATGAAGTTCGTTGAGTTTAGTTTCCAACGCAACAAACCGATCGTCGATAGGACATCGGGATAGAAAGTTATGGACGTTAGAAGTTCAGTTGACGAAGAGGAAAGGAAGCTTGATCAGTGCCACGCAGCTGGCCCGGCGGCAGGACGCGGCGAAAGCCCGAAGTGCTCACGAAGTTTCAGCGCATGGCCGGCTGCGAGGCAGGCGGGATTTTTCGCGAAAAAATGGGAAAATCAGAAGATATTTGTGTAAAGGCCTATGGGAGGGTGACAAGTGTCCCTCCCATCTTTTTGACCAAGAGGAACTTGGTCATTTTGCAAAGGATCGCCCTTAAGAATTCCTCTCCCCTTCTCTCAAAACTTCAAAGAAAACCTAAGTCTAGTGAAATTTGTTGGAGAGGCTGCAAGAAGATAAAGTATTGATAAACTCGTAGAAAGGTCGTGTGGACGTTTTTTACGAGAAAAGAAGTTGCAGAAAAAGGGCTATAGAGGGCGAAATCCTAAAAGGTAAAAATTCCCTCTCCTCTTGGAAATAAATTATGATACCTGTAATAGTTGATAAGTGTTATTGAGTATTGGGAGCCTTAATCCGAACACGGGCTTATTAGCCATTGGAATTACAATACAAATGAAACGATAGTTATAATTGTCGCATGTTAGCTAAATGAGAGTTACAGTCGTTGAAATTGGTTGCGACTATATAACATGCGAGAACGACATTATGGATTAAAAAAGAATTGGCAAAGATTTATTGTGGTTGTACTTTGTAGTCGAAATGACATGTAATATTGGACTGTTTCATATGAATTGTGGGGCAGAATTTTATACGTCATGTAAAGCGTATAATCCCCTTTGATTGGTTAATGTGTTGAGCCTTAAATGTGGCGTGTTTGGTTATTGAATTCGGGCCTTGAAAAAGGTGGAAAAGTGTGTAGAAATAAAGGAAGTGTTGTCCAATTTCCCGTAGAATAAAGGACTTTACAATTAGAATATTCTACGTTGAAGCTAGAGGCTAATAAACGTATTATGGTCATTATAGGTTGACACACTACGAGCGGCGTATTGGACTTGGCAAGTGGATTGAGCCGGAGAGGTATGTGGAACTTTCATATCTCTTGAGCATGAATAGTTGTAAATATATAGTACGGTAGACGTACGAGATTTTTGACGAATCTAGTCCATTTGATATCCTTGGCTTATCTTAAGAATATCCAAGTTGGTTGAGTTAGGGAATTAACTCACTGGTTTAAAGATACTAAGGATATCTTAGTTCTAAAAGTTAAGAGACTTAAAGTATTTTGAAAGTATGTGATACTTGTTTTGTTTGGAAAGTTTAAGTCTCTTGGTTATAAAGAAGAATGTAAGTATCTAAGGTATAAAGCTAGTATAACGACTTTATGGGGAGTCAGTTATAATAGCTTTATGGAAAGTTAAAAGAGTGGTTTACTCTAAGTAATGTAAGTAATGATACATGACTTGAAATAATGAAAGGCAAATTGATTTGAAGGCATCAATTGTTTTAGGTTTTAAAAGAAGGAAGTCACTTGATTTAGAGGCCTATAAATGTATTTCAAAAAAAGGTATTGTGACTTGTCTTAAAAAGTAGATATGACTTGATACTACGGTTATTAGTATCTTGGAAGTTTTATATGAAAAAGAGTCATTTTAAAAGAGTTGAAGTACGTAGTACTTTGGGTTAAATTTCCGGATTTTTATAATGACATGCTAGTGCCTTAAGTAAACTAAAATGAGAGTGTTTATGAACACAACTAATAAGAAGTTAGGGAATTTCTTAACTTACTTGTGTTATGTATGATAAGCCGGTAGTGCTTGTGTTATGTATGATAAGCCGGTAGTGCTTATGTTATGTATGATAGCCGGTTGTGCTAAGGATATATATATTGTTCATTACGGGGCTATTCCCCGGTTTGTGGCATTTGCATATTCCGTGGATTTGCTACCCATGATGCGAGGAATACCTCATGCGAGTCTGTAGGGCTTATGCGGGTGAAATAGTCTTATGCGGGGCGGACCAGTCCTATGCGAGGAAGTTACCTCATGCGGGTCCACACGACCTATGCGGCGGATCTGATCATGCGAGGAAGTTACCTCATGCGGTTCCATACGGCCTATGCGGGTGAAATAGTCCCAGGAGTAGGATCGCTTAATGATACTATGGGCGGGTGACCCTACTTTGACCATAAGCCTCCTATTTTTATGTTGTAAAGTATACACTTGTTTACTCTCATTGTTAGTAAGGCACAGTGTACTGTAATTTGATTATCATACATGTCTCCAGCTTTATTTTAGACTTATGATGTAAATTGCAGTATTTTCCAGTTTTACATACTTGGTACATATGTATTATCGACCCCCTTTCCTCGGGGGGCTGCGTTCATGTCGCAGGTAGGGGTAAGCAGGTGGTGGATCCTCATTCTTAGGATCACTGATCAGGTGTCTGAAGCTCCATTTCTCCGGAGGCTTGTCTTTTGGTACGGTTTCCCTGATGTTGTAGATCTATGTACATTCAGGGGTATGGTGGGGCCCTGTCCCGTCACAGTTGTTATTCCTAGAGGTTTGTAGTCATATTTGTGGATTGGGTTTTAAGAACAAGAGATGTACTGATTTATTTTTGGATTATGTATATTTTACGGAAGGTGGCCTTATCGGCTAGCTTGTTAATGTTTATTTTCTAAGTGTTTTTTGTGTTGTGTATGTTCCGCTGCTATTCTCTGATGTATACCTGAAAGGGGTGCCCAGGTAGGGCACCAGTCGCGGACCCGGGGTCGGGTCGTGACATTTTAGGGAATGGGTTTCTGATTGAATCCGGTGGCAGTGTTATTTGTTATTAGTGAAGCATGGTGGAATAGACATTCATGTTTCACCCAAAAAGTGTGCTCGTAGGGTTACTTGGCATTTTTGAGGTTAGTGATGATAGGGGATTGTTGAAACTAAGAGATTGTTGATTGGTGAGTATATTGCAATTGTTTAGTATCGAGTGAGTGTGAAAGTCATATATTCATTGGTATGTTGGAATCGTCGTAGGCTAATGGGAGCCAGTGATCTACTTACTAATAGAAATAATTCTTTGCGTTGAACAAGTGTGGAGGTATATTGAAAGATTACCGAGTGTTACATCTAGTTTTTGGATGAGATTTGTGGGCATGGGTATGTAAAGGTTAACACTTGAGGAGTTATATAATTACTGATATAATGACTTTGGAGTTGACAGAAGGACAAAAAAATTACACGATTGGTTGGATGTGTATGGTGCGGCAAAATAAGGTAATGGTTGGTTCCTCACAGGTGAGCATCATTTAAGAATTATCGAATAAGGTGTTGGTCAATGGGGTTATTTACAGTAATAAATTGATGGTGGTGTGACCAAAACTAGGGGAGAAGAGCTTTTCAGATATCAATGATCAGGTCAGCGAACTTATGAACCAATATAGAGAAAGAATTTTAAGGAATTTTGGTAAGGGTGTTGCGACGAAACAATATGAGAATGTTAGCCGGTTGGAGCAGTGATATGTCATTAGTAGTGGTTATGATTCGAATGAAAAGTGTAAATTGAGAAATTAAGATAATTTGAAATGAGTAGGTATCTCTTCGAGAAAGGGGGGAATTTGGATTCAAGCAACAAGAATTCTTAGGTCAGATGTGGATTATAGTGACTTTAGTTTTGCACCTTTCAGATCGGGTGAATTTGTTTGTATGTTTTAAGAGTAGGTCTATGGAAATTAATAAAGTATTATGACGAATGTTCCATGAGGTTTGTCATTGGCGACTAGTGAGAACTAAATTTCATGTAACCAACATGTTAAGGCTTATAAAAGTAGCTTGTGTGGTACACATTTGGGTAAATTCGTAACACTATTCAATGGATAAGTTAGCATGGTTTAAGAGAAAGGAATTATGGAAATCTCTATTATGTGGAGGCTATAGTTATATTTTCGAGATAAGATCGTATTCGTGGTAGTACATTATGATGCAAGTAACATTGACTGGACGAGTCGGGGGAGCACTTTTGGATATTACAAACTTGGGAGTAGTTGCATGAGATTTAGAGCAATAGTTATAATATTTCATACTTTTGGAATTGTTATGGGCATATCGAGGTGTTACAATGAGAGATTTGATGGTTTAAGAGGTATTATATGAGCTACAGATTTTGCGTCAAAACATTCAGGGTTGTATCGGATTTTCGTATCGGGTAGGAGTTGAGAATCATTAAGATTTCAAGCATAAGGTATATTTCTTCGATACTAAGTTGATAACCTGGGTAGAACTCAGTTTTTGGAGTCAGTTCGAGTGACTATTGGTAGTATTCATGGGTTGTGTATTTTGCATTTGCAGGTCGGTAGGACATGACCCGACAATCACAGGCGATCTTCTTTGATTTCATCCATGTGTGCTACTTGTACTTTATGACAAATGTGAATATTTCTTACTCTCTAATTTTGTAGGCCCCACATACATTTATGATAAGGTAAATAATTTATTAACAATTAGGGGAAACCTCGTATACAAGTTGTAAAAGAGAGAACATACATCAAAAGAACGAAAGAAACCCAGTCTTCTATACAAATAGGGATCTCATGGGTACACGGTACACCAAACGAAATTAGAAACAAAAGGCTACTTTGCAATTGTTCAAGATCTTGTTCAACCCCTTCAAATGCTTTCATTATTTCTCTCTTTCCAAATAACCTACATAATTGATAAAGGGGCAACATTCCATGCCCTTGGACTTCTTTCCCCCTCTTGTAAGCCCGCCTATGCAGCACCCCCTTACCTCTACCTTAGTAGAGTGTACGCACACCTTACCTCTACCTTGGTAGGTAGAGCGGTTGTTTCCGAGAGACTCTCGGCTGAAGACAAAGCACAAACAAAGTGACTAAGCCATGATAGCGACTACTGAAAAATAAGCAATAACTAATGCAGGTAAATAAGACAAAAAAAATACACAGCAGAATAAATCAAATGACAGTGGACTATAAAAGCAATGTTGTGCCTACTAGTATGATAGGCTTAGCGAGCCTACAATAATAACACTGCAACTATCAGTTTGTAAGCGTAGGTAGGAATACACTGGACTACCTGCTACCCTTCTATCATAATTGGTGTCCTCCATATCCCCTATCTAAGGTCATGTCCTCAGGTGTGGGTTTGTTATCATCAAAACTAATAGGTGAAACCTTGAACCTAACAATCTACCCTTTTTTATGATGGCAAACCATTAAGTACAAAACTTTCAATTTTAATAAAATATTGAATCAAAGATGATAAGAAGATGTAGACTTCCCTGAATGTATGTTTTTTTATTCTTGAATCACGACAGAAGCTCCCCCTCACTTCATGCTTTGTTCCTCTTCCTTGTGCATTTTCTATATGAAGATACTAGCAAGGCAAATGTTTTATATAGGAAAACTTCTCCCTCTTTTGACAAGGGTGGAACGTTTTGTAGAAATTATGCATGCAAGTAACAACCGAAGTATAGCTGCATCTTAGCAAAGATTTGGAGAAGAAATTCACAGGATACTTGATTTGTTTATTTATTTTAAAAAATACTTTTGAGCATATAGATACAAATAATTGCAAATTCATATATCTAGTTTAAAGTATGACTATAATTAATAAGCATCAAAGAGTCATACAAAAAATTATGTCATAATTATCACATGTAGGATGTCAAGTTAAAATAATTTATGAAATGTTTAAATTCGTCTAAGTCTGAGGTAGTTCTCACTTATGCTCCGTTTTCGAGTAGTTATATTATTAATCCGAGAAAACTCAAAACATAAAATTTGTAGGTGTTTGAAATACCTTTCCAACCATATATGGTGGAGCTCAAACATAATTATGTGCTAGGCATTATGCCTATTTTACCAAGACACTGTCAGCACTATTGAAAAACGTAAAATTTTGACGGTATAAAATGGACCTAGAGCTCGCTAAGCTCAGTTCAAAGCGAGATATGGTCGTGCTATGGACCTCGCTCAGTGAGTTATAGGGTCCAAAATATGCAGGACTATATATTCGACCCTTAGACGATTATATGTCATTCTTCACATTCCAGACTTCGTTCTAAGTCGTACTTTGAGAGGAAACAACCCTAAGGCTTCCTCAAAACATCTAAGGTAAGTTCTTAATCAATCTCCATCATTATTACATTAATCTAACATCAAAATAACCTTAGTTCATCTCTCCAAACCATAGATTCTTCAAAACTCAAGAGAGAATGAGGAGGAACATGTAGAACTTCGTCTAAAAGGTATGAACTTCAATTTCTCTGATTTCATTGATGACTTTTAGCCTAGCATAAATTATACTAAGCGATTATAATCAACGAGGGATTCATATGAGGTTCAATAATAAGTTTAAGACTTAGAAATGCCCTAGTTTTAAAAAATTAAGGAAAGCTTGTAGAAACGATTAAAGTTCTAATATTTATCATCCTTATCGGATGTAGAATGCTTATTGAACGTGGATGAATACATTTGTTAGATTTTAGCGGGAATCAAGGTATGTCTCTTTTTAAAATTCCTTTTCACTATAGAAGTGATTTGTATGTCTCTTTTTCGAACATACTTGTTGACACCCAATTTTGACCCTCTCGTCCAGTCATTAACTATAAAATTACACTAATTTTCCAAATAATTTTAACGATTTTTATAATAATAAAATGCGACCAGAAAACGTTAATGCATGCATAAATAAGCAATTTAATAATGGCATCGCATTTTACGAAGAATATTAAGTACTTTGAGTCTCGCGCCCGCATTTATCAGTTTTAAGCCCTCTCATAATTCTATTAATTTTAATAAATTCAATAATAATAAACACGTAAATAAATAAATAATTTAGCAATGACGTCGCGTCAAATAGTATAGTCGCATTTATTAATATCCAAAGCAATTGAAACCCCCCATTAATTTTAATTTAACATCGCAAAACATGCATAATAAATAAAATTTTAATAACGACATCGCATTATAAAGCACGCCCGCATTTATTACTTTAAAACGATTCTTTATAATTTAAACTCAAGCTAAAACTAATAAAGCACCTAAGGTTGTATTAAAATAATTTAATAATTTAAACCCCACTTATTTACCACTAATTAATAAGACACTTAGAACTAATACCTAATTAAATAATACTACCAGCCCACCCTTTTAATTCGACCAGCCCACTACCCAAAGCCCAAAACCCGCGGCCCACTTCCCCTTTTATCACCCCATCGTCCAGCTTCAGCCCTTAACCTAGAAGAGCCTAGAACCCTAACAGCCATTAGGAAAAAACTTACCCTTACCCTCGCACTCCATCGCCGCCCAGACCCCAACCGAGATTCTCGCCGGAGAATCCGGCGTAACCAAATATTACATTTCCTTTTTGTCATCCCCGTCATTCTTTTCTATAACCGAATCAAATCAGTACCATAACCGAAACTTACCATAAAAAATCATCCACAAATCACACAAATTACACCTGAAATCTTACCATAATAAGAATGACACCAAATCCATACCAATCTTTACCATAAAACGCCAAGCAAATCAGTACCAAATCGTGGTAAATCATCCCAATATCATAATGAAATCAGTCTAAAATCGTACCAGCAATATACTAAAACGAAGTACCAAATTCAGGGCTATATAAATCAATGGATCCTTACATGCAAGACGGAGGAAAAAACCCTTCAATACAATTGAAAGACAACCGCAAAAACATCTAGAAATACTAGTTTCGCACACCTTAGCCCCAGTAGCACAAAAATAGAAATTCAGAAGCAGCTTCGTTGTCACTTTCAAATCGCATAGCACAAAACCTCCGAGTGGATCGACGACTTGATACGCTACCTAGGTTCGTTGTCCGGAGAAGGTAAATTCATTTCTCTTTGCGAATTTCAATTATGTATGCAATTTTTTGTGTGTTCTGTGTTATATTATTGTTAACATCATTGTATAATGTTTAACGCATTTCAACCCAATTAAATGTATGTCGATTATCGAGTCATCACTAGGTTTGTATATGTAGCCTGTTTTCTATGTCTAAATAGGTTTCTCTTGTAACCGACTTTGACGTTATCTATTCATGATTAGCTGTGTATATCCTTCGCATGGAAATTTGTATTGTCTATCATGCCTCGTTTAATCGAATGTCGTTTGACTCGCTTATAAAAGATCTGCAGGTGTTTCCTGCCCTTTTACGGCGTTCAAATTATCTTGTATTCTTTTGTGTCATTTTCTATTTGGCTGGCTGAATCTGTGACAATCTAATAGAAGTATACAGGGTATATTGCTTTCCATATATACTGAATGTATATCGCAGTTGTATATCTTCGTATACTTTACAATGTGTGAGTATAGTGGTCTTGTTATTTATGTATGTTAAATCTATAAGAAGTATGTTTTGGTGTGTTTGTGAGTACTGTAATGTTCCTTGGCTATATTGCAAATGTTATGATCCGGAAATAGCTCATTTGTATTCACGACATATGCAAGAATTTGCGTAATTAGGGAATATGCACACCTGCTTTCTTCATCTGCTTTCCTTGTCCAGTGTGTTACATCGAGTTTAGACCTTCTGATGCTAGTTGTGACCTATCTTGAGACCTTTAAATTATAGGCAGGACCATGAAACTGTTTGACTATGTCCGTACATTGTGCCCCCTATATGCCATTCTAGTATCATGTATATCTTTCATGCTCGGTAGGCTACTGAGTGCATCATGTCTGTAAGTTTTAAACTGGTCATTAAACAACCACACCTGTCTGTTGAAGCAGTTCAAATGGTGTCTGCAATACAATCTTGCACTTACTAAGCCAATTTAGATTATTTTGAGTCACTATTCCAGGTTGCATTCCATTTTAGGAGCATAATTTATACTAATAGGTATAGGGTATGGTTGAACATTCGAACTGCCTATTTTCATCTCCTATTGAAAGTTGGAGAATGTGAGCTGATTTATGTTGAACTAGGTCTCTCTCTCTCTCTTTTATTTTGTCTAAAACCGACCCTTGATTTCATGTATATATGAGGCTTCATTCAGTATATTTGTTATGGTCCTTTCTGATTCTAGTATAGAGGTGAGTATATCAATGACGGATTTTGATTGGATTAGTGTTATTGTTTGAATCATACTAATGTCCATGCATTTTACTCCTGTCGTCAATATACAGACATGTCCATCATTTCTGAAAATGTCATGCCTGAACTGACTATTTGCTTTACCCTTCGTAACAATGCCTGCTCTTGCCTTTAAAATGATCATTGATCATTAACTCAGAACAAGGTTTAGGTCATGTGTGCTTCCTGTTATTATTCAGATTACTTAAGTCCATGTTCATCTCAATTGGTGTAGAGGATCTAATTGGTTACTTGGGAATAGGCCACTGTTAATACATGCATGTATTCAGGAATAGAAATACGACATGTGTATCTAAATGGATCATCCCGTCTTAAAATTAGTAGCTACCAAGCTTTTTGTGATGCTCATATGCCTATGCTAAGGTCCAAATCAAAGTCCTGGAGTATTTGTTTGCCGTCATCTATGTGTTTAAGTTTACACGAGCAGTTCTATTTATTTGGATTATTATTATAATTTGGGTGCATACTAATCTTTATCATTTTCTTTGTTTACATGAAATGCATCGGAGCCGAATGAAGAGTTTCATTGCGAGACTCATCGCGACTTTGTCAAATGAAGACCCGCATCTTACGTGCTTCATCCTCTCCGCATCATAAATTTCAAGTCATAGGCGAAATTCATTTCTTCGAGTCTTTATTATTGATTCTCCTTCCCCCATTTATTTATTGTAACTATTTGTCTAACATTACGCTACTAGTAGAATATTTATAATAGTTAAACCTTGAACCATAGACTAGAAAGTAGCTTGACATTAGAAATTTGTTTTCCCCCTTAAGTTAATTATTTTAGCTTGCTTAAGTTATAATTAAACCATTTAGTAATTTTCCATTTTTTGCATAATTACTTAAGTAGTCAAGACATTATTTATTACTAAGTCCTAACTTGAGAGAAATCAGTTTTTTGTTCCTATTAGCATCCACATAAAAAATATATAAATTGTAGGATTCTTAGCCTTTGCACGATATATATTTTTCATATCCTATGCTTAAGTATACATTTTGGTCATAGTAGATTCCGCATTATCACTTCTATATTATGCTAAGCAATACATATACTTTACAGAATAATTTCATAGGCTCTCTAATGCATGTTTTCAACTAGAACTAACTTTATATATTTTAAGCAAATCTCACATTTTATGTTGGTCAAAAATACTTTCTATATCTTTTACTTAAATATCTTTCAAGCATGCATTTTCCATAGAATAATAATTAACCCTAGGTTTGGACGGACAACCGCAAGTTAGCGGATCCTTTAGGGTGCTTAACCTCTTTCCTTTAGGATAATAAAGAGCCCTTACCCATAATCTCGTATAGTTTTGCAGACCATTAAATGGAGTTAATGTCGACTTTAACCTAGTTGATATTTAGGTGTCCTAATTCACCCAAATAATTAGGTGGCGACTCCGCGAACCCTTTAGCACTCTAGCACCTTTTTTGCAACTCTTTAGCACCTTTTAGCATTTTAACCATTGGCATTTTTATGTTATTTTTCTAACCTTCTAAGCAGGAGTTTTATAATGTCGCGGTCGAAAAAGAGCGTGACAATACTTTTCAAATGTTTAAAGTGATTCTTTGGCAAAGTTTGTGTGTGTGAGGGACAAGTACGCATTAAATCTTTATATATATATATATATATATATTATTATTTTTTCCTTATTGAAGGATGATTGGAATTGAGATATAAATCTTTAATCTTTGAACATGATTACCCCATAAGGGATACTTAAACTTAATTTCAGAAAGCTTAGATATTTCATGTGTTTTGCCCTATGAATGGATTGTGTTGAATTCAAAACTCATTTAGTGACTTGAACTTGGTTTATAAAGCCATAAATGACCTGATGTAACCCTAATAGCAGGATAATGAACATTATCCCTAATGAGTAATCCGACTTTTATGATTGTGATTTGACTATATTTCCATGATTCTATTATTTGTGTTTGGCCTAGATACTCAGGGGAATGGTAGTCATTTGGATCCTAGTGTAGTTTGCTTAGTTATTCGGGAGGAAGGATAGTCATCGATGGACAATAGCTCCGGTGTGCCTAGCTATTCGAGAGGAAGGATAGTCATCGATGGACTATAACCCCGGTGGGATTTTCCTAGCTATTCGGGAGGAAGGATAGTCATTGAGGATCAATACCTCGATATGGTTTTTCTTAGCTATTCGAAAGGAAGGATAACCATCGAGAGTGACAACCTCGATGTGGTGATTTTATCCGATTTTAGGAAACCTTAATGGCCATTCCTTCATTTCATTAATTTGGTTTGTATTGGTATAATTATGGTTGTTCGTGAGTGACTTGATGTTGATTTTGAGCTCATAAATGGAAGACTTAATTTTGATAAATGGTATAGGGATTGAAAGTGATTTAATTCTCTCTTAATGGATTCTACTAATGGTTTCTCTAAATTTGGCGAATTGTTTTATCTCTGAATTTCGAACTGCTTTACGTACATTGTTTTACTGCTTAATATTATATTATTTTACTATTAACTATTGTTCCGGAGACACTCACGAGTATCCAATACTCAGACATACCATTATTATTTTCTATGGTATGTTAGGTAAAAAATAAGAGCAGGTTCGTGATACGAGTACTGAGTAGGTGAATTATAAGTATTAGCATAGTGTGTGACCTACCCTTGAATTGAAATGCGATGACCGCTTCAAACCATAATAGATTGAGAAGTATTTAAACTTCACATTTGAGGAAGATTATCAGAGTTGTTTGTAAGGTGAGACGTGTCGCCCGTATTCATATAACATGCATTATCGGATCGTCGAGGAGTCATTATAGAGGATATAAAAAAAAACTGGAAAAAGAGAAAGTAAATAAATAGACAACCACCGTAATATGCCCGATCAAGGAAGAAAGATTCGAGCCCTGACAGTCGCAGTTGTGGGAATTTCATTTCTCTTTTGTGGGAAAGACTCCTTGTGGACACCAGACACCGTGTCTCCCACCTAGTGGGCCGCTGAGTACCATGATTTACCTTCCTCCACCAATCTCTGTCGGATCGGGGGTGGGGGCTCTATGGGCGAGGGATTTCATCTTTTGCTCCCGAGGAAGAAAGATGAGAGAAAAACTTATTTGGTGTGCTGCTGACACTGACACAGGAGAGAGAACGTAATTATGAACAGGGGCGGACTCAGGATTCAAAAATAGAGAATTCATTCAATCATTTAATATTTATTTGGGAGTTGGGAGTTTGCGTTGGTTTTAATGGACTCAGTCAATTATTTTTAAAATTTTGGATTGAGTTTTTTCGGTATGGGCTTGTACATCCATCTTTCATGGCCCAATAGTAATTTTTTTTTTTAAAAAACAAAAAGATGATAAATAAAGAAAAGAATGTATTTGTTGAGAATCGAACCGGACTTTGTTGGGGTAAAAATTCAAATTTCTACCATCTCAACTACACATTTTTTATGTTACGATGTTTTATATGAATATCTTGAAGCCTCTGAGTCCGCCCCTCATTACGAAGAAAGACTTTAATAATGATGAAGGTTTTTTTGTTTTTCTCTCTAGCTTCTAGGTAAGTGAAAAGAAAAGAAAAGAGTAGTTTTGCTTTGATTCTGTTCTCGGAAGGTGAACAGAGAAAGCAAAAGGGTACTGCTTTGTTCTCGGGAAGGGAAGAGAAAAAAACATCAGCCCCCGAAAAAAGAGTTTAGGTTTTGGATTTGATATCACGGTAAGATTGTATTAATCTCATTTGATAAGTTTTTCTTATTAATACAAAAAATATATAGATGTACAATATTAAATTCTTCTATAATTAAAATTTCAATTCTATCATAATTACAAAATACAAAATATGATAATTTATGTACTAGTACACGTGCTAATCAAAAAGTAAATTCTCTTTCTTTTCATATCTCATACGAAGAGTTCTTCAAGACAGATAAAAAAGCATAACTATTATCAATAGTAAAAATACATACAAGAGGTATTCAAGATTTTGAATATGTCCATATGAAGAGGTTATGAAGTCTTCGAGTTATAAAATATTTTTGGGCTTTGAATGAGGCGTTAGTATTCTTACCAAGAGAGCAAGTATCAAACATGTGATTCCTTCAAGAATAATCTTAGACCTTTAAAAGCATGCTTGCTTATTCTAATAGCTTATGACATAATTTAGATTAAAAAGGTGCAAAACATGTATTCAAGTTATTCAAAGTCTCTAGGTCTAAGGTGATAACTAATATTAATAAAATAGTAGCATGATGCAATTAGTAACTCAAACCATATACAGTTGACTAATAATAGGCAAAGCTTAAAATAGGAGCTAGATATACATCACTTAGTGTGTGTTTGGTTGAATTTTAAGCTCATAAGTGTTTTTTTTATTTTAAAATAAACACTTATTAAAATATTAAGAAGTGTTTGATTGAACTTATTTTAAAATAAGAGTAGAATTTATTTTAAAATAAGCACTTATTCTAAAAACTCAAAATTTGGACTTTTTGGAGTAGAGCTTATTTTGGCTTTAAAATTTTGGTTTTTGGTATAAAAGTGTTTTTCTGATTGACAACCAAACACCTAATAATTTTTTTTATAAAAGTTCTACTTGAAAAAATTATTTTAAAAAATTTTTTATTCCTATAAGTTCGTTTTAATAAATTGTACTAAACGGAGCGTTAATGCAGTGAGACAAACTTGATTAACCTTCAATAATACCAGTCAGTTCAACTTTACCATCATATGTTGTAGTTATTTATTTTTGTAGAATACATATTAACTTCGAAGCATCTTTAACCTTGTTCCTTGATCAACCACTATGCAAATATCAATGATTCTTTTCACGACTAGACTCAAGGAGTTTCTGCAAAATAAATTAGTTTAATTTTGGTACCCAAAATTTTTTGGGTCCTTCATGGTTAGCAGCTTGTGTAGTTGGAGATGCATGTAAGAGTTTGGGTTTCCAAACATATTTACATCTTACATGACTTCTAGCATAATTGCATGCAAATGCTTTATGTAAACGTGTAATAGGTGTAAAATAAAATTCCACCCATAATTAGAATATTTGTGTAAATATAATTATGATAAGATTGAGATTTCTCTTGTATATGAGACTAGAATTCCTATTGTAATTGAGATAAACATCGTACACCTATATATATTTGTTATTAATGAGAAGACTTCCAAGGGAGATTAATATCATTTTACATGGTATCAAGAGTCAAGTAAACAAAAACCCTAGAAAATTTTCGTCCAAGCCGCCAGCCTCCACCCCTTCTCTGTCGCGGCTCCTTTCAAAAATTCAAGATCTTCTCCTACATTCTTTTCTTCTCTAAATGGATACTCAGGATTCTTCCAATACTTCTGATGCTTCAACCTCCACCAATCTCACCACCATGTCGTCATCCTCTTTTCATCCCGCCCTAACTGTTACCAACATCAAGAATTATATTTTCATTCTTCTTGATCAAGAAAACAGTTAGTATTCTTCTTGGGTTGAACTGTTTCGTAATCATGCATGTCTCTATAACGTGCTTGATCATATCGATGACACTATTTCACGCCCTCCAGAGGTTGATGATTCTACTTGACGTCGTCTAGACGTCAAACAGTGGATTTATGATAGTATTTATCAGGATCTTCTTCTTACTATCATGAAATCTGGCGCCACAACCCTTGATTTATGGAACCGCCTGGAGGAAATCTTTCAAGATAACAAGCACACTCGTGCGGTGTATTTAGAGGAACAATTTAACAATACACGTCTTAAAAATTACTGGCGGATCAACTCTCCAATGTCGACATGCCTGTATCGGACACTAAAATGGTATTGCAATTGATTGCAGGCCTTCCTAAAGGCGACTATGATACGCTAGCCACCATGATTCACCAGGCAGATCCGTTACCCAGTTTCAACAAAGCTCGCTCGCAGTTGTTGCTTGAAGAGACCCGTCGTGCTAAGCAGGATGAGCACAGTCAACATATTTTAGCCATCGGCACGCAACCCCAAGACCAGATGCCACCAGAAAACTCTCAACCACAGCGGGCCGCGGTGGCAAGGGCCGCGGCGGCGGAGGAGGTTGTGGTCGTGGCAAAGTCGCGATCGTGAACAACAGGTCCACAAACAAGCGGCGCGACGCACGCAATATCAAGATGCACGCGGCGCCTTAATCTGTGCGCGACACCTCGTCTGAGCGCGACGCCGTCCGCTCGGCACCACCAACCCTTCAACCCTATTCTCAACATGAGTTATTGGGCCCAACTCCAGCCACTCGGCAAGCTCAATACCCACAACAAGCCCACTTCATGCAAGGACAATTCCAGCAGCCCTCTTCCGGCATGGCCCCATCTGAGTTGGGTCAGGCTTTCAACAGCCTCAATCTACAATAGCCTGACAATAATTGATACATGGACTCCGGAGCCACATCTCACCTCATTACGTCTGCAGGTAATATTCCCAAAATGTTCAATTTAAAGCATCCTCAATTTGCTACAGTTGGTAGTGGCCACCGCATTTCAGTAAAGGGATATGGTACATCCTACACACCACCTCCTCATCCATTCCTCCTTAAGAATACCATATATGTCTCACATATAGTTAAGAATCTAATCTCTATCCGTAAATTTATTCGTAATAATTCTATCTCTGTTGATTTTGACCCTTTTGGTTTCATTGTGAAGGATCTTCATACGGGGACACCTCTTACGAGATGCAATATCACGGGGGATCTATATCCATTCACTCCCACCTCCGCTGCCAGATCTAGCTCTCCCGTCTCTCTAGTGGTCATTTCCTCTTCAACATGACATAATAGGCTTGGTCATTCATGAGCCCCAGTTTTTTATTTTCTTAGAGGCAATAATTTTATTACTTGTAATGGGAAGCTTGCCCAAAACTGTGTTTCTTGTTTTTTAGGAAAACACACTCGTCTTCCGTTTAAATCAACTACTAGTGTTACATTTGATATTATACATGTCGATCTATGGACATCACATGTTGTGTTATACCCCGTAGTTCTGGCCATGCGTATGGGAGCGTACGAAAGGGATTAAGACTTAAAGTTTTAGAAGGATAGGTTGACGGATTGTTTCGGACGGGTTTTTAGTCAACTTTGAGGCGGGTTATGACCCGTTACATTAAGAGTTCCTAGGTGTTTCAAAGGCCTAGTGCGTAGTTCGTTGAGTCTAGTTTCCAACGCAACCAACCGTTCGTCGATAGGACATCGGAGTAGAAAGTTATGGAAGTTACAAGTTCAGTGCGCAGTCGTACAGAAAAGTGTTTCGGTCAGGAGCCACAGGGCCGCGGCGCCCGATGATCTGAGTGTTTGTTGAAGTTGCAGCGCCGCGGCGCCGGAAAGCAGGGCCGCGACGCCGGCAGTTCTGAGAGTTGGCAGAGGTTTCAGCGCCGCGGCCGCAGGTGCGACGCGGAGGCGGGTTCTAAGGCGAGTGGAAAAATCTGAGCTTTTGTTTTAAAAGGTCATGGGAGGGTGACAAGTGTCCCCATCTGATTTTTGCATGCACTATTTATTGACCAAGTCTTGAAGACTTGGTCATTTTTCAAGCTCTTCTCTCTCTCTAAATTAGAAGCTCTTCCTTCTCTCTAGAAAATCAAGAGGAAATCAAGGATTGAGGAAAATCTGAAAAGTGTGGCAAGAAGGAAACTTGTTGGCAAGCTTGTAGAAGTTATTGTGGTGGTGTTTGTGGAAAGGAGGCTAGCAAACTTGTTGGATTAATTTGGCTAAAGTTCTAAGGTAACAATTCCTTCTCTCTTTGTTAGTTTATGGTGTTGCATGTGAAGAAGAAAGAACTTGTAGTGGTAAATATTGCTCTTAGATAAATTGCATGTAAGAAATATGGTTTGGATATGAAAGAATCAGATAAGAAGGTTATGTAAGCATGTTGTAGTCAAATACTACCTTAAACTTGTTAAGTTAGTTGTTATGCATTGTGGGGCAAAATTTTACACATCCAAGGTTAGGTGTGTAATCCCCTTTATATTGATTGGATTGTTCGGCCTTAAAAGTGGCGTTTGGATATTGAATTCGGCCTTGATAAAAGGTGGCAAAGTATGTAGAAACAAAGGAAATGCTGCCCGATTTTCCGTAGAATTTAGTAACTTTGCACTTGGAATATTCTACGTTGAAGCTAGAGGTTAATAAACGTATTATGGTCATTATAGGTTGACGTACTACGTGCGGTTTGTTGGACTTAGCAAGTGGATTGATCCGAAGAGGTATGTGGAACTTTCCTACCTCTTGAGCATGAATAGTTGCATCTATGTAGTACGGTAGACGTACAAGGCTTTGATATTACTCATTTGTTTTAATGATGTTTCAAAGTTAAGGGACGTGAAGTGTTTTAAGTATATGATACTTGTTTCGTTTTAAAAGTATAAGTCCCTTGGACATAGAGAAATGTGTTTGACTAACGTATAACGTTAATATAACGGCTTTATGGGAAGTTGGTTATATTAGCTTTATGGATGGTAAATAAAGAAAGGTTTACTCTAAGTAAAATAAGTACGAATAAATGATTTGAATTTGTGAAAGGCAAATTGTTTTTTTAAGGCATTGATTGCCTAAGGTTTTAAAAGAAATGGAGTCACTTGATTTAGAAGCCTATTACATTTCTAAAGGTAAACGTGACTTGTCTTGTAAAGTAGTCTTGACTTGATACTACGGTTATTAGTATCTTGGGAGTTTTATGTAAAAAAGAGTTTTCTTAAAAGGTTAGAGGTACGTGGTACTTGGGTTGAATTCCCAGATTTTCTCTTAAATGACATGTTAGTGCCTTAAGTAAACTAAAATGAGAGGGTATATTAATAATGTTAATAAGAAGTTAGGAGATATTCTTAACTTGCTTACGTTATGATAAGCGTTCGCTTATGTTATGTATGATAGCCGGTTGTGCTGAGTTATGTATTATTATTATTATTACTATTTATGTCATGGATTTGCTACCCATGATGCGAGTGCGGCGCTTGTACTCATGCGGGCCCACCGGGTCCATGCGGGTGAAATAATCTCATGCGGGTGAAATAGTCCCATGCGAGGCGGATGACCTCATGCGGGTGTAATAGTCCTATGCGGGTGAAATAGTCCCATGCGAGGTGGATGACCTCATGCGGGTCCACAGGACCTATGCGGGTGAAATAGTCCCAGGAGTAGGATTGCTTAATGATACTACGGGCGAGAGACCCTGTTTTGATCATGAGTCTCCTATTGTTATGCAGTAAAGTTTATACTTGTTACTCTCATTGTTAGTAAGGCACAGTGCAATGTAATTTGATTTTCATCCATGACTCCAGCTTATTTTAGACTTATGATATTATTACGATTTTCCGCTTTTACATACTTGGTACATATGTGTCGACCCCTTCCTCGGGGGCTGCGTTCATGCCGCAGGTAGGGGTAAGCAGGTGGTGGATCCTCATTCTTAGGATCTTTGCTCAGGTGTCAGAAGCTCCATTTCTCCGGAGGCTCGACTTTTGGTACGGTTCTCCCTGATGTTGTAGATGTTTTGTACCTTCAGGGGTATGACGGGGCTCTGTCCCGTCATAGTGATTACACATTCTTAGAGGTCTGTAGTCCTATTTTAAATTGGATTGTTAAGGATGTAACTGTTCAAGTGTTTGTTATATTTAAAGGTAGCCATTTTGGGTTAGCCTGCTTATATTCTATATGGGTTCTTGTTGTGAGTTTATTTTCCGTTGGTTTTCTCTGACGTTGTATCACAAGGGTGCCCGGGGTAAGGCACCAGTCACGGGTCCGTGGTCGGGTCGTGACATGTTGCTAGTTCTCTCTGTCATAAATATTATCTTATCTTACTAGATGATTTTTTTCACTTTGTTTGGTTGTATCCTCTCAAGTTTAAATCGGAAGTGTTTGCCAAATTTTTTGAGTTTCGAACATTCATTCAAACACAATTTACAAAAGGCATAAAATCTTTTCAGTGCGATAATGGTCGTGAATTCAACAATTCTATGTTTCACCGTTATTGTACTAATAATGGCATGATCTTTCGCTTCTCTTGCCCCCACACCTCCCCACAAAACGATAAAGCTGAAAGAATCATCCGTATCATTAACAATATGATTCACACTCTTTTGATTCATGCCTCCCTACCTCCGTCCTTCTGGGTTTATGCTGCTAAAATGTCAGAATACGTTCTCAATATTCTCCCAAACTAGCACCTTTCACAATATGACCCCTACCAATATCCTCTATCATAGAGTCCCCTCTTATGACCATCTACGGATATTAAGTTGTCTATGCTATCATAACTTTGCCTCTATTGCCCCTCACAAGCTAGCTCCCTGATCCACTCATTTTGTCTACCTTGGCTTCCCGCCAAACTATATGGGTTATCTATGCTACGACTTGTCAACTCATCAAATCCACATCTCTCGTCATGTCACATTCGACGAGACTACATTCCCATTTTCAAATCTTCAGAAATTCCAAAAATCAGACTACTCCTTTCTTGATGAGCCTGCCATCTCTCTCATTATCCTTAATTAGCTCACCAAATCATCCCAGACGTCAGCGCCGTGGCTCATCGAGCAAGCGCCGCAGCGCCTCTCTTCCAGTGAGCAACCAAATTCTTCCAGGGAATTAGCATCGCGGCCCCTCGGGGATGCGCCACGGCGCCTCTCTTCCAGTGAGCACCCAGTTCTCGAAACACATTTAGAGCTGAGCCCCTCGATAGTGGTGCTGTGGCGCCTTCGACAGAGCCCTTTAAAGCTGCGGCCCTTGATCGCCGCGCTGTGGCGCCTTCGACGGACTTTCCGCCTCCATCCCCTTACCCGACCATGCATTCTGCTCCCGCTACTCCGACTCCACAACCATTAAATGTCCCCACTCACCAAATGGAAACTCGTGCCAAGCATGAAATCTTCAAACCCAAAGTTCAATTTAACTTGTCTGCCCAAATCATCTCTCCAATTCCCAAGAATCCTAAATTGGCCAAACAAGACCCTAATTGGAATGCGGATATGTATGAGGAATTCAATGCTTTAACTAAACAGCACACATGAGATCTAGTACCTAGAACTGAGGGGGTGAATGTGATCCTTTGCATGTGGCTATTTCGTCACAAATTCAGAGACAGTGGAGATCTTGAGAGGTATAAGGCTGCCGACTTGTGGCTAATGACACTTATCAACAGAAGGGCATTGATTGTGGTGAGACCTTCATCCCGGTTTCAAATCGGCTATTATTCGCACAATTTTGAGCATTGTCATGGGAAAACACTGGCCGATCCATCAGCTTGATGTGAAGAATGTATTTTTACATGGGGATCTGAGAGAGACAGTCTACACGCATCAGCCACCTAGGTTCACCCATCCAGCAATTCCTCACTACGTGTGTCATCTTTGTAAGTCACTATATGGCCTGAAACAGGGCCCCGCGCGTGCTATGATCACTTTGTCAAGTATATCTTGCAGATTGGGTTTGTATGCAGCAAGAGTGATACATCACTCTTCATTTTTCATCGAGGTAGTAGCACTGCTTACTTATTACTTTACATGGATGATATTGTTCTTACTGCCTCCTCCGACGGGTTGAAAAATGAGATTATTTCCTTGCTTAAGTCCGAATTTGCAATGACTGATTTTGGGAAGTTGAGTTATTTTTTGGGGATATCAGTGACCAGGTCTGCCAACCACATGATCTTATGTCAGCGTAAGTATGCAGTGTCCTTTACGTTAGACATCTATTGTGTATTGTGATAACATCTCTGCCATCTATCTTTCTCATAATCCGGTTCAACATCAGCGAACCAAGCATATTGAGATAGACCTACACTTCGTTCGTGAGAAAGTTGCACCAGGTCATGTCAGAGTGCTACATGTTCCATCATCCTATCAGTATGCAGATATATTTACCAAAGGACTTCCCAGACAGTTATTTCTTGACTTCATATCCAGTCTCAGCGTTTGGCCTCCTCCCGCTCCGACTGAGGGGGTGTGTAAAATAGAATATTTGTGTAAATATAATTATGGTAAGACTATGATTCCTCTTGTATATGGGACTAGGATTCTTATTGTAATTGGGATGAACATTGTACACATATATATATTTGATATTAATGAGAAGACTCCACAAGGGAGATTAATATCATCTTACACTTTATGTCCAAAATTATCACATGAATAATATGTAATGTGAGAATAAAAGTGTTTTCTTTCCTTCATAGAGGCATATGTGAAAGAAATAATCACTTTATTATTCTTATTAATGAAAGACATATATATACAAGTTACAATAGGAGAATCATATTCCTACTTTACATCTAAAACTCTATTCTATACTATTAAGGTAATAATATAATTCTAATTATAGTACAAGACTAACTCTACCAAATATACAATATACAATCCTAATGTTACTGTTCACGGATGAACAGTGCCCGTGTGGGCCTTTGGAGAGCTCAGCCTATTATGGGCTTTAACACACAGCGATTATAGCGGAGCGTCTTCGTCTGAGGTTCTCTAAAATCTTCAAAAAGGACCGAGGGAAGACCCTTTGTAAAGATGTCTGCAATCTGATATCGTGAAGGGACATGACAGACTCGTACTTGTCCTTTGGCTACCTTTTCTCTAACAAAGTGAATATCCATCTCTATGTGTTTAGTACACTGGTGCTGAACTGGATTACCATAAAGGTAGATGACACTTATATTATCACAATACACCAAGATAGCCTTCTCAATAGGACAATGAAGCTCTAACAGTAGATTTCGTAACCAACATGACTCGAAAACCACATTAGTTACCCCTCTATACTCGGTCTCTGAACTTGAACGTGAAAGCGTAGATTGACACTTGGCAGACTATGAGACCAAGTTATTACCCAAAAATATGCAATAGTCAGACGTAGACCGTCTGTGTCGGGACAACCACCCCAATCAACATTTGTATAGGAGACCAATGTAGACGTCGATGAAGGATACAAATGCAAACCATACTCAAGTGTTCCCTGAATGTACCTAAGAATGTGTTTGAGCGCATTCATATGTTCAACTCTGGGATCATTCATAAACAAACACACCTGCTTTACAACATATGTAATGTCAGGTCGCGTAAACGTCAGATACTGAAGGGCGTCTGCAAGACTACGATAGCGGGTCGGATCCTCATAAGGAGAGCCAGCTGCAGCACCCAACTTGGGTTTAGTATCTACTAGAGTAGAAGTGGACTTATAAGATGACATCTTAGCCCTCTCAATGATCTCTGCTGCATACTTTCTCTGTGACAAGAATAATCCACCTGCATGACGAGTGACAGCAATCCCCAAAAAATAACTCAATGGGCCCAAGTCCTTCATAGCAAACTCAGAACCGAGCATTGTCATAATAGACTTGCGCAAAGTATCCAAAGAGGCAGTCAAGATAATATCATCAACATATAACGGAAGATAAGCCATGGAAGATCCTCGACGATATATGAACAATGAATTATCAGACCTGCTGTGAGAAAAACCCATAGTCGAAACAAAATCAGCAAACCTCTTATATCATGCTCGTGGAGACTGATTAAGCCCATACAAGGACTTATTCAATAGACGGACATAATTAGGCTAGCTAGTATCCCTAAACCCCAAAGGATGATGCATATACACTATCTCCTGAAGATCACCATGTAGGAAAGCATTTTTCACATCTAGCTGATGAATGGGCCATGATTTTGAAAGAGTCAAGCTGAGCACAGTGCGAATGGTAGCCGGCTTGACCACCGGGCTAAACGTCTCACCACAATCCACACCAACCTGCTGAGTCTTACCATTACCTATCAGTATAGCCTTATGTCTTGCAAATGAACTGTCGGAATTTTTCTTATGAACAAAAATCCACATAGACCGAATAATATTAACACCAGATGGACGGGGTACCAACTCCCACGTCTTATTATCAATAAGAGCATTATATTCTTCAGTCATGACAAATTTTCAATTAGGGTCATTTAAGGCTGACACGGGATTACGAGGTAATGGAGATTTAAGAACATTAGAATTCAAATTAAAATGTCTTTTAGGCTTAAAAATACCCCGTTGACTATGAGTGACTGGACCGTGTCTGGGCTGGATTGGGTGAATTTTGGGAATTTTCAGAAATAGCTGGAATTACCGTCGAAATAGAGCTCTGTGATGTTTTGGCGTTGTGGTGCCACTGTGCAAGGTCGTGGCGCTAACGGTGTTTTTCGGACAAATTTGAAAAATGACGGAGAACATAGGGTGAGACATCCTCATCCAAAAAGTCATAAGAACTAGGCACTGATTTGTCTATTGTAGAAAAAGGAAATTGAATTTCATCAAATAGAACGTGACGACTAATGATAATTCGTTTAGAGGACAAATCAAAGCATTTATAATCACGGTGATTTGACGGAAACCCCAAAAACACACAAGAAGTAGAACGTGCCTGAAGTTTGTTGATCGTAGTGGATGGAAACAGTAGATAACATAAGCATCCGAAGACCGTAAGATGATAATATGATGGAGTCTTATTGTATAACACTTTGAGAGGGGATGAATATGTCAACCCTTTAGAGGGGAGAATATTTAGTAGAGCCCTACCCATTTGTAGCGCATGATGCCAAAATAATGGAGGAACAGAAGAATGAACCAATAAAGTGCGGACAATATTATTAATAGTACGAATTTTTCGCTCAACTTTCTCATTTTGTGAAGACGTATGAGGACAAGAAAAACGAAAATTTATCCTATTTTGAGCACAAAACTCCCTAAATTCCCCATTGTCATACTCTTTGCCATTATCACATTGAATGTTTTTTATTTCCCGTTCGAATTGTGTTCTTATGAAAGCTCTAAATTTTATGAAAATGGAAAAAACTTGAGATTTTTTTCGCAATTGAAAACGTCCATAAATATTTAGAATGGTCATCTAAGAATAACACATAATAACGATGACCCATAGAACTGAGAATTGGAGATGTCCATAAATCACTATGAATAATACCAAAGGGCATTGAAGTATTAGAATTAAACGCTACAAATGGTAACTTAATAATCTTTCCCAGAGCACATGATTGACAAAGTGGAGTACTACGCGTACCCTTACAAGAAATAAACTTATGTCTATCTAAAGAAGATAAAATCCATGACCCCGGATGACCTAGGCGAGCATGCCACAAGGAAGGAGCAAGAGCTACAAAAGTGAACGGCATAGCTTGACGCGAGACACTGAGACTTGGAGTGATTGGATAAAGATCACCCCTACTGTTGCACCTCATGAGATGACTCCGCGTCTTGAAATCCTTCACAGAAAACCCAAACGGATAAAAATTAATAGAAATCCAATTATAGTGGTGAATTTACGGACAAACACCAAAGTTTTAATCAATTTTGGGGCATGAAGGGTATGTTTCAGGACAATATATGGATGAGGATGGGACAAAAGATTTATGACCATAACCCTTAATTGGAACATAATTGTCATTACCAACAGTTATACCACGATTATTGCTCAAATTGGAATAAGACGAGAGAGTACCTTGGTCGGATGTCATGTGAGTAGTGGCGCCGGTGTCCATGTACCAATTAGGGTCCGGTTGAGTCAAGCCAAGTGTGTGCATTGCTGCTTCGATGTCGGTCTGAGTGGGGCCCACTGCATGATGGGCCTGATGGGGGCGTGGCTCAAGTATACTGGACTGTTGTTGCTACCCATATACTGGTCTGAAACCTGAATTCTGACCTGGGTAGAAATTGGGCCGCGGTGCCTGTGATGGCGGCTCTGCGGCGCTGTAAGGCGGCGCCACGACGTTGTTAGGTGCTGGGACCCACTGCCATTGTCCAGGGGGCCCTTGTGGGCTCCAGAACTGCTGTTGCTGTTGTCGGTTGTCTCTGTTGTTGCCACCACGATTCTTGTCATTATTCTTCCGATTCTGGCCCTTCTTACCACCCCCGTTGTTGTGATTTTGAGTCACATTGGCTGAATTGGAAGGAAAAAAATTGGAAGCAGTCATCATGACGACAGGGTTGGCCCCACTTTCTTAGCCAATCCGGCTTCCTCCAAAATAAGCATAGAACGTGCTTGATAAAATCCTGGCAGGGGGTTACTCTGACGAATAACCGAAGCAACACCGCTAAAAGCCTCTGACAGGCCTGCAACCATCTGAAGAACTAGACGACTTTGAGAAACAGGAGAACCCACGTTGCTGAGTTGATCTGCTAAGTCTTTGAGGCATTTGCAATAAGAATAAACGTTGGGAAAACTCGCCATAGCCACCTGGGAGAATTTCTGCTCAAGGATAACAATTCGAGAATGATTGTTTTCTTGGAATATGTCTCGCAATCGATTCCACGCCGCCATAACCATGGAATTGAGTTCCATAATCGTCTGTAAAAGATCCAATGAGATAGTGAAATAAATTCACTGAAAAACTTTGGCATCAAGCATGACCCATAATTCTGGATATGCTTCTTTAGCCGGCACAACCGTCGTAGAAGTACCCTCCTCTGGGGAGAAGGAGGAATTATGTGGTGGAGAACTTTATGTGCCAAAGCATGAATCTTAAATAATTCCGCTCACGTTCTATATTGGACGTTTTCAAGATCATGAACAATAGGGATAACGCTCTTGATGTTAGAAACTGTGAGCGCAAGATGAAAATTATTCTTATCATCGGGTATAATAAGTGGTTACGTGTTTTTTCCTCTCTTTGCTTGCTCCTATTTTATACTCATTCTATATAGATTTGACCGTTGAAGCAATATCTTTTTGTATAAGTAATACATGTCATCAATAGTCTTTCCATATTTGATTGCTTGAAAAATATTGAACCTCCAAATCTATATTAGATTGGTGATGCTTCTACTGTGCTTGAATGGGTAACAAAAGGAGAGAATCTTTGCTTATTCTCATTCCTTCCATAAATCAATAATCTTTCTTAATGGTTATTCTCATTCCTTCCATAAATCAATATTATTAATGCATCTCCCTTCATTAAATGCCTTATGGACTTGTAGAATATTCTTCTAGGATGATAAACTCTCTTTCTCGTCCACTTCTCCTTAAAACGAGAGTTAGAGAGAAGTTTCTCTCACTGAGTGAAAACGCTCTCAACGTTTTCCTTGGTTGCTCCTTTCGGTCCGTCCCTCTCCTCCTAAACTCACCATTGATTCTTCATTAATCGAAGCTTAGTGTTCATGACATGAAAAAGACAAAGTGTTTTACTCGCTCTAGCAATGATTCCGGTGGATCCGGAGGCTCTTCGAAGTCTAGATCCAAGAAAAAGAAAAAGAATGGCGGAAGCCCAACCATTGTTAAGGAAAACTTAATTCCGACAATTTCAGATCCCACGGTGTTAGTGCATGTTCCGCCTGATATGCGCATTCCACTTGAACATGTGGTTGATGATAATACGCTGCAAAGGATACATGAATGAGGTAAAAGTATAGAAGTCGATAGCTTGGATAGAAGTATGCTTGAAGGTGAAGAGTCTACGAAGGGTGCTTGTAACACTGTCCACAAGCTTAATGGAAAAGCCCCCTCTGAATCTCCCGGCAATACTATGGAAGCTCGGATAGCTAAAGACACTCCATTCTCTCCTAGAGATGGCGAAACTATCATGGGTCAATTGGTAAACTCCGGGACTACAACGGAAGAGCATGGAAATCACGGGGTCAAAACAATCTCATCACTTCAAGGTAATTTGCTCAGGCAAGCTGGAAAAGTTAGAAATTCTGGGACATGAATTACAAACGACAAAACAATGCATGAAGGTATTCTCAGGTCAAAACCGGGTCGGGTTGTGGGTCAAATAGCTGAGGCGAGCCAGGAGGGAGTCCATGGGTCTATGATTATTCCTGGTACTCGTGGTACAATACAGGTTGGGAGAACCGAAGAGTCATCTACTCCCAAGGAGCCTAGTAACTCTCCTAACTTAATTAGCACGGGTGCCAAAGAGTCACTTCACTTAATGGGGCAGCATTCATCCGCGAGAACCAAAGGGTCACTTCACTTAATGGGGCAGCATTCATCCGCGGAAACCAAAGGGTCACTTCACTTAATGGGGCAACATTCATCGAATTCATTGAGAGTCACTAATCAATCCTTCCCCACCTTAACCAGCTTACTTAGCGGACTTCAACAAAAGAATCTCAATAGCCCATTTTCCTTTACTTCTTCCTTGAACATTGGAAACGTTAATAACAATCCACCTCTCTCCTCTTCTACTTCTTCAACACTTCCCGGAATCCAAGATGACACACCCCCACCTCCCTCCAAATCGTCACTTCCACCCGAAATGCCTGAAAATTTCCCAACCCTTCCAAATGGCACACACATACTATCTCCAGATGCGGGTCCGAGCTCTATCCCCTCTAATCATATCCCTCAGTCAACACTACACGGGAGGCTAGCTGACAATATGCCCACAGACAAATCTAGAGATCATCAAGCGCATCCACCCGGTGAAGCAACAAATAGAGAATTACCCCCTTATCAACGCAAAAGTTCCAATCCACCAAAGAAGACCTATGCGGGAGTCTTTGCGGGTACCAGACTTGAAGCTAAGGGAACGAAGCTACAATTTATTGAACAATAAGTAGAAGATGTAGAACTTGAAGCTACGGATGAAGTCCCCTTCATTGAAACCTGGGGATATTGTCTAATTGGTTGCTTCACGGGTCCTTTTCCGGGAAGAGAGGCATTGAATTCTATTGTTAAATGATGGGGAGTGAAGTGTCGTATCATCCCGTATGGCAAAGGATGGACAATCTTCAAATTCATGACGGAAGAAGAACGCACGAATATACTTCATGGAGGCCCATATATGGTCTTTGGCAAAACTATGATGTTAAAACCTATTGATAAATAAGTTTTATTAACGGATGACTTATTCATGGACATCCCAATCTGGGTCACTTTCCATGACATCCCCCTCTCAGTTTGGAGTGCAACAGGCCTTAGCAAGATTGCTTCGCGTGTGGGAAAGCCCCTATACACGGATCAATTTACTAAATAGATGTCTAAAATGAACTATGCTAGAGTCTTGATGGAAGTAGATGTTAGTAAAGAACCGGTTATGGAGTTTGGAGTTAAACTTCCCGACAATAGAAGATATATCCAAAAGGTGAAATATGAGAATTACCCGGATTTTTGCTATCATTGTGCGTCTTTTGGACACAACCATCTGAAGTGTAGAAAATTGATACAAGACATCAACGCTCAAGAAGCCCAGAAAACCCATAACCCATTGGTATCACCTAGCAATGGAGGCGTTTCTACAAGCTCGGGTACTGCTACGGCTACGGGTCAAACCGGTCCTTCTAGCACTGATCCACTACCCCCTCAACATCTCGTGGGTAGTGATAACTTGATGGATATTGAGAATAGCGAGCAAACACTGCCTCATATTCCCGGAAGTGTGGGAGAAGCTCTGAATTTTGGAATTCCTCCGGTTGCGGGTCAACTTGACACTTCGTGCTTGCGGATAGCACAAGTGAGGTCCTCAAACCTTCACCCCAATGTTGGTCTTGCACATCATGAGATGCTGAGAAATGTGGCAAGGCTTACTGAGGAGAGCACACCAATTGACCCGCATACTTTACTAGATGGGGGAACTTGTAATGGTACTACAGATGAGTTTAATCATGCAATACGTTGCATAAACTTTGAACGCGGAGAACATAACCTAGTTGGGACCTCTGCCTTGACTTCTAACAACAAGGACGAGGGATGGAAAGAAGTAATTTCAAGGAAGAATATTAGTATGGTGAAGAATGTGAAGCGCGGAGGTGCTACTAAAACCTCCTTTGTTTCTTAATGAAAGTTCTTTGTTGGAATGTCCGAGGTCTTTGCGGACAAAGGGATAGGGCAGCCACACAAACTCTAGTGTGTAGGCTTGCAAAACAACATGATGTTGCATTGGTTTGTCTAATAGAAACTAAATTCACTCGTGCACGGATGGACTCTTTTACATCTCAAAGATTCCTTGGTTGGAAATTTTGCTCCAACATAGATTTCATTGATGGCGGAAGAATGTTAGTACTTTGGGACCCCTCCAGAGTTAGTTGTGATGTGCTTGGAGTGGACTCTCAACATATTCATGTCCAAGCACGATGTAATATAACTCAAGTGTCCTTTCTTGCTACATTTGTGTATCCGGTCTATAGCATTCCGGAAAGAAGGAAGCTTTGGCATCATCTTACCCACTTGGGCACTAGCATTGTCAAGCCTTGGATGATTATTGGAGATTTTAATACTTATTGCTACCCTCGTGATAAGGTCGGTGGCCCCCCTCTCACGCCTTATGCACTTAGGGACCTTGGAGAATTCAGAATAGCTCACGGACTTGATGACACTCATTCTTCCGGTTCCTTTTACACTTGGACGAATGGTTCAATATGGTCCAAGCTAGATAGATTGTTGATGAATCAACATTGGAGTGACTTGAATCTAGAATGCTCGGCCAATTACTTGCCTATGGAACCAGTCTCGGACCATTGTCCCGTGATAGCTTCGGTAATTGCATCTTCTAATATTGAAAAATGACCTTTCAAGTTTATGAACATATGGCTCTCACATCCCGCCTTTGAGAACATCCTAACTTCATGCTGGAGGCAGCGTGTATTAGGATCTGCCCAATTTATATTGGTCACAAAATTGAAGTCTTTGAAGAAGCCATTGCGAGATTTGAACACTAGTGAATTCGAGAGCATTGCACAAAGAGCAAATGCGGCAAACGTGGAATTTAAGGAGGCTATAAATGTGCATATGGATGATCCCTTTGATGATGAATTAAAATCTAATGCCAAGTCCCTAAGAGCTAGAGAAAACCACCTACTTGAATCCGAGAGACACTTCATAAGACAAAAATCGAGACAAAAACACTTGATTGGGAGTGATAGGTGCTCCAAATACTTCCACAGCTTGATCAAGAGGAGCAATGTTAAGAACTCTATTACCTATCTTGTTAAGGACAACGGAACTACCACAACATCTCTCAGAGAAGTATTAGAGATGCTTGTTGAGTTTTATAAAGGACTTCTAGGCTCATCTCGGCCCTCAACCAACATTGATCCCGCGGTACTTGATTGTGGTCCGAAGCTAGGGGAGGAGGATGGCCTATTCCTCTTGCATCCTATCTCCCCGAATGAGGTTTGGCATGCTCTCTCCGATATTGGCAATGACAAAGCACCTGGCCCGGATGAATTTTCAGCAGCCTTCTTCAAGGAAAGATGGAAAGATGTGGGACATGATGTAGTAAGGAGTATACAAGAATTCTTCTCTACCGGAGTTCTATTGAAGCAAGTGAATCATATCATACTTACCCTTCTGCCCAAAACTGATCGAGACCCCAAGGTAAGTGACTTTAGACCTATTGGATTTACCAATGTGGTCTACAAGATCATAACAAAGATCTTAGCTAACCGGATGACAATGTTTCTTCCTACACTTGTTGATAAATGTCAAGGAGCTTTTGTGAAAGAAAGGAACATGGTGGATAATGTCTTCATTGCTCAAGAACTTGTGAGAGGTTATAATAGAACTCGAGTCTCATCGAGGTGTATGCTCATGGTGGATCTTCGGAAAGCATTTGATACGGTCTCCTGGAATTTCCTTGAGTCAGTGCTAAAAGGTCTCAAGTTTCCGGACAGATTTGTTAGATGGATTATGAAGTGTGTAAGTTCAACCTCTTTCTCTCTTTCCATCAATGGAGAGTTACATGGTTACTTTGCGGGTAAACGCGGCTTAAGGCAAGGGGATCCTATGTCTCCTATGCTCTTTATCCTTTGCATTGAGTACCTTTCAAGGATGCTAAAGCTAAAGACTTCGGACAAAGTTTTTTCTTATCACTCAAAGTGCAAGAGACTAGGCATCTCTCATCTTGCCTTTGCGGATGATCTCATGCTCTTTGCCAAAGGGGATGTATCTTCGGTTGGTGTTCTTATGGAGTGTCTTGAAGAATTGAAGGCGGCTTCTGGGCTTACGCTTAACCCGTCTAAATCTTCCATCTACATTGCGGGAGTGCAAAGTTCAATTCGGGACTTGATCTTGGCAAGAGTTGGTTTCTCGTTAGGAGTCTTTCCCGTGCGGTACTTGGGGGTCTCTTTGTCCCCAATTTCTGTCTCGATTGATCAGTTTGCCCCATTCACTAATGCAATCTCGGGATACATTCATAAATGGGGTCACCACTCACTTTCTTATGCGGGAAAACTGGAACTAATCAGATCGGTTATTCAGGGTGTCGAGAGCTTTTGGTTTCGGGAACTTCCTATTAGCTCTTCAGTTCTCAACAAGGTACGCTCATCTTGCATTCAATTCTTATGGGGTGGCAAGCCACCAAGAGTCGCTTGAGATGAGATTTGTGTGCCTCAATCTGAATGAGGCTTGGGCCTTATGAACATCAAAGTATAGAATCATGCCTTACTCTCACGGACCATCTGGCAAGCTCACACTAAGGCGGATACCTTATGGGTTCAATGGATTAATAGCTACTACTTGAGAGGTCAATCCATTTGGGATTATGAGGTTCGTACTAGGGATTCCCCTTTATTCAAGAAACTTTGTAGCATTCGCGACACTTTCTTAAGCATCTATGAGAATCAAGGAAACACAATTGCCGGCTTGGAGAAGTGTTGCACCAATGGGAGATTTGATTCTGGCCTTGTGTATGAAGTCCTGCGCACCCCGCGAGAACATAAGATTTGGATGTCTCAAATTTGGAAAGGCTACATTCCTCCTAAATTCTCATTCACAGTCTGGCTCACTTGTAGGAAGCGTCTTGCTACCAAAGACACCCTCTCCTACCTAAACTTGGAAGACAAGACTTGCGGGTTTTGCAAGCGTGCTAATGAGACAAGGACTCACCTCTTCTTTTCTTGCCCCTTCACCTACAAGATTTGGAAGCATACAAAAGAATGGTTGAGAATTAGAAGAGAAATGACAACAATTGAAAGCGCACTCAAGTGGATCAAGAAAGAGCATCGCAGGACTGGCATCCGATCCAAATCCATCTTACTTGCCTTTTTCATAGTGGTATATGAGATTTAGAGAACAAGAAATGAATTGCTATTTGCGGGCACTAGCTCAACAACAAATGAGGTTGTGGCAAAAGTTAAAACAACAACCTATAGAGTTCTTTATGATTTAATCCCCTCTTGTAACGTCACCTCTGAGTGAACGCCCCATCACTCCTTCATTTCTTGCTTTGTGTTACGTTGAGGATTGAGAACCCTCAACGATTGATTGTAGTTCCCAGTTTCTTTTTAGTAATAATATTTTCATTTACCCGGGAAAAAAACAAGTGTATGTAAAAACATTAAACATGCGTGTTTTTATACTAAGTGTGAAACTTAGTATTTTATAAATATGTAGAACTTTTGTGTTTCATAATATCATATCTACTGCTTTAAAGAATATTGTTGTAGAGCTTATTAAAAGTGAAAAGTATAACGATAATAATTATAAGATAATAAACTGTAAAATGTGCGAAAACCCTTTTATTGTAAATAATGTCATGGATAAAGTCTATGATGCTAAAAAAATCCTAACTCTCATTATGTTGTCAAGCCGTGAAGATATCACAGATAATTTTACTCATAAGATTACCAAAACTCTGTAGGATGCTCTCGAATATAAGTGTGATATCACTACGGTTACCTGGCTTAAGGTCATTTAAGCCATAAGTTGACTAATGAGCATCAAGTTCAAGCAATTATCCATTTTCTTCCCCAAATTTAGAAGCATATATATGAAGATGCACCTGACTCATAATAAATGTTATAGTACATGTTATGATGTGAGACAATACCTAGAGTTAGAAGAGAAGTGACGTGAGGTTGTAAAACAAGGTGTAAAGGTGCACAATATAATTTCTAGCTTAAGAAATGGTTTTAAACACAAAATCAAAGGAAACTAGAAAGTTAAAGCTCATCCAAATAAGAATTCGAAAATGATAACCAACAAGACGATAAAAAGTGGGAAAAAATGTGACGAAAGTGATGCTTCAATTGTGATCAAAAGGATCACCATGCTAGTGATTACACTAAGCCTAATAAAACTTCATAAAAAGGACAACCCGGTGCACTAAGCTCCCGCTATGCATGGGATCCGGGGAAGGGTCAGTCCACAAGAATATGTTATACGCAGCCTTACCTTGCATTTCTACCATAAGTTGTTTCCACGACTTGAACTCATGACCTCCTGGTCACATGACAATAACTTACCAGTTACTCCAAGGCTCCTCTTCTAATAAAGCACTTCATAATGAGTCTAAAAGGGTACTTCATATTCCTTAGGCTATTAATATATATATATATATATATATATATATATATATATATATTTTTCAAGTGATCTTTTATCTTAATTGACTTAGGAGTTGTGTACCACATTGTGGGGGAATGAAGTCTTTGTTGACTTTTAATGGGTCCATATGTGTAATGTGAATATATGTAGGAAAAGACATTAAGTTTGTTTAAAAGATCGTATTATGTGAATCAGTTTTACGTGAAAATCGATACTTTATCCTTTATAACACCTTATTACTCCTTAAACTTTCAAGGTTATTGCTTTATGTTGGTTAATTATATTTAGGTTTCAATTGTAATTTTCATGATATTAAGGCATAAGAATGACTTATTTTGGTTTTGAATTTATCAAAAATAATTTTATCTTTAATAGTTTTTGGATATTAGTTCCTTAATCCAGTTGTTAGCTTCCTCAATTGTCTTATCACATAATCACAAGGATGATGTGAAATTTGACGTGCTAGACTTGGTCATATGGGCCTATAACATGTGGATAAATCCACTTATGAATTTTATCTAGTTCAAAAAAAGTTAATAGAAAATCATTTAAGAACACCACCAAGACTTATTTTTCATTGCATAGATTCATTATGAAGTTGTATATTTATGAATGTGAAAATGTAGCAAAGAGCTTCTAATTTCATCATATTAATTGATAAAATTCTCGTTTTAGTGATGTTCATTTGATGTCACCTACTCTAAGACAATAAGTTATTTTAAGTAGTATGTGAAACAAATTGAAACTTAATTGGAAAAATCAATAAAAGTATTGAGAACTAGTTAATCGAGGTCATGAATACGTCTTAGCTCCATTAAGCGAGTTTTTGATGATGAAAGCAGAATTGATAATAAATTGACTATTCCACTATTTCACAATAAAAGATGTTGTGAAAAACGAAAATAGAATGCTCCTTGAAACGATTATTCGTGTGCCAGCGGAATCAGTTACATTTACACCACATGAGTAATAGAAATCTCAAATATTTTGTGAGACCCCTGTGATGCACAATTTATGTATGTAATTTTTTTTTCTCATGACATATTGGATCCAAGAGGAAACAAAAGTGTCTGTATGAGATACTATAAATTATGTACTTATGGAGCTACATGAAAGCGTAACTGAATTTGACTAAAGAAATTTTATATTTTAGAGAATGAATAACCCAGAAGGGTGAGATAAGCTTAAGACTCGTCTCCTTATGAATCTAAGGACCAAGATCAAACGAGACCCATTCATTCAAGTGGAAATTTTTTAAGTGATGATGAATTAATTTCTCATCTAGATCAACCTTCATCATCGGATGTGAATGAAAGTGATCCTTCCCCGAGTGAGAGTGACACTAATCTTTTTATTTTAGATGGGAGTGAAATAAATCTTGTTCCAAGTGGGAGCGAGATGAATATATCTGATCCAAACATGAGCAAAATTAATCTAAACGGGATCAGTATGAGATTATATGAATCTCAGTCACGATATAGTGATCCTACAAGATGGAAATGAGCCAAGAATTAGCTCTTTTATTCCCTTCAAAGAATAAAATGAATAAATGCAATGAAAGAATAAATGGAGTCTAGGAGAATTAATCAAGTTTAGAAACTAGTTGATCTCTTAAAAGAACACAAAACTATTAAAACCAAATGGGTTCCAAAAGATAAACACAAGGCTTGTAGCACAGTTGAGATATATGACTCTACTTGTTGCTAATGTAACAAAATTTATTGAATATGACGAGTGTTTCTCACCTGTTATGTGGATTCAGCTTTATGAGCTTAATTCTTACTATTGTTGCTAGCTTGGATCTATAATTGCGTCAAACGGATGTAAAGATTGCCTTCTCTCAATGGAGAACTATTTGAATAATTAATTAGAAGTAACTTAACGATTTCATCCAAAAGGCCATAAACATATGATTTTGTAGACGTTTAAAGTCTTGTTATGACATAAATAATCTTCAAGGCAGTGTATATATGTCTTTTTTCGTATGGTCAATTCTATTGAATTCGCAGTGATTTACAATGGATCATTACATTTATACTAAAAGATCTGAGAGCAACTTTATACTTATCTCATTATATGTTAATGATAGATTAATAGTTGAAGAATAATTGGAGTATATACATAAGGTAAAGGCATTGTTATAGTCTCGCTTGCAGATGAAATATATGGGTAAAGGTGCATATTCTTGAAATAAAGATTTTGAGAAAATGTTTACAAAAATTATTCTTTAAATGATTAAACTTGTTAAATTGTGACCATATCAAAACTCCAATGAACAAAAATAATGCCTTGTATGCTAGACCGTGTTCTAAGACTCCAAAATAAGATGAACAAATAAGTAAAATTTCTTATGCTATGTACGGTTGGTAGTCTTATGCAAGATACATTTGCTAGACTTGATATTTATTTTGCAATTGACTTGTAGATAAATATAAAATTAACTTAAATCCAACACATTTAAAATATAGTTAAAACGAATCATGATGTACCATATGGGAACTTCTGATTCTGCACTTTGCCATAAGGACATGAAGATGGAACTAAGGGATACATTGATGCTGGCTGTAGAGAAGATATGGACAAGTTGAGGTCCACCTCTGAATGTGTTTTATCCTCAATAATGGTGACATATTGCAAACGATGAAAAACAATCACATGTAGCTTTATCCATGATGAGATATGAGCTTGTGACTCTCTTCTTAGTAGCACAAAAGATTGTTTGGTTAAAAATATCAGATCATGTGTTGTTGTTGCAGTTAGTGTTGAACTAACAGTCTTTGTGACTGTCAAGCTGCTATTTTGAGCACTACGAATCCTAAATATCATTGTAAAGCCAAACAACTGACATTAAACTTAATTTTTGATGACATGATTTCATGTAAAGAAATGAACGTAAAGTATATCTGCACAAACAGTTGCTGATTCATTGACTCAGTCAGATCCTAGAGATGTGTGTTTTTGTTCATGAAAGATCTCGAGTAATGTGTGGACTTTAATATAGAGTCATTTATTTTTATTTATTTTCCCAACGTTCATGTTTCCCATTTTTTTTTTATTTGCACACACTTATTATGTGAATGTTTATTGTACATTCATATTATGGAATGCTTTTGGTGCATTCTTTGATATTATTAAAAAGTATGTCGGGTAGACAGAGGTCAACCTTCTCACATAGGTGACCACCTTCATCAATTTAGTGTTGATGGGAGATGAGACGAGATCTTAAGAAAATTATCATAAGATAATTGAGAGCACATGGCTTAAAGATCTTTAGCGTCGCACAAGTAATAACAAAAGGTTATTATAGTGTTTTTATGGTGGAAATAAGTTTCACCTAGTCTACTTCGAGAGACCAGATGTAAGTTCATGTTTATTGAATATATCAAGGAACTCAGTTCAATTGCATATGGCGTCTAATATCATTTGTATAACAGTATCGTATGAGATAAAGACATACGATCCATGGAAAAAGAGAAAATGATGTAGCACATGTTTCATACCATGTGTGCAAATATCGACCAAAAACGGCTAACATAAATTTTATCTCGACTTATTGTTGTGTGAGACCTTATTGAGTACCCTCACGACTCAGATCAGTAGCTCGAAGCTTAGTTCAATGTTCGCTATCTTAGCATACTACCAAATGACCATTAGAGATTCAATTTGGCAGATCATGACTAGAAAAGTGAGTTGGATACAAGTTCAGAGACTCGTGAGAAGAGAAAGATCATTAATAGAATCTCATTTATTTTGTGTTTCCTGGTACCCGTTATGACTTATGGGACATAATTGTGAACACAAGAATTATGATACATGAGATCAAAATGTGATGTATCAATGTGATTCAAATGATCTAGGGCACTGAACATACTTTTTATGATCTACTTAATGATTCTTATGACAATGACGAGAAGTTGTATATTTCTAACAGATGTATAGCAAAGTGCTCTCATAGTATATCGGTCGCACGACCTATTTATCCAGTATGAATGATGCAAGAAAGAATGCGTAAGAAATAACAGATCTGCGATAGAAGTCGCCCTTGTTGACGATCTTTTACTCCGACAACATCTAGGGTTCCTCGAACAATGTGATATCTCACACCGGGTAAATCCACCACCCTTCCCCCTCTTACTAAGACTACAAAATGTTTTTGTTAAAAAGAAGAATATGTTTTTCTTAGATCGACGGAGCTTTATCACTCCCTTATGTGTGAGTGGAAGATGTTGAAAAGTATTATTGAGTCGGGTCCACCCATAAGGGGTGCTAGATGACCTATGTGCCCATTAATTAATCCTCCACATTCAACCCTAGAGCTATTCTATATAAACACAATTATGGGTGTTTAAGAGGGGTTAATCCATCATATAGAGACGACTAGAGTTAATACATAAAAAATATCTCTGCATTAGTTAGAGGGATATCTAGGCTGTGGAAATATGAGAATTCATCCGCTTTGTGAGAATTCCCGAATATCGGTGACGCTAGTCGTGGTTGCTGCAGATCCACTTCTGCTATGGAGAAACCCGCAAGTCTCCTAACTAATTTTTACGCTTCAAAATATTACATCTAATAATAATCATATTTTATCCTTTATCCTGTCTTTTTATAATAACTCTATACAGTGTCAGTACCCTACTTTTCTTGTAGATTTATCCTTCAAATTATGTAATGATGAAATATGATATGATCTATCCAAACATTGTATTCATCAAAACAATACAATACACCACAATACATTATAATATGAAACAATACGTAAAAACCATCCAAATAAATAGGAAGCAATTTGAAAGTTGATTGAACCAATGGACTATCCTTTGTATTAGATAAGAAAACGGTCTCAAAATCAAGATCAAGTACTCTTTCCTCCGGAAATAATGCACGTATTGAGTAATTTGTATTAGTTGTTGGTCGATCAATTTTTTTTTAAATATTGATTGATTTTTACGCCCTTTGAAAGCTAATATTACTTCAATTGTGTAATCTTTATGGGATAAAATTGTACATTCACAATTTTACTTGAAACGTAATTAGGATATAAATTTGAGGTCACCTAATGTTATACAAATTAATGTTGGACAATAACATTAGAAGACAACACGTAATGTGCCATTCTACTACTTTAAAGTGATTTTATTATTATTATTTCATTCCAATTCAAAATATATCTCTAATAACATATATAGTCCTAATCCAATATTAATTCACTAGAAAATTCATATTCATATTAAAACCAAGTTGTTCCATAGGAGACAACAAAATGTGAAGCTAAGCCTTATGTCAAGAATGACGGTAACGAGTATCTGATTAATTTATTTTTAATATTATTCTAAAAGCACGAATAACAATACAGATCTACCAAAATATTTTTCAAATATTGAATGATTTTATACATTTTATTGTTAATTCTACCATATTTTTATTGATTATTTTGGTGAAATATTTTTAATAATTAAAAGTAGAATTTAAAACAACTACTACGTCTAAATTTCTATTCTGAATCTAATTAATTAAAGAGTGTCTGCCTATAATGTTCAAATAATTAGGAGATATCTGTTGGATTAAATATAAATTACAAGGAAATGAGAATTGCAATAACAACAAGTAAATAAGAATTCTGGAAATAAACAAAGGAAATGGTATTGCTGAGTCGATTGAATTTTCAATCTATCCTTAAGATAATATTGTCCCCGTATATCCTTTCAACGGTTGTTTTAAAACAACAATCAAACAAATGAGCAAAGAAACTCAAGTGTTCGCTTGATAAGAAAGATCATTGAGTGTATTGTGATTGCTAGAGAAGAAGACAGTTTTCAGAGAATTGTTTAAGTGTCAATGTTTTTGTGTTTCTTTCAAATGAGCCCAAGACATCATTTTATAGTGTTGGAAAGATGACCTTTCATTAGCCTAATAATGTTCATGAATTGCCATGAATTAGACTTGATTATGGAGTTACAATTCAGCCAAATAATGACTGAATTCATGAGCAAATTAATGGAGTTTTAATGCTCCAAAGTCAGCCCAAAAATCACCTTTAATTCTTTTCCAACGTTGAAGCGTCGCGTGTGGCAGCCGCGGGTTCGCAGTCAGCCGCACGAACTCAGAGAGTTTACGCCTCGCCGCGTCGCGTTCGCAGCGCGCCGCGCTGTGGTGGTGGCACCGAGATGGTTTTCCGGCGCCGAGATGGTTTTCGGCGACGCGGTCCTTTTTCTGACTAGTTTCGACATTCACATTTTGTACACTTCTTCCTTCATTTATCAACGTGAAACCAACGTCATTTGGCCAATAACCGTCTATTTTCTTACGTCTCAAACAATTCGTATACATACCAATATCTCTTTCATTTAAGAAAATAATGATCATTGATACTTTATATGCACGTGTGTGGAAACCATGTTTCCGACGTGCGGGGCCCCTAATTGTTCGATTCATAATCAATAGGATTTACTTTATTTCACGTTTAATAAATATTTCCAACAATCTCATCTTGGAAGAGATTTTGGTGCACGCGTATGGTGTCTTTCTAGCAATCACTCGGCGGAATGATATTGCATCTGGAGAGGTAGCCGGAGCTTTGAATCTTCCATTAGTAAAATACCATCGGACATATTTACTGCGCGGTGAATGTGATGTCTTGAACCGTCAGTGTTTAGTATATTCCAAGACAATGATACCAACACAACACAGTTCCTACTCAATCTTTCTAGTGTTTTTGTCCATCGTGGGCCGTGGACACCCTTGGTTTCTTAAGTGCGTTCATTTGAGGTGGCCTGTCCTCGCACTTAAATAGGTGGTCTCCTACAAGGTATCCTGCAATACCCAGCTATACAGGCGTTAGGAACCATTAAAATTTTCTCAACCTAACCTCTATTTTGGAGGATCATTAAAGGTTTTGGAAACTTATCCTTTTACCCCTCTTGCATGTAGCACTTTATGTCTATCACGGCAATGACCTTGGATTATGTTTCTTAAGAAGAAATCATTATCTGAAGTGTTCTTGCTTCTACCGAAGCAATCATCTGAACCTTTACAGTTTAGTTTTCCCATTGAACCTTATCCCTGGGATCTCCAGTCTGTAAGGTTGGGTGTCCACTATATTGATTCTTATTAATTGGGTTTTAGGCTCATTCCCCTAGACAGGCAGTTCATCTGATCCCTGGGTATTCCCTTCGTCAAGGGATCTGCGATATTTTCCTTAAATTTTACGTAATCAATGGAAATCACACCCGAGGTGATTAGCCGCCTAACAGATTCATGTCTTCATCGTATATGACGAGACTTGTCGTTGTATATTGAACTTCGTGCTCTTCCTAGAGTCGACTGACTGTAGCAGTGGATCATTACAGAATACACGGGTTTTGTTACACATGGTAAGTTTAAGGCGATAATTAAGAACGTCATAAAGGAAGTAAGATTCGAAGATTGGATATAAAGTATACTTACGTATGCTAATATGGAAATTAGTATACAAACGGATGAGACCCCAGAATATTTTTTGAATACTACAAATGTGACAACGAGAATTAATACTAGTAGTTGAATTTGTTCCAATGGAGTTATGAATTAGTGTTGTATTATAAAATCTTGGCATTGAGGATTTGATGGGTTATGTGGGATTCATTTTAGTAGAGAAATCAATTTAAATAGACAATTAAGAGAAATGGACCAAAGTGTAATTAAAGATTTCAGATTTGCCCTTAAACCCATTAACCCTTTATCTTCTATATTATATATTCCCACACTTCATTTTTCAAACATTCCCTCTCATCTCTCTCTCCCTCTTCAATCGATCTCCTCCCCCATTTTCATGCAATTGAAGCTTTTCTATTTCCTTCCTCCAAGATAAATTCTCCATCTAATTTTTTAAGCCAAGAATTTCACCAAAATTGTGGGGAAGTTTTCGGCCACTGCTGGCCGAAAATTAGGCAAGGAATTCCAGAGTTTGGATGAAGTTTTTGGGAAGATAATATGCAAGAATGATGGAGTAAATTTGTAGAATACATTCATGACGTTTTGGAGTTAGAGAAGTGAGAAAAATGGTGCAAAAATAGGAGTTGTGTGTCGTGCACTGTGGGGACTGTTTTGGACAATTTGAGGTATACAATTCTTCTTTCTATGATATAGTTGGAGTACATGTTGTTATAATTAAAAAATTGAATTTGTGTTAAGGGAAAATTAAAATTAAGACATTGCATGTGAATGTTGTGGGTATTGGACTGAATAGGGGATGTTTTTGTGAATTTTGATTCGATTGTGGATTATATTATTAGTGTCCCCATTAATTATATGTTAAAGTGAAGAAAATATTGACACTTAAAAGTTGTAGATTGGTTGTATGGAAGTATTGAAAGGTGAATTGGGTTCTAGAGAAGTAAGAGAAAAGTGATGGAATTAGGACATGTTGTGGTCGAGAATTTCATGAAATTGTTAGACGTTGTTGCGACGTATTAGGGGTTAATTCGTTAAGTTATAATGCTGGAAATGTAAGCTATAAACATGTATATATGTTACGGTAATTACTAATCCATGTCTTAAAGAAATTAAGGTATGGAAAGATGTAGAAAAGCTCCACACTTCACTCTTGTTGTTGGTTGGATTATGAACTGTTTTAATGGGCCGTTTTAACGTGATTTAAAGGCTGGATAAATATAGGAAATAAGTGTATAAGTCCCATTGGTTGTTGTCTTCCATAAATAAAAAGGAAAGAAATGTATTATGATGACATTTATGGAGTATTTGAGATTGTTGTGATTATATCTTTAAGTTGCATATTCTTATTTGGTATTGCTGACTTGATTTATAAGTTATGGATATGCACATAACTAGGGGAAGTGCTGCCCAAATTTTTATAGAAAATAAAGCAAATTATCATTTGATTATAACATATGCTAGTAATCATAAGGTTAATGGACATGTTACTATTATTATAGGTTGAAGTGCTAGTCAAAGCGTATTTAGAATAGTGAGTTGGCTAGTTCGACAAAAAGGTATGTGGAACTCTTTCTTCTTTCTTTTTGGCATGATATAATGAACGTACGTAGGACGTACATGATTTCTACACAGTTAATTCCTAAAGATATGTGTCATGAGAAGTGTCTTTGACTTTCTAGTAAAAAGTTCATTTAATGATTTTATTGAGTTTCCAAATGATGATGTAAAATGATTCTTGATATGATAAGTGCCTTGAGTTTCCAATTAAAATGATATATGATATGATAGTGCCTTTTATCCATTCCATTGAGAGACAAGTGATGATTTGATATGTATAAAGCTACTCATGATATTTTATTCGTGCTAATGTGATTATATCATTCCACCGAGTCCCTCACTTAAGGGTCGGCAATGTATATAGATATGATGATTCCACCGAGTCCCTCACTTAAGGGCCGACAATGTATATAGATATGATGATTCTACAGAGTCCCTCACTTTCTAGTGCCAATGTATATAGACAAGTTGATTCTACGGACATGCATCCCTTATCTTGGCCAGTTATGATCTTTCTTACAGTACTTCATGTTTTACATACTCAGTACATTATTTCGTACTGACCCCCCTTTCCTCGGGGGGCTGCGTTCATGCCCGCAGGTACAGATATTCAGTTCGGCGATCCTCCGGCTTAGGATTCCTGCTCAGCTGTTTTCTTGGGAGCTCCATTGTTCTGGAGTTAGTCATTTTGGTACATATTCGCTATTATAGACATATGTATATTTAGGGGGACGGGGCCCTGTACCGTCATATGTCGTTATCCTTCTCATAGAGGTCTGTAGACAGTTGTGGGTTGTACGTATGTGGATTGTATCATGTTGTGGTCAGCTGTATTATGGTACTTGATGTGCAATTTATACACACGCTAAACGCAAGTGCACGTATCGTTACAAGTAATATAGTCTAGGTAAGACCGAATATCTTCCTCAGGGACTGGTTTTCAAGTACCGATTATCTATGCTTTAGTTTATATTTGGCTAACGTTAATTGAGTTGGAATTCTAAACTAATAATGCAGGAAATAAACTAATTATGAAAATACTTTGATTTAAATCAGTTATGATGGAGAATTAGGGCTTCCAAGATCATCAACTATCCACTCTATTCAATTCTTAATACAATTAGGCTGACTTCTTCTTCTACGTTAAGATAGCAGGTTAACTAGACCGTTTTATACTCCTGTTAAGGTAATATAAACACTCAACCCCAATGGAGAACCCTTCTACCTTTCGGTGACAAGATTGACTACAAAAGAGGATTAAGAGCAATAACATATTAAGCTACACAAGTATCGGGGTACTTTCGTCCACGATATAAATCTATGTTTATTCAACTGTAGCATATTCACAATCTCCCCTTTGGGATTTCGTGTCACGACCCGACCCCGGGGCCGCGACTGGTACCCTACCGGGGTACCTTGTCAGGTATACATCAGAGAATAGCAGCGGAACATACATAACACATAACTTATAAAAAGGTAAACATCACTGGCCAGCCGATAAGGCTGCCTTCCATAAAAACATACTTAATCAGAAGTATAGCAGTACAACTTGTTCTTACAGCCCAAAACACATACGTGACCACAGACCTCTAGGAATAACAACTGTGGCGGGACAGGGCCCCGCCATACCCCTGAATGTACACAATACCTATAGCATCAGGGAAGAACCGTACCAACAAAACAAGTTTCCGGAGGAATGGAGCTTCGACAGGAGCGGTGATCCTAAGAACGAGGATCCACCACCGCTACCCTTACTGCGACATTTAACGCAGCCCAGGAAGGGTCGATACATGATATGTACCAAGTATGTAAAACTGGAAAATACTGTAATAATGATATCATAAGTCTAAAAGTAAGCTGGAGTCATGGAAGACAATCAAAATACAGTACACTGTGCCTTACTAACAAATGAGAGTAACAAGTATACATATAATATTGCATAAAAATAGGAGGCTCATGATCAAAACAGGGTACTTCGCCCGTAGCATCAATAAGCAATTCTACTCCTGGGACTATTTCACCCGCATGGGTCCTGTGGACCCGCATGAGGTATTCCTCGCATAGGCAATACCTGCCCGCATGGGACTATTTCACCCGCATAAGCCCATAGGACTCGCATGAGGTATTCCTCGCATCGTGGGTAGCAAATCCACGGAACAGGTGGTATAACGATCTTGGGGATTTACCCTTCAGATATACTCTTACCCTGAAGCAGGTGGTATAACGATCTTGGGGATGTTCCCCTCAGATATACTCTTACCCTGAAGAAGGTGGTATGACGATCTTGGGGCTTGCCCCTCATTCATACTCTTACCCTGGAGAAGGTGGTATAACGATCTTGGGGCTTGCCCCTCATTTATACTCTTACCCTAGCTCAATCGGTCATCATATCATAATCATAAATAAGTTAAGAAAGCTTATAACTTATTATTAGTCTTGTTCATGTACCCTCTCATTTTAGTTTACTTAAGGCACTAACATTCTTAATAAAAGAGAATCCGGGAATTTAAATTAAAGTACTACATACGTCTATTCTTGTGAAAATGACTCATTTTCATATAAAACCTTTGGGCAATGGATGCCTTAAAATCAATTTGTCTTTCATAAATAAAGTCATTTGTCCTTACTTATCTTACTTAGAGTAATTCTCTTCTATTTACCCTTTCATAAAGCTAATAAACCAACTTCCATAAAGTTGTTATATTAACCCTATACTTTAGTAAAATTATACTTTTCCCATAACCAAGGGACTTATACTTTTTAAAATGAACAAGTCTCTATATACTTAAAACAAGTAAGAATACCAAATCTTGTACGTCTACCGTACTACATAGATACAACTACTCATGCTCAAGAGATAGGAAAGCTCCACATACCTCTTCGGTCAATCCACTTGCTAAGCCCAAACTACCGCAAGTAATATGTCAACCTATAATAACCATGATACGTTTATTAACCTCTAATTTCAATGTAGAAATAATCTAAGTTCAAAGCCACTAAATTCTATAGAAAATTGGGCAGCATTTTCTTTGTTTCTACATACTTTGCCACCTTTCTCAAGGCCGAATTCAACATCCAATCGCCATATTTAAGGCTCAACAATCCAAACATTTCAAAGGGGATTACACACCTAAACTTTGGTGTGTAAAATTCTGCCCCAAAAGGTACAACAATTAACTTAACAAGTCTAAGGTAGTTTTCTTAGGCTACAACATGCTCACATAACCTTCTCAACCAATTCTTTCACACCCAAACCATATTTCTTACATGCAATGAATCTAAGAGCATTATTTACTACTACAAGTTCCTTCTTCTTCACATGCAACATCAATAACTAGCTACAAGAGAAGAAATGTTACCTTTAGAGTCTTAGCCAAAATTATTCCAACAACTTTGCTAGCCTCCTTTCCAAGAACACCACCACACTAACACCAACAAGCTAGCCACAAGCTTCCTTCTTGCCACACCTTTTCAGATTTTTCCTAAGCTTTGAATTCCTCTTGGAATTTTAGAGAGAAGTGAGAGCTTTAGCTTAGAGAGAGAGGGATTTGAAAGATGACTAGGCCTTCAAGACTTGGTCAATATAAGACATGCAAGAATTCAGATGGGGGGGGGGGGGACACTTGTCACCCACCCATGACCTCTTTTAAAACAAAACAGTGCAGAAATCCCCACTCAACTTCGCAGAACCCGCCTCGGCGACCTGCGACCGGCGCCGCAAGATCAAACTTCTGCCGCCTCTCAGGACTTTCCGGCGCCGCGGCCCTGCTTCCCGGCGCCGCGGCGCTGCAACTTCAGCGACCCCTCAGAATATCCGGCGCCGCGGCCCTGTCGCTTCTGTCCGAAACGCATTTCTGTCCGTCTGCGCACTGAACTTGTAACTCCCATAACTTCCTACTCCGATGTCCTATCGACGAACGGTTGGTTGCGTTGGAAACTAGCCTCAACGAACTACGCACTAGGCCTTTGAAACACTTAGGAACTCTCAATGTAGCGGGTCATAACCCGCCTCAACGTTGACTAAAACCCGTCCGAACAATCCGTCAACCTATCTTTCGAAAATTTTAAGTCTTACCCCCCTTCGCACGCTCTCACACGTATGTCCAGAACTACGGGGTATAACATTTCGGTTAGAACTCATATAAGTGATGATAACTAGTGATCAGTTAATTATCAAGCAATCAAAACAACTATTGAATAAATCTTATATAAGTGAAGAAGAAACCAAACTAATATATTAATTCATGAATAGAGTTTCAAGTAAATCACAAGAAAATCCCAAACAAAGTAATTAGCTCCTAGCCATGTCACGCTAATGTTACACCTCGTAAATTTAAGGCGATAATTAAGAACGTCATTAAGGAAATTAATATACTTAAGGATGTGATTCCGGAATATTTTTTTGATACTACGAGCGTGTCAAAGGGAATTAAAGGAAATGAGAGTTAAGATTCATAGAAGTGGGATTAAGATTTATTACTTGGGGGATTGATTTAAATTAAGAGGACACTTTGGGGACCATATAGTAAGTGTAATTTTCAGATTTTCGAATTTCCCCTTAAAATTTATGAACCCTTACCTTTCCATTTCATTTCAAGAAAAACATTGTCTTCTCATCTTCTTCTCTTCTACACTAACAGCCGAAAATACACCTCCCCCATAATCAAATTTGAGCTTTATTTTCTCCTATTAGACTAGAATTATTCACCTAAATTAGGAGTCAAAACAACACCCAAAGCAATGAGCAAATTACCACTGTATCGAATTGAGGCTCCAATTTTCCAAAATTTTAAGACAGTTTTTGGAAGGAAAATATGTAGAAATGATGGGTTAACATTGTAGATTTTTGCATGTCAATTTGGAGTTGAAGAAGTATGAAAATGGGGGGCAAAATCGGCAAAAACAGTGGCAAAAAAATCAGGATTTCTGGGCAGATTTTTAGTCAACTTTGGAAGGGCATATATCCTAGCATATTAGGAGTTTTTGGGTGTTTCAAAAGCCTAAAATGAATTTCGTCGAGTCTAGTTTTCAAAGAAATAAACCACTCGTCGATAGGAGACCGGAGTAGAGAGTTATGGACGTTACAAGTTCAGCTGACGAAACAGTGACTTAAAATCGGAACTGTTTTGGGGATTTAATTAAAGTATGAAAATTCTTCAATCTATGCTATAATTGAAGTTGCATATTGTTGTAGTTGAAGTAATGGACTTGTGTTAGGAAGAAACCTTGAATTTAGACATTGCATGTGAATAATTTGAATGTTGTACCCGATACTAGAACTAATGTTACTAATTTTGGAATTGTCGTATTCGATTATTATGTTGTGAAATTCGTCGCTACTTGACATGTTGATATTGGAAGAGAATCTCGACATATAAGTTATAATTGTTTATAAAGAATTATTGGAACAAGATTGGACTCTAAGGAATTAAGAAAATGATTGGTTTTGTAAATATTGGCCAAAGACTTGCTTGGAATTTTTGGATATTATCGCGTCAAGTTAGGGGCTGATTTTGTGAAGTTTAAATGTTGGGAATTTGACTATGAACATGTATATAAGTTATGGTAATTACTAATACATGTCTTAAAGGAAGTAAAGTGTAAAAAGGGTGTTATGTTACAAATTATAGAACTTGGTTATTGTTGTTGTCATTAGAGTTGATGGATTATTTTAAGATTGTTCTAATATGGACTAAGGACTGAATTAACATGAGAAATAGGTGTAGTAATCACCTGGTTTGTTGTAGTTGTGATATCGCTTAAAAATAAAAGAGAAGGAATACGTTATGATGACATAACTGGAATATCTGAGATTTTTGTGGTTATATATTTGAGTTATGACTTGTTTGTTGGTATTCTTTGGCTTGGTTTGAAATTTGTGGATGTACATATAAACAGGGGAAGTGCTGCCTAAATTTCTGTAGAATAGGAAGTCGTCATTCAATTTAACTTGCGTTAGGAATCATAGAGTTGACAGGCATAATGTTATTATTATAGGTTGGAGTATTAGACGAGGCATATTCTAGTAGTGAGTTGGTTAGCTCGACTATAAGGTATGTGAGACTATCCTTTCCTTCTTTGGCATGATGTTGTGAAAATCTTCTTCCTTTCTTTTGGCATGAATATTATACAAGAGAATGTACGGCGGACGTACGTGATTCCTTCAAAGTCTAGTTTTAATAAAATGATACATGATATGAAAAGTGCTTTGACTTCCCAAAAGATGTTTTAAAATGATTCAGGAGATCGTGCCTTGATTTTCTAAAGGATAGTTTATTTTACTTATTCCATTTAGTCTTATATGATGATTCAAAAAGACATATGATTATTTCATTTAGTCTTATATGATGATTTGAAATGCACATGATTATTACATGGAGTCTCAGATGATGATTTGTATTGCATATGGTTTCTCATGATATTCTAATTGTGTAAGTTGTGATTGTATGTTATGAGGACCGAGTCCCAGAATGGGCCGGGTAGCTATATTCACGGAAATTGAGGACCGAGTCCCAGAATGGGCCGGGTAGTTATATGTACGCAGTATGAGGACCGAGTCTCAGAATGGGCCGGGTAGTTATATGTATAAAGCATGAGGACCGAGTCCCATAATGGGCCGGGTAGTTATAAGTATAAAGCATGAGGACCGAGTCCCAGAATGGGCCGGGTAGTTATATGTATAAAGCATGAGGACCGAGTCCCAGGATGGGCCGGGTAGTTATATGTACGGAGATGATCTTGATTATGATGATTGTTAGACATGCATGACTTTCTTTTCATATGGTACGATTGCATTGGTATCTACGATTTTTCATATATGTTTCACGTATCTTACGGCCGCCATTACAATCCTCCTTCTGATGGTTCATGTTTTACATACTCAGTACATTATTTCGTACTGACCCCCTTTTCTCGGGGGGCTGCGTTCATGCCCGCAGGTACAAGTGATCGGTTAGGTGACCCTCCAGTTTAGGACATCTACCAGCTGCTAAAGAGCTCTCTTGTTCCGGAGCCAGTCACTTTGGTACAAACTCTTATATTCCAGACTTATGTATATCTTGGGCACGACGGGGTCCTGTCCCTTCATATGTCATTTTTGTACTCTGAGTGCAGAGCGATCGTGGGTTGATTTATGAGGAGTGTAGACGTGTTTGTTTGGCCATGCTTTCGTATTTCTGTTTGGGATATTCCCTTATGTTGGTGGCATCCTTGTCGGCTTGCTTATTATATTGTGATGGTTAGTTGTGACTCCTCTGGAGGCAGGTACCCCCTTATGTAAAGACAGTCTGACCGGCTCGTCTATTCGGGTGTATGTTGTAGATGCAGCGTTATGCTGCCAAAATTTTATTTGGTATCAAATGGATTATGTATGACAGGTCAGTAATGGCGTCCAATTAGGGCGCCTAGTCGCGGCCCGTCGGGTCGGGTCGGGTCGTGACAGCTAAGAACTAATACAATCTCCATACATGAACTGAAATAAACAAAGCAAAAGAAAGAAAGGAAAAATACTCAAGAACAAGTCTCCAAGCCTTCTAGCATCCAAGGATTGTGTTGTGGAATATTTACAAGATGGAATTGGGTAGAATGATGGATGGAGAATGAAATGAATTCTTCTAATGATGTAGAGACTATTTATAGCCCAAGAATCCTTTAGGTAAAGGGTTAGGGATTATGTAGGTAGGAAAAATTATGGAATCTTTTAGGTAAAGGGTTAAGGAAAAGTTATGGAATCCTTTAGGTAAAGGGTTAAGAAAAAATTATGGAATCCTTTAGGTAAAGGGTTAATGAATATGTAGGTAGGAAAAGTTATCCCTTTTGCACCCTGAACCGTGACAAATTCGGCCCAAAACTCAGAAATACCGCGTCGGCGCTGTGACCCTGCAGTCCGGCGCCACGACGCTGAAGAATCTGCAACTTTCGGACTCCGCAGAACATTGGGAGCGCGGCGCCGGAGGCGTGAATTTGGCATTTTTTCGTTTCTTCATCCTTTTTTCCGTCCGGTATTCGTCTGATTTCTTCTATACTTCCCGGAACTTCTTAGGCTTCATTTCTTGGCCCTTTTAGTGTGCAATTCCATCTCATTTATGATCATTTCATCTCCTTTTTGTCATTTCTCCATTTCTGACCGCTGTGACACAAAAGAAAGGAAAATGACCCTAATACTATACTAAACATAAATGAAATGAGTAAAATACTAATTAAAAATGACTCAAAAGGTGTATATAAAATACACCGATCACACCCCCAAACTTAAACTTTGCTCGCCCTCGAGCAAAGATAAAAAATATAGAAATAAAGACACGAAAGAAAAGAAAAGAAAATAAAATGACTCAAAGACACCGATCAATTTGCTGCACAATTGTCACTTAGAAAATCATGAAGGTTAGTAGGATAATATGCAGGAACATATAGCATGAATTTTAAGCATTCTAAACACTTCAAGTCAGATATTTTGCAAATTCGATTTAATCATGGTCAATGGAAGTAAGAATATCTAACTATGCATGTTAATTTCAAAATCCTATGACCTGTTCATTTGCTATTCTCCACTAATCATGGATACACATACTAGAGATCTTCAGGACTTTTCAAGGTTGTAATGTAGGCTTAGGCAGGGGTAGGTAAAAATAGGCATTTAGGCTCAACTTACGTACCATAAGCTCTTTTTGCTTTCGACTCTTTCCTTTTCTTTTGATTCTCTTTTTCACCTCATACCTATCTTTCCCTTCTTTTGTTTTGAGAGAATGAGGTGTATGATGAATAACAGGCACCCCCAAACTTAGGCTTTTGCCTATTTATTATTACTTTTTCATTGGGGTGCATCAAAATTGTTCACTCTCTTTTGTCTCTTTTTCAACACTTTATATTCCAAACATCTCAATTTTTTTCACTTATGGCACAAGTATGGAATTACAGGGTGTCAAAGAAAAGATCTTATTTTTAGGCTCAAAGGGGCTGACTAAGGATACAATTTATTGTCAGGGATAGGAAATGAATGGTAAGAAAGGGTTAACAAAGAAATGCCTAAATCATCTCCCTAACATGCATATCCTAACTATTTCGCCTCAAATAGCAAACAAGCAGACACATAGGTTTAATCACTAACAATGCATAAATCAAGCAAGATACCCCAAATAGTTCAATTTCATGAATTTTTGGCATATCTATCCTAAATGTTCAGATGATTGCTTCTAATTCCATTACATTATTCCACTTTACTTCACTAGGCGTTTCAAGTAACTACAGCATGCTTGATCATAAAAAAAATTAAAAAAATATTAGACTAAAAAAACAATTAGACTCATAAAACATAGAAATAAACAACAAAAAGATTCAAAAACACATAGAATAAACTAAGAACTCCCCCCAAACTTAAATCACACATTGTCCCTAATGTGTGCAAGACTCAAAACTAAAAGAAAGACGGGACAGCTTACAGACACAACGTAGCGGTCATAATGGAGGTCTGGGAGAAAAAAATTCTGGAATTTGCACGGCGTCTGACTCTCGGAACTTTCGGCGCCACGACCCTGCGATTCGGCGCCGTGGCTCCCCAAGTACTGCGGCTCTCTGAAGTTCCGGCGCCACGACGCTGATTCTGGGCGCCGTGGCGCTGACGACGATTTTTCCTTTTTTTCAGCGTTTTTGCTCATTTTCCCTCAGAGTTAGCTTTCAGTCCACCTGTCATCCAACAACACAAAACAAGAACCCAAGACTGTGAGACTGTTCAAGACAAAATAAAACAACTAAAATGAAAATTAAAATAACATAATTTAATAAACATTGGGTTGCCTCCCAACAAGCGCTGTCTTTAACGTCTTTTAGCCGGACGCAGTTAACCTTTACGAGTGCCCATTGGATCCTTTTGCGAACTGTTTGCAATCCGCATAGTTATTGTTGCAGGTCTCACTTTTCCTACAACAATCTTTTCAACTAAGGGCTTCAGATATAAGATTATCCCCCAAGTACACGAGACATGTTTGTCTTCTAGGCTCTCTATAATGTCCCATCAGTGAGATTCCCAACATCTCTCAACTCTAGGGGGTGCCCTTGATGGTATGGAATTCCTCTTTGGAGATCAACAATGATAGATGGTGGTGTTTCTTCTGCAATAGGTATAGGAAAAAGAATTTCCAAAGAATCCAAAAAGGTGAATAATTGGATCTCAGTAATCTTTTCCTTTTCTACACCAACTATATCCCCAGATTCCTCAATAGATGGGTGTGGTTCAGACTCCTCAATTTGCTTACCACCTCCCATAATGATGTCGCTAGACAGATTTGCTTGAGGTGTATTGCTCATCTTATCCATCAGTTGCCCTATGTGGGTCTCCAAATTTTTGAGGGACTCCCTTGTCTCAGCCATAAACTGAGTCTGACATTTGGTGAGCCTGAGTATGCCTCCCTTCAACTCATCTATATATTCCTCTAGAACCTGTGGGTTAAGCTGTTGTTGATGACTCCACTGTCTCTGATAGTAGTAGTCCATGTGTCCTGATTTTTTGTTTCAAATTTAACCTGCAAAAATAAGAAAACAACAAAAGGTGATAAAAAGATGCTCGCAGAACAAGTTAGGAACTTGTTCTTGGAGCAACCAAATTAGAAATAAGAATAGATAAATCGATATTGAAAGTACGCCAATCCCCGGCAACGGCGCCAAAAACTTGATGTGCAATTTATACACACGCTAAACGCAAGTGCACGTATCGTTACAAGTAATATAGTCTAGGTAAGACCGAATATCGTCCTCAGAGACTGGTTTTCAAATACCGATTATCTATGCTTTAGTTTCTATTTGGTTAACATTAATTGAGTTGGAATTCTAAACTAATAATGCAGGAAATAAACTAATTATGAAAATATTTTGATTTAAATCAGTTATGATGGAGAATTAGGGCTTCCAAGATCATCAACTATCCACTCTATTCAATCCTTAATACAATTAGGCTGACTTCTTCTTCTACGTTAAGATAGCAGGTTAACTAGACCGTTTTATACTCCTGTTAAGGTAATATAAATACTCAACCCCAATGAAGAACCCTTCTACCTTTCGGTGACAAAGTTGACTACAAAGGAGGATTAAGGGCAATAACCTATTAAGCTACACAAGTATCGGGGTACTTTCGTCCACGATTTAAACCTATGTTTATTCAACTGTAGCATATTCACAATCTCCCCTTTCGGATTTCGATTAGAACTCATATAAGTGATGATAACTAGTGATCAGTTAATTATCAAGCAATCAAAACAACTATTGAATAAATCTTAAATAAGTGAAGAAGAAACCAAACTAATATATTAATTCATGAATAGAGTTTCAAGTGAATCACAAGGAAATCCCTAACAAAGTAATTAGCTCCTAGCTATAGTCACGCTAAGAACTAATACAATCTCCATACATGAACTGAAATAAACAAAACAAAAGAAAGAAAAGAAAAATACTCAAGAACAAGTCTTCAAGCCTTCTAGCATCCAAGGATTGTGTTGTGGAATATTTACAAGATGGAATTGGGTAGAATGATGGATGGAGAATGAAATGAATTCTTCTAATGATGTAGAGACTATTTATAGCCCAAGAATCCTTTAGGTAAAGGGTTAGGGATTATGTAGGTAGGAAAAGTTATGGAATCTTTTAGGTAAAGGGTTAAGGAAAAGTTATGGAATCCTTTAGGTAAAGGGTTAAGAAAAAGTTATGGAATCCTTTAGGTAAAGGGTTAAGGAATATGTAGGTAGGAAAAGTTATCCCTTTTGCACCCTGAACCGTGACAAATTCGGCCCAAAACTCAGAAATACCGCGTCGGCGCCACGGCGCTGAAGAATCTACAACTTTCGGACTCCGCAGAACATTGGGCGCCGCGGCGTGAATTTGGCATTTTTTCGTTTCTTCATCCTTTTTTCGTCCGGTCTTCGTCTGATTTCTTCTATACTTCCCGGAACTTCTTAGACTTCATTTCTTGGCCCTTTTAGTGTGCAGTTTCATCTCATTTATGCTCATTTCATCTCCTTTTTGTCATTTCTCCATTTCTGACCGCTGTGACACAAAAGAAAGGAAAACGACCCTAATACTATACTAAACATAAATGAAATGAGTAAAATACTAACTAAAAATGACTCAAAAGGTTTATATAAAATACACCGATCAGTACTTCATTTATTTTTGTGGGGATGCTCCCGTATATAGTGGTGGCCTTGTCGGCTCGCCTATTCATTATATTTGATTTAGATGTGACTCATCAGGAGACAGGATTGTTCATGTGTAAAGGCAGCCTTACCGGCTTACCTATTCAGACGTATGTTATGATTGCAACGTTATGCTGCCAGATTTTATATTGTCCTTAGTGTTCGTCTGATTATATGTGACAATGTAGTATAATGACGTCATTAGGGCGCTTAGTCACGACCCGTTGGGTCGGATCGTGACAGGTTTATCCCAACATGGGATATCCTCTAGAAAAACATGAAGCCACTCAGCTTCTCCCGCTTTGTCTAAAGCGATAAATTCTGACTCTATCGTGGATCGGGCAATAAGTGTTTGCCTAGATGATTTCCAAGACACAGCTCCACCACTGATTGTAAAAACATATCCGCTGGTGGACTTGATATCATCATTATCAGATATCCAGTTTGTACTGCTGTACCCCTCTAGTACATTTAGACATCTCATATCGTGTATCCCGAACTTTAGCGTGAGTTTCAGAAATCAACGCTTTCCAGTGATCAACAAGTCGTCTACATAGAGGCATACCATTACGAGAAACCTTTCATGTAAACACATTTGTTACACCCGTTAAAGGCGAAATTTTCCAAAAATATAGTACTATCTAATTTCTAGTGCCATTGTTTAGGGCTTGTTTCAGTTCGTACCACGTTTTGACAAGCCGACAACTTTTGTCTCTTGTTTTGGAACCACATACCCCTTGGATTGGTCTATGTATATTTCTACTTTCAAATCATCATTTAGGAAGACTATATTGACATTCATTTGATGTATTTCAATATCCCGCAAGACGGCTATAGTTATGAATATACATATGGATGTCTTAGATTTATACTTGTCTATAGATCCATTGACATTGTTGGTACTCAACCTTTGGTTTGTGGTGCTTAGATGCTTTAGAAGCTTCGTCATTACTTTTAAGTAAAGGTAGCACAACCTTGTGCCATCATCTAAGCAAGTCACAAAGTACTTGTTCCCCCCTCTAGCTTGAGCGAACTTCAAGACACATATATTGATATATGTGTGAGTCCTAAAGGAGCAGTGTTCCTTTCGACGGATCTAAGGGGAGCTTTTTGGAGATTCTTTGCTTCTATGCCTACCTCAAACTTACGTTGAGGGTTTATGTTGATAGACATCAATGATTCCAACTTTACCAATTTCAGTATAAATTGATAATTAACACATCTAATCTATGGTGCAATAAATTAGAAGATTCAAACATGTAAGGAAGACTCAGTTTTATTGATAGTTAAAATAAAGGTATTGCAAGTGCAATATTTGCCTAAGGAGGTCTTCACAGGCGAAGCTCTCTCTAAGTAGAAGGCATTACAAGTTTAGCATTAACTTTAAAGAGGCCGGAATCTCAAATCTCTCTCGACGCCGAGAATTCTTTATGTGTCCAGGTCTCACAGAAGAAGCCCCTGTCTATAAAAGTTCCATTTTCGTGATTACAAACTTGTTAGCCTCGAATACTAGCCTAAAACCAGCATTGACCAACACATGTCCGGAGATTAAATTTCTTCGAATTTCCGGGACATGCATCACTTCCTTTTCGGACGTCATCTTGAGGACTACCTTTCCTACCCCAGTACCTCGGAAGAAGAATTGTTGCCCATGAACAACTTCTTATATGTGACTGGTGTATATGTGGAGAAGACGTCTTTATTGGAACAAATATGGCGGGTAGCACCCGTGTCTAGCAACCATTGCGTTGGATTCTCAACGAGGTTGACCTCTAACACAACGACTGAAAATTCTTCAATCATATCGTCTAAGAGCGTGTCTTCGACGACGTTTACCTTATCATTTCATTTGGCATTATCATATTTTTTCTTGCGGTAGTCTTTGGCCATGTGACCAACTTTACTACAATAGTTGCATGCTCCCTTAAACTTTTCAGTTGTGTGGGACTGACCATCCTTCTGGAACTTTCGCTTCTTGCTTGTGTTCCCTTTGACCTCCGTCAGATTTACCTTAGCCTCAGCGGGTAGTCTCCCATTTGACATGGCTTTCTTATTGTCCTCTTGGATCTGGAGTTTGACAATAAGTTCGTCTAAGGTCATTTCCTTTGTTTTGAGTTTAAGTGGTTCATAAACTCGGTCCACGAAGGAGGCAATTTTTCGATTAATGCCCTAACCAAGAATTGCTCATTGGGCTTCAATCCTTCCAAGTCTAGGTGATGAAGAATCATTTGGAATTCCTCGACTTGGGTTGACACACTCTTATTATCCACCATTTAAACTTTCATCATTTTCCAATGATGAACTTCTTACTACCCGCATCTTGGATGTTGTATTTCTTTTGTAGTTTCCCCCACAAATGCTTCGCAGTTTCAACGGTACAAAAATAGTGGTGTTATCTTGAGTAGTTGGATTGACACTAGTAGTGCCAAAACCAGTGGAGTTGAAATCATTGGAATTTCCTTGAGTGGTGTTCGAATTTCCAGCATTGATTTGATCTTCAGCAGACATTGTTGTTGTTGTTGAAAGCAACGAATTATTATCTTAAGCTTGTTGGATTAAATATAAATTATAAGGAAATAGGAATTGCAATAACAACAACAAGTAAATAAGAATTCTGGAAATAAACAAAGGAAATGGTTTTGCTGAGTCGATTGAATTTTTAATCTATCCTTAAGATAATATTGCCCCGTATATCCTTTCAACGGTTGTTTTAGCAACTTATCTCCCAAGATAAAACAATAATAAAACAAACGAGCAAAGGAACTCAAGTGTTCGCTTGATAAGAAAGATCTTTGAGTGTATTGTGATTGTTAGAGAGGAAGCCAATTTTTCAGAGAATTGTTTAAGTGTCATGTTTTTGTGTTTCTTTCAAATGAGCCCAAGACATCATTTTATAGTGTTGGAAAGATGACATTCCATTAGCCTAATAATGGCCATGAATTGCCATGAATTAGACTTGATTATGGAGTTTTAATTCAGCCAAATAATGACTGAATTCATGAGCAAATTAATGAAGTTTTAATGCTCCAAAGTCAGCCCAAAAATCACCTTTAATTCTCTTCCAACGTTCAGAAACTGTCGCAACGCTGTGGCCCTGCAGGTTGGCGCCACGACGCCGGAATTCGTATACGTACCAATATCTCTTCCATTTAAGGAAATAATGATCCTTGGTACTTTATATGAACGTGTGTGGAAATCATGTTTCCGACGTGCGAGACCCCTAATTATTCGATTCATAATTAATAGAATTTACTTTATTTCACGTTTAATAAATATTTCTAACAATATCCACCAGTCGCATTTGTTTAGGAGTTATTTTGTTATTGAATTGCCTGGTCTATCTTATTTTAGTAGGCTTAGGTATCTTTAGATTACCTCATATGTTTGGTCTTAAAGGATAGAATAAAAGTTCATTAAAGTTAAGTGACGTATTTATTTTAAGACAATGGATATAGTAAATGTTGAATAAAATTATAATCCTGAAGATTTTATAATATAAAGTCATTTTAATTATTTTTATATAAAAATTCATTCAATTTAAAGTTTATCACACAAAAATGATTTTTCTATTTGTTGCATAAAATTCACCTTTCAGAAATATAAAGTAAGACTGCGTATAATAGATTCTTGTGGTTCGCTCATTCTCGGACCCCACTTATAGCGTGATGTTAGTGCATCAGAGCCTTTTTTTGTTGCATAAAATTCATCCAATTTGGGCCAAGCTAACAGAAAAGTAATGTCACTTGAAGTTTATATTTTGTACTGAAAATATGACATCACACTTTAAATTGGATGATTTTTACGTAAAAATAATAATAGAAAAGTAGTTTGTGTGATAAAATTTAAATTAGATTACTTATATGTATCAAAAAATAAAAATTGACTTATGCGTGATAAACTCAGAGTTATATGACGATCGGTTAAGATATTTTTGTGGGAATCAATACAAAGATATTTAAATAAAATAGGAGGATGACAATAAACAAGAAAATCTATCATAAAAGTAGAAACATAAACAAACACATATAATAAGTAAGTAAATAACATAATTGTAATAATTCATAAATTTGTGAAGATTAACCGATAAAAGAGTAGAAAATGTGCATTTTAATTAATTAAAACTAAAATATACTATATTTAAATTTGATATCACACCAACCAAACTAATCCTACAATTTAATGCAATAGATACTCCCTCAGTCTCAAATTATTTATCGTGATTATTAAAAATAATTATTTCAAATTATTTATCATTTTATAAGTTTTAGACATAATTAATTTTTTTCTTCATTTTATATTTTGTTATTAATAAAAATGATACATAAATAAAGTAACATTTAATAGAGAAAAATTATAATTTAGATATAAATTAAGATAAAATAGGTCAAATATATCACCCCTTCTATTTAAATAACTAAGCTTTGGGTATGTAACGAGTTCGGAAAAAGACCGGAGCATAGACCACATGTATTTATTTTACTCAAGTCTTCCTTAAGCTGTTTCCACGGCTTTAATATATATTTTTAATTATTTTCTTCATCGACCGCTCCACCGAAAACTGTCGCCGGCAACAAGCATGTCCGGCAACAAATCCCGTAACTTCCGCCGCCGCGGCGGAGACGACCGCGACGAAGACGAAACCGCCTCCACTAAAACCACCACCAACGGTACCGCCTCCGCAAAACCTACAACCTCCGCCGCCAAACCAAAAAAGAAAAGCCTACTTAGTTTCGCCGACGAAGAAGATTCCGGCGACACTCTGTTCACTCGCCCATCCAAATCCGCTTCTTCACGAATCACCAAACCCTCACCATCATCATCATCATCATCTTCGCACAAGCTTACTTCTGGAAAAGACCGAATTACCCCTAAACCTTCATCATTCACACCTCAAGCTGGTACTTACACCAAAGAAGCACTCCTTGAGCTCCAAAAAAACACCAGAACCTTAGTCACTTCCCGCTCCGGGCCCGGTCCTAGGCCCGAACCAAAATCCGGGCCTGTTGAGCCCGTTATAGTCTTAAAAGGCATAGTGAAACCAGTTAGTAGTGATGATGAGGATGAGGAAATATGTACTGTTAATAGGTTAGGTTCAATGGCGTTGGAAAAGGATTTGATACCTGATAAAATGACTATTGATGCAATTAGGGCTAAGAGGGAGAGATTAAGACAAGCCCGGCTTGCGGGGCAGGATTTTATAGCATTGGATGAAGGAGGGAATCATGGTGAAGCTGAGGGGTTGAGTGACGAGGAACCGGAGTTTCAGCAAAGAATTGGGTTTTATGGGGAGAAGATTGATAGTGGAAGGAGAGGTGTGTTTGAGGATTTTGTCGAGGAAAAGGCGACATTGAAGAAAGACGGTGGATTTGGTGGGTTTCGTAGTGATGATGATAATAACGAGGATGAGGAGGATAAAATGTGGGAGGAAGAACAAGTGAGAAAAGGGTTAGGAAAAAGATTGGATGATAAAGGGGTTATGAGTAGTAGTGTTGTTGTAAGTAGTGGAGGTGTAGTTAAGAGTGTTCAAAAGGCGAATTTTGGTAATTCAGGAGGAGCTAGTGTGTATTCTTCAGTACAGAGTATTGATGTTTCTGATGGGCATACTATTGGTGGAGGAGTGTTTGTTGGAGGGTTGCCTAGTTTGGATGCATTGTCGATTTCGAAGAAGGCTGAGGTTGCTAAAAAAGCCTTGTATGAGAGTATGGGAAGACTCAAAGTAAGTATGTTATTTGAATAATCAGTAAGGTATTGTTTGGTTCGAAAACAAGTTATACTGGGATTAGTTATGCTTACATTATTTCTTATCGACTGTGTCTTTTGTTGTATTAAAATTAATAACATGCATTACATAATTTCTAAATAGTATATTGAATAGGATGTATAAAAAAAGTTGTACTCCCAATCGTTGATTTCCAGGTTTACTTATAGTTCAATTTGTTCGTTGTTTTTTACTCAATTGCTTTTTGGATGTGTTACTTTTTGCCTGTTCTATTGTAAATTTGTGTATGAATCTGTCCGATAGTTTATTTTTGCTTCAATCTTGTTAGTAATTGTCAAATTCTTAAACTTGCTTTTTTGCTTTATCGAAGCTTTTAGCATTTAGGGGAGAGAGAAGTAAAAGAGCTTGTTGATTTTTTTTACTTAGGTATCTTAGGTCTTAGCATTTAGGGGAGAGAGAAGTAAGAGAGCTTGTTGATTTTTTTACTTAGGTATCTTAGGTCTTAGCATTTTGGAACCAAGACTGATAAACCAATCGATCTATTTGCCTGAGGAAAATAACTAGATTTTATATTATTGGAGATGGGGGATGTGGGATTACTATTTAGCAGCCTATATTGTCCAATTCTCAGGTCAAAGTTGGAAGCTTTTGAGTTTGGATTTTATGTGTTGCATATTAGGTATGAAGAGTATTGGCTGTCTGTTCTAACTTGGTGGTGTAGAGTAATTATACTACTCCTAGAATTTAGTTTGGCAGCAAATTGCTATCCTGGTTGTAGTGTTGTAGGGTTCATAATAAATGTTTGGAACTTTATGTGTTGGCCGTCAGTTTCTTTTTGAGTGATTGGACTTACTAAGTAAATTGTTGAAGAAGACGTAACAAGGAGCAAAAGGCAAATGGATATAAGTAAGAGAGTAGAATATAGCTGGAAAATGATAAAGTTGTGGGAATTTCTGATTGTTTGCTGCCTCGAGCCTCTTAGATGGACTGTCCATATCACCTCCTGACATTCTGCTTTCGATCTCTCTCATTTTTTACCCGGATGAGCCAACATCTTGACTCCCGCCTCCTCCTTGTAATGATTGGATACTGGCGGGCTTAGCGATCCAGACCCTGTATCCGGAATTCATCAGGGTTCTAAAAAGATGTCGGAGATGATAAATGGAAGAAAGATAGAAAAGCAGATATCGTATATACACTGCATTTTTTCTTCCTTTCTTTTACACTGTAAACTCCAAAAACAAGTTAAGGTCATATGACCACCAAGAAAAACTGAAAATGATCTAAAATTAATCAGGCTTTAATCATACATGACTAACTCCTTGGGTGAGGAGAAGAAAAATGTTATCATATAGAGAGATTTGTTAGTTTAACACTTTAACTAATGCTACCGGTTCAGTCAGGGTGTTCTTAAATGTCTTTGATCCTTCTCGATTTGCTACAGGTGACAAAAAGGAAAAAGGAAAAATGAGGCTGAGTTATTCTCTGAACTGCTTGTTTCATATTAAGAAACAGAATGCTTTTCATTCTATATTAAACAGAAAAATATTTTTTACCCTTGGTGTGCACACCCGAAGGGTAGCGGCTGCGGGTTCCCTTATCATAAAACAACAAACAACAACAACATTAAAAAAAAACAGAAAAATATTTTTTAGTTCTTTTTTCTACATTTCGAAAAATGCATGACTACAATAACATGCTTGTTACATAAATGATATATTACCCATATTTGCTCTGTGCTAAGCGTGTCAAAAATGTTCCTTCCTTTGGACTCGGATCATGCAATATCAGCCTTTTGACATTTTCTCTTTTCACGATGTTGATATAATTCCACTGTATTCACCTTAATAACTAGGCTTTATGGGCCACTAACCTATGCTACAGTTGCTAACTTAATGTGCAAGTATATGCACTAGGCTCGGTTTCTGTGTGGTACCAATAAGGGAAACTGATACTTTATTCTGTTCTGTTGGGGTGTACTAAGTTGATCTTTTTGATTCTTGTAATGCCACCGAGAAGGAAATATTGGTTATATATTAGTGCAAGTATGTTGTGTAGTGTCAGCAATCACTTAGCGATACTTTAGAGGGCTAGGAGATTGGAGGTAATGTCCTTAGTGTTTTGTTTTGGTGCATACAAGATTGTGAGAATTGTATGAATATATCTTGCCTAAAAATCGGTGTGGCTAGATAGAGAGGAGACTTGCAGGTCGCGACTGTTGTTCTTGTGAGGACACAAGAAAAAAGGAGATGAGAGTTAATTAGTTCCTTGATGACTTAAAGAGTTCTTTGATTTAGTTTCTGTATTTGACGGTGAAAGAAAATAAATGAGCCTTGTCCATCCTTTTGGGTCCTCATCCTTTTACGGGACAAGGTGGGAGTGGCCCCGATTGTGGACAAGATGCTGGAAGCGAGATTGAGATGGTTTGGGTATGTAAAGAGGAGATGCGCAGATGCCCCAGTGCGGAGGTGTGAGAGGTTGGCTATGAATGGCTTCAGGAGAGGTAGAGGTAGGCCGAAGAAGTATTGGGGAGAGGTGATTAGATATGACATGATGCAGTTGCAACTTACTGAGGACATGACCTTAGATAGGTTCTAAGTAGGTTGTGGATAAGTACTAGCATGCTCTCGCTTGTCCTTTCTAGTGGCCGTAGTATTTCTCATGTAGTTTCTTGTCCTTCGATTTCAATTTATTACTTACTATCTCTTGTTCTTTGCTTAGCATACTATTTTGTTTTAGTTACTCTTTCCTTTTTCTATTGGACCTGCATTGTTATTGCTTTATTTTGAACCTCTCTACCTCCCAAGGTAGTGGTAAGATATGCGTACACTCTACCCACTCTACCCTTTCCAGACCCCACTTGTGGATTACATATGTTGTTGTTGTTGTATATTGAATAGGGTGTATAAGTATAAGAATAGTAGTGGTATTGTTAGTGCCATAGTTTACTATGTGTAAGAATAGTACTGAATAGGGTGTACAACTAATACTGTACTAGACTTAAATTTGCAACCAAACATTGTCCTAAAATTTTAAACGAGGATTATTCTACCTAATACACCTTACCAAATGACCCCTAAAAACAATCATTTAACTACGCCTCGATCCTAAACTAGTTGGGGTTGGCCACATACTAGTTCTTTTTAAATATTGTGTTCTATTATCAATATTTAGAGGATTTATCATAGTTGACTGTTTTTATGCTGCATGCAACCATTTTTCCTAGCTTGGAATTGACTATGCTTGAGAAGTTTACATAAGTGAAGAATAAACAATAACACAATAATGAAAAAATTTGCAAGCTCTTATGTGTTTTTATGAATGTCAATTCTGAAGTTTAGTTTAGCAATGGTTCGAGACAATTTGATAAATGAAGTTTGGAATCTTTTATGTTATGATCTCTTGAGGACAGAAAGAAGGTTTCTGTGAAAACATTCCTTTTCTCTTTCCTAACATTCTGTTGATTGATCATGCAAGCATCTGCCATGGTATTACACAATGCTAGATTGGTACTCTCCCGAGTTTAGTTTTGCTGTTTCATGAGAACCTTAAGTGTACAATGCGCACATACATATGTAGAAGTTCCTCCATATATATGTAGTAACTTAATAGCATGTGTTGGACTCTAAAGATTGACTAACTATATTATTTTTTATCTTCCTTTCAGGAATCTCATGGCCGAACTGTGGCATCATTGAACAAGACTGGAGAAAATTTATCTGCCTCATTGTCAAAAGTCACTACGCTGGAAAATTCTTTGTCTGCTGCTGGTGAGAAGTACATGTTTATGCAAAAGCTTCGCGACTTTGTTTCTGTTATATGTGCGCTTTTGCAGGTATGATTTTCTGATTTATGAGCGGCATATTATGTATTTCCATATATATTCTGGCGCTGCTGTTGCAGTACTCGTGATACGAGTACGATAGTCTTTCATTAATTTAGTTTTAGGTAATTCAATTGAGAAAAGATGACCTAGAAGGGTGACAAAAGCACATGCACTTGTAGCAGTGATGTTTTTTTTTAATAAGAGTTGTAATCGTCGTTATTTTAAATACAATGTTTGTTTTGATTGTTACTTAAATTTTATTGTATCGTATCGTCAAAATCCATCGTTATGTAACGACGAAAAATCCCATTTTATGTAACAATTGATTTGGTGTGGTCGCGTTGCTACCTCATTTTTTGTTTCTCATTTTGACTCTACTTATTATATCCTTTACCCTGCCTTTTTCTATAATAACTCTATGATGTATCCTACTTCTCTTTATAATATTGTAAGTTAATTCTTCATATTGTTGATGTGTGACATTATGTAACGACGGAAAACGATACAATCTATCCAAATGTTGTTATACAATATGATACATTATGATACACTGTGTAACAACCATCCAGACAAGCTGTAACAGTTTCTGGAAACTGGTCTATTAGGTGGTTCTTGCACAGTCTGATGCACTTTTAGGATCCATTTTATTATTCAGTCGTATGAAGGGATCCTGGGAGTAACTGGTAAAAATGCCTCCATGTGACCAGAAGGTCATGGGTTCAAGCTGAAATGCAAGGTAAGTCCCCTTGTGGTCCGTCCCTTTCCCGGACCCCGCTTAGTGCACTGAGATGCTCTTTATTATTCAGTGTTATAGATAGCTTCACGCATGCTTAAGCCCTTAAACTAGGTGTAGTGCAGTTTGGGTGCCTTGTCTCGCTTTAGCAACTGTTCTATGAAGTGTGCCATGGCATAAAGCATGTGTCTTGGGTCAGTGAACTTCCTCCTGAAGAGAGGCAATACTAAATTACAATTTTAGTTGGCAAATGATATCTTAATGGAAGGAAATGTCATCGATGACTGTTAGTAATTACAAATTGAAAATTAGTATGTGCTTAGTAGAACTCAGGAGAGAGAATGCTAAAAAGTAGATTGCATTATGCTCCCAAGCACACTACCCAAGAAAACCTCCTAGGGGCCCTTTTGGCCTTTTGGTTTCTCTCTCCGGGGTTCTGGTCCACTGGATTATTCCTTTTTCTCTCTTCTTCTTTCTTTTTTGACAATGAGCCAGCTTTCAAAATACACCTGCTTTTAGCATTTTCCTTCAGGGGAACCCTTCTCCACGATGGAGGAGAGGATTTTCTTCACTGCCGGATGTAAATCTTTTGAGATTATTGATGTTAGTGAGGATAGGGTCAGATGGTTTCTGTTCCATGAACAAAGCAGGAGATTCATTGGCAAGATAAATATCGATGAGAACAACTTGAGATGGGTATGTGGAGCTCTTAAAGAGGCTTCTCAGGGGAAAGGAAATCGCTGTCGGAGATGGGGGAGGAAGATAGAGGCTTATATCTTCAGAGTTCACCGGAACTTCAACAACTATGTCAGATTTGTACGCATCGAATCAATTTTGGGTGATAGGAAATCTGCTGTGATCTTCCCAGAAGTTGTACACAACGGAGAGTGGAGCGATATTGCTGACAAAATACTGAGCTTCCTTTGGAGACCTCAACAGCCAACATCAAGATGGGATCCCTACTCTTCAAGGTCCTTTTTTGATGCTTTGCTAAGAGGGAGCAATGGCCCTCTCTGGAGTCGAAAGGAAAAGCAGTTGGCAAGCCCACATCGGAGATGGTAGCGAACACCACAAACTTGATTTATAAATGCTTAGTAGGAAGGTTCTACGGCCCTTTCAACTCATCCCCTAATCGGGAAGTTATCCAGAAGTGGTTTATCAATTGATGGAAAGTTACCGCTGGTCTAAAGGTCACCCCAATGTCGCACAATCTCTTCCTCTTCGAGATGCCTTCCCGACAAGAGGCTGCTAGGGTTAAGGCCGGCGAGTGGTTCTGGAGTGGAAGGAGACTAACTCTTGAATGGTGGTCGCCGACAATTGAGAAGGATTCGTCGGAACTAAACATGGAACATAGATGGATCAAAGTGTTCGGGATTCCAATTCAAGCCTAGTCGGAATCCTTCTTCAAACTCATCGGGGACTCGTGCGAAGGCTTTGTTGATTCCGATGAAGACACCAAAAAAAGAAACCATATGCAGTGGGCCAGAATTTGTGTACGCCGGAGTTACGTAGAGCTTCCACACAAGATGGAACTGAAGGCGGAGGAAATGGGTTACAAAGTCGTGGCGATTTCAGATGACCATACCCATTCATGGGTCGCCGACGGTGAGAAGTTTTGCAGCGGCAAAGTTACCGATGAAAGGGCCAAAGGGAAAGGGAAGGTGGTAACTACGAGGTCTGACCTAGTAAGTGGTGGACCTCTGGACAATCACGTGCAAAGGAACTTTAATTCAAAATTGCCAACTGGGCATTGGGTGGGCCCCAATACAGCCAATCAATTGGGCCCATAATTAAAATCAGATTGGCCTTCTAAAGCTTTTAATGCTAATTACAATAAGGCTGGGCCTTCTAAAGCTTCTAATGCTTATTCGTTTTATTACATTAAGGGTTTTTTCCAAAAGGAATTTAAAGAGAAGAAAGAGTGGGAGGCCAGGGCCCAAGACCCATTTATCATTAAAAAATATGCGATACCACATGCCCCATGTTTAGACCCCCTCTCTATCGAGCTTCATGCACTGGATCTTAAGCGCATGTTGACAGACCAGGAAGAAGAAGTTTGCCCAAGTTCTTGCGACGCAGACGATGAAGTCGATCAAAGATCGGAGGCTGATTTTCCAGCAATTCCGCCTCAAACAGGGATCTTGCTCTTGGTTCTGAGTGTGATCATTCTTCTCAGCCACACACTGACCTTCTTTTTCTGCCATGATACGAAGAAGGCTCATTAAATCAAAATATTATACGTACTCCTCCTGTCATCTCCACTTCCAAATGGACGAAGTTGGTAATGGTTAAGGCCTGCATGGCATCTGGGGTCAATGCAAATGGGTTTGAGAACGAATTGTTAGATATGATACTAAGAATGGAGCAAAGGAGACAGTATTGTCTACAACAAAAGGAAGCTGCAGAATGGCAGTCCAAAACTAAAAAGAAGAATGGGGTGACAAAATTAAAGAAATTGGTCACTGATTTAATCATTACAAAGGGTGAAGGCAGGTCGAGGGGTAGGCATCACAAATCCAATTCCAGATGAAAATTAAATTCCTAAGTTGGAATGTCAGGGGTAGTGGTGTTATCGGTCCGGTCCGGACCGAGAATCAGACCGATAAGGTTTCGGTCCAGAGTCCAGATCCGGGATCGGACCGAAACCTTATCGGTCCGGTTGCGGGGCCCAATATTTTTTTTAAAAAACTGAATTTTCAATACTGAAAAATTGACATTCTCGGACACATTACCACGAAATTTGTACGTTGAAATCTATTGTATATCGCGAGATATTTAGCTTTTAAAAGGGAAAAAACGTAACGATTTGGGGGAAAAATGAAATTGATTGCCAAGGACGTTTTTGGAGAAATCCGCTGAACCAAACGGACTCCCGTCAGTTTGGTTCGGATTCGTCTCGAAAAATATGCGAAATCAATTTTTTTTAGGTCAAACGGACGTCCGAGCGCAAAGTTATGACCATTTAAAGTTTCACTAATTTACAACCTATATTTTATATGTCAATACGTCAGGGGCTGGCTGGGGGTGGGTGTTACTGGTCCGGCTCCTTATCGGTCCGGTTTTTTGGTACTCGTATCCGGACCGTTAACTTTTCGAGTATCGGTCCGGGTTTACCGGTCCGGTTCTCGGGTAATTACCGGGAGTATCCGGACCGGTAACAGCCCTAGTCAGGGGGTTGAGCCAAGAGATGAAGAGGAAAACCATCAAATCTTTATTAAAAAATGGAGGGCAGACATTGTTTACAAGAAACAAAAATTGAAGACTGGTCTCAGCAATTAGTAGGGTCTATTTGGGGAACAAATGGGCTAGTTGGGCAGATTTGCAAGCAAATGGTACAAGTGGGGGGATAATTATTTTATGGGATAGGAGATTTTGGAAGTGTGTAAATATTCAACAGAGAATCTACTCTGTTTCACTTATTCTTGAAAGTCTGCAAGAACAATTTAGATGGTGTTTCTCGGGGGTTTATGGTCCTCACACAACTATAGCTAGAGAAGATTTATGGCATGAATTGGCAGCAGTAAGGGGGCTTTGGGATGGTAATTGGGTGATAGCGGGTGATTTTAATATTTGCAGGCATGTCCATGAAAAATTTAATTGCCAAAGAAGAACCAGGGCTATGAGGTCTTTCTCAGATATCATCTTAGACTTGAACCTACTGGATTTGCCCCTTCATGGTGGCCATTACACTTGGTCCAGGAATTTAGATCAGATTCAAGCTTCTAGAATTGACAGATTCTTAATCTCACCGGAATGGAATGATAGCTTCAAGGCTATCAAACAAGTGGCCCTTCCCAGAGTAGAGTCAGATCATAAACCTTTATTGCTTGAATGTGGGGATTGGGATTCTAATTCCTCACACTTTAAATTTGAAAACATGTGGTTGAAGACCGGGTTCTTGGATTCTCTTAAAGAATGGTGGTCCAGTTATGCGGTGGTTGGCAGTCTTGATTACATATTGGTGCAGAAATTAAGGAATTTAAAGGACATCTCCTGTTGGAACAGGGAAGTTTTTGGCAAGCTGGAGAATAAAAAAAGCAATGTTCTTGAGGATCTCACAATGTTGGAACAATCTTTGGAGTGTAGAGTTCAAATTCCGGCAGAAAACTCAAATTTTCAACCTACAAACACAATTTCAGCAGCTGGCTAAGATTGAGGAGACCTCTTGGAGACAGAAGTCTATTGCTTGTGGCTCAAAGATGGAGACGGGAATACTAAATATTTTCAAAAGAGCTAATGCTCACAGGAGAAAAAACTGCATTGACAGACTTCAAATTGTGGGACATGTTACAGAAGATAAGGAGGAGATCAAAAGGGAGGTTCTGGACTTCTACCAGCAGCTATACACAGAGAATGAGCGTTGGAGACCAACAACCAGCTTTGCAAATCTTTCTAGAATTTCAGAAGTGGATAGAACCTGGTTGGTAAGAGAGTTTAAAGAAGAGGAAATATGTGCTACTATTGGCCTTCTTCCAACATGCTTGGAAAATAATTAAAAAGGAGGTCATTGAGGCTACGAATCACTTCCATCATAACTGTCACATAATTAAATCTGTTAATGCTTTTTTCATTGCTTTGATCCCTAAAAAGAAGGGAGCAATTGAGCTGAAGGATTTCAGACCAATTAGCTTAATAAGCAGTGTCTACAAGATTGCCTCGAAGCTTTTGGCTGAAAGGCTTAAAACTGTTATCGGGGAAGCTGGTCTCTGGAAATCAGAATGCATTTGTAAAGGGAAGGTAAATCACTGATGCAGTACTGATAGCTAATGAAGCAGTGGATTGGAGAATCAAGAGTGGAGAACCAGGAGTCTTGTTCAAATTGGACATTGAAAAAGCATTTTACAAGGTGAGTTGGTCCTATTTGATCAAGATTCTAAGACTCATGGGTTTTGGTGAGAGGTGGCTAAGGTGGATTAAGTTTTGTATCTCAACAGTCTAATATTCAGTTTTGGTGATTAGGGGGCCAGTAGGATTCTTTTCTCCTCAAAGAGGCATCAGGCAAGGTGATCCAGTTTCACCTTTCCTTTTCATTCTGGCAATGGAAGGGCTTAGTAAAATGCTTCAAAAGGCCAGACAACTTCACTGGATTGAAGGCTTCAAAATAGGAAGGAATGCTCCACAAGCTACAGTCTCCCATTTGCTTTATGCAGATGACACTAGTCTTCTGTGGTGCTGAGAGATCACAAGTGATCCACTTAAACCTAACTTTGTTTATTTTTCAAGCTATTTCACGATTACACATGAACTTGCAGAAGAGTACTATATTCCCTGTGAATGATGTTGTCAACTTGGAGGAACTGGCAGGCCTTATGGGCTGCAATATTGGAACCTTTCCTTCAAACTATCTACGTCTTCATTTGGGTGCTAAATTCAATTCCATGGACATCTGGAATGAGATCATTGAAAAATTTGAGAAGAGGTTGGCTACTTGGCAGATGCAGTACCTTTCCTTTGGGGGAAGGTTGACACTTATTAACAGTGTCCTGGATAGTATTCCTACATACTATATGTCCCTCTTTAAAATTCCCACTAAGGTTCTGGAACAGATTGACAAGCGAAGAAGGGACTTTCTTTGGGAAGGCAACAATGAACAGGATCACAAGTTTCACTTGATCAAATGGGAAAAAGTAACTCAACCAAAAACTCAGGGTGGTCTAGGGATCAAGGATCTCAAAGCACACAACAAGAGCATGATGATGAAATGGTTATGGAGATACTGCTTGGAGGATGCTGGGTTATGGAAGGAGGTTATCAAATCAAAAATGGTGAACTGGATCACTGGTCCACAAAACTCTCAAGGACCATATGGAGTAGGGCAGTGGAAAGGCATAAAGAAACTTTGGAGAACTTTTGCTCAGAATATTCATTTTGAAGCAGGGAATGGTACTATTCATCAGGTTTTGGAAGGACAAGTGGACAGGAAACTCCACTATGCAGGAAGCATTTCCCACCATTTTCAATCTAGCCCAGGACCCGAATGCTGTCATTGCAACTTACAAAGAAGGGGCTAACTGGAATATCATGCTTAGAAGGGATTTGTATGACTGGGAATTCTCTGACTTGTTAAACCTCCTCTCTAGTCTACAGCAAGGCTTCCTTAGCCCATTGGCAACAGACAGGATTAAATGGGGTACACAAGGAGGTGGCATATATTCTGTAAAGTTGGCTTACCAACTACTGTGCTCCAACAATCCCTTGCTTGACAACTGGCCTTGGAAACTTATATGGAAAACTAAACTGCCCCCCAAGGTCATTTGTTTCACCTGGACAGTTCTGAATGAGGCTTGCCTTTGAATAATTTGATGAAAAGGAAAATTGAGCTACCCAACAGATGTTATATGTGTAAAAGAGAAGCTGAAAATCCTGTCCATCTTTTTCTACATTGTGGAGTTGCCTCTGATTTGTGGAGCATGTTTTTGTGCATTTCTGGACTCAAATGGGTCATTCCTCAATCAGTAAGAGAAGCATATATGTCCTGGTGTTTGTGGAGAGTTGATAAATCCATCAAGAATATCTGGAGAATGATACCTGCTTGCATTTTTTCGAGTATTTGGTTAGAGAGGCATAGGAGATGTTTTGATGGGGTCTCAACTCCCATATGCTCTTTAAGGACTAAATGTATTGCTAGTTTATTTAGTTGGTCCAGTTTGACCTCAGTATATAGTCCAGATCAGTTGCTGGGCTTCACTAGCTCTTTAGCGCTCTGGCTTAGTCAGTTTTTGTATAGAAGCCAGGGATATTTTTTGTAAGCTTCAATGACATATCTTTTAACTACTGCATCTTCTTGATGCTTTTTCTCTAATGAAATGAAATCACTATCAATTTTTTTTATTTAGAAAATTAGTAATTTTCCATAAGAAAGTCACTAAATTTGAATTTAGAACTTAAAACTGCATCTATGTATTTCTGTCTGAAAATAAATTTGTTTTTGTAGTTGACATTGTTTTTACTCTTACACTCAATTGCAAATTTGTCTTAAAAAATCTCTGGCTATGTATTATTAGTTGTTATAGTTATATCTTGTTTGAAACTTATTTCTTTGTTTTTCCTCATTTGCTCCATGTTTTCACTAAAATGCCAACATTTTATTATGTTTTTTTGCCTTTGAAACATTAATTCATTTTTTATAAGGACTTTGATTCTTTTCGTGATCAAGTGTCTGATTACTGTCTCTCTTTAGCGGCCTCTAATACAATATTGTACTATGTTTAGGTGAAAAGGTAGTGGACTTTTGAACTGTCTGAAGTGAGACTTTTTCGTAGGATTATAGGGTCGAAAAACCCAGGGAACCGTTTGCCATTATAAAAATAAAAAAACTAGGGCCGGTTTGTTTGACATTTTGGAAATCTGAGTTTGCAAGCTCAATTTTTGAGTTTTTGCAGAAAGTTTTCGTTGGAGTTGTCCAGGAGAACTAGATCCCGTGTGCTAACTATTAAGGTATTTTAAATCCTTACAGGATAAAGGTCCTTACATTGAGGAACTTGAAGACCAGATGCAGAAACTTCATGAAGAACGAGCAGCCTCTATCTTAGAAAGGAGAGCTGCTGATAATGACGATGAAATGAAGGAACTTGAAGCTGCTGTAAATGCTGCAAGACAAGTTCTAAGTAGAGGTGGGAGCAATGCAGCAACAATAGAAGCTGCCACAACTGCTGCTCAGGCTGCAACAGCAGCCATGAGGAAAGGAGGAGACTTACCTGTAGAGCTAGATGAATTTGGCAGAGACAAGAATCTGCAGAAACGGATGGATACAACTAGAAGGGCAGGGGCTCGGAAACGAAGGAGAGCAAAAACTGATGTTAAAAGAATGTCAGCTATAAAATGTGATAGCTCCTATCAGAAAATAGAAGGAGAATCTAGCACCGATGAAAGTGACTCTGAGAGTACGGCATATCAGTCAAACCGTGATCAATTGCTTCAGGTTTCCGAGCAGATTTTTGGTGACGCATATGAGGAATACTCTCAACTGTCTGTGGTTGTTGAAAAGTTTGACAGATGGAAGAAAGATTATGCCTCAAGCTATCGTGATGCGTATATGTCACTTAGTATACCTGTTATTTTTTCACCCTATGTGAGACTAGAGCTTCTGAAGTGGGATCCACTGCATGAAAACACAGATTTTATGGATATGAACTGGTACGTGCACTCAACTTAATTAATCACTCGTTCTCAAGGGTTATGACCTCAACCCTTTCCTTTCCAAGATTCTTCCTTTTGAGGATAGAGCTTTGTGGCTTTATACTGTAGTCACAAAGGGCCAAAGATTTGTGTTTTGCTAATAATGATAATGCCAAGTGAAATTTAGAAATTCTAGATGCTTTTTGCAATATAAATTTGTTTGAATAGACAGAGTATTTTGCAGGAATGTTTATCAGGCCAACCAATCATACAGGAAAAAAGACATGATTAATTTCATCTTTCATGTGTTCATATTTACTTATTCCTTGAGATTCAATTCTCTTGCCAACTAAATTTTGTGTTATTCCAGGCATAACTCTCTATTCAATTATGGACTTCCTCCAGAAGGTGAAAGTGACATAAGTTCTGATGACACTGATACCAATCTTATTCCTCAGTTGGTGGAGAAACTTGCAATACCCATTCTACATAACCAGTTAGCTAACTGCTGGGATATGCTTAGCACCAGTGAAACAGAGTGTGCTGTCTTTGCCATGCGATTGGTGTTGAGATATGGCCCCTTTTCTGGCTCAGCCCTTAGCAATCTGGTTGCTGTGCTTCGTGATCGTCTAGCCGATGCTGTGGCTAATTTGAAGGTGTGTTCTTATCTCCGAAGGTCCAAAGTGTGTGCTTAATTTTTGTAAAACAGAATGTGATGTTACTTTTAAGTTTAGGTTTCTAATCATCCAAGTGAAACACCTACTGGGAATAATAGCCTGCTTGGCCATGCTTCTAAAATCAGTTTATTTTGGAAAGTGCTTTTCAATAAAGTACTTTCTGTGAGAAGCAGTTTGTGTTTGACTAATCAATTTGAAAGCACTTTTGAGCAGCAATTAGTGTTTGGCCAAACTTTTAAAAAGTGCTTCTAAGTGTAAAGTACTTCCAGGGAGAATTTACTTTTTTCAACTTCTCAAAAGCAGCTTCTACTTCTACTCAAAACACCTTTTCTTCTCCTAAAAGCTTGGCCAAACACCTCAACTTTGAAAAAAACACTTTTGGCCTTGGAGAAGCTTGGCCAAACAGGCTATAATTTTTTCCTAACAAAGTGTGAAGAGATTAGGAGTAGTAAAGTGGGGAGGAGTGGAGTAGGATTGGGGCTTCATCTTTATTTTGTTGGTAGTGAAGTCGTAGGTTTATGATGTGAAAAGTATGAGAGGCTCCAATAGATTCAATACTTCTTTAATGTCCTTTAGTTAGTACTTTAGGTAAATGCTCCTACCCATATTTGTATGCTGGTTTAGTTTAAATTAGATTGCTCATTTATATCTTCTGAACTGCTTTTGCAGGTCCCAACTTGGGACACCCTTGTAATAAGGGCTGTACCTGATGCAGCACGAGTTGCTGCTTATAGATTTGGCATGTCTATTCGTTTGATCAGCAACATATGCTTGTTCCATGAGATATTTGCCATGCCTGTCCTGGAAGAGCTGGTTCTAGATCAACTCTTAAGTGGAAAGATTCTTCCTCATCTTCGAAGCATTCAGTCAAACATTCATGATGCTGTAACAAGAACTGAGAGAGTTGTCACTTCACTACAGGGTGTTTGGGCTGGCCCCAAAGTCACAGGAGATTGCAGGTACTGTTAAATTTGAGTATGCTATTTTAGTTGGCATTCCATGTTATCTCTAGTTACTTTGAGAAAATTCCATCTTTAGAGCTATACTTGCCTTGAGAGTAATATCGTGGCTTTTTTTACTTAACATGCTAACTTGCCATATATTTGTTGGGGTGTGATAGAAGAGAGGTTTAAAGGAAATATAAAATTGTGATACCTTACCTTGTTAAAAGAAAGAAAGAAAAGGAAACGGCAAATTGTGTGAAAGTACTCTTAACTTCCTTTGGTGCTTTGACCTCCCAAAGCAAGATGTAATTCCATAAATTCTACTTTAGTAGGCAAATAGTAAACATTCAAGATATTTAAAGAATGCCTTCCATATGGCAGAAAATAGAGAAGGTAAAAAATAAACAGGCAAAGATATATTCAAGAAGCGAAAGGGTAATGACCAACTCATGTATAGGCCTTGCTTTTATTTGTTTATAATAACAGGCATGCTTTAATGAAAAAACAAGCATCTTTTCCATGTAGCTTGAATTTTAAACATCTATCACAGCTGTGGAGTACTTTCGGAGGGTGGAATTTTGGGGAATAACAGGTTTGCGTCATATGATAGAGGAAAGTAAAATGGCTTCCGTTATTTGTTCAGCCATGCCCTTCAAACAACATTCCCTTTCCTTAATGAACTCGTGGAAACTCTTAACTTCCAAGAAATTCTTCGACTTATGCTTTTAGAATCCAACTTTTCACAAGTATATAAATTTTATCTGATGGTGGTGCAACAAGTTTGCTTCAAGGAATATTACAACCAGAAATAACTTTTGAAGTGCATGGCTACATTGCTGTTTGAACTTACCACCTGTCTAACGGGCCGAACCGGTAGCTCCTTACCGGGTTTAACCGATTCCGGACCGGTTACCGGTCCGGTTCACCTGACTACCGGGCCAACCGGTCCGGTTCATTACCGGATTTCTGGTAGGCCCGTGCGGGTCCGGGTCTGAACCTGTCACGACCCGACTTCGGGTCCGCGACTGGTGCCCTTCCCCGGGCACCCTAGTGATACTACATCAGAGAAAAACCAGCGGAAATAAACTCATAAACATGAAACAATATAAAATAAGAAACAAGCTAACCAAAACGGTCACCTTTCTGTATATATATAACAAAAACTGAACAGTTACATCCTTTACAAACCCAATTTACAACAGGACTACAGACCTCTAAGAGTTTGTAACAACTATGACGGGACAGGGCCCCGCCATACCCCTGAATGTACATGAACCTACAATGACAGATAATCATACCAAAAGATAAGCCTCCGGAGAAACGGAGCTTCCCAAAAGCGGTGATCATGGCGAGGATCAACAACCGACAGATGTACCTCACTGCGGCATGAACGCGGCCGAGGTCAAGATAACAGTACAGTATGTGAAATCGAAATCGAAATGAAGTCATAACATTTTAAAAACCAATCCACAAACATGTACGAAACAAACCAATTAACAGTACATAATGCCACAGTATATATAAGAGCAAATAGGTGTAACCCAACCGGTCTTTTCTAGACCGCCAATGATCGGAGTAGGGCCATTCGCCCCTAGTATCATTGTGCGCGTCTAACCCTGGACTATCAGAGTCCGTGATAGTCACGTGGACCCGCATGAGGTATTCGCCGACGGTAGCTAACCCGCGGCATTTCTGGACTCCGCAATCCGCATAGACACGTGGACCCGCATGAGGTATTCTCGACGGCCAGAACACACCCGAGTGATTCTGGACTACTGAGTTCGCAGATAGTCATGGACCCGCATGAGATATTCCTCGCATCGGGGGTAGCTAACCCGCGACAACATAACAAGTCAGGGGGGTAAGTGATATAATGTAAGCACAACCGACTTATCGTAAACAACATAAGCCCAACAAGAAAAACCCCCTTAGCACAAAAGTCTCAAGGCACTAACGCCCGTAGTATCATAGCATGTTTAGTTATCAAACCAACTTACCACACCTTCAGAAATCATAACAAGGTTTTTATAAACAAGTAGGTAAACCGTTCTTTTATCTTCCTTAAGTCGTTATAACTAACTTTCCATAAAGTTATCATAACACTTGTACTTTTTAATAATTCAATACAACCATATTTGTTTGGAAAACCAAGAGAGCCTATTCTTTTTAAAACCAAGGACCAATTTCCTTCCGAATAATGCTTCATAACTCTTTTTTAAAATATTTCAAGATTTTTATCACTTAGAACTCAAGTCAAGAACATCAAAGTGAAACCAAATTTATTTAACACACGTACGTCTACCGTACTATATATTTCACAACAATCATGCTCAAGAGGATAGGAAGAATCACATACCTCCTCGGCTAAATCCACTTGCCAAGTCGAATATGCCGAGAACACAACAAAGGGAGGGAGTATTTTGTGACTTGGAAATCTTTAAGTATTTGATGAAGTCTTGCAAGCTCAAGGGGGTATTTATAGGCCAACCAATGGCTAGGATGAGAGCAAGTGTGTGGTGTAGATTGGGGACATGTGTGTGTGGGCCCCACAAACCACATGTCCCACACAAACTTGAGACATGTGGCTTGCCACATGTCTCACAAAAACGGCACAAGCCACATGTCAACCCATTTCGGCCAACATGGCCACATGGGGGTGACATGTGTCGCCCTCCTACTCGTCCAAAATATTTCATCTTCCGAAAATATTCATAATGTCAAAAATCTCAAAAATAATGTGGGCCCCACAAAACCGTAAATTTCTCCCGTGGGCCCCACGTGACCAATTCCGGAAAATAAAATTCATAATTCTTATAAATTCTTAAAGTCTTAAATACCAAAGTTGAGAATCCAATTTTCAATAATAAACCTTTTTTCTTCACGAGGTTCGGAATATTTTCCGTCGGAAATTCAAAATTTTCATCTCTTACGTATTTAGGGTTATACATTCGTACGTACGTCCCCACATACGTACTCTTGAACTACGGGGTGTAACAGAACCGGGCCAACCGGTCCGTTTTTTTTTTAATTTCTAGTATTTATTTTCTATAATGTAAACTAAATTCAATTTAAATATGTAATATAATAATATAATATGTAATATAGTTTTATATATTAAAATTGAAACTTTAAAGTTAACTTTTTATTTTATAGTTTATAACTTTATACTTTATAGTTTATAGTTTATAACTTTATACTTTATAGTTTATAGTTTATAACTTTATACTTTATCTTTATTTTATAGTTTACTTTATAGTACTGTTATAGTTATACTTTATAGTTTATAACTGTATATTGTAATTATACTTTTATTAATTTATTAGATTAGTAGATATAAGCTAACAAATAAGTAATAACAAATTAACAACTAAATAGATAGTAAAATTAAAACTAATGATAAGATGTAAACTTTTGAACTTTCATAATGTTAATAAGAGTACATAATGAAGTAATAATAATTTTATTTACATATTATGCATCCTTCTTGCAAGTTCTTCGTAATCTATAGGTTGATTGAATTGGTTATGCTCCATAGCCTCTAACGGAGTATTAATTCCGCCTCCGCTCCCGCCTTCCAAAATATTGCCTATTTCTTCATCTTCCGGAGAATTAATGTCTCCACATCCTTGATTTCTTCTCTCTGATCTGATCCAATCCCTTAAGCAGACTAACACTTCTAATGTGCTTCCACCCAATGAGTGACGTGTGTCTCCTATTTGATCTCGTGCTTGGCTAAATGCACTTTCAGAAGCCACTGTTGAGATCGACACATTAAGAACATCTTGGGCCATCGATGCAAGTACCGGGAATTGCCTTTTGTTATCCTGCCACCGTTGTAAAGGGTCAAAACTTTTCTTCGGCTCCACTGACTTTTGCAAATAAAATTGCATCTCATCGCAAGATCGACTTGTGGTTGCTTGTGTTGTAAAAGTGCTCCATATGTCTAAAGATTCTTCTTTATCGTCATCTTCATTGAATCCTGAAGGTGTAGACACAGAAGCAGAACTAGAAGGAATATTAGTAGCAGATTTATCATGTAATGTAGCATAATATTCATATAATATATTTAAATTAGTATCAAATGTACTTATGCAATCAAATGAAGATGGAGTTTCTGTTGCACCTACTTCCATATAAGTATATAAACTACATATTAAATTATGACAATCTACTTTTTTAATAGAAGAATTTAAGACTGCACCAATACAATAAATATCAGGAATAGGGAAAAAATATTTTTAAATTTTTTCAAGCACAAGTGTAACTGCATCTTTATATTTCACATTTGATTTTAAACCATAAAGTAAATATGAAATTTCAGCTATATGAGCTAAAACATTACAAACTGTTGGGTAATAAGATCCTGAAAATTCAACAGTAGCAGTGTAAAATTTACGTAAATTTTTTAAAAGTTCACCAATTGATTTCCAATGTTCGTCGGTTAACATATACATCACGTTCTTACAATGCGCATTTGCAACATGTGTTATGAGGTCTTTATACTTATAACATTCTTTTAACAATAAATAAGTATAATTCCACCGTGTAATAATCTCTTCTGACATGAATTTAGGTCTCAAATTAAATTGTTTACATTTTTCTTTAAATTCTATAATTTTATTTTTCCTATTATTACCAGAATAATCGCAATGACTCTTTTGACAAGTTTTATTTGGTGAAAATAAATCAAGACCACTTTTAACAATTAAATTATAAATATGACAAGCACAACAAACATGAAATATATGAGGAAGTGGTGATTGTACTTAGCTTTAAAAGATCTCTGACAACGGTATTATTAGATGCATTATCGAATGATACACAAAGTATTTTATTATAAAGATTATATTTTTGGGCATAAGAACAAATAGTTTCGCTTATATATTTTCGGATGACTTTGATCCTCGTAAACGCAAAAACAATAATACATTTTTCCATTCTAAAATTTTCATCAATCCATGACAAGTAATTGTTAAATAATCATAACCGCTTTAAAGCGTGTCGATATGTCCAAGTAAAACTAACTAGGCATGGAAGGTTAACAAACAAATATTGCAAAAAAATAACATAATCATTATGAAGTCTAAAAATATCGGCTCTAGTAGTACTACGAGGAACACCTTTAAAAAAAGGATTATATACTCTTTGAGTATATGTAATTAAATATGAAGAAGAAGCGACGAAAAGGTAAACAACCTCAAAATCATTTTTGCTAATTGATGCGATCCTTTTTGGATCGTACTTAGCCACCCCGATTAATGGATTAAGTTGTTGTTGTGGGTTCTAAATTAGGAATGATTCCATTGTGCCGTATGATCGAATTTTATATGTCTAGCTATAGTGCGTCCCGTCCACCAATGCTTATGTTTATAAGTTCTCCCACAAATATTACATCCAACTCTATCAGTACCCACAACTTTATCATAAAAGAGCCACACTTTTTTTTTCCTTGCTACTGGTTCTGGTAAAGGAGGTCTACGACTACGACTACCACTAGCAGTATCAACATTGACAGAAGGAACACTAATAAGTGTAGGAGGTTCATTTTCTTCAAGTTCAACAATATTATCTAATTGAACGTTATCATATTCATTATCTTCTATTTCAAAATCTTCTTGCATTTGATCATAATGTATATTTTGATTAGATGATGAAGAACCTATAGATTTTTTACCCCTTGAACTAGATTTACGGCGTAGTCCCGATAAATTAGCCCTTATTGAAGACATTATAAAATATTTAAATAATAAATAAATAAATATGACAATTCAATAAAATAATTAGAGAATGAAACGAGTGTACCAAACTTCGGGATTCAGAATTCAATTGAAACTCGAAGCTCGAGGTCTTGCGTCTTGCTACTTTGAATTTGAAAACTAATAATAATAATAACTTGAAAATTGATAATAAAGATAATAAAGATAATTAAGAGAGAGAGAAATTGAGAATTAGAGAATTGAGAGAATTGTTGTGTGATAAAAATGAAAAAAATGTAGAGAATTTATAGATTTTTTAAAGGGTAAAAATGTAATTAAAAAAATAATAAACAAAAAAAAAACAAATAACGGTCGAAATAATGAATTGGCACCCCACTCTCCCAGCGGTAACATTCACATTACCTTTTTAAAATTTTTGTGTTCTGAGTCGGAAGGTTAACCGGTAATGTAACCGGTTTTCGTTATCGGGTCTAACCGGTCTGGGCCTTACCGGGTTTTAACATAACTCGTGCGGGTTGGGGTTGAGTGCCAACCCAACCCCCAACCCGGTAAGCCCTTAACGGTCCGATTCGGACCGGATTTCCTACCGGGTCAACCGGTCCAGTTCCGGGTCAACCCGGACCGTTAGACAGGTTTAGTTTGAACTTGAATAGCTGAAGCTTAAGTTTTGGCTTTAATAAGTAAACCAGTGCTTGACTCTAGAATCTGGCCAGGTTCCCTAAATTCTGTTGTAGACAAGAAAACCAAGGCTTTGTTTGGGAAACTTTCAGATCATGACGAAGTTAATGCTAAGTTCAGATGGGGTGAAAACATGCTCGTACTTGTTAGTAGTACATATGAAATTGAAGAGTTCCCCAATACTACCTTAATCACTGACACTTTCGCCATGATACTATTTAAATAGATTCATGTTTTGATCAGAATAATCTAGGGTGGCGATGGGTGGCCGCCCACCGATCGGGGCCGGCAGGATCGGACGGTCGGGGTGGAGAGGAGGCGGGTCGGTGGCGGTCCAAAGCGGATCGACTAGCGGGGCGATCTGTGTCGGTCGATCGATCCGTTAGGCGGTCGGGGCGGGTCGGACGGGGCCAAGTCGAGTTTTTGTTTTTTCCACTAAATTAAAAATACTAAATTACTAACAAAGTAACATTAACATATAGTCATATAGTGATAGTCATAGACTCATATTATACTATTATAATATTATAGTATTATAATTATACTCATATATATAATATATTTATAAAGTATAAACTATAAAGTATAAACTAAATAATTAAACAAAGACAAGAAGAGTGTAAAAAAAACATCCCAAAGCTGTTTTTGTGCCTCTTATATTATTAATTATTTCATTGAAATATACAAGATTCAAAATTACAACATTGTAGTGTACTGTTGTTGAAAAAAATTGCAAAAGACATAGAAAAATTAAAAAATTGCAATGAAATAATTACCAATTTGAAAATACTTTTTCTAGTTTCTTTATAATTTCGTGTGGTTCTTCGGTTGGAATTGGTATATCTTGGTCAAATTGTTCCACGTCGCTACTCATGCCTTCAGATAAAATGTCGTTGTAGTTTTCGTCTTCTTCGTTAATCTCTGGTTGACCGCACCTCATTCGCTCCGCTCGTATCCAATCTCTGAATAGTACCGCCATCTCAGTGTCTCAGGCTAATGAGTGTACGTGCTCTCTATTTGAAATCTGTCTGCGAAAAACGCTTTGAAGCGATTGATGGCGCAGAATGTTCAAAATATCTCGGGCCATCATTGAAAGTGTCGGAAATGTCTTATCATTCTGCATCGATATTTCAAGTCTTCTTTCCTTCTTCATTGATAATCGCTTGGTAAGGTAAATTACCGCAAAACAAAAACATCGAACTCGCTAATTTGGTTAGCACTGCTACGCATACGTTATTTACGAGGCTTTGATAGAATCAATACTAGCGCAGAAACAACATGTCTTTTTTAGGTGTGTTGAAGAAGAAGATGGTCTGGCCAGGTTGGTTACTAGCACTTTCTTCTTTGGTAATGCCGATATACTTTTTTGCATTCATCTTCTACGCTATTCAACACTTCTTCTAGCGCTTGTTCAATAGGTGGCTCAACATTTAAATTTTTGGGAGTTGGAGGTGGTAGTACGTCAATACAGGTATAAATATTTTCAATAAGACTTTTACAATCCTCTACTTTAATAGTCGGGTTTAATACAGCACCAATAATATAAATAGGGGGAATAAGAATAAAATATTTCTTTAATTTCATAAACATTTTTTTAATAGCTGCCTATAAGCAGAGTTTTTCATATATTCTTTAAGAAATAAAAATATTATAGCTATATAAAACAACATAGTTGAAATAGTAGGATAATATAAAGTAGAAAATTCTTTTGTTGCTCGTTGAAAATTCTCTAGAAATACAATAAGTTTTTTAATTTTGTCCCAATCATTATCCACAATCATATCATTTGAATTTTGATTATGGGCGTTAAAAAATAAAGTGATAGGTTTTCTATAGTTATAAGCAACAACTAGTTGGTCATATAAAGAATTCCACCTAGTTGGTACTTCTTCGGGAATTTTTCTGTAAGATAGTCCACAATCGTGACAAGTTTTTTTATATTCTTTTCTCTGTTGAATTCTATTATTTTTAAAAATAAAGTGTATAGCAAATTGTATTTTTTCAAGAATATCTTGAAAAAGTGAAAGATCATCCTTTACAACTAAGTTATAAATATGACACGCACATTTGATATGAAAATGTTTTGAAAAAGACGGAGTTAAAACTTCTTTTAAAATACAAATAGCAGCATTGTTAGAAGATGCATTATCTAATGTAATACTCATAACTTTATCGATTATTAGTAATAATGTCAGATGAATAAATATTTTACGAAATAAACTCACGATTATTGCCTACTATCTATATATCTATATGCTAAAATACGTTTTTGCATAGACCATTTATAATCTATCCAATGAAAGTTCTGTTAAATAATTATGGTAGTTAGTACTACGACTATATATCGAAGTTAGAGCGACTTTGCAATTTAAATGATATAATGAATAACGCAAATATTGTTGATATTCGTGTGCAAATTTAAACACGTCTCTCTTAACCGTTGATCTAGGAAAACCTTTATAAGCAGGATTATACATATCTCTAATATAATGAATAAAACCAGGCTATTCAGGAAATGAAAAAGCCAAACCCTCTACAACAACTAATTTTGCTAGTGCTTCCCTATCTTTATGTTTATCGTATTTAGGGCCTCTGACTCCCAGTCATAGGGTTAATTTGACCTGTACTTTGTCAGGACGATATGTGAACCTTGTCAGATTGAGAGGGCGTCTGCCACCATCTTTTCAATAATGTATTGGGCATGCAAGGCTTTGTGTTTTTGCAATAGGTGTCTTCCTAAACCCCGTCCCACGTGACCTTGTCGATTTTAAAAGAATAAACATTTTTACAAGTTTTACATATAGCTACTTGATTCGGTACGTCCCTGTCAAAATATTTCCATACAACTGATTTTAATGGTCGTTTTGCCGGACCTCGTCTCATACTAGGGGGGACAGGAGACATTTCACTAGTGGGTGTATCATCATCTTCATTAGTAGGTATCATCATCTAGAGTGTCATCTAAATTAAATCTTATTCATTTTGAGGATAAACATTTGTGTCAAAATCATATGTTATTTCAGGAAACAGTTCAGGATATATAAAATCATCTTGTCTAGGAATATTAGAAGAAGTACCTTTGCCCTTGTTACCCGCCCTACTAGAAGAAGTACCCTTGCCGAAAAGACTTTTTGTTCTTTTCATTTTAATTATGATAATAAATAATTAAATAGTTAAAGATAATGAAATTAAATGTGCTAAATGAAATAAAAACAAAATAATAATTTAATGAGGGAACGAATGTACCATGACGTAGAGTCGATGTGTAATCGAGAGGTTGAAAATTGAAACTTTGCTCGATAGATTAATCCTCAAGCTAGTTGCCAACTTCACTCCCAATTCTCAAATTAATAAATAGAGTGAATATGTAGTAGACAATGTTGTATATAGAAATTAGAGAAAATGTAGGAAGATTTGTGAGAAATAAGAAGAGAAAATGAGGTATTTATAGTTGGAAAATTGGGTTAAAGTGTAAATATAATAACTTAGGGGTTAAAATAAATATAAAGGGGGTAGGGGTGTTGGGAGATTGGGGGAAGACAAAAATGGCCGTTGTCTAACAGCCAAAATGTAAAATGGCCGTTAGACAACGGCTATTTTTGGCAAATGGCGGGACTGGGGCGGGATGGGGGCCTGGCGGGGTCGGGTCGGGACGGCCCACTGGCCAGCCCTAGAATAATCTGTCACTACAAATGTAATTTGTCTTCCCACCACAGAGCACTCATATAAGAAAAGTCTACTTTTCCAAAAACTGGCAAATAGGTCAACTTTTGATTGTTAAAATACTCCTTTTTTTAATTGACCTATCAACTTTTGATAAACGAGACTTATAATACACCCCCTCTCCATAATGATCACTGCCAGTGGCTTATATAATAAGAGGAGAGTCGTTCACTGTCAAAGTTGGCACTAAGCTACAGGAACTTGAACATGAAATAATTGGACTTGGTAGTCAGAATAGTTTGCCAGTGATCATTATGGTGTATGCTCTGTGGTGAGGTTCAAAGGGCAGAGAGCTTATGCAAGTGAGAAGAAAGGTCAAGTCTTTGAGCTAAATTAAGGGTAAGCTATATTTTATAACTATATTAACCGGTAAACTGTATTTGGTCATTCATGTTTACTTGTTCAGAGGCTTGTTGGCTGGAGCCAAATGCCAAAAATAGATCTTGACCATCATGGTCTTTGTCGCCATTGCTGTGTCATTTGCCGATATTTTGATCCAAAAGGTCGTAAATGAATGGTAAAAGAGGGAAAGTGACTCAATGTAGGTTCTTGGGGAGAAAGGGCAGTAAACTTATTGGCTGTTTTCTCGCTTCATCTGGTTGGTGTTGGCTGGGGTATAATGTAGTCATTTTGATGATTTTTTAGCTGGTTGGTGTGAGAATGTGTATCTTTTCACATCCATTTGTTTGGTTGTCTCTAGGTTTGTCCGAATCTTTTGTTCAATAGTGAGGTGATGTTTTTTTTTTTAAAAAAAATTGGTAAACAAGAGGGGTATTATGTTGCAAATCCTAGTCCCAAAAAAAAAACCGGGTGATTTTTTCCAATTACCTATGCCTTTGGCTGGCAAAGTTACTCGGTATGGTACAAATGTATGGTGTAATAGTCGAGGAGTCTGCAAGTTGGCCCACCATATCCAAAAATAAACAGTTTATATTAAAAAAGCAGCATAAAACAGATTGAAAAAAAAAGGTGAAGAGATCTTCAATTAGAAGAGAGGAAAGGAAATCTAGGAACTGGCAAAAACTCTTCAGCTCTTTCCATCATCTGTTCTCTTCAAACATTATATATAACAATACATACAACATTTTTCTGCTTTCTGCTGATCAGTTTGTCATATAAATATTTGATTTACGTGGTTCCTTTTTTATGGAGAAAATGTTTATTCTCAAGAAGCCCTTTTAAATATTCATTCTATTTCATCCTGTTTTTGCTTTTCTCTCCCTTTTAAGTCAAAATTTTCTACTGTGATTGCTGATGATGTTCTTTAACCTGTGTAGTCCAAAGTTGCGACCATTAGTGGATTACTTGCTCACACTTGCCAGAGTACTACAGAAGAAGCACTCATCAAGCAACGGAGAGATAGAGACATCTAAATTTGCTCGTCGATTGAAGAAGATGCTCGTAGAACTAAATCAATATGACTATGCCAGGGACATATCAAGAACTTTCAATATCAAGGAGGCCTTGTGATCTTCCTTGGTTTTCTTGGTCCCATTGTCGTCAAATACATAGAGGGTGCTTTAGTTTTAGAAGTCTTATACAATTTTGAGTTACTGCTTCTTTTTTTAGAATGCGCTATCATGACTTATTCGCTTTTGTTATCAGTATGAAAATACTGCTTTAAATTTCTTTTTCGAATCTGATCGTTTCTCTTGCTTTGCTTGTGCTTATGCTTTGTCTTGAGCCGAGGGTCTTTCGGAGTTTCACTAGATATGTTGTTGTAGGTTTTTCACTGTTGTAACAAATTACCCTACTTTCAACACTTACAATGGAAATGAAATACGAAGTTGAAATTATTTCATCACTAAATCTTCCAGGTTTAGTTTTTCTGATTGAAGCCCTTGATGAGCTAATGAAATGACTTTTGGTTCCACTTGGTTGATTCCAAGTTTCAACTCAGGAGATTGTGCTGTTCTTTTTATCAACAAGCTCTTCAAGTAACTTTGAAGAATTTTGTGTCATAATAATTAGTCTCTTTATTCTAAAACTAGCAGAAACCAAAAAGAATTAAAAACTTAGTTTAGGCAATTCTGATTGTTCAATAAAAATTGATTTCAATGTTTTTTTTCATGAGTTTAGTTAATTTGTTATGAAAGGTAAAAGATGATTGTAATATTTTTTCAAGAAAAGGGCGACTTGCTATTTTGAAAAAAGTATGCTAGAGGGTGAAAATTTTGAATTAGATAATGCAGAATTTTAGCGGTCGTAAGCTGTCCTAGTTCTCTTTTTGAACAACTTTGATTTTGCTGAAAGTACTTAATTGAAAAATCACAAAATTCAATATATGAGGATGATGCTATTCTATTGATTTTTTTTTCTAACGACGCAACTTAATGTCCTTTATTAAGAAAACAAGTTTGCAACACTGAATTAGTTGGCATCAATTGCTAGTTGCTTGTACTTGACAATGTCGTAATGACATAATTACAGCATTAATAAGTTTTCTCAAATAATCAATACACACCTAGGGAGTCTTGAAGTAACAATTTCTGTATGAGTTGTGACTTATAGGTGACGATTCGAGCTATGAAATTAGCCACGAATACTTGCATCATGATAAGCTGCGTATATCACACCCCCTTGGGATACAATCATTTTCTTGATCTTACGTGAATACGGGATGCTTTGTGCATTGAACTACTCTTTTTTTTAGCTTGAGTTGTGGAATCAACCACTAATGCTTGCATAGCATTATAGTAAACTACGTACGCACACTCCCTAAAGGTGCAACCCTTCTTTGGACGTTGCGTGAGTGTGAGATGCTTCATGCATCAAATTGCCTTTTTTTTCGAGTTTGACACCACTGAAAATATTTGCGTCTGATTAGACTGCTTGCGTCACATCTTTAGCGCAACCCTTCTCTTAACACTACGTGAATGCTTTGGTGCACCGAGTTGTTTTCATATCTTGTACTTGACCTGTTGACCAGCTCTCAACATATACTGTATATAGTTTAAAAGTTATGCCACTTTCTTTGTTAAGGAAAAATAGGTGACACATAGCTTCTCTTAATATAGCACAAGTTTTCCACATAGAAGAGAAACATAAATATCCATTTAAACATATTGGATTCCATGTATTCCACTTTGTTCTTTTATTGTTTTTGTATTCGTGGGGCGTTTAGACTGTGACCTATCAGTCATTTCCCCCTAAAAAACTAGAATATCTATCTAGAGGTCAACATTGTCTAACAAGTAGATACCGATATTAACCTAGAAGGTTAGTTGAAAAGTTAAAGATTAAGCCATTTTACTTTTTACCATTTTCTTCACACGATATTGCTAGTATATAGTAATACCATTACCTCCAAACCAATTGAAGAGCCTTCAAAATTTCTTTCTTCTCAAGCTTATTGCAGTAACATAGTTTTGAAGCCAAAAAAGAATGAGCTCATCAATATTAGTTTCTAATGGACTAGCCAAAAAAGGTGGCCGGATTCTCATCGTCGGAGCGACGGGATTCATCGGACGATTTATAGCACAAGCAAGTCTTGATGCTAATCGAAGAACTTATATTCTTATTCATAAATTAGAGTTATCAAAGGATTTGAAGATGAAGGGGCCATACTCTTGCACGTAAATATGTTACACTCATATTCTTTGTTAAGTATTTAATTTTCAGTTTTTTGAGTTGATCGAGAAATGGGAAAATAAGAAGCATTCTGGTTTGGTATTGCTAACTAACATGACTTGGAGAGTCCTAATGATATTACCGAGGGAAGTTTTTACCAAAATATTTTAGCTTTTTATGCCAGACAATTAGCAATAGTTTTTATCTGGACTCCCGGAAATCTTATTTTATAATGCTTGTATTTGTAATTTAGTTTTGTTTTTGTTTTGTTAATAGGGTGCTATAAATGATCAAGAATTCATGGAGGAGATGCTAAGGAAGCATGAGATTGATATAGTAATATCAGTTGTGGGTGGTGAAAATATACTTGATCAACTTGTCCTTATTCAAGCCATGAAAGCTGTTGGAACTATTAAGGTAACTTTTTCTTATCAAAACATTAGTTTGAAAAATATACAAGCTAAACCATAAGGGAATCCAAGATCTAGAGTCCCAATGAGTTTAGAATGACTTATGATCTAATTATATATCAGTATGTATACATTTTTGTACTTTACTTCAGGTTGAAAGTAATGGATTCAACAGAACCAACCTTAATTCGTCTATATGCAAGAAATGACAACCTTGTTTCAGTATTTGTCATCAAATTATTTATATATGCATCGACAGTGTAAAAGAGTTGGAGAGAATCGTGAATGTTTCATAAGATTTTATATAAGTAAATGTGAAGCTTATAAAATCAATTGTTTAAAAAAGATACATGCAAGACCAGAGGCGAGTCCAAGAACTAAAATTTGTATATTCAAAATGAGTGTGATCTTATTAAATTATCAGTGACATCAGAACCTTGTTTCAATATTTGTCATTAAGTTATTTATACATAGCGACGATGGATTTTTATTTTTTTCATTATTGGTGAGTTTTAACATGTTATAGTAGGTAACGTCGTATTTGTTTGAAATACACAGAGATTTTTGCCATCAGAGTTTGGACATGAAGTGGACAGGTCAGATCCAGTGGAGCCAGGGCTAAATATGTATAAAGAGAAGAGGAAAGTGAGAAGGTTTATAGAGGAAATGAGTGTACCTTATACTTATATTTGCTGCAATTCAGTGGCTTCTTGGCCTTATTATGACAATAAGCATCCTTCTGAAGTTCTTCCTCCTCTTGACCATTTCCAAATTTATGGTGATGGCACTGTCAAAGGTACATTTATTATCACTTAACTAAAACTCTTTTTGATACTTGCATCAGGATAGTCTGTTCACACTATTTTCCCTTTGGAGTGTGCATGGCCCTTCCTCTGACCTCACGTTTTATGCATCGGGCTGAAAGCCACTCGACCGGAAGGAGAGGAGCGGAAGAATCAGTTTCTCATTTTTCTGAGTTTTGAGTAAGTCATTCGGCCTGGATTTGCTCTATCAAAAGAATAGTTGGAGATGCCAGGTCTTTTAGGCGGACAGCATTCCCTTACCGGTTCGATAGATACCACAGCCTTTACGTTCTAGTAAATAAGATATTGTTTCATAGAATTGGTTGTTCTTTCTCTCTCCTTTCTTCTAGAGGAATTGAGTCGTGAATTTCGGTCTAACTTTTTTTTGTTTTTTGGTAACAATTTTTTTTATAATCCATCATTAAATAGAAGTAGCGAGGGATTTCTGTTGTTTAGCGACGCTAATTTATTTTTTTGGTAGTGTTGTCTGTTGACATATGTTTTTTTATGTTCTTTTGAAAGTTTTGTTTTATGTTGTAATTTACATCTTATTAAATATTACTAACTTTTTTAGGACAGTGATGATGTACTGCTAATAGTGAAATTTGTATCGATTTAAAGGCAATTAATTAGATCTTGATTTAGTGTTTTATTACTAATGTCATGCAAATGACAAATGTATTTTTTTTTAAATTCTAACTGACTAGTTACTAGATGAGAAAATAAATATTATTAGGGTATTGTTTGGTGTCACCTGATACTTATATTTGAGATATATCTCAATTAACTGTTTCACTCCTTTTTTCTTCTTCTTTTCAATTCACTCATTTAATTTCTATCTCAAATTTCATTTCCTTATCTAAATCTTAGAGCACTGAATAGTACTATAAAAAAAAACAGTTCGGTGCACTAAGCTCCCGCTATGCGCGGGGTTCGGAAAAGGGCTGGACCACAAGGGTCTACTGAACATAGTCTTACCTCACATTTCTGCAAGATGATGTTTTCACGATTTGAACTCATGACCTCCTGGTCATATCACATTTCTGCGAGAGGTTATTTTCACGGCTTGAACTCATGACCTCCTGATCACATGACAACAACTTTACCAGTTACTTCAAAGCTCCCATTCAAGAGCAATGAATAGTACTATATATATAGTAAAATCATAGAGTATATATTTGCTAAGGAAACTTTTTAAATAGTATCTTCAAATTAAATTACATTCTTCAAAATTACATTTTTTTAAAGAAGCCTGATCAAGTACTGTCTATATATTTGCTAAGGAAATTTATGATTTTTTTTTTGGAAAAGTGCAGCTTACTTTGTGGCTGGTGCTGATATTGGAAAATTCACAATTAAAGCAGCAGAAGACTATAGGACAGTGGATAAATGTGTACATTTTCGACCAAAATGCAACTTCCTTAACATGAAGGAACTTGCTTCTCTTTGGGAAACTAAAATTGGTCGGACATTACTAAGAGTCACCATCACTGAGGATGTCCTATTAGCTGTGGCTGCAGGTATAAATAAATATATATTCACTCTACTCTCTACTACTACTAAAAAACGCGAATTTCATACTAAATCCGTCAGAAAATGACTTTTCGGAAATGTTCCCGACGAACTTTATCTCAACATCATGTTCTTTTAGTAGTGCACCTCTTTAACAGCCCTACCCCGTTTAATTTTATATGATGCTATCTCCTTGCTGCCACGATCAACTGAAGTTCAACATCTTTATCGCTCTGACTGATGCTCACGAAAATGACACACTCACCATTAGTACACAATTTTTAAATAATTTAAACTGAATAAGTAATGTCAAAAATAAATTATTTCCAATGTTCATTTTATGTGAATGTGTTTGTCTGAATATGAAACTTAGGAAATCAAATAGAAATTTTATGCCAAGTATCAGAACTATTCTTGAAACGAGTGGTAGTGAGAGTTCCATGTCCTTTTATTTCCTTTTTTTTCCCTCTCAACTCCTAATATCAAGAGTTAGAACCTGTGAGTAACAAAGTGTAGAAATAAGAAATTGGGAATGTAACAACAACAACAATAAATTAGAAATCTGGAAATCAACAAAATAATTGACTTGCTGAGTCGATTGAATTCTCAATTATTTCCTCTATTCATTTTATGTGAATGTGTTTGTCTGAATATGGAACTTAGGAAATCAAATAAAAATTTTATGCCAAGTATCATAACTATTCTTGAAACGAGTGGTAGTGAGAGTTCCATGTCCTTTTTTTTTTTCTTTCTCTCAACTTCTAATATCAAGAGTTAGAATCTGTGAGTAACAAAGTGTAGAAACAAGGAATTGGGAATGTAACAACAACAACAAAAAATTAAAAATCTGGAAATCAACAAAATAATTAGCTTGCTGAGTCGACTGAATTCTCAATCTATCTTTAAGATAATATTGCCCCGTATATCCTTTCAACGGTGTAATGACAACTAATCTCCCAAGATAAAACAACAATCAAACAAACGAGCAAAGGGAACTCAAGTGTTTGCTTAGGAAGAAAGATCTTTGAGTGTTTTGTGATTGCAAGAGAGGAAGACAATTTCATAGAATTGTTAAGTGTCAATGTGTTTTGCAATTGTGCCAAAGGCATCAATTTATAGGTAGATGAATATGTCTTCTCAATTCACCAAATGAATGACCATCAATATCAAGTAATGACCATTGATATTGAGGTTAATTCAGCCTAGTAATGGCTGAACTCAATAGCCAAGTAATGGAGATTAATTGCTCCAAAGTCAGTCCAAGAATCAGCTTTAATTCGCCTCCAACGGTACTGAAAACTGTCGAAGCGTCGCGGTCCTTCGGGAGGGCGCCGTGGTGCCTAAATTCCAATAAGTCACTGGAACCGAAACGACATCCGAAACAACAATTAGAGCCGCAGTCTTAGGAGGAGGCGCCGCGGCGCTCCAAGCGCCGCGACCCTGTCCTTGTCGCAGCGCGGCCCTCATCGGTTTCGTGGCGATTTCTGATTCGTTTCATCTTTTACACATTTCTTCCTTTCATTTACCAATGTGAAACCACTTGTCATTTGGCCAATAACCTTCTATTCTCTTACGTCTCAAACAATTCGTATACGTACCAATATATCTTTCATTTAAGAAAATTACGATCATTGGCACTTTATGTGCACGTGTGTGGAAACCATGTTACCGACGTGCGGGGCCCCAATTGTTCGAGTCATAATTAATAGGATTAATTTTATTTCACGTTTAGTAAATTTCCAACAATCCCCTCTTGGAAGAGATTTTTGGCGCACTCACATGGTGCATTTCGAGCAATCACTCGGCGGATCGATGTTTCATCTGAAGGGGTAGCCATAGCTTTGAACCTTCCATAATAGAATACCATCGGACATATTTACTGCGCGGTGAACATGATGTCTTGAACCGTCAGTGTTTAGTATATGCCAAGACAATGGTATCAACACAACACCTTTCCTACTCAATCATTCTTATGTTTTTGTCCATCGTGGACCGTAGACACACTTGGATTCTTAAGTGCGTTCATTTGAGACGGCTTGTCCTCGCACTTAAATAGGTGATCTCCTACAAGGTATCCTGCAATACCCCGCTACACAAGCTTTAGGAACTATTAAAAATTTTCCCAACCTAACCTCAAGTACTGAGGATCATTAAAGGTTTGGAAACTTATCCTTTACCCCTCTTATAGGTAGCACTTTATGTATATCACGGGAACGACCTTGGATTATGTTTATTAAGAAGAAAACATTATCTGAAGTGCTCTTGCTTCACCGAAGCGCTCACGGAACCTTTACAATTTAGTTTTTCCATTGAACCTTATTCATGGGATCTCCAGTCTATAAGGTTGGGTGTCCACTGTATCAGTTCTTATTGTTTGGGTTTTAAGCTCATTCCCCTTGACATGCAGAACATCTGATCTTTGGGTATTCCCTTCGTCAAGGGATCTGCTATATTTTCCTTAGATTTTATGTAATCAATGGAAATAACACCCGAGGTGATCAACTGCCTAACAGACTCATGTCTCCGTCTAATATGACGAGACTTGTTATTGTATATAGAACTTCGTGCCCTTCCTAGAGCCGTCTGACTATCGCATTGGATCATTACAGAAGACACGGGTTTATCCCAACATGGGACATCCTCTATAAAACCATGAAGCCACTCAACTTATTCTCCCGCTTTGTCTAAAGCGATAAACTCTGACTCCATCGTGGATCGGGCAATCAGAGTTTGCCTAGAGGATTTCCAAGACACAGCTCCACCACCGATTGTGAAAATATATCTGCTGGTGGACTTGAGATCGTCGCTATCAGATATCCAGTTTTCATCATTGTACCCCTCTAGTACAGCTAGATATCTCGAATAATGTAACTCGACATTTAGCGTGAACTTCAGGAACCGTAGTACCCTATTCAACGCTTTCCAGTGATACTCACTTGGATTTCGGGTGAACTTAGCCAATTTTATTGACTGCATGAGCGATATCAGGTCGAGTGCAGTTTGTGATATACATCAGACTACCAATCACCTGCGCATACCACTCCTGGCGTACGGGCGCACCAAGATGTTTGTCAATCTTTTGACTTATATCTAATGGTGTCGTTACCGGTGAACTGTCGAACATCCCAAATTTCTTCAGTACATCCTCGATGTAGTGAGATTGAGACAAGTCCAGTCCATTAGATGTCTTAGAGATCTTGATCCCTAAGATGACATCAGCAATGCCCATATTTTTCATGTCAAAACATTATTTTAACATGTTCTTAGTCTCTAGGATTATTCCAGGACTGCTTCCAGTGATCAACAAGTCGTCTACATAGAGGCATATAATGATGAAAGAATCGACATTTCCTTTCATGCAGACACATTTGTCACATCTATTAATGGCGAACCCTTTTGATAGTAGGATACTATCAAATTTCTCGTGTCATTGTTTAGGGGCCTGTTTCAGCCCGTACAACGATTTGACAAGCCGACACATTTTTGTTTCTTGTCCTGGAACAACATACCCCTCGGGTTGATCCATATATATTTCTTCTTCCAAATCACCATTTAGGAAGGCTGTCTTTATATCCATTTGATGTATTTCAAGACCCCGCAAGACGGCGATAGCTATGAACATACGTATGGACGTCATTGTAGACACCGGAGCATAGGTGCCAAAGTAATCAAGACCCTCTTTTTGGCGATTGCCCTTGACTACCAACCTAGCCTTGTACTTGTCGATAGATCCATCTGCCTTTAACTTCCATTTAAGAATCCACTTACAACCCAAAGGTTTGTGTCCCGAGGGAAGTTCAGCCAACTCCCATGGTTCATCCTGAACCAAATAAGCTTCAAAGTCTGGACCAAAGGACTTGTCCTTCTGGGCCCTTTTGCTTCTCCTTGGTTCCATCTCTGAATCTTCCAAGTCTTGAGAATCTGGAATACTGGATTCCAGATAATCAGCTACTTCAGAATTCACTAGATCTGAACCGTTCAGATCTAGGTAGTCATCGACTCCTTGATCCTCAGAGATTTGATCATAACTTCGTTTGAGAGAGGTTATGTTGTTTTCCTTATATGGAAACGTGTCTTTAAAGAAACTTGTGTTCCTTGATTCCATGATCGTACCTACATAAATGTCTGGTACATTCGACTTATGCACTAGGAAGCGATAAACACTACTGTTATTGACATATTCGATGAATATGCAATCCACAGTCTTAGGTCTAATCTTGACCTGCTTTGGCATAAGTACTTTTACCTTAGCCAGACAACCCCATACCTTCAAATATTTGTAGGTAGATTTCTTTCCTTTCCATAACTCGTATAGAGTCTTGTCCTTACTTTGTGTGAGACTCTATTAAGAATCTTATTTGCGGTAAGGACAACTTCTCCCCACATGTGTTGGGGAAGGCCTTGAATTGATGAGTAAAATATTCATCATTTCCTTCAGTGTTCTGTTCTTGCGTTCAGTCACACCGTTTGATTGAGGTGAGTAAGGAGCAGTTGTTTGATGAACTATACCCGATTGGGTACAGAATTATTCAAAAGGCGCTACATATTCTCCCCCTCTATCGCTACGGATTGTTTTAATCTGTCTGCTTAGTTGGTTCTCAACTTCTGCTTTGTAGCATTTGAATGCTTCAAAGGATTCATCTTTACTTTTTAGTAAGTAAAGGTAACAAAACCGTGTGCCATCATCTATGAAAGTCACAAAGTACTTGTTCCCCCTCTAGTTTGAGCGAACTTCAAATCACATATATCAGTGTGTATTAGTTCTAGAGGAGCGGTTTCCCTTTCGACGAATCTAAAGGGATTCTTGGAAATTTTTGCCTCTACACACACCTCACACTTACATTGAGGGTTTATGTCAATAGACGACAATAATTCCAACTTTACCAATCTTTGGATAGATTGATAGTTAACATGTCCTAATCTATGATGCCATAAATTAGATGACTTAATCAAGTAACTATAAGACTCAATCCACTATCCAATTAGGATCAATATCATTATTGAGCACCTTACCTGCCATGTGCACCTTAGGAACAGGAATTCCATGGTTATCTGCCAATGCTCCCAGTACCTTCTCAAACTGATCTAGTGTACACGTTCTCAACAAAGAGTTCAAGTGATCATTCTGATAGGGTGTTAACTGATCTGTATACTGCCTTGTGACATCTCCATCCACTAATGTATTTCCTGAAGCTACCATGTTTGCCTTCTTCTTATTTCTCCAGGCATAAACAACAAACTTGTTCTTCCAGTCATTAGATTTGTTCTTCCAATCATCTGGATAGCCTATCAGTTTGTAGCAACCTTCTCTGACATGACCTTGTTTGTTGCAGTAGTCACAAAATATCAGCTTATAACAGGTGCTTCTGGTGTGCCCTTTCATCTTACAATAATCACATAATGCCCCTGTAACATATTTTCCCTTTTCCTTACTTTGAGGAAACCTGGTAACCATTGCCATAGGATTATTGGATTCACCTCCAGTCAAGCTACCTCCTGATATCAGCATTTGACTCTCATCCTGAGCTACCATGGCATAAGCTTGGTCGACACTGGGTATAGGAGTCATTAAGAGAATGTGGCTCATTGCTTGGTTGTAACCATCATTGAGTCCCATAAGAAACTCAAGTAACCTCTGATTGGAAAGGTGCAATATATACTCCCTGGGACTATCACATTCACAAGTTGGAGGTGGTACAATCAAGTCTACTTCATCCCAAAGATCCTTCATTCTGGAATAATAGCTAGATACAGACATTGTCCCTTGGTGAAGCATTGCCAACTCTTTCCTCAACCGGTACACCCTCAACAAATTGATCTTGTCGAACCTTTCCTTCAAGTCCTTCCAAACTGCACAGGCTGTAGACCTGTACAAAATTCCACTCAGCAAGCTCTTGTTAACATTCTTCATAATCCATGCTATCACCATGGCATTGCACCTGTCCCACAATTTTGTTTGATTCGGCCCAAATGTATCTCTTCTAACAGATCCATCAATGAAACCAAACTTGTTCTTAGTTAGCAGTGTTAGCTTCATCGCACGACTCCAAAGTGTGTAATTCTCCATGCCTGTTAGCTGAATCTCCACTTGAACACTTGAAGGCGAATCAGATGCACTTAAGAAAAGAGGATTGTTGTGATCTACAATGTTGAGACTCGCAGTCGAGCTATCTCATATACTCGAATCAGTGTGTGGTACTGAATTCTCCATTTCTTTCAATCAACCAGGATTTCACAATTCAACGATCAATATTCATTTCAAAAAAATAATTAACACTCAAGTCGATCCAAATCACTCAATTCGACAGTCAAGTAATTCAAAATGCAGAGAAATGACTTCGCGATGTTCATACACAACGAATCTAGCAACTATTCGATCGTATGCAATAGATCGCAACAAATCGATCGCATGCAGTAACTCACCACTCAGATTTCACAATCGAAATTTAAAAAACAACACACGATACACAATCGCTGATCGAGAACTGAAGATACAGTCACCGATCGAAGAAGAACAGATTGCGATCGAAGAAAAAAGCAAAAAAACATATTTCACCTCAACAATGCTTTCTTCTACATTGATGCCTCTATCCGCGAACCTATATTAACGCATACTTTGATACCATGTTAAGTTTCGTATGATCGACATAATCGATCTCCATTACTGCGCACAGGGGAGAAAAGGGGAGAAGACAAAGCTGTGGAACCTTTTCCTTATATTTCTGAATGCCAAAGAAAATACAAGTATGGAGCTATTTATACTTATGACTAAGGACTAAAATGCATAAAAGAAAATTTATGAATATGAACTAACAAAGATAAAATGCAACTAAGTAAACTAATTAAAAGGTCTAATTAAGTAATCTCAGCAAACCCGATTCAGACGAATACACATACAAAATCGTATAAAAACCCAATGTACTTGTGGTGACATGACTCAATAAAACCGCATTCACCATCTAAATTGTTCTTCTGATCGAAAGGACAAGCTCGGGGGAAACTAAGGTTCTTGCTGAATGTAGTAACTACACATCATTTACAGGCAAACGCTCTTCTATAAACACGCGGCAGATGGGGCACCTCTTGCACTTGTCACAATAGGTGCTGAAAAAGAATGATCAGTTATAATAATCTGATTAGAATATTTTTAGCAGAAGGCTTTACATGTGCAAGAAAAGAAATGCAATGTTGACTTTCCTTCAAATCTAGCCTTCTAGGAAACACACATCTTCAAAATATGGAAACTGCTCTAAACAGTATACAGTGAAACCTGTCTATAACGGCAACGTTTGTCAAAATATTTTTTGGCCGCTATATGAAATGTAGAGAACATATAATACAACATAAGATGAAAAATTGGTTTCAAAGAGAACTTGACGTTATAGTGAATTTTTATTATAGAGAGGTCTGACTATTTATCAGATATTGTAAATCACAGAGAATGTAAATAGGACTGCAGAAAAGGAGTGGCACAAGGTCTATACCTGGAGAGAATGTGATGCCTACAAGGAAGGAGGAGAATATTTATCTGTTCCTCGAAGCAAATTCTACATAGAATTTTTTCCTGACAAAAGGATCCACTTGTAAGTGGCTCAGTAAATACCAGCACAGGTTGGAGAACTAGCATTGAATAGTTCTGGTATAGAACACTAGGTAGGCGTTTAACCCTGCAATTTGGAGCTCGATTTTAAAGTTTTGATTTAAAATCAGCGTTTATAACATTTCAACAAAACTTCAACTTCACTTTGAAATTTTGATTTCAAATCTCAAAGGATTTCAATTATTTTAAAATCTAGAACTTGACCCTAAGTTTATATTTTGCAAAAAAAGACTCATAATTTTAAATTTTACAAAAAACGACTCATCCTTGACGTGAAGAGATTAAATATTAGTTAGTTACTGCTATTGTTGAGTTATTGGGACCGGTGGATCTTTATAAAATTATGTGTATTTGAAAGTTTGTAATAACATGTAATCACAAAGATTTATCTATAAAGGAGAGTGAAAATATGCGATTTGTTAATTCGCCACCTTAAAATATTCTGAAACCTGAACTATGATTTACTCATTTGGTAAGATTATTAGAATGAGGAAATTTTGATAGTTTTCCCAAATTTTGGAGTTCTCATGATTATTTAAAAAAGTAGAAGTTTTGAGATCCAAATTACATATCCAAATAAAAGTTCAACTTCAAATCACTCTTATTTCAAATCACGATTTGAAACCATGGCCAAACGGACATTTCTTTTAAAGTAGCGTATGATGATAAAAGAAATATAAATTAGACCGCATTCTTCCTCTTGTGGCTGAATTCTCACGAGAACATAATGCATCAACTAGATAATTAGCAGTACTTTGATGTAATGACAAGCTTTTAAAATATGCTTATTGAAAAGTGTTTTTCAAAAAAGTACTTTAAAAAGTAGCAGTATAGTTGTCTAATCAATTTGAAAAACACTTTTGTTAATATTAGAGCAAGAAGTGCCTCGGGGAAAAGCTACATATTTTATGCTTCAAAACAACTACTGCTACTACTCAAAAACACTTATTTTTCCCTTAAAAACTTGGCTAAACACCTCAACTTTCTAAAATATTGCATGCTTGTTGTAGAAGAGCTGGGTGTACGTAAACTACTTGAGTGTCTGGGGATTGCAGGGTTGTACCATTTTGTGCAGATGAGAAAGGCAAAGCATTCTGCGACACTGAACGAACGCCATGTATGATATATACAGGTTTAGCAAGCAGTTAGGCACAAGTGCCAATCACACAGGTTAAGTGGGGAAAAATCTGTACCCGTAGTTAATGAATAAATCCTACCACCCAAGAGCAGCAACATCTCCTACAATTCACAGCAAATGAACACGAAATAGTAATTTGATGAACGAATGATATGGTGGAAAATACAATTACCATAACTACTCTACCAGACTAACCCGTAGTCCAGGTTAATGTATGGACACTGGCGGATCCACGGTAATCTGGTGCAGTTGCACTTGCACCACCAGAATTTTTAATGTTTTTTGCTTTCTAGGCATTAAAAAAAAAAATTGCTACGCAAAAAGTTATTACTTGTATGTTTGCACCATCAAATTTTGTTGTTTGAATCCGCCACTGTGTATGGATCACTCTATTTCTAACAGTATTATCACAAAGACAACATTTGTAAATTTTTGTTCAAATAAAGCAGAAGACTATAAGCTTTAACCACGCATGCAGTTAAATGTTAGTGGAGAAGTTCATTATGAGAACCCTAAACTCTGTCAAGGAAAATAGAATAACTGATAGTTAAAATATATTTTAATATGTAGATGGTTATAGTTCAAATCGGAAAAAATAATAATTGATAGTTGAGTTGTGAAACTCGCGGAAAGAAATAGTTCAGGTGTTTTATTTTTACTATTAACTCAAAATTAATACTCAATAATATTAGCAAATTGAAATGTATTTTTATGAATTTTTTTAGTAATAAAGATTGATAATACTGTCTCACTATTATCTGAACAAGTAATATGAAATTACGCGTAATTAAGAGAATAAATTATATTATGCTTAATAAATTATATGAAAATCCTAAGTTTAATGGATTCAGTATGAATCCAAATGGACCTAGGATTAACCATTTAACATTTGCTGATGATTTGATTATTTTCTGTTCTGGAAAAATCAAGACTGAAAGTTATCAACAAGTGCCTCAGGAGATATGAGAAGAACTCTGAACAGTTGATAAATAGAGAAAAGAGCTGCTTTATTATGGATTATGAAATATCTCAAAATAGTATCAAAATTGTCAGGAATTTATTACAGGCTAGAAAAGAGGAATTCCCAATAACTTATTTGGGTTGTCCATTGTTTGCAGGAAGGAAGCTTAATCAATTCTTTGAAGTAAGGGTGGCCAACGAGGCGGGGTGAGGTGGGGCTGGCAGAGTCGGGGTCCAGCGGGGCTGGGGTAGGGCGGGGTCGGTGTTTGGCGGGGCTGACGGGGTGGGGGGTCTGTCGCCGTCCCGTCCCGATCCCGAGGTGTCGGGGTGGGTAATTTTTTTTGCCCTTAAATTAAAAAAAATAACATACACACACAACAAGATAGTTTAATAAAAACATTTCAAAACTGTTTTTGTGCCTCTTATATTATTTAATAAAAGTATGATTTTTTTTTTTTGGTAATACAATTTCAAAATTGCAACTTGGTGATATTGAAAGTTGCAAATAAATAACATAGTAAAATTCAATTAAAAGAATTACATGTAAGAAACATGTTTTCTAGTTTCTTAATTTATAATTTCTTGTGGTTCTTCGATTGGAATTGGTATTTGTTGGTCAAATTAGTCGACGTCGCTTCCACCACCTTCGTCGGATAAGATTTTGTTGTAGTTGTAGTCTTCTTCTTCGTTGATCTCCGGTTGACCGCATCTTCTCCGCTCGTATCCAATCTCTGAATAATAGTAATACTGCAATCTCCAAGCTGTCTCCCGCTAATGAGTGTTTGTGCTCTCCTATTTGATATTTATCGGCCGAAAAAGCGCTTTCAGACGTTGGGGATGACGCTTGAATGTTCAACACATATTGGGCCATTTTAGATAGTGTTGGAAATGTCTTCTCATTCTCCCTCCAGTATTTTAGGAAGTCTTCACGTCCCTCTTTAGTGAGAACTGCTTGGTACGGTAGAACATTATGCAAATCAAAAACATCAAACTCGTTAACCAGTTGACCTTATACCTGATCTGAGACAGTATGTGAACTTTGTCCCGACTGAGATGACATTGGCGCACCCGACTTTCTAGCCTCGTATTCCTCCCACCTAGCTGTGTGATTTTTTTTTACATGCTTAAGTAAACCTCTCGTTCCACCCTGACTTTTTCCCATTTTAAATTTATAAACATTTTTACAAATTTGACATCTAACTAATTCATTCTCTTGGTCCATATCATAAAAAACCCATACATCTTATTTTAATTTTCGTTGTGGTGGGCCTCGTCTCACACTAGGGGGAATAGGAGGCGTTACAGTTTGAGGTGAACTAGTGGGTGTGTCATCTAGATTATCTTCTAAATTAAAGTTTTGTTGATTTCCAGAAAATAGCTCCTCGTCTAAATTTAATGGTACTTCAGAAAATAATTCAGTATCAAAAAAATCATCTTGTCTAGGAGGAATATGATGACTAGAAGAAGTATCTCTGCCCTTGTTACCCCTACTAGAAGAAGCATTACCCTTACCAATCATACCTCTAAGTGCTTCCATTTTAATTATGTAAATAAATAATTACAGATAATGAAATTAAGTGCGCTAATTAAAGTAAGAAACAACAATAATTTAATGAAGGAACGAATGTACCAAACGCCGACGTAACGTCGACGTGCAATCGAGAGGTTAAAAATTGAAACTTTGCTCGATGAATGATCCTCAAGCTAGTTGTCAACTTCACTCACAAATGAATAAATAAAATTGAATATTTAGTAGACAATGTAGAGAGAATGAGAGATAGATTGGAGATTATTAGAGAGATTGTAGGAAGATTTGTGAGAAAGAATGAAGAGAAAATGATGTATTTATAGTTGAAAAATTGAGTTAAAATGTAAATATAATAACTTAGAGGTTAAAAATAAATATTAAGAGGGTAGGGGGCGTCTGGGGTGTGGGGTGAGGGGGTTTGGCCGTTACACAACGACCAAATTGTCAAGTAGTCGTTGTGCAACGGCTGGGGAAGGGCGGGGTCGGGGCCTATTAACTCTCCTAATCTTGATGACCAACCAATTTGGACAGTCAATACAGATGGGAGATTCACTAGTAAATCAGCTTGGGATCTCATTAGAAACAGGCAAAACTCTTCTTTTTGTAATAAAATGATTTGGCATAAAAAGAATCCTTTTAAAATGTCCTTTTTCTTATGGAAAATTTTAAGAAATAAGATTGCTGTTGATTTAAATCTTACAAAGTTTAAAGTTCATCTTCCATCTAGATGTTCTTGTTGTACTAACTTTGAACAGGAAGATGTAGAGCATTTGTTCCACAAAGGGAAGATATCACAGGAGATATGGGAGCATTACAGCAGGCAATTTGGAATCAATATGAGACAAAATGGCATCAGACATCAAATTATTAACTGGTGGCCGACTAAGGGAAAGAATCCAATTCAAAGAATGATTTTTTAGATTCTCCCGGGCATCATAACATGGCAAATCTGGAAATCAAGATGCAAGCAGAGATTTGAAAACATTAAAATGAGGACTCTAAACATTAAACAACAGATCAATATGCAGACAATCATGATCTCACATAAGCAGTTCAAATAAATCAATCCTTTTATGCATTGGGATCAATTTTGTAATATCATGGATCAGGCCAAGAACCATATCATTCACATTCCTGTGAAATGGTCTTGTCCAAGAATTGGAGCTCTAAAGTTGAATTCGAATGGATATGCCAAAGGTAATCCTGGTCCAAGTGGAGAGGGTGTCATAAGAGATGAAAAGGGATTCCTAAAGATTGCACATGAAAAATCATTTAAAATAAATACCAACAATATGACAGAAGCTCTTGCACTAGAAATTGGATTAGAGTGGTGTGTTACAAATGGAACTACAGATCTAGAAATGGAATTGGACTCAAAGCTTTTAGTGGAATGAATACACAATACAAGTACTCCACCATGGAACATCTGGAACACTATCAGAAGGATCAAAATTGCTGAATCAAGTTGAAAGATGGAGTGCATATCACTGTTTTAGAGAAGGTAACAAAGTGGCAGATGGTTTGACTAACTAGGGAATGCAATTCAATGAGACACAGAGGATATTTAATCCTCAACAGCTGCCAAGAGAAGTTAGAGGTGCACTAAACTTGGACAGGATGAATTTTCCATCTTTCAGAAAAAAGAATATCAAGAATTCTTTCTATGTGAATAGAAACATGTATAGGAATTACCCTTTTGACGTACCTTGATGAACTTGTTGTGTACATAGAGATTGTTCCTGTTAGATACTAATTTTTTAAGACCTAACTAGGAATCCTACTTGCCTTATAATATGGAGCCTGTTCCATATTAAGTAGGTACATGGAGGTGTAGAATAGCGTAATTCTCCTTGATTGATGGCTTTTCATTGATACAATATATATAGTTGTTTACAAGTATAAATACTAATTGTATTAGGATATCTAGTTTTCATAATTACATCAAAATCCTAATTACATAATATATGGAGAATATTAATATATTCTCTATCACACCCCCTCAGTCGGAGCTGGAGGATGCCGGATGCTGAGACTGGATATGAAGTCAAGGAACATCTGCCAAGGAAATTCCTTAGTAAATATATATGTGTACTGATATGAACAAGGAACATGTAACACCACTCATGACAACCTTCTCACAAACAAAATAAATATCCATCTCAATGTGTTTGGTTCACTGATGCTGGACCGGGTTATGAGACAAGTAAACAACAGATATATTATCACAGTAGACAAGAGATGCCTTACGTAAGGGACAATGAAGCTCCAGAAGAAGGTTTCTGAGCCAGCAGATCTTGGCAACCACGTTCGCTACACCTCTATACTTCTACACTCGAACGGGAAAGTGTCGCTTGTCGTTTGACAGACCACGAGATGATATTATCACAAAAAATACACAGTAATCGGAAGTAGATCGATATGTATTTGGACAGCCGCCCCAATCGGCGTCCGTATATGATATCAGCCCGGACGATGTAGATAGATAAAGATGTAATCCGCAGTCAAGAGTACCCTTAACATACCGAATGATACGTTTAAGAGCGATAAAGTGAGGTTCCCTAGGAGCATGCATGAAAAAACACACATGCAGAACGACATAGGCAATGTCGGTCCTAGTGAAGGTAAGATATTGAAGTTCACCAGCAAAACTCCTATAAAGAGAAGGATCGAGCACCGAATTCCCGTCATCGACACTTAGTTTCGATTTTGAGTCAACTGAGTGGGCATGATCTTGTAGTTTGCCATTTTAGTCTTGTAAATAATTTCCTCGGCATACTTATGCTGACACAGAAACATTGTATTTTTGGATCTGATCACTGAAATCCCCAAAAAATAACTCAACTTACCTAAGTCTATCATAGCAAATTCGGATTTGAGCAGTGTAGTGATCTCATTTTTCAGCACATCAGATGAGACAGTCAGAACAATATTATCCACATATAGTAAAATGTATGCAATGTCATTACTTCGATGAAAAATGAAAAAGGAATTATCACTTTTGTTGTACACAAACTCAATCTGCATGATGTAAGTAGAAAAGCGCTCATACCAAGCCATGAGGGCTTGTTTTAAGCCATAGAGTGACTTTCGAAGAAGGCAGACATACGGAGGAGCCTCTAGATGCACAAAGTCAGGCAGTTGATGCATATATACTGTTTATTTCAAATCACCATGTAAGAACACACTATTCACATCAAGTTGATGAATATGGCAGTTATTTCCTATTGTTATGCTCAAAACAATGCGAATGGTGGCTGGTTTAATTACTGGACCGAAGGTCTCACCACAATCAACCCCCTCATATTTTCCGTGCCATTTGCCACAGGTCTCGCCTTATGGTGTTCAGGCTCATACCACCGCATTCTAATTCAGGTCAAGCTTGGCTAATTTTGGGTTTTTAGGTATAGGTGAGATGGTCTAAGTGGATAGGTTAAATGGACCTTCGATTTGAAAATTCCATTCTAGGCATGGGTTTCCATACGGTGGGTTGGAATCAGAACTTTTGGGCTAACATGAAGTGAAGGCAGTGGGGATGGGTGGGTGACAATACCGTGGGGAATTGGGGTTAGCGGGGGTTGAAAAGTCATTGGAGGTAGAGGGGTGACTGACGGGGGATGCTGGGATGTCGGCGGGGTGTTGGGATAGTGAGGTAGGGGGGTTGGTCAACGGAAATAGGGATGCCATGACCGGAGTTGTATGTGTGGGGGGGGGGGGGGTATTCGACTAGACATGGGCAGTGACGGGACATCGGGAGGGGGGACCGTGATAAGACCGCAGGAATATTAGCACTATGTATGACATTTCGTATGAGAGAGGAGATGTTTGGGACATTAAGGAAGCCGTAATGAGTGACTTGAAGTTATTGGACGTTTGCAAATGGGAAAATGTTTTCCTTGGATGTGACATGACGAGAGACTATGATTTTATATGTGGACAAATCGTAGCATAAGTACCCCTATGGTTCGACGGGAAACCTAAGAAGATCCAGGGAGAGATGTGATGTGCTAATTTGTGAGGGGTCGTGGAGTCAAGAATTGAGTAGCATAGACAATCGAAAATTCAAAAGGGATCCGATGGAAAATAATTTCGGTAGGAATTTTATTTTGAAGGGTACGGGTAGGTAATATATTAAGAATGTATTCTACCATTTTTATTGTGTATACCCAGAAGGGAGGGGGAAGAGAAGTATGAACGAGCATTGTACAGATCATATTATTAATGGTGAAGAGTATTGTTTCGTCTTTACTATTTTGAGGTGAGGTATGGGGGCACGAGAATCGAAACATCATGTAATTCTCCGCACAAAATGTATGAAAGGTGAAATTGTTAAACTCACGACCATTGTCACATTGGATCGATTTTATGTCCTTTTCAAATTATGTTTTAACATATGTTTGAAATTCAAGAAACGTGGAGTAAACTTACACTACAATAAATAGCTTCAAAAAGGGCGACTAACTGATCGGTGTATTTTATATACACCTTTTGAATCATTTTTAGTTAGTCTTTTGCCCATTTTTGTACAAATACGTGTCGTCTTAGGATAAATTTTCTTTCTTTTGAGTCATAATGGTTTAAAGTGGCTCATTGACGAAAAGGAGCAAAAAGAGGGCAGAAACAGAGGTTCCAGAGCTCAAAAAGCTAGAAAGTTGGTGAACCGGGCAAGAAAGCAGGCGTGGCGTGGCCTCGACCCAGCGATGTCAGGCGCGCGGCTAAATTAGCTGCAGAGTTTGGCGCGCGGCGCCGATTGCGGGACAGCGGCGAGGCGAATTCTGCCAATTTCGAATAGGAATGGGCCAAGGCCTGGAAGGAAACCTGGGAGACGAGTTGGAGGCTATAAAAAGGAGATTTTAGGTCAGAATAAGGGTTCCTAACCCTTGGCAATTCATCACAACCTTGAAGATCAAGATTGGAGACCACTTTTTGTGTAATTATTTGTTTCTTTGTTTTATTTCTTTATAGTGTATGTTGGATATTAGTTTAGTTCTTGTCATGTCTATGGCTAGGAACTAACTTAATCTAGGGCTTTCCATGTCAAATCACTTGAAACTCATTCTTATGAATTAATGCATGTTTTGGTTTCTTCTTATCATTGTTGAGATTTATTCAATATTTGGCTTGAATGTTTGGTAATTAATTGATCACTAATTATCATAATCTATATGATTTCTAATCGAAAGCCGAAAGGGGAGATTGTGAATATGCTATAGTTGAATAAACATAGGTTAAATCGTGGACGAAAGTACCCCGATACTTGTGTAGTATTAATAGGTTATTGCTCTTAATCCTCCTTTATAGTCAATCTTATCACCGAAAGGTAGAAGAGTTCTATATTGGGGTTGAGTGTTTATATTACCTTAACAGGAGTATAAAACGGCTTAGTTAACCTGCTATCTCAAAATAGAAGAAGAACCATAATTAATTGCATTAACAAGTAAGATGAGCAGATAGTTGAGGAGATTTGGAAGCCCTATTTCCACCATATCTGAAGTAAAACAAAGTATTTTAGTTAGCATTCTTAATTATAGTTATAAACAATTTATCAATCATCGGTTACCAAATAGATACCATAGAATAGAAATTGATAATTGAACACTAATCCCTGAGGACGATAACTCGGTCTTCTAGACTATATTACTTGTCACGACACGTGCACTTGCGTTAGTGTGTGCATAAATCGCGCATCAAGTTTTTGGCGCCGTTGCCGGGGATTGACATCGTTCAATATCATTTTATCTATTCTTAATTTCTAATTTGGTTTTTTTTTAATTTATTACTATATTTTTCTCTTTTATTCGTGAAACCAGTGCGCCGTGATCCGTTTGTTTATTTTGATCTGTTGCAGGCATCTAGTTTATGCGAAGGAGAAGAGGAGCAGATACACTTGTTCCCTTCAACCCAGAGATTGAAAAGACGTGCAAACAGAACAGGAGAAACCAACGAGTTTTGGCCTTAATAGCGATGGGGGGCGTGCAGAACAACAATGAGAAGAACGAAGGGTTAGGTGATCATCAACCTAACCAAAGGATGCCCCGGAGATTGCCAATGGATGTAGAAGAGAGGGCCCAGGTCCAAGCTGAGAGAAGCTTGAGAGATTATGTGCTGCCAAGGGTAAATGGAGCACAAACTTGCATCAGGCTCCCAGTAATAGGAGCAAATAATTTTGAAATCAAGCCTGCGATCCACGAGTATGGTGCGAGAATCATTGATTCGAAGGGTTGCCATCGGAAGATCATCACGTACATAGCGAACTTCTTGGAGTTGTGTGCAACTTTCAATATAATGGCGTTCTTGGCGCGCCATCCGATTGAGGCTCTTTCCCTTCTCACTCAGGGATAGAGCGAAAGTTTGGTTGAATTCCTTGCCCACAGATTCGATATTCACATGGCAGGAGCTGACACATAAGTTTTTTGAAAAGTTCTTTCCACCGTCTAAAGTCGCTAATCTGAGAGGGGAGTTGAACAATTTTTATCAAGCTGATGGAGAGTCACTCTATGAGGCTTGGGAGAGATTTAAAGATTTGCAAAGGAAGTGTCCACATCATAGAATTGAGCTGTGGAATTTGGTCCATATTTTCTATAATGGGCTAAGCGGGACCACCAAAACTATCATTGACGCAGCCGCAGGTGGACTTTCATGAGAAAGACAGCACACGAAGCTCATGATTTATTGGAAGACATGGCCACCAATAATCATGTAATAGAGGACAGAGGGGTGAGTGGAAGAAGAGCAATAGGAGTTCATGAGATTGATGTCATCACAACATTGAATACACAACTTGCTCTCTTGACCAAGCAACTGCAACAAAACACAGTGTCAGTGAATGCAGTTCAAATGCCATTGAGTTGTGAGATGCGTGGAGGTCCACATACCTTTGATAGGTGCCCATCAGCTGATCCTAACAACATCTCGATCGAGCAAGCAGAATTCCAAGCAGTAGGGAATTATCAAAGGCCCCTGAACAACCCCTACTCAAATACCTACAATTCAGGGTGGAGGAATCACCCTAACTTTTCATTGAGGGGTGATCAAGGGCAGCATAACCAATTTCGAGGCCAGTACCAAAATCAGCAACCATTCACTCAGGCCTCATCTTCACAATAATTCGATGTACACCTTTCAGCAGAAGCGGATGAGTTGAGAGCGGCCATGTTGACACTCACCAACTCACGAGACCAGTTCATGGCGAGAGACGGATCCTCTATCGAGAATTTGGAGACGCAGTGGGACAACTAGCGAAGATGGCAAACAACAGCCACCGGGCACTTTGCCTAGCAATATAGAGATGAACCCGGAGAAACGATTGCCAGCGATGCGGTGAGAATGGAAAGCGATTAGAACAACTTACACCTCGGCTGTGGTTGAACAAAGAGTAGATGCGAGAGAGAGGAGAGACTCACGAAGATCGCTGATGTTAGAAAGCTCAGCAATCCAGTGAAGGAATACACTGAGAGGATTCCTTACCCGCAGAGGTTGCAAAAGAAAGTGGTTGATAAGCAATTCTCCAAGTTCTTGGAGATATTCAGAAAGCTACACATTAACATTCCATTCATTGAGGCATTGGAGCAAATGCCTACCTATTTTAAATTCATGAAGGAAATTCTTGGTAAGAAGAAGAAGTTGGCGGAGTATGAGACGGTGGCACTGATAGAGGAATGCAGTGCCATCTTGGAGAAGAAATTGTCCCCCAAACTCAAGGATCCAGGGAGCTTTACATTGCCTTACACAGTTGGCAGGGTTACATGTAATAGGGCCCTTTGTGATTTGGGGGCAAGCATAAATCTTATGCCCTTGTCTATTTTTAAGAGGTTGGGGTTAGGTGAAGCCAAACCAACCACTGTGAGCTTGCAGTTAGCAGATAGGACAGTGGTGCATCCCAGGGGAACGATTGAAGATGTCTTAGTTAAGGTGGGAAAGTTCTTCTTTACTGCGGACTTCCTCATCCTTGATATGGAGGAAGATGATGAGATCCCCATCATATTGGGAAGACCATTCTTGGCAACCAGGAGAGCCCTGATTGATGTAGAGAAGGGTGAGTTGACACTTAGAGTGGAAAGTGAAGAGATAGTGTTCAAAGTGTTCAAACACATCATTGAACCCCCAGTCATGAGCAAGTGCTTTGCAGTTAGCACTGTCAGCACATCAGTTGAGCCAGCACAAGCAAAAGCAAGAGAAATAAGCCCGCCAAAACAGGTAAGTAATGTTAAATCTCCTCTTGAAAAAAAAAAAAAAAAAAAAACAGAAGGAGGAAGCGAAAAATATTGATGAAATGGATGAGTTGTGGGGTTAATCTACCCCATGCCTCTTGAGTAAAGGATGATGCAGAACTTTGACATAATGATACAAGGTCAACATGACCTGAGGCAATGACAGCAAGAACTAAGGCAGGAGCAACAACAGTTGCACCAGAGATTTGATGAGATGAGTTCCTTGTTCAACCAGTGGTCCATGCATTATCCGCCGCCACCGCCACCACTTTAAACCAAGTTTGTAAGTTGTCCTGTTTTTTTTTTGAGTCTTGCACACATTGTGGACAATGTGTGATTTAAGTTTGGGGGGGTGTCTTATTGTTTTTTTTGAGTCTTTTTGATTTGTTTTGTGTATTTTTATGTATTTTTGAGTCATAATTTTTTTAAGATCATGCATGCTGTAGTTACTAGAAACGTCTAGTGAAGTAAGGTTGAATAATCTAATGGAATTAGAAGTAACCATCTAAACACTTAGGTTAGATATGCCAAAAATTTATGAAATCAGATTATTTGGGGTATCTTGCTTGACTTGTGCATTATTTATGATTAAACATATGTGTATGATTGCTTGCTATTTGAGGATAAATAATTAGGATATGCATGTTAGGGAGATGACTCAGACATTTCTTTGTTAGCTCTTTCTTATCATTTTTGTCTATCCCTGACATTCAAAATATCCCTAGTCAGCCCATTTGAGCCTAAAAATTAGACTTTTTCTTTGACACCCTATAATTCCACACTTGTGTCATAAGTGAAAATTTGAGATGATTGGAATAGAAAGTGTTAAAAAAGACAAAAAGAGTGAACAATTTTGATGCACCCCAATGAAAAAGTAATAATAAATAAGTAAAAGCCTAAGTTTGGGGGTGCCTGTTATTCATAATACACTTCACTCTCTCAAAACAAAAGAGAAGAAAGATAGGTATGAAGTAAAGAAGGAAATCAAAAGAAAAGGGAAGAATTTAAAGCAAAAGAGCTTATGGTACATAAAATAAGCCTAAATGCCTATTTTTACCTACCCATGCCTAAGCCTACATTACAACCCTGAAAAGCCCTGAAGATCTCTTACATGTGTATCCATAATTAGTGGAGAATAGCAAGTAAACATGCCATAAGATTTTGAAATTGACATGCATAGTTAGGTATTCTTACTTCCATTGAGCATGATTAAATTGAATTTGCGAAATATCTAACTTAATGTGTTTAGAATGCTAAAAATTCATGCTATATGTTCCTGCATATTATTCTGCTAACCTTCATGTTTTTCTAAGTAACAATGGTGCAGCAAAGTGATCAGTGTCTTTGAGTCAGTCTATTTCCTTTTTCCTATTATCTTTAATTCTTTCTTTTTGATCTTTGCTCGAAGGCGAGCAAATGTTAAGTTTGGGGGTATTTGATCGGTGTATTTTATATACACCTTTTGAGTCATTTTTAATTAGTCTTTTGCCCATTTTTGTACAAATATGTGTCGTCTTAGGATAAATTTTCTTTCTTTTGAGTCATAATGGTTTAAAGTGGCTCATTGGAGAAAAGGAGCAAAAAGAAGGCAGAAACAGAGGTTCCAGAGCTCAAAAAGCTAGAAAGTTGGCGGCAAGGCAAGAAAGCAGCGGCCATGGCTCTCCAGCCAGCAGTGTTAGAGCGCCGCGGTGACCAAATTACTGAGTGCGAGGAGTTTGGCGCGCAGCTGATTCTGAACATGGCGGGAATTCTGCCAATTTCGAATGGGAATGGGCCAAGGCCTGGAAGGAAACCTGGGAGACGAGTTGGAGGCTATAAAAGGAGATTTTAGGTCAGAATAAGGGTTCCAAACCCTCGGCAATTCATCATAACCTTGAAGATCAAGATTGGAGACCACTTTTTGTGTAATTTCTTTGTTTCTTTGTTTTATTTCTTTATAGTGTATGTTGGATATTAGTTTAGTTCTTGTCATGTCTATGGCTAGGAACTAACTTAATCTAGGGCTTTCCATGTCAAATCACTTGAAACTCATTCTTATGAATTAATGTATGTTTTGGTTTCTTCTTATCATTGTTGAGATTTATTCAATATTTGGCTTGAATGTTTGGTAATTAATTGATCACTAATTATCATAATCTATATGATTTCTAATCGAAAGCCGAAAGGGGAGATTGTTAATATGCTATAGTTGAATAAACATAGGTTAAATCGTGGACGAAAGTACCCCAATACTTGTGTAGTATTAATAAGTTATTGCTCTTAATCCTCCTTTATAGTCAATCTTATCACTGAAAAGTAGAAGGGTTCTATATTGGGGTTGAGTGTTTATATTACCTTAACAGGAGTATAAAACGACTTAGTTAACCTGCTATCTCAAAATAGAAGAAAAACCATAATTAATTGCATTAACAAGTAAGATGAGCAGATAGTTGAGGAGATTTGGAAGCCCTATTTCCACCATATATGAAGTAAAACAAAGTATTTTAGTTAGCATTCTTAATTATAGTTATAAACAATTTATCAATCATCGGTTACCAAATAGATACCATAGAATAGAAATTGATAATTGAACAATAATCCCTGAGGACGATAACTCGGTCTTCTAGACTATATTACTTGTCACGACACGTGCACTTGCGTTAGTGTGTGCATAAATCGCGCATCACTAACTAACTTGCGTTAGTGTCAGTCAAAAAGCTGAAGATAGATATCAAAAACTTAGTACTAGACCCTTGATCCCTGAAAGAGGAATGGAGTACCAAAGGGAGTCATTTTAGGAAGGAGATGCCTATGAGCCTATTCGGGCAATGATAGAGGTCATGGGGTGGAAGAGATTTGTTAACCCAGAGAGAATAGCACCGCAGAACACTGTAATGGTGAGAGAATTTTAAGCTAATTTTCCAGAGAGGGTGGATGGTAGATGCTTTGTGAGGGGGCGGTATGTGCCTGTGACGGCCGAAGTGGTGAATGTTCTATTAAAAACAGCCGATGTTGAAGAAAGCGGTGACGATCGGAGATATTTCAGAACTTGGTCTAGAGACACCAACAACATCGACTGGGATGTAAATCGCGAAACGATATACTACCCGAAGTGAGTATGATATTGCAAGAAATGGAGCAAGAGGATGGCGGATGTCGGTTCAACAAAGCGACGAGGTTGGTTATATTTAAATCGATGCGCTTAATTCAATCGATGCACTTCACGAGTGCGGCAGATAGAATAAAAATGATATATGGAATCATGTTAGGGAAGACGATTGACGTTGGGAAGGAAATATTGCAAAACATTGGAGAAACCAGTAGGTTGGTAACGACAGGTGGGTTGGGACATGGCTCACTTATTAGCAGCTTATGTTCCAGACATGAGGTCCCAACACTACCCACTGATACATATAAGAAAGTCCAACCTCCTGTGTCATATGGGATAGTGCATTCCTTCCCAGACCCTCTCCCTGCAGCGGCACGAAGGAGACGGCGCGGCAACAATACCAAAGCAGCAGGTCGCCATGGATGAAGATGAGCACGAGGCAGGCTCGGCATGAAGCGAAGCGACCAAGAACCCCTGAATTTGAACCTCCAGTGCCTATAATGGAGCAATTGCTCATGAACCAGATGAGGATGATGCAGAACTTTGACATAATGATACAAGGTCAACATGACCTGAGGCAAGGACAGCAAGAACTAAGGCAGGAGCAACAACAGTTGCACCAGAGATTTGATGAGATGAGTTCCTTGTTCAACCAGTGGTCCATGTATTATCCGCCGCCACCACTTTAAACCAAGTTTGTAAGTTGTCCTGTTTTTATTTTTTGAGTCTTGCAAACATTGGGGACAATGTGTGATTTAAGTTTGGGGGGTGTCTTATTGTTTTTTTTTTTGAGTCTTTTTGATTTGTTTTGTGTATTTTTAAGTATTTTTGAGTCATAATTTTTTTAAGATCATGCATGCTGTAGTTACTAGAAACGCCTAGTAAAGTAAGGTTGAATAATCTAATGGAATTAGAAGCAACCATCTAAACACTTAGGTTAGATATGCCAAAAATTCATGAAATCAAATTATTTGGGGTATCTTGCTTGACTTGTGCATTGTTTATGATTAAACATATGTGTATGATTGCTTGCTATTTGAGGAGAAATAATTAGGATATGCATGTTAGGGAGATGACTCAGACATTTCTTTGTTAGCTCCTTCTTATCATTTTTGTCTATCCCTGACATTCAATATATCCATAGTCAGCCCCTTTGAGCCTAAAAATTAGACTTTTTCTTTGACACCCTATAATTCCACACTTGTGTCATAAGTGAAAATTTGAGATGATTGGAATAGAAAGTGTTAAAAAAGAGACAAAAAGAGTGAACAATTTTGATGCACCCTAATGAAAAAGTAATAATAAATAGGTAAAAACCTAAGTTTGGGGGTGCCTGTTATTCATAATACACTTCACTCTCTCAAAACAAAAGAGGGGAAAGATAGGTATGGAGTAAAGAAGGAAATCAAAAGAAAAGGGAAGAATTTAAAGCAAAAGAGCTTATGGTACATAAAATGAGCCTAAATGCCTATTTTTACCTACTCATGTCTAAGCCTACATTACAACCCTGAAAAGCCCTGAAGATCTCTTACATGTGTATCCATAATTAGTGGAGAATAGTAAGTAAACATGCCATAGGATTTTGAAATTGACATGCATAGTTAGGTATTCTTACTTCCATTGAGCATGATTAAATTGAATTTGCGAAATATCTAACTTAATGTGTTTAGAATGCTAAAAATTCATGTTATATGTTCCTGCATATTATTCTGCTAACCTTCATGCTTTTCTAAGTAACAATGGTGCAGCAAAGTGATCAGTGTCTTTGAGTCAGTCTATTTCCTTTTTCCTATTATCTTTAATTCTTTCTTTTTGATCTTTGCTCGAGGGCGAGCAAAGGTTAAGTTTGGGGGTATTTGATCGGTGTATTTTATATACACCTTTTGAGTTATTTTTAATTAGTCTTTTGCCCATTTTTGTACAAATATGTGTCGTCTTAGGATAAATTTTCTTTCTTTTGAGTCATAATGGTTTAAAGTGGCTCATTGGAGAAAATGAGCAAAAAGAGGGCAGAAACAGAGGTTCCAGAGCTCAAAAAGCTAGAAAGTTGGCGAACCGGGCAAGAAAAAGGGCGGCGCATGGCCTCGGCCAGCGATGTCGAGGCGCGCGGTGCCCAAATTACAGAGAGCTTGGGAGTTTGGCCGCCAGTGAGAATCTGCCAATTTTGAATGGGAATGGGCCAAGGCCTGGAAGGAAACCTGAGAGATGAGTTGGAGGCTATAAAAAGGAGATTTTAGGTCAGAATAAGGGTTTCAAACCCTCGGCAATTCATCACAACCTTGAAGATCAAGATTGGAGACCACTTTTTGTGTAATTTCTTTGTTTCTTTGTTTTATTTCTTTATAGTGTATGTTGGATATTAGTTTAGTTCTTGTCATGTCTATGGCTAGGAACTAACTTAATCTAGGGCTTTCCATGTCAAATCACTTGAAACTCATTCTTATGAATTAATGCATGTTTTGGTTTCTTCTTATCATTGTTGAGATTTATTCAATATTTGGCTTGAATGTTTGGTAATTAATTGATCACTAATTATCATAATCTATATGATTTCTAATCGAAAGCCGAAAGGGGAGATTGTGAATATGCTATAGTTGAATAAACATAGGTTAAATCGTGGACGAAAGTACCCCGATACTTGTGTAGTATTAATAGGTTATTTCTCTTAATCCTCCTTTATAGTCAATCTTATCACCGAAAGGTAGAAGAGTTCTATATTGGGGTTGAGTGTTTATATTACCTTAACAGGAGTATAAAACGGCTTAGTTAACCTGCTATCTCAAAATAGAAGAAGAACCATAATTAATTGCATTAACAAGTAAGATGAGCGGATAGTTGAGGAGATTTGGAAGCCCTATTTCCACCATATATGAAGTAAAACAAAGTATTTTAGTTAGCATTCTTAATTATAGTTATAAACAATTTATCAATCATCGATTACCAAATAGATACCATAGAATAAAAATTGATAATTGAACACTAATCCCTGAGGACGATAACTCGGTCTTCTAGACTATATTACTTGTCACGACACGTGCACTTGTGTTAGTGTGTGCATAAATCGCGCATCACTAACTAATGCCAAAAAGGGCGATTATATAATGTCGTTGTAGTTAGGACTAGAAAGGGCAAACATAAAATCACTTTTTTTAATTTCACCAACTAGGGCAAGTATATTATTTCACCGTGGTTGCAAACTCAAATAGGACGACATCTTTCACTCGCCCTCCTTGAGTCCCACAAAAATTGTGGAACTTCTGAAATATTTCCAATCTCCCTCCCTATTCTTATTGCTCAAAACAAAAAACCCATTTTATTTCTCTTTCCTGCTAGCCCTTATTCTTTCTCTCATCCCACACATGTCTGGAACCTTCGACCACTCTGTATCACTCTCATCCTTTCAGCTACACGGAGTCCTCCAACTCTCTTCCATCAATTGGCGACTTGCAACCAAAGGCCAATAAAGGTAACCTCTGTTTCTACTTGCTTTCAACTTCATATTCTCAACAACCTCAATTGAACATAAGTGTTATTATATGCTTGAAATGCAATATCACTCTTAAATAAACTGAGTAAAGTATGGGTAGAATTATAGTAATTGTGAAAAAATTCCCATTTTTTTGGGTTTTATAATTGTTTGGTATGGTTTATTATGTTAACCAAATTGCTGAATCCTAAGTTTTATTTAGGTCTTTTGGAATATGAGTTGTTGAGATGGATAGTGATAGGAGTTGGATGCATATTAGAGGCCTACTTAATAGGCAAAAAGAAGAATATAAAAATGGCATCGAATAGTTCCTTGAGTTTACTTTTAAGGACATCATTCCGAATTCAGATGTGAAGACTAGATGTCCTTGTTTGGATTGCTTGAATAATTATTTTCAAGATCGACCCACAATAAGGAGGCACCTTTTCCAATATGGGATAGATCCCCGGTACAATCCTTGGATACATCATGGAGAGTGGAGTTATTTTAGCTTTGTGGAGGGGGATGATAGTTATGACCATTTGTTGACACCCAATTTTGTCCCATTTTTTAATTATTTATTGTAATTCTAATTATTTTGGACACATCATTCTTAAATATTATGTTTTATTATTATTGCATCGTTATTTTATATTTTATAATTTTGCATCTATTTAAATATATATATATATATATATATATATATATATATATATATATATATATATATATATATATATATATTCTTTTAAATAAACAACCCCTTTAATTCCCATATTTCCCAAGTCCAAAATGAAATTCCCAACCCCATAATTTCCAAATCTCGTCGGCCCAAATATTCCCATTAACCGGCCCAGCCTTATTTCTCCAACACCCCAACCAGGTCATCTAAACCAAACCAGAACCCCATTTTTTCTTCCAACCATTGCTGGAGCCAAACCAATTTAGAACCAATTCCCCTCAAAACCCACCGTCCAAACCAAACGATGCTCTCCTTACCTCTATCTCTTACCCCTAACATAGTGATCGGTGTATTTTATATACACATTTTGAGTCATTTTTAGTTAGTATTTTACTCATTTTGTTTATGTTTAGTATATTATTAGGGTCGTTTTCCTTTCTTTTGTGTCACAGCGGTCAGAAATGGAGAAATGACAAAAAGGAGATGAAATGAGCATAAATGAGATGGAATTGCACACAAAAGGGCCAAGAAATGAAGTCTAAGAAGTTCCGGGAAGTATAGAGGAGATCAGACGAAGTCCGGACGAAAAAAGGACGACGAAACGAAAATCCGCCAGAAAAATGCCTCAGGCGCTTGTACTGAAAGTTCGAAAGTTGATTTATTGCAGGTTTTTCGGCCAGTGGCGCCAGTGCGAACCAGCGGCCAGCGGGATTTCTGAGTTTTGGGCCGAATTTGACACATTTTCAGAGTCCAAAAGGGATAACTTTTCCTACCTACATATTCCTTAAACCCTTTACCTAAAGGATTTCATAACCTTTCCTAAACCCTTTACCTAAAAGGATTCCATAACCTTTCCTACCTACATAATCCCTAACCCTTTACCTAAAGGATTCTTGGGCTATAAATAGTCTCTACATCATTAGAAGAATTCATCCTACATTCCATCCACCATTCCATTCTCCATCCATCATTCCATTCCAATCCATCTTGTAAATATTCCACAACACAATCATTGGATGCTAGAAGGCTTGGAGACTTGTTCTTGAGTATTTTTCTTTTCTTTCTTTTCTTTGTTTATTTCAGTTCATGTATGGAGATTGTATTAGTTCTTAGTGTGACTATGGCTAGGAGCTAATTACTTTGTTAGGAATTTCCTTGTGATTCTCTTGAAACTCTTATTCATGAATTAATATATTAGTTTGGTTTCTTCTTCACTTATTTAAGATTTATTCAATAATTGCTTTGATAATTAATTGATCACTAGTTATCATCACTTATATGAGTTCTAATCGAAATCCGAAAGGGGAGATTGTGAATATGCTACAGTTGAATAAACATAGGTTTAAATCGTGGACGAAAGTACCCCGATACTTGTGTAGCTTAATAGGTTATTGCTCTTAATCCTCCTTTGTAGTCAATCTTGTCACCGAAAGGTAGAAGGGTTCTCCATTGGGGTTGAGTGTTTATATTACCTTAACAGGAGTATAAACGGTCTAGTTAACCTAATATCTTAACGTAGAAGAAGAAGTTAGTCTAATTGTATTAAGGATTGAATAGAGTGGATAGTTGATGATCTTGGAAGCCCTAATTCTCCATCATAACTGATTTAAATCAAAGTATTTTCATAATTAGTTTATTTCCTGCATTATTAGTTTAGAATTCCAACTCAATTAACGTTAACCAAATAAAAACTAAAGCATAGATAATCGGTACTTGAAAACCAGTCCCTGAGGACGATATTCGGTCTTACCTAGACTATATTACTTGTCACGATATGTGCACTTGCGTTTAGTGTGTGCATAATTCGCACATCACGTAGTCATGGAAGAAGCTATACCATCACCCACGCCCTGCACACCCTCTAAAATCCATTGAAACCCTCTCATTTCCATCAACATCACCCATGCCCCTGTGCTACAACTCGATCCTTGCGCCACTTTACAACCTCAACAATACCTCACCTCCTTTCCCATCTTGTTTTCATTTTCCCCCTTTATTTCAAATTTAAAATGGGAGGGTTGGGGGTTTCAGAATGTTACACCTCGTAATTCTAAGGTAATAAATTGAGAATGTAATTACGGAATAATTTTGGATATAACATATGTGACGACGGAAATTAATACTAGTGGTTGAATTTTTCCAATGGGGTTAAAAATTATGTTGTGTAAAATAAAATGTTGACATTGAGAATAGGGTGTCCATTCGAAATTTTCAGAATTTTATCTAAGTATGAGACTAATTTTTAGTAGCAAGAAGGATAAGTGGGAGACTAGTGGAGTACACATGGCATCTTGTGCCCTCCAAGTGGCAAAATGCCCAACATGCATAGGCCATTAGCCCTTAAAACCGTGTGCTTCCCCTCCTTCCCCTTCATTTTCGAAAATTAACATCCCTCACACCTTCTCATCTTTCTCCACAGATTTTTCAAGCTTCCCTCATCTTCCATAGCCAAGTTATAGACGGAATGAACTCCCCTTTCAAGAATAAACTCCTCTACAAAGTTCCAAGCCAAGGTAAACTTCCCAAACAGTGGGTCACGACATTCTGGCCGATATTTAGCTCCAAGAATTTGCTCCAACAACTTTAGAATTGGAGATGAACCATTTGAAAGAAGAACAAGTAAGTAAGATGTTCTCCAACTTGTAAAGGATGCATACATGTGATTAAAAACTTGAAGAAATGGTGAAATGAAGCAGCGGTGAAACCGAGACTTTAGGGACTATTTTGGGCTAAAATAAGGTAAGATTTCTTCCTCTTAAAGAATAATGGAAGCTAAATGGACCGTGTGCTTCCCCTCCTTCCCCTTCATTTTCGAAAATTAGCATCCTCACACCTTCTCATCTTTCTCCACATTTTTCAAGCTTCCCTCATCTTCCATAGCCAAGTTATAGACCGAATGAACTCCCCTTTCAAGAATAAACTCCTCTACAAAGTTCCAAGCCAAGGTAAACTTCCCAAACAGTGGGTCACGACATTCTGGCCGATATTTAGCTCCAAGAATTTGCTCCAACAACTTTAGAATTGGAGATGAACCATTTGAAAGAAGAACAAGTAAGTAAGATGTTCTCCAACTTGTAAAGGATGCATACATGTGATTAAAAACTTGAAGAAATGGTGAAATGAAGCAGCGGTGAAACCGAGACTTTAGGGACTATTTTGGGCTAAAATAAGGTAAGATTTCTTCCTCTTAAAGAATAATGGAAGCTAAATGGACCGTGTGCTTCCCCTCCTTCCCCTTCATTTTCGAAAATTAGCATCCCTCACACCTTCTCATCTTTCTCCACAGATTTTTCAAGCTTCCCTCATCTTCCATAGCCAAGTTATAGACCGAATGAACTCCCCTTTCAAGAATAAACTCCTCTACAAAGTTCCAAGCCAAGGTAAACTTCCCAAACAGTGGGTCACGACATTCTGGCCGATATTTAGCTCCAAGAATTTGCTCCAACAACTTTAGAATTGGAGATGAACCATTTGAAAGAAGAACAAGTAAGTAAGATGTTCTCCAACTTGTAAAGGATGCATACATGTGATTAAAAACTTGAAGAAATGGTGAAATGAAGCAGCGGTGAAACCGAGACTTTAGGGACTATTTTGGGCTAAAATAAGGTAAGATTTCTTCCTCTTAAAGAATAATGGAAGCTAAATGGACCGTGTGCTTCCCCTCCTTCCCCTTCATTTTCGAAAATTAACATCCCTCACACCTTCTCATCTTTCTCCACAGATTTTTCAAGCTTCCCTCATCTTCCATAGCCAAGTTATAGACCGAATGAACTCCCCTTTCAAGAATAAACTCCTCTACAAAGTTCCAAGCCAAGGTAAACTTCTCAAACAGTGGGTCACGACATTCTGGCCGATATTTAGCTCCAAGAATTTGCTCCAACAACTTTAGAATTGGAGATGAACCATTTGAAAGAAGAACAAGTAAGTAAGATGTTCTCCAACTTGTAAAGGATGCATACATGTGATTAAAAACTTGAAGAAATGGTGAAATGAAGCCGCGGTGAAACCGAGACTTTAGGGACTATTTTGGGCTAAAATAAGGTAAGATTTCTTCCTCTTAAAGAATAATGGAAGCTAAATGGTGTTGTAGTTAAGAGATAAACTTCTGTTAAGAGAAATTGGAAATAAGAAAATGCATGTGGTTGTTGTTGAAAATGTTGTTACTGATTTTGGGACTCGTTTTATTACAATGGATTCAATTGTTGTTGTTGTTATTATCGTCCCTAATTGCATGTTAAAGATTGAAGGAAATCTTGATATTTAGAATTGAAAAAGTTTATATAAAAGTATTGAAATGTGAATTGGAATTTTAGGAATTATGAAAAGAGTTATGGTATTATGGTTGTGGCCGAGACATGTATGAAATTGTTGGACATTGTTGGTATTATTGTGATGTATTTGGGGTTGTTCTTGTTAAGTTATAATGCTGAAAATATAAGTTAAGAACATGTATAAACGTTGTGGTAATTACTAATACATGTCTTAAAGGAATTAAAGTGTAGAAAAGTGTTATGCTGCAAACTATAAGACTTGCACTCTTGTTGTTGTTGCTAGAGTTTATGGACTTTTTTTAAGGTTGTTTTAATGTGGTTTAAGGGGCTGAATTAACAAGAGAAATAGGAGTATTAATCACCTTAGTTGTTGTAGTTGTTGTCTTCCATGAACGTAAAGAGAAGAAATGTATTATGATGACATATATGGAGTATTTGAGATTGTTTTGGTTATATCTTTAAGTTGCATCTTGTTATTGGTATTGTTGGCTTTGTTTGTAAGTTGTGGATGTGCATATAAATAGGGGAAGTGCTGCCCAAATTTCTATAGAAAAGAGAGTCGTCATTCGACATAACTTATACTAGAAATCATAAGAGTTGACGAACAAATTACTATTGTTATAGGTTGAAGTGCTAATCGAGACGAGTTTTAATTATAGAGTTGATTAGTTCGACAATAAGATATGTGAAACTATCCTTTCTTCTTTTGGCATGATTTATATAAAATGCATGTACGGCGGACGTACATAATTCCATTGAATCATAATTCTTAGTGATACATGATATGATAGTGCCTTGATTTTCTAAGTGATAGTTATTCTATTTATTCCATTGAGAGTCAAATGATGATTTAATTGGTATAAAATTACTCATAATATTCTATTCATGCTGGATATGATTATATGAATTCACCGAGTCCCGGGCCGGGTATGTATATATATGATGATGATTTCACCGAGTCCCAGAATGGGCCGGGTACGGTATGTGCACAAATGATGATTTCACCGAGTCCCATAATGGGTCGGGTACGGTATATGATATGATTTTACTGAGACCCTTACTAGGGGGCCGGGTACGGTATGTATATGTATATGACTATATTCACCGAGTCCCACATTGGGCTGGGTACGGTATATTATATGGGCACACATGACTCTCATTTTTATATGGCACAGTTGTACTGGTATTTTGATTATTATACTTGTCTCCTGACATCTTTTGGCCAGTTATGATCTTCTTTACAATACTTCATATTTTACATACTCAGTACATTATTTCGTACTTACCCTTTTTCCTCGGGGGGCTGCGTTCATGCCAGCAGGTACAGGTACTCAGTTTGGTGATACTCAAGTCTAGGATTCCTGTTCAGCTGTTTGGAGAGCTCCATTGATTCAGAGCTTAGTCATTTTGGTACAAAACCTTATTTTCGGACTTACGCATATTTAGGGGCACGACGGGACCCCGTCCCGTCATATTTCATTATCGTTTTCTTAGAGGTCTGTAGACAGTTGTGGGTGGTAGATGTGTTTTTGTATATGTGTACGGTTTCTATCAAAAGGGCTACAAGTGTTAATGATCCTTCTACACGACGATTTCACCTTTCTCGACATGTCACCTTTTTCGAACTTACTACGGAGCTCGGGGCTTTGAGATTCCTTTTGATGGTGGGCCGTTATGTTCCCTTGTCTCCCCTTAGAGGGGAGGGGTGGAACTATTGAGGAGTTTATGTGAGACAACATCAGAATTCTCTGATTTAATAGAGTCAGCAAGATCCGGGTGACCAGAGTGATCAGCAGCTTGATCAGCTTAAGGGGAGTTTCGCAGGTTTGTGAATGAGCCATTTTGGATATCTCTATGTACAGTGACAGCCTCGTCGGCTTTCCTATTTTGTTATATGAATTAGCTGGGACTCATCGGGAGACAGATTTATTATCGATGTTTACATTATCCATGGTATCCGTGTAATTATATGTGATAGGTGGGTATAAGGGTGTCCATATAGGGCACCGGGTCGCGGCCCGACGGATCGGGTCGTGACACAGAAGATTGGGTATAAATATGATCCATTTGGGTTGTGTTTGGGGGATCGCACTTCTCTATCTTAAAATCCAAGAACAAAACTCACATTCCTTACTTTCAATCGAATTCGGGGTTTTCAAAACCAAGAACAAATCCAGATTTTACTACTTTGGAAATCGTTGCAAAATCATAAAGAAACCTTTCTTTTACTCTCAAGTTCGAGTTAAAAAAAAATCACAAACCCTTAAAATTTTGCCCTTTTTCAATCGCATAGCATAAAAATATCTCCGAACAGAATCGACGAGTCGAAACACGCCTCGGTTCGCTGCTCGGAAAAGGTCAGTAAACTCTCTTTCTTTCTAGTAGTCTTGCTATTTAATTCAAAATTATATGTTCTGTGTGATGCGATATATGTCTTTATTAAATACGTTTGGCTCAATGTAGTTGTGGTTTGAATTCGTGAGTTTTAAATCATAGCATGTCAGTTATGGATTTTTACAGTATGTTTAGTGCTGATTCATTTCTCAAATGGTAAACAACTTTAGCATGTATTAGTAACTACTTTAGAACATTTGATTAGCTATCAAATATGATTAAGATATTGTTGTTCCTTTATTTGATATCTAATTGAGCATTTGTTTGTTTGGGTTATTCCCTATTGAATTTTAAGTATGTATATGTTGATGAAGTCTATTTAGGTTTGATTTTGTTTACTTGGATCATGCTAAGAAATCTGTGTCGCCACCTATTGATGTCGGGTTTGCTTGTTATGCATAATTGATAAAATATTGTCTGTCTTAAATCATGTGGGATATCCATCCGTCTTCCACTATATTAATTAATATTTTAACCTGCTCGTGTTGGCCTGTTTTTCTCTGATTTGCTGAACCTGCGATGATATATTTCAAAGATACAAAGTGTAGGAACTTAGATATACACAAAGTGTATATCAAAGTTGTATATCTTTGTATACATCTAAGTATATCATATATATTTTGAATATTGCGCGTATGTCACCCTTATATATATCTATGTAAATGTGGGCTCATGTATGTATGAATACAAATACTTTGTTAACTGGGTTGTCGTATGTATTGTATTGCTCAGTTTTTTTTTTTTAAATCTGAAAGATTCCACGTTTTGGGCCTGTTTTGCGCTTTGCACATTGTTTGTATTTATGGCCCAAGGTCTGGATTGGCATGTTTTTGGTAATTATCAGTTGGCCCTTCTATTCTTCTTTTCAAACGCCAGAAAAATCAGAAAGGTTGGCCAATTCCTTTATGTCTGTAAAGTAAATATTTGATCTTTTAATTTGTTTGAATATGTTAGTTGGTTTCGGACTAATGTAATTAAAATTAAATCATAAACTTGTTTGAGTTTACATGATTATTCGTCTATTTGTGGGCATATACTAATCTTTTTCTTTTATTTCTTTTTACATGAAATGCATTGGGAGCATGTGAAGAGTCTCGGTATGAGACTCAAAATGACTACAACAAAATGAAGATTCACATCCATGTACCTTGTACTCTCTGCCTTCGGAATTCCAAAGCAAAATGGACCGAATGACAATATCATTCGCTCTAGTCATTCTTTATCATTTTTCTTTAAATCCGTCAGTTTATTTTTTTCTTGGTGTAATATGTAATCTTGTCTAAATATTGAAATGTGTAGAATAGTAAACTTAGAATTAATAAATTGGAAATGGTAGAATTAAAATCAGAAACCGCTAGTTTATTTATTTAGGACCGTCACTCATATTTCCAAAACGTTAGTTTTATTTATTTTGGGTTCGTCGCTCATACTTTCAAAACACCAGTTTATTTTTATACTATCTATTTGGCATAAAACAAAATCATGTTATATTCTATCCAAACTCAATTTTCAGAATGCATTTTATCATACTTCATCAAAAACAAAAATACTATTTTTACACGCTTTTTATATCGCTTTTGTATGTATATTTTCAAACGCATCTTTTGTAAACATTCTCTTCTCAAACTGCATGTTTTCTAAAACATAAATATTAAGCCTAAGTTTGATCGGATAACCGCATGTTAGCGGATCTTAGAGGATGTCTAACCCCTTTCCTTTAGGATAATAAAGAACTCTTACCCGGAATCTCATAATATTTCGCAGACCGTTAAATGGACATCATTTATAGCATTTTATGCTATTTAAAAGTGTCTTAGTTCATTATAATAATTAGGTGGAGACTCCTAAAAATGGTGGTGTTATTCATCGAATCACCGCAAGCAACGTTGCAGTTCCGTTCATACCCTGCAGTCAAAATCGGGCACGACAGCATGACGACTCCGCTGGGGAATCAGGTTCTTAACCATAGCAAACCTAGGTTTTTTATTGTTTGGCTTTATTTGCTTTTATTTATTTTAAATGCATTAAATTGTTTGCTTTAATTTTGTATGCTTAAGTGTTGTAATTGCTATCTTCTTTTACTGCTTTCCTTAAATTGACATTCCATTCATATTTCTTCCCTTACGGAAAATTCACACTATCACACACTACACGCGAGGTGCGCTTTGCGCACCGCAAATTTCTTTCAAATACCCAAATTTAAGAGAGTTGACATTTTGCGCGGAGAATTCGAACCATCCGATGGCCGCGTAGCCTTCTCACTCGAGTAGTCCGCTCGGGAACCTTGTGTAGTAAGCCAAAGCTTAGAAACTTAAGATAGAGTTATACCACCCTTTATTTTTAAGTCAAGAATGCATACATCTTAGGTGTGTCGGTTCTTAGTATCGACGCCATAATTAGGAAAATACCAAAACTTGTCGACGGGTTTTCAAACTCAACGACCAACCAGCATATTATGTGTAATGTGACAATGATAGACAAATCCAAGCCTAAACATGACGTGCCGAAATTGGAAAATGCACATTCAGTTGTCGCCATTTCTGAAGCATTGCGGTTTAACAACTTGGACCGGTATATCATAATATCGCATATCTGACGTTAGGCCCACCTCTGACATAAAAAAGTCCAAAGCATGTTAGAGTGCACACTTAATTTGCATGCAATTTGTTTATTATTGTTTATCGCTTGCAACTCTATACATATTATCTAAAGCAAATATTTACCCATGTTATACTAACTTGGTTTGCTTCATTTTTAGAAAAGATTATTTTTGCCTAGCTTATTTTTCCAAAAGGTTGATTCGCGTTGACTGACAGAACATCTCTTCTTCACAAAATCAAAGACACAGTCATCCAGCAGAATGATTGATTCAAAGGCACCCAATTATTCGGGATACGAAGCATGGAAATGCCATGAAAATTAGACATGTACCCCGACCCGGTTTCTCCTGCAAAGCTTGTTCAAATTGAGGCCTTAATCACATTTGCGCATTCAATGTGTTTTTCCTCCGTCTTTTGAAAGCTTAAAATTCCAAACTCCTTTTGCAATTTCAGAATTTGTTCTGTTTAAATCAATTCTCTTTCATCATGCATACTAATAAATCTGTCGATAATATGAATGTGACATGTAATAAAACAAGCGAACAAAGTCCAAATGACTTAATTGATATGATCGCACTACAATAAAGACTTCTACCGGGGCAACGCCATACCTAATTTGGAACTACGTTATGACCTAATTCCCTTGGCGGGATACGTAGGCAGCCACATCGGCTGCTCTTAGAGAACTTTATCATTCCTTTTTGTATTCGAACTACGTTATGACCTGATTCCCTCGGCGGGATACGTAGGTGACCACTTTGGCTTCGGTCCCATTTTTAAAAAATATCATAATTCCCTTCTTTTTGCAACGAACTACATTATGACCTGATTACCGCGCCGGGATACGTAAGCGTCCAATATCGGCTTCGGTCACACCATTAAAAATTATTTCTCCCTTGTTTTGGATATGGCGAAATATGCATATTTGAAACAGGGACAATTTTTCAGGTTTCGCCACAAAAAGACTCCAATAAACACAGAAACGTTGATCTTGAAAATCCAACAAGAACTTTTCATAAGCATTTTGTTTTTCAATAAATAAATAAACCTTCTCTCCAAGACAGGAAAACAGACAGGGGTTACAAGTTCAAACATATCGGGCGCACAAATATTAAGGGTCAAAGCTACAAAGTCAATACGTATCAACCGTCCCCCCCCCCCCCCCCCCCAAACTCATAATTTTTCTTTGAGCGCAGGTTTCATTAGCAGAAGACAACAACAATCAAAGTTCAAATTCCGCAATAACGCCCAGACAACAACGTCATTTCAACCCATGTGTTCACAAACACATAACGTCCAGACAACGACGTCATTTCAACCTCAGGCAGTTTTCAAACTCACAAGTTTTCTTTGAGTGCAGATTTTTAGGTTAACAAAAGCATCGAAAACGCAACACTGATGTGTAATTTCGAGGAATTTTTGCATCGCAATTCAGCCCAAAGGGATCACACTTCTATTAGGCGGCTACACAAAATTGACCTACATGGTCCAACGACATTATGTTTGCACAATGATGATATTTCGGCTCACATGGCCACATTCTTATCCTCATTCATTCATTTCTCATATCTATATATCTTTGCCCTAACTATTTCATCTATCTTTGGTTTTGTAGAAAGTTTCGCATATCAGCTCAGCCCGCAAGGCCACAATCACACACGTCTATCAAGACGTCATTTGGCTCACAGGGCCACACTCTGTCCCTCATTTCTCAAGCACTTTACGACTCTAACTATTTTATGTGGTTTATATTCTGCATGTAATTTCATCATAATAGTCTGGCCCATCGGGTCGAACTCATCTTATTACATCTATCAACGATGTCTTCTTATTACACCGCACAATAACGTTTTTCCTATTAAAGTTATCAATAATGTCTATATTTCGTCTACACAACGACGGTATCTATAACACATCTACCCAACGACGTCATTTTATTATGCCTGTGCAACAGCCTCATCTATATTTTGTCTATGCAACGGCGATCTCTATATCACGTCTAGTCGATGACATCATTCTATTATGCCTATGCAACGGCCTCATCTATATTTCGTCTATGCAACGATGAGCTCTATATCGCGTCTACTCAACGACGTCATTCTATCATGCATGTGCAACGGCCTCATCTATATTTCATTTATGCAACAACGAGCTCTATATCGCGTCTACTCAACGATGTCATTTTATTATGTTTGTGCAATGACCCAGTCTATATTTCATCTATGCAACGACGAACTCTATATCACGTCTAGTCGACGACATCATTCAATTATGCCTGTGCAACGACCTCATCTATATCTTGTCTATGCAACGACGAGCTCTATATCGCATCTACTCAACGCCGTCATTCTATCATGCATGTGCAACGGTCTCATCTATATTTCGTCTATGCAACGAGGAGCTCTATATCGTGTCTACTCAACGACGATATTTTATAACGCCTATGCAACAGCCTTATCTATATTTCGTCTATGCATGGACGAGCTCTATATCGCGTCTACTCAATGATGTCATTTTATTATGTCTGTGCAACGGCCCTATCTATATTTCGTCTATATAACGACGAGCTCTATATCGCGTCTAGTCGACGACATCATTCTATTATGCATGTGCAATGATCTCATCTATATTTCGTCTATGCAACGACGAACTATATATCACACCTACTCAACGACATCATTCTATCATGCGTGTGCAATGACCTCATCTATATTTTGTCTATGCAACGACGAGCTTTATATCACGTCTACTCAACGACGTCATTTTATTATGCATGTACAACGGCCTCATCTATATTGCGTATATTCATCGACGAGCTCTATATCGCATCAACTCAACGACGTCATTCTATTATGCCTATGCAACGGCCTCACCTATATTTAGTTTATGCAAAGACGACCTCTACATCGTGTCTACTCAACAACGTCATTTTATTACGCCTGTGCAATAACCTCATCTATATTTCATCTATGCAATGACGACTTCTACATTGCGATAACATCTTCATCTATATTTTGTCTTACAACGATAACAAAACCTCTCAATTCCCTTTGGATTAAACGAACGACGTTATGACCTGATTCCTTTAATAGGATACGTAGACGGCCTATATCGGCTTCGATCACACCTTCAATATCATCAACACAATGACGCCATCAAATCATCAACACAATGACACCTTTAATATTGTCAACACAATGACACCATTAAATATTGTCAACACGATGACGCCTTCAAAATCGTCAACACAATGATGTCATCTGCATCACGTCAACACAATGATCTCATCATCACGTCAACATAATGATGTCATCTGCATTACGTTCAAAAACGACGTTATCTTCATCCAAAAATGACGAATATCTGCATTACGTCAAAAAACAACGTCATCTTCATCCAAAAATGACGAACATCGACATTACATCCAAAAACGACGTCATCTATGTTAAAAAACGATGAACGTCTGCATTACGTTCAAAAACAACGAATATCTGCATTACGTCCAAAAACGATGTCATCTTCATAAAAAAACGACGAACATCTGCATTAAGTCTAAAAACGACATCATCTTCGTCCAAAAACGACGAACATCTGCATTACATTAAAAAATGACGAACATCTGCATTACGTCCAAAAATGACGAACATCTGCATTACGTCCAAAAATGACGACATCTTCGTCTAAAAATGATGAACATCTACATTACATCCAAAAACGACGTCATTTTCGTCAAAAAAATGACGAACATCTGCATTACGTCCAAAAACGACGTCATCTTTGTCCAAAAATGACGAACATCTGCATTACGTTCAAAAACGATCTTCGTCCAAAAACGATAAATATTTGCATTACGCCCGAAGCGATTTAATATATGTATTACGCCCCAAACGATGAATATTTGCGACGTCCGTAAATGACGAGCCGACATTCGTCAAAATGACGAATATTCAGATACGCTCAAACTATGAATATTTGCGATGCTCAAAATGACGAGTATTTGCATTACGTCCGGAAACGACGAATATTTGCATTACTTCCGGAAACGGCGAATATTTGCATTACGTCCGAAAATGATGAATATTTGCATTACGTCCGAAAACGATGAAAATTTGCATTACGTCCGAAAATGACGAATATTTGCATTACGTCCGTAAACGATGAATATCTGCATTACATTCGAAAATGATAAATATTTGCAGTACGTTCGGAAACGACGAATATTTGTATCACGTCCGGAAATGACGAATATCTGGATTACTTCTGGAAACGACGTCATCTGCATTACGTCTGAAAACGACGAATATTTGTTACGTCCGAAAATGACGTTTGTCATTTAAATTCACATGATCGTATTCTCATATATTCATGCTTTATCATTTTTGTCTTAGCATTTACGCACTAATTTTTTTTTAAGTTTTAGCATGTAGGAGCCTTAATTTACAGGAGCAGGAGCACAACATAGAACTATCTCTTACGGCGAATCGAGACAATTTATACCTCGAACGTCGATCCGCTCTCCTTTAGCATCCCGCAACACCAATGGCCCCAGTGTCATCATAATTCGACTCTGAAACAAAAAAATTTCAATTGTCAGCCTGTCTTTAATTTTGGCATCATAACAACTCAGTGTCATCATAATTCGATACTGGGACAAATTTTGAATCTGCTTTCGCCCTGTCTTTAATTTTCTAGCATCACAGAACCCAGTGTCATAATAATTCGATACTGGGACAAATTTTGAATCTGCTTTCGCCCTATATTCAATTTTCTAGCACCACATAATCCAGTGTCATAATAATTCGACACTGGGATAAAATTTTGAATCTGTATCCGCCCTGCATTCAATTTTCTAGCACCACAGAACCCAGTGTCATCATAATTCGACACTGGGATAAAATTTTGAATCTGTATCCGCCCTGCATTCAATTTTCTAGCACCACAGAACCAGTGTCATCATAATTTGACACTGGGATAAAATTTTGAATCCACATTAGCTTTGCCTTTAATTTTCCAAATGACACAGCAACCCAGTGTCATCATAATTCGACACTGGGACAAATTTTGAATCTGCATTCGACTTGCCTTTAATCTTCTAGCGCCACAGGAACCCAGTGTCATCATAATTCGACACTGGGATAAATTTTGAATCAGCGACAGCCCATTTAGCATCGCAACAACCCAGTGTCATCATAATTCGACACTGGGACAAAAGTTAAATCAACATGAGCTTTTGCTTTTGAGCTTGACATCACGACGACCCAGTGTCATCATAGTTCGACACTGAGACAAATTTCGAAGCTGCATCAGCTTTGCTTTCAATTCTTCATAAAATTCTCTTTGCCCATTCATTTCTCGATCTTTGTTCTAATTCTGACAATCCGGACAAAATTGGCTACGAGTCAACGTCTTCGTCCGAAAACTCTTTCATCGTCTTCAGCCAAAGAGGTACAAGTTGTTGACACCCAATTTTGTTCCATTTTTTTAATTATTTGTTGCAATTCTAAGTAATTTAGACACATCATTTTTGTCCTCATTTTTGCATTTTTATATCATAATCATAGTATTTTATGTTATTTATAAAATGACATCGCATTTTTTTTAATTAGGAACTAAACATTTCTTAAATATTATGTTTTATTATTATTGCATAGTTATTTTATTTTTTATAATTTTACATCTCTTTAAATATATATTTTTTCCTTTAAATAAACAACCCCTTTAATTCCCATATTTCCCAAGTCCAAAACGAAATTTCCAACCCCATAATTTCCAAATTCCGTCGGCCCAAATATTCCCTTTAACCGGCCCAACCTTATTTCTCCGACACCCCAACTAGATCATCTAAACCAAACCAGAACCCTATTTCTTCTTCCAACCATTGCTAGAGCCAAACCAATTCCCCCCAAAACCCACCGTCCAAACTCAACGATGCTCTCATTACATCAATTTCTTATCCCTAGCATATCCATGTCAGAAGTTATACCATCACTAACGCCCTGCACACCCTCTAAAATCTGTTGAACCCTCTCATTTCATAAACATCACCCATGCCCCTGTGCTACAACTCGAGCCTTGTGCCACTGTACAACCTCGATAGTACCTCACCTCCTTTCCCATCTTGTTTTCGTTTTCCCCTTTATTTCAAAATTAAAATGGGAGGGTTGGGGTTCCAGAAGATTAGGTATAAATATAACCCATTTGGGTTGTGTTTGGGGGATCAAACTTCTGTGTCTTAAAAGCCAAGAACAAAACTCGCATTCCTTACTTTCAATCGAATTCTGGGTTTTCAAAATCAAGAACAAAACCAAATTTTACTACTTTGGAAATTGTTGCAAAATTAGAAAGAAACCTTTCTTTTACTCTCAAGTTCGAGTTAAAAAAACCACAAACCCTTAAACGTTTGCCTTTTTTCAATCACATAGCATAAAAACATCTTCGAGCGGAATCGACGAGTCGAAACACGCCTCGGTTCGCTGCCCGGAGAAGGTCAGTAAACTCTCTTTCTTTCTAATAGTCTTGCTATTTAATTCATAATTATATGTTATGTGTGATGTGATATATGTATTTATTAAATACGTTTGGCTCAATGTAATTGTGGTTTTGAATTCGTGAGTTTTAAATCATAGCATGTCAGTTATGGATTTTTACAGTATGTTTGGTGCTGATTCATTTCTCAAATGGTAAATAACTTTAGCATGTATTAATAACTACTTTAGAATATTTTATTAGCTATCAAACATGATTAAGATATTGTTGTTCCTTTGTTTGTTATCTAATTGAGCATTTGTTTGTTTGGTTATTCCCCATTCAATTTCAAGTCTGGATATGTTGATATAGTCTATTTAGGTTTAATTTTGTTTACTTGGATCATGCTAAGAAATCCATGTCACCACCTATTGATGTTGGGTTTGCTTGTTATGCATAATTGATTAAATATTGTCTGCATTAAATCAAGTGGGATATCCATCTGTCTTCCATTATATTAATTAATGTTTTAACATGCTTGTGTTCGCCTGTTTTTCTCTGATTTGCTAAACCTGCGATGATATATTTCAAAGATATGAAGTCTAGGAACTTAGATATACACAAAGTGTATATCAAGGTTGTATATCTTTGTATACATCTAAGTATATCATATATATTTTGAATATTGTGCGTATGTCACTCTTATATATATCTATGTAAATGTGGTCTCATATATATATGAATACAAATATTTTGTTAACTGGGCTGTCGTATGTATTGTATTGCTCAGTTTTTTTTTTTTAATCTGAAAGATTCCACGTTTTTGGGCCTATTTTGCGCTTTGCATATTGTTTGTATTTATGGCCCAAGGCCTGGATTGGCCTGTTCTTGGTAATTATCGGTTGGGCCCTTCTATTCTTCTTTTCAAACGCCAGAAAAATCAGAAAGTTAGTTGGCCAATTCCTTTATGTCTGTAAAGTAAATATTTGATCTTTTAATTTGTTTGAATATGTTAGTTGTTTCGGACTAATGTAATTAAAATTAAATCATAGACTTGTTTGAGTTTACATGATTATTCGTCTATTTGTGGGCATATACTAATCTTTTTCTTTTATTTCTTTTTACATGAAATGCATCAGGAGCATGTGAAGAGTTTCGGTATGATACTCAACACGACTGCAACAAAATAAAAATCCGCATCCATATCCCTTGCACTCCCTGCCTTCGGAATTCCAATGCAAAATGGGCCGAATGACAATATTATTCGCTCTAGTCATTCTTTATCATTTTTCTTTAAATCCGTCATTTTATTTTTTCTTGGTGTAATATCTAATCTTGTCTAAATATTGAAATGTGTAGAATAGTAGACTTAGAATTAATAAATTGGAAAGGGTTGAAATAAAATCGGAAACCGCTAGTTTATTTATTTAGGACTGTCACTCATATTTCCAAAAGGTTAGTTTTATTTATTTTGGGTTCGTCGCTCATACTTTCAAAACACCAGTTTATTTTTATACTATATCTATTTGGCATAAAACAAAATCATGTTATATTCTATCCAAACTCAATTTTCAGAATGCATTTTATCATACTTCATCAAAAACAAAAATACTATTTTTACACGCTTTTTATACCGCTTTTGTATGTATATTTTCAAACGCATATTTTGTAAACATTATCTTCTCAAACTGCATGTTTTCTAAAACATAAATATTAAGCCTAAGTTTGATCTGATAACCGCATGTTAGCGGATCTTAGAGGATGTCTAACCCCTTCACTTTAGGATAATAAAGAATTCTTACCTGGAATCTCATAAAGTTTCGCCGACCAGTAAATGGAGATCATTTATAGCATTTTATGCTATTTAAAAATGTCCTAGTTCACTATAATAATTAGGTAGAGACTCCTACAAAACTGTGGTTTTATTCATCGAATCACCGCAAGCAACGTTGTAGTTCCGTTTAAACCCTGCGATCAAAATCGGGTGTGACACCATTATGATGATCCTATGATATCTAATGATAAAGCCTCGTTGGTGCGTGATGCAACTAATGTCACATTTGATCAACCAACCTCGAATCTTGAAAGCGAACAATCAAGACGACCATGAAGATGAGATGTCTTATAAATTTAAGAGGTAATGAATGCAGCTGAAAAGTAGTTGTACTTGGGATGTAAGACCTTCTCGAAGTTGAAATTTATTGTAACACTTTTGCACTTGAAGGTCAGTAGTCATTGGGGTGACAAGTCTTTTAGTGAGTTGCTTAGTGCTTTGCATCGTGCATTTAACTATGACCCAAATTTTCCAAAGAGCTCCTTTGAAGCTAAGAAATACACCAATGATCTTGGGTTGGATTATGTGAAAATTGATGGTTGTGTTAATCATTGCATGTTGTATAGAAAATAGTACGTAGATGCAATTGAATGCCTTGTTTGCCATGAGCCAAGATAGAAAGAAGGGGGTGACAATTTGGATAACACGTCTTCTTGCTCTATAGATGTTGATGAGGACTCTTAAAGGAACAGGAAGGTTCCTAGATTAGTTCTCAGGTACTTCCATTAGCACCAAGGCTCCAAAGACTTTTCATGTCTAGTAAGACCTCAACTCACACGTGGTGGCATATAGAGAATCATGCAGATGATGAAATCTTAAGGCATCCAGCCGATTCAGAGGCATGTAAAGAGTTCAATAAATCATATCCAGATTTTTCTCTAGATCCTCGAAATTTTAGATTAGGTCTTGCATCTGATGATTTCACTCCAAATACACATTTAGGTACACAAAATATCATATGGCATGTTTTTTAGTTCCATACAATCTTCCTCCATCGATGTGCATGAAAAGTCCATTTATGATGCTTTCACTTATAATTTTCGGTCCAAGTTTCCCTGAATATGACATTGATGTATTTTTAGAACCCCTCGTTGATGATTTGAAGGAGTTGTGGGAATGTGGTGTGCAGACCTATGATTCTCATAGCAAGCAAATGTTTAATATGTGTTCATCATTGCTATGGACTATCAATAACTATCCTGCATATGGGTATTTATCTAGTTGGAGTACTTGTGGAAAACTTGATTGCCCTTCATGCCATAAAGATACTAGCCATATTCGCTTAAAGCATGGTTTTAAAGAATGTTTTTCAGGACATTGTAGATTCTTAGAGCTAGAACATAAGTGGAGACTTGACACAAAATCGTTCAATGGTAAAATGGAATGAAGACCACCACCTTCCCCCTTAACTGAGGATGATATATTACAGACTTTAAAAGGGTGTCCTAGGCTAGTTTTTGGCAATAAATAGGAACTTAAAAGAAAGCGAGGGCCTCAATATTTGGATGGCCAATGAAAGAAATTGAGTGTATTTTTAAGCTCCCTTGTTGGAGTAAGCTTTTGATTCGTCATAATTTGGATGTTGTGCATATAGAGAAGAACATTTGTGATATTATTTTAGGAATCATTCTTGATATTCCGGGAAAGACTAAAGATCACTTAAAAGCTCGATTAGACTTTGTCCAATTGAAGATTGTTGAAATACCAGGAATCGACGATTACATTTATTATTTACAAGAAAAAAAGAAAAGAGAAGAGAAGAACAGAGGTGAAGAGAGGAAGAAGATTAATACAGTGAAGAAGAAGGCGGTGAGAGAAAGGGAGAAGAACAGAGAGTCGATGTGAGAGAAAAGAAAAGATCAGGGATTTCTCTTTTGTTTTTCCCTTTCTATATTAATATTTTGTATAGGTCCATATACATGTATAAAAGCAATTACAAAATATCTATACAAAATATCTATACTAGTATACCAATGATACTTACAAAATATCTATACCACTAGTATTATCACTACTCTCAACACCCCCCCTCAAGCTAGGAATGAAAGTGTTCGTCATTCCTAGCTTGGAAAGTAAATGATGATGCTGAGGTCTACCAAGAGACTTTGTCAATAAATCTGCAGGTTGTTCCTCAGACGCCAGAAACAGGGTGGAAATCAGACCCTTGTGTATCTGCTCACGAATGAAGTGACAATCAATGTCGATATGTTTCGTTCGCTCATGGAACACTGGATTCGCTGCAATCTGAAGTGCGGATTTGCTGTCTGTGTGCAGAGAGACTGGTGTAGAGATTAAAACTCCAAGCTCCCTATAAAGGCCAGTAAGCCACATTATGTCTGCCACCGTCGCTGCCATGGCACGATATTCTGCCTCAGCAGAGCTCCTAGATACTGTTGTCTGCTTCTTGGATTTCCAGGAAACCAAGGAGTCTCCAAAGAAGATGAGATAACCTGTCACTGATCTTCTACTATTGACACATGATGCCCAGTCTGCATCACAGAAGGCTCGCAACTGTTGTGAAGATGAAATGGACATAAGAACCCCTATACCAGGTTCATTCTTGATGTACCTTACGAGTCGAAGTGCAGCCTCTAAATGAGATGATTTTGGAGACTGCATGAATTTACTCAAGCACTGTACTGAGAATGCTATATCTGGTCGTGTGTTTGTGAGATACAACAGTCTGCCAATCAACCTCCGATAGATAGTAGGATCAGGCAATATCTGGTCATTCTGTGAAGCAGCAGCAACAGATATGGAAGTTCTATTGGAAGTAGAAGAGGCTGATCTTCGACTGTCAGTGAGATCAAATTCAGTTGTAGTAAGTTTTATATTTACCTCCATGGGTGAAGGCACAGGTTTACCTCCTGAAAGGCCCATGTCAGAGATGAGCTCCAAGGCATATCTTCTCTGGTGCATAACAATTCCAGTGGAACTCCTTGCGAATTCAATTCCAAGAAAATATCGAAGCTCCCCCAAGTCTTTTATCTTGAATGCATTCTGTAGAATCTCCTTTGGGATGAATCAATCCCAGATTGTCCCCAGTGATAAGCAGATCATCGACATACACCAATATCACCACAATACTATCATTAACATGCTTAGTGAAAAGGGAATAGTCCCTATGGCTCTGCTGAAAACCAGCATCCACTAAGGCAGTGGTGAGTTTGATATTCCACTATCGTGAAGCCTGTTTCAAGCCATAAAGGGACTTCAATAGTCTGCATACTTGCTTCCTGCCTTTGTCTACAACAAAACCATCTGGCACCTTCATATACACTTCCTCATATAAGTCACCTTGAAGGAAGGCATTATAGACGTCCATCTGATGAATCTGCCAACCCTTAGTAGCTGCAATGGAGATAACTGATCTCACAGTGGCCATTTTAACTACTGGGGAGAATGTCTCCTGATAGTCTAAACCTTTTTGCTGATTGTATCCTTTCGCAACAAGTCGTGCTTTATATCTTTCCACCTCACCTGTCGCCTTGTATTTGATTTTATACACCCATCGACAACCTATAGCTTTCTTGCCATCAGGGAGAGGAACCAGTGTCCAAGTTCCATTATCCTCCAAAGCCTTTATTTCTACCCTCATAGCTTCAACCCATCTGGTGTCCTTGGCAGCTTCTAGGTAAGAGCTAGGTTCAACAATTTCTGAAACTTGAGCTACAAATCTTTGATATGGAAGAGACAAGCCAGTATAATCCATTCTAGCAGCAATAGAGTAAAGACATTTTGATGACCCCTGTTATGTAACATAATCCTTATGCCAGATTGGAGGTTTGCTGGATCTGCCAGACCTTCGAGTGGAAAGGTTTGGCTCATTTCCCACTGAAGAGTTGTTCCCAGCATCCTTCTGCAAGGTCTCAGTGATATGTTGAGCTTCCTCATGATCAGCAACCACCTCCTGCTGTGCAGCATCCACCTCCTGTGTGTCCCTGTGTGAGGCATCTGCAGGAATCAAGATCGACAAGAGACACTCGTGGGCACCGTCACCTGAGAATGAACTAAGTCATCATAACAGAAAATATCATGTGACTGAATGGGAGCAACAGTATCAGCAGTATTCCCTTTGAGAGGAAAACTTTTCTCTAGAAAAACTACATCTCTACTCATAAAAAATGTGTCATTTTCAATGTCATATAGCTTATATCCCTTTTGGGCAGCACCATATCCAAGATGAACAGCTTGTATTGCCCGAGAACCAAATTTATCTTGTCGAACCAAAACTGTAGCATAGCACAAACATCCTATCACTCTTAGGTGAGAGAGTGATGGTTGTGTGTTGTACATCAGCTCATAAGGAGTCTTGTTACCAATAGTTGTGGAAGGCACCCTATTGATAATGTATACAGCACCCTCTATGCAGAAATTCCAGAATCTATCTGGCAATCCCCCCTGAAATTTTATAGCTCTAGCTAACTCAAGGATGTGCCTGTGCTTTCTTTCCACCACTCCATTTTGCTGTGGAGTGTATGGACAGGAACTCTCATGTAATACCCCATATTGTGTAAACAAGTCCTTGCAGTTGTGACTGAAGAACTCAGCTCCATTATCAGATCTCACCTTCTGTATACTGACCTGAAATTGTGTGCCAACTTCAACAAAGAAATTTTTAAGTGTTGTGAATGCATCAGATTTCAAACGTAATAAAAAAACCCATGTCCATCTGGAAAAGTCATCAACCACTGTCAGAAAATATCGCATTCCATTATGTGATTCAATCCTATAAGGGCCCCGTACATCAATGTGCAACAATTGAAAAATTTTGGTGTTTCTACTAACACTAACAGGGAAAGGAATTATGGTTTGCCTAGCTAATGGACAAACCTCACAGGTATGTAATATAGAAGTAAGTTTGATACATGGTATCTTCTTTAAAACACCCATTGGTACATGACACAACCTCTGGTGCCAAGTTTCTGCATCAACTGGTTGAATCACATGCATCTCGATGATCTTCTCCTTTATTCGTGAATCTAAGCACATGCATGACCCTTTCTTCTTTACTAATCCCCTCACCTTCCTGCATGAGATCTGAAATATACAACAAGTGGGAAAGAATTTAACACTGCAATTCAGTTCCCTGGTTACTTTAGAAACCGACATAAGGTTGAACTTGAAAGTAGGCACACATAGGACATTTTTAAGAGTGTCACCTCCTCCTAGATGATGATCACCAACATGTGTCACAGTGGCTGAGTCTCATGTAGGTAGGTGCACCTTTCCTGCATTCTCTGACATGTGTTTATGTTTATTATGTAAGTATCTTGGATCACCAATCATATGATTGGTTGCTCCTGAATCGACAACCCACTGCACAGGCTCTTTTATATCAAAAAAACTTTTACCTGCCATATTAGCCATGGCTCTAGATTCTGCCCTTTCATTCAGCATGCTGATAAGTTGTTGTTGTTGGCTGGTCGTTAACTGCAAAGGTGGTGGCAACTTGTTATTGAGATAGGGATCATTTTCTTTCCCATCAGCTTCAGAGAACATGTCTGCTCCCACAGCAAAGGTCTTCTTCCCTTTAGGCTTCCAATTTTCTGGATATCCATTGAGCCGATAACAATCACTTTGTATATGTCCTGTCTTCTGGCAATAATCACATTTCAGCAACTTGTAGCAATCTTGTTTGAAGTGTCCCTTTACATGGCAGAAATCACAATACGCATTTGGATTATATGGCTTCCTCTGCTTTGGAATTCCACTAAGACCCTTCCTGCTTCCACCTTTGCGTGAACATTACAACAACTTCATTTGATCCCCGAAATGCTCCATCGCTATTTGCCATTATTCTTTGGCTCTCTTGATTCACCATAGCATACACTGATTAAGGCTTGGTATCTTTTGATCATGAGAATTTGGCTCTGCCCGATTATAACTCTCGCCACCCATTAAGAATCAAGAACCTGCGTAATGCAGATGCCAATGAATTCCTTCGACTTAGTGGCAATGAAGGTGGTGGCACTATTGAATCATACTGCCCCAAAGATCTTTCACCAGTGTAGTAAATCAAATGCATACGGACTCGCCTTTAGAGAAAAATTTCTTTGTGAGTTGAAAGGCACGCGAATCGCTTTATTTTGTCAAAACGCTCTTGTAGTTCATCCCAAATAACCTTCGTGATCGAGTTGAACAACATACCACTGAGCAGATTTTTGTTCACATTAGCCATTAACCACGAGACGACGATTGCATTACACCTATCCCACAATTTAGCCGAATCTCCTTGAAAATTTTCACGTCTTACTGTCCCATCCACAAATCCTATTTTATTTTTCCCTAGCAATGCCAATTTCATTGCTCTACTCCATAACACATAGTTATCCATCCCATTCAATGTCACACCTACAGACAATGACCCTGGAGCATCTGATGGAAATAGGTATAGTGGATGATTATGATCTATATTGAGTGTCATCGTCGTCATTTCACTCGACAAGTCTTCTTCAAAATTTTCCATTACGATTATCTGAATGTTAACTCAAGACCAATTAAGCAACACAGAATCTATCGACTAAGAAAACAGACGCTAATCAGAGTATCCAATGCTACAATATTCAGATCTAGAATTTTCTCACCCAATCTTGCTATTTCAACTGCAGATTTCCACTATTGATATGTCGATCCCTCGGATTTCTTGATACATATTGAAAAAATCCCCTCGATCTTCATCATTCTTCAATTTAGGACTTTGCTTGATCCGATTTCTTCAGTTGCATGTGAAAGCTCCTTCGATTACTGCGGGAGACTTCACCAACAGATAACCTGGCTTTGATACCATGTTGAAATACCAGGAATCGACGATTACATTTATTATTTACAAGCAAAAAAGAAAAGAAAAGAGAATAGAAGAACAGAGGTGAAGAGAGGAAGAAGATGAATACAGTGAAGAAGAATGCGGTGAGAGAAAGGGAGAAGAACAGAGAGTCGATGTGAGAGAAAAGAAAAGATCAGGGATTTCTCTTTTGTTTTTCCCTTTCTATATTAATATTTTGTATAGGTCCATATACATGTATAAAAGCAATTACAAAATATCTATACAAAATATCTATACTAGTATACCAATGATACTTACAAAATATCTATACCACTAGTATTATCACTACTCTCAACAAAGATGCATAAGAAACTACATCCAACTAAAGTGGGTGATAAGTATTTCATGCAAAGAGCACCTTATCAGTTAACATTGTCAGAGAGGAAAAAAGTGGTGAGTTTGTATCAAAAGTGAAGGTACCTGATGTATATTTTTCTAACATAGCTCGATGTGCAAGTTTGAAAGATGGTAGAATTTCAGATATGAAGAGTCATGATTGTCACGTATTTATGCAAGATTTGTTAACGCCTACATTTCATGGTATCTTGCCTAACTCAGTTTTAGAGCCTTTGTCAGAGTTGAGTGCATATTTTAAGAAGTTGTGCTCCAAGTGTTATAAGTGTTAAAAACCTAGAGAATTTGGAGAAAAGTATTGTGTTGACTCTTTGCAAGCTAGAAAGAATACTTGTACCCTCTTTCTTCAACATCATGATGCACCTTCTTATCCACTTGGCAACTGAAGCTAAGATAGCAGGCCTTGTTCAGTTCCATTCTATGTGGCAATTTGAAAGGTAACATTCATATCCTACAATAATTTATCAAATTAGTATTATTGATATTTATTAACTACACACCTTTTTCAGGCAAATGCGCACAATGAGATCTTAGGTGCGTAATAAAGCAAAGCCTGAAGGATCTATCGCCAAAGCTTATTTCCAACATGAGTGTCATCTTTTCTGCTCTATGTATTTTAATAACAGAATTCAAACGAAGATCAATTAAAAGGATAGGAATGATAAGGACGACAAGAAACATGAGCCATTCCAGCTATCTATCTTTCAAAGTAAGAGAAATCCTTTATGGAGGCGAGAGTCTGTGCAGCTAAGTTATTTGGAGTGGCAACAAGCTCAGTTTTATATACTTTAAAATTGCCCAGAAGTGCAATCTCTTATCCGAAGCCCTAGACCAGTTGGTCTTGAAGGCAGAGGGTATCCTCATTGGGTGGTGTGGAAGAGCTTGTTCACAAGTTCGAAACCAGGCACGCGCTCGACCGCCTCTTGGGAGTCACACACAGCTTGCCAAGTGTGGTTTAAGCGGCGTGATTTGGCTATTGCGTCGATCGGGGTTTACCTGTCTTGAAAGAAGAAGCGGTCATGATTCGCCGTAAACAAACAAAAAAAAGTGCAATCTTTTATTTAGTATGACATTTTTCTCCTTTTAAGAGTTTACTTTGTGGCGGTAATCAATTAATTAAATCTATGTGTAAATAATTTATTCTACCCTTATTTGTCAAAATTTCCCAGAGAATTTGAGAGTTGAGAGGAACCCACAAATGAGTTTGTGGAATGGTTTCAATCTAAAGTAAGTCTTAGACTTTTTTTCTTTCATTTCTAAACCTAGAGATTATTTTAACTAACATATGAGTTCGATATATATAATGCAGATCACCTTAGTGCAGAAATTAATGATGAATGCTAAAAGAAGATGGACGTCTTTATGGACTACTTGCAAAATAAACTGGTAAGAAGACTATCCTTTTAGTGTTTGTCCTTTTTATATTCATATTGCAATATATTTACCTTCTTTTATATTTACAGTTTGCTTCATATGGAACAACTCCTGATTGGGCTAAAACACAAAGATCATGTATTTTTTTATGTCTAACTTTTTTATGTAGCTTAGCAATATAGCTTAGAAAAGTACATGACTTCATCATTTCTTAATGCAGGTTAGTAGAAATGTACTTGACTTTATCATGTCAAAGCTTTAGTAGGTAGTACTTTAGTTTATTTTGGGCATTTAGAGCATTTGTTATATTTTGAATTTCTCTAATCTGAGATAGTTGATTCCTCAATTGGATCATCGATCTAGGTTGAATCTAAATGTGACTTGCGAAAGCTAGTTTTGTATTGAGTTTAACATTAAAATGTGGTACTTCGATATTCCCTTTTCATATTTGATTGTTGCAGGAAACAAAGTGCAGGACTTTTTGAGATGCTTCAATCTTGAAAGTCATTGTAATGGGAAGCTTCTCCAAAATGTACCCTTTTAGAACTTTTTTTTTGAATTTCAGTGGCTATCATTTTTATGATAAAGCCACATATTTTGAGGTTGTCGTAAATAAAATATATTGTGATAATTTTGTAAAAAAAATTGAATTATCAATGATATCAATATTTTAATATCAATATTATCTTTTTATAAATATTTTGTTGGTTATCCAAAAGATACGAAAAATTGACGATATTGCATTGTATTGAAACAAGAAAGGCGATTATATGATCAAGTAAAGGGATCAAATTTCCCTAGTTGATACATCAAAGTTGGCATGTGATTTGATATAATATCTACCAAGGCAATTGGAATTTCCCTTTTAGAGTTATCCAAGAAAAAAGGCGATCGTAGTTTTCCGATTTGAACTACATCAAATAAGGCGGGTGAAGTCGTCCTATTTGGCCCACACTAAAAAAGGCGGTTGTTGTCGCCCTATTTGTTCCTTATCAAAGGCGACGACATAAGAAATCACCCTCCTTGATCTAAGACAATAAACATAATGCGGCGGAGTGAAGGGCAACTTAAAATCGCCCCATTTGATCTAAGAGGGCGATTTTCCACCCAAAGAGGGTGACTTTGCTCGCCCTTTCAGAAGTTATTTGTTGTAGTGTTAAGACTTATATTTGAGCGGATAGACCCAAAGAAAGTGAGAGAAGTCCTCTAATAATACCAAATAATATTTATGACACAGTTCGCTAGTAATGGAAGATGTCCATAAATCAGCATGAATAATGTCAAAATGAGAAAAAGTAACACTTAAATATGACGTATACAGAAGTCAAACATGCTTTCCTAAAGGACAAGAATAGTGGGAAAGTTTCCCTTTATTACAACGAATTAAATTGTGAATTCTAAGAAAGTTAAAAATTGGTGCTCCTGGGTGTACAAGTCTATTGTGTCAAGTTGATGGAGAGATTGCAGCTAGGGAGGTATGTGGATTGATACTTCCAGAGGAAGTGGATGAGAAATGATAGAGGTCCCCCCACACTATTGCATCTCGTAAGAGGTGTCCCCGTACGGAGGCCCTTCATAGAAAAACCAAAAGGGTCAAACTCAATAGATATGAAATTGTCACTAGCGAATTTCCTAACAGAGATTAAGTTTTTAATGATATTAGGAGCATAAAGAAAGTTTTTGAGGGAAAATAGAGGGTGAGGTAGCAGTATTTTAGTGGTGTCATAGCCTTGAATTGGAATGTAATTAGTATTTTCGATCAAAATAAATTGAGGATTGCGCAAATTTAAAAGTTGAGGAAGATTCTCGGAGTTATGAGTGAGGTGGGATGTGACACCCATGTCCATATACCAGGCATCATCGGGTTGCTGTAAATTCATAGTATTGTAGGTCTGACTCAGTTTGGTAGGGGATATAAGACTGCAGGGATGATGTGGTTGTTGGGTCGGAGATAGGTAGGCCTGATGCTATTGGTCCGGTCATGACTGTCCACTAGACCTGGTGTTACCGCCATGGCCCTTCCAGCGGCCACTACCTCGATTCCCGTGGCCATGGCCTCTTTCGCCTCCTCGACCACCACGTTGAGGGTGGTGGTATGTGTTGTGTTACAGATCGGCGGGTGTGGTGGCGGTTTACGGTACGTCAACCGTCAATGCTTTTTGATTGTGTTCGTCCTATTTGGCTCGTCTAGTCTCTTCCAACAACAATTGTGATCGGGCTTTGTTGAAGCTAGAGAGGGGATCTGCTTGTTGGATCATCATCGCAAGTGTGTTGTACTCATCCTTTGGCAAACTATTAATGAGTTGTAAAACCATCTTTGTTTCAGAAACCAGAGTTCCAACCTTGCACAATTGATCGACAACCAATTTTAGTTATTTACAATAGTCTGACATGTTGGCAAAGTGATCAAGACGGGTGTTGTTAAATTGTTCCTCCAAATAGACGGCGCGTGTATGTTGGTTGTCTTGAAAGATTTCCTCTAGCTGTGTCCATAATTCGTGATCCGTAACATATGTCTTCATAATAGTATGAAGTAAATCATTTGAGATGGTGTCATATATCCATTGTTTAACAATTGCATCTAGTCGCTTGTACATCGGGTTGTCGACGCCGGGTGGACGAGGCGTGGTAGCATCGATGTGATCAAGGATGTTGTATGCACAAGCATGTATTTGAAATTATTCAGCCCACGATGAGTATTGTTCATCCTCTTGATCTAGAACTAAACGGATACATTTTTTGATATTTGTTACGGTGAAAGCCGGATGAAAAGAGGGAGGAGAGGAGGGTGGAGGAAGAACCCTCGGTAGATTCGTGAGTAGCCATGAGGGGGTAGTTTTCGGTGGTTCAAGAGAAGGAAAAAATTAGAGTTAGGAGGGAAGGGTTGCCGCCGCCGGAAGCAAGGAGGGGGGGCGAACAAGAGTGGCAAGAAGAGTGTTTAGGGTTTGACTCTTGATACCATGTAGAATAATGTAATTCTCTTTGATTGGAGACTTATCATTGATACAATATATATAGTTATTTACAAGTACAAATCCTGATTATATTAGGATATCTAATTTCCATAATTACATCAAAATTCTAATTATAAAATATATGAAGAATATTTATTTATTCTCTATCATGAATCTTTCCTCCTCTGTGGTGTAAATCTTGTTTATAATAAAAAACATTACATCCACTATCAATAGAATTGGATGGTTAATTTTTTTAAAAGACATTTTTTCCTGCTAACAACTTAGCTGAAACTCTTGAATTTTTGTCAAAATACATGAATTTTTTATTGTCGGATATATACCATTTGTTCGTCGCCATCATCACTGAAGGACCTACATTGTGTTGAAAATATTTATTAAACGTGAAATATAGTTAATCCAATTTAATTACGAATCGAACAATTAGGGGCCCCACACGTCGGAAATGTTGTTTCCACACACATGTACATACAATGCCAAAGATCATAATTTCCTTAAATGGAAGAGATATTGATATGTATACGAATTGTTTGAGACGTAAGGTAATAGACGGTTATTGGCCAAATGACGTTGGTTTCACGTTGGTAAATAAAGGAAGAAATGTACAATGTGTTAAAAGATGAAACGAGTCATTCGGCCGCGCGCAGCGATCGTGGCGCTGCGCCACGGCGCTCATGCAGCGCCAAGTCTCGAAGTTTCAGCGCTACGCCACTGGCAGGCCGCGACGCGCTCGCGCTACGCGCCACTCAGGCCGCGACGCCGCGGACTGTTCCGTTGGAGAAGAATAAAAACTGACGTTTGAGCTGACTTTGGAGGATTAACTCCCCATTATTTTGCTCTTGAATTCAGCCATTACTTGGCTGAATTGTAACTCCATACTAATGACCATTACTTGGGTCATTCAAAGCCATAAATTGGCTAGTTGGAGGGTCTTCTTCTCAACACTATAAAATGAGGCCTTTGACTCATTTGCAAAACATACTTGACACATTCACTAAACAATTCTCTGAAATTGTCTTCCTCTCTTGCAATCGCAAACACTCAAAGATCTTTCTTCCAAAACAAACACTTCAGTTCCCTTTACTCATTTGTTTGATTGTTGTTTTATCTTGAGAGATAAGTTGCTATTACCACCGTTGATATACGGGGCAATATTATCTTAAGGATAGATCAAGAATTTGGTCGACTCAGCAAGCCCTCATATTTGATCATTTCCAGATTTCTAAAAAATAGTTATTGTTATTTTCTCGTTTTACACATTACCACCCACACATTGTGGGTTATGGAGCATTCATGCGTACTTTTGGAGTTAAATATAATTATACGTTGAAAAATTAATAGTTCATATCCAGTCTCAATAGCAATTTTCAGGTTTTAAATAGTTAAGCACTCATAATTTAAAATCTTGAATCTGTCAATGACCGTCATCAAAGAGTATGTTTGACAAAAATGAACACAAAGAATCAATATTCAAAATCATTTACTACAAATTTTGTAGCAACTTCCCAAGTATACATTCATGCATGCATTTGTATGTACATATTGAGGTCAAAAGCATGTAAATAGTACAAACTTTTTATACCGCTGCACTATGCTCTTATGCGTGGGGTCCGAAAAAGGGCGAGACATATCATATCCCGATCCCACGCACAGCGAGAGCATAATACACCGATATAAAAAAATTGATACATTACTTTTGTACCAAAAAGTAAAATTAATGTATAACAGGTATTCATCGTAAACTAAATCTGATACGATAACCTTGAAAAAATCATTAGTAAACAATAACGTGTTATAACAAATTAAATTACAGTAAAAGTGTAGTCTTACATGGAATTCAAATAAACAACCCCCGAATTACAACGAAAATTAAATCACCCATAATAGACTTAATCACAACAGAAGAAAAATAAAGGGAAGATACATGCCCTTAGAAGAAAAGTACAAGGCATATTCATAGGAACACAACAACATAATTAATAAATATTTACAGTTCTTCCCTTCCACCCAAAAAACAGCCCATTACAAGCTCACACACTCGTGATTCTAAAAACTTCTGAATAATCATATATCGCCACCATGCATTAATTCTGACGAAGAGAGAGAGAGAGAAGGAGACAAGGAAGTTTCACTAAGGAACAAAAACAACAAACAGCATGTTTGATATTTGCACCCTAGAATAGGATCACCAACGTAATCAATAACTTCACCATATTTCAATGTTGTGTTTTCTTGTAATGTTTCTCTCTTCACGAAAAAGATCCTTCCCCTAAATTTTTCTTTCTCAAGGTTTTCTTGCATGACTTGAACTGTTGATGAACATGACATGAGACAACTAATGATAGGGACACTTTTGGACACCCACTAAAAAAAAAAACCCTCTAAATATTTTTTTTATAATCAAGAAATCCCCGAGAGTCATTAATGCACGGTTCAAAAGGGGTGAATAATGAATTCACCCTCGACACTGTTAGTACGCCTGTGTTCAAAATAAAAAAATGGAAAAACCAGAAACTGGAAAAAGGAATAATGCAGAAAGTAAGAAAAATATCCGAGATCACAGAATTCACTGTGTGTCCTTAAGGAATTTAATCCCCTCATTGTACCCGAGGTTATGGATTACTTCCTCTTAGGATAAAATGGATATACCTGTCGCAGGAGTAGCGGCACTTCAAACACCGACGACTTCGACGAACTCAAAGTTGGCAACGAACCACAGTAAGACTCGATAGCCTCGAAGGTGCCTGTTCGGAAAGGTTGGTGACTGTTCGGAAAGGCCACTTTTCCTTTTCGGAAAATGAGAAAAAAAACGTTTGGGAAATTTAATTTTTATTCCGTGAAAATTAATTACCAATTAATCTTTTTCCGGCGGAAATAAAAATATATTTTCTGAAAATGAAGATTTGAAATTAAATAAATTTGGTCCAAAAAAGATTATCAATCAATCAGACCAAATCCAAATCCGAGCCGAGCGACGACGACGACGCGAAAGGAATCCCTCTTCTCAACCCTTTAAGAGCTAGACGAAGTGCTTTCTATTATAAGCACATAACTTTCACTTTCTACCACCGATGTGGTACAAAAGCTCATTTGAAAAAGAACTTTGCTTTGAACTTCATTTTTCCCTCTATTTCTCATTCACATCAACTTTGCTAGCTTTAACCATTAACTAGCTATAACAATCCCCCATATGAATGGGGAATGGCTATATGATGAAAAATATGCATGACAAAAAACTGTGTGATTCGTAAGCAAGGATTAATCGCATCTGGATAAGTAGATTTCTCTTTGAACTTTCTGTAGTGAACATATGTCGGATATACTCGGTCAATCGGTAGATTTGATATCTTTGAACCGTCGAGCTTAGGTGTATACCTAGACAACCACATGTCACATAATTAACCCTTTAACCGTCTTTGGTTCTTATTGTTTTGTTCTTTTCAGCCATGAACACTGCCTGGTTCATAAGTGCGTAGAGAATTGGACTTACAAAATTCTCCTTGAAGCGACTTACACTCCACACTTACATACGTGATTCCTAAATGTGTCATCTCGTAGATACACTATTTGATATACCCCGTACCAAACTTAGGAACCATTAAAAAGCCGTAATGCTTTATCCTGGTACTGAACATTGTCTCATCACGAGAATGGACCAAAAAATATTGTGACAATGTTGAACCATCATCAATGACTTTGTTTGATCTCTTTGAACCTAGATCTTGGGATCTCCAGTCTTCTAGGTAGAGTTACCGTCACGATGACTTGTCCTCGGCCATAGTCTCATTCCCCTCAATGATCTTTCAACTACCTCTCTAGTTAGGCCTTTAGTTAGTGGATCCGACACATTATCTCTTGACTTAACATAGTCAATTGTGATAATTTCACTAGAGAGTAGTTGTCTAACGGTATTATGTCTTCGTCGTATGTGACGAGACTTTCCGTTGTACATAACGCTCCCGGCTCTTCCTATTGCCGCTTGGCTATCGCAATGTATGCATACATGAGCCAACAGTATGGGCCAAAATGGAATATCTTCTAAGAAATTCCAGAGTCATTCAGCTTCTTCACCGGCTTTGTCTAAAGCTATTAACTCAAATTCCATTGTAGAGCGGGCGATACATGTCTGTTTGGATGACTTCCAAGACGCTCCTCCACCTATGGTAAAAACATATCCACTTGTTGATTTAGTTTCAGTTGAACCGGTGATCCAATTTGTATCACTGTATCCTTCAATAACTGCAGGATACCTGTTATAATGTCAATCAAAGTTTTGAGTATGTTTCAAATACCCCAAAACTCGTTTCATGGCCAGCCAATTATTTTGGTCGGGATTACTAGTGTAGCGACTTAGTTTACTTATAGCACACGCAGTATCAGGTCGCGTACAGTTTATGATATACATCAAACTTCCCAACACTCTGGCATAATCCAATTGAGAATGACTTTCACCTTTATTCTTTGCAAGAGCATGGTTCATATCAATTGGCGTCTTTGCAACTTTAAAGTCCAAATATTTGAACTTTTCAAGTACCTTTTCAATATAATGAGATTGAGACAATACTAGACCTTGAAGAGTCTTATGGATTTTAATTCCCAGAATTAAATCGACAACTCGTAAGTCTTTCATATCAAACTTACTAGCAAGCATGCACTTAGTAGCATTTATGTTAGCAATGTCGTTACTCATTATCAACATATCATCCACGTACAAGCAAACAATGATGACGTAGTTCGGAGTGTTCTTAATGTAGACACATTTATCACACTCATTTATCTTGAATCCATTTGACAGCATTGTATGGTCAAATTTTGCATGCCACTGTTTGGGTGCTTGTTTTAGTCCGTAAAGAGACTTAACAAGTCGACACACCTTCTGCTCTTTCCCTGGAACTACGAACCCTTCAGGTTGTTCCATATAAATTTCTTCCTCTAACTCTCCATTTAAGAAGGTTGTTTTCACATCCATTTGATGGATTTCAAGACTGTACACGACGGCTAACGCTACTAACACCCGAATAGATGTAATCCTCATTACCGGCGGGTATGTGTCAAAGTAATCAAGACCTTCTCGTTGTCTAAACCCTTTAACAACTAGTCTTGCCTTATATTTATCAATAGTACCATCAGTTTTCATTTTCCGCTTGAAAATCCATTTGGAACCTAAAGGTTTATTCCCTGGAAGAAGATCAATCAATTCCCAAGTATGATTGTTCAATATGGATTTTATCTCACTATTGATTGCCTCTTTCCAACACTGAGCTTCCGATGAAGACATAGCTTCGTTGAAAGTTCGAGGCTCATTTTCCAACAAAAATATTAAAAATTCTGGTCCAAAGGAAGTAGACGTCCTTTGACGTTTGTTGCGTCTTGGATTTTCCTCATCATGAACATTTTCCTTTGTTTCTTCCCGAGGTCATTTAGATTCTTTGAAAGACGACTCACATTCCTTTTTATACGGATATATGGTTTCAAAGAAGTCAGAATTATCTGATTCAATTACCGTATTCACTTGAATGTCGAGATTGTCTAATTTGTGAACCAGAAATTGATATGCCTTACTATTTGTGGCATATCCTATGAAAACACAATCAATGGTTTTAGGTCCTATTTTTACCCTTTTGGGTTTAGGAACTTGCACCTTGGCTAAACACCCCCACACTTTGAAGTATTCCAAATTGGGCTTCCTTCCTTTCCACTTTTCGTATGGAATAGATTTTGTTTTGCTATGGGGCACTCGATTGAGTATTCGGCTAGCTGTTAGAATGGCTTCCCCCACAAGTTCTGGGGTAAACCAGAACTTATTAACAAGGCATTCATCATTTCTTTCAGTGTTCTATTTTTCCTTTCCGCAATTTCGTTTGATTGTGGCGAGTAAGGGACAGTTGTTTGATGAATAATGTCATATTCCAAACATATTTGTTCAAAAGGAGATTCATATTCACCGCCCTATCACTCCTTATCACTTTAATCTTTTTGTTAAGTTGAGTCTCAACTTCAGTTTTGTATTGCCTGAATGCTTCAATTGCTTCATCTTTACTATTAAGTAAATAAACGTAGCAATACCGCGTACTATCGTCAATAAAAGTTATGAAATACTTCTTCCACCGCGAGATGGGATTGACTTCATGTCACAAATATCTGTATGGATTAAGTCTAAAGGACTTGAATTCCTTTCAACTGACTTATAAGGATGTTTAACATACTTAGATTCAACAACGATTTGACATTTTGATTGATTGCATTTAAACTTAGGCAATACTTCCAGACTAATCATTTTTCGCAAGGTTCTATAATTGACATGTCCTAAACGTGAATGCCATAAATTATTTGACTCAAGAAAGTAAGACGAAGCAGAAACTTTATTATTAATGGCAACGACCATTACATTTAGTTTGAAAAGACCCTCTGTGAGGTAACCTTTTCCGATGTACATCTCGTTCTTACTTATTACAACCTTGTCAGAAACAAAAACACACTTAAAACCGTTCTTCACTAGAAGTCCGGTAGATACTAGATTTTTCCTAATTTCATGAACATGACAAACGTTGTTGAGAGTCACCACCTTGCCAGAGGTCATCTTCAGCAGTATCTTTCCATAACCTTCAATTTTGGCCGTTGCGGAATTTTCCATATATATGGTCTCGTCGGGGCCGGCGGGAGCATATGAAGCAAAGGCTTCTCTAACAGCACAAATGTGGCGAGTGGCGCCAGAGTCAATCCACCACTCTTTCGGATTTCCCACTAGGTTGCACTCAGACAACATAGCGCACAAATCATCAACCTCCTCGTTTGTTTCAACCATATTAGTCTGACCCTTCTTCTTTTCCTTTTTCGGAGCACGATAGTCTGCAACTTTCTGTCTGATTTTTTCACAATTGTGGCAGTTTTCATGGAATTTCTTCTTGTTGGGATAGTTCCTTGGTCCCGATGCCTTTTTCCTCTTTTTCAGATTAGTTGGGGCAGTTTCAACAATATGTGCTCCCTCTATGGTTGATTTCCCATTTGCCTTTTTCTCAGCTGCCTTGTTATCTTCCTCGATTCTCAACCGGACGATGAGATCTTCCAGTGTTATCTCCTTTCGCTTGTGTTTCAAGTAATTTTTGAAGTCCTTCCATGAAGGAGGCAACTTTTCTATCACTGCCGCAACTTGAAACGACCCACTAATCACCAAACCTTCAGCGAGGAGATCGTGGATGATAACCTGCAACTCTTGAACATGAGTAACAACAGACTTGCCATCTACCATTTTGTAGTCCAGAAATTTGGCAGTAATGAATTTCTTTAATCCAGCAACTTCTGTTTTATATTTCTTTTCCAACGCATCCCATAGTTCTTTTGATGTTCCCACATTACTATAAACGTTGTAAAGATCATCCTCCAGTCTGCTAAGAATACAATTCTTGCACAAAAAATCTGAGTGCTTCCATGCCTCAGTTACAACAAAATGTTCATTCTTAGGTGTTGATTCCGGCAAAACTGGAACGACCTCCTTAATAAACTTTTGGAGGCTTAAAGTAATTAAATAGAAGAACATTTTTTTTGTCATCTTTTGAAATCAATTCCGGTGAATTTTCCATGCTTCTCTGCCGGAGCCAGTGCTGGTGCAGTACGACTGGAGGACGCAACATTTCTCGTAGAACCAACCACGGGGGTTGGTGTGGCAGTAGCATTCATATCTGGAGTTATGTCTCCCATTTCTGTCGCAAACGAAACAACAAAAAAATTTAATAAACGGTGAAGATTTTATTTCTTCAAACCGAATCAATTTTGATAGCAACAAATATAATACACAACGGTGAAGATTTTATTTCTTTAAACCGAATCAAAATGCTTGAAACGAAATGCAGTAAATTGTATGTTGTATACTTGATGAAATTTTTATCTTCAAATCAAGTACCCAAATGAATAGAAAGTTATGAAAACTTTAATCTCAACCGGAGTAGAAAATCCGAAGATTTTAGTCTCTAAACAACATACAAGTTTGTTACACCGAAACAGCAAACATACACGTTTCCTTTCCTTTTATTTTTACTTTCTGGAAAAACACCTTTTTTATTTTCTGGGAAAACACCTTTTTTTTTCCTTTTCTTTCCTGACAATGTTCTGTAATCGTTAAACAAGAACAAGTGAACACATAAATAATTATAAATTCCTTAAGCTTGTTAGTACGCCTGTGTTCAAAATCAGAAAACGGAAAAACCAGAAACTGGAAAAAGAAATAATGCAGAAAGTAAGAAAAATATTCGAGATCACAGAATTCACTATGTGTCCTTAAGGAATTTAATCCCCACACTGTACCCGAGGTTATGGATTACTTCCTCCCAGGATAAAACGGATATACCGCCGCAGAGTAAGCGGATTCAAACGCCGACTTACTTCGATTTAACTCAAAGTTGGCAACGAACCCCAGTAAGACTCGATAGTTTTATTTGTGAAAGAGAATGCAAAATTTCAATGAAAGAAATTATTTTCAGTGTATTAAAAATGAGACATTGCCTCAGTTTATATAGTCTCGAAGGTGCCTGTTCAGAAATGTCACTTTGCCTTTTCGGAAAATGAGAAAAAAAAACGTTTGGGAAATTTAATTTTTATTCAGCGAAAATTAATTACCAATTAATCTTTTTCCGACATAAATAAAAAAATATTTTCATAAAATGAAGATTTGAAATTAAATAAATTTGGTCCAAAAAGATTATCAATCAATTTGACCAAATCCAAATCGAAATCCAAAGCTGGAGCCGAGCTGAGCGACGACGACGGCACGATGGGAGTCCCTCTTCTCAACCCTTTAAGAGCTAGAGAAAATGTTTTCTAATATAAGCACATAACTTTCTCTTTCTACCACCGATGTGGTACAAAAGCTCCTTTGAAAATGAACTTTGCTTTGAACTTCATTTTCATTTCATTTTTCCCTCCATTTTTCATTCACATCAACTTAGTTAGCTTTAACCATTAACTAGCTATAACAGACACTTCTTCTATTAAATACCGGACTTAATGGTTAACATGACATGTACATTTTTGGACACAAAAAAAAAACCACCACCAACCCTCTACATATTGTTTTTCATAATCGAGAAATTTCCGAGAGTCGAGCACCCCTCGGTTCAAAAATCTGACGATATTGTATTTCGACCCTCTATACTTTACTTAAATACCAATTTTTGTCTACGGTAGGGTTTCAGTCTGTGACTCACGCATCATAAGTTATGCTCTTACCATTAGACCAAAGCTCTAAACACATACAACCAACCCGCTACGTACATAATATTTTCTAAGAGGTTATAAAAGGAAGAAGGAAAAAAGCACACCCCAAAAGAGAAAAAACCACACAAAAAGGAAGAAAAAAAGTACTTGTAATTAAGTAATGATGTTGATGTTGTTAGTTCTTTGTCTCTTAACATTTGCTGAAGCAGAATCATCACCACTTGATTTCTCCATCACTGCTTTAAGTGCTTCCTGTATTGAACTTATACAATATTGTGGCTGATGCATCTGACAATCATCGTCACTGATATTCGGATCCAATTCTTGATTATCATTATTATAATTACAATCATCCCCAGTAATGAACAAAACATTCCTCACACGTCCACCAAGTGTTGTAATTTCAGCTTTAAGTGTTTTTAACCTTAGTGCTTTCAATGTCTTGATTAAATCAGGTAAAAGATCGGACCTGTCTTCACAGCACAATGAAGCTTTTATCACAAACTTACCATCTTCATCAGATGTTGCATTGTCAACTGTTAATTCATCAATTTCAGTTGGGACAGGACTTGTCTCTGCTATTAAGGATGTTTGTCTTTTTAGCTCCTTCAGATGTTGTATTACCTCTGCTAACAATGAAGCTTTGTCCGTCTACACCACAACAAAAAACAAAAGAAAAATCACTATAAGAAAAACAAGAAGCGACAGATAAATTATATAGCTAAACAACAAAATCTGTTAGCAACAGATTATCAAAAAAAAATGTAAGTTGTGAACTATTTAGCAATAGATTAGCGATGAAGTTTATAGTTAATCTCATTTTGCTTGTAGTGAATAATTGAAAACCACAAATATATAATAGCAGCGTAGAAGTTCTTTTACTCAGTACTTATATTATCCATCCACCACTACTATACACCAACCGTGCAAAAATACTTTCTCTAGTTTGTCACTTAATAATAACTACAAATAACTGTTCATAAAAAGTAAGATCGGTAATCGAAAAAATAAGACATTACCAACTACAACATACGAACATACGCTCATAAATACAAGTGAAAACACTTGGAAAATGAGGAAATGGGGTTTGTAAACTTTAACATAAGATCATCTAAATTATAACTACACATGATATCGGTTAAAAAAAGTGAGATTACTACTCTCAAGAAAAGGTAAATTACCTATTACAACATGCTAAAATATATTAATATCATAAAAAAGAATAACATATAGGTTAAACTCTTTTGGAAAATGTGGAAATGGGGTTTGTGAACTTGATATGATAGTTAATCTTTAATTTTTTTTCTTTTCTATGTAATTAAATAACCGGCAAGAATTTTCTATGGAAGCTTTTCAACTGCTTGGTGGTTTCTCTTTTTCAAGTCAAATTTGCGACATTAACGCTTTGTTCCCTTTTCCCGTTTCTCCAACTTTCCTTGGAACTAGCACTACACATCAGTATATTTATCACCTTCGTCCAAAGAAATTATTCTTTATGTCCAAACAAACTGAAAAACATATTATTAATAGATCAAAGAAATAGAGGATAAATGGAAAAGGGCTAACACTTTTTTGTACCTAAGTACACACTTTAACTTTACTCATTTGGTGCTGCTAGGTTTTTGTATTCTCTCTCTCTATGAAAAGAATCTAAATAAAATCTTAGAAGATCTAAAACCAAAAGAGTTTTTAACTTATATAGATCATCTAACTTTTTTTTTTTTGATAATCGAGATTTCAAGGCTTGCGCCTGACAGTCGTCATAGAGGTGATGGCACCGGTCCTTCAACATCACCAGTAAATCGAAGGATGTGCTCCAGTGACTAGTTTCTGGAAGCATACAACTGATCAATGAGACAAGGTCAAATTTCCCAACATGCAGAATTTTTTCGCGTCTGCGGGGAATGAACCCACGCTGTCCATGTCAGAGCGCCTTATAGCGCCCAATCTTTACCACTGAACTATGCCCCGGAGGACTAGATCATCTAACTTTTATATCACTAGTTCACCATTAATTGTTGTAACCTATATTATTCGGGCTCTTCAAAAATGTCGATGGATCATGTCTAATCTTCTAAAAGTAATGCATCTTTTAAGGATCCAATACGGGTGTTGCACCGTTTTTGAAGAGTCAGAGTAACACTGAGTTTTAACAAATAACTTGTGTTATTTTCAACGTTATAAATTCCACATTTTAAGAAAACTTGCTATATTTCGTTTGAATAACTCAGTAATGTAAAAAGAATCTAATACTTACGATATATACAACTTAAACTCAAACAAAAAAAAGAGATAATGCTTGAAATATACCTAAATAGATCAAAAATAGAACGAAGAAACACATTGCATTAAGAGTTTAAAAGGTTTTTAGGCTTACAACATGTTATCTTATTAGTCTTTGATACGAAGAGTTACATGTTATAGGTGATTGAAATATTTTTTACAATGTTAACACGCAGACCATGTATAAACTATTGCATTAAATAAGCATATTTGTAGGCATGAGAAATGACATAATTGGAAATAAGTGCAATAATCTTGAGCTTACTTTTGTAGCATTAGGAAGAAGGCTTCTCAATTTAGCAAGATGATTATTGATTCTTTCTCTACGTCTCCTTTCAGCTTCACTATGACTTTTTGATGCAGCCAATGCCTTAGCATCCATTATTTCTTGAGCTGTCATTTTTTGTAACTCAGCTTGTAAACCAAAAGGTGCTGAACCGATTTGACCTACTAAAGTATCCGAGATGAACCGGAGGTGTCCGTGGTCCGATGACGTGGCACCCTCGTAACCAAATTGTGGCCTCCGGTTGAATAACCCGTAAGGAGATGGCGACGGTGGGAGGAGGAACGGGTCGTGGTGGTGGTGGTGGTGGTGGTGAACCGGATTGAAGGGTTGAACTGGAGGGAGTGTCCATGGTAGAATTTGTGACATTTCCGAGTTGCTTTGGAAGTGAACTGGGTTCATGAAGCTTTGTGGCTGCATATTTTCTTGTTCTTCTTGATAATGATGATGATGAAGTAGTAGCTGTTCTTGAATACACTGTTGAAGATTATGTATAGTAGCTTCAGAACAATTTTCTTGATCTTCTTGATGATCTTTCCTACAAGACATATATAACATATACTAGTATATATATCTTTTGTATATATATATGTATATTTATGAGAGTAAAACTTTGATCTTTGCTAATCCCACAAAAAAAGAACAAATAAGCACAAAAAAAATTTGATGTTGAACAACTTTAGGTTTGTCTATAGGATCATTACACAAGTAGTTCGTCTGATTCACTGTTTACTTTCTCAGGCCGATATACATAGATCATAAACTGACAATACATAATATTGTATGTTTAAGAGAGTGAACCTTTGACCTTTTTTCTATTCCAAAAAAAAACAATATTAAGTACAAAATAAGTTTGATGTTGATGAACTTTAGGCTTGTTTGAAGACAATCATATAGTATAAGAATCTTTTTTCTCTTTTACACAAAGAATAACAAAGAGAATGAAAGGAGATTATATTACAAACTTGGATTTTGTGACAAAAGTGGGAGATTTCGCAAAAGGAATATTTTTTTCAAGGAATAAATACAACAAAAGGGGAAGTAAAAGACAGACCTTTGCTTTGCTTTGATGTAGTAGTGATGAACTAAGTTTTTTTGTTTTTGTTTTGATGAAGAGAGAAGAAAGAACAAGGGTCCTTTTTTGTGAACTTCAACTTGTTGTTCTAACTTCTCTTTAGTTGTTTTGAATGGCAATGGAAGTGACCCTTTTTATCCTTAGCATCAACTAGCTTTATTCAAATATCTTTTGTGCGTTTGTTGGTATCTTTTTGTTTTATTTTTTAAAACTATTGGCCCAACTTTTTCACTATAGTCTTTTCATTTTCATATATACACCCCACTTTTATTTTTATTATCTTCACTTCTGACAAATATATAGAGAAGGGATATGCAAAGTACTGGCAGTCTTCTTTCCTTCCTCTTTACGGCATTCTTTTTTCTCTCTCAACTATCCATTTCTCGGAGGCAAAAGGTGAAATCTCTCACTCACATAGTCCCACCCCCGGCCCAATAAAGATTGATGGAGGAGATAAATCATGATGACTTAGCGGCCCACTAGGTGGGAAATATAATGTCTGGTACCTACAAGCAGTCATCCCCATAAAGAAGGAATGAAACTCCGATATTGCGGCTGTCAGGGCTCGAACCTGCCTACTTTGGGGCAATCTATCACCCTGGAACCAACTGAGCTACGCCCATGCGGGAACTACTTGTTGGAAATATTTATTAAACGTGAAATAAAGTTAATCCTATTAATTATGACTAGAACAATTGGGGTCCCGCACGTAGGAAACCTTGTTTCCACACACGTGCACACATAGTGCCAAGGATCGTAATTTTCTTAATGGAAGAGATATTGGTACGTATACGAATTGTTTTGAGACGTAAGGTAATAGAAGGTTATTGGCCAAATGACGTTGGTTTCACGTTGATAAATGAAGGAAGAAGTGTACAATGTGTTAAAAGATGAAACGAGTCATGAATCACCGCGGCAAGGACCGTGGTGCTGGAGCGCCGCGACGCCTTCATGCAGAGCCGCGGCGCCAAGTCTCTGAAGTTTGGGCGCCACGACGCCACGACGTCACTCTGCAGGGTCGCGTCGCTGTGCCTCTGAAGTTTTGGAGCCGCGACGCCTCCCTGCAGGGTCGCGGTGCTGTGACCGTTTTCTGTCTGTTTGAGAAGAATAAAAATTGATGTTTGAGATGACTTTGGAGGATTAACTCCCCATTATTCTACTCTTGAATTCAGCCATTACTTGGCTGAATTGTAACTCCATACTAATGGCCATTATTTGGTCATTCAAAGTCATAAATTGGTTAGTTGGAGGGTCTTCTTCTCAACATTATAAAATGAGGTTTTTGGCTCATTTGCAAAACACACTTGACACAATACATTTCTGAAAGTATTCTTCCTCTCTTGCAATCACAAACACTCAAAGATCTTTCTTCTAAAGCAAACACTTGAGTTCCCTTTGCTCAAGATTGATTGTTGTTTTATCTTGGGAGATAAGTTGTCATTACAACAGTTGAAAGGATATACGGGGAAATATTATCTTAAGGATAGATCAAGAATTTGGTCGACTCAGAAAACCCTCATAATTGATCATTTTCAGATTTCTAACAAATAGTTGTTGTTGTTATTTTCCCGTTTTTCACATCACCACTCACACTACTATCCATTTCTTTGATGAGGGGAAAGTCCCGAAGGCGAACCCCCCCCCCCCCCCATCTGTACAAGAGGCCCCTTGACCAGGTGGGTTTTAAATCGAGGGATATGCACGAGTGACAGCACTACAAGAGAGATGATCAACGGGACACGAACCCATCAACAACCCTTGCAATATTTCAGCAAAGAACTGTCACCACACTGATTCAAATCCGTAACGTCAGAGTATTTCCACCCCAATCACCTTGCCACTTATCAATTCGTATGTGCCCCTGGGGAATCAACTATCCATTTCTGTAGCTATCACACTAACTAGTGAAATTCTCTCTCATGTTTGTTCACTTTGGATTTTGTTTTACTACTTATTTATTTTCCCTATACAAACATATGATACAAATATTTAAGGTGTAGTGTGACACTCTTTTGTTTTAGTCAGTTTCAGTGACATTTTTCTATGTTTATAAATAATATAATTTTAAATTTTAGCAAAAAATATAAATATATCTCCCAACTTTATGATTTAGAGTAAATATATCCCTCGTTAAAAAATGGTGGATATATACCCCTGCTGTTACAAAATAGTGCAAATATACCCATCATCGAAAATGATATATTTGCATCATTTGTGTAACAACATGAGTATATTTGCACTATTTTATAACGGCGTGGATATATATTCAACACTTTTTTAACGATGGTATATCTACTAAATCACAAAGTTAAGGAATTATTTGCACATTTTCCCTTAAAGTTTTAATTATACGCTTATTAAGATGATTTATAAACACACAAATATCAATAGTTTGTTAAATAGAACATAAATCTCAAAACTCTTCCTTTCATTTTAGACTCTGCATCCGGTCAAACACCATCAAATAATTAGAACAAAGAGAGTAATATATGTAAGTAGGAGTTTAAGTTTAATATATATATATATATATATACACACACACATTGTTAGTGTTATAAAAAATATACTATGAGGCCGTTTTACCTGTTATACAGAAAGGCGGATTTAAGATTTAAACTTTATGAATTCAACCTTTAAGCTAAGTTTCTTAGCATTAAATTCATTGCACTTTTAAATTTATGAGCTCGTATTTACTATTTGTTGTAATTCTCGTGTAATAAATTTATATTTCGCATGGAAAGTATTAAATTTATATGAACTCATTATCAACATTAAATTCAACCTTTAAGCTAAGGTTCGTAGCATTAAACCCATTACACTTTTAAATTTATGAGCTCATATTTATTATTTATTGTAATTTTCGTGTAATAAATTTATGTTTCGCATTAAAAATATTAAATTTAGATGAACTCATTATCAATATTATGAATTCACCTCTAATTGTACCTTACATGTCTTATTTTCAAGATTATTCATCAAATTTTAAAAAAATTACTTGTAGATATTTTGGATATATGACCTGACAATTTTTTAAGTTAACCTTATATCTAACTTAATCTCTTTTAAGTGGTACTAATATTACTTCTTTCGTCCCAAAATACTTGTCATATTTTCTCTTTTTAAAAGTCAGTTTGACTAAATTTTAAAGTTAAATTAGATTATATTAATTCAATATTTTAAAATTAAAATTTAGATAATTGATGAAAGAAATAATCTCTTGATTATTTTCATTAATGAAAGACAATATATACAATTTACAATTTTCATAATAAGAGAATCATATTCATATTCTAATCCCAAAACTCTATTCTAGTAGTATAAGAATCCTATAATTATGGTAACTGTACAATACTAATTACTACAATATTTACACTAAAATAACACCTAAAATATGGAAATAATCTCGTGTAAAGACGAGAACATAAAACCGAGAATATACATGTGATATACACTACTTATGGTAAGTGTATATCACTTGTATATTTAACACACACCCGCAGTCATAACAGACGGTCTTCGTATGCTGAGACTGTCCATGAAATCTTAAAAAAGGACCGAGGGAAGACCTTTGGTAAAGATATCTGTAATTTGATACCTGGAACGAACATGACAGACACGTACTTGTCCTCGAGCTATCTTTTCACAAACAAAGTGGATATTTATTTCTATATGTTTAGTGTGCTGGTGCAGAACCAGATTCCCAAAAAGGTAGATGACACTAACATTATCACAATAAACCAAGGTAGCTTTCTGAATAGGACAATGGAGCTCTAAAAGAAGATTACTTAACCAACATGATTCAGAGACCACATTGGCTACCCCTCGATACTCGGCCTCTTCACTAGAGCGTGATAACGTCGACTGACGCTTGGAAGACCAAGAGACCAAGTTATTACCAAGAAACATATAATAGCCATATGTAGAATGTCTGGTGTCTGGACATCCACCCCAGTCATCATTTGTATACGAGACAAGACTAGACGTCGACGAAGGATATAAATGTAAATCATAGTCAAGTGTCCCCTGGATGTACCCAATGATGCGTCTGAGCGCATTCATGTGCTCAATCCTGGGATCATGCATAAACAAACACACATGTTATACGACATACATAATATATGATGTCGTGAATGTAAGATAATGAAGGGCTCCTGCAAGACTACAATAGCGGGTCGGATCCTCATACGGTGAGCCAGCCGCAACACCCAACTTAGGTTTAGTATCAACCGAGTGAAAGTGGACTTACAAGATGACATCCCAACCCTATAAATGATTTCAGTTGCATACTTCCTCTGGGATAAGAACAACCTACCTGCATGACGAGTGACAACAATCCCTAAAAAATAACTCAAGGGCCCAAGTCTTTCATAGCAAACTCAAAACTGAGCATTGTCATGATAGACTGGCGTAATGCATCAGAAGAGGCAGTCAAGATAATATCATCCACATATAATAGTATATAAGTCAAAGAAGAACCACGACGATATATGAACAATGAATTATCAGATCTACTGTGAGAGAACCCAATAGTCGAAACATAGACTGCAAACCTATTGTACCATGCCCATGGAGACTGCCTAAGCCCATACAAGAACTTCTTCAATAAACAGACATGATGAAGATATTTGAGATCCCTAAACCCCAAATTCTAATGCATATAAACTGTCTCCTTGATATCACCATGTAAGAAAGCATTCTTCACATCTAACTGATGAATGAGTCAGGCTTTCGAAAGAGCCAAGCTGAGCACAATGCGTATGGTAGTCGGCTTGACCACCGGACTAAATGTCTCACCACAATCCACCCCAATCTGTTGAGTCTTACTGTCACCTTGAACTATACGAAAAATACTATAAATTGCAATTCTTTTCATATTAATATGATGAAAAAATATAGCTCAAAACGTTGGTCAAAATTTGATTTTGAAAAGCGTAACTTAGACAAATATTTTGAGACAAAATGAAGCATTATTTATTTTCCTCATAGGAACAACATGAACAATATTATTTTCTAGGTAGTACTAATATTAATAGTTATGATATAGTAGAAGCATGTTGTTACTTTGTGATTGGTTCAAACTTCAAAGTATTATAATTATAGTGTGTGCATGTTGCTGCGGTAGAAAGGAAGAGAGGATTAAGGGGAGCAGAGATAGAAACACACTGAACACAAAACACACGGATTGTCGACCGAACAAAGACAATTATAATAATTAGAGTTTAGCAAAAGATTAGTATTAATATCTTTTTTCAAATTAACATATGGATACAGAGAGGCACTCGTTGTGCATCAACTTAACGCAATAGTAAGAGCCAAATCGAAAAAAGGTTATACTTCATCAGTTCCATAATAAGTGGTGTTATTAATTTATGCATATTTTTTTTTAAATTGCTCACTTAAAAAAAATTATGAATATTTTTACTAACTTACCCCTAACTTATAAGTTTATCTTTGAATTACCTTCGTAATATTGAATATTCTATATGTTTAAAATTATATATGAATTTAAAATTTAATATTTGTAGAAATCTTATGATACTGACCAAAATTCTTACTTATATTTACATTGGGTCTAGAAAGTTTTGATTCAATTGTACTTAATTAAAGAATTAATCTCTTAATTATTTTTATTGATCGAAGACATATATATATATATATATATATATATATATATATATAAGTTATAATAGAAAAATCCTTTTTATATTCTACATCTAAATCTCTATTCTATATGGAGACTAACTATACAATTATGGTAATATTACACTACTAATTAATGTACAAGACTAATCTAATATATACCAAATATACATCTAAAGTAAGGCCCCATGTCGGGTATTGGACTGACTGGAAACTGTCTGTGTGATGGGTATTTAACACACCCCCGCAGTCATAGCGGGAGGTCTTCGTACGTTGAGAATGTCTCTAAAATCTTCAAAAAGGACCGAGGGAAGACCCTTTGTATAGATGTCTGTAATTTGATATTTGGAAGGGACATGGTAGACGCGTACTTATCCTTTAGCTACTTTTTCGCTAACAAAGTGAATATCCATCTCAATATGTTTAGTACGCTGGTGCCGAACTGAATTACCGAAAAGGTAGATGACACTTATATTATCACAATACACCAAGGTAGACTTCTGAATAGGACAATAGAGCTCTAAAATAAGATTACGTAACCAACATGACGCAGAGACCACATTGGCTACCCCTCGATATTCGGTCTCTACACTTGAACGTGAAAGCGTGGAGACGCTTGGAAGACCATGAGACCAAGTTATTACCTAAAAACATACAATAGCCAGATGTAGATCGTCTAGTGTTAGGAAAACCTCCCCAACCAACATTTGTATATGAGACAAGTGTAGACGTCGACGAAGGATACAAATGCAAGCCATAATAAAGTGTTCCCTGAATGTACCTAAGAATGCGTTTGAGCGCATTCATATGTTTAATCCTAGGATCATGTATAAACAAACACACCTGATGTTCGGCAAATGTAATATCAGGTTGCGTGAACGTAAGATACTGAAGGGCGCCTACAAGACTACGGTAGCGGGTCGGATCCTCATAGGGAGAGACAACTGCAGCACCCAACTTGGGTTTAGTATTAACTGGAGTAGAAGTGGACTTACAGTATGACATCTCAGCCCTCTCAATGATCTCTGCTGCATACTTCCTTCGTGATAAGAATAGACCTCATGTATGACGAGTGACATCAATCCCCAAAAAATAACTCAATGACCCCAAGTCTTTCATGACAAACTCAGAAATGAGCATTGTCATAACAAATTTTCGCAAAGCATCAGAAGAGGCAGTCAAAATAATATCATTCATATATAACAATATATAAGACATGAAAGAACCCCGATGATATATGAATACTGAATTATCAGACCTGTTGTGAGAGAACCCAATGGTCTAAACATAGTCAGTAAACCTCTTATACCAAGCCGGTGGAGACTGCTTAAGCCCATACAAGGACTTCTTCAATTAGCATACATGATGAGGATATCTAGTATCTCTAAACCCTAAGGGTTGATGCATATAGACTGTCTCCTTGAGATCACCATGTAGGCATGCATTCTTCATGTCTAGCTGATGAATGGGCTATGATTTCGACAGAGCCAAGCTGAGCACAGTGTGAATGGTAGTCGGCTTTACCACCGAGCTGAACGTCTCACCACAATCTACACCAATCTACTGAGTCTTACCATCACCTACAAGTCGAGCCTTATGTCTTGCAAAAGAACCATCAGAATTATCTTATGAGAAAATATCTACATAGACCGAATAATATTAACACCAGATGGACGGGGTACTAACTCGCGCGTCTTATTATCAATAAGAGTATTATATTCATCGGTCATGACAATTTTTCAATTAGGGTCATTTAAGGTAGACACGGGATTACGGGAAAAGGGTAATTTAAGAACATTAAAATTTAAATTAAAATATATTTTTGATTTAAAAATACTTCATTGACTGCGGGTGACTCAACCATGACTCGGGGCTGAATTGGGTGAATTTTGGGAATTTTCAGCAGGCAATGGTGGTGTTTGGACCGTCGGAGGCACCACGGCGACGTTATCCCAGGACACGGCGCCTCTCCGAAGGGGCGCGACACTGACGATGATGGCAAATTATTTTGGTTACTGGATGGTTGGAGCCGCGACGCCTCCCCTAAGGGTCACGACGCTGATGACGGGTTGAGACCAGTATCCGAAAAATGATGGATAAGATAGGGTGATATATCATCATCCAAAAAATCATACGAACTAGGCACGAGATTTTCAACTTTAGAAAATGGTAATTGGGACTCATCAAAGACAACATGACGACAAATAATGATTCGTTTAGAGGACAAATCAAAGCATTTATAACCACGATGATTTGATGAAGAACTCAAAAACACACAAGGGGTAGAACGTGTCTGAAGTTTGTTAATTGTGGTGGATAGGAAGAGGGGATAACACAAACACCCAAAGACCCTAAGATGGGAATACGAATGAGTCTTATTATATAAATTTGAAGAGGGGAAAGGAAGAATATTAAGTAGATATGTGGCCATTTGTAGAGCATGATGCCAAAATAATGGAGGAACAGAAGAATGAACCAATAAGGTGCGAATAATGTTATTAATGGTACGAATTTTACGTTTAGCTTTCCCATTTTGTGAAGACGTACGAGGACAAGAAAAACGAAAATTTATCCCATTTTGAGCACAAAACTCCCGAAACTCTCCATTGTCATATTCTTTGTCATTATCATATTGAATATTCTTTATTTTCCGTTCGAATTGAGTTCTAATGAACGCTCTAAATTTTACGAAGATGGAAAAAACTTGGGATTTTTTCGCTATTGAAAACGTCCATAAATTTAGAATAATTATCCAAGAATAAAACATAATAATGATGACTCATAGAACTGAGAACGGGAGATTTCCATAAATCTCTATGAATAATATCAAATGGCATTGAAGTATGAGAATTCGAGGCTACAAATGGCAATTTAATAATTTTTTCCAAAGAACAAGATTGACAATTTGGAGTATTACGCGTACCCTTACAGGAAATAAACTTATTTCTATCTAAAGTAGATAAAATAGACGACCCCAGATGACCTAGACGAGCATGCCACAGGAAGGAGCAAGATCTGCAAAAGTGGATGACATGGTCTGACACGAGAAACTGAGAATTAGTGTGATTGGATAAAGGTCCACATACTGTCACACCTCATGAGAGGACTCACCGTCTTGAAATCCTTCACAGAAAACCCAAACGGATCAAAATCAATAGTAACTCAATTATTAGTGGTGAATTTACGGGCTGACACCAAAATTTTAATTAGTTTTGGGGCATGAAGGTTTTTTTTTCAAGACAAGTAGTGGATGAGGAGGGGACAAAGTTTTATGACGATAACTCTTAATTGGAATTGAATTGCCATTAGCAATAATTATACCACGATTACTTCTCAAATTGAATAAGTCGAGAGAGTACTTTCGTCGGATGTCATGTGGGTAGTGGTGCATGTGTCCATCTACCAATTTGGGTCTGGTTGAGTCATTCCAAGCTTGTGCATCACAGCTTCAATGTCAGTTTGTGTGGGTCCCGCTGCGTGATGGACTTGAGGGGGCTGAGGTCCGAGTATTCTGGGATGTTGTCTCGGCCCATAACCGATGCGAAACTTCGAGTATGACCCGGAACCGACTGTGAAAGCTGGGCCGCGGCCTGGAATGGCGAGAATCTTGCCTACGACGCTATCTTGGCAGAAGCGCCATCGCCACTACATTGGGGGCCACTGTGGGCCCCATGACTTCTGCCACTGCTGACTGGGTCGAGAACCACCGCTGCCACCGCCACTATTTCAGTTTCCGCCGCGATTCTTGCCATTATTTTTCTAATTTTGACCCTTTTTACCATCGCTGTTGTTGTGACTTTGGCTTGAGTTGGTGGAGACGGAAGACGGAAAATTGGACTCAGTCATCATGACGACGGGACTAGCCCCTATAGCCATTTTTTAGCCAAACTCGCTTCTTTCAATGTGAGCATGGAACGGGCTTGATAGAATTCCGGAAGGGGGTTACTTTGACGAATGATCGAAGCAACACCGTTATAGTCCTCAGATAAGCCTGCAACCATCTGTAGAACGAGTTGACTATTAGTAACCGGAGCACCCACATTGTGAGGCTGATCCGCCAAGTCCTTGTTTCATTTACAATAAGATGAAACATTAGGAAAATTCGCCATAGCAACTTGAGAAAATTCATGTTCAAGAGTAACAATGCGAGAATGACTGTTATCTTGGAAGATATCACGCAATCGATTCCAAGCCTCCATAACTGTGAAGTTGGGTTCTATAATCGTCTGTAAAAGATCCATGTATATTGTGGCATAAATTCATTGGAGAACCTTTGCGTCAAGCGTGACCCATAATTTTGGATCGTCCGCTTTGGTGGATACATCATCATCTTCAGTGGTCTCATCCCCTGTTTTAGGAGTCGGAGGGATGATATGGTGAAGAACTTGATGTGTCATCGCATGAATCTTGAATAATTTCGCACACGTTCCATATTTGACGTTTTTAGGTCAAGAACAATAGGAAGAGAACTCTTGATATTAGAAACTGTGAGGGCAGGATGAAACGTGTTTTTATCAGTCATGGTGAATAAAATACGAAGATTCAGATAAGAAAATTTTTGAGGGAGGAATTTTGGAAGAAAAAAAGAGGTCTCGATTTCAGGAAATCTGAGAGGGGGGGGGGGGGGTTTCACGGAATTTTAAGAGAAAAGAGACGAGCGGAAGCAAGGAAAAAATAACCTAGACTCTTGATACCATGAAAGAATTAATTCCTTGATTATTCTTATTGATTGAAGACATATATATACAAGTCACAATAGGAAAATCTTTTTCATATTCTACATCTAAATCCCTATTCTATATGAAGACTAACTATACAATTATGGTGATACTACATATTAATTAAGGTACAAGACTAAGTCTAATATATAGTTATATACCAAATATACATCTAAAGTAGGGCCCCACGTCGGGTATTGGACTGACTGGAAACTGTCCGTGTGATGGGTATTTAACACTAATAAAACCAAGCTTTATCTGGCTATTTACATCCAAATCGATAATGTAAAAGTTCTTTATGATATTAGCTCTAAATAAAAAGATCAAAATAATTTTAAATTTAGTAAAGATAAAAAAGCGTCAAGTGATTTCTTTTTATCTATTTAAGTTTTGGTGGCAAAATAAATTTGTCTTATACTTAAACTAGTAGGAAATAACATATACCTTATCAAATAGTCAAAGTACGCACAAATCAATCAACAACAACAATAATATACTCAGTATAATCCTAATTAATCACTATTATTTTGAAAAATAAAATCATCCATTTGTACAGAAAGAAACTAAGAAAATATGGTTATTTATATTTTCTATTTATATGTATATGCTAAATTAATTAATTATGATCCAGTGATAAATTTTATGCTAGTTATCGGTCTCTATTGCTGCACCTCCTTTCATTATCCGCACTTAGGATCAGAATTTAAACAATTACACTGGAATGCACTGAACAAAAAAATAATATAGTGTTTGGTGGACGTTTTCAGTCGGATTGGACTGTACTATTTTTAAAAATAATACACTCCAACTGTCATTTTTGAGACTCATCTAATCCCTTGAACTGTACTAAAAATAAAAAATATAAAAAAAATACAATATATTATATATTAATACTCTAATATCGTTCATTATATATTAATACAGTCAAGTTCATTACACATATAATACAGTCTAATATAAAAATATACCATCTAATGCGACGTACCAAACGAGTCACGGTATAGTTGAAAAAAAGTTAGGGTATTTTAGGGTTTGTTTTGGTCAAGCTCCCACGTTGTTCCATATTATTATTCTCTCTTTTTTCCCTTCATAGAACATAGATCGATAGATAGCTATTTTCCACGCCAACCCTTTCTGCTTCCCCAAGACCAATGTAATCATTGTGTCTTGGAACACACTCCTTCCCCCACCCCCACCCCATCCCTAGTGGAGTGGGGTAGGTAGGTATAGTAATATAATTGGCCATATTTACAACTACATATTGTGTTTGTCTTCACATGATGCATTCTTCTATTCCTCGGTTTCAGTTGCATCTATTCATTTCAATTGTACTGGGGAGTATTAATTAGTCCTTCCATAATTAAGGGGAAAGGGAATATTTGTATCTCTACCTTCATATATTATCGATATTTATAATCTGTTATATTATTGAAAAAAACTTCAGAATTCTAACTCAGGTCTCTGGATAGTAGTTACTGATAGAATAATTAGTAATTATTATAGAATAATATATAAATGGTAGGAAGTAGATTAATATTATCTTAGGAGATTAGATGACATGATTTTCTCTTCATCAAATCTTTTTATTAGCTTAATTATAGCTTGTAATAGTAGTATATTTATCACATTGTGAAAAGATGAATGAGCGGGAAAAGATATTCTAATTGTTCTTACCGTTAGTACCAGTGAAGGCTGAACCATTAAAAATTTCACCAACCTAACCTCAACTTTTGATGATCATTAAAGGTTTGGAAACTTATCTTTTACCCCTCTTACAAGTAGCACTTTTTGTCTATCACGGGAACGACCTTGGATTATGTTTCTTTAAGAAAGACACATTATCCGAAGTGCTATTACTTCCACCGAAGCGTTCACGAAACCTTTACAGTTTAGTTTTCCCATTGAACCTTATTCCTGGGATCTCCAGTCTGTAAGGTTGGGTGTCCACTATATCGGTTCTTATTGTTTGGATTTTAAGCCCATTCCCCTAGACAGGCAGAACAAATGATCTTTGAGTATTCCCTTCGTCAAGAGATCTGCGATATTTTTCTTAGATTTTATGTAATCAATGAAAATAATACCCGAGGTGTTCAACTGCCTAACAGACTCATGTCTCCGTCGAATATGACGAGACTTACCGTTGTAAATTGAACTTCGTTCCCTTCCTAGAGCCAACTGACTATCGCAGTGGATCATTACAGAAGACACAGGTTTATCCCAACATGGAACATCATCTAGAAAAACCATGAATCCACTCAGCTTCCTCTCCCGCTTTATCTAAAGTGATAAATTCTGACTCCATCGTGGATCGGGCAATAAGAGTTTGTCTAGAGGATTTTCAAGACACAACTCCACCACCTATTGTTAAAATATATCCGCTTGTAGACTTGATGTTGTCGCTATCAGATATCCAGTTTGCATCGTTGTACCCCTCTAGTACCGCTGGATATCTTGAATAGTGTAACCCGAAATGTATCGTGAACTTTAGGAACCGTAGTACCCTGTTCAACGCTTTTCAGTGATCCTCACTTGGATTTCGAGTGAACCTAGCCAATTTATTGATTGCATGAGCGATATCAGATCGAGTGCAGTTTGTGATATACATCAGACTACTAATCACCTGCGCATATCGCTCTTGGCGTACGGGCTTACCAAGATGTTTATCAATCTTTTGACTTTTATCCAATGGTATCGATACCGGTGAACTGTCGAACATCCCAAATTTCTTAAGTACATCCTCGATGTAGTGAGATTGAGATAAGACAAGTCCATTAGATGTCTTAGAGATCTTGATCCCTAAGATGACATCTGCAATGTCCATATCTTTTATGTCAAAACACTGTTTTAACATGTTCTTAGTTTCTAGGATTATCCCAAAACTGCTCTCAGTGATCATCAAGTCGTCTACATATAAGCATATCATGACGAAGGATTCGACATTTCCTTTCATGTAGACACATTTGTCACCTCCATTAATGGCGTATCCTTTTGATAGTAGAGAACTATCAAATTTATCGTGCCATTGTTTAGGGGCTTGTTTCAGCCCGTACAACGATTTAACAAGCCGACATACTTTTGTCTCTTGTCCTGGAACCACATACCCCTCGGGTTGGTCCATATATATTTCTTCTTCCAAATCACCATTTAGGAAGACAGTCTTAACATCCATTTGATGTATTTCAAGATCCCGCAAGGCGGCGATAGCTATGAATATACGTATGGACGTCATTTTTGATACCGGAGCGTAGGTGTCGAAGTAATCAAGGCCCTCATTTTGGCGATAACCCTTGACTACTAACCTAGCTTTGTATTTGTCGATAAAACCATCTGCCTTTTAACTTCCATTTAAGGATCCACTTACAACCCAACGGTTTGTGTCCTGGGGGAAGTTCTGTCAACTCTCAGGTGTGGTTACTCATAATGGATTCTATCTCACTTTCTAAAGCTTCCTTCCAGAGCGGTGCTTCTGGAGTTGACAATGCTTCGGCGATTGTCCGTGGTTCATCCTGAACCAAATAAGCTACAAAGTCTGGACCGAAGGACTTGTCCTTCCGTGCCATTTTGCTTTGCCTTGGTTCCATCCCTGAATCTTCCAAATCCTGAGAATTTGGAATACAAAATTCCGGATCATCAGCTACTTCAGAATTTATTAGATCTGAACCGTTTCGATCTAGATAGTCAGTGACTCCTAGTTCATCAGAGGTTTGCTCATAACTTTGTTTGCGAGAGGTTATGTTATTTTCCTTATATGGAAATGTGTCTTCAAAGAACCGTGCGTTCCTTGATTCCATGATCGTATCTTCATAGATGTCCGGATGATCCGTCTTGTGCACTATGAAGCGATAAGCACTGTCGCGCCCGATTTCGACCGCGACTTTCTAAAAGCGAACCCTGCTTAAAAAATGAAATGTTAGAAAATAAATAAAAGTGGTGAAATGTTTAAAAGTGCTTAAAATGTTAAAAGTGCTAAAGTTTAAAAAATGCTAAAGTGTTAAAGGTGTAAAAAGGTGCTAGGAATATTAAAAGTGTAAAAAGGTGCTAGGAATATTAAAAGTGGTAAAGGGTTGTTAGGATGCTAAGGGTTCGCGGAGTCGCCACCTAATTATTTGGGTGAATTAGGACACCTAAATGTTAACTAGTTTAAAGTAGACATTAACTCTATTTTAATGGTCTGCTAAACTTAGTGAGATTCTGGATAAGGGTTCTTTATTATCCTAAAGGGAAGGGGTCAGGCACCCTAAAGGATCCGCTAACTTGCGGTTGTCCGTTCAAACCTAGGGAATTATTATTCTATAAAAATGCATGTTTGAAAAATGTTTAAATAAAGGGATAAAATTGTAAAATTTATAAAATTAGCTTTGGATAAAACTTGCATTCATAACGTATTAGATAAGATGCATGTATTGCAAAATCTTATTATGACAAAATATGTACTTTATAAAATAAATGTAGAATATCTATTATGCAAAGATTAACAAAATAATTTTTAATTATGAATGTTAGCAAGTGTTTGTGAAGGAATTTTATTATGCTAAGAATTTAATAGCGAGTGACGCTTTAGCTACGTGTCATTTTGGTATGGCTTAGGCAATGCATAACTAATCAAAAAATAACTAATTTAAGAAGAGTGAATTTCTAGCGTCACTATTTTCTAATGACCGCCCAAAATTTAATTATTCTAAATGTACTACTAGTAGTGTGATGTTTAGACAAATAATTACAACAAATAATAGGGGAGGATATGGATTGATAAGGACTCGAAGAAATGGCGAAGTCATTCGCCGGTGGCTTGGAATTTCCGATGCGGATAGAGAATGCACATAGACGCGGGTTTTTGCGTTTGCCGACGAGTCCCTCTATGAGACCCTTTGTTGCTCCGATGCATTTCATGTAAAATAAAGAAAGATAAGGATTAGTACATGCTCAATTAACAGTACGCATAAAGGGAAACAAACATGTATATCCCGTTTAACTGTATAAGTGGATCGTCGATTCCAAACCAATAGCCCACATAAATAAAAATCTAGCTTCGGTAACAAACAGTACATAATGATACAAAGCAAGACACAAAGATTATTCCAATCATTTGGACTTTGGTTACAAGATGCAGCAAACAGGAGTAAATTCGCACAAGTGTACACATAGTTACTGTAAAGTAAAACATTTATTTTGTAGGAACCTATACACATCCACACTTATTGGATAAGAATACATCTCAAATTAGTAACTTGACGGATATGACTTATATTTTTAAATAAGAGATTACATGGAACTAAAAGCAAATGGGAATTCGAGCGCCATTTTATTAAAGCCCTATAGGCACGCTATCTAAACGAAAGACCAATACTTAAGTCGAACTTCGACATAAGCGACAAGCTTTACCATAATTATTTAAGCCCCTTTAAAATCTAAGGGTTGATTTAAACACGTCATGCTTCTTTAACGCCGACAATTATTTTTCGTTCAAATACTACTACAGTCAATCAAATAGGGATATGAGAGCCATCATTTACATACTAGAATAGGGTACAAAACCATCAACAAAGAAATGGAATTTAATCACTTTTAGATAGCTTCAAGGCGAACATGACAATCACAGCAAAGTCCAACATTTCAGTTATCCGAACCCAACAAACAACAAGAATATTCGAAAGACTACATTTTACTCTATAAAATAATAGACGAAGCAATACGAGAGGAATTTGGGTTTATATGCACACCAATTGTTAAAAGGGCTTAAGTCGATAGTTCCTGCGGGCTACAGCTGTTGAATTGAAGTCTGATTTGGAGCTGGAAGGACAGGGTATGGACACATATAACAGGGCAGCACCACGGTAGTGGTATGCCAGTGGCAGTAGCCATAACTGGTGAAATACAATTATGCTTAATCAGCTCAAAAACCACGGTACAGTGGACCATCTTACACTACATACTATAACTAAACCAATCTAATATGCAGATTACTCATCCTACACACGACCAAACAGATCCATGAAGCATGTATTCCACACAAAGATAAATAAAATGAAGCTTCAGATTATCACAAGAGATGATTAACGATACAGATTGCGATCTCGTGACAAACACCACATGACCTTAAACATTAAGACAAGACAATGATTCCAACATAACTCGAAACTAAGCAACACGTATAGCTTACTATTTGGATATGATCTAGTCGATATTATCATCCCAAACATGAATCACCAAGTAAGGCGATTTGAGTGAAACAATACTAACAAGTATAATGAATGCCTATATGACAGGACGCGCACAGATTCAAATAACGGGAGCAAAATTCAAAGGGGTTTTGATTTTACCTTCTCCGGGCAGCGAATCGAGGCAGCGTATCAAGCGTCGATCCACTCGGAGTGTATTGCTATGCGATTTTGGAGAGAAGCAAAGCTAGGACGATTTTGCTCGTTTGTACGGAAAATAAAGAGTTTTAGTTTGTGTTCTTGCTGTTCTTACGGATTGCTGCCGATTCAGATTTTCACTGGTGCTTCCCTTTTATTGGATTTTTACTCGTTTTCTCTGGACTGCCCCCTTTTCGAATGCCTTTGCATGTAACAGTGGCCTCACTTATATAGCCTACGTTCGACTCTAATATTGGTAAGCAATTAAAGGCTGATTTCGTGCTGATTTTAGTGTGATTTGAACAGGTTAAAGTAAGGTAAATGATTGACATGATTTGGGCAAGATTTTGTGCTGGTTCGTGTTATGGTAAGGGCGAGCTGGCTGCGTATGCATGGGTAAAGAAGGTCGCCGGATTCTCAGGCGAGAATCTCGGCAGGGAAGGTGCGAGGCGGCGATTGCTTAGCTTTTAGGGTTCTTAGATTTTGTGGGTTCGTTTTTTTTTGAAGAAGAGGAAGCGTGGGGTAAAGGACTGGGGATTAAAGCTGAAGGGGGAGTTGGGCCACGGGTCAGGCTGAAGATGGTGGGCTGATGGGGGAATGAAGTAGAAGGGGTGTGGGCTGCGGGTAAATGGGCTGCTGAGGGTATTAATATTTGGTAGATAGTTTAAGGAGTTAATTTAAGTATTAGGTATTTAATTAGTAGTGTATTATTAATTAATTAGTGATAAAATTATTTAGGTGCTTTGTTAATCTAATTATTAAAATAATAAATGCGGGCGTGCTATTTAATTAGTGCTTAATATTTTAGAATGCGGCGCTATTATTCAAAATCTTATTTATTGCCTGTATTTATGTATTATTGTTGCATTTTATTATTATTAAAATTATTAGAATTATTGTTGAAAATTAGTGTAATTTTATAGTTAATGACTGGACGGGAGGGTCAAAATTGGGTGTCAACAGCTGTCCCTCTTTGTATGGAGATGATGGAAGAATCTTCGGACAAAGACGTTGACTCATAGCCAATTTTGTCTCGATCCTTAGAATTAGAAATGTTGGGCAATTAGGCAAGGCTGACGCGGACTCAAAAACTGTCCCAGTGTCGAGTTATGACGACAGTGGGTTACCATGGTCGAAACACCAAGGCGGGCTAACGCGGACTTAAAGCTGTCCCAGTGTCGAGTTATGATGACACTGGGCTATGGTGTAAAAAGTAAAAGAATATAACTGGCTTGAACCTGGGGTGTACTGCTATGGCTTGTGGTCTTTGGGTTCTACGGTGATGTGAGCGAGTGGGACGCTGAGGCCGCTACGCGATCGTTGGGAAGGTTGGCCTCAACAAATTGTCGGTTATTTGTAGAGAAAATCCACGTTGTGCTCCTGCTCCTGCATGCTAAGACTTGAACAAACGGTTAGTGCATAACTGTTAAGGCAAAACTGATGATGCATAATTTTTAAGCAATGCAATTGTGAGTAGAAAATGTTATCCTGCAAAAATGTGATGCCTGTTGTGTTGATGCGATGCTGCAAATGTTGTGATTTCGTCATTGTGTTGCGATTGTGAATGCGGATATGTTGTCCTTGCTGCAACTGTCCCTGTAGACTAAAGCTCAAGAAAGAGTTTAGTGCATAACTGCTAAGACAGAATAATAAATGAGAAAAATGCAATTTTGAGAACAGAGAAATCGTCCCTGCGCAGATGTGATATCTCGACTTGTCGCCGCTTTCGACTTGTCGTTGTTTTCGACTTGTCGTCATTTTCGGACTTGTCGTCGTTTGACTTGGCCGCTTTCGGACTTGGCGTCGCTTTGGACTTGGCCGCTTTCTGACTTGGCCGCTTTCGACTTGGCGTCGTTTCCGGACTTGGCGTCGCTTTCTGACTTGGCGCCGCTCGACTTGGCGTCGTTCCGACTTGGCGTCGTTTTCGACTTAGCGTCGCTTTCTGACTTGGCGTCGCTTTCGACTTGGCGTCGCTTTCGACTTGTCGTCGCTTTCGACTTGTCGTCGCTTTCGACTTGTCGTCGCTTTCGACTTGACGCCGCTTTCGATCTTGGCGTCGTTTTGGACTGGCGTCGCTTTGACTTGACGTCGCTTTGGACTTGTTCGCCGCCCCGAGACTAAAGCTCAAGAAAGAGTTAGTGCATAATCGTTAAGACGTAACAATAAAGCATAAATGAGAAAAAATGTCATTTGAGAACAGAGAAAATCTTCCTCGTAGATGTGATATGTCACGATGGCGCTGCTTTCGGACTTGTTGCGGCCGATAACGCCGCGTTCGACGTGTTGTTGTTGGCGCTATCGCGTAGTCTTGCGGTCGATAACGTCGTTGTCGACGCGTGTCGCAGCCGCCCGCAGAATAAATGCTCCCGCAAGCCTTTTGAGAAAACGCGTTAGTGTATACCGTTTAAACAAAATGATAAATATATATGAAGTGCAATTTTAGGGTAGAGTGTAGATGTCGCCCCCGATATGTGAATCCGAGATGTTGTGGGTCTTTGAGATGTCGTTGTTGTGTGCGAATTTGACTTTGTCCGAGCTGACGCGTCGGCTTTGTTGCGGAACTTTGAGTTTTGATCTTGATTGTCGATGTCTTTTCTCGCTTTGTCGCTTCTTCTCGCTTTTCGTATTTTGCTTCGCTAATATGAAGAACCTTTGTCAGATCCTCCGCTAATATGAAGGACTGCGCCAAAGAAAGTTTTGTGAGTTTTGTGTGGGGCGGTTGATCCGCGTTGACCTTAGACTCTTGATGCTCGGACGTCTGCTTGTTTGGACTCATCACCCCGCCTCGGTTTCCTACCTTGTCCCGCTTTGAATATGCAAAAGGCGTTTGGCCTTAAAGTGGTCTCAACGAGTTGCGTGTGTGTTATGTGTACTCTCGTTGTTTTCAAAACAAAGGGAAGGTTTCCAAATGGTGTGACCGAAGCCGATTTAGGCCGCCTACGTATCCACATGAGGGAATCAGGTCGAACGTAGTTCATTACAAGCGAATTTTGGGTAAAAATTAAAATTTCTAGATGTGGGACCGAAGCCGAGACGGCCGCCTACGTATCCACCAAGGGAATCAGGTCAAACGTAGTTCCAATTATTACATATAAAGGGCAAAATACATTAAACTAACTATTTCAGGACTCAGCGGGCCGAGGCAGGGGCGCGAGTCCACTTCTTCTTGCTCTGTGTCTTCGATGGTTGAGTCTTGGCAGATCATCTCTGCGCCGCACAACTAGACGAATGACCTATTCAATAGTTAAACAATCTCCGGCAAGGAGCACCTCCTTTTCTCTGGCGGTTGGTTGATGATTCAACTTCCTTCCTTCATGGCGGGCGTAATAGTCCCTTCCGCATCGCCTTCTTCATTTTCACTATCATGTTCACACGCATCTTCATAACCGGAAGAAGGTTATTGTTTGCATTGAGAGGAGCATCTTTCACCGAATGACTCTTCTTCGATTAATTCCTCTACTCGCCCCGAGTGTATAGCAATTTTCGATGTCGTGTCCTCTGACCGGAGTGGTATGCACAATGTTTAGTCTTATCGTGCCCTCGGAAGTAGGCCCGGAGTATTTCCGGAATTGGATGGAGTATTCCTGCGCTTTCGCCTTCTCATACACTTGAGCTATGGGCTCGGCTAAAGGTGTATAGGTTTTGTTGGTTTTCTTCGCATCTACGCGGGTTTGGGTCCGTTTGAGTGCGAGTTCGTGATTGTGGTGAGTATTTTGGATATCTTGGTTGGGTATGGTAAACAGGATATGGGGTGGCGCATCTTGATAATATGACCGTGGATTCGAGTGTTTTGCAAGAAGCGCGGGCTTTGATATACCGGATGTTGTTCGCCTATGCTCCGAATGACCGTGATGGAGGTGATGCATCTCTTCCTCCAGGAGGTACCTCCGATGGAAGTTGATCGCATCGCTCGCTAGTTGCTCGTAGGGTCGCAAGTTTGTAATCCCGCTGTCTTAATGCCTTCTTCCACGGTCGCCATTCTACGACTCGCAAAACTTCGCCAATTACACCGATCATTCTTTCATAATATGTCGCGTCCTTTAACGATCGCACGAACAAGGTGGTCATTTCGCCGCCATCGGAGGTTGGACCTTTCTCGCTTCGACCGCCACCTGGCGTATTCCCGAAAGTTTCGTGGATTTCTTTTCAAGCTTCATAAGATAAAATCGCTTCAGGGCGATGTCGATGTTGAATCTAAATCTATCCATGAAATCTTGTGCCATGGCATTCCAAATCCCATTTTCGGTGGTCTTGGCACGTGTACGATCCAAATACCACGGTTAGACTCACGATGAATAGCTTCATGATGATTGCCTGATTTTTACCAACTCCAATCAATTTATCGCAATATGACCTTAGATGAGCTCGAGGATTCCCCTTTCCATCAAACATGTCAAATTTGGGCACCTTGTACCCCACAGGTAATTCAACGTCAGGGTTCATACATAAGTTTTCATATTCCAAACCTTCTTCCCCCTTGTTCATCTGAATGCTTTTGAATGCCTCTTTCAAACTACGGATTTCTTTTGCCATATTTTCATCAGCTCTGGCTCGAGTCTGCCGCTCCATTTCCTTGTATTGATCTGTCTCTTGAGAGGATGTATGCATAATAAATGGTTGGCTTTCGATCGGATGTGCTAACCCCTCATATTGTTTGTGTGTCATCTGCTCGTATTGGGTGGCTTGGCAATTTGGGTTGAGTGGGGAGATATAAGTAGGTGGAGGTTGAGATGTGTATGTAGTGAACGGATCATTTTGGAGGTCGGCTTGCAAATTGACCGGGCGAGTGACATTTTGGTGTGAGCTGGTGTGTTGCGGCCTCTGCGGGGAGCTTTGGGGAAGTGGAGGCTCAAGGGCTTGTGACACGATTGCATTCGTCCCTTGCTCTGGGAGTGGTGCATTTAAGCTAATAGACATGTTTGTGATATCTCGGAGCCTTTCTATTTGGCTTGCATGATTTCCATTTCTTTGCAATAGTTTGGCGGTGTTGATCATTGGTGTTTCTCCTTTCCAACGCCTCTGCATCCTGCGGGAACAGGGACGAGTCTAAGTTGTTTCGCTCGTGCTTACGGATTAGTCATTTATTGGATGATTGTGCTTACGCTACCAACGCGAATCAACCTTTTGGGGATAAGCTAGACAAAAATAAACCTTTAACAAATGAAGCAAACCAAGTTAGTATAATATGCAAAAAGTTGCAGCCAATATATACTAATAAGCAAATTGCAAATCAAGTGCGTGTTCTAACATGTTTGGGACCTCTTTATGCCAGAGGTAGGCCTAAACGTCAAATACGCGAGGTTATGATGGATTTGTCCAAGTCGCCCAACTGTAATGCTTTTGTTGGAAATGGCGACCAAATGACGGTGCACTTTTTCCAATTTCAGCCTGACATGATTAGGTTTGGATTTGTCTATCATCGCCACGCTACACATAATATGCTGGTTGGTCGTTGGGTTGAGAAACTCGTCGACAAGTTTGGTGTCTTCCTAATTGTGGTGCCAATGCCAAGGATTGACCCACCTAAGGTAAATGCATGCATGCCCTAAAATAAGGGTGGTATAGCTCTATCTTAAGTTTCTAAGATTTGACTTTTCTAGACGCAAGGTTCCCGAGCGGACAACTCGAGTGAGAAGGCTACGCGGCTGATCAGACGAACCGATCTAACTCAGCGCAGGCGCCAACTCTCTTAAAATTTGGATATTTTTTGAAAGAAATTTGCGGGTGCGCGAAGCACACCAGCGCGTGAGTGTGTGATTGTGTGAATTTTTCAGAATGGAAGAAATATGAGCGGAATGCCAGTTTAAGGAAAACAGTAAAGCAAGTAGCAAAAAACAAACAAAATACAATACACAAAAATTAAATGCAAAATAATTGCCAAATAATAACCCTAAGTCTGTTGTGGTTAAGAACCTAAAATCCCCAGCGGAGTCGCCATTCTGTCGCGCCCGATTTCGACCGCGACTTTCTAAAAGCGAACCCTGCTTAAAAAATGAAATGTTAGAAAATAAATAAAAGTGGTGAAATGTTTAAAAGTGCTTAAAATGTTAAAAGTGCTAAAGTTTAAAAAATGCTAAAGTGTTAAAGGTGTAAAAAGGTGCTAGGAATATTAAAAGTGTAAAAAGGTGCTAGGAATATTAAAAGTGGTAAAGGGTTGTTAGGATGCTAAGGGTTCGCGGAGTCGCCACCTAATTATTTGGGTGAATTAGGACACCTAAATGTTAACTAGTTTAAAGTAGACATTAACTCCATTTTAATGGTCTGCTAAACTTAGTGAGATTCTGGATAAGGGTTCTTTATTATCCTAAAGGGAAGGGGTCAGGCACCCTAAAGGATCCGCTAACTTGCGGTTGTCCGTTCAAACCTAGGGAATTATTATTCTATAAAAATGCATGTTTGAAAAATGTTTAAATAAAGGGATAAAATTGTAAAATTTATAAAATTAGCTTTGGATAAAACTTGCATTCATAACGTATTAGATAAGATGCATGTATTGCAAAATCTTATTATGACAAAATATGTACTTTATAAAATAAATGTAGAATATCTATTATGCAAAGATTAACAAAATAATTTTTAATTATGAATGTTAGCAAGTGTTTGTGAAGGAATTTTATTATGCTAAGAATTTAATAGCGAGTGACGCTTTAGCTACGTGTCATTTTGGTATGGCTTAGGCAATGCATAACTAATCAAAAAATAACTAATTTAAGAAGAGTGAATTTCTAGCGTCACTATTTTCTAATGGCCTTAAAATTTAATTATTCTAAATGTACTACTAGTAGTGTGATGTTTAGACAAATAATTACAACAAATAATAGGGGAGGATATGGATTGATAAGGACTCGAAGAAATGGCGAAGTCATTCGCCGGTGGCTTGGAATTTCCGATGCGGATAGAGAATGCACATAGACGCGGGTTTTTGCGTTTGCCCCGACGAGTCCCTCTATGAGACCCTTTGTTGCTCCGATGCATTTCATGTAAAATAAAGAAAGATAAGGATTAGTACATGCTCAATTAACAGTACGCATAAAGGGAAACAAACATGTATATCCCGTTTAACTGTATAAGTGGATCGTCGATTCCAAACCAATAGCCCACATAAATAAAAATCTAGCTTGGTAACAAGCGGTACATAATGATACAAAGCAAGACACAAAGATTATTCCAATCATTTGGACTTTGGTTACAAGATCACGACAAGCAGAAGTAAATTCGCACAAGTGTACACATAGCTACTGTAAAGTAAAACATTTATTTTGTAGGAACCTATACACATCCACACTTATTGGATAAGAATACATCTCAAATTAGTAACTTGACGGATATGACTTATATTTTTAAATAAGAGATTACATGGAACTAAAAGCAAATGGGAATTCGAGCGCCATTTTATTAAAGCCCTATAGGCACGCTATCTAAACGAAAGACCAATACTTAAGTCGAACTTCGACATAAGCGACAAGCTTTACCATAATTATTTAAGCCCCTTTAAAATCTAAGGGTTGATTTAAACATGTCATGCTTCTTTAACGCCGACAATTATTTTTCGTTCAAATACTACTACAGTCAATCAAATAGGGATATGAGAGCCATCATTTACATACTAGAATAGGGTACAAAACCATCAACAAAGAAATGGAATTTAATCACTTTTAGATAGCTTCAAGGCGAACATGACAATCACAACAAAGTCCAACATTTCAGTTATCCGAACCCAACAAACAACAAGAATATTCGAAAGACTACATTTTACTCTATAAAATAATAGACGAAGCAATACGAGAGGAATTTGGGTTTATATGCACACCAATTGTTAAAAGGGCTTAAGTCGATAGTTCCTGCGGGCTACAGCTGTTGAATTGAAGTCTGATTTGGAGCTGGAAGGACAGGGTATGGACACATATAACAGGGCAGCACCACGGTAGTGGTATGCCAGTGGCAGTAGCCATAACTGGTGAAATACAATTATGCTTAATCAGCTCAAAAACCACGGTACAGTGGACCATCTTACACTACATACTATAACTAAACCAATCTAATATGCAGATTACTCATCCTACACACGACCAAACAGATCCATGAAGCATGTATTCCACACAAAGATAAATAAAATGAAGCTTCAGATTATCACAAGAGATGATTAACGATACAGATTGCGATCTCGGCGAACAAACACCACATGACCTTAAACATTAAGACAGTACAACAGATTCCAACATAACTCGAAACTAAGCAACACGTATAGCTTACTATTTCAGATATGATCTAGTCGATATTATCATCCCAAACATGAATCAGCCAAGTAAGGCAGATTTGACAGGTGAAACAATACTAACAAGTATAATGAATGCCTATATGACAGGACGCGCACAGATTCAAATAACGGGAGCAAAATTCAAAGGGGTTTTGATTTTACCTTCTCCGGGCAGCGAATCGAGGCAGCGTATCAAGCGTCGATCCACTCGGAGTGTATTGCTATGCGATTTTGGAGAGAAGCAAAGCTAGGACGATTTTGCTCGTTTGTACGGAAAATAAAGAGTTTTAGTTTGTGTTCTTGCTGTTCTTACGGATTGCTGCCGATTCAGATTTTCACTGGTGCTTCCCTTTTATTGGATTTTTACTCGTTTTCTCTGGACTGCCCCCTTTTCGAATGCCTTTGCATGTAACAGTGGCCTCACTTATATAGCCTACGTTCGACTCTAATATTGGTAAGCAATTAAAGGCTGATTTCGTGCTGATTTTAGTGTGATTTGAACAGGTTAAGGTAAGGTAAATGATTGACATGATTTGGGCAAGATTTTGTGCTGGTTCGTGTTATGGTAAGGGCGAGCTGGCTGCGTATGCATGGGTAAGGAAGGTCGCCGGATTCTCCGGCGAGAATCTCGGCAGGGAAGGTGCGAGGCGGCGATTGCTTAGCTTTTAGGGTTCTTAGATTTTGTGGGTTCGTTTTTTTTTGAAGAAGAGGAAGCGTGGGGTAAAGGACTGGGGATTAAAGCTGAAGGGGGAGTTGGGCCACGGGTCAGGCTGAAGATGGTGGGCTGATGGGGGAATGAAGTAGAAGGGGTGTGGGCTGCGGGTAAATGGGCTGCTGAGGGTATTAATATTTGGTAGATAGTTTAAGGAGTTAATTTAAGTATTAGGTATTTAATTAGTAGTGTATTATTAATTAATTAGTGATAAAATTATTTAGGTGCTTTGTTAATCTAATTATTAAAATAATAAATGCGGGCGTGCTATTTAATTAGTGCTTAATATTTTAGAATGCGGCGCTATTATTCAAAATCTTATTTATTGCCTGTATTTATGTATTATTGCTGCATTTTATTATTATTAAAATTATTAGAATTATTGTTGAAAATTAGTGTAATTTTATAGTTAATGACTGGACGGGAGGGTCAAAATTGGGTGTCAACAAGCACTACTGTTATTGGCATATCCGATGAATATGCAATCCACAGTCTTAGGTCCTATCTTGGCCTGCTTTGGCATAGGTACTTTTACCTTGGCCAGACAACCTCATACCTTCAAATACTTGTAGGTAGGTTTCTTTCATTTCCATAGCTCGTATGGAGTCTTGTCTTTACCCATTTACCCTTGTGTGAGACTCTATTAAGAATCCTATTCGCGGTAAGAACAACTTCTCCCCACATGGTTTGAGGGAGGCTCGAATTGATTAGTAGAGCATTCATCATTTCCTTTAGTGTTCGGTTCTTGCGTTCATCAACCCCGTTTGATTGAGGTGAGTAAGGAGCCGTTGTTTGATGAACTATACCCGATTGGATACAAAGTTCTTCAAAAGACGCTACATATTCTCCCCCTCTATTGCTACAAATTATTTTAATCGGTCCGTCTAGTTGATTCTCAACTTCTGCTTTGTAGAGTTTGAATGCTTCAAAGACTTCATTTTTACTTTTTAGTAAGTAAAGGTAACAAAACTTTATGTCATCATCTATGAAAGTCACAAAGTACTTGTTCCCCCCTCTAGTTTGAGCGAACTTCAAATCACATATATTTGTATGTATAAGTTCTAGAGGAGCAATATCCCTTTCGACAGATCTAAAGGGACTCTTGAAAATTTTTGCCTCTATGCACACCTCACATTTACGTTGATGGTTTATGTCAATAGACGACAATAATTCCAACTTTATCAATCTTTTGATAGATTGATAGTTTACATGTCCTAATCTATAATGCCATAAATTAGATGACTCAATCAAGTAAGTAGAAGGTGCAATTTTATTGATAGTTGAAGCAGAAGGCATTACAGGTGCAACATTAAGCTTAAAGAGGCATTCATAGACGAAGCCCTTTCCTACAAAAGTTCCATTATTAGTGATTACAAATTTGTTAGCCTCTAATACTAGCCTAAAACCAGCATTTACTAACAAAGGTCCAGAAATTAAATTTCTTCGAATTTCTGAAACATGCATCACTTCCTTCTGAGTAAGCTCATTTCCGGATGTCATCTTTAGGATCACCTTTCCTACCCCCAGCACCTCTGAAGAAGAATTATTTTCCATGAACAACTTCTTGTCTGAGACTGGTGTATAAGTGGAGAAGGCTTCTTTATTGGAACATATGTGACGGGTATCACCCGTGTCTAGCCACCATTGCACCAGATTCTCAACGATGTTAGCTTTAAGAACTACCGCTGAGAACTCCTCAATCATATCGTTGACGAGCGTGTCTTCAACGATGTTAGCCTTGGCCTTGCCTTTGGCCTTATTCTCACGTTTGAGCTTGCAGAAGTCTTTGGCCATGTTACCAACTATACCACAGTGGTTACAATTTCCCTTGAAATTTTCAGTTGTTTGGGGCTTGCCTTCCTTCTGGAATTTTCGCTTCTTGCTTGAGTTCCCTTTGATTTCCGTCAGGTTTGCCTTAGCCTCAGCGGGTTGTTTTCCCTTTGGCATGACATTCTTATTGTCTTCCTTAATCTGGAGTTTGACAATAAGTTCATCTAGGGTCATCTCCTTCCTTTTGAGTTTTAGATAGTTCATAAACTCAGTCCACGAGGGAGGCAACTTCTCGATTAATGCCCCAACCAAAAATTGTTCGTTGGGCTTTAATCCTTCCAAATCTAGGTGATGTAGAATCATTTGAAATTTCTGTACTTGGGATGTCACACTTTTGTTATCCACCATTTGAAATTTCAGGAACTTCCCAATGATGAACTTCTTACTACCCGTATCTTGGGTGTTGTATTTCTTCTGGAGTTTGTCCCATAACTGCTTGACAGTTTCAACGGTGCAATATACCGTGTATAGTGGATCGGAAAAACTGTTTAGAATATAGTTCCTACACATGAAATCACTATGTTTCCATGCTTCGCGAACCATCCTTATGTCGTCAGCGACATGGTTACCTTGGCCCCCTCCCGTTAAATTATTTGGCTGAGGGTCCACATCTTCCCCAACTAGTGGAGGGTCTTCGGTTAGGAAACGTGACATTCCCATAACCGTCAGGAAAAACAACATATTTTGCTGCCATCGCTTAAAGTGAGCACCCATGAACTTTCAGGACGCTCATGGTGAAAACCAACAGGTGTAGAGGACGCCCCCTTGAGCAGTTGCAAAGGCGTTGGGAATGCTTCCAACAGGAGAATGAGCACTATAAGTCCCCGGAGCAGCAGTGGAAACATTGGTTGTGCCAAAACCAATGTTGACACTAATTGTGTCAAAAACAGTGATGACACTCGTAGTGCCAAAAACAGCGATAACACTAGAAGTGCAAAGAGCAGTAGTTTGAAAGGCATTAGGAATGCCATGATCAGTGGTGACACTAGAAGTGCCAAAAATAGTGGAGTTGAAGGCAGCGTTAGTGCCTTGAGCAGTTGGATTGAAGGCAATATGATTACCTTGAGCATCGGTGTTGTTCATGGCATTGAATTGATCTTCAGCAGACATGTTGTTGTTGAAAGCAACCAATATTATCTTAAGCTTGTGGAAAATATATGTAGAGACAAGGAAATGAGAATGCAACAACAACAACACGTGAGTAAGTAATCTGGAAATGATCAAATATGAGGGCTTGCTGAGTCGACCAAATTCTTGATCTATCCTTAAGATAATATTGCCCTGTATATTCTTTCAACGGTTACAATGACAATTTATCTCCTAAGATAAAACAACAATCAAACAAATGAGCAAAGGGAACTCAAGTGTTTGCTATGGAAGAAAGATCTTTGAGTGTTTGTGATTGCAAGAGAGGAAGACAATTTCAGAATTGTTTAGTGAATGTCAAGTGTGTTTCCAAATGAGTCTTGTGTCTCATTTTATAGTGTGTAGATGATGATGACCTTCCAAATGGCTAAGTAAAGATCATGAATGCCATGTTAATGCCTTGAATTTGGAGTTACAATTCAGCCAAGTAATGGCTGAATTCATGAGCAAAATAATGGAGAGTAAATACTCCAAAGTCAGCCCAAGAATCAGTTTTTAATTCACCTCCAACGGATTGAAAGCGATCGAGGAGCGGCCGCGATTCGATAACTACTTTGGGCTGGAGCGTCAATAAGCGCGGACCTTGATTCGATGAGTTACTGGAATTGAAACGTCAATTAGTGTCGCGGCCCTTCTCGGTTTCGTGTTGATTTCTGATTCAGTTCATCTTTACATATTATACACTTCTTCCTTCATTTACCAACGTGAAATCATTCGTCATTTAGCCAATAACCGTCTATTACCTTACGTCTCAAACAATTCGTATACGTACCAATATCTCTTCCATTAAGGAAATTTTGATCATTGACACTACGTGTGCACGTGTGTGGAAACAAGGTTTCCTACGTGCAGGGCCCCAATTGTTCAATTCATAATTAATAGGATTTACTTTATTTCACGTTTAATAAATATTTCCAACAATATTATAAAAATAATAAAAATATTAGGGATAAAATCGTAAAATATTTGATCAAACAAAAAATATTTATAAACGGTAAAAACATAAGCTGGGGCTACTAATTTGTGATTTTTGATTGATTATAGTTAGCTTATTATAAATACTTAGCATATAAACACTTCGGATATTTATCATAAATGCATGATAAATTAAACAGTACTTATAAAATAATTAAGCAGCCCAACACCCTAATATCATTATATCTCTAATCCATTATAAAGGGTTGTTTGATATGGAACTTATCAAACAACGTGTAGATGTTAAACTCCAATTTTTCTTTTTAAATTTTAAACTCAGGGTTTTCTTTATTATTCTCTAGTCTATTGGTTGGGAATTGGCAACAGATTTCCCACTAGTTAAAGCAATACTTAGGCTACCATAAGCTTATTTTATTATCAGCTATTTAAATTCTCAAGTTGTTGCTGACATAAGTTACAAGTTCTAAAATGTTCTCTACTAAGTTTGTGAAGTTTGGTGTGATTCTACACTGATATGAGATATCACGTTGCATTATGCTATACAAGTTTTGAGGGTCGTTTTTCGATCCGTGCGAGTTATGATGCCGCACAGGCCTTTCTGAAAAACGAAAAAATTTAGATTTTTTTTTTCATTTTTTATTAAATAGTATTAGTCAGAATTTACTGTAAAGATGCATAATTCGCAGACTTTAGCCCAATTAAGGGTCACTTTTACGAATTAAAACATGCCCCATAAAATGTTTGAGACGGCTCTACAAGTTTTCTAGGAGTAATATTCAAAGATTCATTACTTTAATAAATGTTATAATCTAATTCCAACTACTGATAAATGAAAAATTATCTAAAGCTAGCCAGCAGATTTATCTAGAGTATAAAGCAAAATTTCAATTTGTTTATATTCTCTATTTATAACTTAAATACATATTGAATTCAGCTCATTTTTTAAAATACCCTTGCCAATACATGTACAATTCTATTAGTCTGTGAAAAATAAACTAAAAGAATAACTCCCAACTGTTTTTCCTTGACCATTATAAGCGTTATAACTATTGAAAAAAAAATTGATTTCCGCTTAGTGTTCAGTATTTGTATTGATGCCTCAATTAATTTAAATTCATGCCACGTAAAGTCTATTTAAAAAAATAGGAAGCGCTTTCCCTCGAAAGGATGTACGCGGCGCAAAACTCAAATTAGTCGAGGCCTTAATATTGATAACACCAAATGAAAAATGAAAAAAAAAGTTATGTGAAATGTAATTATTACTAATGTTAGAAAAAAACAACACTCTTACTTGTAGGTTACGTAATTAGTTCCCCTTAAAGACCAAAATATTGCTAAAAAATTATGGATGTTTTCAAATGTGACAATGTGTCATAATATATATTTTTTGTCCCAATTTATATGATTATTTTTTTTAATTAATCTAAAAAAGAATGATACATTTTCTTATTTGGTAATAATTTAACTTTAAAATTACTTTTACGCTTAACGAAATAATCTATAACCACACAAATATTTTTGACCTTTTTTAAACCACAAAATTCAAAAATCTTCTTTTATTTTTTAAACTTCATACTGAATTAAACTATATCATATAAATTGAAACACATAACATACGTAATTAGCTAGTTCTCAAGAGATAGCTTTCTAGTTTGTTCTGCCATGTTTGATGGTTGTGACAAAATATGTCTATATTTCTTTTACTTCTATGAAAGTCTCTTTATTTTAGTCAAATATGCATAAAGTGTTGGGTTTTAATATTGGTGAATGAAAAATGATGAGATGAAAAGTAAAGAGAATGTAAAAGATACATTTTGATTTGGTTAAAATAATTGTCCCACATCGAAAAAAAGAGGAAAAGAGAGGTGTATATATTACATTACACCTTTTCTAGTCATTAAAAGGGTTGACGGGGCAAGAATCTCTCGTGCTGTCGTCGTCGCTCGCTCGAGAGGAAAAGAGAGATGTATATATACATAGTTGGCTAGTTCTCAATCAATAAGAAAATCATGCAGGACCGCGGTGCCATAAGTACTGAGAGGCTGCAGATCTTTCGGCACCGCGGCGCCACTCTGCAGCACCGTGGTGTCGATGCGGAAATTTCCAGTTCCGAAGTTAAATTAGTGATTCCCGATTTTGTTTTATTTTCCATCATTTTTGTGACTGTTCAGAAGGGTTGCAAACCTTCAGAAACAGTACTTCCATGACTATAAATTCGTTTTCTTCTTCAGAATTTTACTTATTAATTTTCTGAACTACAAAACTTCTTCTTCTTCTGCATAAATAAATTATGTGTGATACACTGCTGTTGAGTGGTTCACCGCTATCTGAATTTGGAGTACTACTATTCGGGTAAGATAATCGTTCTATCCTGGAAGGGGGTATTTCATCAACCTTGAGTACTATGAGGGAAATAATTTTCTTAAGGACACACTTTGAACTAAGTGCACTCGATTATATTCTGAAAAATATTGTTTTTATTCCAACACTAATTCGGTTCATTTTCAGTTATTATTGTTTAGTGATTTTTTTTCCAATACAAATTGATAACATAAAGCTCCAAAGCTGTTTGTCAGAAATGATTATAATACTTGTACACCAAAAGAAAATGACTGACTAAGAGTGAAATGAGGAGAAAAAAAACTGCTTTTATCTCCTGATATGTCTTGACCAACAGGATCTGACTAATTACACAGTTTGTAAGAAATTTGGCTGAGTAAAGTTAATACAAATAGTATCATCAAACCCCTACTCTCCTTTATATTTCCCCTATATCTTGGAATACTAAATTAAAGAGCTTTATTGATAATTAACTACACAGATATCTTTAGTTAAAGTTAATAAAGAAGATAGGGTCAAATTTATCCATGTTATATCTAAAATTGAGAAATTTTATCATCTCTTAAATTTAATTAAAATCCCATTGGCTAGGAAAAAGTCTATGTTCTATCCTTGACATCTGATGAAGCTTAAATATGAAGGTAATTTCAAAATCTCAATCAGAAATTGAGGGATAAATTTGAATTTTTTCCATCAAACATGTGGTTGAGTCCATTCATTTCATGTTTGACTACATTAATGGCAAGCGCAAATGCGAGATGATTTGCCAACGATAAGGGTATAATTTTTTTTGTCTAATATTACTCCTACCTTTGAAAAGTCTAGTTTTTATCCTTTACCTCTAACTGATCCAACATAAAGGTAATTTAAAATATACTTAGAAGTTGAAAGATACATTTAAACCATTCGAAGAATATCACATGGCCGGGTCCATTCATTTCATGTATGACTCCATTAATGGCAAGGACAAATACAAAACAATTTGTCAACAACAAAGGCTACGAATGAACTAAAAATGAGCATTCTGCTCTCTTTTTGAGGTTGATTCTTGTAGGTGCTATCAGTTGTCCGTTTTCAAACATTGGTTATTGGAGCACATCCCGCGATTTACTGGTAGTAGTGTTGATAGACCGGTACTACAATCTCCAGAACTAGTCTGACGCAAATCAGAAACCTGGATATCAAAGACAAAAAAAAAATGTAACCGGGATAAGTTGAACAATTTTCGATAGTACATACACAAAATTAAACCTTCCTCCAAAATTAAATTGTGTAATTGAGAGAATCTTCTATATTTATGTGGTTACCAAATTTTCCACAAAATAAAGGTTATAGAGTAGTGTTGTGTGTTGCAAATTTGGACAAACACAATACGTAGGAATAAGACCCTATGAGCAAACATTTAGAGTAGGAATAAAAACACTATCTATGCACATGAAGTAGAAGAAAAGAACATGTTGATTTCCAATGTCTCTTGTTAGTGCTCTTTCCTAGTCTATTTTTTAGTACGGATATTAATTGCCCTTCTTCTTTTCACCATTGTCAGGTCACTATGCACAGATTTGTCACTGCCCTCATATGCTGCTACTGTTTTTTTAGGGTGTGTTTGGCACAAAGGAGGATAATTTCTCACATATTTTTCATTATTAATTGGTAAGTAAGTAGAAAATATAACTTGACAAACAAATTAACTTTCAGATTGGGATGGGGGTTGGGGTGGGAGGTGAGGGAGATGTGTGGTGTCGGGAGCCGGGTGGGAGGACGGCATGCAGAGGGCACAAATTCAAAACTTGAACTTTATTCGTTCGGAATTGCAAGATGTGACCTCAATTGCTTGTCGTTGGGTTTTAAAGTTAATGTTTGTACTTATTTAATGATTGTTTTTGTACATATACATCGTTTGGGTCAAAGCTACTAAATTTCGTCTAACATGTAACCCAAACATAACATCCGCCCTTGCATGGATGGGAGAGTTTCAGAAAATGTCTTTAATAATCTGGTCCCAATGTTTATGTAAGAATTATTCTTTCTTGATTTTATTTATCAATGATTTACAATATATATAGTGTTATAAGAATATCTACTTTGATACAAACCAGGTAACTAATCCATCATAATTATACGAGGAATGTAATTCTACGTAATATAGTATATGTGTTGATCGTTTTCGAAAATGATTTATTTTCTAATTGGGTGGGAGGAGAGAATTTTAGGAACCATATATACAGTGGTCACACGCATGGCTACTCTGGTCCCCATTTTTATCTAGGTTCCTTTTTCCTGTACTTTCTATGTTTTTTTAATTTAAATCTTTCCAAATTCAAAGAGATGATAGCTAGTAGCACTAGCTAAAAAAATAAAATAAAATTATATTGGAATAGAAGCTCCCTCTCCTTTATTTGTGGGGATTATTATGACATGAGTCTTATGCTGTCATGACGTTTTGTTCCCCTAAGCAACAAGTGCTTAATTAATAATTATGGTGCTAATTAATATATTAATTAAGTCTTGAGAAACCAACTCCTCATGTCTTGGTTAAGTATAATTATTATAGTGCTGTTTGATCACCTTTTTTCACAGTTTTTGGCTAATTACAATGGTTTTTTTTTTTTTTTTTAACTTTAGGTAGACTTTGAACAAAGGCAATGGGAAAGAAAATTCATTTTATATTTGTGTTAAAGTATGGAACTTTTTTGAGTAATTAATTTTATCCAAAAAAAGAATTTATTGCCCCTATGATATTGCCAATCAAACAATAAAAAAAAAAAGTTAGCCGCATGCCTATCTCACATTACAAACATTATTGTTTTTTTTCACATTTCAGGTGGTTTGCACATGCTGAGGTTGCACGAAAGTGTATTTTGTTAGTTAATTTTCTTGCTATTTTTCTACTTTTTATTTTTGTGCAGGATGTGTTTTGTTTCGTTCAACCAAAGTATATTACTTGCCTTATGATAAACTTTAAAACCTTCTTCAAGAGGAAAGAAAAATAGTCAATTTATAATGTGATATATGTCAACGTTAGGGTTCGTTTGGTATAGCTTATTAAAAAGAGCTTTTAGAAGTAGAGCTTTTAGGAATAGAACTTTTAGAGCTTTTTATCAAAAAGTTGTTAGGTGATTGATTGTCAATAAAAAAAGTGTTTTTGTATAAAAGACAAAAAAATTATAAGACAAAAAAACTCAACTCAAGAAGCCCAAATTTTGGGCTTCTTCCAAAAGTACTTTTGGAATCCAAAAGCACTTTTGACAGCTTCTACCAAACACTAAAAAAAAGGCCAAAAGTGCTTTTGGTCTTCCAAAATCACTTTTGGCCTTTGGAAAAGCTGTACCAAACGGGCACTTAGATGTGTATATATGAATATATTGTCCACGCTCCAGTTAATTAGGTTTGAACGTGCAAAGAATGTTAAGAGTCTTGTATCGGAAATGAAATGAAAATATGAACTCTTTATCTATTATTAAGAGTCCCACATCGGATATGAAAGGGAACATATTGTTGGAAATTCATTAATGTAGAATAATGTTTATCCCATTATTTATGACTCGAACAATTGGGGCGCATGTCGGAAACGCCGTTTCCACATACGTGCACTCGTAGTGCCAAGTATCGTAAATTTCATTAGTGAAAGAGATATTGGTACGTAAGTAACATGTTTAAGACATAGAATGATGGACGATTGTTGGACAAACGGCAAGTCTCCACGTTGGTAAATGAAGGAAGAAGTGTGCTTAATGTAAAGATTGAAACGGGTCGGAAAAGGGCCCAAGAGCCGAGAAGGGCCGCGACGCCAACACCACCAGAGCCATGTCGCCTTAATGGCTGAGCCGCGACGCTAATTGGTCATTTTCTTATTGGAGCCGCGACGGTAATTCTGCAGCGCCGCGACACTTTCGAGGCAGTGTTTGTGCGACGGAAGTCCAAAAATTTGGCTGATTATGGAGACGTTTTGGGGCTTTAAGATGTCAGTTTTTCCTCCATAAATCGGCCATTATTTGGCTGCATTAATTGGTGGATTAAGTGACCATTATATGGCATTTAATGGTCATTACATGGGCACTTGAAGAGGCCTTCTTACATACTATAAATTAAGGTCTTTAGCTCAATTGTTGAACACTTGAAAGACTTGCACTTTCTGAAAATCTTCTTCCTCTCTAACATATTTCTATATTCTTCAAGAAAAACACTTGAGTTTCCTTTGCTCAAGTGTTATTAGTTGTTTTATCTTGGGAGACTATTGCCTATCAACCTAAAAGGATATTACGAGGCAATCTTGTCTTAAAGACAGAGTGTCATCACTCGACTCAACACAATTATAACAATTTCAGATTTAGTGTCTCTTTATTTCAGATTATTAAGATTCAAGGAACTTTCTGCAATTTGTCCAAAGATTCAAGACTGGTTCAAGAACACATAAGCTTGTTGTTGCAACAATTCTTGTTTGCTACAAGTTTGTTGTTATTGTAATCTTACTGTTTATCCTTTTGAAGCACTTGTAATAGTTATTTACTATTTTCGTACTGCATTATATCCAACAATTTTAAGACAAGATTCGTATTAGTGCTCGAAAGATGTTTGCCAGCAGATATAGTCCTAAATCTAGCTGTGGTTTTCTTCTTGAAAACAGTTCTGTTGATAGTTCAAACACTGTCTCTGTCAACAACCGTTTCAAATCTGGTCCAAGTTTTGGCTTTTTTTTAACGATAGTTACAAATCTGTTTCCGTCAAAGGAGGGATCTCTGTCTTTGATGATGAGCTTCAAGATACTGTTGATAGTCATGCTAGTACGACTAAGGATCAAGAACGAGTTGGTGTCACCGCTCCCAAAAGTGGTGTAAGCAAGCGCCCACGAGAGGTGGAGGATATCAACTGTGACAAGAGGAAAAGACTGAAGATGATGTTCTATCTTACAGCGGAAGGCCTATATTTGTCCCAGACAAATAATCTGAAGTATGGTAAGGAGGAAATGGACACACAGTCCGACAAAAGGACTGACGTGGGCCAGAATCCAAAAGGACTAAGTTAACTTTCTTTTTTTGTCTATAATGAGATTAAATGATGTCTGATTAAAATGAGTAAAGTAAGGCTAGGAATATGAAAATGTTTTCCAGGAAAAATTATATTCCTTACGCTTTAAAATAAGAAGTTTAATCTCACCTACCTTCCCGTTTAAAGATTGGACTATTGTAAATAACGGTCTTAAAAAATATGGTCTTAGGTTGTAATAAAATTGAAAATATGGACAATCCTAAGTAAGCACCAGGAATTTCCCTGGGCACCAATCACAAGGGAAGAGGACTAAATACAAACCTGTCATCGATTCCGACAGAAGATCCTTCATTTGACATGATGGAATTGGACATTCAGTCACACAAAGCCTATGAGCGACTGGAGTGGGCCAGAGTTTCTAGATATTAAACGATCTGAAGGCCAAAAGAAATGTAGAAAAGAAATTGGACACTCAGTCTGCCAAGGCAACTGGAGTGAGACAGAGTATCTAGATCACATATGATACGGTTACGCCCTAACTACGAGCAAGAGGTTATTCATGTGAAACAACACCACCTCTAAAGTATAAAGGGTTGTAGAAGTTGTCCGCAAAAGGACTTCAGGGAATGGGATCACTCTAAAAGGAGGTGATACATATACCAAACTTGGTTTCAGGGACGTTGTTGGTCAAACTGGTTTGAGTCTAGTCCAACAGGTCTATAATAACTAAGAATTGTACAATATGTATGTAGGTAAATGAATGATATATTTGTAATCTGTGCATCTATGTCATCATAGATTAAGATACGTTAAATTGAAAGTCATTCAAAGACTAACTAAATTGAGATTGTTGTGTTCTGTCGACATAAACCCTCAAAATGAATGTGAGGTGGGCGAAGAGGCAAAATCACATTTTCATTCCGTCAAAGGAATAGCGAAAGAAGCACAACTTCTCTAGAATTTAGTCACACCTACATGAGTGTTTTGAAGCTTGTACAAAATAGATGGGAGAGACAAGTACTTTGTGGCCTTCATTGACGATGGTACAACGTATTGCATCATTTGTTTGTTGAAAAGCAAAGATGAAGTTGTTGAAGCGGATAAGCGCTACAAAACAGAAGTTTAAAATCAACTAAGCCTATGGATTGATGAATTCGTAGTGATAGAGAGAGAGAATGTGAAACATCGTTAATCAAATGACTGTTTCTGTTAGCGATATTTCGACTGCTCACGCAAGCGTATATATCGTTCACAAGTAATATAGTCTGGTAAGACCGAATATCATCCTCAGAGACTGGTTATCAAGTAACGATTATCTATTTTATGTTATCTATTTGGTAATCGATATTTGATTTTTGTTTAACTACTAGAATATTTGCAAAATTTAAACTAATAAAATTGTAATCAGTTATGAATGAATTAGAGCTTCCAAAATCCTCGACTATCCACTTTATTCAATCCTTAATGCAACTAGAATGATTCTTCTTCTTTGTTATGTTAGCGGTTAACTAGACTGTCTTATATTCCGGTTATAGAATATAATCACTCAACCCTAGTTCATAACTCTTCTATATTTCTATGATATGCTTTACCACATAAAAGTTTAAGAACAATAACCTATAATGCTACACAAGTATCGGAGTACTTTCGTCCGCGACTTTAACCTATGTCTATTTAATTACAGCATATTCAAATCTCTCCTATCGGCTTTTGATTCGAAATCATATAGATTATGATAATTAATGGTCAGTTAACTATCAAACATTCATACCAAATATTAAATAGATCTTAATCAAGCGAAGAAGAAATCAAACTACTGCATTAATTCATGAATAAAAGCTTCAAGCGATTCATAAGAAAAGTCCTAATAAAGTGTTTAGCTCCTAGCCATAGTCACTCTAAGAACTAACACAAAATCCATACATAAACTGAATTAAAAAGAAAGAAAGAGAAAAGAAAATACAAAACTAGGTCTCCAATCTTGTGGCCTCCAAGAGTTGTGTTGTGGAATATATACAAGAATTTCAAGCTAGAATGAATAATATGACCTAGGGTATAGGATTTTATACTTATAAACTATATTTCTTTGGACCCTTATACCCCTGTCCAATTTTGGCTCGGATCTGCAAAATTTCGCGTCGGCACCGCTAGAGATGACAACGGGTAGGATCTGGACCGGATCCTACTAGATCCAGATCCAGATCTGTTTTACATACATGTATCCATATCCAGATCTAGATCCAGATCCATAGGGTCCATAAAATCATATCCAAATCTAGATCCATCGGATCCACCGGATCTACGGATCGGATCTGGATCCAAATCAAAGTGACTGATTATTAAGTTATACCTTCTAATCAGTCCAAATTTTCTAGAAAAAGAGTCAATTTAATTTAACGGAATCATGGGAATGCATCCGTAAATTAGGACTAAATGCCATTGTTGACAATTGTTATTCCTATTGGCTATTGCTGTAGTGAGAAACAATCCTCTCAATACCTAAGCTACTACATAAGTACCATATAAATGATTAATATAATGATTAAAGAATAACACGCAAAACGTGTCTCAATTAAAAAAATAATGGCCTTCAGCCCTTTGAATATAAAATAAAATTAAGATTACAAAGGATTCAGTGTCATGATGTATAAATAATAAATGTATAATTAATTTAATAAAAAACAGATTCACGGCCTGATGCGACCGGATACGATCTCAAAGACAAGATCGGATCCGCATCCATCATAAAGCGGATCCGGTCCAAACTTTGAATATCCATATCCTATAAAGCGGATGCGATCCACCGGATCCGGACGGTCCGGATCCATTGCATCTCTAGGCACCGCATGGCCATTCTGCAGGATGCGGTTTAAGTCCTCAGAGCCAACCCGAACTCGCGGATCTTTTGCATCTGCGCAGAAAGTCTCGCAACAAATATTTTCCAAAACCTTGTCCTTTTCTCGTTCGGACTTCGTCTGATTTCTTCTATACTTCACGGGACTTCTTAGGCTTCATTTCTTGACCCTTTTAGTGTGCAATTTCATCTCAAATAAGCTCATTTCATCTTCTTTTTGACGTTTCTCCATTTATGACCGCTGTGACTCAAAAGAAAGGAAAACAACCAAAATAAAATACTAAACACAAATGAAATGAGTAAAATACTAACTAAAAATTACTCAAAAAGTGTATAAAATACACCTAACAGCTCCTTACTCTCCTCAGTCTAACGGTGTTAGCCAAGTTTAAAGTCGTACGCCCAAAAATATGTGGGGCAAGGCGATCCTTACCGCTAATTCGATTCTCAACATAACTCCGTATAAAGATAAGGATAACCCTCCATGTGAAACATGAAAATGACGCCACCTACAAATGTTGTGATGTGGAGTGTCTTGGTAGAGATTGGAATACCGAAATTGGTCAATTTGGACTTAAGACTGTAGATTTCATATCCACTGGATATGCAAATAACAGTAGTGCTTGTCGTCTCTTGGTGTCAAAAAATGTTGGATTCTTTGATGATAACTTTCCTTGAGAAGAAAAAAGAAGTAATTGCTCGAGGTTAACAAGAATCTGTGAGTGCTTGATAATTCAGAACTAGACGTTTCAGATCTATAGGACTCGGAAGTTGCTGACTATCCGGAACTTACTATTCCAGATCTACATAACTCAGAGATTCTAGATGTTGAACCGAGACGGAGCAAAAAAGGGACAAGTTCTTAATACAAGCCTTCTAACTTGTATGATTTAGAATAAACCATGGACAATTAATAAATAATTATCATCTCCAGAAGTGCTGCTTTGGATAAAAGCTACAAAGAGATAAATAGACTTCATCAGATAGAACCATACTTGTGTAATGGTTGACCTTCCTCCGGGAAAAGAACCTTTGGGTTGTAATAGTGATACTCAAAATTGATTACCTAGGAGATAGATCTACTGACGAGTATAAGGCCCCGACTACTTGAACATGTGCTCTCTTGTGAATATCTTAATATCCAAGGCCACCTCAGTCTTACGTGTCATGGATGTTGAGACACCTTCCTAGCCGGAGAGTTAGTTTGGTGGACTATTGGGCTTCTTGCTAAACTTCCTTTGGTCCCATAAATGTTTGCATTTTGGTCTTGGAAGTTTTAGATGAAACAGAAACAATGAATCTGACAACAGAAATATTGACTTTGAAGTTAGAAAGTCAACAATCTGAAAGTGGAAGAAAATTTTTATATGAAACAACCCGAGAGGTATGTGGTTCTAATGCAAAAGAATTTTTTTGTCCATTTGTCAAATCTCTATACTGGCTGAAACAGGCCCCGAGGCAATGACACGAAAAACTTTGATAGTACTCTACTATCGAAGGGTTTCTCCATTAATGAGTGTGACAAATGTGTCTACATGAAAGGTAATTCTGACTCATTTATCATGATATATCTTTACGTAGATGACATGTTGATCACAAGGAGTAGTCCTAGTTTGATCCTAGAGACTAAAAATATGTTGAAATGATGTTTCGACATGAAGGATATGGGTAATACAGATGACATCTTAGAAATTAGAATTTCTAAGACATCTAACGGACTGGTCTAATTCCAAACTCATTTGTGAGGTGTTTGACAGTCTCGTTGAAGTCATCAATGGATATGAATCATAGAATTAATTGGAATCATGGTACACCCGTATACCAGGAGCGATATGCACATGTCATATATAGTTCAATATTTTTTACACACTACAAAAGACCTGGTATCGACTCATAAAGTAGATCAGTTGAACTAAGGTTCACTGGTAATGATCGATAGAAGGCGTCAAATAAGATATTAAGATATCTAAAATATTTTTTTATCTACGGATTATGGTATTCTGGATGTCCAACAATTTTGAGAGAAAACAGTGATGCAAACTGGACATCGGACTTGAAGAACACCAAAACCACAAGTGGATGTGTATGGTGTGTCTCTGAAAATCCTCTAAGCAAACTTGCATTGGCCGATTCATGATGGAATCGGAGTTTATCGCTTTAGACAAAGCATGAAAAGAAATTGAGTAACTTAACATCCTCTTAGAGGATGTCCCTAATTGGGAGAAACCCGTGTCTTCGTCAGTTATACACTGTAGGGCACGGATGATGGCGTCTGGACATTTAGTCAGAGACATAAGACCGTGAGGTAGTTGATCATCACATGAGTCACTTCCTTGATTATTAATCAAAGGGTATAACAGACCCTTGAACTAAGGAACTACCCGAAGATCAAGAATTCTGCCTGTCTAGGGGAATGTTCTTAAAACTCAAACAATACGAACCTTTGTAGTGGTAACCTAACCATACTAACTGGAGATCCCAAGAATTTGGTTCAATTGGAAAACTAAGCCGCAGAAGGTTAAGTTGAGTGTTTCAGTGGAAGCAAGAGCACTTCAGATGATGACTTCTGTAAAGAAATATGAATCCAAACGCATTCCCGCGATAGCTATGATTATAGATGCTAACTAAGTTATTTTACTTTACTTCAGATATGGTGGAAATAGGGCTTCCAAATCTCCTTGACTATCCGCTCACTTTACTCGTTAATGCAAATAATTAAGGTTCTTCTTCTATGTTGATATAGCAGGTTAACTAAGCAGTTTTATACTCCTGTTAAGGTAATATAAACACTCAACCCTAATGTAGAATCCTTCTATCTTTTGATGACAAGATTGACTACAAAGGAGGATTAAAAGCAATAACCTATCAAGCTACACAAGTATCGGGGTACTTTCGTCCACGATTTAAACCTATGTTTATTCAACTATAGCATATTCACAATCTCCCCTTTCGGATTTCGATTAGAAATCATATAAGTGATGATAATTAGTGATCAATTAATTACCAAGAAATCAAAACAACTATTGAATAAATCTCAACAATAATAAGAAGAAACCAAAATCTTGCATTAATTCATAAAACGAGGTTCAAGTGATTCGACATGGACAACCCTAAATTAAGTTAGTTCCTAGCCATAGACATGCCAAGAACTAAAATAGTATCCAACATATACTAGAAATAAATAAAGTAAAGAACAAGAAATTACTCAAAAATAAGTCTCCAATCTTGATCTATGTTGTGATGAATGGTAAGGTGTGTTCTCCCCCAAATCTGACCTAAAAGGCCCTATTTATATCCTCAAAAACGTGCAAAACCTTTTCCTCTTTCGCTTTGGCCCAATCCTATTCGGATTTGTTAATTTTCCCGCGTCGGCCGCTGCTCGCAATCGCACCGCGGCGACGAAACCTGCGCTGGTTCGCTTTGGGCGCCGTGCCTCGCATTATCGATGGTCGGTAGCCGCGGCTACATGTTTCTCGTCCGGGTTGCCAACTTTTTAGCTTTTTGAGCTCTGGAACCTATGTTTCTGCCCTCTTTTCGCTCCTTCTCACCAATGTACCACTTTAAACCATTGTGACTCAAAAGAAAGAAAATCTATCCTAACACGACACATATTTATACAAAAATGGGCAAACGACTAACTAAAAATGACTCAAAAGGTGTATATAAAATATACCGATCAAACACCCACAAACTTAACCTTTGTTCGCCCTCGAGTAAAGATCAAAAAATAGAAACAAAGACACGAAAGAAAAGAAAAAAATGACTCAAAGACATTGATCAATTTGTTGCATCATTGTTACTTAGAAAAGCATGAAGGTTAGTAGATAATATGCAAGAACATATAGCATGGATTTTTAGCATTCTAAACACATAAGGTCAGATATTTCGCAAATTCAATTTAATCAAGCTCAATGGAAATAAGAATACATAACTATGCATGTTAATTTCAAAATCCTATGGCCTGTTCATTTGTTATTCTCCACTAATCATGGATACACACATTAGAGATCATCAGAGCTTTTCAGGGTTGTAATGTAGGCTTAGGCAGGGGTAGGTAAAAACAGGCTTTTAGGCTCAATCTTACGTACCATAAACTCTTTTTGCTTTCGATTCTTTCCTTTTCTTTTGATTTTTTTTTAACCTCATACCTATCTTTCCCCTATTTTATTTTGACAGAATGAGGTGTCTGATGAATAGTAAGCACCCTCAAACTTAGGCATTTGTCTATTTATGATTACTTTTCATTGGAGTGCATCAAAATTGTTCACGACACTTTTTGTCTCTTTTCAACACTTTATATTCCAAACACATCAATTTATTCATTTATGGCACAAGTATGGAGTTATAGGGTGTCAAAGAAAAGATCTTATTTTTAGGCTCAAAGGGGCTGACTAGGGATACAATTTTATGTCAGGGATAGACAAAGAATGGTAAGAAAGGGCTAACAAAGAAATGTCTGAGTCATCTCCCTAACATGCATATCCTAACTATTTCGCCTCAAATAGCAAGCAAGTAGACACATAGGTTTAATCACTAACAATGCATAAATCAAGCAAGATACCCCAAATAGTTTGATTTCATGAATTTTTGGCATATCTAACCTAAGTGTTCAAATGGTTGCTTCTAATTCCATTAAATTATTCAGTTTTACTTCACTAGACGTTTCAAGTAACTACAACATGCATGATCATAAATAAATAAAAAATTAGACTCAAATAAACATAGAAAATAACAACAAAAAGACTCAAAAGCACATAAAAAATAACTAAGAACTCCCCCAAACTTAAATCACACATTGTCCCTAATGTGTGCAAGACTCAAGAATAAAAGAAAAACGGGACAACTTACAAACTTGGTTTAAAATGGTGGCGGTGGCGGCGGATAATGCATGACAGATAATGTCAGAAATTCCGTCAGAATGAAAGAGGGAAATCGTTTTAGGGCTCTTTATTTTTCAGATTTTTCGTCGTGGCGCCCTGATTCGGCGCCGTGGCGCCAAACTTCTTGCGGCTTTCTGCATTCTTGGCGCCATGGCCCTCTGCTAGGCGCCGTGGCGCCAAGCCGATTTCCTTCCTCTCTCACGTTTTTCGTCCTCCACTTTTTAGCTCTATACATGTCATCACAACATGTAAACAATACCTTCTGTGAGACTGTTCTAACTAAAACTAAATTGCATAAATTTAAAAACCTTGGGTTGCCTCCCAAGTAGCGCTGTCTTTAACGTCTTTTAGCCGGACGCAGGTTCCCATTCATTTTGGAATGAGATGGGTCACTAGGCTCATGTATTTCATTTTATTGATCAAATAGGGTTTCAACCTCTGTCTGTTTACCTTGAAAGGGGCTCCCTCTATCTCTCTCTCACTTCAACTGCACCATAGGGGAATGCTCTTACAACAGTGTACGGTCCTGACCAACGCAATTTGAGCTTACATGGGAACAGCCTCAACCTTGAGTTGAATAAAAACACTTATTGTCCTGCTTGAAAGTCTTTTGGGATCAACATCTTATCATGCCATATTTTGGTTCGTTCCTTATAGATCCTTGCATTCTCATATGCATTGTGTCTGAATTCATCCAACTCGCTCAGCTGTAACAACCTCTTCTGACCTGCTGCCTTGGCATCCATGTTCAGCTTCCTCATTGCCCAATAAGCCCTGTGTTCTAACTCTACTGGCAGATGACATGCTTTACAAAAAACTAACTTATATGGTGACATTCCAATGGGGGTTTTGAATGATGTTCTGTATTCCCATAGTACGTCATCCAATTTGATAGACCAATCCTTCCTTGAGCCATCCACCGTCTTTTCCAATATGCTCTTCACTTTCCTGTTTGAAACTTCTGTTTGCCCATTCTCTTGAGGGTGATAGGGCAATGTGGTGCGGTGGTAGACTCCATATCGGGAAAGCAGTGTATCAAGTTGCTTATTGCAAAAGTGGCTTCCTTCATCACTGATGATGGTTCTAGGAGTACTTAACCTTGTGAATATATTCTTTTGGAGGAACCTTTGGACAATCTTACTGTCATTTTCTTTAGTGGCTACTGCTTCTACCCATTTGGACACATAATCCACTGCAAGAAAAATGTACTGATTTCCAAAGGACGACGGGAATGGACCCATGAAGTCGATCCCCCATACATCAAATAGTTCCACCTCCAAGATCCCATTCGAAGGCATTTTATTTCGTCTTGATATGTTCCCTGTTCTTTGACAACGATCACAGCTCTTCACAAAGGTGTGGGCATCCTTGAAGAGGGTTGGTCAATAGAACCAACTTTGCAGTACCTTCGCAGCTGTTCTTGATGCCCCAAAATGTCCACCACATTGTAGGGTGTGACAATGGGTGAGAATCTGGTGCATCTCATCCTCTGGTATACATCGCCTGATGACTTGGTCGGTGCAATGCTTATATAGCATTGGCTCCTCCCAATAGTAGTGTTTTACTTCAGAGTAGAACCTCTTCACTTGCTGTCTTGACAATCCTGGGGGTACTACCTTGGCTGCGAGAAAATTAACGAAGTCTGCATACCAAGGTAACTTAAAAACAACACTTACTTGAAATAATTTCTCATCTGAGAAGTGATCATTTATCTGAACATCCTTGGTGTTCTGGCTCTCTATGTTTTCAAGTCTCGATGTTGGTCAAGAATCGAAGTTCTCTCGCCCTCTTGTCACAGATCTCCATGTCAAATTCTTGTAATAGCAGAACCCATCGGATAAGGCGAGGTTTTGCATCTTTCTTTGTCATCAAGTACTTTATGGCAGAGTGGTCAGTGTATACTATCACCTTTTTCCTAATTAAGTATGACCTGAATTTCTCGAATGCATATACTATTGCTAGCAATTCTTTTTCTGTAGTGGCATAATTCAACTGTGCATCATTAAGAATTTTACTAGCATAGTAAATGGATTTGAATACCTTATCGACCCTCTGCCCAAGCACTGCTCCCACTGCATAATCACTTGCATCACACATTAGTTCAAATGAAAGCTCCCAGTTTGGTGCAATGACTATGGGTGCTGAGATAAGCCTCTCATTGAGTGTCTGAAAAGCGGTCATGCATTCCTTATTGAATTCAAAAGCAACCCCAGTCATTAGCAAGGTGGAAAGAGGTTTTGAAACTTTTGAGAAGTCCTTGATGAATCTTCTATAAAAACCGGCATGCCCAAGAAAACTTCTGACCCTTTTTGTTGATACTGGAGGTGGTAGATTTTCGATTACTGAAATCTTTGCTTTGTCCACCTCAATACCTTGGTTGGATATTTTGTGTCCAAGGACAATCTCCTCTTTTACCATGAAGTGACACTTCTCCCAATTCAGCACCAGGTTGGACTCTTTACACCGTTTCAACACTGCTTCCAAGTGCCTCAAACACTCGTCGAACGAGGACCCAAAGACCGAGAAATCATCCATGAAAATTTCTATAGTCCTCTCCACCATATCAGAGAAAATTGCCATCATATACCTCTGAAAGGTCGCAGGTGCATTGCAAAGCCCAAATGACATCCTTCTGAATGCAAACGTACCAAATGGGCAGGTGAATGTTGTATTTTCCTGATCTTCTGATGTTATGGCAATCTGATGATACCCTGAGTAACCATCCAAAAAGCAGTAGTAATTGTGTCTTGCAAGTCTATCCAACATCTGATCTAGAAATGACAACGGGAAGTGGTCTTTTCTGGTTGCCTTGTTCAACTTTCGATAGTTAATGCAAATTCTCCACCCAATAACTGTTCTCCTTTCGTTGGTCACTACTGTCATACCACCCTTTTTGGGCACCACTTGCACCGGACTCACCCATGCACTGTCAGAGATAGGATAAATTACCCCAGCATCAAGCCATTTCATGATTTCTTTTCTGACTACCTCTTTCATGTTTGGATTCAGTCTCCTTTGTGCCTCAATGGAGGTCCGCTCTCTCATCTAGGCGGATCTTATGCATCACCGTTGACGGACTTATCCCCTTATGTCCGCTAATGTCCACCCAATTACACGCCATGAGCCCTCGATTCTCGGTGCCTTCTCAACCTCCACTGTGGATAGATGACATGAGATGATCACTGGTAAAGATTGATTCTCACCTAGATATGGGTATTGCAGATGATGCGCAGAGTCTTCAACTCTAACTCGAGCTTTTACGTGGATGGTGCGATCTCTCGGATCCGCCCAAGCTCTTCATATCTCTTCTTATCATCCGCTTCATAACAATTCATCCAATTTGCATACTCCATCGATTCGGTCATTTCCACTACTCGTCCCATCGTGTCAAGACTTCTTCAAGCGCATCGGCATTTACGAACTCATTTTCCGACATCGCTTCTTCGATCACATCAATGGCGGCGATTGTCACTTGCCTCTGGGAAGGTTGCTGCTCGAAAAACATTGAAAATCACCTCTTCTTTTTCCACACGAAGTCTCAACTCACCTTTTCGAACATCAATGAGTGCCTGTCCTGTGGCTAGGAAGGGTCTGCCAAGGGTAATAGGGATCATGTCAGTATCTCTCTTGTCTAAGATGATGAAATCATCGGAAAAGATAAACTTGTCCACCTTAACCAACATATCCTCGATGACTCCTCTAGGGTGGACGATGGAGCAGTCAGCTAGCTGCAAAGTGATGTTTGTAGGTATGGCTTCTCCCATTCCAAGTTTGCAAAACACCAGATAGGGAATAAAATTTATACCTGCTCCCAGATCACACAACGTCTTCTGACACTCAAACTTTCCTATAGTGCATGAGATGGTGAAACTCCCCGGATCTTTCAACTTCTGAGGTAACTTTCTCTGTAGGATGGCACTGCATTCTTCAGTTAACACCACTGTTTCGTAGTCATCTATCCTCCTCTTTTTGCTGAGAATCTCCTTCATGAACTTTACATAACTCGGCATCTGCTCTAGTGCCTCGGCAAACGGGATGTTGAGTTGCAATTGTTTGAGAACTTCCAAGAATTTAGAGAACTGTTTGTCAAGAGAACTTGTTTTTAGCCTCTGAGGGTATGGTATCTTCACCTGAGGTGCTTCCACAACTGCTCTCGAAATCATTGTACCTTCTGAGCCCTGGGCGCCACGACCCTGAGATTCAGCGCCGTGACACCCAAACTTCTGTAATATCTCAGGATTATCGGTGCCGTGGCGCTGTTCAGTGGTGCCGTGGCGCTGCAACTTCTGTGAGAAATCTGGGCCCTTCTTTTATGGACACGGTGGTGGTGAGTTTGCTTCCACTGGTTCGCCATTTCTCAGGTCAATCGCCTGGCACTGCTCTTTTATATTCTCTCCAATATGTTCAGGGTGATTCCCTTGTATTTTGTTTCTTAGCATGCCCGCGAGTTGTCTTATTTACGTTTCCAAATTCTTTAGGGACACTCTCGTCTCATCCATGAACTGAGTTTGGTGCCTAGTTAGCCTGAGTATGGCTGCTCGTAGCCCATCCTGCTATTTCTGTAGGGCATGGGGGTTGCATTGCTGTTGATAGTTCTGTAACCCTTGATAGTGGTAATCCATATTTACTGGGTCACTGAGATGAATTAAAAACAACAAACGGATCACGGCGCACGGTTCCAAAATAAAAGAAAAGAAAAGAAAAGGAAAATAAACACCAAATTAGAAATTAAGAATAGAAAGATTGATATTGAACTAGCCAATCCCCGACAACGGCGCCAAAAACTTGATGCGCGACTTATACACACGCTAAACGCAAGTGCACATATCGTGACAAGTAATATAGTCTAGAAGATCGAGTTATCGTCCACAGGGATTAGTGTCCAATTACCAACCTCTATTCTGTAGTATCTATTTGGTAACCGATAAATTGCTGATTTGTTTATAGCTATGATTATAGATGCTAACTAAATTATTTTACTTTACTTCAGATATGGTGGAAATAGGGCTTCCAAATCTCCTCGACTATCCGCTCGCTTTACTCGTTAATGCAAATAATTAAGCTTCTTCTTCTATGTTGAGATAGCAGGTTAACTAAACCGTTTTATACTCCTGTTAAGGTAATATAAACACTCAACCTCAATGTAGAATCCTTCTATCTTTCGATGACAAGATTGACTACAAAGGAGGATTAAAAGCAATAACCTATCAAGCTACACAAGTATCGGGGTACTTTCATCCACGATTTAAACCTATGTTTATTCAACTATAGCATATTCACAATATCCCCTTTCGGATTTCGAATAGAAATCATATAAGTGATGATAATTAGTGATCAATTAATTACCAAGCAATAAAAACAATTATTGAATAAATCTCAACAATAATAAGAAGAAACCAAAATCTTGCATTAATTCATAAAACGAGGTTCAAGTGATTCGACATGGACAACCCTAAATTAAGTTAGTTCCTAGCCATAGACATTCCAATAACTAAAATAGTATCTGTCGCGCCCTTTTTCGACCGCGACATTTCCTAAATAGCGAACCCTCCTGCTCAAAAATGCAAAAATGTTAGAAAATAAATAAATATGCTAATAATGTTCAAAATGCTAAAATTGCAAAAGATGCTAAAGTTTAAAAGGGTGCTAAAATGCTAAAGGGTTGCTAGAATGCTAAGGGTTCGCGGAGTCGCCACCTAATTAGTTTGAGTGAATTAGGACACCTAAATGTTTAACTAGTTTAAAGTAAAACATTAACTCCATTTTAATGGTCTGCTAAACTTAGTGAGATTCTGAGTAAGGGTTCTTTATTAATCTAGAGGGAAGGGGTTAGGCACCCTCTAAGATCCGCTAACTCATGTTATCCTGCCAAACCTAGGGTAATTATTATATTTTAAAAAAATGCAAAGTAAAAGATCTTCCCGCTTAATAAAATGCTAAAAAAAATGTTAAAATGTTTAAAGGTGCTTAAGTCTAAAAAGGGCAAAAGGTGTTATAAATAAATAAAAGAGCCAAATGCTAAATGTTTAAAGTGCTTAAAATACTAAAGGTTGCTAAAAGGCATTAAATGATAGAAGGGTGTTAAAGGTGCTAAGAGGTGCTTAAAAGTGTTAAATGCTAAAGTGCTGAATGTTAGGAAATAGATGCTAGCATGTTAAAATGTTTAAAAGGTGCTTAAAGTATTGAAAGGGCAAAAGGTGCTATATGCTAAAGTACAAAGAATGCTAGGAAGGTGCTAAAATGTTACTAAAGTTTAAAGAGGGGCTAAGAATGCAAAAACTGTTAAGATGCTAGAAAGTGCTAAGTGCTAAAGTGCTTTATAGACTAATTATATGCTCATGCTAGCTAAATTAATCTTGCCTAGCCTGCGTACAATGTTATATAAGCGATGCTTTAAGATGATTTTTGAGAGTTTAGGAAGAAACCTGTTATGAATTTTAATACGCAAAATGTTGGTTTTATAGTGCAAGTTAAATCATTTTGGCAAAAATTAGACATGCATGACAATCTTAAAAGGCAAGTAAATTAAGCGATGAACTTTAAATTACCATCCCCACTTATATGTTTAAAGGCTAATTATTCTAGATATCCTATTAATTACAAAGTTAAATAATTAGGCAACAAATTTCAGACAAATAGTATATAGGGTGGATATGATCGCGGCTTCCAAGATGCGTGGCGACATCGTCTTATCCTATTTTGTCTTAGGAATTTCTGAAGCGGGAATGCAAATGCGGGTGCGGGTTGCCATTTGAAATGACTTGCGATGAGTCTCGCCGTGAGACTCTTTATTTTGCTCCGGTGCGTGCCCTTCTCCGGCGGCGAACCGAGGCAGCTGTTGACACCCAATTTTGACCCTCTCGCCCAGTCATTAACTATAAAATTGCACTAATTTTTGTAAAATAATTTTTAGGGATTTTTATAATAAAATGCAGCGAATAAAACATAAATACAGGCATAAATAAATAATTTAATAATGGCATCGCATCTTACGTAGAGTTTCAAGCACTTAGAGTCCCGCGTCCGCGTTAGTTGATTTCAAGCTCTGTCGTAATTCTTAAGTAAGTAATAAATGCATAAAATAAATAATTTAGCAATGACGTCGTATCAAGTAGCGTAGTCGCGTTTAGTAATACGCAAGAGAATTTCATAATCATTTGTAATTTAAAAATCAATTTTAATCTGATATATGCATTTAATAGCACCGCATTTATAAAGCTTTAAACGATTCTTAAATATCATACTCGCATTTAGCATTTAAGTAATTTAATCTAGACTCAATTTTAATTTTAATTTAACCGCAATAATGCAACAATAAGATTTTTAAATAATAGCGCATTCTGAAGCATTAAGCATTAATTAAATAACACACCCGCATTTATTTTATAACAATTAGATAATTTAATCACAATTAATTAATTACTTTGTCACTAATTAAGAGCCTAAAACTAATAATTATAACACTAACTTAAAACTCTACCTAATTAAAACTAACCTAATACCTAATACCCAATACCTAAATAATACCCCAGACCACATTACCTCAAATTTCAACACCCGCGAATGCAAGCCCAACCCGCCCCACACTTTATTTCCCTCGACCCAGCCCTTTCCTCGTCACTCCCATTCCCTAACAGCACGAAAACGCAGCCCTAACCCTAAGCCCTTGATTCGCCGCCTCCCTCGCCCACACGCCCTAAAATCTCGCCTTCCTTAACCAAATCACTTACCTTCCTTACCCGTGCAAGCACAGCCAACGACATCTTACCATAACCAAAATCAGAACCTTACCATAAGTCGTCCAGTAAGAATCGATACAAAATCATACACAAAATCGCACTAAAATCAGCACGAAATCAGCCTTTAATTGCTTGCCAATATTAGAGCTGAACGGAGGCTATATAAGTGAAGCCATGGTTACATGCAAAGTCATTCGAAAAGAGGGAGAAGAAGGCAGGAGACCCATATCATCGATCAGTCATCAATCGCGGAGATTACTTTTAGCGATCGGTCTAGCATCCCTTCCTGGCTTCCAGTTTATTGTCATTGATTCTTGCAAACAGTTCCCTTTTTGCGAACTTCCCGTCGACGATTCTAGAAAAACATTTGTCGTCGCCTCGATTCGCTGTCTATAAAAGGTCTGGAAATCCTTTTCTTTCATTTATTTAATTGTCTAATTGATACTATGTGTCCTATGTGATGGTGTCTGTAACATTCTGTTCAAACTTGCTCAATTTGGATTGGTCGCTGTGTCCAGATAGGTCCATTAGCAGTAGCCTTCGATGTTTTGTAGCGTCAACTCTGTTTTGAGCATGAACGTATGCTTCTATAGTACTTTCTGAGGGAATGATCGAATGCATAACGACTGTATAAGGGTCATAGATCCATTTTGTTGGTTGTATGCTGATGGCTGTGTAAACATTGACTTGAATATTCTGTTTAAACTGCTAGTATGCGACTGGATGTTAGCGGGAATGCATTGACATGTTAAATCCAAAGAAAAATCAATATTAATCATGAGGAACTGTTAAACCGAAATTCATTACATATGTCGTTTCTTGTAATTTTCTCTAAACAAATATTTCTCCTAACAAATAGTTAGCGGGAAATAAAAGGGATTACGAGGTCTAATCCCGAATTTTAAAATCAAGCCAACATATAACAACAACCAATATTTAAAAGGATTATGTGTTTATATGTATGTATAATTATGTGCCTGCATTCAAGATTCAAACCTCTTACTCATTTTCCAAAATATCGTAAGAAAGATTATATGTCTACCTATGTGTCATAACAACCCGAATTTCACAAGAGGATTATGTGTTTGTATGTATGTCTATGTTCAAAAGATTCGGATCTGTACTTACTTTCTAAAACATTACTATCGTGATATAATAACTTAAAACTGGCCTCCAATAAAAAATGTTACTAAGGTCAAGGATATACGATTTACAATGTCGTGTTATCCTCCCGATATAAGTAACAAACATTTTAATTAAAGAATAAGATATATACGTTCATCCCTTAAGAAATGGCTAAGGTATCCTACTATTAAGTTAGCTATACAAGTTTAATTGTCTGCCATAATATATTTGCTACTTTGTTACCATTGTTTGGAGTTGTTGGTAATTGCAGGAGTTATTATAGAATCACTGTAATGTTGGAATTATAATATTGAGGATGAATAAAGAGCGTCTTATATTTACGCTTTTGACTAATTGCATATTAAACATGTCTTAGCTTTGATTAAGTAAATGCGAATTCGCAGCTAGTCCAAACTAGAGGTATAAGTTTTGAAGTCCGGAAGTTACTTTGAAATCTTTTGTGTGTTGATTTAACATGCCGAAGTTGGATGTTGACTCTTTGTGTATGATTTGGCTAGCATGTGTTTATAATGTTAACACACGTATTAAGTCTATAACTAGTTAGGTATAGGTTACTTCAAACAGTTCATAGTCAACACCCGTCCTAAATTAGCTTAAGGCTTCATGTCAACATCTTAAAATATGCTCCTAGAGTAGCTAAGCATGTTAAGAGTGTTAGTTCAGCTTTTTTTCTTGTCCCCGACACGTAGCATTCTTTAAACCTTACAGCAGTGAGTCCATTGCCCAGCAGAATGTATATTCCAGCATGTATAAACACATATAGTATGATAGTCTTTAGGTACCTGTGCGCCAGGTACATACTTTGACTGTTTTCTACATAATGGTTCCTACCTGAGTGTATATTGGGTGCAATTACTAGGCTTGCCGATGCCCACTGCCTGTTCAGTTCATGGGAAAAGGCCCAATGTGTTAAACTCTCTATGCTTATGTTAATGGGGTCTGTATTATTGTAGTTATTATCTAGGAAAAATCTGAGAAATACAAAGTATTGGGCTGCTTTATTCCTGTGCATTATTTTCGTTATCGTGGTCTCGCATAACGATGGATCTTTTGAATTTTTTCACTGTTTGGGCCTGCTTGCGCTTTGGATAATAAAAAAAAATGGCTTATGCAGGCTTGAAGCCTTTATGTCGACAAATGTTTATCATTTCATAAATTTCGAGATATTCTAATCCTTTTCCTTTCTTTCTTATCTTATCTGACACGCATTGGAGTCAAATCAAGAGTCTCGGTACGAGACTCGTCAGGATTTCCATATCGCCGCCACGTTTTTGTCACAGGGTTTCCAAACAGCCACAGGGACAGATGGTGTCGCCATCCGTCTTAGACATCACAACAATTTTAATCTCGTTCCTCCCTTGTTTATGTGTTATTTATCTGTTCATTCATTATTGTCATATTTGCTAACATTGTAATTAATAGGATAACTAACTCTATTAGCCTTTAAATATATGAGACGGGAAGTAATTACATTTTAGGAATACGCTTCTACTTTATTTGTCTTTTGGGGCTATTAGGCATGTTCAAAAGCGGCAAAAAATAATAATCTAACTTGCATCATAAAACCAACAATGTGTTAAAATCCATAAGAAGATTTTCTCTTAAACTCTCAAAAAATCGTCTTAACATTTTATACTACACGTAGGTTAAGCATGATTAGTTTAGCTAGCAGGACATATAGTTAGTCTATAAATAACCTTTGCATGAACACATAATTAGTCTCTAAAACACCCTCCTAGCATTCTTTAGCATTTCTAGTACCTTTTAAGCACTCTTTAACATTTAGCATCCTTTTTGCACTTTTAGCACCTTTTACTTTCAAAATTAATCTTTAGCACTATTAAGCACCTTAAGCCTTTTAAACCTTTTAGCGTTTTATTTCCTTTAGCCCCTTTTGATACTTTAAGCACCTTTTAAACATTTTAACAAGCTAGCATTTATTTCCTAACATTTTATTAATTATTCGGCGCTTTAGCATCTAGCACTTTTAAGCACCTCTTAGCACCTTTAGCACCCTTCTATCATTTAAAACCTTTTAGCAACCTTTAGTATTTTAAGCACTTTTTAAACACTCGGCATTTGGCTCTTTTATTTATTTATAACACCTTTCGCCCCTTTTTATACTTTAAGCACCTTTTAAACATTTTAGCATTTTAGCATTTTTATTAAGCGGGAGGCTTTCATTTTGCATTTTTAAATATAATAATTACCCTAGGTTTGGCAGGACAACATGAGTTAGCGGATCTTAGAGGGTGCCTAACACTTTCCCTCTAGATTAATAAAGAACCCTTACCCAGAATCTCACTAAGTTTAGCAGACCATAAAATGGAGTTAATGTTTTACTTTAAACTAGTTAAACATTTAGGTGTCCTAATTCACCCAAATTAATTAGGTGGCGACTCCGCGAACCCTTAGCATTCTAGCAACCCTTTAGCATTTTAGCACCCTTTAAACTTTAGCACTTCTAATATGTTAGCACCCCTTGAGCATTTTTAAGCCTTTTAAACTTTATTAGCATTTTTTATTTTATTTTTCTAACATTTGCATTTTAAGCAGGAGTTTAGAAAATAATGCCGCGGCCGAAAATGGGCGCGACAGAAATGGCGACTCCGCTGGGGATTTTAGGTTCTTGATCATAACAAACCTAGGTTTATTATTGCTTAGCTTTATTTGTTTGTTTTAAATGCCTTAAAATTGCTCGCTTAATTTTGTATGCTTAACTGTTTAATTGCTACATGCTTTACTGCTTTCCTTAAACTGGCATTCCGCTCATATTTCTTCCACTCTGGAAAATTCACACAAACACACTACATGCGAGTGCGTTTGGGTGCATCGAAAATTCTTTCTTCAAAATCCAAATTTAGGAGAGTTGGTAATATACGTGGAGTGCCCGGTCTAACCGGTGGCCGCGTAGCCTTCTCACTCGAGTTGTCCGCTCGGGAACCTTGCGTCTAGAAAAGCCAAATCTTAGCAACTTAGGATAGAGCTATACCACCCTTCATACTAAGTCATGCATGCATTTACCTTAGGTGGGTCGGTCCTTGGTATCGACACCTGATTAGGAGGCAGCCCGATTGTCGAAGGGTTTCTCACGACCCAACGACCAACAACATATTATGTACTACGTGATATTAATGGGCGAATCCGAGCCCAACGTGACATGCTAACATTGGGAAATTTTGCATTTTACTTACATTTATGTATAGGATGAGCGGTATTCCATAATCCGGAGGTCGAATGGTAAGCGGTGTTAAACAAAGCTAAAGGTTTGGTGGGAGAATTTCGTGGCGTGATAAAATGATTATCGAAGCAAATTAGGTTGTCTCACGGCTTTGTTTGACATCGCTCGGATCAACATATAGTTAGGGCCTTAATTCGGTTACGGGATCGGATAAGCGGTGTTGATTTCGAGACTTGAACTCACCCCAGCGTTGGAGGAGATCAACTACTTCACGAGCCTAGCTTACGAGACAGAGGGCAAATCATCCCTTATAATCAATGCGGAAAGAGATTCTTGCATTACATGGGCCTAAAAACACAAAGGAACTCCGTTGCCGAGAACAATTGGGTTTCCCTAGATTATCTGTCGAGAGATATGGTCGCCAAGATAGCTATCGATCATTCGAAAGGAGTTTTCTTGCGATGCAGGACAATGGAAAACTAGGCGACATACCGCGTTCACCGTTGCTCTATTAGGCACTCTAGTGTTTCCTCGAGCATGGGCGGATCGATCTTGCATATGTTACGTGACCGGATGGTTTTGAAGGCATTAATGGCGCATGACTTACTTTGGTTCCCATGATTCTATTGAGATATTTCGAGCTCTAGGAAATGCAAGCGAAGAAACCAATTTCTTGAGGATGCAATCTCATCTTACGGATGTGGGCCATGGAACACTTTTATCGTGATCGAATATAGCGGACATTTGTTTTAGCAATGATTATAGGATTGTAAGCTTTACAGCGGGATGAAGCGGTTTGTTTCGCCCGTCGGTACTAGGGATTGGTATGAATTTCTGGCATCCCGCACTAGCAACCAAGTGCAATGGAGGTACCCACTGCTATCCCATATCAACAAAGCCTATGTAAGGAGCAAGGACCGTTATTACATCGAGCTCATGGATTAAGGGACTTGACCATATGCTCGTTGCGTGTACTCGCTTGATTTGGTCAAACGAGTAATCCGCTCAATCGGACATGAAGGATTGGAGGTCGCGTTTGGGGCAAATTGCACTTTCCCGAGAAGAAGCAAATCCTTGAAGAATGGAACAACGTTGAGAAAATAGATGTCAAATACGAGCAAGCGGAGAGTGCGCGAATCATGCGTATGGTTCAGGAAGATTGTAGCGATCCAAGCCCCGAAGGCAAGCAAGGTTTCGAGGATATCGACATGACCAATTGGGTAAAAGTGTGCGATTAGGGAACAACACCGTTCCCTCGAGAGGTGGGACCAACTTCAAAACATCATGCAATATTTGAAAGATGCGGGAAGCGGGGCCTAGCACACGCGCCACGTTCGCCAATGACGTAATGTAGCATTAGGAATAGATCTTTAGTTTTAACATTTCATTGTTGCAATTTAATTATTTTTTTAGTCCCAATAAAGCATTTTTCCGATGGCTCGGACGAATCCATCATTATCGCATATATGGCGTTTAGGCCTACCTGCAGCACAAAAGGCCCACATACATATTAGGAAACGTTTGAATGTGCTATGTGCAATATGTCTGATACATACCTGCAAATTATGTGCTTTATGCTAACACTGTTTGTTGCATTTTTTAGAAAGATTTATCATCTTCCCCAAAGGTCGGTTCGTATTTGACTCAACAATGTCGGAGCATCCACACTTCACCAGATCCAAGGCAAGAAATGACGATATGACTGGCTCAGGGGCGTCTGAGCCGAATGGTTTTGGAATTATTCTGTCGGTAAGCAGAACCTTGAAGGGAGGAATGTCACGATCGGGAAGAATGTATTGCGCGATTGCTCTGACAAATTGCGATATGCGAGGTTGAGATGGAGAGGCTACGGAATCGACCAACCTATCCATCGGTTTGAATACCCACATGCGAGCAAAGGGCACTACCTCGTGAACCAACCCAGATCGACCTCCACGCACATATCCCCAAAACTCCCACAAAGGCGCGATTCTGACCCAATCGCCCGCCCGGCCAATCATCAACCCCACGCCAAAATGATCCTCCTCGCGCCCGTGTACCTCGGCCTCCGCTACTCACTTCACCATGATCACCCTGTCGCCAAGCCAACGATGCCCACGCACCACACGGCTGCGGCCCCAAACCACCCCGACTAACTTACACAGCGAAACCCAACCTTTCACCGTCCCACGCTTCACGAAGTGGATCATTCTGAAGAAATGGAAAGGAAGTCCGAGCCAAAATGGGCGATGGCGTGGCGGAGATTCACGACTGAAAAGAAGCGGTTCGTGGCATGCGATCGGATAAAGGTCACGAAGGACTAGATTATGAAGATCTTTGCATGCACGGATGTGGAGCGCGATGGGATACAAGTGCGAAGTTCGATCTATTTGATGGGAAAGGAACCCCGTGCGCACTTGAGGTCGTATGCGACAAGCTGTCGGGGTAGGAAGAACCAGCGATCATCATGAAATTGTTCATTGAAGCTTAACCGGCGGGCGATAGATTGGTACACTGCCGGGATCCACGTAAATGGCATATTTGGAATGCATTGGCCCGAGACTTTGTGGAGCGGTTGGATTTAACACGGAACCGGTGTGGGCGAGTTCTATCTAATGAAGTTGGAAAAGAAGTCTACGGAGACTTTGAAGTACGCCATGAGGTGGCGTTCGAGCGACAAAGGTACAACCACCCGTGGTGGAAGTGAGATGACCACACTATTTGTACAATCTTTGAAGGATCGACCTATTATGAGCGGATGATAAGCGTCGTGCGAAATTTTGCGAGTCGTCGAATGGGTGACCGTGAAGAAGGTATTAAAGCGGCGGGATTACGAATGCGGCGGCATTGCGAGCAACGATAAGGCGATTGATCGGGGGCGATCGGTACTTGAGGAAGAAGAGCGATCTCCCTTCCATGTTTGTACAAACGCAAACCCGAAGCATTCATAACATCGAGAACCCACCTATCAAACCCGTACTACCACGCCAAAGAACAAAACTTCACCTCACTATACACCTACCCCAAACCCGGCTACCACGCGGCCCGTATATAACGCTTCCAAGCACCCATTTATCGGCCCGCATCAACCCGCCCATCAAGCCGCCCAACAACATGAGCGATGCGCCCGGACGAATCACAATTTTGAAGGAAGACCATCGAACCCGCGCCCATTGGTGAACCCATACCGGATATCACGAAAAATGCGGTGCGAGTTTGATCCAACCATTCGGGGAGGATTCTAGCCCTATCCCAGATGGTATGATGAGAATAAGCGTTGTGCGTATCACTCACGATAGCCAGGGCATGACAGAAGTTGCTACACCTCGGGACAAAATCGAAGAGTTGATCAAAGAAGGAGTAATTCGGTGAAGGATCACGCTGGCGTGCATGATAATCCCTTGCCAAACCACGGCAACGCCAATGTGCACTTGATAACCCTAGATGAGAATACAACTTGGAGGAACCATCCGTCGATTCGAAGTGAGGGAAGAGTCGAACCTTCTGCTTTCGTCGCCCCTGCCACCAATCCTCGAAAGAAAGCAGTATTTGAGTTGGAAAGAGCACCGCCGAGACATAAAGGTTCAATCACAGTTGTTCAGGCGCCCGGGAAGGGGCCACCGATCAAGATGGATCGCAGAGAAAGTGGGAAGCGGGTCATAGAAGTCACCTGCGGTATAACCAGTCGAGGTATTACACACCTATAGAGGCAGCGAGGAGGCACCGCAAAGAAGCGTGTGAGGTGAAGTCGAGAGTTTTGGAGGAAGATGCCCGCTAAAGTATTCCGTCGTAGAAGCGGTTAAAGAAAACCTCGTAGCGTATTTCTACTTTCATTGTTAATGCATTACGCCTCACGGGACTGCATTGATGGAGTGTTGAAGGATGCATACGTTCGGAGGGTACATGACGGGAACTTGGCGGCTTTGGTCGGACAGGTACTAGAGGCCGCGAATCACCTTTCACGATGACGAGTTACCCGCTGAGGGCGTCAGACACAACCTTGCATTGAATATCACCATCCAAATCGCAGACAAGATTGTTTCAACAGTGCTGATTGATGGAGGCTCAGCCGTCAACATTTGTCCCATGACGACGCTGTTGAAATTGGGGGCAGACTGTAAGGAAATTCGTGAAAGTCATATCAGAGTCAAAGGTTTCGACGGAGTCCATAGGGGAGTCGAAGGCGTGATGGACCTCACACTGCGGATCGGACCTGCAGACTTCGTTGTGGAATTTCAAATATTGGATATTGCTACGTATTTACAACTTTGTTGATAGAAAGGCGTGGATCCGTGAAATTTGATGCGATCCGTCCACCTTGCATCAGTGCCTAAAGTTTATATGGAATCACAGTGAAGTGGTAGTATTTGGAGATAAGAAGGGAAGCATCAACACTGATTATGCAATCCCTGTCATAGAAGACGTGAAACAGTCGGATGGTTCGGTTTTTCATATTAATGAGATCAAGAGAGCAAGTAGGGTCCGACCATTGCATTGCCACGTTCTCTCAAAATGGTGGCCAAGGAAATGTTAAGAAATGAATACGAGCGGCGAGAGGCCTTGGAGTCGGTATGAAGGGATCACGAGCCTATCCGGTTGTTTGGGAAGAGAGACACTTTTGGTTTGGGGTACGGCCTTGAAGGATTTGGTGACCACGAACCTCGGAAGAAGGATACATTCCGCACTGCGCCCATTCCGCCCTTGAGTCGATCATTCGTCAAAGCTACACCCGTCGGATCCGAGAAGATGACCGGATGATCTTGCGGTAGGGTTCGAATCTGTTCATAGGTGATGATGAGGCAGATTGTTGCGTGATCGCGAGGAGATCACGGAGGAGCTCGCCATTTGGGATGCGAGCATGGATCTGACTGAATAATTGGACTTGCACCTGTCACGTGGCCGTCAGAAGCTTGGTAGAATTTATGATTAGTTCTAGCGGTGTGACCTTTTTATCTAGAAAGAAAGCAGACATGCATTTATGATTCTTAATATGTTTTTAATCTCGCAATTTACTTTCATCATAAATTCGAGGACATTTTTGCGACTTTTAAAAGATTTTGTTTGTGTTAAAATTAAATTCTTTAAGCATTTTTCTTTCGTGATCATATTAATAAACACATTGATAACTTGAATATGACATGTAATGAGACCAGCGAACAAAGTTCAAATGGCGAGCATAACCAGAGAACAAGAGGAATGTCATGATCGAACTTAGCCAAGAGCTGGAAAACTTTGAGAATAGGCCTAAACCAAATTTGGAAGAAAGCGAGTTAATAAACTTAGGCGATGAGGCAGTGAAAGAGACTAGAGTCGGCGCCCACCTAAGCGTCACCTGAAGGAAGAATTAATTGAGCTCACGAAGCGATTACACGATGTGTTTGCTTGGTCATATGAGGACATGCGGGTTTGAGTCTGCACATCGTCGCCTGAGCTACCTATTGAGCCATCTTATTTCCCGTAAAACAAAGTCGAGAAAGATCAAACCGGACATGAGTTTGAAGGTCAAAAGAAGAGGTGTCTAAGCGGTTTGAGGCAAAGGTGATTCGAGTTGCAAAGTATCCTACTTGGTTAGCAAATATCGTCTTGGTAAAGAAGAAAGATGGAAAGGTCGAGTGCGTGGATTACGAGACCTCAGCGAGCGGCCGAAGGATGACTTTCCTCTTCCAAACATCCATATACTCATCGATAATTGTGCGAAGCATGAACTACGATCGTTAAATCGGCGCTTTCTTTGCTATCATCGAGATCCTTATGGCGAAGAGGGCCTTGAAAAACGGCGTTCACTACCGTGGGGTGTACTATTATCGAGTTATGCCGTTCGGTCTCGAAACGCGGCGCCACCTACATGAGCCATGACCACCATCTTCCATGACATGATTCATAAAGAAATTGAGGTCTATGTGGGCGGCGTCATCATCAAATCGCAGCGGAGGACCGTTGGCAAACTTGAAGAAATTTTTCCAACGACTAAGGCGGTATAACGAAGTTGAATCTGCAAAGTGCGCGTTTGGCGTTCCCGAGGCTGTTGGGTTTTATAGTGAGCAGGAGAGGGATTGAGCTAGACCCCTCGAAAATAAAAGCCATCCAAGAGTTACCTCCTCCGAAAAGCAAAAAGGACGTGATGAGTTTCCTTGGTCGCCTCAACTACATCAGCGAGTTCATAGCCCGATCTCAGTGATATGCGAGCCGATATTCAAATTATTGAAAAAGGATGCGACTACCAAGTGGACAACAGTTGCCAGCGGGCTTTTGTGAGAATCAAAGAATACCTTTCTAATCCGATTCTAGTACCTCGAGCAGGGAGACCTTTGCTACTCTATTTATGCGTGTTAGAAAATGCTTTCGGATGCGTGTTGGGGCAACACGATGAAACAGGGAAAAAGGAACAGGCCATATACTATTTGAGTAAGAAGTTCACGGCATATGAAGCTCGTTATACTCTGCTGGAGCGTACTTGTTGCGCATTAACTTGGGTCGCCCAGAAGTTCAGGCACTATCTATCGGCATACACTACTTATCTTATTTCGAGATGGATCCGCTTAAGTATATCCTTGAAGCCCGTACCCAGCGGAAAACTAGCGAAATGGCAAATTATGTTGGCGAGTTTGACATCGTCTAAATCACGCAGAGAGTAAAGGGCGGGCATTAGGCGATCATCTTGCGAGAACCCGATCGATGAGAATCGAGCCCGCCGAACCTATTTTCTGATGAAGAGGTATTGTTTGTCGGAGAAGATATCTCGGAAGGATTACGGGTTGGAGGATGTTTTTGATGGGCGGCAAATTTCAAAGTCGGCATTGGGCGGTTTGGTTTGAAAGCAGTCGGCATTATCCGATTTCCATGGCTTCAGTTTCCATGCACCCAATATGGCGGAATATGAAGCTTGCGTATTGGGGCTCGAGAATGGCGTAGATATGGACATCTGAGTCGCTGGTCATAGGTGATTGGACTTCGATCCATCAGTGCATGGCGAATGGGCAACCAAGAATATGAAGATACTTCCTACCTATTTTGCGTGAAGGAATTACGGAAGAGGTTCGACCACGTAGAATTTAGGCATGTTCAGGATCGAGCGAATTCGGTAGCGCGTTGGCAACCTTATCCTCGTGATTGACATCAGGACAAGAATTACATCGATCGATCACGGTGAGTGTCTTTGGGCGAGAACTTATTGCTCCCGTATAGGCGAGGAAGCAGACGGCAATCCATGGTACCGTGGCGTCAAAGGTACCTCGAAGCGAGGAGAATATCGAAGGCATAACGGCGTCGAGGAAGAAGACAACGAAGACTAGCAAATCATTTCTTTTTGAATGGGAAATTGTGTGCAGAAGGACTCGGATCTGGGCTTATTGAGATGTGTCGATGCTCGAGAGGCGAGCAAGCTAGTAGAAGAGATACGCGGAGGATGTGTGGACCTCGTATGAGCGGCTTCACTTTGGCGAAAAGATTGCGGCGAGTTATTTTTGGATGGCGATGGAAGCAGTTGTATCCGCTTTGTGCGAAATGTCGACAATGCGGTCGTGGAGATTTGATTCGAGTGCCTCAGTGAGCTTAATGTGACAAGTTCTCCTTGGCGTTCGCGGCAGGGCATGGATGTCATCGGCCCATCGAACCCGTTGCTTGAATGGGCGCGATTCATCCTCGTAGCAATTGACTATTTCACTAAATGGGTAGAAGCGTCATCACGGATCGATGTGGCGAAAAAGGTGGTGGTCGACCGTTCGCAACAACATCATTTGCCGATTTGGGGTTCGAATCAATTGTAACCGATAACGGAACCAATCTCAGCGATAATTTGATCGTGAGATATGTGGAAATTTCAAGATCACTCGCGTAATTCCACTCGTCCGACCTCGGATGAATGGGCGATGAAGCGACCAACAAGAACGTCAAGAGGATATTGCGCAAGATGATCGAACTCTGAACATTGGCGAGAATTTGCCTTTTGCACTTTTGGGTTATCGCACCACAATCCGAACCTACAGGCAACGTATCTTTTGGTGTATGGAGCAGTGTGCTACCGTGGTGGAAATACCATCGTTGAGAATCATCGAAGCCGAGTTGAGCGGCCGAATGGATCTGAGATCGTTATGGCGATTGATGTTGATTGTGAAAAAAGGTTGAATCTGATGCATCATGGCGGCTATATCAGCGAGAATGGCTAGAGCTTTTAACAGAGAGTAAGGCGAAGGTTATTCAAGCGGGACAATTGGTTTTAAACGTATTTCGAATCAAATTGAAGCTAAAGGAAAGTTCGCACGATTGGCAAGGGCCTACATGGTCCATCGAGTATTAAGTGGAGGGCCCAATCTTGGCTGAAATGGATGGCGAGTATGGCCCGAGGCTATCAGCGAGATCTGATGAAGAGATATTACGTCTAGGAGTATTTGTCTTAGTGTAATCCACTTTATATTGTAAAAGCATTCCTCGGTGGGATATGCATAGAGCCAATATAGGGTCTCGCCATTGCAAATCAAAGCCGCTTTACTTATGTCGAACTACGTCATGACTGATTCCCTTGGCGGATCGTGGCGGCCATATCGGCCGGTCCGCTCTTTAGAATTTTACCCAATTTGCTTGTAATGAACTACGTCATGACTGATTCCTCGTGTGGATCGTGGCGGCCTAAATCGGCCGGTCGCGCGTTAGGAATCTCCCGTTTGTCTGACGACAAAGGGGTTTGGGTTATTCCAAAGCGATATGAGCAATTCATCACGAAGTCAAGTTCGCCGCGTGACACATAATTGAGGCGACTGCGCGCGGGAAAAAGGCAATAACAAGGACTCAAAGATGTTCGTTTGGTGAAATACATGTCATATTCGGCAAATTAGGCGAGGCTTTTACATTTTTACGCATGTCATATAAATGTTTATTTCTAAAGATGTTTTGTGCATCTTCATAAAAACACTTCATTTTGGAAAATGCTTTTGGAACACTACTAAACATCTCGAAAGAGGTCAAGCAGGGTTGCAAATCCAAGCAGGCGAACGCGCGGACATCGAGACAAAGCGGCAAAGTCGGATCTGAATCGACCCCAAAACTCACAAATTTTCTTTGGCGCGAGTTTTTCATGTTAACGAAGCGAAAGCGCAATAGCCAGCGAGAAAATACGGTGAAAAGTTTCTTCATATTGGCGGAGCGACAAAGCGGCAGCGGCGAAAGGGGCAACAACAATCCACAATCCAAAGTTCAAAGCGCGCGACAAAGTCTAGCACCGGCGTGGGCATAAAATCAAATTTGCGACCAAGGCATCGCACCCAACGAAGGCATCAGGGCAATTCGTCGGCTGCGACATCTAGCATATCCGTGCAAGGACAATATCTCAGTATTCATCTGGAGTATCAGGGACGACATCTCTACCGTAAAGTGCACCTATCCTATATGCTTATCATTTTGTTTAAGCGGTATGCCTTGCGTTTTCTCGGCTCACTTGCGGGAACATTTATTCTACGAGGAAGCGGCAACACGTCGAACGGCGGCGTATTGGCGTCGTGTCGACGGCGACACCATCGGCGTGCGTCTGCAGCGGCGCCCGGCGGCAACACGTCCGAGCGGCGGCGTTATCGGCGTGTGTCGAGCGGCGACACCTCGGCGTGCGTCTGCGCAGCGGCGCCCGATGGCGGCGTGTCGAGCAGCGACATTATCGCGTTGTGTCGAGCGGCGACACCATCGGCGTGCGTCTGCCAGCGGCGCCCGGCGGCAACACGTCGAACGGCGGCGTTATCGGCGTGCGTCTGCAGCGGCGCCCCGGCAATACGTCCAGCGGCGGCGTGACCGGCGTGTCGAGCGGCGACACCATCGGCGTGCGTCTGCAGCGGCGCCCGGCGGCACGTCCGAACGCGGCGTCGCCGGCGTGCGTCTGCGCAGCGGCGCCCGGCCGTACGTCGAACGGCGGCGTATTGGCGTCGTGTCGGCGGCGACACCATCGGCGTGCGTCTGCGCAGCGGCGCCCGGCGGCAACACGTTCGACGGCGGCGTTATCGGCGTGTGTCGGCGGCGACACCACCGGCGTGCGTCTGCGCGGCGCCCGGCGGCAACACGTCGAGCGGCGGCGTCGCCGGCGTGCGTACGCAGCGGCGCGGCGGCAATACGTCGAGCGGCGGCGTCACGGCGTGCGTGCGCGATAGCGCCCGGCAGCGACGTCGAGCGGCGGCGTCGGCGTGCGTCTGCAGCGGCGCCCGGCGGCGACACGTCCGAACGGCGCGCTCGGCCGCAAGTCAGCAGCGCTATCGCGTATCTGCGGGGCGATTTTCTCTTTTCTCAAAATTGCATTTTCATTCACGCTTTGTTATTACGTCTTAGCGATTATGCACTACCTCTTTCTTGAGCTTTAGTCTGCGGCGATTGCGGCAAGGGCGACATATCGCATTCACTATCGCGACACGTGCGCAGGGCGAAAGCCACAACATTTGCGATCGCATCAACCAGCAGGCATCGCATTTTGCGAGATAACCTTTCTACTGCGATTGCATTACTTTTAAAATTATACATCATCATTTTGCCTTATGATTTATGCACTAACCGTTTGTTTAAGCCTTAGCGCGGGGCGGGAGCCTGGCGTGGATTTTCTCTTCTGACGGGGCAATGTTGGGGCGACCCCAGCGATTGGCGAAGCGGCCTCAGCGTCGGTCGCTCGCTCGCATCACCATAGAACCCGGCACGCGAAGCCATAGCGATACACCGAGTTCAAGCGGTTATATTCTTTTACTTTTGCACCCAGATGTCACCATAACTCGACACGGGACAAATTTTAGTCGCGCTTAGCGCGCTTGGTGTTTTGACCATGGTAGCCCGGTGTCGTCATAACTTCGACCTTGGGGCGATTTTGAGTCGCGTTAGCCCGCCTTGGTGTTTTGACCGTGGTAGTCCAGTGTCGTCATAACTCGACACTGGGACAGTTTTGATTTTTGCGTCAGCCTCGTCTATCTGCCCAACATTTTTGCAACTCTGAAGATCGAGACAAAATTGGCTGAGTCAGCGTCTTTGTCAGAAGATTCTTCCATCATCTCCATACAAAGAGGGGCGGTGTTGACACGATTTTGACCTCTCGATCATTAACTATAAAATTGCACTAATTTTTGTAAAATAATTTTTAGGGATTTTTATAATAAAATGCACGTGAATAAAACATAAATCTGAGCATAAATAAATAATTTAATAATGGCATCGCATCTTACGTAGAGTTTCAAGCACTTAGAGTCCGTCGCGTTAGTTGATTTCAAGCTCTGCGTAATTCTTAAGTAAGTAATAAATGCATAAAATAAATAATTTAGCAATGGCGTCGTATCAAGTAAGCGTAGTCGCGTTTAGTGTCTGTGAGAATTTCATAATCATTTGTAATTTAAAAATCAATTTTAATCGATATATGCATTTAATAGCACGCATTTATAAAGCTTTAAGCGATTCTTAAATATCATACTCGCATTTAGCATTTAAGTAATTTAATCTAGACTCAATTTTAATTTTAATTTAACCGCAATAATGCAACAATAAGATTTTTAAATAATAGCGCGCGTTACGAAGCAGTAAGCATTAATTAAATAACACACCCGCATTTATTTTATAACAATTAGATAATTTAATCACAATTAATTAATTACTTTGTCACTAATTAAGAGCCTAAAACTAATAATTATAACACTAACTTAAAACTCTACCTAATTAAAACTAACCTAATACCTAATACCCAATACCTAAATAATACCCCAATTACATTACCCATTTCAACACGCGACATGAAGCCCAACCCGCCCACACTTTATTTCCTCGACCCACTCTTTCTCACACTCCCGTTCCCTAACAAAGACGAAACGCAGCCTAACCCTAAGCCGCCGATTCGCCGCCTCCTCGCCCACACGCGCAAAATCTCGCCTTCCAACCAAATCACTTACCTTCCTTACCCGTACAAGCCTGACCAACGACATCTTACCATAACCAAAATCAGAACCTTACCATAAGTCGTCCAGTAAGAATCGATACAAAATCATACACAAAATCGCACTAAAATCAGCACGAAATCAGCCTTTAATTGCTTGCCAATATTAGAGCTGAACGGAGGCTATATAAGTGAAGCCATGGTTACATGCAAAGTCATTCGAAAAAGAGGGAGAAGAAGGCAGGAGACCCATATCATCGATCAGTCATCAATCGCGGAGATTACTTTTAGCAGTCGAAGCCTAGCATCCCTTCATGGCTTCCAGTTTATTGTCATTGATTCTTGCAACAGTTCCCTTTTGCGAACTTCCCGTCGACGATTCTAGAAAAACATTTGTCGTCGCCTCGATTCGCTGTCTATAAAAGGTCTGGAAATCCTTTTCTTTCATTTATTTAATTGTCTAATTGATACTATGTGTCCTATGTGATGGTGTCTGTAACATTCTGTTCAAACTTGCTCAATTTGGATTGGTCGCTGTGTCCAGATAGGTCCATTAGCAGTAGCCTTCGATGTTTTGTAGCGTCAACTCTGTTTTGAGCATGAACGTATGCTTCTATAGTACTTTCTGAGGGAATGATCGAATGCATACTTATCGTATAAAGTCATAGATCCATTTTGTTGGTTGTATCTTGATGGTTTGTGTAAACATTGACTTGAATATTACATTTAAAGCGCTAGTATGCATTTGGATGTTAGCGGGAATGCATTGACATGTTAAATCCAAAGAAAAATCAATATTAATCATGAGAGCTATTAAACGAAATTCATTACATATCGTTTCTTGTAATTTTCTCTAAACAAATATTTCTCCTAACAAGCAGTTAGCGGAAATAAAAGGGATTACAGTCTAATCCGAATTTTAAAAACCAACATATAACAACAACCAATATTTAAAAGGATTATGTGTTTATATGTATGTATAATTATGTTACTGCATTCAAGATTCAAACCTCTTTTCATTTTCCAAAATATCGTAAGAAAGATTATATGTCTACCTATGTGTCATAACAACCCGAATTTCACAAGAGGATTATGTGTTTGTATGTATGTCTATGTTCAAAAGATTCGGATCTGTACTTACCTTCTAAAACATTACTATCGTGATATAATAACTTAAAGCGGCCTCGATAAAAAATGTTACTAAGGTCGAGGATATACGATTTACAATGTCGTGTTATCCTCCGATATAAGTAACAAACATTTTAATTAAAGAATAAGATATATGCGTTCTCATCCCTTAAGAAATGGCTAAGGTATCCTACTATTAAGTTAGCTATACAAGTTTAATTATGCCTTGTAATATATTTGCTACTTTGTTACCATTTTTGGAGTTGTTGGTAATTGCGGAGTTATTATAGAATCACTGTAATGTTGGAATTATAATATTGAGGATGAATAAAGCGTCTTATATTTACGCTTTTGACTAATTGCATATTAAACATGTCTTAGCTTTGATTAAGTAAATGTGCGACCCGCAGTTAGGTCCAAACTAGAGGTATAAGTTTTGTAGTCCGGAAGTTACTTTGAAATCTTTTGTGTGTTGATTTAACATGCCGAAGTTGGATGTTGACTCTTTGTGTATGATTTGGCTAGCATGTGTTTATAATGTTAACACACGTATTAAGTCTATAACTAGTTAGGTATAGGTTACTTCAAACAGTTCATCGTCAACCCCCGTCCTAAATTAGCTTAAGGCTTCATGTCAACATCTTAAAATATGCTCCTAGAGTAGCTAAGCATGTTAAGAGTGTTAGTTGACTTTTTTCTTGTCCCAGACACGTAGCATTCTTTAAACCTTACAGCAGTGAGTCCATTGCCCAGCAGAATGTATATTCCAGCATGTATAAACACATATAGTATGATAGTCTTTAGGTACTGTGCGCTGTGTACATACTTTGATTTATTTTCTACATAATGGTTCCTACCTGAGTGTATATTGGGTGCAATTACTAGGCTTGCCGATGCCCACTGCCTGTTCAGTTCATGGGAAAAGGCCCAATGTGTTAAACTCTCTATGCTTATGTTAATGGGGTCTGTATTATTGTAGTTATTATCTTGGAAAAATCTGAGAAATACAAAGTATTGGGCTGCTTTATTCCTGTGCATTATTTCGTTATCAGGGTCTCGAACCATTGGCTCTTCTGAATTTTTTTCACTGTTTGGGCCTGCTTGCGCTTTGGATAATAAAAAAAAATGGCTTATGCAGGCTTGAAGCCTTTATGTCGACAAATGTTTATCATTTCATAAATTTCGAGATATTCTAATCCTTTTCCTTTCTTTCTTATCTTATCTGACACGCATTGGAGTCAAATCAAGAGTCTCGGTACGAGACTCGTCAGGATTTCCATATCAGCCACGCTTTTGTCACGGGGTTTCCAAGCGGCTATAGGGACGGATGGTGTCGCCATCCGTCTTAGACATCACAACAATTTTAATCTCGTTCCTCCTTGTTTATGTATTATTTATCTGTTCATTCATTATTGTCATATTTGCTAACATTGTAATTAATAGGATAACTAACTCTATTAGCCTTTAAATATATGAGGCGGAAGTAATTACATTTTAGGAATACGCTACTTTATTTGTCTTTTGGGGCTATTAGGCATGTTCAAAAGCGGCAAAAAATAATAATCTAACTTGCATCATAAAACCAACAATGTGTTAAAATCCATAAGAAGATTTTCTCTTAAACTCTCAAAAAAATCGTCTTAACATTTTATACTACACGTAGGTTAAGCATGATTAGTTTAGCTAGCAGGACATATAGTTAGTCTATAAATAACCTTTGCATGAACACATAATTAGTCTCTAAAACACCCTCCTAGCATTCTTTAGCATTTCTAGCACCTTTTAAGCACTCTTTAACATTTAGCATCCTTTTTGCACTTTTAGCACCTTTTACTTTCAAAATTAATCTTTAGCACTATTAAGCACCTTAAGCCTTTTAAACCTTTTAGCGTTTTATTTCCTTTAGCCCCTTTTGATACTTTAAGCACCTTTTAAACATTTTAACAAGCTAGCATTTATTTCCTAACATTTTATTAATTATTCGTCGCTTTAGCATCTAGCACTTTTAAGCACCTCTTAGCACCTTTAGCACCCTTCTATCATTTAAAACCTTTTAGCAACCTTTAGTATTTTAAGCACTTTTTAAACACTCGGCATTTGGCTCTTTTATTTATTTATAACACCTTTCGCCCCTTTTTATACTTTAAGCACCTTTTAAACATTTTAGCATTTTAGCATTTTTATTAAGCAGGAGGAGCTTTCATTTTGCATTTTTAAATATAATAATTACCCTAGGTTTGGCAGGACAACCGCAAGTTAGCGGATCTTAGAGGGTGCCTAACCCCTTCCCTCTAGATTAATAAAGAACCCTTACCCAGAATCTCACTAAGTTTAGCAGACCATAAAATGGAGTTAATGTTTTACTTTAAACTAGTTAAACATTTAGGTGTCCTAATTCACCCAAATTAATTAGGTGGCGACTCCGCGAACCCTTAGCATTCTAGCAACCCTTTAGCATTTTAGCACCCTTTAAACTTTAGCACTTCTAATATGTTAGCACCCCTTGAGCATTTTTAAGCCTTTTAAACTTTATTAGCATTTTTTATTTTATTTTTCTAACATTTGCATTTTAAGCAGGAGTTTAGAAAATAATGCCGCGGCCGAAAATGGGCGCGACAGCAGCGTATCAAGTCGTCGGTCCAATCGACGGGTTTCGGGTTTTGCGATGCGGATGAAAGGGAGAAGGTTTACTCGCTGATTTTTGGCTGGAATTAGGAGAAGGTTTCGACTGATGCTAAGGGTGTCCCCGTCGATGCTATGGGTCCTTGTCTTTTCTGCTCTGTGTTCTCAACTGCTGCTCCGGGTGTCCATGTCGATGACTACTGTCTGTCGTCTTCGAATAGGCTCTCCTCTGCTCACAGGTGTAAAACGATTGCCCTAAATTGCTATGTGGTTCCTCACTATTGCTAAGGGTGAAACGATTGCTATCCCCCTCTTTCTGCTCTAAATTGCTATGTTGCTATTGGACTCTTCTGATTTTCCAATGCTTTTTTTTTCCTCTGCTCGTCTTGCATGTGCTTTTTATAGCCCCATTTGGGTTCCAAGTTAGGTAAACTTTGATGCGATTCTGGACTGATATGCCTGTGATTTTGGTGCTGATTCGATCGCGATTCGGTTATGGTAAGTTTTTGATTCTGGAAGGATCTTGCTAGTTTGCTTATGGTAAGTAAATAAAAATTTGGGTGTGTGCAGGTAAAGGGAAAGGAAAGTCGCCGGACTTTCCACCCTGAAAATCCGGCGAGATTCGCGGCTAAAGGGCAGAGGCCTGCGGCGGTTCCTCTTTAGGGTTGCTGAGGTTTCTTTTGTCTTTAGGTTTTTCTGGACGAGGAAGGGTGAGTATAAGGGAATGGGGCACAGGCTGCGGGTGTGGGCCGGGTAGGTAGTTGGGCCGCGGGTTATTCAATTGGGGCTGGGCGAATTAGGTTAGCTAGATATTAATTGGGTAGTGTTATAATTTAAGTGTATTAATTTTAGGAGTTAATTTTAGGTGTATTAATTAGTTAATTAGTGGTAAATTAAAACAATAATTGTGCTTAGATTATTTAGGCGCTTTATTAATCTAATTGTTTATAAATGCGGGCGTGCTATTTAATTAATGCTTAATGCTCTAGAATTCGGAGCTATTATTTAGAATCTTATTATTGTGCATTATTGCGAAGTTAAATTAAAATTGAATTGAGTTTAGATTAAATTATTTAAATGCCAACTGCAAGTATGATATTTAGAAATTGTTTAAAGCTTTATAAGTGCGGTGCTATTAAATGCATATATCAGATTAAAATTGATTTTAAATTACAAATGATTACTAATAAATGCGGCTATGCTACCTGACACGACGTTATCGCTAAATTATTTATTTTATGCATTTATTAATTATTTAAGAATTACGACAAGCTTAAAGTTAATAAATGCGGGCGCGGGACTCTAAATGCTTAAGACTTTACGTAAGACGCGACGCCATTATTAAATTAATTATTTATGCCTGTATTTAATGTTTTATTATTGCATTTTATTATAAAAATCTTAAAAATTATTTTACAAAATTAGTGTAATTTTATAGCTCATGCGGGCGAGAGGGTCAAAATTGGGTGTCAACAGATGTCCTCTTTGTATGGAGATGATGGAAGAATCTTGGACAAAGACGTTGACTCATGTAATTTTGTCTCGATCTTCGAAATTGCGAAATCTTTGGCGGTAGACAAGATCGCGCGAAAATCAAAAAGCGTCGGTGTCGAGTTATGGCGACCTTTGGGATACCATGGTCAAAACACTAAAGGCGGGCTAAGGCGGACTGAAAGTCGATGTCGAGTTATGGCGACCTTTGGGTCACCATGGTCAAAACACCAGGCGGGCTAACGCGGACTCAGTTGTCGGTGTCGAGTTATGGCGACCTTTGGTTACCATGGTCAAAACACCGGCGGGCTAACGCGGACTTAAAGCTGTCGATGTCGAGTTATGATGACCTTTGGGTTATGGTCAAAAGTAAAAGAAAATAAGCGGCTTGAACACAGGGTGTCTTGCTATGGCTTGTGGTCTGGGTTACGGTGATGTGGAAGCGAGTGGGCCGACTCTTGAGGCCGCTTCGCGAATCGTTGGGAAGGTTGGCCCACGATTGCCGGTTATTGTAAGAAAATCCACGTTGTGCTCCTGCTCCTGCATGCTAAGACTTGAACAAACGGTTAGTGCATAACTGTTAAGGCAAAATGATGATGCATAATTTTAAAAACAATGTAACTGTGAATAGAAAAGGTTATCCTGCAAAATGTGATGTCTGCTGTGTTGATGCGATGTTGCAAATGCTGTGATTTCGCCCTTGCACGGACGTGTTGCGATTGTGAATGCGGATACGTTGTCCTTGCTGCAATTGCCCCCTGTAGACTAAAGCTCAAGAAAGAGTGAGTGCATAACTGTTAAGACAGAATAATAAAGCATGAATGAGAAAAAATGCAATTTTGAGAATATAGAAATCGTCCCTGCGTGATATGCTGATGATGGCGTCGTTTTCGGACTTGTTGTGCTGATAGTGTTGCTGCTGGCGTCGTTGCGTAGACTTGCGGTGCTGATAACGTCATTGTCTGGACGTGTTGCTGCTGGCGTCGTTGCATGGACTTGCTGATTACGTCGTTGTCTGGACGTGTTGCTGCTGGCGTCGTTGCGTGGACTTGCTGATTACGTCGTTATGCGGGCGTGTTCTTCTTGGCGTCGTTGCATGGACTTGTTGATTACGTCGTTGTCTGGACGTGTTGCTGCTGGCGTCGTTGCGTGGACTTGCGATTACGTCGTTATGCGGGCGTGTTCTTCTTTGGCGTCGTTGCGTGGACTTCTTGATTACGTCGTTATGCGGGCGTGTTCTTCGGTGTCGTTGCGTGGACTTCGATTACGTCGTTATGCGGGCGTGTTCTTTGCTGGCGTCGTTGCGTGGACTTCTTGATTACGTCGTTATGCGGGCGTGTTCTTCTTGGCGTCGTTGCATGGACTTCTTGATTACGTCGTTATGCGGGCGTGTTCTTCGCTCGTAGAATAAATGCTCCGCAAGCTAAGCTTGAGAAAAGCGTTAGTGTATACTGTTTAAATGAAATGATAAATACATATGAAGTGCAATTTTGTGGGTAGATATGTCATCCACGAGATGTTGTCTTTGCGGACGTCTTTGAGCGTTGCGGTGACGAATTGCCATGATGCCTTTCTTTGTGTGCGATCGTGGGTTGCCAATTTGACTTTATGCTCGAGTTGATGCGCTAGGTTTTGTTGCGGAACTCGAACTTTATTGCGATTGTTGATGCCGCTTCTGCTGCTTCTTTGCTCTTGCTGCGGACTTTGGATTGTTGTCATCCTCTGCTTTTCTTGCTTTTCGCATGAAGAGACTTTTCGTCGTATTTTACGCTCCATTGTTGCACTTTACATACATTAATATTAAAAGACCTGCGCTCAAAGAAAAATTTGTGAGTTTTGGGGAGGGGTCGATTCATATTTGACTTTGCTGCCTTGTTCCTTGATATCTGCGTGCCTGGCTTGTTTGGACTTGCAACCCCTGTCTGGTTTCCTGCACTGTCCCAGCCTAAAATGGGTCTCAATGTAGTTGCTTGTAGGCTATGTGTATTCTTGTCATTTTCAAAGCAAAGGAAAGTTTCCTAATGGTGTGGCCAAAGCCGATTTAGGCGCCACGTATCCCCACGAGGGAATCAGTCGACGTAGTTCATTACAAGCGAATATTGGGAAAATTAAAATTTCTAGGTGTGGGGCCGGCGAGGCGGCGCTGCGTATCCACTAAGGAATCGAGTCAAACGTAGTTCATTACAAGCGAAAGAAAACATTATTAAAGCTTAAATGAGTTTATAAATTATTACGCTAAAATAAATCGTTTTCCTATCCATGCTCTGGCGGACGAGCGAGTGCAAATCCAATCAATATGCCTTCATGCTCGCTTCGTGGATGGTGGGTATTCACGCCCGCTATCTCCTCTTACGGCCTCTGTGTAGTGCGTGCTCGGATAAATGGCGATTCGGCGGAATGGGCATAGGCGAGTGTATTCCTCATCTAAGGTTATCAGTGCACGTTGGCGTGGTCGTGGTTTGGCAAGGGGTTATCATGCACATTTGGGGCGGGATCCTTTTTGAATTACCCCTCCGATCGGTGCCTCGATTACGTCCCGAGGGAGTGGCAACCTTGATGTCATGTCCCGGGCTATTGGGTGATCTGCGCCGCTTGTTCTCATCATACCATCTTGGGATAGGGTCGGGGATCCTTCCCGGAATCGGTTGGATTAGGCTGCGGCTCATGACCTTTCATATATTTGAGGTATGGGTTCGGTAGTGGGGTGCGAACTTTGGGTGGTTTTCCTTCAAAATTCTTATTTGCTCTGGAGTGCGTTGGGTGCTCTATACATTGGCGGGCTTGATGGGTGGATCTATGCGGGCGGGATAAACGGGTGCTTGTGAAGTGTTATATAGGCTGTGTGGGGTAGTTGTGGTAGTATGATGGGTTTTGGTATGTCATAAATGCTTCGGGTTTGCGTTCTTGTACAAACATGGAAGGGAAATCTCTTTCTTCCTCTGAAGTACTCCCAGTGCCCCGATCAATCGCCTTATTAGTTATGCGTAACGTTGCCAGATTTGTAATCCTACCGCTTTTAATACCTTCTTCTACGGTCGCCATTCTAATAACTTCCGCAAAAATTCCGCCCATGACGCTTATCATCCGCCATAGTAGGTTGCATCCTTCAAAGATTATGCGAATAATGTGGTCATCTCACTCTCCACCACGGGTGGTTGCACTTTCGCCTCAACGCCACCTCATGGCGTATTCTCCGAATGTTTACGTAGTCTTCTTCTCCAACTTCATTAAGTAACCCGCCCACAACGGTTTACGTGTTGAACTGAACCGCTTCCACAAAATCTTGGGCCAATGCATTCCACCGTGCATTTCCGCGGATCTTGGTGGTATACCAATCTAGTGCCTCACGGCCAAGCTCGAATGAACAACTTCAGAATGACCACGGGTTCTTCCCTACCCCGATCACTTGTCGCATATGACCTCGGTGTGCACGGGGTTCCTTTCCCATCAAATAGTTCAAACTTGGCACCTTGTACCCCATGGCGCTCCATCGCCCGATGCGCAAAGATCCTCGTAGTCTAGTCCTTCGTGACCTTTGTCCGATCGCATGCCTCGAACCGCTTCTTTCGGACTATGAATTTCTTTGGCCACGCCTCGTCCATTTTGGCTCGGACTTCCTCTCCATTTCTTCGTAATGATCCATGCTTGGTGAAGCACGGGGGCGGTAAAGGATGGGCTTACATTGCGTAAGTTAGCCGTATGCAGGTTGTTTCTTTGGGTAATGGGTGTGGTGCGTGGGTTTTGGTTGGCCTGGCGATTTGGGCTGTTTATGGTGAAGTAAGCATCGGTGAGGTATACGGGTAGTAGGAGGTCATTTTGAAGGTGGGGTTGAGGGTTGGCGGGCGGCGGTTTGTTCGGTGGTCGTAGCCTTTGTGGAGAGTTCTGGGAGATATGTGGTGGTGGAGGTCGATCTGGGATGGTTTGTGAAGTAGTGGCCCTTTGATCTGGCATAGGGGTATTCAAGCTAATGGATAGGTTGGTCAGATTCCGTAGCCTCTCCATCTCAACCTGCATATCAGCAATTTGTTGCGGCGGTACTGCAATACATTCTTCCCGATGGTGATATTCTCTCTTACGAAGGTTACGTTTGTTGTGGAATAATTCCCAAACCATTTGGCTCGACGCCCGAGCGACCATATCATCATTTCTTGCCTTGGACCTGGTGAAGTGTGGATGCTCCGACATTGTTGAGTCAAATACGAACCGACCCTTTGGGGAGGATGATAAATTTTCTAAAAAAATGCAACAACCGATGTTAGCATAAAGCACATAATTTGCAGGTATGTAGCAGATATATCGCACATAGCACATTCAAACGTTTCCTAACATGCAAAGGGGACCTCTCTTTATGCCGAGGTAAGCCTAGCGTCAACTTATGCGAGATTATGACGGATTTGTCCAAGTCGTCCAACTATAATGCCTTTGTTGGGAATGACGACCAAATGACGGTGCTTTTCCCAATTTCGCATGTCATGATTGGGCTTGGATTTGTCTGTCATTGTCACGCTACACATAATATCTTTGGTTGGTCGTTGGGTTGAGAAACCCGTCGACAAGTTTAGTGTCTTCCTAATTGTGGTGTCGATGCCAGGACCAACCCACCTAAGGTAAATGCACGTGCCCTAAAATAAAGGGTGGTATAGCTCTATCTTAAGTTTCTAAGATTTGGCTTTTACGGGCCATGAGTTCAGGCGAGACAACTCGAGTGAGAAGGCTACGCGACCACCGGTTGGACCGGATTCTCCGCGCAGAATACCAACTCTCTTAAATGTGGGTGTTTGAAAGAAATTTGCAGGTGCGCGAAGCACACCCGCGTGTGAGTGTGTGATTGTGTGAATTTTCCAGAGTGGAAGAAATATGAGCGGAATGCCAGTTTAAGGAAAGCAGTAAAGCAGGTAGCAATTTAAAATAAACAAAACCAAATACAGCACACAAAAATTAAATGCAAAAGTAATTGCCAAATAATAACCCTAGGTCTGTTGTGGTTAAGAACCTAAAATCCCCAGTGGAGTCGCCATTTCTGTCGCGCCCTTTTTCGACCGCGACATTTCCTAAATAGCGAACCCTCCTGCTCAAAAATGCAAAAATGTTAGAAAATAAATAAATATGCTAATAATGTTCAAAATGCTTAAAGGATGCTAAAATTGCAAAAGATGCTAAAGTTTAAAAGGGTGCTAAAATGCTAAAGGGTTGCTAGAATGCTAAGAGTTCGCGGAGTCGCCACCTAATTAGTTTGGGTGAATTAGGACACCTAAATGTTTAACTAGTTTAAAGTAAAACATTAACTCCATTTTAATGGTCTGCTAAACTTAGTGAGATTCTGAGTAAGGGTTCTTTATTAATCTAGAGGGAAGGGGTTAGGCACCCTCTAAGATCCGCTAACTTGCGGTTATCCTGCCAAACCTAGGGTAATTATTATATTTTAAAAAATGCAAAGTAAAAGATCTTCCCGCTTAATAAAATGCTAAAAAAAATGTTAAAATGTTTAAAGGTGCTTAAGTCTAAAAAGGGCAAAAGGTGTTATAAATAAATAAAAGAGCCAAATGCTAAATGTTTAAAGTGCTTAAAATACTAAAGGTTGCTAAAAGGCATTAAATGATAGAAGGGTGCTAAAGGTGCTAAGAGGTGCTTAAAAGTGTTAAATGCTAAAGTGCTGAATGTTAGGAAATAGATGCTAGCATGTTAAAATGTTTAAAAGGTGCTTAAAGTATTGAAAGGGCAAAAGGTGCTATATGCTAAAGTACAAAGAATGCTAGGAAGGTGCTAAAATGTTACTAAAGTTTAAAGAGGGGCTAAGAATGCAAAAACTGTTAAGATGCTAGAAAGTGCTAAGTGCTAAAGTGCTTTATAGACTAATTATATGCTCATGCTAGCTAAATTAATCTTGCCTACTTTGCGTACAATGTTATATAAGCGATGCTTTAAGATGATTTTGAGAGTTTAGGAAGAAACACATTATGAATTTTAATACGCAAAATGTTGGTTTTATAGTGCAAGTTAAATCATTTTGGCAAAAATTAGACATGCATGACAATCTTAAAAGGCAAGTAAATTAAACGATGAACTTTAAATTACCTTCCCCACTTATATGTTTAAAGGCTAATTATTCTAGATATCCTATTAATTACAACGTTAAATAATTAGGCAACAAATTTGGACAAATAGTATATAAATTGGATATGATCGCGGCTTCGAGATGCGTGGCGACATCGTCTTATCCTATTTTGTCTTAGGAATTTCTGGCGGGAATGCAAATGCGGGTGCGGGTTGCCATTTGAAATGACTTGCGATGAGTCTCGTGAGACTCTTTATTTTGCTCGGTCGTGCCGCTTCTCCGTGGCGAACCGAGGCGTATCAAGTCGTCGGTCAATCGGCGGGTTTTGAGTTTTGCGATGCGGATGAAAGGGAGAAGGTTTACTCGCTGATTTTTGGTGGAATTAGGAGAAGGTTTCGATCGATGCTAAGGTGTCCCCGTCGATGCTATGGGTCCCTGTCTTTTCTGCTCTGTGTTCTTAACTGCTGCTCCGGGTGTCCATGTCGATGACTACTGTCTGTCGTCTTCGAATAGGCTCTCCTCTGCTCACAGGTGTAAAACGATTGCCCTAAATTGCTATGTGGTTCCTCACTATTGCTAAGGGTGAAACGATTGCTATCCCCCTCTTTCTGCTCTAAATTGCTATGTTGCTATTGGACTCTTCTGATTTTCCAATGTTTTTTTTTTCCTCTGCTCGTCTTGCATGTGCTTTTTATAGCCCCATTTGGGTTCCAAGTTAGGTAAACTTTGATGCGATTCTGGACTGATATGCCTGTGATTTTGGTGCTGATTCGATCGCGATTCGGTTATGGTAAGTTTTTGATTCTGGAAGGATCTTGCTAGTTTGCTTATGGTAAGTAAATAAAGGCTGGGTGTGTGCAGGTAAAGGGAAAGGAAAGTCGCCGGACTTACCACCCTGAAAATCCGGCGAGATTCGCGGCTAAAGGGCAGAGGCCTGCGGCGGTTCCTCTTTAGGGTTGCTGAGGTTTCTTTTGTCTTTAGGTTTTTCTGGACGAGGAAGAGTGAGTATAAGGGAATGGGGCCTGGGCTTGCGGGTGTGGGCCGGGTAGGTAGTTGGGCCGCGGGTTATTCAATTGGGGCTGGGCGAATTAGGTTAGCTAGATATTAATTGGGTAGTGTTATAATTTAAGTGTATTAATTTTAGGAGTTAATTTTAGGTGTATTAATTAGTTAATTAGTGGTAAATTAAAACAATAATTGTGCTTAGATTATTTAGGCGCTTTATTAATCTAATTGTTTATAAATGCGGGCGTGCTATTTAATTAATGCTTAATGCTCTAGAATGCGGCGCTATTATTTAGAATCTTATTATTGTGCATTATTGCGAAGTTAAATTAAAATTGAATTGAGTTTAGATTAAATTATTTAAATGCCAACTGCAAGTATGATATTTAGAAATTGTTTAAAGCTTTATAAGTGCGGTGCTATTAAATGCATATATCAGATTAAAATTGATTTTAAATTACAAATGATTACTAATAAATGCGGCTATGCTACCTGACACGACGTTATCGCTAAATTATTTATTTTATGCATTTATTAATTATTTAAGAATTACGACAAGCTTAAAGTTAATAAATGCGGGCGCGGGACTCTAAATGCTTAAGACTTTACGTAAGACGCGACGCCATTATTAAATTAATTATTTATGCCTGTATTTAATATTTTATTCGCTGCATTTTATTATAAAAATCTTAAAAAATTATTTTACAAAATTAGTGTAATTTTATAGCTACTGTCTGGACGAGAGGGTCAAAATTGGGTGTCAACAGTATCCAACATATACTAGAAATAAATAAAGTAAAGAACAAGAAATTACTCAAAAATAAGTCTCAAATATTGATCTATGTTGTGATGAATGGTAAGGTGTGCTCTCCCCCAAATCTGACCTAAAAGGCCCTATTTATATACTCAAAAACGTGCAAAAACCTTTTCCTCTTTTGCTTTGGCACAATCCTATTCGGATTTGTTAATTTTCCCGCGTCGGCGCCGCGGCCATGACTGCGGCTGAAACTTTCTTGGTGATGCTTCTTGCGCCGTCGACCGCTATCGCTGATGGTGCAGCCGCGCGCCTGCTTTTTCGTCCGGGTTGCCAACTTTTTAGCTTTTTGAGCTCTGGAACCTCTGTGTCTGCCCTCTTTTCGCTCCTTCTCACCAATGTACCACTTTAAACTATTGTGACTCAAAAGAAAGAAAATCTATCCTAACACGACACATATTTGTACGAAAATGGGCAAAAGACTAACTAAAAATGACTCAAAATGTGTATATAAAATACACCGATCACACTGTCAGAGATAGGATAAATTACCCCAGCGTCAAACCATTTTATGATTTCTTTTCTTACTACCTCCTTCATGTTTGGATTCAGTCTCCGATGTACCTCAATGGAGGGTCTGATCTCATCTTCTAGACGAATCTTATGCATCACTGTTGAAGGACTTATCCCCCTTATGTCTGCCAATGCCCATCCAATGGCACACTTGTGAGCTCTCAGCACTCTCAGCATCTTCTCAACCTCCACTGTGGATAGCTGACATGATACGATCACTGGTAAGGATTGGTTCTCACCTAGATATCCGTATTGCAAATGATCTGGTAGAGTCTTCAACTCTAAATCTGGAGCTTTTTCTGTGGATGTTACTGATCTCTCTGGCATCTGCCCTAGCTCTTCATATTTCTTCTTATAGCATTGCTCATATGAATCCATCCAATTTGCATACTCCATCAATTTCGGGTCATTGCCGCTATTCTCACCCCATTGGGTCAGCACTTCTTCAAGAGCATCAGCACTCCTGACCCCATTTTCTGAAACTGTTTCTTCAATCATATCAATGGCATAACAATTGTCATTTGCCTCTGGAAAGGTTGCTGCTTGGAATACATTGAAAATCACCTCTGTTTCTTCCACATGAAGTCTCAACTCACCTTTTCGAACATCAATGAGTGTCTGTCCCGTGGCTAGGAATTGTCTGCCAAGGATAATGGGGATCATGTCATTGTCTCTCATGTCTAAGATAATGAAATCAGCGGAAAAGATGAACTTGTCCACTTTAACCAACACATCCTCAATGACTCCTCTGGGATGGACGATGGAGCGATCAGCTAGCTGTAAAGTGATGTTTGTAGGTCTTGCTTCTCCCATTCTAATTTTGCAAAATACCAGATAGGGCATCAAATTTATACCTGCCCCCAGATCACACAACGCCTTCTGACATTCAAACTTTCCTATAGTGCAAGGGATGTTGAAGCTTCCCGAATCTTTCAACTTCTGAGGTAACTTCCTCTGTAGGATGACGCTGCATTCTTCAGTCAACAATACTGTTTCATGGTCATCTATTCTCCTCTTGTTACTGATAATCTCATTCATGAACTTTACGTAACTCGGCATCTGCTCTAGAGCCTCAGCAAACGCGATGTTGAGTTGCAGTTGTTTGAGAACTTTCAAGAATTTAGAGAATTGTTTGTCAAGGGAACTTGTCTTTAGCCTCTGAGGATACGGTATCTTCACCTGGGGTGCGTCCACAACTGCTGTCAGTCCTCTTTATTCCAGATGAAGGTCTCCAGCAACCACTACGCCTTCTGATCTTGCAACGCCACGACCTTGAGATTCGGCGCCGTGGTGCCCAAACTCCTGCAAAGTCTCTGGACTTTCGGCGCCATAGCGGCCTTTCGATGGCGCCATTTGCAAATCTGCGAAGTGCGGACCATCTTTCTCAGGATACGGCGGTGGGGAGCTTGCTTCCACTGGTTCGCCATTTCTTAGGTCAACCGCCTGACATTGCTCTTTTGGATTCGCCCCAATATTTTCAGGGTGATTCCCTTGTATTCTGTTGCTTAGTATGCCTGCGAGTTGTCCTATTTGTGTCTCCAAATTCTTTAGGGACACTCTTGTCTCATCCATGAACTGAGTTTGGTGCTTAGTTAGCCTGAGTATGGCCGCTCGCAACCCATTCTGCTCTTCCTGTGGGACATGAGGGTTACATTGCTGTTGATAATTCTGTAACCCGTGATAGTGGTAGTCCATGTTTGTTGGATCCCTGAGATGAATCAAAACCAACAGGCTAATCACGGCGCACGGTTCCACAAATAAAATAAATAAATAAAAAAAAAACCAAATTAGAAATTAAGAATAGATAGATTGATATTGAACTACGTCAATCCCCGGCAATGGCGCCAAAAACTTGTTAGCGATTTATCCACACGCTTAACGCAAGTGCACGTATCGTGACAAATAATATAGTCTGGGTAAGACCGAATATCGTCCTCAGAGATTAGTGTTCAATTATCAATTTCTATCCTATGGTATCTATTTGGTGATCGATATTTTGATGGTTGTTTGTATCTATGACTACTAAATAATTATAAAAGTTAACTGAATTACTTTACTTAAATCAGATATGGTGAAAATAGGGCTTCCAATCTCATCAACTATCCGATCGCTTTAATCTTTAATGCAATGATAAATGGTCTTCTTCTATATTGAGATAACAGGTTAACTAAGCCGTTTTATATTCCGGTTAGGATATATAGACACTCAACCGTCACGAGAACCCTACATCTTTCGATGATAAGATTTACCACAAAGGAGGATTAAGAACAATAACCTATTAAACTACACAAGTATCGGGGTACTTTCGTCCACGATTTTAACCTATGTTTATTCAACTATAGCATATTCACACGGATCTCGATTAGAAATCATATATGTGATGATAATTAGTGATCAATTAATTACCAAGCAATCAAAACAATTATTGAATAAACCTGAACTATATAAAGAAGAAACCAAAACCATGCATCTATCCTAACATGACACATATTTATACAAAAATGGGTCAAAGACTAACTAAAAATGATTCAAAAAGTGTATATAAAATACGCCTAACAACGTCGGAAACGTCGTTTCCACACACGTGCACTCGTAGTGTCAAATATCATAAATTTCATCAGTGAAAAAGATTTTGGTACGTAAGTAACATGTTTGAGACATAGAATGATGGACTGTTGTTGGACAAACGACAAGTGTTCCACATATATAAATGAAGGAAGAAGTGTGCATAGTATAAATATTGAAACGGGTTGGAAAAGGGCTGCGGAGCCACCACCACAAGGGCCGCGACACCTCAATGGCTGAGCCGCAACGCTAATTGGTCATTTGCTTATTGGAGCCGCGACGGTAATTCTGCAGCGTCGCGGTGCTTCCCAGGCAGTGTTTGTGCGACTGAAGTCCAAAAGTTTGGCTGATTATGGAGACGTTTTGGGGTATTAAGATGTCAGTTTTTCCTCCATAAATCAACCATTATTTGGCTGCATTACTTGGTGGATTAAATGACCATTACATGTGCACTTGAAGAGACCCTCTTACACTACTATAAATTGAGGCATTTGGCTCAATTGTTGAACACTTGAAAGACTTGCACTTTCTGAAAAGCTTCTTCCTTTCTAGCATATTTCTATACTCAAAGTTCTTCAAGAGAAACACTTGAGTTTCCTTTGCTCAAGTGTTATTAGCTGTTTTATTTTGGGAGACTATTGCCTATCAACGTAAAAGGATATTACGGGACAATCTTGTCTTAAAGACAGAATGTCATCACTCGACTCAGCACAATTGTAACAATTCCAGATTTAGTGTCTCTTGATTTCAGGTTATCAAGATTCAAGGAACTTTCTGCAATTGGTCCCAAGATTCAAGACTGGTTCAAGAACACATAAGCTTGTTGTTGCAACAATTCTTGTTTGCTACAAGTTTATTGCTATTGTAATCTTACTGTTTATCCTTTCGAAACACTTGAAATAGTTATTTAGTATTCTCGTACCGCATTATATCCAACACATATTCCTTCATATTATCAGAGTCAGACTCATTCCAATTCTTTGTTCACCAGTTAATTAGGTCTGGGCGTGCGAAAAGTGTTAAGAGTCTAGGTTTAGAAATAGAATGGAAACATGTACGCCGGACTTTAACAATCCTCACCACACAAGGTTTGAGTTGAGTTAGACACAAGACATTCTTTACAATTATCCTGCAGCTAGCTATCTCGTTGTGGCCAGGCAAACAACCCACAACGGAATACCTGCGGTGATGTTCGACGCTGAAAATTACTACGGAGCAATGTCTGATGAGTGCAAATTTACCTTGGCGGAAAAATACACCTACGGCAAGGCCCCTGATTGATGTAATTAGGGCAAAAGTAGCCGAGCAAATTCCATTGAAAGGTAAAGTAACTATAGGTGTTTACGATTATCGCCATGTTTTCCTTGATTTTGATCATGAAGCAGACCTAAATGATGTCTACTTTAGAAGTAATCTCAACTCTAAGGTGATAGCTTCTAAGAACTCTGCTGCCTGGAGGAATTTACTACACATCAGAGACAGAATTGAGAACAACATCAACTGAAAGATCAATGCAGGTAATATTTTATTTTGGTAGGATAATTGGACCCATCAAGGGTCCCTTTACCAAATGATCAATCCAACTCCCAATCCTGGTAATATAATAGTCAAATAATTTTTTATTCAACCAGCATTGGGAGCTGGATGACAATGATCCTTCTATCCAAGGGAATATCTTGAATTTGATCAGGAATATTTTCATATACAATGAAGGTGATAATGATAAGGCAATCTGGACTTTGAGCATTAGTGGAGCTTTCAGTTGCTCTACTGCTTTCGAATTCCTTAGAGAAAGAGATGTCGTTGCTCCTATTTATAACTTTATTTGGATAAAAGAAATCCCATTCAAGATTTTCTTTTTCATGTGGAGGTTTTTAAATAAAAAATCTGTCCCTGAATGCTTCTTTATCAAGATTTCATATTAACAAAGGTCCAAGTTGTTGTTGTTGCTGCAGGATAGAATATATTGAAACAGGTGACCATGTTTTTGCTACAAGTGAACTGGCCAAACAAACTTGACAGAGTATTAAGATCATTGGGATTTAATATCACTGGGAACACAGTCCAAACTATTATTTGACAATGGTGGAGGCAACAACCAAGAAACATAAATCACAAATTTGTTCTACTTTTCACACCAGTGATAGTATGTTGGGAAATTTGGAAAGCAAGGTGTACACAAAAATTTAAAAATAAAAAGATCACTGCTTCTAATATATGTTTTCAATCTTTATTTCAGTATCAAGGTGGCTATTGGGAAGAAATTTAAATTCACTGACTACACCTGAAACTGGAGCAAAGTCTGTCTCATGGCACAAAACTTCAAGGCTGTTATCACATGCAAGATGATCAAACCAGTTGACAACACTTGAAAACTTAACGCTGATGGAAGCTTTATGAAGAACCAAAACAGAGCTGGTGCTGGCCGTATTGTTAGGAACAGAATTGGGAATATGATTATGACCTTCTCATACCTTTCTCAATTATGCACTAACAATTAAAGTGAAGCCTACACAGTCTCAACCTATAAGATATTTGAGCTTAGGACAAGATCAAAGTACATTACTCCGTAAATATCGATCTCAAGTCTCAGGACTTCTATCTCCCACACACCGATGACATTATAGACATATCAATACTTCAATAAGTATCCATGCGTACATTACGAGTTGTCATAACTCATAGCAAGTGAGACATACTACATCCCCTAAGGATATGATGCAAACCACATGTCAACGTATCGCATATCATCGATATTCCAATCTCGATGATCATTAGTTGAGGATATTTAAGAGTTACGTTATAATATTAATTATCACACCATTAATAACTGCGTAAACTCGGGAGATACATTTATAGAATATTATAAACAATCAACTAATATTTCAACAAATGCAAATGTCATAATATTAATCATCATTGATATAAATATAAATGTGTATAAAGTACATTTTGTCCTAATACAGATTGTCTCTAGGACATACATATACTTTCAATCTCCCACTTGGCCTAGATCCAATCACCAACATATCTAATACTAATGTTCTCAAAATGACCATTATGCTTTACCAATCTTAATGGTTTAGTAAACGGGTATGCTAGATTATTGTCTGTGGGAACATAATCTATTATAATATCTTCAGCTTCCACCATCTCTCGGAGAATGTGGTACTTTCTCGGTACATGCTTGTTTCTGTTTGTTGATCTTGGTTCCTTTGCCTGTGAAATTGCACCAGTGTTGTCACAATAAATGGTTATTGGATAACTAGCACTCGGAACAACCCCTAGTTCATTCAGAACTCGTAAATCACGAACCTTTCTTTAGCGCCTTCCGATCCAAAGAATGTACTCCAAAAGAGTCGAATCAGCAGCAGTAGTTTGTTTGAAACTCTTCCAGCTCACTACTCCTCCATTGAAAATGAACGTGTAACCAGACTGAGATTTGAAATCATCAACATCTGTCTGGAACTAGCATCTATATACCCAGTGGCAACTAGCTTATAATCTCCACCATAAACTAAGAAGTAATCTTTAGAACGTCTGAGATACTTAAGAATACTCTTGAATGCCTTATAGTGTTCCTCACCAGGATTCTGCTGGAACTTGCAAGTCATACTAAGTGCAAAGACCACATCTGGCCTAGTACAGGTCATGACATACATGATTGATCCTATAGCCAAAACATATGAGATCCTCTTCATGCGCTCAAGTTCTACAGCACTAGAAGGGCAACCCTTCTTAGATAACTTGATGCCTTGACCCGTTGGAAGACCGCCTTTCTTGGAATTCTCCATAGAAAAACGTCTAAACACTTTGTCTTTGTAGATTGACTGTGACAACCCCAACAATCTATTAGGTCAATCTCTATAGATCCTAATTCCCAGAATGTAGCAGGCTTCACCTAAATTCTTCATCATGAAGGTTTTGGAAAACCATTCCTTAACTGACTGCATAAAAGTCTTATTATCTCCAATTATCAATATGTCATCAACATATATAATAATGAAGACAATACCCTCATAATTGCATTTGATATAATTATATAAACAAAAGGATCCTCTTTGCTTCTGACGAAATCAAAAGATTTGATAGCCTTGTCAAAACAAATATTCCAACTCCTAGAGGTTTGCTTAAGTCCATAAATGGAATTATGTAGCTTGCACACATCATTTGGTCTGGACTCGGATGAAAATCCCTCAGGTTGTTTCATATACACTTCCTCAATTAGATTACAATTGAGGAATGTAGTTTTGATGTCCATCTGCCAAATGTCATAATCATAATGTGCAGTTATAACAAGCAAAATCCGAATAGACTTTATCTTAGCAACTGGTGAAAATGTTTCATCATAATCCACACCAAGACGCTGATTAAAACCTTTAGCCACTAGTCTAGCTTAATAAGTCTGAATCTTGCCAAATGCATCAATCTTCTTCTTGAAGACCCATTTGCATCCTATGGGTTTTGTCAAGACCCGAACCCGGGCCCGTGACTGGTGCCTTACCCCGGGCACCCTAGTGATACAACATCAGAGAAAATCAGCGGAAATAAAAACATGAACATGAATTAAGAGACATGATAAATAAACAGGTCAACCAAAGCGATTGCCTTCGATATATACATAAATACGAACAGCTTATCCTTTTTACGCATCGCCACAACAAGATTACATGCACCTCTAAGAAGGATAACAACTATGACGACAGGGCCCCGCCATACCACGAATGTACAAGAACCTGCTGCACTGTGTGGTAACATACCAAAGATAAGCCTCGAAGGAACGGAGCTTCCCAACACTGAAATGTGATCCTATAAGCGGATCGGCGGTCGATGTACCTACTGCAGATGAACGCACCTCGGGCGAGGTCGATAACAGTACCAAGTATGTGAAATCGTAAAATCGTAAATGAAATCATAATAGTCTATATAAAACAGAGACATGTATGATAACCAAACTACGATTCACAACATAAAAGCAACATGTCAAGTCGTGGACTCACGCCTCAAAGTCATCCTCACGCCCGTGGAACTCCTTCCTCACCGGCTGCCTAGGTACAAATCATGTGATACGTATAATGTCTCACCATCTTATGGACCCGATAGAAACGTGTGGAATACATTCTGCTCATCCTACGAACCTAGAGTCGAGTGAAATACATTCGGATGAACCGTAGGTCGAGTGAAATACATTCGGATGAACCCAGAGTCGAGTGAAATACATTCCCGGATGAACCGGTAGTTGAGTGAAATACATTCCCGGATGAACCGATAGTCGAGTGAAATACATTCCCGGATGAACCGGTAGTCGAGTGGAACACAATACTTGCACAACAAGGCTATCACACGTAACATGGTCAAGTTTCACAACAACAAGCATAGGCAAGTTATACACAACTCAAGGTACTTTCATTTTATGTCAAAGTCCGGATTTTAACCCTAAAGTACTACGTACGTTAAATTCCTTTTAAGAGATTCATTCCTTTTATAAAAGTCACGCGATACCCGTAGTATATAAAAATGTGTGACTCACATCTTTTAAGTAAACCAAAACAACTTTCATACTTTCCTTTTTAAGACCAAATTAAGGCAATACCATGCCTTCTTTTTGGACCAAAATACTTCTCTTTTAAAAGTCAAGTTACCACATTAAAACAAATGATAAAACCCTTCTTTTGTTTTCATAAAGTCGTTATAACCAACTTCCCATAAAGTTGTTATAACACTTTATGTTTTAAACCATTTTAAGACAACACAATGCCTTTCTTTTCCTAAAGTTCCGGTTGCCTAATTTCAATTACGCAAGTCTCTTTTTAGAAAAGTTTCATAGTTCAATGTCTTAATCTCTTTTAAAACAATAGAGTAACATATGCCATAGGTGAGTAGGTTAATCTTGTTCATAATCAATCTTATTAAGCAACCATGATCTAGAAAATGTAATATCATTTTGTCTCATCTTAGCTTCATGCAGATGGAGGTTTCATCGGTTTTAATAATACTTAATTATTCAATACATTTTCCTTTATTAACGCCGCAGTTGGTTTATCGATACACATTCGATTTCCAAATCAAGAAACATTATTCCTTTTAAAAACCAAGTACTCATTACTCACGAATGAGGTTTCACATTGTTAACAAACTTCATATCAAAACAATTAAGTCAAGTCTCTTATCTTTTCAGAATAAGTCTCTTAACTTCTAAAAATCAGTAAACCATTCTTTTTATCTCTCTTAAGACGTTATACCTAACCTCTCATAAAGCTAGTATAACTCTTTATGCTTTCAAAAAACCAAGTATTACTCTTCTTTAAAAAAGGTTCCTTAATTCTTTTGAAATGCTTTAAGACTCTTGATTATTCAGGCTTAAGTCAAAAGACATTGCCGTAACGCTACATTCAGTTAATACACGTACGTCTACCGTACTATATCTATATTCCTTTTAAAATATTTCAAGGTTCTTATTATTCAGGCTTAAGTCAAAAGACATATCACTGCATAACTATATTCAGTTAGCACACGTACATCTACCATATAATATATACATATTATTCAGGCTTAAGTCAAAAGACATTGTCACACGTACGTCTACCGTACTATATGTATTCTTTTAAAATACTTCATGCTCAAGAGTATAGGAAGAATCACATACCTCGCGACGATTATCGACTATTAGCAAAACACTCCACGGCTATAACCCGGCTAGCCTTGTCCACCTTCTAAGTAGCACATGCTACTTGCAAAATATTCAACCAATAAAGGTTATCACCATCAGATATACAAATTCTATGTAAGTACGCTTTAACTTCTACTTATATTCTTCAAGTGATTTGCCAAGTCTTTTCTGTAATATCCTTCTATTACAGTTCAATTCTCTTCTATGAATCTTATATTCATTTCTATACTACTACAGTATGTAATTTCCAATTACACTAGAAGGACAGTAGTATTTACCTCGATGAGCCCAAAATTATCCAAGTATAAAGTCGCTCCTGAGCAACGTTTATCTCCTACTCCGAGTGCTCCAATCCGCTCCAAACAACCCTTAGAAGTTCTACACAACTTCTACTAAACACTTCAACCGACTATGAAGGTTTTCCTGTGGTTTCGTTTAGTGGCTAAAGGAAGTATACTAGTATTTTACGGCTTTTGTATAAGTGTAACTTGGGAATACTACAAGGTATTTGGGGCCAAGGTATTTGGGCATTATAACAATACTAGGAGAGTATTTCTATACCACAAAAGGGTATTATACGAAAAACAACTAGGCTAGTGGTACCCTACGGCTAACCACTACTGAGGGGAAGCTCACCAAAGGGCCTTCTCAAAGGGGGGTGTGGTGGACGAAAGAACAAGAAGGAGGGAGTATTTTGAGACTTAGATAGATTGCTCAAGTGAGGATGAAGAAAGTCTTCAACTTATGGGTATTTATAGGTCAAGTGAAGGCCAACCAATGGCCAAGATGAAGACAAGTGTATAACAAGTGTAAGGCCAAGATTTAGCCATGTGCAACCTTATCCATCTACACAAAAATATCCTACCTAACCCTCGACCAAGGGAAAGGCAAGAAAATCGTCCAAACTAGCCCATTTTGCCGTCTAACGAGGGTGACAAGTGTCACCCTCCCGTTGGTCCAAAATATTTCATCTCTCGGAAAAATTCGCAAAAATAATAAATGACATAGCCGAATTTTCCCTACGTAAGTCGTGGAAACGCTTTCACGGAAAGCGACTCTAATCGGGTGTTGTGTACAAAGTGAATTTCGCCCTTACACTTTAAGCTTCAATTTCACGCACGCCCCACGCATACTGCGAAATACGGTATAACATTCTCCTCCTTAGAAACATTCGCCCGAATGTTCCTTCTCAAGACGGATAACGATAAAGTTCCTCCAAAGAAGTCGTCAACGCCACACCGCCACGAAATAACACACGCGCAAATACTTAAATCTAGGCCAACGAGGAACCACCTCGATGATCACAAAAGTTCCCACCAAGGTCTAAAATATACCCCTTCGCACCTTCATTTCGCAGTTAAACGATCACACACGCTCACTTCTCCCTATCTCGTTGTACCTTCTCGAACACTTGAACTCTTTCTAGTATCCGTACCACACTCCGTCAACGCTCGTCTCCAACCCTCGAGTCACTACCTCCAAACTTGGTCATCTTACTAACCTCGATTTCCTCTAAGGCCATTCCCGCCTTCACGAACCGATTCGTCGAACGTATCCACCAACTCTACGATGGTTATCTAAACTTGGGCCTAGCATCCTCGTGACCCTACCACCGGCGGGACCACCTCGGATCGACCTCACCACATTCCGGCCACGGTTGACCCGCGAATGGTCCTCAACCCGACCCGTAATCGTGCCAACTTTCTCGCTCTCGCCCGCAACATTCTTACTAATTTGCGTCATGAAAGCTACCACTTTCACCTCACACAACCCAATGAATTTCCCACAATACATTTTACGCATACCAAGTATTTCAACAAAGACTAACCGTAAGAATCTCTCTTAAGACGACCTTACCTATAAGGTCTCAACATGAAATATTCTAAGGTTCACACTTCCCATGCCCCATACTTATCCTTCCAACTAACCATGTTTTCTAACTCACAAATAACACAACGCTATTCGCATATAGCACATAAATATAAGGTCATCATATCACGCATACAAATCTCTAGAGGTTAAGGATATACCAAGCTACCACTCCACTCTAATCATAGGCACTCGCAGGCGCATAATCGTAGGCGCGATGAACTCGCCATCGATCCGTAGTCTGCGCTACGCCGGCATTCTCCTATAAGCACGATTCTCGTCACATGGCCCCGACGGCCGCAGTGAAACAAGCACCGCGAAAAAGACGACATTCTCCGGATGACGCCGCCACATCGCGCACACCGAGGGGACATGAATCTCGCCGCTAGAACTTACGTAACCTCAGAAACTGAAGCCCCGAGCTCGACCAGCTCCCGAATACCCCGAACGCCCCAAGATCGCGGAGGACCACTGCATCGGGCGGAGGTACATAACTTCACCGGCTGGCGGTCCGCCTCGAAAGTTACCAAAGGACCTCGCCCCGCCCTCTTCTCGATCTCGCCATTTCGCCGACCTCTCCGTGCCTCACATCCTAGTGCATGAGCTTGACGCGGCAATGTCCATGCCCGGCCAAGAGCTACACCCGCATAAGCTCGCTAAGTAATCATCTAGCCCGTGGCGTAGCGCGTACTCGCCCTCCATATCGCCTACTGCCGGGGACATACCGAGCTAACGAGTCGAACTCACATTGTACTTTCTAACCGCCCGCCCGCCCCGCTTAACGCCAAAAACTGTTTACCGAGCCCTCCTCGCTCGCGAGGCAAGAAGTGTGCAAGAAATGCCTTTGAGAACTCGTCCCATATACCGGAAGTGCATGCTCTCCCGACAGCTCCCACGAATCAAACCACGATCGCAGATCACGCGGTGATGCGAACCTAAGACCACCGACTCGGTCTCAAAGCCACGATCACTCACGATCCGTCAGAATCGCCGGATGAACTCCTGCGGATCATCCTCGTGCCTCGACCCATAAAACTCGGGCGTTACATCTCGTAAAATCCCGTAGTCTCAAATGCTCGCCGGGGTGAACTACGGATGCTACTGGATCGAACTGGCCAGATTCAAATTTATCTCATATCTCGCCACGACTCGCCGAATCGCCATCTCCTTGTACCCATCTCATCTCGCTCCAGCCGTGGGACCGAGGCTCGTGTATCAGAGTCTCAGCAGCCATCGCTGCGCTCTAAACTCGCTGGCCGGGCGGCGTCGCGAAAACCCGCCGGAAGCACTGCTCGTGTATCGACCGCTCGCGCTCGCATTCTCTCAGTATCTCACTAACTCCTCGATCGCTTTGCCCATTCGGGCACAGGTTTTACGCGAGGCATAATCGTAAAGGAAAGGAATACGTCGGAGGGTCCAACTTATCACACAACTCTAAGGCACGATCTCAGAATGAGAAGAATGGAAACCAATCCTAAATGTCCTATAGCCTCCTGATTATAGATGTGGTGCACAACACACCGATAATCAAGACTCTACTAGACACGGTCTGTAGACACTTTCCGAGGACTAACTGCTCTGATACCACTTTGTCAAGACCCGAACTCGGGCCCGTGACTGGTGCCTCACCCCGGGCACCCTAGTGATACAACATCAGAGAAAATCAGCGGAAATAAAAACATGAACATGAATTAAGAGACATGATAAATAAACAGGCCAACCAAAACAGTTGCCTTCGTATATATACATAAATACCGAACAGCTTATCCTTTTTACGCATCGCCACAACAAAGATTACAAACCTCTAAGAAGGATAACAACTATGACGGACAGTGGCCCGCCATACCCCGAATGTACAAGAACCTGCACTCGTGGTAACATACCAAAGATAAGCCTCGAAGGAACGAGCTTCCCAACACGAAATGTGATCCTATAAGCGGGATCGACATCGATGTACCTCTACTGCGGCATGAACGCACTTCCGGCGAGGTCAAGATAACAGTACCAAGTATGTGAAATCAGAAAATCAGAAATGAAATCATAATAGTCTATATAAAGCGAGACATGTATGATAACCAAACTACGCTCACAACATAAAAGCGCCATGTCAAGTCGTGACTCACGCCTCAAAGTCATCCTCACGCCCGTGGAACTCCTTCCTCACCGCCAGCCTAGGTACAAATCATGTGATACGTATAACGTGTCTCGCCCATCTTATGGACCCAAAGATAGAAACGTGGAATACATTCCCTGCTCATCCTATGAACCTAGAGTCGAGTGAAATACATTCGGATGAGCCCAGAGTCGAGTGAAATACATTCCCGGATGAACCGGTAGTCGAGTGAAATACATTCCCGGATGAACCGGTAGTCGAGTGAAATACATTCCCGGATGAACCGGTAGTCGAGTGGAACACAGTACTTGCATAACAAGGCTATCACACGTAACATGGTCAAGTTTCACAACAACAAGCATAGGCAAGTTATACACAACTCAAGGTACTTTCATTTTATGTCAAAGTCCGGATTTTAACCCTAAAGTACTACGTACGTTAAATTCCTTTTAAGAGATTCATTCCTTTTATAAAAGTCACGCGATACCCGTAGTATATAAAAATGTGTGACTCACATCTTTTAAGTAAACCAAAACAACTTTCATACTTTCCTTTTAAGACCAAATTAAGGCAATACCATGCCTTCTTTTTGGACCAAAATACTTCTCTTTTAAAAGTCAAGTTACCACATTAAAACAAATGATAAAACCCTTCTATTGTTTTCATAAAGTCGTTATAACCAACTTCCCATAAAGCTGTTATAACACTTTATGTTTTAAACCATTTTAAGACAACACAATGCCTTTCTTTTCCCTAAAAGTTCCAGTTTGCCTAATTTCAATTACGCAAGTCTCTTTTTAGAAAAGTTTCATAGTTCAATGTCTTAATCTCTTTTTAAAACAATAGAGTAACATATGCCATAGGTGAGTAGGTTAATCTTGTTCATAATCAATCTTATTAAGCAGCCATGATCTAGAAAATGTAATATCATTTTGTCTCATCTTAGCTTCTATGCAGATGGAGGTTTCTACTGGTTTTAATAATACTTAATTATTCAATACATTTTCCTTTATTAACGCTGCAGTGGTTTATCGATACACATTCTGATTTCCGAAATCAGTAAAACATTATTCCTTTTAAAAACCAAGTACTCATTACTCACGAATGAGGTTTCACATTGTTAACAAACTTCATATCAAAACAATTAAGTCAAGTCTCTTATCTTTCGTAATAAGTCTCTTAACTTCTAAAAATCAAGAACCATTCTTTTTATCTCTCTTAAGACGTTATACCTAACCTCTCATAAAGCTAGTATAACTCTTTATGCTTTCAAAAAACCAAGTATTACTCTTCTTTAAAAAAGGTTCCTTAATTCTTTTGAAATGCTTTAAGACTCTTGATTATTCAGGCTTAAGTCAAAAGACATTGCCGTAACGCTACATTCAGTTAATACACGCACGCTCACCGTACTATATCTATATTCCTTTTAAAATATTTCAAGGTTCTTATTATTCGGGCTTAAGTCAAAAGACATTGCCGCATAACTATATTCGCTAGCACACGACATCTACCATATAATATATACATATTATTCGTGCTTAAGTCAAAAAACATTGCCACACGTACGTCTACCGTACTATATGTATTCTTTTAAAATACTTCATGCTCAAGAGTATAGGAAGAATCACATACCTCGCGACGATTATCGACTATTAGCAAAACGCTCCACGGCTATAACCCGGCTAGCCTTGTCCACCTTCGAAGTAGCACATGCTACTTGCAAAATATTCAACCAACAACGGTTATCACCATCAGATATACAAATTCTATGTACAAATTTAACTTCTACTTATATTCTTCAAGTGATTTCGCCAAGTCTTTTCAGTAATATCCTTCTATTACGCTTCAATTCTCTTCTATGAATCTTATATTCATTTCTATACTACTACAGTATGTAATTTCCAATTACACTAGAAGGACAGTAGTATTTACCTCGATGAGCCCAAAATTATCCAAGTATAAAGTCGCTCCTGAGCAACGTTTAGCTCCTACTCCGAGTGCTCCAATCCGCTCCAAACAACCCTTAGAAGTTCTACGCAACTTCTACTAAACACTTCAACCGACTATGAAGGTTTTCCTTAGGGTTTCGTTTAGTGGCTAAAGGAAGTATACTAGTATTTTCTGGGCTTTTGTATAAGTGTAACCTTGAGAATACTACAAGGTATTTGGGCCAAGGTATTTGGGCATTATAACAATACTAGGAGAGTATTTCTATACCACAAAAGGGGGGGTATTATACGAAAACAACTAGGCAGTGGGTACCCTACCGCTAACCACTACAGCTGGGGAAGCTCTCGCCAAAGGGCCTTCTCAAAGGGGAGGGTGTGGTGGACGAAAGAACAAGAGGGAGGGAGTATTTTGAGACTTAGATAGATTGCTCAAGTGAGGATGAAGAAAGTCTTCAACTTAGAGGGGTATTTATAGGTCAAGTGAAGGCCAACCAATGGCCAAGATGAAGACAAGTGTATAGCAAGTGTAAGGCCAAGATTTAGCCATGTGCAACCTTATCCATCTACACAAAAATATCCTACCTAACCCTTGACCAAGGGAAAGGCAAGAAAATCGTCCAAACTAGCCCATTTTGCCGTCAACGAGGTGACAAGTGTCACCTCCGTTGGTCCAAAATATTTCATCTCTCGGAAAAATCCGCAAAAATAATAAATGACATAGCCAGAATTTTCCCTACGTAAGCTGTGGAAACGTTTCGTCGGAAAACGACTCTAATCGGGTGTTGTGTACAAAGTGAATTTCGGCCCTTACACTTTAAGCTTCAATTTCTCTACGTACGTCCTTACGTACATACTATGGAAATACGGGGTATAACAGGTTTAACCCCATTTGACAAATCAACCAAGTTCCACATTTGATTGATATACATAGATTCTATCTCGAATTTCATGGTTTCTTGCCATCTCTTTGAATCAATGCCTAGCATTGCTTCGCTGTAGGTCGTAGGCTCATCATCATCGAGAATATCTAACACTTTTTGTGTTTCCACAAATAGATTTAGTCTTTCCGGAGGACGATGAGTTCTAACAGATCTACAGAGTTGAGTGTCTTGCAGTTCAGTTTCAGGTATGTTCTGATTGTGAGAAGATTCTTGTGCGTTGGTTGATCCACCAACATTAGAGCTTTCAGGAATATCATTTCCATGTCTTTCCTGAATGGAAAAAGGTGAAACATGTGCACTTTCTCCCAAGGTCTGAGCTGGAGGATCTTGCATTTTTGCATCATTCCTCGTAGCACTCCCACTAGCCGAAGGGCGTAACCCTGAGTAACCAATCTTCGCCAAAAGCTCCCACTGAATTCTTGTCTTTATCATCTGACAAGGATTCAACCTCTATGTTACTTTGTTCTTGAATTTCTTCAAGTTCTATCTCTGTGCAACTCTCTTCCTTGTAGACATATTCATCTTCAAGAAAAATTGCGTTCCTAGAAACAAATATCTTATGTTCTTCAGGAAGATAGAAATACAATCCCTTAGTTTCCTTTGGATACCCAACGAAGTAACATTTATCACTCTTTGACTCCAACTTATCAGTGATCAACTTCTTGACATATGCAGGACACCCCCAGGGCCTCATGTGTCTAAGTGATGGCTTCTTGCCACACCATACCTCATATGACGTCTTTCAACTGATTTAGAAGGAACTCGATTCAGAACATATATTGAGGTCAGTATAGCGTATACCCAAAGGTATGTAGGAAGAGCTGAAAAGCTCATCATGGATCGAACTATGTCAAGCAAGGTTCAATTTATCCTCTCGACAACACCATTCATCTATGGTGTTCCAGGAGGTGTCCATTCTGAATAAACTCCATGAAGCTTTAAGTAATCTAGAAATTCTTTACTCAAGTATTCACCTCCTCGATCAGATCGAAGAGTCTTGATACTCTTTGAGAGCTGTTTCTCAACTTCATACTTAAACTCCTTAAACTTTTCGAAGGCCTCGAATTTGTGTCTCATAAGATGCACATATCCATACCTTGTCAAGTCGTCTGTAAAAGTAATGAAGTAAGAGAAACCTTCTCTAGCTTGAGTCGAAAAATGGTCCACATACGAGTATGTACCAACTCAAGCACCTCCTTGGCACGAATCCCCTTTCCAGAAAGAGGTTTAATGGTCATATTACCCTTCAAACGGGATTCACATTTACCATAAGATTGTAAGTCAAATGGTTCAAGGTAATTTAATTCATCAACCGTTCTATCCTCGTTTGATTGATATGACCAAATCTACAATGCCACAAGTAGGTAGAATTTCTTTCACTTAACTTAGCTCTTTTATTTTGTACATTGAAAATTTCTATGCGTCAGTTTAATGTATACAACCCATTCACAAGAGGCGCAATTCCATACACAACATCATCATAAGCCAAAATCATATTGTCATTATTAATGCTTGAGGAAAAGCCCTCAGTGTCAAGAACAGGAATGGAAATAATGTTCCTCGTCAATGAGGGAACATAAAAGCAATTGTTTAACATTAAATTTTTGCCAATCTATAATCTCCCATGCGCTCAACATCAACACGTGCTCCGTTTCCGACGCACAGGTCCACCTCTCGAGGCCCGACTTTCATGCTATTAGTTAGCCCCTGCTCATTTGTACAAATGTGTGAGCCACAAGCGGTATCAAGTACCCAGGAGTGAGAATCATTTATAGACAAATTTATTTCAATTACAAACATACTTTGTCCAGTAGAGGTTGAAGCACCTGGTGCCTTCCTTCCTCCTGGAGCAGTGCACTCAAACTTCCAGTGCCCCTTTCTGTTGCAATTCTTGCACACATCCTTTGCCGGGGTTACCTTCTTCATCTTCGCCCCTCCTTTGGGATTCATTGATACTGACGCAACAACAACTTTTCCCTTTCTCTTCTGTGGTCCCTTACCTTTCGGTTTGGGATGACTAGAAGAGCCAACCATTAGGATAGGTTTGCTCTTGGAGATCGAAGACTCGAAGGTTTTCAACATATTGTGTAACTCCGACAACTTTGCGTTAATTCCATTCATATTATAGTTTATGATAAAACTCTCGAACGAACGTGGAAGTGAATGCATGATAAGAGTGGAAGCAATTCTCTCGTGAAACTTTTATTTCAATGGAGGCCAACCTTTCGATCAACCCAATCATTTTCAGCACATGCGGAGACACCTGGCCCCCTTCATTGAGTATACACTTAAAGAGTTCTATGAGCAGCTCAAACTCCATGGTCTGAGACTGAGAGTCATAGAGACTCTTCAAATGTTCTAACATTTTATTGGGCCCCATGCTCTCATGTTGTCTTTGTAATTCAAGAGACATAGAAGACAACATCAAGCACTGTTCCTAAGTGGCGTCATCATAATGCTTCTGATAAGCAATTTTATCAAAGGTGGCATATTAGACAGAGTTTTCAGCAGACATGGTAGGGAATATTGTGTCTAATGTATACTCAATTTTCTCTTGTCTCGGGACGATTCTTACATTCCTGAGCCAATCTATAAAATTGGGTTCAGTCAATCTGTTTGATTCAATTAGCATTTTCAACGAGAAGTTCGACATTCAGAAGATCTGAAGATATAGATAGAACAGGAAAAATGCAATAAAAAATTCATTCTCCTAATTATACACATTCTTTATAGGCTAATTTAATATGGTCTTTTATTTAATTAACTCTCACTATTTTGCATACTTCTACGACCCCAAGGTAGAATACAGACCTAAATCATTTTAAGGTCATAATGGGTCAGATCCAAACATATGCTATATCCGCGTTTGCTTTGGCTAATAACTTCAATAGCACATTTCGGTAGGTCCTCAACCAATTACAAAGCCTATTTGCAACTCTTGGTTTGATTAAATATCTTTCATTTTAATCTGGCGTCTCTACCTACCAAGGTGGAGGTGATGTCTGTGTACATTATACTCTACCCAGACCCCATATTGTGGGATTTTCACTGGGTATGTTGTTGTTGTTGTTGTCTTTAGATTAGTCCGATACTTTGGCGTCAAGATTCATCTAAACAAGTCAACCCCATTACACGACTGCGTTTAAATACCTAAGTAAATTTGGCTTTTGCGAACAAACACTTTGGTGTAAATACCCACAAAAGTGTATCATCTACTTTTATTTTAACATATCTATGAAAGGGCCTGAGTCCTCGTAGGCTTAGAGCAAATGTTTTGGCATAAATACTCGTATCGCCGAAAAGGATTTTGGGAATATTTTCAGTTTTCGGGGATTTCAATCAAGATCAATAAACATGTCATACATCATATGAAATCCTATCATGCAATAGCTAAACACATTTAGATGGGAAACCATCAAACTCATTAGACATGATATAAGATGATTTTAATCAAATACTGAGTGACGTCTAACCAGATAGTTATTGCGGTCATTGAAAGTAAACAATTACTGGGCGCCGCCTACCCAGACAATAATTGTGGACGCTATTCTCTTAATTTAAATGCATCACATTCAAACACTTAGCACATTTGTATATTATAGAATAATATACCATTAATGATAATCATGTGTCTATTTGTCTAAACTCTAAAATCTATGTCTATGCCAAACAGTCCCTAAACATTTTCAGATTTTAAAAATTCTGATTTTCAGAAATTCTGCAAATTCTTAAAATTTACAGTTTAGTCCCTCAAGAATTTAAATATTCATTTCGAATCCCAATAAAATTCAGAAAATACAATTTCAACTTTGAGAAAACATTTTTAGGTTTCAAGGACCTGTTTGCAATTTCCAGAACTTAAAATCCAATAGAAACTTTATTTAATTATAGATTTGCCCCAAAAGACCAAATCTGTCCAATTATTTTTTTTCCAGATTATGTTATTTTGAAAACTTGTAATCGAATCAATATTTAAACTTCGCTTCGACACGATTTTTTATTAAATTACCGCCTACGCCGCGAATTGGGCGGCCACACAAAGTTCAGAGACACAAAACCTGCAGATTGTCTCGTCAGCGCCGCGGCCCTAACAGGTGGCGCCGTGGCGCCTTAGAGGCAGTAAGTCTGAAAATTTATTTTAAGCTTTCTGGATGAACGCAATGGAAATGTCTTTGATATGGTCATGTTGTCAACTAATATAGATAAGGTATAATGATCAAGTCATTTGGATAGACACTTGATAAATCCTAAGCTTGATAAATCCAGAACTTAAAATCCAACATGTTTCGTGTTTAGCGCCGCAGTGCTACTTATGCAGAGCCGCGGCGCGTCTAGTGGTTCCGACTGCTGGCCCAATCTACTGAGGTTTTAATGGGCTGACCCATTTGGGGAACCCTAGCTGTCCACTTCAGCTATAAATAAAGGGGTTCCCCTTCCCATTTCTTTACACACCAAAAGCAATAGACTAATCTCTTCTAAAGCTCTACTGAAATCCCTAGCATTCCAAGATTAGAAAATTACATCAATGTTCTTGACTTGCAAATCGAGGGATATTTGCGTGCGCACCCTCAGACTACACAAAGCTTTAAGTCTTCAGATTGCTAACTACAAATGTAAGTCTTCGTTCGAAGTATTACATTATTGTTTTGTGTTATTTTACATTATATAATCATACTACAGTTTAACCGACATGTCGGATTTGAAACATAAATTTATAAATTTTGATACGTGTACGAACCCGACAAAACCCCTATAGTTGGATGGTACTCTTAGACCTCTATGTAGGATAGAATGTATCGTAGGAGGTAAGGTACTATGTCCCCCTCCATTTAGGTGTAAATATTCCTTTTGATGATCAATGGACGGTGTAGGGGTCTTGCCAAACTCCGCATCACATTGTGATGGATTTTGGTAAAAATATGAATATGATTTTACAAGGTATTCCGTTGTCGACCCTATGTGCTATATCTAGCAATTTAAATTTTTAAAAGCGGTGGTCACAAACTTCAATATCAATGATAAGAATTGAATATTGGCGCTAACTCAGAAATGAATCTTGGGACTAACTCGAAAATGAAACTTGACTTTAACTCAACCTCAAAATCTAGCCTAGAAATTGAGGGATTTGCCCAATATCGTGTAAGAAGATCAAAACCTCATTTCACAATCAATGTGAGACACACATAATTACCCTCCACCCCCTGATTTCCAAGCCTATGAACTGGAGTATGGACAACATATATCGAGGCCAAACGTCGGGTAGATCTTTAGATAAGTTTGGCTTTAATCTCCCACCAAATCATTAAACCCTCTGCTCGCTCTTTGATCAGTGATTCACCAGCCACTAGATCGATCCGCTGCCCCTCATACTCTTCTTTACCTTTTTGGGTCGCTCTTCTTATCTGCCGGAAACGTTTTCTTTGTCACTACAGACTGAACTCGCTGTGAACCTTTTCGATTATTAATAGCGGCTCGTGAAGTAGTCCTATTTCTTTACAAGAAAAGGATATGTACCTCAAATCTAACTGAAATGTACCTCAAATCTAACTAAGTCCAAAAGTTAGCTAATGAAGTGAAGATTGTATAAAACCGTATTAAAAGACCAAATCTCAAATTCACAACGATGTAGTGCAAACTCAACAAAAAAGAACTAATGTGCTCACTCTCAATTGTTGACGTATATTTACGCAACCCTCCTCTTATATTTTTTAATTAAAAAAGTTATTTTTACGATTTGAACCTCATGTCATATTGATCGTGATCAATAGAGCAACTTTACCATTGCATCACGACACATCCTTTAAGTAGTATATTGTGAATCTGAAGATTATCTAAGTCAAATTCTTATTACAGTTTCTATTCTTGATATTATTATAAGATGAGAGTCCATATATATAAGCAATTCAATAATTTGGCACCATCAAACTTCTCATGGGCTGAAATTATGAACTTCAGAATAATCAAACTTCTCATGGCAAACCGTACTTTAAAGTTATACAATAATATTAGTTAATATATATTAAACAAAACTTAGCCAGATCATAAAGTAAAATAAGGATAATTTAATTATTCCCTTTTACACTATGAACTTACTTATTGTCCCCTACTATTATTTTAATGAAAAGCTATTTTTCTACAAAACAAATTTTCTAAAAGGCACTTTCCGTTTCAACTTAGATAACCATTAAATTTGAAAAAGTGTTGCTAGAGTACACATACTTTTAAGATGTATCAGTCGTGTCCAAAATAATTTTATATACTTATTTACATATTTTATATTTTGTTCAAAGGCCTTTTAGGAAAAGTACAAATCCCAAACCAACCAAAGGAGGAATTAATATTAGAGAAGTTTGTTAACTCAAGATTTGCCACTAAAACTAGCATACCTAACTAATTATAAAGTAAAATTTTGTAATGGCCCTTAATTAGCTCCAATTGTATGATAAAAATAATTATAAGCACTAATCATATATAGTATAGTATAAAATATAGTCATTTTGGCCAATATAAGAAACATATAGGCATGTATTACATGTTGCTATATACAAGTTAGTGGGTGTTGAAATTGCCTAATTATAAGGTATTGTATCCCCTTATATACCATTGTTGTTGCAATCGTCTATAATTTGTTAGTGATATCATCCGCTTAATTTGGATATGTATCACTAAAATATAATGCCTACTTTCTTATAGTGCTATTTGATAGTTTTGTCCACATCACTAACAGAAGGACCAAGTGAGATGATACATTAGGCTACTTGAAAATGAAATATACAGTAAGTGAAACAAACTTAAAAATATTAACTCTAATTCAGGAAGATAATTAGGAGATAAGCCAAGTGATACATTCACGCTCCTGTTCACAAAGATTAGTGTTAAACAAGGTAATATCCCGTGATATACACTTGTTATACAAAGTGTATATCACGGGAATTGTGGACTACGGAAGAAGGCAGCAGCAACCCATCCCGGGATGGCCCATTCCAGAATAAGGTAGTCCGTATAAGGCTAGTGTATATTGATGTAATATTGTAGTATAATTAGTCTTGTACTCTTACCTTAATTGTATAGTTAGTCTTCAAATAGAATAGAGTTTTAGATGTAGAATAGGAAAATGATTTTTCTATATGTAACTTGTATATATACCCCTTTCATTAATGAGAATAATCAAGGGATTATTTCTTTCATAGTATCAGAAGTCTAGGTTATTTTTTCCTTGCTTCCGCTATCTCTCTTTCTCTTTTCTCGAATTCCGTGAAACCCCCCCTCGATTTTCTCCCAAAACACGAGACCCTCACCCAAAAATTCCCTTCTCCAAATTTTCTTGTTCTATTCACTATGATTGCTAAGAACATGTTTCATCCTGTCCTAACAGTTTCTAACATCAAGAGAGTTCTTCCTCTTGTTCTAGACTTAGAAAACGTTCAATATGGGACGTGGGCAGAGATGTTCAAAATTCATGCACTAGCACATCAAGTCCTCCATCACATAATCCCTTCGGCTCCTGGTATGGAGGGTGTGCCCACCAAGGAGGAGGATCCTAAATTATAGATTACACTTGATGTTAAGGTTCTCCACTGGATTTACGTCTCTATCTTCCTCGACCGCTTACAGACGATAAGAAACATAACTCTACAGCTATGGCTGCTTGGAATAGATTGCGTGATATATTCCAGGATAACATCCATTCCCGCATTGTCACTCTTGAACATGAATTTTCCCAAGTCGTTATGGAAAATTTTCCGAACGTTTCATCCTATTGCAAACGACTCAAGGAATTGGCAGACCAACTTCGCAACGTGGGTGCTCCTGTTAGCAATAGTCGTATTGTTCTACAAATGGTTGCAGGCAGTCTGAGGCCTATAACAGCGTTGCTTCGATACTTTGTCAAAGTAACCCCCTACCGCAATTCTATCAAGCCCACTCCATGCTTACCTTGGAAGAAGCCGATTTGGCTAAGAGGGCGGCTATCGGTACTAGCCCCATAGTCATGATGACATCCTCCATAAATTCTCCGGAGTTCATTGATAATTCGGGCCAAAATCATGCTCACGGTGGCGACAAAAATAATCGTAAAATAACAGAAAAATCGTTGCGGCAAACGCGGTGGTTCCAAAGGGTCTTCCCTCAATCTTTTTTGACGATTTTAGGGACAGTCTCACCGTTCGAAGACCGTCCGCTATGACTGCGGAGGTGTGTTAAACAAGGTAATATCCCTTGATATACACATGTTATACAAAGTGTATATCACGGGAATTGTGGGCTACAGAAGAAGGAATCGGCATCCCATCTCGGACTGGCCCATTCCAGAATAGGGTAGTCCGTATAAGGCTAGTGTATATTGATGTAATATTGTAGTATAATTAGTACTCTTACTTTAATTATATAGTTAGTCTCCAATAGAATAGGGTTTTAGATATAGAATTTGAAAAAGATTTTCCTATATGTAACTTTCATATATACTCCTTTCATTAATGAGAATAATCAAGGAATTATTTATTTCAATTAGCAATCATCATCATCTTCCAATATGATTAAAGATTAGGGTTCTAACTTTGATGAAGACCCTCCATGATTGTTGAGAGATCAACAGTAAGGAGCCGTTTGTACATAGAAACTTTTTTTTTTTTTTTAAATTGAAAATATTATTTGATTATACATTAGAATATGTCTTTGGGTAGTACGTTCTTGAAGATGAGTTTTTCAAAGTTTGAAAACTGATCAAAACCTCTTGTTCAATAATTGTTTTTCCACTTACAAAACTTCCAAAAGCCTACTTAAAATTTTCAACATTACTTCTTGCTAAGACAATACATTATCTTTTTTTTCCTACAAACAATTTCTACTAACAGAGGTGTAAAATCGAGGGCCAAAACCGACAGACGACCTCGGTTTAATTTTTTGACTAAAACAACGTCGGATTAATGTGTGTCGGTTTTAGTAAACCGACAAACTGAGTCGGTTATAAGTCTAGGGGTGGCAGATGAGCCGTTTGGGCTGAAGTTGAGCGGGTCAAGATGGACTGAAGTTGTAGATGAGTCAATGTCCAACTCGCCCAAAACATACATGGGCTAAAATGGGCGGATCAAGATAGACTAAATGATGTGTCACAGCCCAAATTGCCCAACTTGACACATTACTTTTACAAATTTTAAACTTACCTTCTATGATGTTATTTTATTTTGTATGATATTTGATTTTTCCATATCTTTATTTTTAAAATAAGAATAATATTTTAAAGAAATTTTTCATTTTTTATAAAAGCAAAAAAAAAATGAAATAGAAATTTGAGAATGGGTGGGGTGAGGTGGGGGGTAACAAAAAATTCATATTTTTTTATAAATTATTTATAAAAGTAAAAAAATATAAAATACAAAATTGAGATTATGGTAAGGGGGTAGGGAGGGAGGTGGTGGGGGGGGGGGGGGGGTAGTGCGGGAGGTGGGGGTAGGGAGAGTACGAAAAAATTTTATTTTCATAAAATTTTTTTTATAAAAGTAAAAAAAAAAATGAAAAAAAAATTTGGGATTGAGGTGGGGTAGGTGGGGTTATGGCGGTAGGGGGAGGTAAGAAATAATTCCATATTTTTTATAAAAGTAAAAAAAATATGAAATATAAATTTGAGGATGGAGTGGGGGTGGAGGGGGTAGGTGTGGGTATGGGGGTAAGAAAAAAATTCATATTTTTATAAATTATTTATAAAAGTAAAAAAAATATAAAATATTAATTTGAGATTAGGGGTGGGGGAGGTAAGATAAAATTTCATATTTTTTTTATAAAAGTAACAAAAAATATGAAATAGAAATTTGAGGATGGGGTTGGGGTGGGGTAGGTGGGGTTAGGGAGGTAGGGGGGAGGTAAATTTTTTTTTTTATTTTTTATAAAAGTACAAAAAATATGAAATAGAAATTTGAGGATGGGTGTGGTGGATGGGGTAGGTGTGGGTAGGGCGGGGGGAGGGGGGAAGTAAGTTTTTTTATTTTTATTTTATAAAAGTAACAAAAAATATGAAATAGAAATTTGAGAATGGGGTTGGGGTGGACGGGGTAGGTGTTGTTAGGATGGAGGGGGTAGGCGTGGGTAATAAAAAAATAAAATAAATTATTTATAAAAGTAAAAAAAATATAAAATAGAAATTTGAGATTAGGGTAGGGCAGGGGGGGGTAAGATAAAATTTCATATTTTAATTTTTTTTTTATATAAAAGTAACAAAAAATATGAAATAGAAATTTGAGAATGGGGTGGGAGCATAGGTGGGGTTAGGGTGGTAAGGGGGAGGTAAGAAAAAAATCCATATTTTTATGAAAGTAAAAAAAATATAAATTTGAGGATAGATGGGGGTGGATGGGTAGGTGTGGGTAGGGCGGGGGGGAGGGTAAGAAAAATTCTCATTTTTTATAAATTTTTATAACAATAAAAAATAGAAATTTGAGAGTGTGGTAGGTCGGGGGGTTGGGCGGGAGGTGGGGGTAGGTAAGAAATTTGCGGATGGGGTATGGCATGGGGTGGAGGGGGTAGGGGGAGGAGGTAAGACAAAAATTCATATTTTTTATAATTTTTTTTATAAAAGTGAAATTATGAAATAGAATACTTGGGTAAACAATAGAATAGTAGATGAAGTACTTTGGACTAATATAATGAGTTGATTTGGGTTGTTCAAGATGAATGAGTTAAGTTGAGCTAGCTCAAACTTAGCCCATTTAATAGTATGTCAAATCTCAAATCCATTAAAATCTGGGCGGGTTAGGTGGGTCAATTGAGCTTGAGTCAAACTTGTCACCCCTAGTTAAAATTGAGGGACGCCCATCCGTTCAATTAAATTCAATAATTAGCCGGTTTTATTTAAAACTTGGTGATGAAAATTTGAAAACCGACCGTCGAATTCTTGCGTATAGGGCAAGAATTCCTTAAGTATTTGCATGCGTTACATTTCCTATTTCCTTTTATTTTAGGCCAGAATTTGGCAGAAATTTTAATGAATATTGTTAGATCGAGATCAAGTAGAACTATAATTTTTTTAACATTATTAATATTTGAAAACTTATTCATGCATATAGAGAGATGTTAATTGTTTTTTATGACATATTTTACTTATATCAAAATTAGATGGGAGAAATGGTTTCATAAAGGCCAATGACGTTGTTAAAAATAAATCCATATCCAACTATAACAAACAAACAAAATGTTTATAGTGACACATCATATACCCGATGTTAACCTTATTGTTTGTATTAAATTTGCAATTACTATTCATGCATAACTTATCTTCAAACAAGCTTTGATTTAGTTTTTTGTTTGGAAAAGTTACAGTCAAATATCATTCGTCCATCGAGTTTACAAAATATGTACACAATGTATAGATAATGTATACTTTATACTAAATATACATATATTATACATACCTAGACACAACATGTACAATCAATGTGCATAGATAATTTATACTTAGACAAATTAGTTAAAGCCGAAGGGTACAATTATGTAAGTTTTTTGATTTATTTTAGTCAAAGATATGATAATGTGAATCAGCCCAGCCACACAAGCCCAATTTTCGTTGAAACGTTCAAGGGTACACATAGCCCAATAGATCAAGTCTTTGTTCGATTAGAAAGGAGTCACCAGAATATAAACAAGTAATTGCACGGTGTGTTCTTCCAATGGACCGGTCTTTAATTTTTATCCTTCAAAATTGAACTCATGCCTCTAAACATAAGTTTTTTACATAATTTATGAATATCATGATGTGTAATTTATGTCCCTATAGACATAAGTTCAATTTTAAAGGTTACAAATTAAAGACCAGCACAAAATAGGAATAAAGTGCAAATGACCCGAATATAAATGGGTCATTTCTTTCTTATCCAACTTCTAATTTCATTTTCCAAATTCCTCACTACTTGTATAAGTGAACTAATAATTTGTAGGCCCAGTAGAGTGTTCGTGTTTTAAGTTTTAACGCTTTTCCAACTCTTGTACTGCTTCTAATAAAGAGGATTGAATTCTCACAAACTTCTCAAATAGCCACTTTTCAATTCTCGTAGTTAAAAATAGCTATTGTCTGACATTCAAATTAAGGTTCCTTCGTCAACAAAAAAAAATCAAAAATATTTACTTTTCAGCTCCTATTATTAAAAAATAGTCACTGTCATGAAATTTCGAATTTCCGTAGGTCTTCCTCTATGACATTGTCCTCCGTGGAGTTAGAAATTTCATGTCAATTGAAAAAGAATGAAGTTACACATGTATGCATATTCAAATGTTTATATACTCCGAAGAAATCGCAAAATGGACAAGAAACGAAACCTTGTCACGCCCTTTTTCGACCGCGACATTTTTTTTTAGCGAATCCCTGCTTAATAAAAATGTTAGAAAATGAAATAAAATGCTAAATAGTTAAAAATGCTTAAAAAGGTGCTAGCATATTAAAAGTACTAAAAGGTGTTAAAATGCTGAAAGTGCTAAAAGGTGCTAAATGCTAAAGGGTTCGCGGAGTCGCCACCTAATTATTTGGGTGAATTAGGACACCTAAATGTTAACTAGTTTAAAGTAGACATTAACTCCATTTTAATGGTCTGCGAAACTTATGTGAGATTCCGGGCAAGAGTTCTTTATTAATCTAGAGGGAAGGGGTTAGACACCCTCTAAGATCCGCTAACTTGCGGTTGTCCTGCCAAACCTAGGGTAATCATTATGTTTAAAAATGTTTGTTTTGAAAATATAAAAGATGCTTCAAAATATTTTATAAAAGGAGGCATGTGGATAAAAGTTTATAAGACTAAGGCCAAAAATGTAAATGATGCAAAGGTTATTTATGGACTAATTATGTGTGCATGCAAAGGTTATTTATGGACTAATTATGTGTACTGCTAGCTAAATTAATCTTGCTTAACCTGCGTATAATATTATATAAAAAGTGCTTAAGATGATTCTTGAGAGTTTAGGAGAAAATTTGTTATGGATTCAATAAGAAACAAAATGTTGGTTTTATGATGCAAGTTAAATCATTTAGATTACTTTGGTAAAATTTAGACATGCATAACAATCCTAAAAGACACATAAAGTAGAAGTGCATTTCTAATTTTAAATTACCTTCCCCCCTTATGTGTTCAAAGGCTAATTGCTCTTGGTTTCCTATTAATTACAATAACAAATAAAATGAGATAAGGAGGTTAAGAGAGTAAGGGATTGAAGCGGATGACTCCGTCCTATTTGTTTTTCTAGGAATTGCCGAAGAGGGAACTCGATGGATGTAGATGCGGGTTGCCATTTGAAGTAGCTCGTGGTGAGTCTCGCCATGAGACTCTTCATTTTTGCTCCAATGCATTTCATGTAAAAAGAAAACGATAAGGATTAGCACATACTCTAAACTTTGTCAATTAATAAATAAGCATTTAGCAAACATAATTCATATCAAACCCAGTTTATCCATGAATAAACAGTGAGGATCAGTAGGCAGAGCAGGCAGTAAACAATGAGAAGCAAGCAGAGTGGACTTAACCCAAATATACGCGTGGGTCAACTAATAATGCAGAGGCAATAATGAACACTCATGGGCCTAGAAAGTCCTATTACAACTTCGTTAGGATAGCTTAATGGTCACAGATATGGGCTGAACCCAGTATACATATATGCAATAACCAGATATGAATGCTACAATGATATACCTAAAGATATTGAGCAAGACAGTCGATGCATTCAGTGTGTATTTAAAGCAAGCAAAGAATCAGTGATGGAAGTTTATTCGGCGATCTTACTGGAATTTAAGCCATCTTGCAGGACAAATCAAATTACAAGAAATAGTTTGAAAGCTGGGAACAGACAACAATATATGCTTTAATAGATAGTGTTCGCACGTCATTTCACCTAAAATGCTAAGAACTCTTTACCCTAATGATGTCTGAACAGTTCCTAGTTCCTAGCCTACTGGATTTGACTTTATTTTATTAATGCAACTGAGTTAACACATTGATACCCAAAGAGGTCACTCAAATATGCAGAGAGTGCCCAACGAATAAAATAAATGGGTACACACAACTACATCGTATTAATCATCTTAACAGGACACAGTAAGATCGGATATTATCTGCCATAAATACAAACGCGCTACCGATACTGGTATTAAACTAAACACATTAACACCCATAATTACGAATACCAGTAGCGATTAATTCTGACTAAACAGGTTCAACACAAACAAATGTACTTCAAATCATACACAAATGGCATTAAACATAACCAACAAAACACATCATTCAAATAGATTATAAAGCGTAAATCACATGAGAAATCTGAAAGAGAACGGGTTTACCTTCTCCGGACAGCGACCCGAGGCAGCGTATCAAGTCGTCGATCCGCTCGGAGGTTTTATGCTATACGATTAAGGCTGTGCGAAAACTAGTGTTTTTAAGTGTTCTTGCGGTTATCTTTCAGTTGCATTGAAGGGGGGTTTTCACTGTCCGCCATGGATGCCAATGCCTGCGGATGCTGAAGGTTTATTCATTTTTCTGTGTGCCCTTCCTTTGTGTTTTTTAGCGGGTATCTGTTCCCGTCCCGCTTTGTTTTTTTTTGTTCTCTCTTTGCATGTGCGAAATGGGTTCGTTTATATGGCTCCCTTTTGGGTTCTAATGTTGGTAAGTAATTAAGGCGCGATTTTGGCTGATTTCGTGCTGATTTGGTATGTGATTCGAAGGTGATTTAGTACTGATTTTTGTTATGGTAAGTTTGTCATATTTGGGTCTTGATTCGGTTCTATGGTAAGAACAGGGTGTCGATATGGTAGCTGGTTCACGAGGTGATTCGCCGGATTCTCCGGCGAGAATCCCGGCATGGGTGTTGGGAGCGGGGCGGCGACTGAAAGTTAGGGTAGTTTCTTTAGGGTTTTGTTTTCTTTTTTTTAGGGAGAGGGAGATGGGCGATATAAGGGCTGTGGGGGATTGGGCCTGCGGGTCGCGTGGGCTGATAAAGGGTAGAGAGTGGGCTGCGGGTTGTTGGGCTTTCGGGTGGTGGGCTGGAGGTATTATTATTGGGTATTAGTTTTAGGTATTTAATTAATTAGTGGTAAATTAAATTAATAAATTGTTATTAAATTATTTTAGGTGCTTTGTTAGTCTAAGTTTGAGTTTAAATTATTATAAAAAATAAAGACGAGCGTGCTATTTAATTAGTACTTAATATTTTATAATGTGATGCCGTTATTGAAGCTTATTTATTATGCGTATTCCGCGAAGCTAAATTAAAAATTGAATTATTTAAATGCTACATGCAGATATGATATTTAAGAATTGCTTAATGCTTTTATAAATGCGACGCTATTAAAATACATGTATTAGATTAAAATTGATTTTAAATTACATATAATTATGAAATTCCCTTGCGTATTAATAAAATGTAAATGTGCTATTTGACACGACGTTATGCTAAATTATTTATTTTATGTATTTATTTATTTATTTATTTATCATTAAGAATTGTTTGAGTTTTAATAAAATTGTTTGTTATTAAAATGCCGAGTGCGAACGTGAGACTCAAGGTATGCCTAATAGTCTACGTGAAATGCGATGTCATTATTAAATTGCTTATTTATGCATGTATTAATGTTTTATTGTCGCATTTTCTTATAAAAAATTATTTTAAAAAAATTAGTGTAATTTTGTAGTTAGTGACTGTACGGGAGGGTCAAAATTGGGTGTCAACAACTTGTCCCTCTTTGTATGGAGATGATGGAAGAATCTTCGGACAAAGACGTTGACTTATAGCCAATTTTGTCTCGATCCTTAGAATTAAAAAAAAATGTTGGGCAAGTAGACAAGGCTGACGCAAAAATCAAAATCTATCCCAGTGTCGAGTTATGACGACACTGAGCTACCATGGTCAAACACCAAGGCGGGCTAATGCGGACTCAAAATTTGTCCCAGTGTCGAGTTATGACGACACTGGGTTGTGGTGCTAAAAGTAAAAATAAAAATAAAAATAACTGGCTTGAACCTGGGGTGTACCGCTATCGACTTATGATGATGGGTTTTATGGTGATGTGGAACGAGTGGACCGACGCTTGAGGCCGCTTCTGCCATTTGTTGGGAAGGTTGACCCCCCAACAAATTGTCCCGGTTCGCTGTAAGAGAAAATCCACGTTGTGCTCCTACTCCTGCATGCTAAGACTTAAACAAACGGTTAGTGCATAACTGTTAAGGCAAAATGGTGATGCGTAATTTTAAAAGTAATGTAACTGTGAGTAGAAAATGTTATCCTGCAAAATGTGATGCATGTTGTGTTGATGCGATGCTGCTGTTATACCCCGTGGTTCAGGCCGTGCGTATGGGGCCGTGCGAAAGGAGTTAGGACTCGAAATCAGAAAATTTCGGTCAGGGGCCTCAGCGCCGCGCGCGAGGCGGCCATGGCCGAAGTCGAGGCATGGCCAGGTGGCGCGGGAATCGCGCATGGCCGGAAGTTACGAAGTCCGCGCTGCAGCAGGCCCAGCGGCCGTGGCGCCAGGCGGAAATCTGCGGAAAAACTTAGGAAAATCGATCTTTTCTTTTAAAAAGGCCATGGGAGGGTGACAAGTGTCCCACATCTGATTTTGCATCGTTATATTGACCAAGTCTTGAAGACTTGGTCATCTTTCATCTCTCTCTTAGACAAAAACTCTTCCTTCTCTCTTAAAAATTTCAAGCTCCTCCTTCTCTCTAAAATTCCAAGAGATATTCTAGCCTTAGGAAAAATCTGAAGAGTAAAGGCAAGAAGGAAGCTTGTGGCTAGTTTGTGAAGGTTGTTGTGGTGGTGTTCTTGGAAAGGAAGCTAGCAAGTTGTTGGAAAAATTTGGCTAAAGCTCTAAGGTAATGATTCTTCCTTTATAATTAGTTTTTAGTGTTGCATGTTAAGAAGAAAGAACTTGTGGTAGTAAAAAAATTCTCTTAGAGTCATTGCATGCAAGAAATGTGGTTTGGGTATGAAGGATTTGGCTAAAGAGGTTATGTGAGCATGTTGTAGCCTAAAAAGTACCTTAAACTTGTTAAGATTAATTGTTATAACTTATGGGGCAGAATTCTACACACCCAAGTTTAGGTGTGTAATCCCCTTTGTGTTGGTTTGGATGTTGGGCCTTAAATGTGGCGTTTGGATGAGGAATTCGGCCTTGAAAAAGGTGGCAAAGTATGTAGAAACAAAGGAAATGCTGCCCAATTTTCCATAGAATTTAGTAACTTACACTTGGAATAATTCTATGTTGAAACTAGAGGTTGATAAACGTATTATGGTCATTTTAGGTTGACGTATTACGTGCGATAGTTGGAATTAACAAGTGGATTGACCGAAGAGGTATGTAGAGCTTTCCTATCTCTTGAGCATGAGTAGTTGTATCTATGTAGTACGGTATACGTACAAGATTTGATAATCTTCACTTGTTTTGAGGTATATGATACTTGTTTCGTTTTAAAGGTATAAGTCCCTTGGACATAGGGAAATGTGTTTGACTAACGTAAAATGTTAATATAACGGCTTTATGGGGAGTTGGTTATATTAGTTTGGGAAAAAGGTAAATAAAGAAGGGTTTACTTTACATAAAATAAGCAAGGGGAAAATGAGTGGAATTTGTGGAAGGTAAATTGTTTTAAGGCGTTAATGGCCTAAGGTTTTTAAAGGAAATGAAGTCACTTGATTTAGAAGCTTGAGATATTTTCTAAATGGAAAATTGTGACTTGTTTTGAAAGTGGTTGTGACATGATACTATGGATATTAGTATCTTGGGAGTTTTATATAAAAATGAGTCATTTCGAAAAAGGTTTACGGTATGTGATACTTGGGTTAAATTCTCGGATTTCTCTTAAAAAGACATGTAGTGCCTTAATGAGCTAAAATGAGAGGATTTATATTAATAATGTTCATAAGAAGTTAGAAGATTTCTTATCTTGTTTATGATATGATAAGCCGGTAGCGCTTATGTTATGTATACTAGTCGGTTGTGCTGATTTATGTATTATTATTGTTATCACTGAGTATTCTGATAACCCGGTAGCGCTTATGTTATGTATACTAGCCGGTTGTGCTGATTTATGTATTATTATTGTTATCACTGCGTATTCCATGGATTTGCTACCCTTGATGCGAGTGCGGCGCTTGTACTCATGCGGGCCCATTGGGTCCATGCGGGTGAAATAGTCTCATGCGGGTGAAATAGTCCCATGCGGGTCCACATGATCCATGCGGGTGAAATAGTCCCATGCGAGTACGGCGATGGTACTTATGCGGGTCCACAGGATCCATGCGGGTGAAATAGTCCCATGCGGGTGAAATAGTCCCATGCGAGGCGGATGGCCTTATGCGGATCCACAGGATCCATGCGGGTGAAACGATCGAGTAGGATTGCTTAATGATACTACGGGCGAGAGATCTGTTTGATCACGAGCCTCCTATTTTTATGCGATATTATACTTATACTTGTTACTCTCATTGTTAGTAAGGCACGGTCTGCAACAAAATTTGATTTTTATCTATAACTTGGTGTATTTTGGACTTATGATATTACTACGGTATTTTCGATTTTACATACTTGATGCGTTGTGTCGCGACCCGCTTCTGGGGCTGCGTTAATCTGCGGTAAGGAAAAAGCAGTGGTAGATCCTCATTCCTAGGATCTTTTACTCAGTGTCGTGAGCTCCATTTCTTGGAGGCTCGACTTTTGGTATGGTTCTCCCGGTGTTGTTGATGTTTTGTACATTCAGGGGCATGACGGGGCCTGTCGTCATAGTGTTACTCTTCTTAGAGGCACTGTAGTCGTGTCATAACTTGGTTTGTTTAAGGATGTAGCTATTGGTCTTATGTACTTTTGGGGTAGCCATTTTGGGCTGAACTATTGTATATCATTATGGTTGTTTATTGTGAGTTTATATTCCATGGTTTTCTCGATGTTGTGTCACAGGGTGCGGGTTAAGGCACCGGTCACGGATCCGGTCGGTCATGACAAAAGTGGTATCGAGCGATTAATCCTCGGAAAGGGTCTGAGCCGTATCTAGTAGAGTCGTGATTATCGGTGTGTTGTGCACCACATCTATAATCAGGAGGCTGCAGGATCATTAGGATTGGTTTCCATTTCTTCTCACTCTAAGATCGTGCGATAGAGGCTTGTGGTTAGGGTCGTCTCTCTAACAGTTATGGTGTTTGCATTTCTGAGAAAGCGATGACCGGGAAAGATTATGTGGATTGCGTATCGGGTTGGTAATACTTGTAGTATAGTTGGTATTGTGACATACACTATACGGTTTGCATATGAGGTCACATATGTGTTGCCTAGAATGATTTTAGATTACCAGGATTTGGTAAGGACTAAATAGATACCGGGAAGGTATGAACAGTTAAGGAACTCTCATCGAGGTTTTACGTGCTAGTTTGAGATAATTAGGAGATGATGAGTTGCCGGAAAAAGTAATGGAACCTTAAGAAGCTTTATTTAGGTGCAAAATGGGAGACTATGTTTGTAAATTAAGCTACGTGGTATTCTTAAGAGGATAGTACGGATGAGATCCGTGTGGAGTAAGTAATGGTTGTTGTGATCAAGACGACACGGTCATGGTATTATGAGAAGTTAGGGTACCCGTTTATGGGGTGGGATCAGTTGATAGTAGTCATTCACGTGGCGAGTCACGAGGAACAAGCCCAGTGCAGTTAATCATTTCTGAGTTCGTGGACGCGTTCCACCGGAACCGAGGTTGTGAGCCGGAAATGGCCTTATATTGTTTGACTTAGTAACTCCAAGATTGGAGGCGGCTTTATTATGGAAGTTATGCGTAAGCTAGAATAAGTTTGGAAGTGCGGAAAAAGTCTGGCCGTAAGGAAGTGAAGTGGTGGTAACGATGAATTATCCTTCCTTCTTTGGCATCATTGTTTTTAATAAGTCTGTGTGACTTGTTCATTGAGGTAAATTGACGCAAAAAGTAGGTAATACTTGAATTTGAAGAAATTTATGTTAAGTGCCCTTGGAGGTACTTGGAGTTGGTTTGGTGTGGCGGTCAGGGCCACGACCTTCCGGATAATTTCAGGAAAATGTGCAAGCAAGAATAAAATAAATGCAGGTCTTTGTGAGAAAGCCGAGGCGTATTTGGTATGTTTTGAAAATCTACATGACTTAAAGTCTGAGCGTGATGATTAGATATTTAGTGGACCACAAGAGGACCCGGTGATTAGGTTTGTGACTCCAAGGAAAGTTAAATAAGGGTGGAGATAAGTTCTCCCACGTAAGAGATAGTTTTACGTTTTATGGGGTTATGTGTACCCATGTGGTTAGACGAAGGATGGGAGGCGGTAGGGTCTTGATGTCGTCGCCATGCCATAAGTTCTGATTTTAGATAACAGTGGGATAAGTATTGTGTTGGGGGTAATTAAGAACGACGTTCTGAAATGGTCGGGAAGTGTCGTGAAAAATGCAGGTAGTGCAGCGTATTTGAAGCTATGCGATTATGGATCAAGTTAGAAACACTTTACTATTAATAAGCATAAGGTAGGTTATGACCAGAATGATAAAAAAAAGAATACAACTATGGTGATGTAAGTTGCACGAGATATGTTTACCCCAGACTAGTGTAAGGACCATTAGTAGATGATAGGCATTAAGAACGTCTCGAGGAAATGTGGTAGCATCTGTACTGACGAGAAAGATAGTAAGAGAATACGGAGAGGTAAGGGACCCCAGGACAACTTGAAATAACTTATAAAGGAAAGACGAGTAGACACTCGAACAATAAGAAATCTTGACAAGTCATTGGATTATGTAATACCGTAAATTGAGGTTGAACACCTGACTATAAGCTCTACAGTGAGAGAGATGTCAGGTTCTGACGACTTGACGAGACCAAGGAAATTCCCCAACTTGTGATGGACAGGAAGTCTTAGCCATGAGGCAAGCAAAGGAATCAAATCTAAGTTAGTGACCAAGTTGAGTTGCAATATAGAAAAGGGGAAACAGGAACCATAATTGAGAAAATGAATACCCGAATATTTCGCAGGTATGAGAAAGGCTTCCAGTACTAGAAGATAGGTTGACCACGACTACAGTTCTAACCCCTCCGAGAGACTCGAGGTTAGGTTGTTATTGTAACACTTTGGGTGTTGGGCAAGGTTGTATCTTTGTTGTCTGATAAGGTTAGGGCCTATGTTTTCCGACGGTTAGGAAGCAAGAAAGAAGATTACTACTCACGATTTAGAGTAGCGCGATTAATCGTGCCTTGAAGATTTGGAGGCATGACATACATATAAGACTTTATGTGGATATGTGTACAGACCACAAGAGCCTCCGGTATATCTTCAGACAGGGACAACTGAATTGGCGACAGTGACGGTGGTGAGAGTTACTCAAGGGATTGTGATATTGATATCCTACACCACCCGGGAAAAGCCGAGAAGGTTCTGAATACTCTTAGTCGCAGTCGATGGGCGATGCATCGGTGTGCGGCGAGAGGAGGGACATGGTTCGCGAGTTACATCAGCTAGCGAGCCTTGGGGTTCGTTTGGTTGATTCTGATAGTGATGAAGTTCGGGTTCGAGAGGTCGCCGAGTCTTCCATCGTTGAGGAAGTGAAGAGGCGACAGTATGAGGATCCGCTTATGGTACGGTATCGAGATACGACTCTTCGGGAAGAGAAGAGTCTCTTTGAGGTAGCACCTGATGGGGTGCTAAGGTTTGAGGGCCGATCGTGTGTTCCCGATGTGACAGGACTTCGTCAGCAGATTTTGGGGGAGGCACACAGTGCTCGTTATTCTATTCACCCGGGGTCGACTAAGATGTACCATGACCTCAGGTGTGTGTATTGGTGGGATTGCACGAAGGGGGCGTGGCGAGTTTTGTCGCCTGATGTCCTAATTGTCGGAGTCAAGGTTGAGCACCAAAAGCCCGGTGGGCTATTGCAGGCTATTGATATTCCGACTTGGCAGTGGGAGGTGATAAACATGGATTTTATTACAGGGCTACCTACCACTCAGAGGAAGCATGATTCCATTTGGGTGATTGTCGACAGGCTGACGAAATCAGCCCATTTTCTTCCGATCGGACGGCGTTCTCGGTGAGGCTATGCGATTATATATTAGAGATATTGTGAGGCGCGAGTCGGTGTCGATTATATCGATAGAGAGCGGATTATCGGCTAACTGGAGGTCTTTTCGAAGGGATTAGGGACACGGTGAGTCTCGATCGCATTTCACCTCGGTAGCGGACGGGCGAGCACTATCCAGACACTTGAGGATATGATGCGGGCTTGTGTTATTGATTTCAGGGGTAGCTGGGAGGATCATTTACCTCTTGTGGAGTTTGCTTATAACAAAATCTACCATTCTAGTATTCAGATGGCGCCTTATGAGGCCTTATACGGGAGGAAGTGTAGGTCACCGATAGGCTGGTTCGAGGTAGAGAAGTTCGATTAGTCGGGCGGACTTGGTTCGTGAGCGATGGATAAGGTGAAGCTTATCGAGGCGGTTATTGGCGGCCAGTCGGCGAAGTCGTATGCGGATCGTGGCGTCGACAACTGGTTTGAGGTACATGATTGGATTTTCTGAAGGTGTCACCCATGAAGGGCGTGATGAGATTTGGGAAGAAGGAAAACTTAGCCCAAGGTACATTGGGCCTTACAGTGTCCGGAGGGTAGGCAAGGTTGCCTATGAGTTGGATCTGTCGTCCGATCTAGAGGCAGTACATCCAGTGTTTCATGTGTCTATGTTGCGGAAATGTATTGGAGACCCATCTAGAGTACATCCGATTCATGAGGTTCAGGTAACAGAGGAGTTATCGTATGAGGAGAGTCCCATAGCGATACTCGATCGTCAGGTTAGGCGATTGCGGACAAAGGATGTGGCTTCCGTCAAGGTCTTATGGCGGAACGAGAACATGGAGGAGATGACTTGGGAAGCAGAGGATGACATGATGAAGAAATATCCTCACTTATTCCCTATACCTCCAGGTAACCCACGTTTCTAAATTGTTGGTCTTTAAATTTAGTAATTATGCTTGAGTTTTGTTGTGGCCGTGTGGAGCGTCTTTATTTGAGTCTATGTCGATATTGTGATTTGAGTAAGCCTAGAAGGAACATTCGGGACGAATGTTTCTAAGGGGGGGAGAATGTTATACCCCGTGGTTCAGGCCGTGCGTATGGGGCCGTGCGAAAGGAGTTAGGACTCGAAATCAGAAAATTTCGGTCAGGGGCCTCTGGCCATGGCTGGGAGGCGGCCGCGCAAGGCGGGAATCTGGCGCGCCGGGAATCGGGGCGCCGGAAGTTCCGAGAGTCCGCAGAAGTTGCGGCGCCGCGGCGCCGAGGCGGGAAATCTGGCGGAAAAACTTAGGAAAATCTGATCTTTTCTTTTAAAAAGGCCATGGGAGGGTGACAAGTGTCCCCCCCCATCTGATTTTGCATGCATTATATTGACCAAGTCTTGAAGACTTGGTCATCTTTCATCTCTCTCTTAGACAAAAGCTCTTCCTTCTCTCTTAAAAATTTCAAGCTTCTCCTTCTCTCTAAAATTGCAAGAGATATTCTAGCCTTAGGAAAAATCTGAAGAGTAAAGGCAAGAAGGAAGCTTGTGGCTAGTTTGTGAAGGTTGTTGTGGTGGTGTTCTTGGAAAGGAAGCTAGCAAGTTGTTGGAAAAATTTGGCTAAAGCTCTAAGGTAATGATTCTTCCTTTATAATTAGTTTTTAGTGTTGCATGTTAAGAAGAAAGAACTTGTGGTAGTAAAACAATGCTCTTAGAGTCATTGCATGCAAGAAATATGGTTTGGGTATGAAGGATTTGGCTAAAGAGGTTATGTGAGCATGTTGTAGCCTAAAAAGTACCTTAAACTTGTTAAGATTAATTGTTATAACTTATGGGGCAGAATTCTACACACCCAAGTTTAGGTGTGTAATCCCCTTTGTGTTGGTTTGAATGTTGGGCCTTAAATGTGGCGTTTGGATGAGGAATTCGGCCTTGAAAAAGGTGGCAAAGTATGTAGAAACAAAGGAAATGCTGCCCAATTTTCCATAGAATTTAGTAACTTACACTTGGAATAATTCTATGTTGAAACTAGAGGTTGATAAACGTATTATGGTCATTTTAGGTTGACGTATTACGTGCGATAGTTGGAATTAACAAGTGGATTGACCGAAGAGGTATGTAGAGCTTTCCTATCTTTTGAGCATGAGTAGTTGTATCTATGTAGTACGGTATACGTACAAGATTTGATAATCTTCACTTGTTTTGAGGTATATGATACTTGTTTCGTTTTAAAGGTATAAGTCCCTTGGACATAGGAAAATGTGTTTGACTAACGTAAAATGTTAATATAACGGCTTTATGGGGAGTTGGTTATATTAGTTTGGGAAAAAGGTAAATAAAGAAGGGTTTACTTTACATAAAATAAGCAAGGGGAAAATGAGTGGAATTTGTGGAAGGTAAATTGTTTTAAGGCGTTAATGGCCTAAGGTTTTTAAAGGAAATGAAGTCACTTGATTTAGAAGCTTGGGATATTTTCTAAATGGAAAATTGTGACTTGTTTTGAAAGTGGTTGTGACATGATACTATGGATATTAGTATCTTGGGAGTTTTATATAAAAATGAGTCATTTCGAAAAAGGTTTACGGTATGTGATACTTGGGTTAAATTCTCGGATTTCTCTTAAAAAGACATGTAGTGCCTTAATGAGCTAAAATGAGAGGATTTATATTAATAATGTTCATCAGAAGTTAGAAGATTTCTTATCTTGTTTATGATATGATAAGCCGGTAGCGCTTATGTTATGTATACTAGCCGGTTGTGCTGATTTATGTATTATTATTGTTATCACTGCGTATTCCATGGATTTGCTACCCATGATGCGAGTGCGGCGCTTGTACTCATGCGGGCCCATTGGGTCCATGCGGGTGAAATAGTCCCATGCGGGTGAAATAGTCCCATGCGGGTCCACAGGATCCATGCGGGTGAAATAGTCCCATGCGAGTACGGCGATGGTACTCATGCGGGTCCACATGATCCATGCGGGTGAAATAGTCCCATGCGGGTGAAATAGTCCCATGCGAGGCGGATGACCTTATGCGGATCCACAGGATCCATGCGGGTGAAACAGTCCCAAGAGTAGGATTGCTTAATGATACTACGGGCGAGAGATCCTGTTTTGATCATGAGCCTCCTATTTTTATGCAGTATTATACTTATACTTGTTACTCTCATTGTTAGTAAGGCACAGTGCAACAAAATTTGATTTTTATCTATAACTTCAGTGTATTTTGGACTTATGATATTACTACGATTTTCCGCTTTACATACTTGGTGCGTTGTCATCGACCCCTTCCTGGGGCTGCGTTCACGCCGCAGTAAGGAAAAGCGGTGGTAGATCCTCATTCCTAGGATCTTTTACTCAGTGTCGTGAGCTCCATTTCTTCGAGGCTCGACTTTTGGTATGGTTCTCCCGGTGTTGTTGATGTTTTGTACATTCAGGCATGACGGCCCCTGTCCGTCATAGTGTTACTCCTTCTGAGGCACGTAGTCGTGTCATAACTTGGTTTGTTTAAGGATGTAACTGTTCGGTCTTATGTACTTTTGGGGTAGCCATTTTGGGCTAGACTATTGTATATCATTATGGTTGTTTATTGTGAGTTAATATTCTGCTGGTTTTCTCTGATGTTGTGTCGAGGTGCGTTAGCAGGTCACGGATCCGGTCGGTCGCGATACCGCAAATCTTTGTGATTTTCGTCCTTGGACAGACGCGTTGCGATTGTGAATGCGGATATGTTGTCCTTGCTGCAACTGCCCCTGTAGACTAAAGCTCAAGAAAGAGTTAGTGCATAACTTCTAAGACATAATAATAAAGCATGAGTAAGAAATGCAATTTTGAGAGAATAGAAATCGTCCTTGCGTAGATGTGATATGTTGATAACGTCGTTTTGGACGTGGCATCGTTTTTGGACTTGTTGTTCTGATAACGCCGTTGCTGGGCGATATTCGCTGCCGCGCAGACGCACTGGCGACGGCGTCGGCGCGTGGACGTAATGCTGGTGGTGTCGTTGCGTAGACGCAATGCTGGTGACGTCGTTGTCTGGACGTGTTGCTGCTGGCATCATTTCCTAGACGTATTGCTGCTGGCGTCGTTGCGTAGACGCAATGCTGATGACGTCGTTACCTGGACGTTGACGCCGACGCCGTCGTTTAGACGTATTGCTGCGGCGTCGCCGCGTAGACGCACGCCGCGACGCCGTCGTTACGGGCGTATTGATCTTTGGCGTCGTTGCGTAGACGCAATTCTGATGACGGCGTTGCCTGGACGTGTTGATTCTGGCGTCGTTGCGTAGACGCAATGCTGATGACGTTGTTGCCTGGACGTATTGATGCTGACGTCGTTGCCTAGATGTATTGCTGCTGACGTCGTTGCGTAGACGCACGCCGATGACGCCGCGTTCGACGTGTTGATCTTTGGCGTCGTTGCGTGACGCACGCCGGCGATGGCGTCGTTGCCTGGACGTATTGATGCTGGCGTCGTTGCCTAGACGTATTGCTGCTCACGTCGTTGTCTGGACGTATTGCTGTAGAATAAATGCCCCTGCAAGCTAAGTTTGAGAAAAAAATAGTGTATACATGTTTAAACGAAATGGTAAATACATATGAGAAATGCAATTTTATGGGTAGAGATGTCGTCCCTGATATGCAATATGATGTGAATACTGAGATGTTTGTCCTTGCACGAACATGCTGCAACTGACGAGTTGTCATGATGCCTTCGTTGTGTGCGATGCGTGGGTTGCAAATTTGACTTTATGCCTGAGCTGATGCGCTAGACTTTGTTGCGGATTTTGAACTTTGATTGTTGATCGTCGATGTCCCTTTCTGCTTCTGCTGCGTTCTTTTTGCCTCTGCTAATATGAAGAAATCTGCGCTCAAAGAAAATTTTCGGAGTTTTGTGGGGGGGGGGGGGGGGGGTGGTCGTTTCGTATTTTACTTCGTCGCTTTGTTTGTTGACATCTGCGCTACCGACTGCTTAGACTTGCACTATGCAGTTTCCTACCTTGTCCCAGTTTTGAATATGCAAAGGGCGTTTGGCCTAAAGTGGGTCTTCATGCTCTGCCATCAGTATCTCCTTCTTTTGGCTTCTGCGTGGTGCATGCTTGGATAAATGCCTGATTCAGGCGGAGCGGGTTTTGGTCAGGGAACGCCTCTCTTCCTTTGAGGTTCATTGTACTCATTGGGGAAGGCATCCTCCACCTGAATGACTCTCTCTTTGATCAGCTCCCTTACTTTGTCCCTGAGCGTGTAACACCTTCCCATGTCGTGTCCGATGGCTCCAAAATGGTATGCACAACTTTTGTTCTCATCATGAGCTTTGGACTTGGGATTGGGCACATTCTTTGAAATTGGCTGGAGTATCCCTGCAACTCTCAACCTCTCGTACAACTGCGACAAAGGCTTGGATAAATGGGTGTATACTTTGGCTGGCCTTTCTGTGGCATTTAGGCGGGGTGTGAAGATGTTTAGTGGACGGGCCTTCGGCTGTGGCGTATACACGGGTGGGTATCGCAAGGGGTTGTCATATGTATTACGAAAATAGGTTTGTGGTGGCCTTTGGTTTGTGTTTAGCTGGAGTATGGTAGGCATTTGGTTTTGTGCGGGATATATGGGTGCATTGTATATTGGCTGAATGTGATATGTAGTAAGCGGGTACTGGTAATAATTTGGAGGATTTTGATTATTTTGGTTATTTGCAGTGACGAGTGCTCTAGTGAGGTTTCAGAGCCTTTTGATTTCGGCCTGCAGGGTTGTCATTTGCTGTGGTAATTGGGCGAGGTGTTCGATCGGATCTACGCTGCTTTTCTTTTCTGAGACCTCTGCTTTGCCTATAGGAACCAAGACAGGTTCCGACTCGTTCTGCTCAAATGCCCTTGAATCAATCATGTCGCTGGACCGTGCCTTTGATTTTGTGAAATATCGATGCTCTGTCATTGCTTAGTCAAACACAAATCGACCTTTGGGGGGAAGATGATAAATCCTTTCTAAACAAAATGTAGCAAACTGCGTTAGTGTAAAGCACGTGATTTTGTAAAGGTGTAAATAACATTTAGCAAGTACATGTTGCACATAAATTGTCACATTGCAAGCGAGTCCTAACATGCGTGGGACCCCTTTATGCCAGAGGTAGGCCTAAACGTCACATATGCGAGGTTATGATGGATTTGTCCAAGTCGTCCAACTGTAATGCTTCTGTTGGAAATGGCGATCAAATGACGGTGCACTTTTTCCAATTTCAGCATGACATGATTAGGTTTGAATTTGTCTATCATTGTCACGCTACACATAATATGCTGGTTGGTCGTTGGGTTGAGAAACCCGTTGACAAGTTTGGTGTCTTCCTAATTGTGGTGTCAATGCCAAAGATTGACCCACCTAGGACAGATGCATGCATGCCTTAAAATAAGGGGTGGTATAGCTCTATCCTGAGTTTTTAAGATTTGGCTTTACTAGACGCAAGGTTTCCGAGCGGACATCTCGAGTGAGAAGGCTACGCGGCTGATCAGACGAACCGATCTAACTCCGCGCAGGCGCCAACTCTCTTAAAGTTTGGGTATTTGAAGAAATTTGCGGGTACGCGAAGCACACCAGCGCGTGAGTGTGTGATAGTGTGAATTTCCAGAGTGGAAGAAATATGAGCGGAATGCCAGTTTAAGGTAAACAGTAAGGCAAATAGCAATTAAAACAAATACAGTACATAAAAATCAAATGCAAAAATAATGTCAAATAATAACCCTAGGTCTGTTGTGGTTAAGAGCCTTAATTCCCCAACGGAATCGCCATTTCTGTCACGCCCTTTTTCGACCGCGACATTTTTTTTTAGCGAATCCCTGCTTAATAAAAATGTTAGAAAATGAAATAAAATGCTAAATAGTTAAAAATGCTTAAAAAGGTGCTAGCATATTAAAAGTACTAAAAGGTGTTAAAATGCTGAAAGTGCTAAAAGGTGCTAAATGCTAAAGGGTTCGCGGAGTCGCCACCTAATTATTTGGGTGAATTAGGACACCTAAATGTTAACTAGTTTAAAGTAAACATTAACTCCATTTTAATGGTCTGAGAAACTTATGTGAGATTCCGGGAAAGAGTTCTTTATTAATCTAGAGGGAAGGGGTTAGACACCCTCTAAGATCCGCTAACTTGCGGTTGTCCTGCCAAACCTAGGGTAATCATTATGTTTAAAAATGCTTGTTTTGAAAATATAAAAGATGCTTCAAAATATTTTATAAAATGAGGCATGTGGATAAAAGTTTATAAGACTAAGGCCAAAAATGTAAATGATGCAAAGGTTATTTATGGACTAATTATGTGTACTGCTAGCTAAATTAATCTTGCTTAACCTGCGTATAATATTATATAAAAAGTGCTTAAGATGATTCTTGAGAGTTTAGGAGAAAATTTGTTATGGATTCAATAAGAAACAAAATGTTGGTTTTATGATGCAAGTTAAATCATTTAGATTACTTTGGTAAAATTTAGACATGCATAACAATCCTAAAAGACACATAAAGTAGAAGTGCATTTCTATTTTTAAATTACCTTCCCCCCTTATGTGTTCAAAGGCTAATTGCTCTTGGTTTCCTATTAATTACAAAGTTATAAAATTACAATAACAAATAAAATGAGATAAGGAGGTTAAGAGAGTAAGGGATTGAAGTGGATGACTCCGTCCTATTTGTTTTTCTAGGAATTGCCGAAGAGGGAACTCGATGGATGTAGATGCGGGTTGCCATTTGAAGTAGCTCGTGGTGAGTCTCGCCATGAGACTCTTCATTTTTGCTCCAATGCATTTCATGTAAAAAGAAAACGATAAGGATTAGCACATACTCTAAACTTTGTCAATTAATAAATAAGCATTTAGCAAACATAATTCATATCAAACCCAGTTTATCCATGAATAAACAGTGAGGATCAGTAGGCAGAGCAGGCAGTAAACAATGAGAAGCAAGCAGAGTGGACTTAACCCAAATACACGCGTGGGTCAACTAATAATGCAGAGGCAAGAATGAACACTCATGGGCCTAGGAAGTCCTATTACAACATCGTTAGGATAGCTTAAGGGTCACATATATGGGTTGAACCCAGTATACATATATGCAATAACCAGATATGAATGCTACAATGATATACCTAAAGATATTGAGCAAGACAGTCGATGCATTCAGTGTGTATTTAAAGCAAGCAAAGAATCAGTGATGGAAGTTTATTCGGCGATCTTACTGGGAATTTAAGCCATCTTGCAGGACAAACCAAATTACAAGAAATAGTTTGAAAGCTGGGAACAGACAACAATATATGCTTTAATAGATAGTGTTCGCACGTCATTTCACCTAAAATGCTACGACCTCTTTACCCTAATGATGTCTGAACAGTTCCTAGTTCCTAGCCTACTGGATTCGACTTTATTTTATTAATGCAACTGAGTTAACACATTGATACCCAAAGAGGTCACTCAAATATGCAGAGAGTTCCCAACGAATAAACTAAATGGGTACACACAACTACATCGTATTAATCATCTTAGCAGGACACAATAAGATCGGATATTATCTGCCATAAATACAAACGCGCTACCGATACTGGTATTAAACTAAACACATTAACACCCATAATTACGAATACCAGTAGCGATTAATTCTGACTAAACAGGTTCAACACAAACAAATGTACTTCAAATCATACAAAAATGGCATTAAACATAACCAACAGAACACATCATTCAAACAGATTATAAAGCGTAAATCACATGAGAAATCTGAAAGAGAACGGGTTTACCTTCTCCGGACAGCGACCCGAGGCAGCGTATCAAGTCGTCGATCCGCTCGGAGGTTTTATACTATGCGACTAAGGCTGTGCAAAAACTAGTGTTTTTAAGTGTTCTTGCGGTTATCTTTCAGTTGCATTGAAGGGGGGTTTTCACTGTCCGCCATGGATACCAATGCCTGCGGATGCTGAAGGTTTATTCATTTTTCTGTGTGCCCTTCCTTTGTGTTTTTTAGCGGGTATCTGTTCCCGTCCCGCTCTATTTTTCTTTTGTTCTCTCTTTGCATGTGCGAAATGGGTTCGTTTATATGGCTCTCTTTTGGGTTCTAATGTTGGTAAGTAATTAAGGCACGATTTTGACTGATTTCGTGCTGATTTGGTATGTGATTCGTAGGTGATTTAGTACTGATTTTTGTTATGGTAAGTTTGTCATATTTGGGTCTTGATTCGGTTCTATGGTAAGAACAGGGCGTCGATATGGTAGCTGGTTCACGAGGTGATTCGCCGGATTCTCCGGCGAGAATCCCAGCATGGGTGTTGGGAGCGGGGCGGCGACTGAAAGTTAGGGTAGTTTCTTTAGGGTTTTGTTTTCTTTTTTTTAGGGAGAGGGAGATGGGCGATATAAGGGCTGTGAGGGATTGGGCCTGCGGGTCGCGTGGGCTGATAAAGGGCAGAGAATGGGCTGCGGGTTGTTGGGCTTTCGGGTGGTGGGTTGGAGGTAATATTATTGGGTATTAGTTTTAGGTATTTAATTAATTAGTGGTAAATTAAATTAATAAATTGTGATTAAATTATTTTAGGTGCTTTGTTAGTCTAAGTTTGAGTTTAAATTATTATAAAAAATAAAGACGAGCGTGCTATTTAATTAGTGCTTAATATTTTATAATGCGACGCCGTTATTGAAGCTTATTTATTATGCGTATTCCGCGAAGCTAAATTAAAAATTGAATTATTTAAATGCTACATGCAGATATGATATTTAAGGATTGCTTAATGCTTTTATAAATGTGACGCTATTAAAATGCATGTATTAGATTGAAATTGATTTTAAATTACAAATAATTATGAAATTCCCTTGCGTATTAATAAAATGTAAATGTGCTATTTGACACGACGTTATGCTAAATTATTTATTTTATGTATTTATTTATTTATTTATCATTAAGAATTGTTTGAGTTTTAATAAAATTGTTTGTTATTAAAATGCCGAGTGCGGACGTGAGACTCAAGGTATGCCTAATAGTCTACGTGAAATGCGATGCCATTATTAAATTGCTTATTTATGAATGTATTAATGTTTTATTGTCGCATTTTCTTATAAAAAATTATTTTTTAAAAAATTAGTGTAATTTTGTAGTTAGTGACTGTACGGGAGGGTCAAAATTGGGTGTCAACAAACCTATTGCATAAATTATACTCTATTTGATTTAATTTGGTGTATATTTAATAACTTGGTTGGTGTAATTTCATTCTAAGTAAAGATCGAGTCTAATGGAATTATAGATACCCCTAGGTACATAACACATCCACTTTTTGTGGTAAAGACTAAGGTACTATTACTCCCTCTTGAAAAGATAGACGAGTTAGAAGTACATTAATTTTAAAAGAGAATATCAGACATATTAGTGTGTTACCACTTAATATATAAATGATTTCTTAGCTTGGCTACATAAACAATAATAGTAGCTCTTAAATATATAAATGACCACCCTAACGAGCAGATCTACATTAGTCAAGGATTCAACGAACTCAATAACTTTAATCTTAACTTTAATTTATATATGAGTTAATTAGTTCACTTAATATGTTTTAAATTATCTAATCCTTGCCTAATGGTTGTCAGAAATCACAATCCGTAACTTAAAATCTAGGATTCGCCTCAATAAACTCGAGCTAGGTAGCCTCGTAACCTCTTTGGATAGTACTTTTTCTTCTTCCTCTCTGTTTGCATTTATACACAAGATATAAATCTCACAGCTTATACACAACAAACATGTTGGCCTTAAAAGAGTTTTATACTAATTCTTGTAATGCAAACAATACATGGTAGTACTAAACAATAAGTTATGTGATTCTTAACCCATTGAGGCATTGGTTCAAATATTCCACATTTGAAGATAATTATTAACCCAAGACTTATAGTAGTAGTGATAACAATTAGAGTCGATCTCATAGAATTGGTGGAATTTAATTTTTCTTATTTCACTTTTCACTAAAAAGATAGAATTTAGCGACATACAACTTCCGTCGCTAAATAATTCATTCCCTAATCTATTTAATAATGTATTAGTGATGAATTATCGACAAAATCTTATCAGCACTATTTAGTGACAGATTAGAGATAAATTTTGTAGTTAAATTTTTTCTTTTGTAGTGTTTCTTTTCTCGTTTCCTCTCTTTCCCTAATCCGTTTTTATCTAATACTTTTTCTTTTTGTGAAAAAGAAATATGAACACTATTTTTTTCTTACAATTGTGCACTATACAACACCTAATTTCTCATCCAAAAAACTTTGACAATGTTGACATATACTAGTACTAGTAAAAAGATCGTGATAAAATTAACAAACATGCTTTTAAGATAATTAAATTGGAATGTATGTCTCTTCACGAGTGTCTTCATCAATAAATTTGTGCACGTTGGGTAGTAGAAAGACTCCCAACTTCCATCTACACAAAGATGAAAATGTAAATGGTACTATTTGTTGTAAAGTGTAAAGAAGGGTTGGCTCATTAAATATTGAGATGGCTATAAAAGACAAAATATTAAAAGAAAATTTTACAAATCACGTGGAAGAATAAATTTTCCTATCACATCATCAGTGTTAGAATATTATGTTAAATGTGTAATTAATTGGTAATATTATGTTAGAATATTATGTTAGAATATTCTAGATACATAATTAATTAGTACTATTATATATATGGTAGGAAGACATTATTAGGATTTCTTAGTTATTATGAGGCATGATTTCCTCCTCATAATTAATGTATATTCTTGTATATATTCTCCCTGAGGAGATGAAGAATAATCAAGGAAGATTTTCTAATTCTTAGTTATTCTTACATGGTATGTAAGTATGTAAGAATAACTAAGAATTAGAAAATCTTCCTTGATTATTCTTCATCTCCTCATGGAGAATATATACAAGAATATACATTAATTATGAGGAGGAAATCATGCCTCATAATAACTAAGAAATCCTAATAATGTCTTCCTACCATATATATAATAGTACTAATTAATTATGTATCTAGAATATTCTAACATAATATTCTAACATAATATTACCAATTAATTACACATTTAACATAATATTCTAACACTCCCCCGCAGTCGAAGCCAGAGGAGGGCGAATGCTGAGACTGTCCCGAAATTCTTCAAATAAGATCAGCGGAAGCCCTTTTGTGAATATATCTGCAATCTGATGTCGCGTCGGGACATGTAATACTCGCACCTGTCCGCGAGCCACCTTTTCACGGACAAAATGAATATCTAACTCAATGTGCTTAGTGCGTTGATGGTGGATTGGATTTCCGGAGAGATAAATTGCACTAATGTTATCACAGTATACTATGGTGGCTGTCGGAATAGGACAATGAAGCTCGAGTAAAAGATTCCGAATCCAGCATGAGTCAGATACAACATTGGCTACCGCACGGTATTCAGCTTCAGCACTGGAACGTGATACAGTGGGTTGCCTTTTGGAGGACCATGAGATTAAATTATCACCGAGGAAGACGCAATAGCCAGAGGTGGAGCGTCGGGTGTCTGGACATCCTGCCCAGTCTGCATCTGTGTAGGTGACAAGCTTGGTCATGGAAGACGGGTATAAATGCAATCCATAATTCAGAGTGCCCTGAATATATCGTAGAATACGCTTGAGTGCGTGCATATGTTCTTCCATAGGATTGTGCATGAACAAACATACTTGTTGTACTGCATATGTAATATCCGCCCAGTGAATGTGAGATATTGTAAAGCTCCGCCAGCTGCGATACAATGTCGGATTAGCAGGACTACTAGATATGGCACTCGCCGACTTGGTATCTACCGGAGTTGCAGACGGTTTGCAAGATGACATTCCACCGTTCTACGATTTACGATGCATACTTCTTACGGGAAAGAAATAAACCACTGCGTGGCGTGTTACCGCAATTCCAGAAAGTAGTGAAGTGGACCAAGATCCTTCATAGCAAATTCGAACTCACTGGTCATGATATCCTGCGAAGAGAGTCCAAGAAGGCATTAGGATAATATCATCTACATATAAGAGAATATAAGCGATGAAGATTTCCTGTTGATAAATAAATAGTGAATTATCCGAACGACTGTTTGAGAAACCCATGTTGAACACAAAATCTGCAAACCGCTTGTACCAAGTCCTGGGAGCTTGTTTGAGTCCATATAATGATTTTTTAAGTAAACACACATGATTGGGATAACGAGAATCTCGTCCCGATGGTTGGTGCATGTATACAGTCTCACTCAAATGTCCATGTAAGAAGGCGTTCTTGACATCCAATTGATGAAGTAACCATCCTTTTGAGAGGGCTAAACTGAGAACAATTCGATGGTTCTTTGGTTTAACCACCGGATGAATGTCTCGCCGCAATCTAATCCCGCTGTTAGTCTTGCCATCACCTACAAGTCGGGCCTTATGCCGCTCAAAAGAACCATCGATTTTTCTTTATGGCTAAAAATCCACATGTAACGAATTATATTAGCATTAGATGGACGAGGTACTAACTCCCATGTCCTATTTTTAATTAGAGCATGATATTCATCATCCATGGCCATTTTCCAATTAGGATCTTTTAGGCGCATAGGTTACAAGCGCAAAGGTGATTTGGAGACTTGAGTGTAGATCGTATTTGGCATTGGGTTTTGTAATTCCATGTTGACTACGGGTGACAGCCGGTTTAGTGGGCGATGGGTGGCGCCATCGGTCGGGAGTGAGACAGTGGTTTAACGCCATCGCCAGATGTGTAGTTGGGCACGAGTTGGAGGTTGGCCCAACCGGCGGGCATTGGAGTAAAGTAGGGGGTTCACGTTCACTGGGCCTTGGAACTGATGGCCCAGTTTGTTGGACTGTATTTTTTGTGAATCCCGGGCTGTGGAGGAACTGAGTTAGATACGGGGGCCTATCATCATCCAAAAATTCATAAGTATTTGTCCCTGTGTCATGTATCTTGGCAAAGGGAAATTGTGACTCATCAAAAATTACATGACGACATATAAACATACGTTTGGAGGAAATGTCATAACACATGTAACCACGGTGATTCGTAGGATATCCCAAGAAGACACATGGAGTAGAATCGGGGTTGAAGTTTTGTGATTGTGGTGGATGGAAATAGGGGGTAGCAAAGACATCCAAAAACTCTCAAATGATGATATGAGGGCTCTCGTGAATAAAGTATTTTTAGTGGAGCTTGGTAAGACATGTTTTTGTGGGGAAGGATATTTAACATGTAGGTTGCCATTTGAAGGGCATAATGCCAAAAAATGGGGGGTATAGAAGCATGAACAAGGGATGTTCTCAAAATATTGTTAATGGTTCTAATTTTATGCCCGCCTTCCCATTACGTGAAGATGTGTGAGGACAGGATAAACGAAATTGTAAGCCATTTGTTTTGAAAAAATCCCAAAACTGATTATTGTCAAATTCCCTCCCATTGTCACATTGAATACTTTTAATCTCCCGTTCAAACTGAGTTCGGATAAATGCTCTAAAGTTTAGAAAAGTGGAAAACACTTGTGATTTTTTCGACAAAGGGAATGTCCACAAATAATTAGAGTAATCATCAAGAAACAGTAAATAGTATCTATGACCTGAGGAACTCAAAACAGGTGATGTCCAAATATCACAATGTAAAATATCAAATGGCATAGTAGTGCATGAAGTAGAAGAAGTAAATGGCAACCTAACATGTTTACCAAGAGCACAAGCCTGACACTTATTCAAAACATGAGTTCGAGTACATGAAATAAAATTGTTTTGTTTAAGAGAGGCCAAAATGGACTCCCCCGGATGTCCCAATCGTTCATGCCATAGTGATGGAGCCAGTGCTGCAAAGGTGGAGGAAACTTTAGACTGTGGATTTGGTAAACTTATTGGATAGAGTTCCCCCTTGCTATCACATCTCATGAGAAGCTTCCCCGTCTGAAAGTCATGTACGGAAAAACCAAATGGGTCAAATCTAACAGAAACCCAATTATCACTAGTAAACTTCCTAACAGAAACCAAATTTTTTATTAATTTGGGAGCATGCAAGACATTTTTTAAAACTAGTGGTGGGTGTGGTGGTGACAGTGTGTTCGACCCATAACCTTTTATTGGAATTGTATGGCCATTTCCGACAATAATACCATTATCTTTGCTCAAATTATAATAGGGTGAGAGTGTACCTTGGGACGCCGTCATATGTGACGTAGCCCCGGAGTCCATATACCAATTAGAATCCGGTGGATTGAGTCCAAGAGTGCATAGCTTTGCTCAATATCCGTAGGATGGGTCATGGATGACTGGGCCTCCTGCCATTGGGCCGGAGGAGGCCCAAAATCGCCGTCATACGCTCTTGAAGAAATTCAGCCAACCGGGCTCGCTGAGAATAATTTACACTGTTGAAGAATGGCTCGCAGACCGGCTCGCTGGCCGCTCTTGAAGAACGGCCGTAGCCTCTCGCTGACGGCCGCCAGCCGCCATCGGGCTCGCTGGTTTGCTCGCCCGATCGTCGCCCAAAATCGCTGCCCACGGCCGGCCGCCGCTATCTGGCCGCCGCTGGCCCGTGGTTGCCGCCAGAGCCGCCGGAGTTGCTGCTGCCGCCATAGCCTCCGCCGGAGTTGGTGTTGCCGCCATTTCCGCCGCCACCGGAATTCCGGTGACCCCCACCTTTATTATTTCCGCGATTTCCACCCTTCTTATTATTATTACCACGTCCTTTTTTACTCTTATTTTGTGAAGAATAGTCAAAATAATTACCTTCATTCGAATACGTGGCAACCATGGCGGAATTTGTTGAAACCTTCTTAATCAAACCCGATTCTTCAAGAACAAGCATGGATCTTGCTTGATAAAACTTTGGTAAGGGATTACTTTGACGGATTAGAGTCCCCACGCCACTATAAGCTTCCGTGAGACCGGCAACTAACTGTAAAACCAACCGGTTGTCAGAAACCGGTGAACCTACGTTTCGTAATTGATCTGCCACCACTTTGAGACGTTGACAGTAGGTTGAAACGTTAGGGAAGTCTGCCATGACAATGGTTGAAAATTCTTGTTCCAACGCAACAGCACGAGAGTTTTGATTATCTTGAAAAATGTCTCTCAATCGTTCCCATGCCGCCATGGCAGTAGAATCTGGTTCCATTATTGTATGCAACAAATCTGTGGAAATTGTTGCATAAATCCAACCAAGAACTGTGGCGTCAAGGGTATCCCACAATTCTTTGTCTGCTTCAGACGATTGTTCCGTTGTTGTACCATTTTTTGGTGGAATTATATGATGAAGAACTTTGTGAGCCCTACAACAAATTTTAAACAACTCCGCCCATGTTGCGTAGTGAACAGTTTCCATCTCTAGTTTGACAGAAATATGTGTTTTGATGTTGGAAATAGTAAGGGCTGAGTGAAACGAAGTTTTTGATTCAGACATGGTTGACAACAATTCTGGAGGAACCAAGAAAAATTAAAGTATAACAATGGAGAAGACAAATTCGGTTGGAAGGATGGGGAAGATGACCGAATTTGGAAGGAAATTTTTTATTAAGAATAGGATCTTTGATTACCTTCTGATACCATGTAAGAATAACTAAGAATTAGAAAATCTTCCTTGATTATTCTTCATCTCCTCAGGGAGAATATATACAAGAATATACATTAATTATGAGGAGGAAATCATGCCTCATAATAACTAAGAAATCCTAATAATGTCTTCCTACCATATATATAATAGTACTAATTAATTATGTATCTAGAATATTCTAACATAATATTCTAACATAATATTACCAATTAATTACACATTTAACATAATATTCTAACAATCAGTACTCAATAGAAGAGCAAGAGAAAATTTATTTGACAGGATAATTTGTTTTTTTGACAGGATATAACATTTATCTAATATTTGAAGTATTGAATAACTCGTGATAATATATGTTGGTTTTTGGAACCGGATTGTAGATAAAGAAACGGGGTTAAAAAGTATTCGAAAGTTTAAACAAACGGAACGCTGAATTGAGAGACGACTCTCTGTCTTTAAGATAAAATTGCTCCGTATAAATGCTTTTACAGTATTGCGCAATAGTCTCCCAAGTTAAAAAACAACTAATTAATTGTACAAAGCAAATACAACTTATTCTAGCGAAGAAGATGAATAAGAACAAATTGCTGAAGAAAGAGAGCGGAAAAGGATTTCTGCTTGCTTTCTGTATTGTCGTTTTCTGTGTGTATGTTCTTGATGATGAACAAGACAGAAAGATAAACTAGTAATTGTTGGCCTTTATTGTCTTTAAAATGTAACGTTTTGAGCAATTAAGTCTTGTAACTGTTGGCCTTTATTGCCTTTGAAACGTTTGTAACGTTTGGAGCAATTAAGCTGCCAACCGTTACGTTTGTTGGTTTCATAACTGTTGTAACGTTCTGAAACCTTCAAGGACCAGAATGTAAATAGTTAACATTATAGGGATCAAAAGAAAAGTTTTGGAAGCCACCAATAGCCCACGGCCCGAGCCTGGATCGGACTGGACGGGCGGGCGGTGGTGGCGCGCGTGTGGGGCTTAGCCCTGAACCCAAGGCTTACCCCTTGGGGCCCCAAACCCTTACTTAGAGTTTATATATTGCATAAACTCTTCATCTTTTACCAATGAGGGAGATTTGTCATTTTTGCCAAAGACTCTTCATCTTTTTATGTTTCAAACACCTTACTTTTTGTACCAATATCTCTTTCATTTCTTAACGAAATTTGACGATACTTAATACTAACATCATCTACTTACTTAGTAGATTAGGCATGTGCGAAGAAATAATATTTCCGACATGAGAGACCCACGTGTTTAAGTCATTCAAGATGGGATAAACTCAACCCCACATTAGTAAATTATCAAACAATCCCCTCTTGAAAGAGAATTGGTGCACACATGGTGCCAAAGTTCAGCAATCTTTCAGCGGAAAGATATTGCATCACGATAGGTATCTTTCGCCTTTGAACCTTCCTTAGTTGATTACCATCATATTTACTTACTGCGCGGTGAACATGATATCTTGAAATGTCAATGTTTAGTGTAAACCAAGACAATGATATCAACACAATAACTCTCCTTATTCATCTTATTCTTATTGTCTTGTCTGTTGTGGCCATGGACAACACTTGGATTTTTAAGTGCGTACATTTGAAGTGATCTGTCTTCGCACTTAAATAAGTGGTCTCCAATAAGGTATATGCTCTACCCCACTCGCAAGTGTTAGGAATCATTAAAAGTTTCAGAAATTTATCATTTACTCATAATGCATGTAGCACTTAATGTCTATCGTGGGAACGACTTTGGAGTTATCTTTCTTTAAAGAATGATAATCCAAAGTGCTCTTACTTCAAGTGAAGCTCTAAACTGAACCTCTATAGCTTAGTTTTCCCATTGAATCAATTTTCTGGGATCTTCAGTCAGTAAGGTTGGGTTACCACCATAAAGATTCTTATGTATGGGTTTTAAGCCAATTCCCCAGACAAGCAGAATATTTGATCTTTGGGTAAACCTTTAGTTAAAGGATCCACTAAGTTATCCTTTGATTTGACGTAATCAATGGAAATAACACCCGTAGTGATCAACTGCCTAACAGTCTTATGTCTTCGACGAATATGTCTAGACTTGCCGTTGTACATATTACTTTGTGCCCTTTCTAAAGCTGACTAGTTGTCACAGTAAATCATCACTGAAGGCACGAGTTTATCCCAACAAGGGTTATCCTCTAAGAAGTCGTGAAGCCACTCTGTTTTTCTTCTGATTTGTTCAAAGCGATAAATTTTGATTCCATCATGGATCAGGCGATGCATGTAAAAACATACCCATATCTTTCATGTCGAAGCATTGTTTCAACATCTTCTTGGTTTTTAAAACCAAGGTTAGATTACTTGCGGTGATGAGCATGTCATCTACGTAAAGACATATCCTAAAAAATGAATCAAAGTTTCCTTTGATATAGATACATTTATCACGTTCATTTATGGAGAAACCTTTTGATAATAAAGTATTATCAAACTTTTCATACCATTATTTCGGAGCTTGTTTGAGTCTGTACAGAGACTTAACAAGTCAACATACTTTCTTTTCTTGTCCAGGAATCCATACCCCTCGGGTTGTTCTATGTATATTTCATCTTTCAAATCTCCGTTTAGGAAGGCTATCCTAACGTTTATTTGGTGTATCTCAAGGTCACGCAAAGCTTCTATGGCTATGAAGATGTTAATCTAGACACAAATGAGTTTGTATTGAAGTAATCGAGACCTTTCTTTTGACTGTAGCCTTTGACTACCAATCTGGCCTTATACTAGTCAATAATTCCACCTGCTTTGTACTTTCTTTTGATTATCCACTTACAACCTAAAAATTTGCTTCCCGGAGGAAGATCAACCATTTTCCAAGTATGATTTTACATGATGGAATCTATTTCGCTTTCTATAGCTTCTTTCCAAAACGGTGCTTCTGGAGTTTGACAATGCTTATTTAATTGTCCTCGGTTCATTTTCAACCATATAGGTTAGAAAGTCTGGACCAAAAGTCTTATCTTTTTTGGCCCTCTTGCTCCGTCAGGTTCCTCATCTGGAACCCCTACATTTTGTAGGTCTGGAATATTAAGTCTCGAATAGTCAGTAACTCATGAGTCTTGTAGATCTAGAACGTCTAGTTTCGGATAATCAGAAACTTCCGGGTCTTGTTGCCTTTGAGCATTTTGTTCATAACTTCGCTTGCGCGAAATTATTTCTTTTCCTTTCTAGGAAAGACCTCTTCAAAGAATTCAACATTCCTTGATTCATTGATCGTACCTTCATGGATATCAGGTATCTCTAATTTATACACTAAGAAGCGATAAACACTGCTATTATTTGCATATTTGATGAATACGCAATCTACAGTCATAGGTCGAATTTTGACATGCTTTGATTTAGGTACTTTGACCTTTGTCAGACAACCCCACACTTTCAAATATTTGTAAGTGAGTTTCTTTCATTTCCATAATCCATATGGAGTTTTACCTTTACGCTTATGCGGAATTGTATTAGCAGTAAGAATCGCTTCGCCCCACATATTTTGGGCTAAACCGGAATTGATGAGTAAGACATTCATAGTTTCTTTAACGTGCGGTTTTTGCGCTTAGCAACACCGTTTGACTGAGGTGAGTAAGGAGCGGTTGTTTGATGAACAATGCGGAATTGATCACAATATTCTTCAAACGGTGCTATCAATTCTTCCGCTCTATCACTACGAATTACCTTAATCCGTAGGTTTGGTTTGATTTTCAACTTCTGTTTTGTAACGTTTCAACACTTCATCTTTATCTTTCAACAAGTAAACGTAACAATACCTTGTACTATCATCAATGAAAGTCACAAATTACTTGTTCCCCCTCTAGTTTATACAAATTTTAAATCACATATGTCTGTGTGAATAAGTTCTAGAGGAGCGGTGTTTCTTTCGACTGAATGGAAAGATGACTTGGTTAATTTTGCCTCTACGCACACTGCCTAGAAATCCACAATCTTGTCGTCAAAATCCGGAGGATTACCCTCGTCTTGTACAACGTTAGCCTCTGTATTACGTTTGTTCTTGGCCTTCAGGTCATTTGAGGCCTAGATATCTTGGACTACTTAATTTGTTGTCTTAGACTGAGTGTCCATTGCATCCCCACCAGAAGGAGGATCTTCTATCTGAGATCGATACAGGCTCAATGCAGTAATATAGAAAAACATCTTAAGTCTCCTTCTCTTGTTGTAATTGATGTCCAAAACCTTACCTTAGTGTTTGCATTGAAAACTGTCAGGAGCATGGACAACAACATTTACTTGAGTAGCGCCTGAGACAACAACATTTCCTCGATCAGCAGTAGCACCTTGAACAACACCAGAACCAGAAACAAAACTGTTAACAATAGCCGAACACGAACAATTAACGGAATTGTCAACAAAATCTTCGGTGAGAACAATGCCAAAACCAGAATTAAAACCAGAACTAGAACCATAACTGTTGACCTACATCTTTCGAATACAGACACAATATCACAAGATTTTTTCTTGAAATTGTTGGTTTTTGGAATCGGATTGTAGGTAAAGAAATGGGGTTAAAGAGTATTAGAAAGGTTAAACAAACGGAACGTTGAGTCGAGAGATGACTCTCTGTATTTAAGACAAAATTACCCCATATAAATGCTTTTACGGTATTGGAAAATAGTCTCCCAAGATAAAATAACAACTAATTAATTGTACAAAACAAATACAACTGATCCTAGCGAAGAAGATAAATAAGAACAAATTGTTGAAGAAAGAGAGCAGAAAAGGATTTCTGCCTGCTTTCTTTATTGTCATTTTCTGTGTGTATATTCTTGACGATGAACAAGACAGAAAGATAAACTAGTTTGAGTTGTGTGTCTGCCTGTGCTTTTCTGTTCCGTAGTCTCTATTTTGTTTTAACTGAAGTGTTCAATATATAGGATTAAAAAGGGAGGCTAGAAGTCATAGAGAGGTAATTAAGTCTTGTAACTGTTGACATTTATTGCCTTTGAAACGTTTGTAACGTTTTAAGCAATTAAGTCTTGTAACTTGTAACTGTTGGCCTTTATTGCCTTTGAAACGTTTGTAACGTTTTGAGCAATTAAGTCTTGTAACTGTTGGCCTTTATTGCCTTTGAAACGTCCTAAAACCTTCAGGGACCAGAATATAAATAGTTAACATTATAGGGACCAAAATGAAAGTTATGGAACCCACCAAAGTCATTCAAGATGGGATAAACTCAATCCTACATTAGTAAAATTTCCAACAATATCATCTCTTTTATAATCTTTATTAAACTATCTTATTGCAGAAAGAGTACCATATCGATAGTGGAATGAGAACATGGACTCCTTATATGGACTTGGACAATCCTCACCCTACAAGATTGTAGGATGAGGATTGTCCAAGCCCATATAAAGAGTTCAAATTCTCATTCCATTTTTGATGTGCGACTCTTAACATAAAGAGTTAATTTGACTAATTTTTTTAAAGTAATTTAATATTTTAAAATTATAATTTAGATATCAAAAACTACACAAAAAATCTAGAAATTGTAATTCTTCTCTTATCAATATAGTCCATTTTTTTTAAATGTAGGTCAACGCTCATGTAAATTTGCTCTCAAAAAGTAAAATGTGACAAATATTTTGGGATGGAAATATATTCATTATTAGTGTAATCAATTTTTTTAAACTTATGCACAAATTAACCTATTAAAGTCTATAGAAGGATATTTATTTGTTTCAAATTTCACTTATTATGGAATTATGCAGAATTAATAATCTTAGACATCACGTTTATGAAAGTTAATGAGGGGTGGATGGGGTGGGGTGGGGGGTAATCTAAAATTTTTAGCCAGCTAATTATAATTATTTCATCCACCTGACCATAATAGTTTGTAGCCCTCGCAAATATATATTCCATATATAATAATTGTACAATGAATATTTAGTGTATACACACTAATTATCTATCGCTTACGGGCTAAAAATTACATAAAAATGAAGGTCAATTATTCTGGAGCGGCTCAAGAACATTGGGAGTCTAAAGCTAAACTTTATTAAGAGGCTTCAATGTTTAGAAAAAAAAGTAGTGAACTTGATTCATGTTTTATAGTGAGGTAAAAATGTATAAAAAAATTTAAATTTAAAGAAAAATGTAGTATAGAAACTTTTCATTTTATCTTTAATGAGATGATTTATAGTTATATACATATCTATGATTTATTTTAAATCACATTATTTTTAAAATCTTTCTTAAATTTCATATCAAGTCAAATTACATCACATAAAATGAAAAAGATGAAGTATTAATTAAAAAATGGGGTTTTAAAAACTTGATGGCCTAAAGACATTGTCATTAATGTCTGCATTAGGATAAAATGTCTATATCACACCCTTTACGATTAGGATGTGAGTTGCCACACTTTTTCGAACTCCATTAATGTGAGATGCTTTATGCATTGGACCGGTCTATTTCTTGATAATTCTTGAAAAATATAATAAGTGAAGTGTGAAATAAATAGAGATCCTTTATTGTAGCTGGCTTTGCCAAGTGCACACCATTATGTCACTCAAAAGTGGTTGGCCCAGTGATCATTTCACTAAGGGTATGTTGGGAGGGGTTTCGTGTTCGAGTTCCCTCTCAGCGAATTGTTCCCCGGGGCATATTTTAGAGGCAAAGGATGGGCGCTAAGACGCTCTAACATGCGCAGTGTGTGATCGATCCCCGACAGGAGGTTGAGTCTTGTGTCATTGATCAGTTGTCCGCTCTCAGACTCTGGCTAATGAAGCGCATCCCGCGGTTTACTTTAGTGATAGCGATGAGAGACCGAATCTATCATCTTCAAGACGTCTAGATAATACTAGTAAAATAGTCAGACCTAGATATCTGGATTATCAAAAAAAAAAAAAATTAACTACTCGGTATGTCAGAAAGACACTGAAAGAAAGCAATTTGGTTGTTCAAACTTATAATGACAATACAAAGAGTACACTAAACAATCATTCACTCTTGTGGACCTTCAATTGACCAATCCCACATTATTTAACGTTTTCTATTTCTCTTCATCATCATTAGATTCTCTTCTTTTATGTGAAAAATCTAACACAATTAGCTAGCATCCACAGTACTCATTTTTTTTCAATTTATTTGTCTTTAAGTTAACTTGATAATTTAAGCAAATAAAAAAACTTTTGAATTTTATGATATTAAATTAATATATGTGTAATATACTAAAATATTTTTTGAATCTTTTAATCTTAAATATGTCAATGTAGGATGTTGAATGTATAGAATTATAAAATATATAAAACGACATTCTTTTTAAATAAATTAAAAAAAAATATGACAGATAAATTGAAACGGAAGGAGTAATTTCCAATTAAAATTACTTTGGGCCTACGATTCATTGGACTCCATTCTCATAAACATTTTTTAGTCTGATGGTTAGATAAATAACCACTCGGCTAATCGTAACTTTGTAGTGACTGCCGGTATAACAAGCATATAATATATATATACGCTAATTATACACAATTTGTACAATGGTTATACTTATCGGGGGACCTCGAGAGGTGGTATTTAGTATTTACTTTGGCCAGATGCTAGCAGTTTTTTTTAACAAACAATTTTATTTATTTATAAACGCTTAACTAGCGATTACATTAGCCTTGATAACACATAAATTATCTAACTTAACTAGATTACTACAAGTATTGGAAGAGACCCTTCTAGTAACATACTTCTCTTCCATATCTACTAGTACTTGATTCATTACATAAAGTGATGGGTTATCTAGAATCACTTGCGTGTTATTCTCTGCCCCAAGGACACCTTGTTGTGCCATGTTATGTGCTCCTTCATTGCCTTCTCTAAAGCATCGGATTCCCCAACTTCTTCATCCACAACCTGCATTGCGAAGAAAGTTCATTATATAAAGGTGAATAAGTGTTGATAGTGTGTATTTTTAGTGTTAAGAGTTTTACATCGGATATAGAATGAAAATATAGACTCCTTATATGGACTTAGACAATCATCACCCTATAAGTTAGCTTTTGGGGTTGTGTTAGGTCCAAGATCCATTCTTTACATGGTATTAGAGTCAAACTCATTCCAATTCTTTGTCCACCGATTGGTGAGCCCCCAAATTATATTATTCACGCTCCAGTTAACAAGGTATGTGCGTGCGGGGAGTGTTAAGAGTCTCACCTCGGATATGAAATGAGAACATACACTTCTTAAATGGACTTGGACAATCCTCACTCTACAAACTAGTTTTTGAGGTTGATGATGCGCGTTAAGATGCACACACTTTAAACGCAAGTGCACGTTATCGTGACAAGTAGTATAGTCTTTGATAAGACCGAATATCGTCCTCTGGGATTAGGGTTCAATCTGAGCTATCTATTTTCTAGTATCTATTTGGCGAATTGATAATTGATTTGGTTTTTTATAACTAAGAATTATGAAAACTATGTAAAATATAAAGATTTACTTCAGATGTGATGGGAATAGGGCTTCCATGTATCCTTACTATCCGCTTATGCTACTTACTAATGCATTAACTTATGGTATTCTTCTTTTGGAGAAAGCGGGTTCTGAAATCATTTTATACTCCGTTAGGGTTATATAAACACTCGACCCAGATGTCGCACCTTACCTACCTTTCGGTGATAAGGATAACTTTATAGGAGGATTAAGAACAAAAACCTAGTTGGCCGTCACGCACAATGCGCAAAATTAGGGTTGTTAAGCCTCATCAACGCTTACATAAATAATTGAGGTATTTTCATCCCGATCGAAGAATGTCTACCCAACTTACGGCGTATTCACAATCCCCTTTTGAGAATCGATTAGAAATCATATAGTGATAATTAGTTGTCAATTAATTACCAAGAATTCAACTAAATTATTGGATAGATCTCTCGATAAGAAAAATAACCATAAGCGTGCATTAATTTATAACATAAGTTTCAAGAAATTCAACATAGAAAGCCTATAAGAGAATTAGTTCTAGCCATAAAGATGACAAGAACTAATTCCATATTCATCATCTGAATCGAAATAAAGAACAAGAAAGGGAAAAGAAATTACTAAACTAATGGTGTCGATCTCCAGCAAAAAGTCTTGTGTTGTGCAAGAAGGGAACCTCAGCTGCCTAGGGTTCTCCTTTTATAGTGAAAACCGCCTCAACTTTTCCTGCGAGCGACCCAAAATCCGTCGAAAACCTATTTTTTTCGCGTCGGCGCGCGGCCTGTGACAGCGCCGCGCCTGAAAGTTCTGCAATCCGTCGGGTGTTTTGGCGCGCGGCCCGATATCTGGCATGCGAGGCGGCGCTGCGGCTCACTGTGGCTTCCGGATGTTTAAGCGCCGCGGCCCTGCATCCCAGTCTCGAGGCGCCCGCGTGAGTCTTCTGCAGCCTCTACGAATTGTGGTATGTGCCAGTGCAGATTTTAGCCTCGTTCGCCACTTTCTCTGTTTTCAGCTCTGGCATCTCCTCTTTTGCCCTCTTTTTGCTCCTTTTCCGCCATTTGGCCATTTTAACCACTTTGACTCAAAAGAAAGAAAAACTATCATAATATGACACTTATATGTGCAAAATGAGACAAAAGACTAACTAAAACTGACTCAAAAGGTGTATATAAAATACACCGATCAAATACCCCCAAACTTAACCTTTGCTCGCCCTCGAGCAAAGATAATAAGAAATAAAATAAAAGACTCAAAGAACAAAAAATAAAAAGACTCACTGCCATTGATCACTTTTTCTGCATTAGTGTTAACTAGAAAAACATGAAGGTTAGCAAAATAATATGCAGGAACATATAGCATGAAATTTCAGCACACTAAACACATGAAGCTAGAGATTTCGCAAATTCATATTTATCATGCTTTAATGGAAGTCAATATACTAAATCATGCATATAAATTCAAAAATTCCTATGACATGCTTACTTGCTATTCTCCACTAATCCTGGATATGCATAAAAGAGATCTTCAGGACTTTTAAGGGTTGTAATGTAGGCTTAGGTAGGAGTTGGTAAAGATAGGCATTTAGGCTCATTTTTCTGTACCATAAGCTCTTTTGGCTTTTCAATTTTTCCTTTTTTCTTTTGATTCTTTCCTTCACTTCAATTCTATCCTTCCCCTCTTTTGTTTTGGGAGAGTGAAGTGTATTATACTAATAGGCACCCCCAAACTTAGGCTTTTGCCTCTTTCTTATTACTTTTCCATTGGGGTGCATCAAACTTGTTCACTCTTTTTGTTTCTTCTTTTTAACACAATGTACTCCACTATTTCATATTTTCACTTATGGTACAATTTGTGGGAATATAGGGTGTCAAAGAAGAAGTTTCAAATTTAGGCTCGATAAATTTGACTAGGGATATTTTTAAAGTACAGGATAGAAAAGAATGGTAAGAATTTGCTATCAAAGAAATGCCTGAGTCATCTCCCTAACATGCATATCCTAACTATTTCGCCTCAAATAGCAAGCAATCATAACACATAAGCATTTATCATTTAGTATGCATAATTCAAGCAAGAAACTCCAAATAGACAGATTCTGTGAGTTTTTGGCATATCTAACCTAAGTGTTTAGGTAGTTGCTTCAATTCCTTTACATTATTCCACCTTACTTCACTAGGTGTTTCTAGCAACTACAGCATACATTGATCTTTGTGATGATTATTTCAAAAGAAAAAATTTGGTGACTCAAAATAAACATAAAACAAATAAAAAGACTTAAATAAAACATAACATGTCACACAATAAAACACCCCCAAACTTAAATCACACATTGTCCCCAATGTGTGCAAGACTCAAAGAAAATAAAAGAAAAAGACACTTACAGACTTTGGCTAAAATGGTGGTGGTGGCGGTGGATAATGCATCGACCATTGGTTGAACAAGGCACTCAACTCGTTGATTTGTTGCCTTGTTTCTTGCTGTCCTTGTACTACTGTTTGCAAGGTCTGCATCATCCTCCTCTGATGTTGGTACAATTTCCCCATTGTGGGCTCTGAAGGTTCTGCTCCTGTGGTTGGCTGGTGGCTGGGTCCTGCCTCATATTGAGCCCCTATTTCAGGCTCATCTTCATCCATGGCTGCCTCTGCTGCTGCTGCTGCTGGTGGTTGTACTCTCCGTCTGGCTTCTTTGAGGGGCTAGGAGTGCAGGAAAGAGTGCACTATCCCATAGGACACCGGCAGTTGGTTTCTTTCATGAGTGTCAGTGGGTAGTTGTGGGACCGCACTCATGTGACATAGCTTGGTGATAACTGAGCCATGTCTCAATCCGCCTGTCGTTACCAACCTGCTGATTTCCTCAATGCTCTGCACTATTTCTTTCCCCACATCAATCGTCAACCCCCTCATAATTCCATATACCATTTTAATCCTATCCTCTGGCACTCTGGTGAAGTGCGTGGATGGAATCATGCGGGCGCTGACGAAGTATAGTCAACCTTTGGCTACTTTGTTGAATTGGCACCTGTTCAGTACTCTTGACCCATTCCTTCCAATATCAAAAATAGCTCCCTTGTAGCTCACGGTGTTTGCGACGATATCCCAGTTTATGTTGTCGGTGCTCCTAGACCATGTTCTAAAATGGCTCCGATCACCAATTCCTCCTTCAACATCAACTGTTTTCAATTGTATATTGATATTTTCTGTATCGCGAGCACATAGCTTCCCCACAAAGCATCCCTTTCCACCATCTCGGAAAGTTGGCGTAAAATTCACGCACCATTGTTGTGTTTCTTTGGTGCTATCTTCTAGGGTTCACAAATTTTCCCCACTCCCAGCTCAATCATCGCCCGAATGGGCTCATAAACATCTCCTTCTCCAAATGACGCCTACGGTAGTCCGTTCCACTACGGTATTAAAGTGCAGTATCGAGCTTTTGTATCTTTGAAAGGCTTCGTAGCTTACAAACCTACTTTCGTCATATTGTGGGGTTGGGGTGGATGTGGATCCTCTTCTTTTCCTGGTGGCCATATTAAAACAAAAATCTGCAGCTTCTAATTTAGTGGCACCACTGTCTCCTACACACTCAACAATTAGCAGCGAATACAACACCCAAACTTCAACTTTTCTACTCAATACCCACAACCTCCTTTTCTATTCTTTTCTCCAAACTTCACAATCACTTTTCAGCACCCACACAACTTCAACTCCAATACTCCTTCAAACTACTACTTCCTATGGCTTCAGTAAAAGGATTCAAGAACAAAGAAGGGGATTACCTTTTTATGAGAGCTTTACGCTGTTCTTGTTTCAATTGGTTGGCTTGAGGGTATGAAATGGAGCTTCGTTGTTTGAGATAGTTGGGGGTTTTTAGGAATTTAAGAGTTTAAGTTGTGGTTGGGTTGGATTTGTGGAGGATTTGTGGGCAAATTTCTGGAATTTCGTGGGTTTTTGGAGAGGGAAAGTTAGGTTTTTGATATTGGAATTGGGGAAAATCTGATTTTTGGGCGTTTTTAAGTTTCTGAATTCCCTCTTTGGCGCCAGCTCGCTTTTAGCCGCGGCTGATCTCTGTGCTCGCCGGGACTTTTAGCGCGGCCTATTCTGGTAGCGCGGCTCTAGACAACAAACTTTGACTCTTTTAGCGTCGCGACCTGCACTCTGGCGCGGCTCCTAAACTCTGCGCTGTTCGATTCTTTTAGCGCGCATGACCACTGCTCTGGCGTATGGCCTGCTTTCTGGAAATTCTTGCTTTTCTTCAGTTTATTTCCCTGTACTTGTCAATCACAGCACAAACACAAGACCCCAAGACCGTGAGACTGTTCTTAGACAAAATAAAATTAACTAAAGACAAAAATTAAAATAACAAAATTGAAAACGTTGGGTTGCCTCCCAAGTAGCGCTGTCTTTAACGTCTTTTAGCCGGACGCAAGTTCCTTAGCCTTAATAACCCTGGGGTGGATTAAGCCCCCAACCTATCCATTTCCTCCACATTTGGCGTTTTCTTTTTCTTCTTTTCTTCTTGACATTATCAGTAATAGGGAGTTCAGGAAAATTTACCTCCCTTAGTGGCATTTCAGCAAACCATGCCTGTTTTCTTGAGCTCATCGCTCTTTGGTTGACTTGTATCGGCTCGCATGGTTTGATGGTGCTGATTGCAAAGCACCCACTCATTGTTGGTGGCTCAATGACGTGTTTAAAAACTTTAAACACCATTTCTTCAGACTCGCCCTTAGTGTTAATTCTCTCTTTCAACATCAATCAAAGCTCTTCCGTTGCTAGGAATGGCCTCCCGATATGATAGGGATTTCGCGTCTTCCATGTCAAGAATGGGAAGTCTGCGGGAAAGAAGAATTTTCCTAATTTCACAATCACTTCAATTTTTCCTCGTGGATGAACCAGCATCTGTCGACTAGTTGCGGACTCACGGTGGTTGGTTTGCCTCTCCCGACTCGATCTTTTAAAAGCGATAAGGCGTCAGTTTATACTTGCCCCTAAATCGCATAGAGCTCTGTTGCAAGTCACCACCTTGCTGTGCAAGGTAGTGTAAAGTGCCGGGATCCTTTAGCTTGGGTGGCAACTTCTGCGAGGATAGCACTACACTCTTACATTAGTGCTACTATCTCATATTCCATGACTTCTTCTTTTCCCCAAGATTTCTTTCATGAACTTGAAATAGGAAGGCATCTGCTCCAAAGCCTCTATAAAGGTATGTTGATATGCGACTTCTGAATACTTTAAAAATTTGGAAAATTGTTTATCGGCCAGCCTCTGTAATCTCTGGGGAAAAGGAATCTTTTCTGTATACTCCTTCTCTGGAGTTTTCTCTATCACTGGGCTAGGTTCAATCACCTTCTCTTTTTCTAACTCTGATTTCTTCTCAACGACTGGTTGAGGTGGCTGCTGCTCCAACTGTCTTCCACTTCTCAAGCATTGCTCGACACTTTGCTCATCGGGTTTACCTCTGTATTGCTTGGCAATGTCCCCTGTGGCCTAATGTTTGCTGCTAGCTTCATCTACTGTGTCTCCAAGTTTCTGAATGAGGATCTAACTTGTCATGAGCGGAGTGCAGGCATTGGCAAGTCTTTGTCCTGTTGCTTTCAGCTCATCTGACTTTTCTTTCTGAACCGGTGCATTGAACTGTTGATGCTGTGGGGCTTGAATAAAGGGTTGATGATTAGTTCTGCTTGGTTACGATGCGGCCCTGTATTGGATTCTGCGCCCACGATATTGGTTACGTTGCCCATTATGCGGTCTGCGCCGCTTGATGCGATTCTGCGCCCAGTCTCCTTTCCATAGAAATTTGGGTGATTCCTCCATCACGGATTATAAGTGTTAGAGTAGGGGTTGTTCTGTTGCCTTTGATAGTTACCTATGGCACGACAATCCGCTGCTCCATTGGTATATTGTTGGGATCATTTGAAGGACACCTATCAAATGTATGTGGGCCACGTATCTCGTGACTTTTAGGCATCTGCGCGTTCGACCTTTGTATGTTCTTTGATTTGTTTAGCTAGAAGGGCCACGGGCATTCAAGGCGACAATAAGCGTCTATTTCATGGACTCAGCTGTTCTTCTCCCGTTCGTCGACCTCTCTTCCGTGACATGGTTGTTAGTGGCCATGTCTTCTAATAACTCATGGCGTCTGGGCTGTTTTCCTCATGAATGCTCCACTGCTTTGCATCTATGATAGTTACGGTAGTCTTGCTCGGCCCGTTGTAGAAAATGTGGACCAAGTTCCACAACTCGATGCAATGGTGTGGACACTTTCTGTAGATCTTTGAACCTTTCCCAAGCTTCATATAAGGACTCTCCATCCGCTTGGTAGAAGTTGTTCAACTCTCCTCTTAGTTTCTTTGCTTTACGGAGGAAAGAACTTGGCTAAGAATTTACGTGCGGCTCGTGCCATGTGAAAATCGAATCGGCGGCGGAATTCAACCATACTTTTGCTCTATCCACGGTGAGAAGGAGCGAGCCTCAATCTGACGGCATCATCGATGCGCCGTTATTTCTAAAAGTTGCACATAGCTCTAAGAAATTAGCTATGTGCATATGTGAATCCTCAGATGGCGATCCTCCGAATTGCTTGTGTGTTGTACCATGCTCGAATCGCTGGTTTTATCTCGAAGTTGTTGGCTCCTATTGCAGGGAGCCTAATGCATGTCTGTGCTCCATTCACTCTTGGTAGCACATAGTCTCCCAAACTTCGTTCTGGTTGGACTTGTACTCTCTCTTCCACGTCTATCGTCGCTTGCCTCGGCATTCTTGGATGGGGTTGATTCTCTCCTAACCCTTCTCCCATCCCGTTGTTGTTCTGAACGCCGTTCATCTCTAACAAGGTTGCAATCCGCTGATTCTTTACATTACATTTGCGAGTTTTCAATTTCTGGATTGAAGGGAACAAGAGTGTCTGCTCCTCTTCTCCTTCGCATAAACCAACTTCCGAAAAATAGATCAAAAACAAACAACAAATCACGGCACCTCGAATTTTTCGAAAATATAAAGAAAAATAAAATAAAATAAAAACGTAAAAATTTAAAAATTAAAAACCAAATTAGAAATTAAAAATAGACCAAGTTGATATTGAACTAATGCCTAATCCCCGGCAACGGCGCCAAAAACTTGATGCGCGTTAAGATGCACACACTTTAAACGCAAGTGCACGTTATCGTGACAAGTAGTATAGTCTTTGATAAGACCGAATATCGTCCTCTGGGATTAGGGTTCAAGTACCGACTATCTATTTTCTAGTATCTATTTGGCGAATTGATAATTGATTTGGTTGTTTATAACTGAGAATTATGAAAACTATGTAAAATATAAAGATTTACTTCAGATGTGATGGGAATAGGGCTTCCATGTATCCTTACTATCCGCTTATGCTACTTACTAATGCATTAACTTATGGTATTCTTCTTTTGGAGAAAGTAGGTTTACGAAATCATTTTATACTCCCGTTAGGGTTATATAAACACTCAACCCCAGTATCACACCTTACCTACCTTTCGGTGATAAGGATAACTTTATAGGAGGATTAAGAACAAAAACCTAGTTGACCGTCACACACAATGCGCAAAATTGGGGTTGTTAAGCCTCTCATCAACGCTACATAAATAATTGAGGTATTTTCATCCCCAATCCAAGAATGTCTACCCAACTTACAACATATTCACAATCCCCTTTTGAATCGATTAGAAATCATATAGTGATAATTAGTTGTCAATTAATTACCAAGAATTCAACTCAATTATTGGATAGATCTCTCAATAAGAAAAATAACCATAAGCGCATTAATTTATAACATAAGTTTCAAGAAATTCAACATAGAAAGCCTATAAGAGAATTAGTTCCTAGCCATAAAGATGACAAGAACTAATTCCATGTTCATCATGCAAAGCGAAATAAAGAACAAGAAAGGAAAAGAAATTACTAAACTAATGGTGTCGATCTCCAAGCAAAAAGTCTTGTGTTGTGCAAGAAGGAACCTCAGCGCCTAGGGTTCTCCTTTTATAGTGAAAACCGCCTAAACTTTTCCTGCAGCGGACCAAAATCCGTCGAAAACCTATTTTTGGCGTCGGCGCGGCCTGACAGCGCGCGCGCGGAAGTTCTGCAATCCGTCGGGTGTTTTGGCGCGCGGCCGATATCTGGCATGCGAGGCGCGCGGCCTGCAGCTCTGTGGCTTCTCGGATGTTTAGGCGCCGCGGCCCTGGTCTCTGCGAGGCGCCGCGGCGAGTCTTCTGGCCTCTACGAATGGTGGGCGCGCGGCCTGCTTTACTGCGGGGCGCGCCGTGCTGTGCAGATTTTAGCCTCGTTCGTCACTTTCCTTTTGCTCTGACATCTCCTCTTTTGCCCTCTTTTTGCTCCTTTTCCGCCATTTGGCCATTTTAACCACTTTGACTCAAAAGAAAGAAAAACTATCCTAATATGACACTTATATGTGCAAAATGGGACAAAAGACTAACTAAAACTGACTCAAAAGGTGTATATAAAATACACCGATCAGTTGAGTTAGGCCCAAGATCCCATGCGAAGAAAAGAGTGAGCAGCCGCCAGTTAGAGTCCTTGAACCAAAGCTTTAAGTTCCATCTCCATATGGTGTAGCATAAGCCTTGACGAATAACACCTACTATCCCCCAGGCTACTGGATATCTTTAAAAGTGGCATCAATATTGAGTTTATAAGAGCCATGATCCGGTGGAAACCATTTAACTCTAATTGAATGAATAATTTTCTTATTTGAATTATAGTTAGTAGTATGCAAATATTCCTGGGCACCAATAACAGCTTGTGTGGGCAGGGCAACATTTGATAATTATTAAAAAAAACATTGTGGTTTCTATTTTTCCAAATAACCAGAGAGCAAATGGATAGAAATTCCTCCAGTTGAGAGAAGGAACCGAAGTTGAAAATTTACTCTCACGTAATGCCTTAAGCCAAATGCATTATGGGGTCTGAAATGATATCTATCAGATTAATGTTAGTTAATGTTGGGTTTTGTGTTGTGACATTTTATCCAACATATCATTTGTAGTACTAAGTTAAAATTCAGAAATGTTGGAACAAATGTCACGACATTCGGACCAACATTCTGAGAAACTGTTTTGCCTTACCTCACGAAACTGAAACAAATCTCGTGAGATTTTTACCTCGATGGTAGAAAAACGTGGGAAGAATAAGTCAAGTTATTGCTAAGCTTGGGGAACAAGTCCAAGAAGCTAGAGGATCTTGCTCCATAATCTTCTCCAACAAACCCTATCGGCTGTCCATATTTCTCTCAACCTCTACCGCGATTCAATGAGCATTTCAAGGAAGACCTTCTACTATAAATAGAGAGGCTGCTTTAGTGAATCGATATCCAAAAAAAGTTAGAAAAAATATCAAGAGAGATCTCCAATATATTCGTCAGAAAACTGGACCACAAGTGTTGACCGTGTCGACAACATTATGTCCAACATTATAATTGTTGCCCAGATTCTTGATTTGTTCTTTAATGAAGCAATTATAATGAGATGTTGTGTATGTCTATTTATGTAGATTTTTCAGGTAGAAGTCATCTGCGACTTCAACTTTTTAATTTCTTTTGTATTATTTTGTAATATTGTAAAAGAAGGAATTTATTCAATTATATATAAATATATACAATACTTTCGGTCACTGACCATCATAGGCTATATAATCAATATAACCTATGTAAATATTAAATCTCTGTGTTCTTTATTTTTCTGCTGCATTTACTCTTAAAGATTTTTCTGTTTTATCGAAGTGTTGTCACTTTTGATAGACGACATTATCGCTGACATTTGTAAATTATATTAACGCTCAATTTATTTTACTTTCAGTTTATTTTTTACTATTTCATAGTATACCCCCGGGACCCAACAAAAGGTATCAGAGCCAACACTTAACACAATAAGTGATTGATCCTGTTATTTATAACTATGGATCCGACTAATCCAACAATTGTTAGACTTCATATTTTAGATGGTTCAAACTATGCCTATTGGAAGATTCGCCTACGCTCTTATATCAAAACGATTGATGTTAGGGTATGAATATCTATCATCAGTGGATATGTTGTTCCAATGCTACCACCGGATGAGGAATGTGATATACTTGTTAAACCTGAATCTGAATGGACTGTGAAAGAAACCAACAATGCAAGCTTCAACGGAAAGGTTTTAAATGTCATTTTTGGATGGGTTGATCTTTACATGTTCAAACTCATACAAAACTGCTCCACGATAAAAAAATGCATGAGATACTTTACAAACTCATTGTGAAGGTAGATCTAGTGTTCGTCGGACGAAGCTTCGTATGCTTATGAGTAGATATGAACGTTTAGGGATGGAAGAAACGGAGGAAATTAAAACCTATTTTGAAAATTTGATTGACATCTCTAATGAATGTCAAGTGCTTTGTGTTCCTTTAACAAACACTTAACTTGTGGAAAAGACACTCCGTTCTCTACCCGAAAAGTTCAATATAATGATTTGTGCGATTGAAGAAGCTCATAATCTTGCTACAATGGACATTCATACCTTAATGAGTATTCTTAAAACCTATAAGATAAATATTGAGAATCAAATGACATTGTACCAGAATAAAGATGTAACACTTCAAGTCAAATAATTGGAGAGTCAAATAGAAGAAGAGGATGAGAATTTTGAAGAAATTGGTGATGGTGCAAATGTTGTCCTCCTTACTAAAAAATTCAATTCGATGGTAAGGAAGTTCAACAATGATAAAAATAAATTCAAATCCAAAGAGCACCAAAGTCAAGGCTTCAATCAAAAGTCCACTAAACCCCTTCCAATAGTACAAATAGGAAATCAACTAAAGAGAACCAACTCAAATCGTACCAAATTTGATTCCAAACAACTTGAAACCATGCAATGTCATGCATGCTCGGATTGGGGTCATTATGTTAATGAATGTGCAAATACCTTGAGAAAATTTGATAAAAGTATGTGGGTTTCTCTTAGTGACGACGAAGGAGAAGAGGAAGGAGACCTAGAGATATAGTCACAAGCAATGCTGGCTATTGTTTTCGAACAGTCCTTATCGAACGAAAAAAATGTCGTAGACAGTGTTATCCCAAATGTCACAATATTTGCGTCAACATCAGGGACAACATCTACATTTTTAGCAACATCCGAGAGGTACAAATACTTTAACTATCCTAATGTTAATTACTTTAGTGGTTTTATTTCCTATAGTGAGACTAACTTTGAAAACCAAGTTTACTCCAAAGATGACATGATTAAGGAACTACAAAAACTTTGTAAAGACTTAATCATAAAATTCAAGCAACTTGACACAAAGTTAAAATCTTTAACTCTTGTGAATGCAGATTTAAAAGGCATGATAACCTTTTTATAAGTTGCACTTACCAAGAAGGACGTTGAATTTGGTAAGAAAAGTGCAAAGTTGGATCTAGCTGAAACAACCTTCCGTAAGCTTAATTCAGGGACTTCTAAATTGAATGAGATACTCAGCTTTAGTAAACCTACACATGCGGGTATTGGGTACAAGAATTCTCTTAAAACATTATGCTCTAATTTGTTTGAAAAAAATGAGAAAACATGCTTCGTAAAAGAAAAAGGAATAGAAAATAGGTTCTCATATATGTCAAAGAATACGAAATTTGTGTGTCATCATTGTAACTCCTCTAGACACGTAAAATCATATTGTTTCAAACTTCAAAATTCTGTGAGCAAAATGTTAACTAAAAAGCTTCAACATCTCGGACAACATTTGAAGCAACATTTCTGAGCTGAAAGGTAAAAAATATTTTAAAAGAGTTTGGGTTCCCAAAATGGATGTAACTTGTAATATTGTGATAACTGCTTTAAGGACTAACATTGCAGGTTCTTGGTACATTGATGATGGATGTTCTCGCAACATGACATGTACAAAAGAGTTTCTAAAAAACTACGAGTCATTCAATGGAGGTAACATAACTTATGGAGGTGACAGTAAAAGCAAGATAATTGGAAAAAAGATCTTAAATATTCCTGGTTTTTCTGCCTTAAAGAATGTCTTACATGTTGAGGGTTAATGGCTAATTTGATTAGTATAAGTCAACTATGTGATGACCATCTTGAGGTAAAGTTTAATAAGAATGCATGTGAAGTTACAAATGAAGCTAACATGTGTGTTATGGAAGGTACAAGAACATGTGACAATTGCTATCTTATTGGAGACAAGAAATGTGCAATAATGTTAGGATAGATGACACAACATTGTGATATCAAAAGTTAGGACATGTCAATTACCGTAACTTAGAAAGATTGATCTCTTATGAGGCGGTAAGGGGCATTCCTAAACAGAGTCCTAAAGGTAAAACAATGGTCTGTAAAGATTGTCTAAAAGGTAAGCAAACCCGTGTTCCCATAATGTTGTCCAGAATGTCGGACAATATTCAGGTATGTCTCACTATTTTCAATTACTACCATGGATCTTATGGGTCCAATTGAGGTAGACAGTTTAGGAGGCATGCATTATTTCTATGTGATTGTAGATGATTTTTCTAGATATTCATCGATATATTTTTTAAAATAAAAATCACAAACTTTTGACATGTTTAAATCTTGCACTCTAGAATAAGAAATTTGTTTCATTCTCCTGTTTTTTGGATTAGATCTGATCATGAAAAAGAATTTGACAATAACTTATTCTCAAAATTTTGTGAGAAAAAGGGAATTTTACATGAATTTTCTGCTCCCAAAACTCCTCAGCAGAATGGTGTAGCAGAGAGGAAGAATAAAACACAACAATAAATGACTAGAGTTATGCTTAGTTCTAAGTAACTGTCAAAACGTTTTTGGGCTGAAACCTTGAACACTACAAGTCATATCGCCAATAGAGTCTTTCTAAGACCTGAAACAAAGATGACACCTTATGAGCTAATAAATGGAAAGAAACCTAACTTGCATTACTTTCATGTTTTTTGGGTGTATTTATTACATTTTAAATGATAGAGAGCATTTGGCAAAGTTTGACTCTAAGAGGGAAAAAAGAATTTTTGTTGGCTATTGATGCGCGATTTATGCACACACTTACGCAAGTGCACGTGTCGTGTCAAGTAATATAGTCTTAGAAGACCGAGTTATCGTCCTCAGGGATTAGTGTTCAATGCTCAAATTCTATTCTATGTTATCTATTTGGTAACCGATGATTGATATGTTGTTTATAACTATAATTATGAAAGCTAATTAAACTATGTTGTTTTACTTCAGTAATGGTGGAAATAGGGCTTCCAAGTCTCCTCAACTATCCGCTTAACTTACTTATTAATGCAATTAATTATGGTTCTTCTTCTATTTTGAGATAGGAGGTTAACTAAGCCGTTTTATACTCCTGTTAAGGTTATATAAACACTCAACCCCAATATAGAACCTTTCTACCTTTCGGTGATAAGATTGACTATAAAGGAGGATTAAGACCAATAACCTATTAATACTACACAAGTATCGGGGTACTTTCGTCCACGATTTAACCTATGTTTATCCAACTACAACATATTTACAACCTCCCCTTTAGGCTTTCGGTTAGAAATCATAAGGATTATGATAATTAGTGATCAAGTAATTACCAAGCAATCAAAACTAATATTGAATAAATCTCAACAACAAGAAGAAGAACCAAAAACATGCATTAATTCATAAAGATAAGTTTCAAGTAAATTGACATGGAAAGCCCTAGATTGATTTAGTTCCTAGTCATAGACATGACAAGAGCTAAATTAATATCCAACATAAATTGTAAAGAAAGTAAAACAAGAACAAGAAATTACTAAGAAAAGGTCTACAATCTTGATCTCCAAAAGTTGTGTGATTTGGCAAGAAGAGGAACTCTTAAATCTGACCTAGAGTCCTCTTTTTATAGTCTCCAAAACGTGATGCAGGTTTTCCTTCAGGCCTGGCCCATTGTCATTCGAAATAGATGATTTTTCCGCCTCGGCGCCAGAACTCATGAGGCTCTCTGAAGATTGGGCGCCGTGGTGCTCTGGCCCTGCTGGCTGGAGGCGCCGCGGCGCTGGCCTGTCTTGTGCCCGGTTCGCCGACTTTCTCGCCTTTTGAGCTCTGGAACCTCCGTTTCTGCCCTCATTTTGCTCCTTTTCCGCCAATGAGCCACTTTAAACCAATATGACTCAAAAGAAAGAAAATCTATCCTAAGACGACATGTATTTGTACAAAAATGGACAAAAGACTAACTAAAAATGACTCAAAAGGTGTATATAAAATACACCGATCAGCTATTCTCAAAATAGTCATTTTTATCGAGTATACAATCTTAGGACAAAAACTGTGCAAGGGTCAGTAAACATTATTTTTATGATGTTTCTGTTTCTACAGAAAATACACTTGAAAATAACACTATAGTTTCGGTGGAAGATGTGCATACTGCTGAAGAAACATATGTTGCCCCAAATGTTGTCACATCTGAAGCAACATCTGAACTTGAACCAGAGATCACAGACGATGCGAATGAGGAGTCAAATACTGAATTGACAGATCAAGTTCGAAGGGATCGCTCATTAAGGATTAAGAAAAATTATCCAACATGTCAAGTGATGGGGAGAGTGTTTGAGGGAATTAGAACAAGAGGAAAAGAACCACTCAATTACAGAGATATGGTAAGGTATGTATGTATGTCTACCATATACCATAAAGTTAGTCTTTCTTGTTCTGTATCTACTTTAGAACATAAGAATACTTTAGAGCACTAAATGATAATTGTTGGATTCAACCAATGCACTAAGAACGTAAATAATTTTCTCGAAATAAAGTATGGGATTTAGTTCCATTCCCAAATAATACCAATGTAATTGTAATTAAATGGATATTTAAAAATAAGTCAGATGAATCGGGAACTATTGTTAGAAACAAAGTTCGTCTAGTTGCTCAAGGCTATACTCAGGTCGAAGGGATTGATTATGAAGAAACCTTTGCTCCTGCAGCTAGAATTGAGTCAATTAGATTACTACTTGCCATTGCTTGTTGTCTAAAAATTACTCTTCATCAAATGGATGTTAAAAGTTCTTTCATGAATGGTTATATTGATAAGGAAGTCTATGTTGAACAACCAAAATGATTTGAAGATCCTTACCATTCACAGTATGTATACAAGCTCAAAAAGGCTTTGTATGGGTTGAAACAAGCTCCTCGTGCATGGTATGATCGACTAACTAACTTCCTTATTGAATGTGGTTTTATACGTAGTAAATATGATTGTACTTTATTCATTAAACATCACGGTGTAGATATTGTTATTGCTCAAATCTATGTAGATGACATAGTTTTTGGTCGACCTCACGGTCCTACCTAAAAACATTTATTGAAGTAATTTCATCAATATTTGAGATGAGCATGATTGAGGAACTAACTTTTTTCTTAGTCTTGCAGATTAAGCAAAGTGAAGATGGAATATTCATCTCCCAGAGTAAGTATGCCAAGAATCTAATTAAGATATTTGGATTAAAAAATGCTAAACAAATGAGAACTCCAATGGGATCGTCGTAGAAGATATGCAAAGATAATGTTTGTGAAAATGTCGACCCAACATTGTATCGATCTATGATAGGTAGTCTTCTATATATCACTGTTAGTCGTCTTGATATAATATTTAGTGTTTGCTCGATTTGTCACGACCCGAACCCGTGGCCGCGACTGGTGCCCTACCGGGGCACCCCGTCAGGTATACATCAGAGAATAGCAGCGGAACATACATAACACATAAACCTGTATAGAGCAAACGCCATCGTGGCCGATGCGCGTCAGTTCCATAAAAATATACTTAATCAAAAATATAACAGTATAACTATGTCTTTACAGCCCAAAACCACAAACGTGACTACAGACCTCTAGGAATAACAACTGTGGCGGGACAGGGCCCCGCCATACCCCTGAATGTACAAAATACCTACAGCATCAGGAAAAACCGTACCAACAAAACAAGTCTCCGGAGGAATGGAGCTTCTGACACCAGAACAGTGATCCTAAGAATGGGGATCCACCACCTGCTTACCCCTACCTGCGACATGAACGCAACCCCCGAGGAAGGGGTCGATTACCTGATATGTACTAAGTATGCGGATCGGAAAATCTGAAAATACCTCATAAGTCTAAAATAGCGAGACATGTATGAAAATCGGTTCTGAACAACGTGCCTTACTAATAATGAGAATATCAAGCATATAATATACTGCATGAAAATAGGAAGCTCATGGTCAAAGCAAGGTCATCTGCCCCGCAGTATCATTAAGCACTCCTACTCCTGAGACTATTTCACCCGCATGGGTCATGTGGACCCGCATGAGGTATTCCTCGCATAGGCTGTACTTACCCGCATGGGACTATTTCACCCGCATGAGCCCTACGGACTCGCATGAGGTATTCCTCGCATCGTGGGTATCAAATCCACGGAATATGCAAATGCCACAACCCGGGGAATGACCCCGTAATAAATAATAATATATCATTAGCACAAACCGGCTATCATACATAATACAAGCAAATTAAGAAACCCCCTTAACTTCTTATTAATCTTGTTCATACGCATTCTCATTTTAGTTTACTTAAGACACTAACATGTCTTTATGAAATCCGGGAATTTAACCCAAAGTACTATACTATGTGCTTCTACTCTTTTAAAACTTTAGGCAATTAATGCCTTAAAAATCAATTTGCCTTTCACAACCTCAAAACATTTATCCGTACTCATTTTACTTAGAGTAAATCTTCCTTTGTTAACTTTCCATAAAGCTAATATAATCAACTTCCCATAAAGTCATTATATTAACGTTATACCTTAGTCAAATACATTTTCCTAAACCCAAGGGACTTACACTTTTAAAAAGAAACAAGAATCATATACTTAAACACATCAAGTCCCTTCACTTTGAAAACTCAAGACATCCTTAATACTCTTTAAAGAAATGAGTTAATCCCCCCTTACTCACAAAACTTGGCCATCCTTAAAACAAGTAAGGGATTTCAAAACCTTGTACGTCTATCGTACTATATAGGTAAAACTATTCATGCTCAAGAGATAGGAAAGTTCCACATACCTCTTCGGTTAGTCCACTTGCTAAGCCCAATATACCGCACGTAGTATGTCAACCTATAATGACTATAATACGTTTATTAACCTCTAGTTTCAACGTAGAATATTCCAAGTGCAAAGTCACTAAATTCTATGGAAAATCGGGCAGCATTTCCTTTGTTTCTACATACTTTGCCACCTTTTTCAAGGCCGAATTCAACATCCAAACGCCACTTTTAAGGCCCAACAATCCAAACATTTCAAAGGGGATTACACACCTAATCTTGGATGTGTCAAAATTATGCCCCACAATGCATAACAACTAACTTAACAAGTTTAAGGTAGTATTTTGGCTACAACATGCTTACATAACTTTCTTATCCAATTATTTCATATCCAAACCATATTTCTTACATGCAATGTATCTAAGAGCAATATTTTCAACTACAAGTTCTTTCTTCTTCACATGCAACACCAAAAACTAGCAAAAAGAGAAGAATTGTTACCTTAGAGCTTTAGCCAAATTAATCCAACAAAATTTGCTAGCCTCCTCTCCACAAACACCACCACAATAACTCCCACAAGCTTGCCAACAAGTTTCCTTCTTGCCACATTTTTCAGATTTTTCTCAATCCTTGATTTTCTCTTGATTTTCTAGAGAGAAGGAAGAGCTTTTATTTTTAGAGAGAGATGAGAGCTTGAAGAATGACCAAGTCTTCAAGACTTGGTCAATAAATAGTACATGCAAAAATCAGATGGGGGGGGGGGGGACACTTGTCACCCTCCCATGGCCTTTTTTTTAAAATAAAACAGTTCAGATTTTTCCACTCACCCTCGCAGAACCCGCCTCGGCGCGCGCAGCCTGCGGCCGTGACGTGGCGCTAACTCTGCCAACCCTCGGATCTTCCGGCGCCGCGGCCCTGTGGCTCCTGACCGAATATTTCCTGCCCGACTGCGCACTGAACTTGTAACTCCCATAACTTTCTACTCCGATGTCCTATCGACGAACGGTTGGTTGCGTTGGAAACTAGACTCAACGAACTACGTTCTATGCCTTTGAAACACCTAGGAACTCATAATGCAACTGGACATGAACCACCTCAAAGTTGACTAAAAAATCCGTCCAACACAATCTATCAACCAATCCTTCTAAAATTTTAAGTCTTAATCCCTTTCGTACGTTCTCATACGCATGTCCAGAACTACGGGGTATAACATTCTCCCCCCCCCCCCCCCCCCTTAGAAACATTCGTCCCGAATGTTCCTTCTAGGCTTACTCAAATCACAATCTCAACATATACCCTCTTAACTATTTCTCTTGCAAATAAAGACGCTCCACATAGTCACAACATTACTTAAGCATAATTGCTAAATTAAATCTAACAATCAGTAAAGTGGGTTACCTGGAGGTGTAGGGAACAAGTGAGGATACTTCTTCATCATGTCCCCTTCCGCTTCCCATGTCATTTCCTCCCTGTTCTCGTTCCGCCATAAGACCTTGACGGAAGCCACGTCCTTTGTCCGAAGTCGCCTAACCTGACGATCGAGTATCGCTATGGGACTCTCCTCATACGATAACCCCTCTGTCACCTGGACATCACAAATCGGGTGCACTCTAGATGGATCTCCAATATATTTCCGCAACATAGACACGTGAAAATCGATGTACCGCTCCGATCGGACGGCAGATCCAACTCATAGGCAACCTTGCCTACCCTTCGGACAATCTGATAAGGCCCAATGTACCTTGGGCTAAGTTTCCCTTTCTTTCCAAATCTCATCACGCCCTTCATGGGTGATACCTTCAGGAAGACCCAATCATCTACCTCAAACTCCAAGTGTCAACGCCGATGATCTGCATACGACTTCTGTCGACTCTGAGCTGACAATAACCGCTCCTGGATAAGCTTCACCTTATCCACTGCTTGCTGAATCAAGTCTGGCCCGACTAACTGAACTTCTCCCACCTCAAACCAGCCTATCGGCGACCTGCACCTCCTCCCGTATAAGGCCTCATAAGGCGCCATATGGATACTAGAATGGTAGCTGTTGTTATATGCAAACTCCACTAGAGGTAAATGATCATCCCAGCTACCCCTGAAATCAATAACACAAGCCCGCAGCATATCCTCAAGGGTATGGATAGTACGCTCGGCCTGTCCGTCTGTATGAGGATGAAACGCAGTACTGAGACTCACATGTGTCCCTAATCCCTTCTGGAAAGACCTCAAGAAGTTAGCCGAGAACTGGGCTCCCCTGTCTGAAATGATCGATATAGGCACTCCGTGTAGTCTCACAATCTCTCTGATATACAATCTAGCATAATCCTCGGCCGAAAATATCGTCCTGACTGGAAGAAAGTGGGCTGATTTCGTCAGCCTGTCGAGAATAACCCAGATGGAATCATGCTTCCTATGAGTGTGAGGTAACCCTGTAATAAAATCCATATTTACCACCTCCCACTTCCAAGTCGGAATATCAATAGCCTGCAACAGCCCACCGGGCTTCTGGTGCTCAACCTTGACCTGCTGACAATTCGGGCACTGCGCCACAACCTCTGCAACGTCCCTCTTCAGGCCATCCCACCAATAGATATACCTGAGGTCATGGTACATCTTAGTCGACCCCGGGTGAATAGAATAACGAGCACTGTGAGCCTCCCCCAGAATCTGCTGACGAAGTCCTGTCACATCGGGAACACACAACCGGCCCTCAAATCTTAGCACCCCATCAGGCGCTACCTCAAATAGACTTTTCTCCTTCTGAAGAGTTGCATCTCGATACCATACCATAATCGGATCCTCATACTGTCGCCTCTTCACCTCCTCGACGATGGAAGACTCGGCAATCTCTCGAACCCGAACTCCATTACTATCAGAATCAACCAAACGAACCCCTAGGCTCGCTAGTTGATGTAACTCTCGGACCATGTCCTTCTTCTCTGGCTGCACACCTGACAGACTACCCATCGATCTGCGGCTAAGGGCATCTGCAACTACATTGGCCTTCCCTGGGTGGTATAGAATATCGACATCATAATCCTTAAATAGCTCCAACCACCGTCTCTGCCGCAAATTCAGCTCCCTCTGGCTGAAGATATACTGGAGACTCTTGTGGTCGGTGTAAATATCCATATGAACTCCATACAAATAATGTCTCCAGATCTTCAAGGCATGAATCACTGCAGCCAACTCTAAGTCATGTGTGGGATAGTTCTTCTCATGCTTCCTGAGCTGTCGAGATGCGTAAGCTATAACTTTGTCGTGCTGCATCAGCACGCACCCAAGCCTGACACCCGACACATCACAATAAACCACATATCCGTCTAAAATCTCTGGAAGAGTAAGGACTGGGGCGGTCGTCAATTTCTCCTTCGAATCGGAAACTCTCTCACAAGCATCCGTCCCACGGAACATACCGCTTTCCGAGTCACCTAGTCAAAGGTCTGAAATGGAAGCAAACTTCTCCACAAACCTCCGATAATAACTGCGAGGACTAAAGCCGCGCACCTCCGGTGTAGTGGGTCTAGGCCAAGTCTTGATCGCCTCAATCTTATTTGATCTACCGAATACCATCGGCCGATAACATGCCCTAAGAAAGCCACTGAGGCCAACCAAAACTCGCATTTCGAGAACTTGGCATACAACTGCCGGTCCCGGAGGACTCCCAATACCGCCCTCGCCGATGCAGTATGTTCTCGCTCAGGTCTTGCGAATAAACCAGGATATCATCAATGAATACTATAACGAACATATCCAAGAATGGCTTGAACACCATGTTCATCAAATCCATGAATACTGCTGGGGCGTTGGTCAACCCGAAAGACATCACCCTGAACTCATAGTGCCCATACCGGGTCCTGAATGCAGTCTTTGGGATATCTGTCTCTAACTACTGATGATAACTGCACCGCAGATCTATCTTGGAGAAACACCTCGCACCCTGCAACTGGTCAAACAAATCATCAATCCTGGGAAGGGGATATCTGGTCTTGATAGTTACCTTATTCAGCTGTCTGTAATCAACACACATACGCAGCGTCCCATCCTTCTTCTTTACAAATAAAACTGGCGTTCCCCAGGGAGAAACACTTGGCCTGATAAAGCCTTTTTCCAGCAAAGCTTTCATCTGGTCTTTCAATTCCCTCAACTCAGCAGGCGCCATCCTGTATGGCGGAATAGATATCGGTCGAGTGTCTGGCGACATATCAATGCAAAACTCAATCTCCCTCTCAGGAGGGATACCCGGAAGCTCGTCGGGGAATACGTCTGGAAACTCTCTAACGGCGAATCGATGAAGGTCGGTATCTCACCTCGATGATCGAATATCCGAACCATATGGTAGATATACCCCTTCTGCACCATCTTCCTAGCCTTGAGGTAAGAAATAAACCTACCCTCAAATGACGCAAAGATTCCCTTCCACTCGATAACCGGCCACCAGAAACCGAACTGCATCAATCTCTCTCATACCACATTGACATAGCAAGACGCTAGCCAATCCATACCCATAATCACATCAAAGTCTGTCATATCCAACTCTATCAAGTCGGCTAGAGTATGACGCCCGTATATAGTCACTGGGCAAGCCTTATATACCCGCTCGGCTACGACCGAATTACCTACAGGCGTAGCCACCTCAAAAGGTTTTATAGACTCGGCTCTATCCCTATTCTACCAGCAATATGAGGAGATATATAGGACAAGGTAGAACCTGGGTCTATCAAAGCATATACATCACAGCAAGAAACCAATAATGTACCTGTGACGACATCTGGTGACGCCCGGTCCCGGTGGACATAGCATAAATGCGCTCGAGGACCATTGAACTGGGACCCCACCACGACCTGCCGCTCGCCGCCTTGGCGTGAACACCTCGCCCGGGCGCATAACGTGAGACGAAGATCCAAAGAATCGACCTATCGGTGAACCATAACACTCCCGCCACTGCCTGGACAATCTCTCTTCAAATGGCCTGCGCCACAAGAGTAACAAACTCAAGGAACACGACACTCGCGGTGAGACCTACCACATCGAGCACACCGAGATGGGGTGGTCTCAATCGATAGCGATCTCGCTTCCTGAAACCTCAAGTCTGAGCCATGACCGCTTCACGAATGACCGGTGATCGGACTTTCTCGCGTAAATCGAGAAGGAACACTCTGGCCGGTGAAATGTGGACCTAGTTCACGAGGCCGCCCGCTTGAAATCGCCCTAAGACCTGCTTGTCCCGCCTCTTGGGCTGACCTAAGTCTAGCTGATCCTCCCTCTCTCTGTCCTCTATCCCCTGCTCATACGTCTGCATCCTGGCAATATCCATACCTGGCTGAAGAGCCACCCCCAAGCATGCAGTAATCATATGACGGTCTAGCCCCATCACATATCGATGAACCCGATCTGCCATGTCAGCCACAATGGTGTGCGCATACCTAGCCAATGAGTCAAACTCCAGGTTGTACTCTCTGATAGTCCTCCCGTTCTGCCTCAAGGTCAAGAATCTATCTACGCGGGCTCTCCTCATCTCAGGAGGCAAGAAGTGATCTAGGAAGGCCTCTGTGAATTCCTCCCAAACAGCTGGAAGAGCATCCTCACCTCTTCACAACTCCCATGACTCAAATCAGTTCAACGCAATATCGCGTAACCGGTAAGAGGCTAGCATGACAGACTCAACCTCCGAGGCCCTAAGCACCTGCATAGTCCGCTGTAACTGCCGAACAAACTCTTGAGGATCCTCCTTGGATTTCGAACCATAGAACTCGGGTGGATGACAACCCAGAAAATCCCGAATCAGAAATCGGCTCACAGGGTTGGTCGCTTACTCCTGCCACCGCCACTACGCTGGTCAATAACCGGATCGCTCCGTAATCTTATACTCACCGGCCGTGGACTGGAGGCTCGCATCGCGGTCTCGTGAGCCGCGCCGCTGCCGAACTCGCTGAGGCCGGGCGTCGTGGAACTCGCCGCCAAACATCATCTCTGTAAATCGGGCATGTGCCCTCGTGACCTCCGCCCTACTAGCAGCTCTCACCGCTTGCCCTTCTGGGCCGCGGTTGCCTTGCGTGGAGGCATAACTGATACATAAAGGAAAATATCAGAGGGAGTTCAACCTATAACACAACTCTATTGCACGATCTTAGAGTGAAAGAATGGAAACCAATCCTAAATATCCTGCAGCCTCCTGATTATAGATGTGGTGCACAACACACCGATAATCAAGACTTTACTAGACACGGTCTGTAGACACTTTCCGAGGACTAACTGCTCTGATACCACTTTTGTCACGACCCGACCGGCCGCTGATCGTGCCCTACCGGGGCACCCCGTTAGGTATACATCAGAGAATAGCAGCGGAACATACATAACACATAAACCTGTATAGAGCAAACTTCACTGGCAAGCCGACAAGGCTGCCTTCCATAAAAATATACTTAATCAAAAATATAACAGTATAACTATGTCTTTACAGCCCAAAACCACAAACGTGACTACAGACCTCTAGGAATAACAAGCGTATGGACAGACCCGCCATACTCGAATGTACAAAATACCTACAAGATCGTGGAAAATCGTACTAACAAAACAAGCCTCGAGGAATGGAGCTTCGACACCATAAATGATCCTAAGAATGAGGATCCACCACCGCTACCCCTACTGCGGCATGAACGCAACCCCGAGGAAGGGGGTCGATAATGATATGTACTAAGTATGCGAAATGGAAAATACCAAAATACCTCATAAGTCTAAAATAATCGAGACATGTATGAAAATCGGTTACGTAACACTGTGCCTTACTAATAATGAGAATATCAAGCATATAATATACTGCATGAAAATAGGAAGCTCATGGTCAAAGCAAGATCATCTGCCCCGCAGTATCATTAAGCACTCCTACTCCTGGGACTATTTCACCCGCATGGGTCATGTGGACCCGCATGAGGTATTCCTCGCATAGGCTGTACTCACCCGCATGGGACTATTTCACCTGCATGAGCCCTACGGACTCGCATGAGGTATTCCTCGCATCGTGGGTATCAAATCCACGGAATATGCAAATGCCACAACCCGGGGAATGACCCCGTAATAAATAATAATATATCATTAGCACAAACCGGCTATCATACATAATACAAGCAAGTTAAGAAACCCCCTTAACTTCTTATTAATCTTGTTCATACACATTCTCATTTTAGTTTACTTAAGACACTAACATGTCTTTATGAAATCCGGGAATTTAACCCAAAGTACTATACTATGTGCTTCTACTCTTTTAAAACTTTAGGCAATTAATGCCTTAAAAATCAATTTGCCTTTCACAACCTCAAAACATTTATCCGTATTCATTTTACTTAGAGTAAATCTTCCTTTGTTAACTTTCCATAAAGGTAATATAATCAACTTCCCATAAAGTCATTATATTAACGTTATACCTTAGTCAAATACATTTTCCTAAACCCAAGGGACTTACACTTTTAAAAAGAAACAAGAATCATATACTTAAACACATCAAGTCCCTTAACTTTGAAAACTCAAGACATCCTTAATACTTTTTAAAGAAATGAGTTAATCCCCCCTTACTCACAAAACTTGGCCATCCTTAAAACAAGTAAGGGATATCAAAACCTTGTACGTCTATCGTACTATATAGGTAAAACTATTCATGCTCAAGAGATAGGAAAGTTCCACATACCTCTTCGGTTAATCCACTTGCTAAGCCCAATATACCGCACGTAGTATGTCAACCTATAATGACCATAATACATTTATTAACCTCTAGTTTCAACGTAGAATATTCCAAGTGCAAAGTCACTAAATTCTATGGAAAATCGGGCAGCATTTCCTTTGTTTCTACATACTTTGCCACCTTTTTCAAGGCCGAATTCAACATCCAAACGCCACTTTTAAGGCCCAACAATCCAAACATTTCAAAGGGGATTACACACCTAATCTTGGATGTGTAAAATTATGCCCCACAATGCATAACAACTAACTTAACAAGTTTAAGGTAGTATTTTGGCTACAACATGCTTACATAACTTTCTTATCCAATTATTTCATATCCAAACCATATTTCTTACATGCAATGTATCTAAGAGCAATATTTTCAACTACAAGTTCTTTCTTCTTCACATGCAACACCAAAAACTAGCAAAAAGAGAAGAATTGTTACCTTAGAGCTTTAGCCAAATTAATCCAACAAAATTTTCTAGCCTCCTCTCCACAAACACCACCACAATAACTCCCACAAGCTTGCCAACAAGTTTCCTTCTTGCCACACTTTTCAGATTTTTCTCAATCCTTGATTTTCTCTTGATTTTCTAGAGAGAAGGAAGAGCTTTTATTTTTAGAGAGAGATGAGAGCTTGAAGAATGACCAAGTCTTCAAGACTTGGTCAATAAATAGTACATGCAAAAATCAGATGGGGGGGGGGGGGACACTTGTCACCCTCCCATGGCCTTTTTTTTAAAATAAAACAGTTCAGATTTTTCCACTCACCCTCGCAGAACCCGCCTCGGCGCCGCGGCCCTGCAGCCGGCGCTGTGGCGCTGAAACTTCTGCCAACCCTCGGATCTTCCGGCGCGCCCTCGCTTCCGGCGCCCCGTGGCTCACGACCGAATATTTCTGCCCGATCACAAGACCGAACTTGTAACTCCCATAACTTTCTACTCCGATGTCCTATCGACGAACGGTTGGTTGCGTTGGAAACTAGAATCAACGAACTACGTTCTATGCCTTTGAAACACCTAGGAACTCATAATGCAACTGGACATGAACCGCCTCAAAGTTGACTAAAAAATCCGTCCAACACAATCTATCAACCAATCTTTCTAAAATTTTAAGTCTTAATCCCTTTCGTACATTCTCATACGCATGTCCAGAACTACAGGGTATAACACGATTCCAAGCCTTTCCCAAAGTCTCCCACTTAAATGCCGTAAAACGTGTCATTAGATATGTTGCCGGCACATGTGAGTTGAAAATTTGATATTCCAAAGACACTAATCCTAATTTAATAGGATATAATGACTCGTATTTGGCTGGTGATGTGAATGATAGAAAGAATACGAGCGGAGGATGTTTTTATCTTGGCAATAATTTTGTTTCTTGGTATAGTCATAAATAAAATTGTGTCTCACTTTCAACTACTGAATCTGAATATATAGGTGAGGTCTGTGTACATTCTACCCTTCCCAGACCCCACATTATGGTATTTTCACTGGGTATGTTGTTGTTGTTGTTTCAACTACTGAATCTCAATATGTAGCAGCTGGAAGTTGTTGCTCTCAATTAATATGGCTAAGACACATGTTAGACGACTATGGTTTTTCAAGTAATATCTTAGTTTTGTATTGTGATAATTTGAGTGTTATAAATGTTTCCAAAAATCCAGTTCAGCACTCACGTATAAAATATATTGATATTAGACATCACTTTTAAGAGAATTAGTTGAAAAACAGCTAGTTCAAATTGAACATGTTGACACTCTTCATCAACTAGCTGATTTTTTTACAAAAGCTTTGGACCATGAGAGATTTTCTAATTTGAAGAAATATCTTGGTCTTTGTAGTCTCTAAAAAGACATTTTTGGTGAATGTCGGCTGAAATGTCTCTAACATTTCGGGTGACATTTACCTAGTAATACCATAAATTGATTAATGTTGTTTTATAGTGCATTACTTTTGGTCACACAAAAATTATCCTTAAATATGAACATGATTTCATAGTGACAATGTTCTCTGCAATTATATTAGATATCATAAAAAGAGAGTATCAAAATAAGGCAAAACCTTTACAATTTTTGGCAACTGTGCAAAATGGGCAAAGCCCTTGATATGATGTTGTTCCTATTCTATAGGAGTATCAAGTGCTTAAAACAATTATGAGGATACTAAATAAGTATTCTTATTTTTTGACACCAAAAATAATTTTGTATATGTTTTATGATTAGATCAAGGACACGATGAGAACATATTACATTGGTCTAGTGGTTAAACTCATACAAACACATATAAAATGAGTCTTGATTTGTTGCCAAAATGAAAGTTCTTGCGGGATCATAATATTTGTGTTGTCCAAAATGTTGTCAATATTATTGTTGACATTTTCAGATAATGATATTTGTTGGGAGTTGTTCGTAACTGACTTTCGAAAAATTAGTTTTTCTTCCCTATTTTTATGCCATGTTTAATTGAAATTCAAACTCTTCATCCAAAAACCCCAAAGACCCTAAACCCTCAATATCCTCTCCTCCAAACTCACCCATGAAAACATCACCAATGTCAACCCCTATGTCCGCCAACATCACTAACAACACACATATGAGCACTAGTCCTCCACTTTGTTCGGTCATTGTTCTTAGCTCTGTACAAGAACCCTTAGAGATCAGCTATCCTGGGGATGACAAACCCCATCAATGTAGATGTTACTTCAGATTTTTCCACATTAGGCAAGAGGACCATTTCTGCCTCCTTTCCTACCCGAAGGTCAAGTAGGGTGTTTGAGAGGACTGTCCAACAGGAACCTGTCACCAAGAAATCCAGGTTTGAGACCAAGATTCCTGCATGTTCGAATAGTGACTCAGAGGACATGAATTATGAACTGTCCTCTGAAGAAACCCAAAGAGATCCTGAAGAATCAGCTCTTGAAGAATCTGCGGATATGCCACTAGAAACTGCTTCTGAACATCAAGATGTGCCACTAGAGAGGGAAATTCCTGATGAAACACCATTGAAATAATTCCTCCCGAAAGAAGTTCACAGATTTACAAGATCAAGTGATGTCCCAGATGTTGTCTCAAATGTCACAACATCCGAGTCAATATTTCAGCCAACCTCTGAAGATGCACATTCTCCTACTTCCTCCAACAGTACAGAATCCAATAGCCCAAACCTGTATGATACATACAATGAGGTAAATGCCTTCTCTGACAGATTTTACTCTAAAGCCAAACATGGTAAATTGGATTATTATAGAAATAGAGTAATTAGATTTGAAAGAGAGTTAGATATTGCCAATTGTTCTGAGTATAGTCTGATAGATTTTCTGAAAGATAGACAGCTTATTGGTATTGTAACTGGAAAAGAACCATATGTTGATAAAATTGTTAGGTTGTTCTATGCAAATTTAAACTCTTCCATAGAGGATACCTCCTGAAAGAAATTTGGGAAGGTATATCTCTATAACAAAGTTTATCAGTTTACCCCTTCAATAATCAATCAGTGTATGGGTCTTAATGATGAGCAAGTGAGAGAGACACTAACTGTAACAACAAATAGGGATACAATGATAGAATATCTCACTAGAGGTATACTTAAGAAGTGGATTCCTAGATGCCCAGCATCAAAACTCATTACTCTATTTTTAACTCTCTACAAAATAACAATTCATAATTACCTTCCCTCTCTGAATGAGTCAGTGCTTACAACTGAACAAGCCTCCCTACTCTTCAAAATTGGTAAAGGGTTCAAAGTTAATGTAGGCAAGTTAATTTTTTATCAAGTTTCCAACCTGGCAGAAAAAGAATCAACTTTCATCCTTCATTTTCCCTCTATGATTTTCAAAGGACTAACTAGCCAGGGAATAGAGCCTTTGAGAGGAGATATTTTAGAGAAGGCTCCTGAACTCTACACTGTCAATAAAGCTATTCTAAAGAGCAAAGAGAGAGTGATTGACCTCTACTGGACAAAAGAGCCAGATAGGGAAAATGTTGCCAGTAATGTTCCCAATATTTAGGTCAACACTGGTCCAAGATAATCCGAGCTGTCTATAAATTGGCTTGTGGAATAGATTGCTAAAATAAACTTACAAATTTTTGGAGTTAATAATGTCAGAGATGCACTAGTTCAAGCCAGAGATCATTTTTTACTTCCATTTTCTTCATAAAATGGGGGAGATGAAACTAAACAGGGGGAGCAAAGAAAGGATGATGAAGGCACAAGTGGAGAAGGTGGAAAAGATGTTGCTTCAGAAGAATGAATCCACACAGGGGGAGCAGATACATGGGGGTAGAGAGAGGCTGATGAAGGCACACGTGGAGAAGGTGGAGAAGCTGTTGTTGCAGAAGAAGCTGTGGATGCTGCTATGCAGAGAGAAGAGGTCATTGGAAGGAAAGTCTTGCTGATAAGGCTAAGACTTAGAGTAAAAACTGAAGTTGCAAGGCAAAAAGTTGAAGCTGAAGCTGAAGCAGAAGCTGGCAGACAGAGGAAAGAGCAAGTTGAGATCATAAAAAGTAAAAAGCGGTTGGAAGCTACTATTGATGCATGACATGCAAGGGATAGTTGCTAATGGTGAATGGCTGCTACTGATGAATATTAACTGGTTGTTGAATATTGATTGTTGTTTTTTTGGTTTGAAAGTTTGGGATGTATTTAACAATGATCTGACAATTTTTTTTTTGTTTTGGATGATGTATTTAAATGACTATTTTTATTTTTTTAATCCTATAAGCATTATATATATATATATATATATATATATATATTGTTTGTATATGTTGTGTTTATATGTCATCACAAATTAAGGGGGACCATTATTGTAATCATAGATGTTGTCTACATCTATGACATTGTCACAAGTCATTTGCACAAATTAGAATAGGTTTTGTGAAGAAAGACAAAAATGGGGAGAATGTTAATGTTGGCTTTTGTGTTGTGACATTTTGCCCAACATATCATTTTTAGTACTAAGTTAAAATTCAGAAATGTTGGAACAAATGTCACGACATTCAGACCAATATTTTCAGAAACTGTTTTGCCTTACTTCACGGAACTGAAGAAAATCTCGTGAGATTTTTACCTCGATGGTAAAGTGACTTGGCAAGGTGATTTGGAGCTAATGAAAAACATGGGAAGAACAAGTCAAAGATGTTGCTAAGCTTGGTGAACAAGTCCAAGAAGTTAGAGGATCTTGTTCCATAATTTTTTCCTACAAACCCTATCGGCTGTCCATATTTCTCTCAACTTCTACAACGATTCAATGAGCATTTCAAGGAGGACCTTCTACTATAAATAGAGAGACTGCTTCAGAGAATCGATATCCAGAAAAAGTTAAAAAAATATCAAGAGAGCTCTCCGAAATATTCGTCAGAAAACTGGATCACAAGTGTTGCCTGAGCGTGTCGATAATATTCTGTCCAACATTATAATTGCTGCCCAAATTTTAGATTTGTTCTTTATTGAAGCAATTATAATGAGATATTGTCTTTGTCTATTTAGGTAGATTTTTCAAGCATAAGTCATCTGCGACTTCAACTTTTTAATTTCTTTTGTATTATTTTGTAATATTGTAAAAGAACGAATTTATTCAATTGTATATAAATATATACAATACTTTCGGTCACTGACCGTCATTGGTTATATAATCAATATAACCTATGTAAATATTAAATGTTTGTGTTCTTTATTTTTCCGCTGCATTTACTCTTAAATGTTTTCTGTTTTATTGAAGTGTTGTCACTTGTGACAGACGACATTATCGATGACAATTGCAAACTGTATTAGTGTTCAATTTGTTTTTTACTATTCCATAGTATACCCCGGTAACCAACAATGTTGAGAACTTGCTAAAAGCTTAATGCTAAAGGGCATTCCAATAAGACATGTTTCACAGTTTCCGACGTGTTAGGGAAGTGTAAACAATAATTATCACTAGTAATGTTGAGTTTACGTAAATATGCTTAAGAATATTTCTCCAAATTTTTATAAGTTTTTCATCTCCCAATTCCCACTTAACCCCCTTTTTTTGCCCTAAAGCTAAACCACTGCTGGTCCTCCCACCACCCTAGTCTAAACCCTACCCATTTTAGGTTTTATCAACCAAACCTTAATTAGGATTTTCTCCAAATTCTAGCCGAAAATCCTACCCCCAACCCTTATTAGGGTTCTTCCTCCAAATATCCTATCTCCTCCTATTTTCTTGTTTCTCTTGAGAAATAATGGTCGACCAACATAAAATTCTCATTTTGAGGAGAAGTATGTGGACATGAGAAACGCAATGACATATCATTTTGGCTCCCAATATTCTGGTTTAGGAGGTGTGTCAAATTGCAATAATAATGGATAAAATAGGGGTCAAAATCACAACAACAAAAAAGGAAAAAATAATACTGGAAGGGGGCGGGGCCGCGGTGGCGGGAACACTTCCGGCGGAGGAGGCAGTCGTGGACATTAAGGGCAGAACCGTACTTACTGGCAGCCGCAACATTTTGGTGGTAGCGGGTAGTGGGGCCAGTTCCCGCCTTGGGGCTGGAACCTACAGCTGTGGGGCCTACCATGTTCGTACCTGACATCCCAGTGGGACCAGGCCCAATACTCCGAATAGGCAGCGTGACGTCTTAGGAAACCGTCCACATCAAGCATTCTCAGTCATGGACCATGTCTTCGAGTTATGCTCTCACAGACATCGAACAAGCCATGAACAATATGAATCTCAATGTTTCCGACGACTCGTGGTATATGGACACGGAGGCAACCTCACACATGACAGCATCTCAAGGTACTCTCTTGTCTTATTTTAATATGAGCAGTAATAAAAATATTGTAGTTGGAAGTGGAAGGAAATTCTAATTCGTGGTATTGATTAATTAAACCTCTCCCCACCCACATTTACATTTGAAAAATGTCCTACATGCATCCAAACTTATTAAAAACTTGATATATGTATATCGTTTCACCACTGACAACAATGTTTCTGTTAATTTTGTTCCATTTGGCTTTTCTGTAAAGAACTTTCAGACGGAGATGCCACTAATGAGATGTAATAGCATTGGGGATTTTTATCCCATAAGCGCCACCTCCAACAACCAAGTCACCACTCCATCAATTTTTGCTGCTCTTTCTCCTATTTTATGGCATAACCGTTTGGGAAACCTGGAGCATCGGTGTTCAATTATCTTAGAAAAAATAAATTTATTGATTGTAACTAATTTGTGGACTCCCATGTTTGTCAGTCTTGCATTTTTGGAAAACATGTTAAATTTCATTTTTCTTTATCTACATTCAACACTATTATGTCATTTGATATCATGCATAGTGATTTGTGGACATCTCCGATTTTAAGTTTGGTGTGTCATAAGTATTATATTCTTATTTTGAATGATTATTCTAATTTTCTATGGACATTTACCATTGGGAAAAAAATCACAGGTCTCCACTATTTTTAAACAATTTAGTGTTTCCATCCAAATCCAATTTGAGAAGTCCATTCAATGTTTTCAATGTGACAATGGAAGAAAATTCATAAATGATCAATTTAAGAAATTTTGTCACCAAAATGGTATGTCATTGCGTCTCTCATATCCACATACTTTTCCTTAAAATTGGAAAGTCGGAAGAAAAATACGAACATTCAACAATTTAATTCTCACGCTTCTTGCGAATTTGTCCATACCACCGTCATTTTTGCATCATGCTCTTCAAATGTCCACATATCTTTTAAGCATTCTTCCTATCAAGTTACTCTCAAACCTATCACCCATATAAATTTTTGTACCATCGTATTCCTTCCTATACACATTTGAGGATTTTCGGGTGTATGTGCTATCCATTGTTTTCCTCCACAACCATAAACAAACTTCAAGCTCGTCCACTCCGTGTGTCTTTTTGGGATACCCATAAAATCATAGGGGCTATAAGTGTTATGATATGTCTAATGGGAAAATTATCATCTCTCGTCACGTTGTTTTCGATAAGTCCACATTCTCGTTTGCTAACTCTCACACGTTGTCCCCGCATTCATACGATTTTTTGGAGGAGGGGCTACATCTATTATTGACTTACCATCTAAATAGCCGATCTCACCAAGCCCAAACGAGGGGGCCCACTTCTCCCTCGTCACTACTATCGGTCCCGACTGGACCAGCCCAAGTTGGGCCCCAAATTACAACAGCCCAACCACTAAATAATACTAGGCCAAGTCTTATTAAGGGAGCCCACTACTCCCTCCTCATCGACCTCGGCCCAGTCCAGGTCCAGCAACCAGTTGGCCCAAATGAGAGAGCCCACTGCTTCCTCATCCACTTCACCAACACAGAAAACGGGCCAAATAACACAAGCCCACCCGGTCATTCGCTCTCGGCTGAGTACTATCCTAAAAATCCACAACCCCAGCCCCACGTCTTGGCCCCACCTCTGTCCATTGAAACTCATGCCATGCACGAGATTACTCGGTCCGAGCATCATTTTAATTTAATCTCCTCGGTCCAACCATCACCATTTCTGAAAAATCCAAAAGTTGCTTTATCATACCCGAATTGGAAAGCTGTCATATTAAAGGAAATTAATGCTCTTATTAAAAATAAGACGTGGGAGTTGGTGCTCCGTTCATCTAACGTGAACATAATATGTTCGATGTGAGTTTTCTAGCATAAAAAGGAATTCTAATAGTTCTTTTGCGAGGCACCAAGTTCGTCTTATTGGTGATGGCAGGTCTCAGCAGGTTGACATGGATTGCGGTGAAACTTTCAGCTTAGTAGTTAAACTAGTGACTATGAGGACAGTTCTCAGTCTGGATCTGTCAAAATCATGGTCCATTCATCAGTTGGACGTAAAGAATGTGTTTCTACATGGTCACCTATATGAAACAATTTATATGCACCAACCTTTGGGTTTTCGAGATTGTTACACCTCGTAAATTAGGGACATTAACTAAGGACGTAATTAAGAGAATAAGATGCGGATATTGGATACAAAGTGTGATTATATATGCTAATAAATAAATTAGAATAAATGGGGATGTGATTCCGAAAAATGTTAGTTACAACGTGTGTGATGTCGGAAACTAGTAATAATAAGTTGTATATTCCCGTTATGGACTAGTATCGTATTACAAGAATTATGACATTGAGAATAAGAGGCCTTAAAAAAATTGAGAATTAAAAGAAGTGAGATCTAAGCTTTAATTATTGCTTGAGGGATTAATTTAAGTAGACAATTAAGAATTTGGACCAAAGTGTAAATACCATTTCAGATTTTTTCCCTTAACTTTAAACCTTTCCCCTCCATACTAATTTACAACGCCCACTTCTCTATTCTCTCCCTCTCTCCTCAACCGAACCCAATACCCTCCATCATAGCCAAATTGAAGATAACAATTTCCTCTTCCTAGATTACATTCTCCATCTAAATTTCTAAGCCTAGGATTGCACAAAACAGTGGGTGATTCTCGCCACTGCTGGGCCGAGAAATGCACCAAGAAATTCAAGATTTTGGATGGAAATTTTGGAAGAAAACCATGCTAGGAAGATGGATTAAACTTATAGAATACATGCATGTAAATTTGAGTTGAAGAACATGATAAAAATGGCGAAAGTAAAGCAGTGAAGTCGCAGGCTGTTGGGCAGATTTTCGGAACTGTTTTGGGGCAAAATTGAGGTAAGAAATTCTTCTTTTATAGTATAATTGAAGTTACATGATGTTTTAAATTAAGGAATGAACTTGTCTTAAGAGAAATTGGAAATAAGAGATATGCATGTGACTATTTTGGGTGTTGTAGCCGATTTTGGGGACTGTTTTGAAGAACATTGAGTTTAGTTCTTGTTGTTGTTGTTATGGTTATTATCGATACTAATTGCATGTTAAAAATGGAGGAATCTTGATACTTTAAGTTGTAACTGTTATATGAAGGCATTAAAAGATGAATTGGGTTTTAAGGAATCAAGAAAAGAGTTATGTAATTATTATGTTGTGGCCGAAAACTTCCAAAAATTGTTAGGTATTGTCGTGTCGAGTTAGGGGATGTTTCGTGGAGTTTTAATGCTTAAAATTATAAGTTATGAACATGTATATACATTGTGGTAATTACTAATACATGTCTTAAAGAAATTAAAGTGTAGGAAGGTGTTACTTTATATTCTTGATATTGTTGGTATACAAACTGTTTTAGGGGCTGAATTGATATGGATTAAGAGGATGGGTTAACATGAGAAATAAATGTATAAACCCCCTTGGTTGTTGTACTCCATAAATGTAAAGAGTAAGAATGTATAGCGATGGCGTATGTCGGACTTTTGGACTATTTTGGTATATCCTTGAATTGTGCTTGGTTATTGGTGTTATTTACCTTGTTTGTGAGTTGCGGATAGGAGTATAAATAGGGGAAGTGTTGCCCGAATGTTTATAGAAAAGAGAGTCGTCATTCGATATAAAGTATGCTAGTAATCATAGAATTGACGGACGTATTACCATTATTATAGGTTGAAGTACTAGACGAGACGTATTATAATATCGAGTTGGTTAGTTCGACTAAAAGGTATGTGAAACTCTTCCTTCTTTCTTTTTGGCATGATTTAATGAAAGTACGGCGGACGTACATGACTTCTACACAGTCTAATTCCTAAAGATGTTAGCCATGAGAAATGCCTATGATTTTTCAGTAAAAGAGTTTGTTATAATGATTTTATTGAGAGTCAAACGATGATTTAAATTGTATAGTTACTCATGATACTCTATTTGTGCTGGATATGATTATATGAATTCACCGAGTCCCTCACTAGAGGGCCGGGACACGCTATAGGTATATATATAATTATTTCATGGACATGTATCCATGATGCGGGTATATATAACTATGATAGTATATGTATGATGATTTCATGGACATGTATCCATGATGCGGGTATAGATACCCATGATAGTATACGTGTGATGATTCCATGGACATATATCCATGATGCGGGTGTAGATACCCATGATAGTATATGTATGATGATTCCATGGACATACATCCATGATACGGGTATAGATACACATGGTAGTATATTTATATATATATATATGATTATATGGACAAACATTCATGATTTTGATATGACTCTCATATTTATAAGGCACAGTCGACTATCATATTTTCATATATGACACAGTTGGATTTGGTATTTGATTTTCATACTTGTATCCTGTACGTTTTGGCCAATTATGATTATCTACTTGTACTTTATGTTTCATATACTCGGTACATTCTTTCGTACTGACCCCTTTTCCTCGGGGGCTGCGTTTCATGCCCGCAGGTACATGTATTCAGTTTGGTGATCCTCCAGTCTAGGATTCCTGATCAGTTGAGAGAGCTCCATTGATTCGGAGCTAGTTATTTTGGTATAGAACCTTATTTTTTACTTATACACATTTAGGGGCACGACGGGGCCCTGTCCCGTCATATTTCGTTATCGTATTCTTAGAGGTCTGTAGACAAGTGTGAGTGGTAGATGTGTTTTAGATAGTTGTGGGTTGTACGTTTGTGGAGTTGTAAACCTTTTTTGGTATATGTGTTGTTGTATTTTGTATTGGGAAGTTCTCGTACATAGTGGCAGTCTTGTCGGCTTGTGTCCCTCGTTATACTTGATTAGATGTGACTCTTCAGGAGACAGGGTTATTTGTGTGAAAGGCAGTCTTGTCGGCTTTCCTATTTTGACATGTGTTATGATTGCGGCGTTATGCTGCCGAATATCATGTTGTCCTTAGTGTCAGTCTGATTACGTGTCAAGTTAGTATAATGGCGTCATTAGGGCGCTTAGTCACGGTCCGTCGGGTCGGATTGTGACAAAAGTAGTATCAGAGCAGTTAGTCCTCGGAATGTCTACAGACCGTGTCTAGTAGAGTTTTGTGTATGGGTATGTTGTGCATCATACTTATATGCATGAGGCTTCCGGACATTTATGATTGGTTTTTATTTTTCTAACTCTAATATCGTGCGATAGAGCTATGTTATTAGTATAATCCACCTCTAACGAATTATTGTGTTACAACTATGCCTCCAAAGAAAGCGATAATTGCTCAGAAAGGAATATATGGACTCTGTATGTCGGTTGGTAAAATAGTTGTATAGTTGGTATGATAATGATGTGCATCCATATGAACATATTTATTAGGGTCATGTGTGTGTTTCCTGAAGTGATTATGTGTTATCATGAGTTGTTTAAGCGTTAGTAATTGTTGGAAGGTATGTTACAGTTTCGATAACCCCGGTTAAAAAGAAAAAAAATGACTTCAGTCAGTTGAGACTCGTAGCCAATAGAGGAGCGATTTATACCCCGACTATTGATATGCCAGGAGGGCAAGATGATGTTGAGACTATGAAAATCTATATCACTCGTATACGGGGAAATAATGTGAGCTTAGGGTGCGGAATATCTGGGAATCTTAGAATATTAAGTAATCGTTGAGACCTTAGATATTCAAGGCCTTCATAAGTATGATATTTGATGCTTGAGCTTGGTTGAAATAAATGGTTTATGTGTTATTGTTATTTTTGTTGTACATATAATCTTGTTGAGCTACATGCTGTGTTTTAGTATAGATAAATGTTGCATTTTAAGTTTGAAATAAGGTGCATTTTTTAGGCAAGTTGAGGCAATTAGCTATTGTGTTGTCATGTATTAATTACGATAATAGTTTTAAGAATTAGAGTTTGAATTCTTACATACTTGACTTATTAGACCACAACTAGTAATTTGATAACTAAGATGGGGACCAAAATTTTGGAGAAAAGTTTGGGATCTGAAAATATTTTCAATGGTTGCTACATTTTATTGATGGTTGTTGGTTACTCTCTTGATGTCACTTGTTGCCTACTGCTGAGAACAGTACCTCAGAACAATTATGTTGCCATAATATTTTGTCTTGAATCATAAATGTCTTATGTTATTTGTCTGGGTGTGAATACATAGGCAACATAAAAATTTGTGACTTGGTGCAGCATATATCCTCTGTATGCCTTAATGTGATCCTGCTTGGGCTATATTCTCTACTCTTCAATTATATTGTCTATGTGGATCTTAAATGAGGTGTGTTTCAGGTCTCTCTACATACCAATTTAGACCAGTCTTGTTTTCTTAGAGTTCTACTTGTACATCTAGAGTTAGATGCATAGGATCTAATATGACTGTTTGTCTACATTGACTATTTTGGAACTGTGTTGGCCTAAATCAGTCCAGTTTTGAATGGCATGTTAAGTCTCCAGTTATTTTGGTGATAGTGTTTTAGGACCCTGATTATGTCTATTCTGATCATGCTTGTATATCCCTGTCATCACCATCTATCTAGAAGAGTTAAAATCACATAGTTTAAATGTATGCATAGGTAAGAACAAAGATCTCGTGTTCATAAGTGTCCCTCTGAATGTCTCTTGATTTAACCAATTGTCTGTTGCTTAAATATGTATCCATAACTGGTATTGACCATTCAAATAATCTTGCGGATTTAAGAATGTCCATTCAAATTTAAAGATCTCACTTACTAATGGAGTAAGAGGATAAAATTGTCTACTGGTTGGAGTGCTAGTTTACACTAGTTCTGTCCCTTATGTACATATATCAGGTTAGTCGCTTGTGTCATTAGTATGATTTCTTGTTTTGGTCAAAATCCTTATGTTTCCTAAACCTCATTCTCTGTTAAATGTTTTGTCTTATAACTGTTGTGTGGATTTGAGAATTGTTGAATTGGTTTGCTAAGGTCATTAGGGGGATATTAGATGCCTATGAATACTGCTTGAGTTGTGAGTTGATTAAATATGAAAGACACAAGAAAGGATAGTATGAATGAAACTATTGGGTGCAATTTTTAAATTTTATTCCTGTCACAACTGTATATTTGTATATTTGGCATGAACTCTACCATATGATTTAGCTTTATGGTGACAAGCTTAGTGTGGTCTTGATAAGCTTTGGATAGCCGGTGTTATCATTTGCATATTATACCTTAGACTTTTACCTTGCTATATGATTATGGAGATCAAGAATGAAGGTGTCTGAGAGACCAATGCTATTGCATATTTGACTTGTGTACTCTGAATAAAATTTGTTGCTGCATCTATCTTCTGGAATAATGGCTGCATTAGTAAAGTTATTAAAGAATACATGGACAAGTTGTTGTTATTTGTTATTGCACCTCTAAGGTAAGATGTTTGGCAACTTGTTACCACCATGATAGGACAAATTGATGTTGTACTGACTGCTGAATGTTAATGTAACTTGAGGTATATCTCTTAATTTGTGTTCTAATAACATATCTCCAATTTTATGCCCTGTCTAGGACCTTGTTTTTGCTTCAGCATGCCTAATCTCATTGATAGGCTAGAGATGGTTATTCGAAGTAATTGAAGTTGGTCTATTGCTTAAGGTGGTGTAGTGCGAGTTATAACTCATTAACTAGGTAAACACATTTTAAATAGATTAAATGTTGTTATGATACCTTGTACTGTGAATACAAAGATATGTGAATAAACAATTCAAAACTAGTCTTAAAGGATTGAGATTAAGTTGATAGTTTTGAATAAGTTAATTTGCTTATATACCTCCTTGTGCCTTTAAATTATGTGTGTAATTAGTATTACTAAGTAACATGTTTGCTGATCTCTTCAGTATGAATTTGGCAATATGTATAGGATCTATAGAATTTTGTGTCCTATCTTAGGTGTCTAGCCCATTGGTAGAGTTGGGTTGCCATGTTTAAAACTGTGTTTTATTTCCTTGTTTAATAACTTAAAAATTGATTACCCCTATCTACCTTGTGAGATAAGGATAAGAACTTTACGTTTATGATTTGGTTACTGCTCATTCTTTACTTCTCTAAGTAATAGAGTGTGTCTCCCTTCCTGTAAAAGGGGGGGGGGGGGGGTGGTGGTGTTATAATTACACTACTTTATGCTTAAATGGACACCACTCTTCTGTTGTGTATGAACCGGTGTAGCTAAACTTACTGAGATCCAAAGGCTATGTTAAAATCTGTCACGACCCGACCCCGGGCCGCGACTGGTGCCCTACCTGGGCACCCTTCTGATCATACAACATAATAAACTGCGGAAGATAAATAACACTCTTTTTTCTCTTAAAACCAAGGCCAAGCCGATAAGGCTGCCATAACACAAAAATTACCTGAAAGGGTCTACACTGTTTAACAATGTAAAAAAATAACTCTAGCCACCCAAATTGCGGATGAATACTGCACCTCTAAGATTTGGACAAAACTATGACGGACAAGGCCCCGCCGCACTTCAATATACATAACCATGACGACAAGCTCCTAAATATCAAGCCATCTCAAAATATCAACCAGATCCTAAGCTCGCGGATCCACAATCGTACCTAAACTCGCGGACATGAATGCAGCTTCGGCGGGTCGCATAACAAAAATTTAATATGGAACGGAAATAAGGTACAGTAAACAAATCATAACTGTGCAAAAGAATGACAGGGCAAGTATAAAAATGAAATACCAGATCCTACCGTGTCATTACCATCTCGTGAACTTAATCGTACCTTATTATCTTTTCCCATTTTTCCATAAGAGTATAGTCAAATTCTTACGTACATACTTAAGAAAAATCAGCAAGTTCATAAACATATAACTTACGTATCTTGCATAACCTAATACGCCCTTTTATGGAGGAACGCCTATACCGCTTTACCAACTGGGACGCGATAAAGTCACATAAGTCTTTCCATAAAGGTATACTGCCCGGCCCAATCTGGGACGCGATAAAATCACATAAGTCTGCCCATAAAGGTATACTGCATAAAAATAGGAAGCTTATGATCAACTTAGGGTCACCTGCCTATAGTATCATTTAGCAATCCTACTCCTGGGACTATTTCACCCGCAAGGGCCGTATGGACCCGCATGAGGTATTCCTCGCATCATGGGTAGAAAATCCATGGAGTGGTATAATGTCTTGGGGGTTTACCCCGCAATCATACTCAGAAGGTGGTATAACGTCTTGGGGGTTTACCCCACATTTATACTCTTACCCCTCAATCATACTCGGAAGGTGGTATAACGTCTTGGGGGTTTACCCCACATTTATACTCTTACCCCTCAATCATACTCGTAACCTAGCTCAACCGGCTATCATACATAACATAAGCACTACCGGCTTATCATACATAACCTAAGCACTACCGGCTTATCATACATAACATAAACACTACCGGCTTATCATACATAACCTAAGCACTACCGGCTTATCATACATAACATAAGCAAGTTAAGAAATCTCCTAACTTCCTATTAGCTTGTTCATATACACTCTCATTTTGGTTTAATTAAGGCACTATCATGTCATTCTAAAATCCGGGAATTTAACCCAACGTACTACGTACCTCTACTCCTTTAAAATGACTCTTTTTCAAATAAAACTTCCAAGATACTAATAACCGTAGTATCAAGTCATATATACTTTTCAAGACAAGTCACAATACCTTTTAGAAATACAATTATAGGCTTCTAAATCACGTGACTTCTTTCTTTAAAACCTTAAGAAATTGGTACCTTTAAAACAATTTGCCCTTTTTTATTTCAAGTCATTTCTTTGCTTACATTACTGAAGAAAATCATTCTTTTAATCTTCCATAATGATAATAAGTTCCATACTCTTCAATTAATGCATTTTGAGAATCTAATTCTCACCAACGAACATTTCTCCTTTCCGACGTTCGGAAGATTTTCCGTCGGAAAAACAATTCTTCCTTTCGTACCCTTTTCAAGTTTTGTGTTCCTTACATACATTCTCTTAAACATGTCCTTGAATTACGGGGTGTAACATTCTTCCCCCCTTAGAAACATTCGTCCCCGAATGTTCTTTCGGAGCCCAATCTAATTAGATAGTGACATAGTCTCCTTTTACTACACCCTTCATACAACATATGCCACCCATGGCCACATAACAATACTTATACTAAGATGTCAACCTTGGCACTCACGAAGCCAACTAGTCCATACTCATAATGATCTCAAAGTCTGTTGTAATCATCTCTATTGGGTTTACTAGGGTCTGACGACTATATCATCACTGGGCAAATCTCATATACCCGCTCATCTACTACCCCAAACACTCACGGGTGTAGTTACCTCGAAAGGTTCTTATGGATTTAGGCTCTATTCCTTTACACTTGGTTGTTATTTTTCTTACTGGTCGTACTCTTTCCGTACTTTCAACTCATACTAGCATACATACATAACCCCCATACCGATTCTGGCCCCCAATCTTTTGGAGTCACTCTTTTAAACAATATAAGGCCATTTATGGCTCTCCCGACCTGGTTCCGGTGGAACGCGTCCACGAACCCGTAAACCAATTAACTAGACTTGGGCCTTGCACCCTCGTGACCTTGTCACGTAGCGGGACTACTACCAACTGATCCCACTCCATTTCAAATCGTGAGGCAACCCGTAATAGGTCCTCAACCCGACCCACCGTTGCGCTTAACTCCTACCCAAAATCTGCATAAAATCTTATTGCCCGAGAAGGCCTTATATATACCTAAGGTCTCGGCGGTTGTCAATATTCTTAGGCTCGCAATATCCATGCTCCAAGCCTACCTTACCAGTCCCCCCGTAAACGGGTACAATAATTTCTCATAATACCATAATCGTGTCGTCTTGATCACAACAACCATTACTTACTCTATACGGACCTCATCCGTACAATTCTCTTAAGCCTAACACGTAGCTTAATCTATTAGCATGGTATTCCATTAAGTTTCTTAACATGACTTCTTAAGGGTTCACTGCCTCATCGCATGACCTCATCCTTTCCCAATTATCTCAAAATAAAACATAAGACCTCAAGTGGAATTCATTAATCGCTCCATACCTTCCCAGATCTAGTTAGTCTTTACCAACTCTGGTAATCTAAAATCATTCTAGGCAACACGCTGCCGACTTTCATACATAACTCCGTATATCCGTATGTCACAATACCAACTATACTACAATCATTACCAACCCGATATGCAATCCACACAAATTCTTCCCGGTCACTATCGCCTTTCTCAGAATGCAATCAACATAACTCGTTAGGGAGAGACGACCCTAACAACACAGCTCTATCGCACGATCTCAGAGTGAGAAGAATGGAAACCAATCCTAAATGTCCTACAGCCTCCTGATTATAGATGTGGTGCACAACACACCGATAATTAAGACTCTACTAGACACGGTCTGTAGACACTTTCCGAGGACTAACTGCTCTGATACCACTTTGACACGACCCGACCCCGGGCCGCGACTGGTGCCCTACCTGGGCACCCTTCTGATCATACAACATAATAAACTGCGGAAGATAAATAACACTCTTTTTTTTTCTTAAAACCAAGGCCAAGCCAATAAGGCTGCCATAACACAAAAATTACCCGAAAGGGTCTACACTGTTTAACAATGTAAAAAACAACTCTAGCCAGTCCAGCCCACAGATGAATACATACCTCTAAGATTTGGACAAAAACTATGACGGGACAAGGCCCCGCCGTACCCCTGAATATACATAACCATGACGACAAGCTCCGGAACATTGGAGCCATCTCAAAATGCTGAACCAGGATCCTAAGCTCGCGGATCCACAATCACAGTACCTAAACTCGCGACATGAATGCAGGCCCAGGGATCATAACAAAAATTTGAATATGGAGCGGAAATAAGGTACAGTAAACAAATCATAACTGTGCAAAAGAATGACAGGGCAAGTATAAAAATGAAATACCAGATCCTACCGTGTCATTACCATCTCGTGAACTTAATCGTACCTTATTCTCTTTTCCCATTTTTCCATAAGAGGATAGTCAAATTCTTACGTACATACTTAAGAAAAATCATCAAGTTCATAAACATATAACTTACGTATCTTGCATAACCTAATACGCCCTTTTATGGAGGAACGCCTATACTGTCGGCCCAATCTGGGACGCGATAAAGTCACATAAGTCTGCCCATAAAGGTATACTGCCCGGCCCAATCTGGGACGCGATAAAATCACATAAGTCTGCCCATAAAGGTATACTGCATAAAAATAGGAAGCTTATGATCAACTTAGGGTCACCTTCCCATAGTATCATTTAGCAATCCTACTCCTGGGACTATTTCACCCGCAATGGCCGTATGGACCCGCATGAGGTATTCCTCGCATCATGGGTAGCAAATCCATGGAGTGGTATAATGTCTTGGGGGTTTACCCCGCAATCATACTCAGAAGGTGGTATAACGTCTTGGAGGTTTACCCCGCATTTATACTCTTACCCCTCAATCATACTCGGAAGGTGGTATAACGTCTTGGGGGTTTACCCCACATTTATACTCTTACCCCTCAATCATACTCGTAACCTAGCTCAACCAGCTATCATACATAACATAAACACTACCGGCTTATCATACATAACCTAAGCACTACCGGCTTATCATACATAACATAAGCACTACCGGCTTATCATACATAACCTAAGCACTACCGGCTTATCATACATAACATAATCAAGTTAAGAAATCCCCTAACTTCTTATTAGCTTGTTCATATACACTCTCATTTTGGTTTACTTAAGGCACTATCATGTCATTCTAAAATTCGGGAATTTAACCCAACGTACTACGTACCTCTACTCCTTTAAAATGACTCTTTTTCAAATAAAACTTCCAAGATACTAATAACCGTAGTATCAAGTCATATATACTTTTCAAGACAAGTCACAATACCTTTTAGAAATACAATTATAGGCTTCTAAATCACGTGACTTCTTTCTTTAAAACCTTAAGCAATTAGTACCTTTAAAACAATTTGCCCTTTTTTATTTCAAGTCATTTATTTGCTTACATTACTGAAGAAAACTATTCTTTTAATCTTCCATAAAGTTGTCATAACCAACTTCCCATAAAGCCGTTATAACTCTTTATGTCTTAGACAAATTCATTCCTTTTATAACCAAGAGACTTATACTTTCAAATCAAATCACATAGCTTTCAAAATACTTCAAGTCTCTTAACTTTTAAGAAAACAAGTTTCTTAACTTTAGAATGGCAAGAAATCAATACTTTCCAAATCAAGTATTTTATACTTTTAAATCAATTCATTTTTTTCTTTAAGAATCAAGTCTCATAACTTGAAAAAATAAAGTCCCTTAACCTTTAAGAATTTGAGGTTCATAGTCTTAAAATATCATACGTATATTCTTATAAATTAAGTAACATATACTTTGGTGCGTTGTGAATAAGTTATACTTATTTATAACGATCTTATTCAAGTAGCCATGATCTAGAAAATGTAATACATTTTTGTCTTAGCTTATAGCTTCTATGCAGATGGAGAATTCTACTCATTTTAATTTAATTAATTGTCATTACATTTTCCTTTATTAACGCTGCAATGGCTTGTTCGATACTTATTCTCATTCGTGTCGTAAATTGGCCAAGTTAACTTGGCTCCAAATACCTCCTAACGACTCTTACCAACATCCCCCATAAGACTTGGTAAGATCTTAGGATAACTTAGACATAACCCTTACGTAGAGTAAATCAACATACATACCTCTTAACTTCTAAGAGTAGAAGGAATCATGAAATAATACCACATGTATATTCCATACATAGAATCATGTCAAAAGAAGGAAGAGGTTCACATACCTCGCGACGATTATCGACAAATAGCAAAATGCTCCGAAGTACTTCAACCTTGATAGCTGATGCGCGAAAAGATGCACACACTTTAACACAAGTGCACGTTATCGTAACAAGTAATATAGTCTTAGTAAGACCGAATATCGTCCACAAGGATTAGGGTTCAAGTATCAACTGTCTATCTTTTGGTATCTATTTGGCAATTGATATTTGGATTTGTTGTTTATAACTAAGAATTATAAAGACTAACTTAACTAATGAGTTTACTTCAGATGTGATGGGAATAGGGCTTCCATGTCTCTTCAACTATCCGCTTATGTTATTTATTAATGCAATGAATTATGGACTTCTTCTTTCGGAGAAAACAGGTTTACGAAATCGTTTTATATTCCCGTTAAGGATATATAAACACTAACCTCAGATTGCACCTTACCTACCTTTCGGTGATAAGGATAACTCTATAGGAGGATTAAGAACAAAAACCTAGTTAACCGTCACGCACCATGCGCAAAATTAGGGTTTTTAAGCCTCTCATTAACGTTACATAAATAATTGAGGTATTTTCATCCCCAATCCAAGAATGTCTACCCAACTTACAGCATATTCACAATCTCTCCTTTCGAAGTAAATTAGAAATCATATAAGGATAATTAGTTGTCAATTAATTACTACGCATTCAACGCAATTATTGGATAGATCTCTCAAAGAAGAATAACAACCATAAACATGCATTAATTCATAACATAAGTTTCTAGAGAATTAACATGGAAAGCCCTATAAGAGAATTAGTTCCTAGCCATAAATATGACAAGAACTAATTCAAAGTTCATCATGCAAAAACTGAAATAAAGAAAAGAAAAAGGAAAGAAATTACTAAGTTTAGGTCTCCAATCTCCAAGCAAGAAAATCTTGTGTTGTGCAAGAAGGGGAACCCTTAAAATCTGCCTAGGGTTCTCCTTTTATAGGCTGAAAACCGCCCTTAGCTTTTCCCTGCAGGCCTGGCCCAAAAAATCGTCAAAACCCTGATTTTTCCCGCGTCGGCGCCGCGGCCCTGCATTCGGCGCCGCGGCGCCGGAACTTCTGTGATACTTCGGGTGAATTGGCGCCGCCAGTTCTCATGCTCGAGGCGTCGCGGCGCTGCAACTTCTGTAGCCTCTCTGATGATTAGCGCCGCGCCCGCACTGCTGTTGACATGGCGCCGCGGCTGGTCTTCTGCAGCCTCTTCGACATTGGGCGCCGCGCCGTCTGCAGGAGGCCGCGGCTGATGCGGGTTCACCTCGTTCGCCAATTTCTCTGTTTTTAGCTCTGGAACCTCTTCTTTTGCCCTCTTTTGGCTCATTTTCCGCCATTTGGTCATTTTAACCACTTTGACTCAAAAGAAAGGAAAACTATCCTAATACGACACTTATTTGTATAAAAAGGGACAAAAGACTAACTAAAAATGACTCAAAAAGTGTATATAAAATACACCGATCAAATACCCCCAAACTTAACCTTTGCTCGCCCTGGAGCAAAGATAGAAAGAAAGAAATCAAAGACTCAAAGAAACGAAAAATAAAAGAATCACTGACATTTGATCACTTCTGCTGCATTAGTGCTAACTAGAAAAACATGAAGGTTAGCAAAATAATATGCAGGAACATATAGCATGAAATTTCAGCGCACTAAACACATTAAGCTAGATATTTCGCAAACTCATATTTATCGTGCTTAATGGAAGTCAATCTACTAAATCATGCATATAAATTTAGAAATCCTATGACATTTTTACTTGCTATTCTCCACTAATCTTGGATATGCATAAAAGAGATCTTCAGGACTTTAAGGGTTGTAATGTAGGCTTAGGTATATGTAGGTAAAAATAGGCATTTTAGGCTCATTCTTTGTACCATAAACTCTTTAGCTTTTCCATTTTTCCCTTTTCTTTTGGTTCTTTTCTTCACTTCAATTCTATCTTTTTCCCTCTTTTGTTTTGGGAGAATGAAGAGTATAATAATAACAAGCACCCCCAAACTTAGGCTTTTGCCTCTTTCTTATTACTTTTTATCAAAGCAACAAGCTCATTCAGTCTTTTTGTCTCTTTTTTAACACAATTTATTTCACTACTTCACATTTTTACTTATGGCACAATTTGTGGGAATATAGGGTGTCAAAGAAGAAGTTTCAATTTTTTTTTTTTTTTTAGGCTCAATGGGGCTGACTAGAGATACTTTTAAAGTCCGGGATAGAAAAGAGTGGTAAGAATTGGCTATCAAAGAAATGCCTGAGTCATCTCCCTAACATGCATATCCTAACTATTTCGCCTCAAATAGCAAGCAATCATAACACATAGGTTTTCATCATTTAGCATGCATAATTTAGGCAAGAAACTCCAAATAGACATATTTTGTGAGTTTTTGGCATATCTAACCTAAGTGTTTAGATAGTTGCTTTTATTCCATTACATTATTCCACCTTCCTTCACTAGGTGTTTTTAGCAACTACATCATACATGATCTTTTGACAGACAATTATGACTCAAAAAGAAAAAAAATTGTGACTAAAAAATACATAAAAACAATAAAAAGACTTGAATAAAACATAACATGACACAAATAAAATACCCCCAAACTTAAATCACACATTGTCCCCAATGTGTGTAGACTCAAAGACAATAAAAGGAATAAGACACTTACAGACTTGGCTAAAATGGTGGCAATGGCGTTGGATAGTACATTGAATTCCGTGAGGGGGGAAGAGCTCTGGGTTTTTGATTTGGCGACAGGGCCTTCGGATCAGGGCGTCTTTCAGAAATCAGATTATTATTATTGTGGCGCCGCGGCCCTGCAATTGGGCGCCGCGGCGCCCAAACTCCTGTGCTGGTTCTGAACTTCCTGCGCGCAACTCGCTGGGGAGCCGCGACGCCGACTCGGGCTTCTTCTGATCTTTTGGAGCCGCGGCCCTGCAAATGGGCGCCGCGGCTCTCTGGCGATTTTCTGGGAATCCTTGGCTTCTCTTCAGTTTTTCGCCTTCCAAGTCCTTGGCCTTCACCTGTCAACACAACAAAGACACTACCTCCGTGAGACTGTTCTAAATAAAGACTAATTGCATATAAACTAAATAAACTGAAATACCTTGGGTTGCCTCCCAAGTAGCGCTGTCTTTAACGTCTTTTAGCCGGACGCAAGTTCCTTATTATTCTAAGGTATGAGAGGTTACTAAGTTCATGTATTCCATTTCATTGATCAGATAGGGTTTTAACCTCTGTCCGTTTACCTTGAAGGCAGCTCCCTCTCTCCCTTTTATTTCAATCGCTCCATATGGGAATACTCTTACCACCGTGTATGGTCCTGTCCAACGTGATTTTAACTTGCCTGGAAATAATCTCAACCTTGAGTTGAATAAAAGCACTTGTTGTCCTTCTTGAAAATCTTTTGGTATCAACTTCTTGTCGTGCCATGCTTTCGTTCGTTCCTTGTAGATCTTTGCATTCTCGTAGGCATTGTGCCTGAATTCCTCCAACTCGCTTAGCTGTAGTAGCCTTCTCTGTCCCGCTGCCGTGGCGTCCATGTTTAACTTCTTCATTGCCCAATACGCTCTGTTCCAACTCTACTGGCAAATGACATGCTTTACCAAAAACTAATTTATAAGGTGACATACCAATTGGTGTTTTGAATGTTGTCCGGTATGCCCATAATGCGTCATCCAGTTTGATAGACCAGTCTTTCCTTGAGCCGTTCACCGTCTTTTCCAATATGCTCTTTACCTCTATTTGACACTTCTGCTTGCCCATTAGCTTGAGGGTGGTAGGCAGTTGTAGTGCGGTGGTAGACTCCATATCGGGAAAGCAACGAATTCAGCTGCTTGTTGCAAAAGTGACTTCCTTCGTCACTGATGATGGCTCTTGGAGTGCCGAACCTTGTGAAAATATTCTTTTGAAGGAATTTTTGAACAGTCTTACTGTCGTTTTCTTTTGTGGCCACTGCTTCTACCCATTTGGACACATAGTCTACTGCCAGAAGGATATATTGATTTCCAAAGGATGGCGGGAATGGTCCCATGAAATCGATTCCCCACACATCAAAGAGTTCTACTTCCAATATCCCTTGCGAAGGCATCTCGTTTCGTCTTGAGATGTTCCCTGTTCTCTGGCAGCTATCACATTTCTTCACAAAGGTATGGGCATCCTTAAAAAGTGTTGGCCAATAGAATCCGCATTGCAGTACCTTTGCCGCTGTTCTTGATGCCCCAAAGTGTCCACCACATGATAGGGTATGGCAATGGGTGAGAACCTGGTGCATCTCTTCCTCAGGTATGCATCGCCTGATGACTTGATCGGCACAGTGTTTGTATAACATAGGTTCCTCCCAATAGTAATGCTTTACTTCTGAGTAAAACCTCTTCACTTGCTGTCTCGTCAATTCTGGGGGTAGTACTTTAGCTGCAAGAAAGTTAACAAAATCAGCGTACCAAGGTAAATTAGAATTCACACTTACTTGAAATAGTTGTTCGTCTGGAAAGTGATCATTTATTTGCACATCCTTGGTGTTCTGGTTCTCTGTGTTCTCCAGTCTTGACAAGTGGTCTGCAACTGAATTCTCTGTTCCTTTCTTATCACGAATTTCTACGTCAAATTCTTGTAGAAGCAGAACCCATCGAATGAGGTGAGGCTTTGCATCCTTCTTTGTCATCAAGTACTTTATAGCAGAGTGGTCAGTGTATACTATCACCTTATTCCCAATCAAGTATCGCCTGAATTTCTCAAATGCATATACTATAGCTAGTAGTTCCTTTTCAGTAGTTGCATAATTTAACTGTGCGTCATTTAGAGTTTTACTAGCATAGTAAATGGATCTAAATACCTTATCGATTCTCTGTCCAAGCACTGCTCCCACTGCATAATCGCTTGCATCGCACATTAGTTCAAATGGGAGCTCCCAGTTTGGTGCAATGACTATGGGTGCTGAAATGAGCTTCTCCTTGAGCGTCTGAAATGCGGATAAGCATGCTTTATTGAAGTTGAAGGCAACCCCCGTCATTAGCAATGTGGAAAGGGGCTTTGAGACCTTTGAGAAATCCTTGATGAATCTTCTATAGAAACCTGCATGTCCAAGGAAACTTCTGACTCCTTTTGTTGATACTGGAGGTGGTAGATCTTCGATCACTGAAATCTTTGCTTTGTCCACCTCAATACCTTGGCTTGATATTTTGTGTCCCAAGACAATTCCCTCTGTTACCATGAAGTGACACTTCTCCAGTTTAGCACAAGGTTAGACTCTTCACACCGGCTTAACACTGCTTCTAGGTGCTTTAAACACTCATCGAACCATGCTCCAAAGACCGAAAAGTCATCCATAAAGATCTCTATAGTCCTCTCCACCATGTCTGAGAAAATTGCCATCATACACCTCTGAAAGGTTGCAGGTGCATTGCAAAGACCGAATGACATCCTTCTAAATGCAAATGTACCAAAAGGACAAGTAAATATTGTCTTTTCTTGATCTTCTGGTGCTATTGCAATCTGGTGATACCCTGAGTATCCATCCAAAAAACAGTAGTAGTTATGCCCTGCAAGTCTGTCCAACATTTGATCTAGAAATGGCAACGGGAAGTGGTCTTTTCTGGTTGCCTTGTTCAACTTGCGATAGTCAATGCATATTCTCCATCCAGTGACTGTTCTAGAAGGAATGAGTTCGTTCCTTTCGTTGGTCACCACTGTAATTCCACCCTTTTTAGGCACCACTTGTACTGGACTCACCCATGTGCTATCCGATATAGGGTAAATTACTCCTGCATCAAGCCATTTTAGGATTTCCTTTCTGACTACCTCTTTCATGTTTGGGTTTAGTCGCCTTTGGGCTTCGATGGATGGTCTGCTCTCCTCATCTAGACGGATCTTATACATTACCGTTGACGGACTTATCCCTCTTATGTCTGCTAATGTCCATCCAATGGCCCGCTTGTGATTCTTCAGTACTCTTAGCAGTTTATCAATCTCCTCGGTGCATAGGTGGCATGAAATGATTGTTGGTAAGGTTTTCTCTTCACCTAGGTATTGGTATTGTAGATGATTGGGTAGGGTTTTTAACTCTAACTCTGGAGCCTTCTCTGTGGATGGTAATGATCTTTCTGGCATCTGTCCAAGCTCTTCGTACTTCCTCGTATCCCATTTTCCATGAACATTCATCCAATTTGCATACTCCATCAGATCTGGATCGTTACTACTATCATCATCCCATTTGGTCAGCACTTCTTCAAGCGTATCATCCTGTCCGAACTCCTTGGCTGACACTGCTTCTTCGATAAGATCAATGGCTGAGCAGTTATCCTTGGCATCCGAAAAGTCACGCTTGAAAACATTGAAAATCACCTCTTCTTCATCTACTCGAAGCTTCAACTCCCCTTTGTGAACATCAATAAGAGCTTGTCCTGTAGCTAAGAAGGGCCTGCCAAGTATGATGGGGATTCCATCGTTATCTTGTATGTCTAAGATAACGAAGTCGGCGGGAAAGATGAACTTGTCCACCTTCACTAATACAACTTCGATGACTCCTCTCGGATGAACTATTGAGCGGTCAGCTAACTGCAAAGTGATGTTGGTAGGTTTGACTTCTCCCATTCCTAGTTTGCAGAAAACTAGATAAGGCATCAGATTTATGCCTGCTCCCAAGTCGCATAATGCTTTCTGACATTCAAACTTTCCAATGGTGCATGGGATGGTGAAGCTCCCTGGATCTTGTAACTTCTGAGGTAGTTGTCTCTGTAGGATGACACTACATTCCTCAGTCAACATCATTGTTTCGTAGTCCTCTATCCTCCTCTTTTTGCTAAGCACATCCTTCATGAACTTGACGTAGCTCGACATTTGCTCTAATGCTTCAGCAAACGGGATATTTAGTTGAAATTGTTTGAGGACCTCCACGAATCTAGAGAATTGCTTGTCAAGAGTACATGTTTTTAACTTCTGGGGATATGGTATTATCACCTGGGGTGCAGTTGCTCTGCCTCGCCGAATTCTCGATTGGTTCGGCGCGCGCTCGCTCCCAGCGCGCGGCCACTCTCTATCTTGTCTCGCAATTTTGGCGCGGCCTCGCATCGGCGGCCACGCTGCTGCGAACTCTCTATCTACCCTGATTCGGCATCCTTCAGGTCAATTGCCTGACATTGTGTTTCCTCATTACCTACCCCAGGTGCAGATTGCTCTTCTTGTGTTTCGCTGTTGAATATGATCGCGAGTTCTGCTATTTGCGTTTCCAACTTCTTCATGGCCATTCTCGTTTCGTCCATGAACTGATTTTGGTACCTCGTGAAACTGAGTATAGCTTCTCGTAATTCCTCCCTCTCTTCCTCTATGGTTGGCTCTCTATCATATTGACAGCAAAAATCCATATCTAAAGGGTTCCTGAGATGAATCAAAACCAACAACGAATCACGGCACACTTGTTTGTACAAAAGAAAAGTAAAATAAAATAAAAACCAAATTAGAAATTAAAAATAGATAAATTTGATATTGAACTATGCCTAATCCCCGGCAACGGCGCCAAAAACTTGATGCGCGAAAATATGCACACACTTTAACGCAAGTGCACGTTATCGTAACAAGTAATATAGTCTTAGTAAGACCGAATATCGTCCACAAGGATTAGGGTTCAAGTATCAACTGTCTATCTTTTGGTATCTATTTGGCAATTGATATTTGGATTTGTTGTTTATAACTAAGAATTATAAATACTAACTTAACTAATGAGTTTACTTCAGATGTGATGGGAATAGGGCTTCCATGTCTCTTCAACTATCCGCTTATGTTATTTATTAATGCAATGAATTATGGACTTCTTCTTTCGGAGAAAGCAGGTTTACGAAATTGTTTTATATTCCCGTTAAGGATATATAAACACTCAACCCCAGTATTGCACCTTACCTACCTTTCGGTGATAAGGATAACTCTATAGGAGGATTAAGAACAAAAACCTAGTTAACCGTCACGCACCATGCGCAAAATTAGGGTTTTTAAGCCTCTCATTAACGCTACATAAATAAATGAGGTATTTTCATCCCCAATCCAAGAATGTCTACCCAACTTACATCATATTCACAATCTCTCCTTTCGAAGTAAATTAGAAATCATATAAGGATAATTAGTTGTCAATTAATTACCACGCATTCAACGCAATTATTGGATAGATCTCTCAAAGAAGAATAACAACCATAAACATGCATTAATTCATAACATAAGTTTCTAGAGAATTAACATGGAAAACTCTATAAGAGAATTAGTTCCTAGCCATAAATATGACAAGAACTAATTCAAAGTTCATCATGCAAAAACTGAAATAAAGAAAAGAAAAAGGAAAGAAATTACTAAGTTTAGGTCTCCAATCTCCAAGCAAGAAAATCTTGTGTTGTGCAAGAAGGGGAACCCTTAAAATCTGCCTAGGGTTCTCCTTTTATAGTCAAACCGCCTCTTAGCTTTTCCTCAGAGTTCGCCCAAAAATCGTCAAAACCAATTTTCTCGCGTCGGCGCTGAGGCGCCGCAACTCTGTCAGAGCCTCTCGATGATTAGGCGCCGCGCCGCACTGGCTGATACGAGGCCGCCGCTCGCACTGCTGACATGCGGCCGCGCGCTGGTCTTCGCAGCCTTCTCGACATCGCGCCGCGCCGCTTCGCTCAGGAGGCCGCGGCGGGTCCGAGTTTCACTGTCGCCAATTTCTCTGTTTTTAGCTCTGGAACCTCCTTTTTTGGCTCCTTTTCCGCCATTTGGCCATTTTAACCACTTTGACTCAAAAGAAAGGAAAACTATCCTAATACGACACTTATTTGTACAAAAAGGGACAAAAGACTAACTAAAAATGACTCGAAAAGTGTATATAAAATACACCGATCAATAGCTATTCCATCCTTCAAGTAGAATACGCTATACTTAGTACTTCAACCTATAATGGCCATAATACGTCCATTAAACCTCTAACTTCAAACGTAGAATATTCTAAGTGCAAAGTCACTAAATTCTACGGAAAATCGGACAACACTTCCTTTGTTTCTACATACTTTGCCACCTTTTTCAAGGCCGAATTCAATAACCAAACACGCCACATTTAAGGCTCAAAACAACAACCAATCAAAGGGGATTACACGCCTTTCAATACGTGTAAAATTCCGCCCCACAATTAATACCAACTAAGTCCTTAATCAAGGTCATTCTCGGCTAACTTATTCAATAACACAAAGTCCTTTCCAATTCTTTTTATTCAATCCAAGTCCTTAGGTCTAACATGTTATATAGTCATAGACAACTTCAACAACTACAATTTCCTTCTTTAAATAACATGTGACGACTTATACTAATAATCAAATTGAATTGTAATATTAAGGCTAAACATACTAGTTTTCGGATTAGGGTTCCAATATCCCTAACACTTATCAACTTCATAAAATATATCTCATACTTGCTAATATCTATAGCTACAACAATAAGTAATCTTAATTACTAAAACGACAAGAATTTTACCTTTACAAGCCCTTATAATTTCCAAGATTCAATGTCGCTCCTTAGCAATTCTTAGCTCCTTTCCTTTACGCTCCAATCCGCTATTTGAAGCCTTTAGAAGCTCACAACCAACTTCTCTTCCATTTCCAATCAAAACCTATGAAAATGCCTTAGGTTTTCGCCTTGCGACTAACGTGAAAACGCCGTTTTTCTGAAATCTTTCTATTGAGATATCCTTACAATACCCTTAGGGGCCTTGGGTTAAAGTCTTGTGAATTATGAACCAAAATTACAAAATTTTGTGTGGGAATACGCCTGATTAGGAAGCTCTAAGTGAAGAACAAGAATGTGTAATTTTTTTCTAAGTGTTAAAAGAGCTAGTCTTGCACTAGTTGTGTATATATAATACAATGGATGGCTTAGATTGCAACACTTGAGTGGCTAGGATGAGAGTAATTAATTAATTGGTCAAGTGGACAAGTTGACTAGTCAATAAACTCAAGCTTTGAAGACTTATCTTCCTTGATGGTCAATGACCATTTTACCCTTGCTTCAATTTCGTCCAAGACCAATGTGGGGGTGCCACGTGTCGCCCTCCCATTCGTCCATAAAATTCTGTAACCCTCGTGGGCCCCACAAAACGTAAAATTTCTCGGGTGGGCCCCACGTGACCAAAACCGTAAAAATAAATTTCCATAATGATAATAAGTTCCATACTCTTCAATTAATGCATTTTGAGAATCTAATTCTCACCAACGAACATTTCTCCTTTCCGACGTTCGGAAGATTTTCCGTCGGAAAAACAATTCTTCCTTTCGTACCCTTTTCAAGTTTTGTGTTCCTTACATACATTCTCTTAAACATGTCCTTGAATTACGGGGTGTAACAAAATCAGTATTTGATTGTTACCTTAATGACATGTGTTCCAACCATGAAAGGAACTTGAAACTCCTATGGTAAATAGTCTGCCTGATTTGCAGAGAGTCTAATGTCTATCTGGTAATAAGGTTGTATGATGTTCATCTATGTTAACATGCCCTACCTGAAATTGTAGTCCCTTCTCTGTGAGTTTTGCCAACTGATTTGAGCTGTTGTACGTGGGGTAGAGTTATTACCTTTATGATATATTGTGGCCCTGTGAGAAATTTTTGGATTTACTTAATATAGGTTGGTAGGTATAGTTATAAAGGAGACTATGCCAAAATTTTCATAGCATAAGGCTTATTGTGAACATTCGAGGACGAATGTTTCTAAGGGAGGAAAGATGTTACACCCCGTAAATTAGAGACATTAACTAAGGACGTAATTAAGAGAATAAGATGTGAATATTGGATACAAAGTGTGATTATATATGCTAATAAAGAAATTAGTATACATGGGATGTGATTCCGGAAAAATATTAGTTACAACGTGTGTGACGTCGGAAACTAGTAATAATAAGTTGTATATTCCCGTTATGGACTAGTGTCGTATTACAAGAATTATGACATTGAGAATATGAGGCCTTAAAAAATTTCGAGAATTAAAAGAAGTGGGATTTAAGCTTTAATTATTGCTTGAGGAATTAATTTAAGTAGACAATTAAGAATTTGGACCAAAGTATAAATAACATTTCAGATTTTTTCCCTTAACTTAAAATCTTTCCCACCCTACTTCTAATTTCCAACGCTCACTTCTCTCTTCTCTCCCTTTCTCCTCAACCGAACCCAACACCCTCCATTATAGCCAAATTGAAGACAACAATTTCCTCTTCCTAGATTACATTCTCCATCTAAATTTCTAAGCCTAAGATTGCACAAAACAGTGGGTGATTCTCGCCACTGCTGGGCCGAGAAAGGAACCAAGAAATTCCAGATTTTGGATGGAAACTTTGGAAAAAAAACATGCTAGGAAGATGGATTAAACTTATAGAATACATGCATGTAAATTTGAGTTGAAGCACATGATAAAAATGATTGTTTCGTGGAGTTTTAATGCTTAAAATTATAAGTTATGAACATGTATATACATTGTGGTAATTACTAATACATGTCTTAAAGAAATTAAAGTGTAGGAAGGTGTTACTTTATATTCTTGATATTGTTGGTATACAAACTGTTTTAGGGGCTGAATTGATATGGATTAAGAGGATGGGTTAACATGAGAAATAAATGTATAAACCCCCTTGGTTGTTGTACTCCATAAATGTAAAGAGTAAGAATGTATAGCGATGGAGTATGTCGGACTTTTGGACTGTTTTGGTATATCCTTGAACTGTGCTTGGTTATTGGTGTTATTTACCTTGTTTGTGAGTTGCGGATAGGAGTATAAATAGGGAAAGTGCTGCCCGAATTTTTATAGAAAAGAGAGTCGTCATTCGATATAAAGTATGCTAGTAATCATAGAATTGACGGACGTATTTCCATTATTATAGGTTGAAGTACTAGACGAGACGTATTATAATATTGAGTTGGTTAGTTCGACTAAAAAGTATGTGAAACTCTTCCTTCTTTCTTTTTGGAATGATTTAATGAAAGTACGGCGGACGTACATGACTTCTACACAGTCTAATTCCTAAAGATGTTAGCCATGAGAAATGCCTATGATTTTTCAGTAAAAGAGTTTGTTATAATGATTTTATTGAGAGTCAAATGATGATTTAAATTGTATAGTTACTCATGATACTCTATTTGTGTTGGATATGATTATATGAATTCACTGAGTCCCTAATTAGAGGGCCGGGACACGTTATAGATATATATATGATTACTCCATGGACATGTATCCATGATGCGGGTATAGATACCCATGATAGTATATGTATGATGATTTCATGGACATGTATCCATGATGCGGGTTGATTTTCATACTTGTCTCCTATACGTTTTGGTCAGTTATGATTATCTACTTGCACTTTATGTTTCATATACTCGGTATATTCTTTCGTACTGACCCCCTTTTCTCGGGGGGCTGCGTTTCATGCCTGCAGGTACAGGTACTCAGTTCGGTCCAGTCTAGGATTCCTGATCAGTTGAGAGAACTCCATTGATTCGGAGCTAGTTATTTTGGTACATAACCTTATTTTTGACTTATACACATTTAGGGGCACAACGGGGCCCTGTCCCGTCATATTTCGTTATCGTATTCTTAGAGGTCTATAGACAGGTGTGGGTGGTAGATGTGTTTTAGACAGTTGTGGGTTGTACGTATGTGGAGTTGTAAACCTATTTTGGTATATGTGTTGTTGTATTTTGTTTTGGGAAGTTCCCGTATATGGTGGCAGCCTTGTCGACTTGCGTCCCTCGTTATATTTGATTAGATGTGACTCCTCAGGAGACAGGGTTATTTGTGTGAAAGGCAGCCTTGTCGGCTTGCCTATTCTGACATGTGTTATGATTGCGGCGTTATGCTGCCGAATTTCATGTTGTCCTTAGTGTCAGTCTGATTACGTGACAAGTTAGTATAATGACGTCGTTAGTACGCTTAGTCGCGGCCCGTCGGGTCGGATCGTGACAGAGATCCTATTCATACTGATTATATCTGCTTGTTGAAGAAATCATCATATGGTTTAAAATAGGCTCCCAGAGCGTGGTATAATAGGTTTGTAGGGTTCGTCTCCACTGGGGTTCTCGCATAGCAAATCCGATCAGTCTTTGTTCATTTATAAGAAAGGGAATGACATGACATACATTCTTCTCTATGTGGATGACATCATCATCACATCATCATCTGAGTCACTTCACCAGTCTATATGTTCATCCTTGCTTCAAAATTTGCTATGAAGGATTTGAGCCCTTTAAACTATTTTTTGGATATTGTTGTAACTCAATATGCATGTGGTATGTTTCTTTGCCAAAGAAAATATGCCAAGGAGATAATTGACAAAGTCGGTATGTTATCTTGCAAACCGTCACACACATCGATTGACGCCAAGGCAAAATTGGGTAACTCTACAGGTTATTCATACATTGATCCAACACATTACCGCAACTTAGTAGGGGCATTGCAGTATCTCACCTTTACGAGACATGATATCTTCTATGTAGTCCAACATGTTTATTTACATATACATGACCCGAAGGAAGAACATATGAGGGCTCTCAAACGAATTCTACGGTATGTTACTGGTACTCTTGATTTTATGTTGCATCTGTATAAGTCAACCATTTCTGGTCTCACATCTTATACATATATTGATTGGGTAGCTGCCCGAACACAATGCGTTCCACTCTGGTTATTGTGTGTTTCTAGGAGACAACCTAATTTCGTGGTCGTCAAAATGCCAACCGACACTATATCGGTCGAGTGCTGAAGAAGAATATCGAGGGGTAGCTAACATGGTCTCTAAATCATGTTGACTCCGTAATCTTCTTTGGAACTTCATTGTTCGATCGAAAAAGCAACCGTGGTTTATTGTGATAATGTGACTGTGATATATTTATCAGGTAACCCTGTCCAGCATCAACGCACAAAACACATAGAAATGAATATCTTGTTTGTCTGCGAAAAGGTTGCACGTGGATATGTCTGTGTTCTCCATGTGCCGTCCCGCTATCAAATTGCAGATATATTCATGAAAGGTCCTCCGCGCATACTCTTTGATGATTTCAGGGACAGTCCATACGAGGACCTCCCGCTAAGATTGCGGGGACCGTTAAATAATTATCGAAATAATCACCTATTATTTCCATAATCCAATCAAATCAAATCAAATCAAATCATATACCTTATAATTAGGATGTAAATATAATTAGTATATTCTTAAGATAGTCTACCAAAATTGTAGCCTAGAATTAGTCCTTTATTATTGATGTATATATTATTATATTCATGAATGAAAAAAGTATTGAAAATATTTCCTTCAATTCCAATAAAACAACTGAAAAATTGGACAGTTATTTGACTTAGAGTGTATTGTATGAAATGAGATTAATATTGTCAAATTGACAAGATTAATAATGCCATTTTCAACGTGTATATATTCAAACTTATTATGTCTTAATTATTGCTAAATAAAGTTGGCTATCATTCTTTTAAAATCTTCAATGGAGTAATCAATTTCTATTAGAAACAAGATTTCTTTTTTAAACTGTAATACTGTGCATCATGTGACTTTAATTTTAAATGGGTTTTATCGACACTATAAGGGAGAATTATACATACGTTAAAGAACTCAACTTTTTAACAAAACTGTATAAAGAATTAATTTTGTTGAAAAGCTAATGTCATTTACGAGCTTACATTTTAGCACTGTGCGTCATTTGGAACGACTCACTTTTTCTTTTCCTTTTTAATCTTTTTTTTTATTGGATATGTAGTCATTTGATGGGCAGTTAAGATTGCTTTTCTTGAAAGTTAATTGAAGAAACTTTTTGGAAAAACTCTTTAGAAAAATAGGTTACGATTAAGTCGTGAAATCAGTCATTAATATTTGTGTTAAAATAGATTATTTACATTATACATTCTTGAGGTACAATCCTTTCTAGGTCTAAAATGTTTTTTTTTTAAAATCAATCAATCCGTCACATTAAATATAGGTTGGATAACTGACCATTTAAGTATGAATATTAATCACATTATCCACTACAAAATAGATATTGAAATCGATAACATGAATATTCATTTGTCTACTCGTTATTCACTGAAAAATCAGATTATATAAGATTAATGTTTTTTGATATAATATAACATTTTATGAATCCCTTGATGAGAATAATGAACTCCTTTGTCGGAAAATTCCTTTATATATACAAGATAATTTTTTTATATATATAATAGATAATTAACTCCGTGAAGAAAATTTCGCATTAGCTAGAGGATTAGACTTTAAGTTACTATATAAAAATACATGGACCAAGTCTATAATGGTTATAATATGGAGTAATGGAGACAAAGAGATAGTAAAGTCCCTTTTGCAGTACAAAGCAAGCCTCTTTTTGGGGTCCAATATAAAAAATAAGTTAGGGCTAAGCTTAGGGATATGTGACTTGTAGAGCTGGCAAATAAAAAATGTTTTTTTTGATATGACAATCAGACAAGAAATTGACAGGAATATCCTTTAATTGTTCGACCCTCAAACATAACAACCTTACAATGACGTTTTAGGACATAGAAAAACCACAAAAGGCTGTGGTGGAAACAGTCATAATCCCTCCACTCTTAATTAGAGATTTTCTTACTAGTGTTGAATATTAATTCTTTTAACAGGAAGCGATTCTTTCTTGAATGGATTTTATGCGGCGTGAATCTCGAAAGAAGAATTCTAAACATTCTTAATGATATTCAGACTACTACCAAATAGTATTTCATTATTGGACAATCGATGAAAGAATAGCCGGACTAATTCAACTTTCTTTTGGTTGCTCTATCTTTCTTTTGAATAAAAGTGGATCTATATGGATCAAACAATTTTTTAAACAAATATCCTCTTGTTGATCAATCAAGGTTGCAGTGAGACTACCCGCATGAGAATGAAGTTAGTTATGTGAAGAAGCGCGGGGCCATGAGTCACGAAGTTCGATCCTCGTATAAACCTTCTTGGTTGAGCTGCATCACACATGACTTGCCAAGTGTGGTTAATCGGTGGCGTGGTTTGCGTGCTATCGTCGGCCGGGGTTTACCAGGCGCACTCGAATGAGTAGCGGCTGCGGGTTCCTTCGTAAAAAAAAAAAAAAAAAAAAAATTGCAGTGAGACTGAGAAAGCCAACGGAGTACATTTTTTATCCTCACCGATCAGCTAGTATGCAATGACAATTACCTACACCTTTTTGAAGGAAAATACACAATCCACTAAGAACACATAGTTCTCTCAAGATTCTCCAATATTTGTTTCATTAATGGATAGTGTAATCACATGTTAAAAACACGAACTACACCATAAATATTCACACTCTAAGTCTTATATGTGTTATAGAGAATGTCCCAATAAACATTGTAGAAGACCGCTAATGTCTTCTCTGGAAACCTTTGATATGCTCGAGACATTCATAAATGGAGGATTCAATCAAGGAGCGGAAGTGATAATCACGAAGAAGGCAATGAACAGTTGCCTTGGAAATAGGAGAGAGAGAAAAGAACGAGAAAAGAGTAAAGGAAGAAAGAGAAATATTTTTCAGAGAAATTAATTGTTCTCTTTACAGCCTGTTGTCATTTTAATATGACTTACACTTTTCTATTTTTCCAAAAATACCTATACTGATACCCATACAGGGGTATTTATACATCTGTCCTACAACTTAATACAAACCCATACAAGGGTATTTATACAAATGACTATATATATTGTTCTGCATTCTTTTAACACTCCCCATCAAGCTGGCTGCTGGAAGAGGCTGAAAATATGTTCAGTAGCCCAAGCTTGGAGCATAGATGTTGATGTTGGAATTTGTTCAATCCTTTTGTGAGCAGATCTGCCAATTGATTCACTGTGGGTATATACTATGTTCTTACCATCCCCTCTTGAATTTTTTCTCTTACAAAATGTAAATCAATCTCTATATGTTTGGTCCTCTCATGGAATACGGGATTTGCTGCAATTTGCATTGCTGATTTGCTGTCTGAAAATATTGTTACTGGTTCTTCACAGTTAGTCCCAATGTCTTTCAACAGACCAAGTATCCATGTCAATTCAGCCACTGTACCTGCTAGACTTCTGTATTCTGATTCTGCTGAACTTCTAGAGATTGTGCTTTGTTTTTTAGACTTCCATGATATAAGAGAATCTCCAAATTTTATTATATAGCCTGTAATTGATTTTCTAGTGTGTGGGCATGCAGCCCAATCTGCATCATGATGGTATTCGCTTCGCTTATTCTTTGGACATAAGAATACCCTGTCCAGGTTGATTCTTTACATATCTTACAATTCTTAGTGCTGCATTAAGATGTGATAATTTTGGTTTCTGTAAGAATTGACTAAGTGTTTGAACACTATAAGAAATATCAGGTCTGGTTATTGTTAGGTACAGTAGTTTTCCTATTAACCTTTGGTATGCACTTACATCTTCTATTAAACCATCTTCTGATGTGTACTTATTATTTTCTGCCTTGTGTTGAGTTTGAATATGTTCATCATATTCTCTTGTTGTTAATTTTATGTTGCAATCCATAGGTGTATTGGTGGGTTTGGCTGCTCCTAATCCTAATTCAGAAATGAGTTCTAGAGTGTATTTCCTTTGGTGCATTAGAATCCCCTTTTTTGATCTTGCAAATTCTATCCCTAAAAAATACCTTAGTTCTCCTAGGTCCTTCATCTTGAATACCTTCTGTAAGGATTGTTTTGTTTCTTCTATTAACTTCAGATTATCTCCTGTAATGAGCATGTCATCTACATATACTAACACCACAACCAGTCCTTGTTGAGACTGTTTTATAAAAAGGGAATGATCATATTGAGACTGTCTAAACTGCATATGTATTAGAGCTTCTGTTAGTTTGAAATTCCATTGTCTAGGTGCTTGTTTTAGTCCATACAAGGATTTGACCAACCTACATACTTGTCTCTCCCCCTGGCTGGTAAATCCTTGTGGTAATTCCATATAAATTTCATCATGTAAATCACCTTGAAGAAAAGCATTATATACATCCATTTGATGTATGTGCCATTTTTTGGATGCTGCTATAGAAATAATGGTTCTAACAGTTACCATTTTAACTACTGGGGAAAAAGTTTCATTATAGTCTATCCCTTCCTTTTGACTATACCCTTTTGCTACTAGCCTAGCTTTCAGTCTTTCAATCTCTCCTGTAGCTTTATACTTTATTTTATACACCCATTTACACCCTATAGGAACCTTATTTTTTGGTAGTGTTACAACATTCCATGTTTGATTATCTTGCAAGGCTTGAATTTCTGACTTCATTGCCTCTACCCACCTAGGATCTTGTGAAGCTTCCTTGTAAGTTTTTGGTTCAGTTATCTCTGAGCTAATTGTTATAAAGGCCTTATAGGTTGAACTGATGTTGTTGTAGGAAATATAGTTAGCTATAGGATATGGTGTTTTATTTTTGGTAACAAAGTCTTTAAGCCAAATAGGGGGCTGTTTTGTTCTTGTAGATTTTCTTGCAGTTTTATCAACCTGAATTACTTCTGGAGTTGGAGTTATATTTTGAGGTATATCTTGCATTCTGATACTATTAGTATTAAAATTGATAGGATTCTCTTGTGTAGTTGTAGAATTAGAGTTGTTGACATTTAATCTGTTATTAGAGGTATTGTTATCATTGGTGTGACTCTGATGTATACTGGTTACTGGTGTGTATACATCAGGCATAGTGTATACATTAGAGTTGTCCCTAAATACTGTCTTCTCTGAAGTCTCAGCTTTGAAGGGAAATTCAGTTTCCCTGAACATTACATCTCTATTAACAAAAAATATTTCCTTTTCTATGTCATATAAGATATATCCTTTCTTAGTTTCAGAGTATCCCATAAAAGCACATTTCCTGCTTCTAGACTGCAACTTGTCAGTAACAGATATATCTTTAGCAAAACACAGACACCCTAACACTTTTAAGTGATCCATGACAGGTTTCTTATTGTACAATCTCTCATAGGGAGTCTTACCAGTCACAGAGGAAGGTAATCTGTTTATTATGTACACTGCTGTTTGAACACACATACCCCAAAATTTTATTGGTATATGTCCTTGAAACCTTAAAGCTCTTGTTATTTCAAGTATATGTCTATGTTTCCTTTCTACCACCCCATTTTGCTGAGGTGTGTATGCACAAGATTTCTGATGTGTAATCCCTAACTCAAGTAACAGATCAGCACACAGTTCATTGACAAATTCAGCACCATTATCTGTTCTGATTACCTTCACTGTTTTACTAAATTGAGTTTTGATAAAAAACAAAAAATACTTTAAAACAGTGCTAACATCTGACTTAAGTTTCAGTAAGTATATCCAGGTCATTCTAGAGTAATCATCTACTATTGTAAGAAAATATCTCTTCTCATCATGAGTTGGTATTTTATAAGGACCCCATACATCCATATGAACAAGATCAAATTCTTTATTACTATATGTATTACTCAACTGAAAGGGTAATCTACACTGTTTTGCACAAGGACATATATCACAATTTTTTATACTTCTAGCTATGCAATCAGAACTTGCTCTAAGTATTATACTCAACACCCCACTGGAGGTATGACCAAGTCTTTTGTTTAGGAAACTAATTGCTCTTCAGAAACTTCTTTAGACTCACTATTCTCACTTATCCCTAAGCCTATCTTCACTGGTTCACCTAAGAGTTGTGATGAGGGCTGATTTACCAATATGTATAACCCATTCTGTTCTCTACCAATCTCCTTCACCTTCCCATTGTAAAGATCCTGAAAAATACAGAATTCTGGATAAAAGCTTGCTGCACACTTAAGTTGTTTAGTAAGCTGAGACACAGACATTAAATTGAACTTAAATTGTGGTATATAGAAGACATTATCCAGTGTACTTCTATCTGAAATGTTACTTGAACCAGTGTGTGTTATCTTCACTGTTTCTCCATTAGGCAAATGTACTTTCTTTGAATCAGAAAAATCTTGTATTTTGGCAACATTATCTATGAGTTTTAAATCTGAAACCATGTGATTAGTTGCCCCTGTGTCAATTATCCACTGTTTTACTATTGTATTTACTTGCAGAGCTTTATGACTGAAGGAGTTAGGATAAGATATACCTGCAGCAGCAATATTTGAAGAGGAGGATGGTATATCTCTGTTCTGGCTCTGTATGTGCTGAGTCTGGGCCATGCTTTGATTCAACAGTTTAACTATCTGATCATATTGCTCAGAGGAAAACTTGGGTGCTCCAGTCACTTGCCAGTTGCCTGAATTTACATTCTCACAAGTAGACCCAACATTTATGATATCCCCTTTGTATTTTTTATCAGTCACATCATAGTCCTCAGTACTAACATTATGGGCAGCATACTCCTTTCTTTTCGACCTGAAGTTTGGAGGATATCCCACCACCTTATAGCACTTTTCTTTTGTATGCCCTTTCATTTTGCACACCTCACAGTACAAGTTGTAGTTATTCTTTTTCCACTGTGAGTTGGTATTGGAACCAGCATTGTAACTCCCTTTTGAGTACATAGCACTTGGATCATATCCAATACCCTGAGTGAATTTCCCAGGTCCCACCCCTAAGAGCCCAGCTGACCTTGCAGTGATGGATTTTTGACTCTCATCACTTGTTATCATGGAGTAGGCCTTATTGACAGAGGGAAGAGGAGTCATTAAAAGAATCTGACTCCTTGCTTGCATGTAGTTCTCATTTAGTCCCATCAAGAATTGGTATAACTGTTGTCTTTGAAGATATTCCAAGAAATCTTTGGACTTGGGACATCCACAACTAGGTGGAGGAACCAAGGATTGAAACTCTACCCAAAGACTTTTTAACTTTGTGAAATACTCAGACACACTAGAAGTTCCTTGTACAAGAGTAGAAATCTCCCTATGAATGTCATATGTTCTCGAACCATCTACTTTATCAAACCTTTCTTTTAGATCCCCCCAGACTTCACACGCTGTTTCAGCATACAAGACTCCACTCAATAACCCACTGGACACTGAATTCATAAGCCAAGATTGGACTATCGCATTTACTCTATCCCACTGATCCCATAGATCTTCTCGATAGGTTTCTTTCTTGCACTTGCCATTAACAAACCCTAGTTTGTTCCTCCCAAGAAGGGCTATCCTCATCGACTTACTCCAGAGGGCATAATTTTCAGTTCCCAGTAACTGAAAAGAAATCAAGGACACCCCACTCACATCAGATGACTGAAGAAAGAGTGGGTGGTTATGGTCCAAAACTCTTGTATTATCTTGTTGATTTTCCGCAGTATCTTCCATAATGTTTTTGTAATTTTTCAATTGTGAAGAAACAGATCTAGTATCTAGGTTTTATTTATCAAGAAGAAGAAGCAGATCTGTTGAGAGTAACAGACCTATATTGTATTGCTAAGAAATCGAAACTTTCAACATGCAATACACCAGAATAGGGAGAAACAGAGAATCAGTAACCTCAAGATTTTCAGAAGAAAGAAAAAAAAAATGAGGGAAGAAATTGTACGAGCCTTTGTTAAAGACCGATTGACCTAGGCTGTGCATCCCTGAAGTTTACACCTGGCTCTGATACCATCTGCAAACCTTTGATATGCTCGAGACATTCATAAATGGAGGATTCAATCAAGGAGCGGAAGTGATAATCACGAAGAAGGCAATGAACAGTTGCCTTGGAAATAGGAGAGAGAGAAAAGAACGAGAAAAGAGTAAAGGAAGAAAGAGAAATATTTTTCAGAGAAATTAATTGTTCTCTTTACAGCCTGTTGTCATTTTAATATGACTTACACTTTTCTATTTTTCCAAAAATACCTATACTGATACCCATACAGGGGTATTTATACATCTGTCCTACAACTTAATACAAACCCATACAAGGGTATTTATACAAATGACTATATATATTGTTCTGCATTCTTTTAACATCTTCATGGAATCCTTAGTAGAAGTTCTTCGCACAAAGAAGAAGAGAGTTTTCTATTTGTTGGAAGGAAGAAGGGGAGAAAAAAACTGCATAATTAATGTGTTAGGTTTCACCTAATAGAAACCTATTTATAATTCTTAAGTGACACAACTATTCAGAAATTTTCCCAACAGTTGTGTCTTTCTCTTTTCCTTTCTATTTAATATTATAATAAATATATAACCCATATATATATTTATATATTTAGATATGGATCTAAATTGACCCACATGGGTGACCCAAATTTAATTTTCAACATCTTCCACTCACACATGATGGGTCAACTCTCAATCATATTATGTAACTTTCATACATAACGACTAGATCGTGTGACCAATGCATTCTTCGAGAGCTTAGTTGCTATACATCTGTTATGAATATATAACATCTCGATTTAATGAAGCTTAGAGTAGATTGCAGTATGCAATACCCTAGATCATTTAGCACATTCGCATCTCAACATCTCTTTTATCATAACTTGAGTTCATCAATATGTTCCTGTCACAAGACAAACATGAAGGGTAGACCAATAAACACAATTAATGTGATAGTACTCAATGATCTTTCTCATCTCATGAATCTCTCAAGAAATATTCCGCCAGATCGAATCACTCATGATCTCTTGACAACACGCTAAGATAGAAAGCACCAAATTGAATCTCAAGAAACTAATCAAGTCGTGAGGGTATAAGGAGAAAATTACTCATGATTTTCAAGTTTCACATGATAACAAGTAAAGATTAAACGTGTATTACCCTTATAGGTCACAAATGCATACGTGGTATGAATCATGTACCACAATATTTATTTCTTTCTCATAGAGCGTTGTCTTTTGGAAAATTAAAATACTATACAGATAATGGTGCAGACAACTCATGTCAGACTTTGAGTTCACAAATATACTCATACATTTTAACCATCAGAACTCAATCTGGCATTAAGACAGACTAGTACATTTTAATTACATATGATTAAACACAAAAACAAACGACATTCTTATTATAAATTTCAAGATTTTTTTTATCATCACTTCTGATAATAATTAGTTTATAATTGTCTCATCTCTATCTGTCACCTAGACAATAGAAGTGATTTCCTGTGTGAATATATCAATCTTTTTGTCTGTCCGACATACTTACAGTTGGAATTTATGTTCTTATAAAAACCCAACTTATATATATGAAACAACACAAAACAAATCATTTAGGCATTAACTAATATTTATCTCAAAATGTAGTTTTACTTGAGCAGGAAGTGTAAGAGAATATAAATACATCAGCACTACGCAAACCCAACAATATCATATCTTTCATAAACAACAAATGTTATGGATTTTGTTAATAGGTTTACTACCAAATGATGCGTAGAGATGTACTTCATGTTCACTTCTCTATGTTTAATTATGTCTTTGACACAAAATTACACTTAATAATATCAATATATTATTATATTCTCAGCAAGAAGAAAATATAATCAGATTTAGATTTTCTCTCATCTAAATCTCCTTCTCAATTCCTTGACAAGAGAACGAACATTCTATTGTGTCTTTAAGATACATTTGTATCGTCTTAATTAATTTTCAGTATTATTGTCTAGTGGAGTACGAGGATACATCCTCCCACATGAAATTTTGCCTCTAGAAATAGAAGTATTTATGAATCAAGAATACATGATGTTTCAAGCGTTATGCTTGAATTTGAGAATCATTTGTTCCCAATAGCTTTAAGATCCAAAATCTCTATCAATTACCACTTGGTTTCATTTCACGAACTCCATTTCAATTTCCTTTGATTTCACGAACTCAATTTTTATTTTCATTGTTGTAACTATTTATCCTTAGTAGGGTATGTAAGTCTATATTACACTATGTGACTCTTTTCATCAAGTGGAGTAACTATATATATGCTTCTCTTTCAATCTCAAATCGATGAGGGAGAATGCAAGGACGACTCGTGCGTCGAGGTTGAGATTGACAAACTGATTATTCATTCATTAGTTACTCCCACTAGGACCAATAATATTAAATGGATTATATTTTGATGGTATATTGGTGTGATAGGAACATATCCATTATCACCAACTAAATCCATTCGAGTATATACAACGGAAGCAATTTGGTATGTAGTTTCATAAAGAGATAAGTCATTGACATATCTCACCCTACTTAGTAAAAACACATTCTCTAAGAATACAACTTCACGTGATTCTAATTCAGTCATCATGTCACTTTTGTTCACACATGAACAACATAACCCTTGGACTATTTAGAGTATCATAGAAAGATCATCTTCCTTCTCGTTGGAACTAATTTCATGTTGAAAAAATGGATTATGTATAAGTTGCACAAACTCAAATCAGGTTTTTGCTTTCCACAACTCATATGGAATAACAATAACTTGAACGAAACGCATTGATTTGAATCATTGATGTCAGAAGGAATAAAGAGCAATGGATCATCGGCGCATTAACTTTTCCAAATGATTTTCTAATTATTTTTCTAGCAAGACAATATTAATTAGTAGAAAAATCTACTTTATCTATAGCACTAAGTAAATCTTGTTTGGCTAAACAAATCTTTTATTGTTAACCACTAAGGTCAAGTCTAGCATGTTGTATATTTGTATCAACACATGATGCAAATAAGCACAAATAAATATTCTTACTGAAATTATAAATAATATCTGGTATACTAAAACCATCATAGGAATAACCAACATCATATCTCGTATGTGACAAAATACAAATAAGACTTAAGAGCCTTTTGCTCTATTATAGGGCATACTGGATATTACGTCACTGTTCAACTTTTCACTTATGTTTAGTTCGAAGACTAATATTCTCATAGCAGTTGACATATTGATAACAAAGTATAAACTTTGAAATATCTATGTACATTTTTAGAGCCTAAAAGTCATATACATACTAATCCTTACAATAAGTGATTATATTAAATTTTATCGAAAGTTCACTATGTTTCCAATCATCATCCAAATTCTAATACTTATTAAATCCAACATAATCAATTATTTAAGGAACATTTATCTTATACTGAAATTTAAGATTAAAAAACATACATTCTATAACAAATATAGAAATCAACAAGAATAATAGCATGAAGTATTAAATCTCAATTCATACAAGTACAGATGCAAATAATATGTCACAATGATTATCACACAGATTAAATGCACCAAGGCATACGTTTTGCTCTTGCAAGTGTTGCTATTTGTGTTACGGGACTACAAAGTCTCTCTTTGCATCTTTGTCTTGTGGGACTACAAAGTCCCTAATTGTTCCATTCTAATTTGAACCAAGAAACAACAACAAGAACCCGTATTGGACAATCTTCATTAGGATATTTAAGTTATTTAATTTCAGTAGGATATTATTCAATCTTCCTGTTTTCTTTTTTGTGGAGTATACTAACAACTGTTTTTATCATATTTATGCATGTCATAACAAATTGTGTAGGTGCCACTCCTTTAGCATTTTAACATAAATTTCTGGCGCAATCGTTTCTTACAAAATCAGAATTCCTTTTGCTTTCAAATATAGAGGTAAGATATGCGTACAATCTATCATTCACAGACCCTTGTGAGATTTCATTGGGTATATTATTGTTCAAATATAGTGAAAGAGTAAAAAATAATTACTCTTGTAAGTCACATTAGTTACGGACTTGCGGTCAACTACTGAGAAATATATTTGCCAAAACGAATTTGATTTCATTTTTTTTTTGGATACACCCAAACAAAACCATTTTTTTATATATAAAATACTTTTCAAAGTGGTAAAAGGCTACATACAAAGATTCATCTAATTCTTGGGGCAAAAGCCGAAATCTCTCGCGCATAGGCCTTCATCCCCGACCCGACAGAGATTGGTGGAGGAGGTAAATCATGGTGACTCAGCGGCCCACTAGGTGGGAGGCACAGTGTCTGATGCCCACAAAGAGTCATCCCCCACAAAGGAGGAATGATACTCCCACATCGCACGCAGTGATTCGAACTCGCTATTGGGACAATCTACCACCCTAATCAATCACTTACGCCTACGCTTGGCCATCTAATTCTTACTTTTACCAAAAACGTGACTGACACACAGCCAAAACATGGGGAAAAAATACTTGAAATCAAATACGCCAGATATCACATATGAATTGCCACAATTTTTTTTAGCAATAGCCATTACGCAGGCCACAAAGTAGTTGGAATCTCTTTTAATTTAAAACATAGAATTCAAACAGAAAGCGCTTGTATAGTGCTTTTTTTAAGGCTTGCATAGCGCTTTTAAGCGCTATCTAAGTTACCGCTATGGTAACTTAGATAGCGCTATGCAAGCTTACTATTACCATAGCGTTTTTCTTAGATAGTGCAAAAAAAACGCTATGCAAGTTATACTTCTATTTTGAAGATACTAGTTTGCATAGCGCTTAAAAAACGCTATCCAAGTGTTTTTATCTGTTTTTTTTTTACTTTTTATTTATTGTTTTGGTACCTATTTTTCCCTCATTGTTTTTCACCTAATAAATAAAATATCAAAAAGATAACAAAAAGAATACTCATTCAAAAAATAATATAATATAATCATTCGCATAAAACATAATAATATATTTAAAATAGTATGTCAATCATTAGTAGCTTACAATCATTAGCAGCTTACAATCATTAGCTAATAACAATACGACATAGTCAATAATTACATCAAAATACTAACTAATAACTTCAACCTTCCTTTTTTCTTTGAGGAATCGATTGTACAAGTAGTCTGCCCAATTAATTCGAAAATTCTTCATTTTGCTTGTAGAATAAACTTTGAGTGGTGAATTATGAACAAACTGCAAAATATAGATGTTACAAAAACATAGTTAGAATAGAAATGTCCAACAAATAAACATACTTACACAAATAACCCCATACAAATATGGCTGGGTATGAAAAATGACCCAGATCATTTACTTTTTAACAAGAAAGCAAAAATCATATAAAGAGGGAGTGAGAAAACTTAGCGGTATTTCACTTTTACTTTCCTTTTCTGTGCGGGCTTTAACTTTAGGATGCGCCTCCAGATACCTGCAAAAGACATTTAGTAAAAGAGTTAGTAAAATAAATAAATACGAGTAAAACCTTTAGATCCGTAATAAAACAATAGGAGTTTTAATTACGGAAGGCGTAGATCTATATTTTGTAAAGGGACATCTCAAACAAGTCATGGGTGTGTCCTAGTGACTTGTCAGTCAATCTAGTCGCCCCCCAAGCATATTGGTATCCAGTATATATGTGAAAAATCCATAAGTATCATCATTGTCCTTTTCCGAAGGAAAGCAAACCGAGGGACAACCTTTCCGGAAGGGTCATGTAGTATCATATTCAACTCAGTATTATACCGAAACCGAAGGGACGCGGCCTCAATTTCAATTTCATTGGCCTAAGTGTGGTATTTATGTTCAAATCAGTAAATAACCAAAAAAAACGAAGGGACGCGTCCTCAATTTCAATTTCATTGGCCTAAGTGTAGTATTCGTTCAAATCAGTAAATACCAGAAGTAATAGACTCCGTATGGAATAGCTTCAAGACAACAATATGTTAGCCAAATCATAGAAACGATGGTGAAATACTCGTGAAATGGCCTCAAAACCATAGTAATAAGGCGTGATGTCGCTATGCGAGAAAGCGATTGGACATTAAATGTAGCGATTGTTACGCGAAGGAACATCTCAAGTGTAGTATTGTTTTCATCCTCAACGTAATTAACTCACAAAAGTACAACATCAAAGGGTATCAACAGAACAACCAGTAATTTGACTCAAAATTTTCTCAAAATGCAGCAAGTTCCTAAAAAAACAGACAATCGCTGTTTGGCCTTAAATCTGGACCAAATGTATAGTGACAATGTGACTTAAGCTTGTCCAAAGTGCAGCAAATTCTCAACCAATGTGGTATCTGTTCGTTTGAGATAGCAACAACAGGATAACAAGGAACCAACAGAAAAATATGTCTCACATATCAACAAATATTTGTCTCAATAGGTGTATCACAATAGCTCAAGTCAACCCAAGTATGGCAGCAACCATTTTGCTTAAACATAGTGACAATTATCAACACTGCCTTAGGAGTGATGGTTGTAGCTAAAGTGAGCATTTGGTTTAAGAAATATAGCAACAGTGACTCAATGTTCAACAAGCTAATCGAGTGTAGCATCCATTTTTTTATGAGGGAATGTAATAACTCCCTTTCGGGGTATAACATTTCGAACTGGCAGTTTAATGTGGTAGAAAACTCGAATTATAGCACTTTTGAGGACTACACAGGTGCAGCAGTTGTTTACATCAACGAGGGGTGTCAAATTATCTCATCATGCAACAGACATGGCTCAAATCCCAACAACAATACAACAAGCTCAATGTAGCTGAGTGCAGCAGTTTTCTCAGACTCAACATCAGCCTAAAAATAGCGTTGTAATACAGCAACTACTCAATTATGAAATATAGCAACTGCAAACCAAGCAGCAACAACTATTTGTCCTTAAAGTGTCAAGAGAGTAGCATATTTAACCTTTAAAAATGCAACAGTTACTTACCTCAAGGTGTGGCAATGGTTAAGCTCAAGATGTAGCAACAACTTAGCACAATATGCAGTCAGATAGAACCTCAATTATGAAGGACAAGAAATAAACGAGAGTTACCACCGTCCATACTCTACTCTGATACCGCATCAAGATCAAAAGGTTTCTAGAACCTTGGACATGACAAGCTATCGGGGAGGCTAAACGAAACCCAAAGCTCATCTTGGTTATCAGTCGACAGACGACACAATCAAAATATCCTGAGTTATTTTACCCAAACTCTAGGCGTTGCAATATCAAATTATACCCTGTATGTGTTGACTATATGAAATAGGACTGTAAATTAAACATGGAATATCAAATAAGCAACGACTTAATATGACAAAATCTAGTTCAAATAGGCAGAAAATGTTGGCACATAATGTTGGTGCAGGCATCCTCCCACAAATTAGTAGACGGGCATGTATTAGCATCGAAATTACGAGGTCCGAAATGCAATAGTTGCAGCAAGAACAAAAATATTAAGCACCACTTTTGTTAAGAACATGGATGAGCATACATATAATAGGACGAACAGTTGTAGATAAATCCCAAGACTCCAGTAAGCAACACGGACCCAGTAAGCATTAGTTTTCAAAGATCAGGCATGCTAATACACACGAATGCTAGACATCAAGAGCAAATATGATATTAATACCTAATCAACAAGAAAATGGAAGGATAAAATTCAAGAACAAATCAAAGAGAGGAACTCAGATAATTAAAAATAAGAACATGAACAAGAACAGATGAACATGAAGAACACATTATAGAAAAACATGAACATGTCACGAAGGCCAAACAGCGGGCAGCGAACCGAGGCGTCGTTTCGACTCGTCGAACTCGCTCTAAGAGTGTATGGATGGCTCGTAGCCACCATAATGTCCCGAAGTCAACTTTTCGATCAACAATGATATTTTCCGATGGGTGATGAATTGAGAGACGGTGGTGGAAATAGTATGTAGAGAACAACTATACGAACAGAATGAGACCTCTCTTGATGCTGGACGTTAGCAGAGATGGCCGAAAAATCGAAAGTTGCGCCTAGGGTTTTTGGGAATTTCAATTTGGGAGATGTAGATGTAGGAGTTGAATCGAAGGGTGTTGTTAGGTGCAAACTGTAGGTCTGATGAAGACGAACATTTTGGCACCACACTTGACCCTCGAATCGACCGGAGATGACCGAAAATCAAGAACGACGATCGGAAAACAGGAGGATTTTTCGATCTGAGATTGCCGACGATGTAGGTAAAATCGACGATTGTGGTTGGTATGGTGTTAGCCATTTTCCAAATGCTCACGCAAGTGTACGTATCGAACAAGTAATATAGTCTGGTAAGATCGAATATCGTCCTCAGATACTGGTTTTCAATTACCGAACATCTACTCTATGTTATCTATTTGGCAAACGATGGTTGATTTAGGGTTTTTGTCTAAAACTACTAAAGTAATTGTGATAATTAAACTAAATATGTTGTGATGTAAATCAGTTATGATGGAAATAGGGCTTCCAATATCCTCGACTATCTACTCATTTCAATCCTTAATACAACAAGAATGACTTCTTCTTCTACGTTAAGATAGCAGGTTAACTAGACTGTCTTATATTCCGGTTAGGATATATAATCATTCAACCACAGTGCAGAAACCTTCTATATTTCTATGATAGATTTTACCACATAGGAGAATTAAGAAAAATAACCTATAATGCTACACAAGTATCGGGGTACTTTCGTCCGCGATTTTAACCTATGTCTATTCAATTACAGCATATCCAAATTTCTCCTCTCGGTTCTTGATTCTAAATCATATAGATTATGATAATTAATGATCAGTTAACTATCAAACATTCATACCAATATTGAATAAATCTTAATCAAGTGAAGAAGAAACCAAACTAATGTATTAATTCATGAATAAGAGTTTCAAGCGATTCAATAGGAAAGCCCTAATAAAGTGTTTAGCTCCTAGCCATAGATATGCTAAGAACTAATACAAATCCAAACATGAACTGAATTAAAATAAAGAAAAGAAAGAAAAATACTTAGAACTAATGTCTCCAATTGTAGCCTCCAAGCGTTGTGTTCTGAAAGATAAGATATGTACAAGATCTGAGCTGCCTGAATAAGGTTAGGGTTTAGGGATTATATAGTTGGGAAAAATGCATTTCGGACCCTTTTGCACTTCTAAAATTCGACCAAAAAATCAGATTTACTGCGTCGGCGCCGTAGCGTTGCAGGCTGGCGCCACGGCGCTGAAACTCCTGCGAAAAAATCAGACAGTGCAAGACATTTAGCGTCCCAGCGCCTGTGGCATCTTCGGGCATTTTTTCGGTTTTATGTCCTTTTTCCGTCCGGACTTCGTCAGATTTCTTCTATGCTTCCTGAGACTTCTTAGGCTTCATTTATTGGTCCTTTTAGTGTGCAATTCCATCTCAATTATGCTCATTTCATCTTCTTTTTGCCATTCTCCATTTAGGACCGCTGTGACTCAAAAGAAAGAAAAATGACCCTAACACGATACTAATTTCAACGAAAATGGAAAAATACTAACTAAAAATGACTCAAAAAGTGTATATAAAAAATGTCTAACAAACCCCCAAACTTAACCTTTACTCGTCCTCGAGTAAAGCACTAAACAAAAAATAAAAACAAAAACAAAATCAAATAAAAGACTCAATAAAATTGTTCAAATAGTTATAGCAATGCTCTTTCAAAATCATGGATGATAGATTAGATAATATGTTAGAACATACATAACATAAATATCTAGCAATCTAGAATTTCAAGTTAGATATTTCGCAAATTCACTTAGATCATGATTTTACTTGTTATTCTCCACTAATCATAGATATACATATTAAAGATCATCAGGACTTTCAAGGGTTGTAATGTAGGCTTAGGCAGGGATAGGTAAAAGTAGGTATTTAGGCTCAATTACGTACCATACGCATTTTTCATTCAACTTTTTTTTCCTTCTTTTGACTTTCTTTTTAAATCTCATACCTATTCTTCCCCTCTTTTCTTTTGAGAGAATGAGATACATTATAGATAACGGCACCCCCAAACTTAGGATTTTGCATATTTTTTATTGGGGTGCATCAATTTTCACTCTCTTCTTGTTTTTTTTTCAACATTTTTCATCCCAAGATTTTTCAATTATAACTTATGGCACAAACATGAAATCATAGGGTGTCAAAGAAAGATCTTATTTTTAGGCTCAAATGGGCTGACTAGTGATACAATTTATGTCAGGAATAGGTAATGAATGGTCAGAAGGGCTAACAAAGAAATGTCTGAATCATCTCCCTAAACATGTACATCTTAACTATTTCGCCTCAAATAACAAGCCAACAGATTTTCTAGACATTTCTCAACCTTTCGTTCCATAACTGACACACATAGGCTAAACACAAATATCCCAAATAATTAGATGTCATGAATATTTAGCATATCTAACTTAAGCATACAGATTTTTGCTTTCAATTCCATTACATTATCCCACTTTATCCACTCAATATCGTTAGCAACTACAACATGCATGATCCATAAAAAAAATATGACTCATGAACACATAAAACAACAAAAAGACAACAAAAAGACTCAAAAACAAAAAAAAAAACAATAAGACACCCCCCCAAACTTAATCGTCACATTGTCCCCAATGTATGAAGACTAAAAATTGTTGACACCCAATTTTGACCCTCCCGTCCAGTCATTAACTATAAAATTAGACTAATTTCGTGAAATAATTTTTTATGATTTTTTATAATAAAATGCAGCGATAAAACATAAATACAGGCATAAATAAACAATTTAATAATGACATCGCGTCTTACGTAGAGTTTTAAGCACTTAGAGTCCCGCGCCCGCATTAATTAATTTTAAGTCCTGACAAACAATTCTTAATTAATAATAAATACATAAAATAAATAATTTGACAATGGCGTCGTGTTAAATAAAATATTCGCATTTATTAATAGCAAGACAATTCCATAATTATTGTAATAATTTAAAGCATAAATTAAATGCACAATAAATAAGGTTTTAAATAATAGCACCGCATTTTAAAATATTAAGCACTAATTAAATAACACGCCCGCATTTATTATAAAAATTAGACTAATTTAGCACCTAAATAATTATAATAAAGCACCTGAATAATTTAACTAAATTCATTAATCTAAAACTAATAACCCATTAATTAAATACCCAAATCTAATACCTAGAATTAACACCTAATTAAACTCCTAACTCTACCCAGCCCTTTATCTTACCCGCATGGCCCAACTCGTCAGCCCACTACCCGCAAGCCTTCTCAGGCCAAAATCCCCACGCCCTCAGCCCAATCCCTTTAATCCCTTATCGACCGCTTCCTCTTCCTCCAAAGGAAACGCAAACCACGAACACCTAAACCTAAGCTATCAATCGCCGCGGCAAGCCTCACGCCACCCATGCCGGATTTCGCGGAGAATCCGAGCTTTCTTATCCACGTACACCCAACCAACGTATCCTTACCATAACCCAAACCAAATCCTCTGAAAATGGCAACTCTCATAATCTATTCAAATCACACAAAATCGCACTAGAAACAGCACAAATCAGCCTTTATTGACTTACTAATTTTAGAACCTAGGGTGAGGCTATTTAAGAACATGCAAAGGCATCCGTTTAAGGCGGCGGCAGTGAAGAAATACAGAGCCCAGACCCCTTTCTTCACGGAGAAAATCCCAGCAGTAATGGAGTAATAAGAAGAAGCGAGTAATTCAGTAGCAATAACTAGGATTCTCAAACCGTTTCCTCTCACGAACAAAACCAGCCTGTCTCGAAGCCAAATCTCTTTTATCACTTTCAATCGCATAATCGCAGAAATCTCCGAGTGGCGTCGACGCTTGATACGCTGCCTCGGTTCGCCGCCGGAGAAGGTAAATCCATCTCCTTTCAAATTATCATATGTACGACGATTATATATATTTTTGTCGAATCATTTAATACCTTGCTGATTCATCATTGGTGAATGATTTGAAGTGTATCTGCATGCGGTTTGAAGCTATTTAGTTAATATTGATTGTTGTTTCCTATCATGTTGTGATCGTTGATGCGTTTAGGTTAATCCTAGCGTTGTTGTATGTTTGGGCAGAGCAGTTGTTTGCTTAGATTCAGAGGATCGACTGAGTTATGTTACTTGTAGCTATCAGTCAATGTTCATTATAAGTGCTACACTAATCGTTTTGTGCTCATGTTAAAGCAACTGAATATGAATAAATTCTGGAAGTTAAAACTGGTCCAACGCTTAATTTAGACATAAATAGCCGCATGAAACCTGTTTGGAGTAATTCAATCCCTAATATTAAGAAACATACATGCCTTTACCCCTCTTAAGTGTTGGAGTATACCTATGCTAGAAAGCTACATCTCCTAAGTCATTATCGTGCCTATGTCTGTTGAGTTTGTCGGATGCTAGCATACTACTCCTACTGAACTAATCTGTCCCCCATGTTAAGTTACAACCTCTGTTGGCATTTTGTATACAGTCCATAATCAGGCCTTCATAAGTAATCAAGTATAGTGTATAACTTAGTATTAAGACTGCCTTGTACCTGGATGACCAATGTTGTGCAATCTTAGCACTGTCTAGATGTGTGTATTAAGTTTCAGATTTGCTATTATACTATTATGTGATTTGTTTAAGTGAAGCATGGGGTTGGGATGATTAGTACGAAGCTTGTTTCCATTTTAAGAGTTATGTTATGCATAGCTAAGCCTTAGATGTTGTTTGCACCTTGATTTTTAACTCATCTGAACCTCATACTAAGTAGTGACAAGAGTCTAGTTGCACTGTAAGTTTGCGTATGTGCTGGTATGCGTTATTCACAAGTCTTTCTACAAATTAAGAGTGGTATGATTTAGGTTTTTTGCTTTGAATATGCATTAGAAGTGCTATATATCTGAAAATCTGAGTATACTCAACCTGAGTTTCTTTTTATATGCTTATTGGCTTCTAAAACCAACATGTTAAGATAAACTATCTTATTGAATCCTTATACTTAATTCAGTGTGCATACTTGGCCTGCAGCATCCCTGCCTAAACTCCTTTGATATACATGTTTGCTTCCCTGTATGATATACTTGGATTCATATATGTATGTGACAAATATTCACATACAGTAGGCTGGTCTGCCTTTAAATCTGAAACTGCTTTTGGACCAGCTATCTACTTTAGAATTTGAGCTTTGTCATTTGGGCCTGCTGAGTTTCTTGTTTGTTTGCCCACTGTCTGCATTTTCACAGCCCATTGCGTGGGCCGATAGTGCTTTTCTTTGCCTGAAATTGTCACCCTTTTAGAATAACATAGCTAAACAACAATTAAATTATGGACATGTGTGTGCATTGCGTTTTAATTATCCTCATCGGTGTTCATTGAGTTGATACTAATCCTTATCTTTTCTTTTTTTACATGAAATGCACCGGAGCAATAAAGAGTCTCATAGCGGGACTCATCGTGGCAAACGCGAAGACCTACATCTACATGCATTTACCTCCGCACCACAAACTCCAAAACCATAGGCGAGATGGCCTCGCCGTTTCCTCGAGTCATTTATTAATTCATATCCTTCCCCTATTATTTGTTGTAATTATTTGTCTACATTAATTATTAGAACACTTAGAATAATTGAATCTTGAATCAATAAATTAGCAAGTAGTTGGATACTAGAAATTTGCTTCCCTTTAAGTTAATTGTTTTAGGCTTGACATGCATGTCTAAACCTTTTACCAAATAATATTAAATCTCTTTTGCATTATGCCACATATAAAAAATATTTTTTAAGTAAATGCATACCTTTAATCAATAAATCAACTTTAAAGATAAATGCATACTTTTTTTCATATGCACTTATAATGCTTTACAAATGCATGCCTTCACTCAAAAGACTAATTTTACAGGTATACAATAAGTCTTATAAATCCTTTTATGTTAGCAAAAATGTACTCTTTTATAAAATAATTGCATCATCTTTTAAAACATGCATTACACTCTTAGCATAATAATTACCCTAGGTTTGGCAGGACAACCGCAAGTTAGCGGATCTTAGAGGATGCCTAACCCCTTCCCTCTAGATTAATAAAGAACCCTTGCCCGGAATCTCATTAAGTTAGCAGACCATTAAAATGGAGTTAATGTTTACTTTAAACTAGTTAAACATTTAGGTGTCCTAATTCACCCAAATTAATTAGGTGGCGACTCCGCGAACCCTTTAGCATTTTTTAAACTTTAGCACTTTTAACATTTTAAGCACTTTTAAACATTTTAGCACTTTTATTTATTTTCTAACATTTCATTTTTTAAGCAGGGTTCGCTTTTTTTAAATGTCGCGGTCGAAAAAGGGCGCGACAAAAATAAGGGGACTGATCGGTGTATTTTATATACACCTTTTTGAGTCATTTTTAGTTAGTATTTTACTCATTTCATTTATGTTTAGTATAGTATTAGGGTTGTTTTCCTTTCTTTTGTGTCACAGCGGTCAGAAATGGAGAAATGACAAAAAGGAGATGAAACGAGCATAAATGAGATGGAATTGCACACTAAAAGGGCCAAGAAATGAAGCCTAAGAAGTTCCGAGAAGTATAGACAAGATCAGACGAAGCCCGGATGAAAAAGGACGACAAAATGAAAATCCGCCAGAAAATCCGTCGGCGCCGCGGCCCTGCAATCCGGCGCCACGACGCCTGAAAATCAGAGAGCTTCGGACGGCTTCAGTGGTCGGCGCCGGTGACGGCATTCTTCCGGATTTTTCATTTCTTCGTCCTTTGTTCGTCCGGTCTTCGTCTGATCTCCTCTATAATTTCCGGAACTTCTTAGACTTCATTTCTTGGCCCTTTTGTGTGTAATTTCATCTCATTTATGCTCATTTCATCTCCTTTTCGCCATTTCTCCATTTCTGACCGCTGTGACACAAAAGAAAGGAAAACGACCCTAATACTATACTAAACATAAATGAAATGAGTAAAATACTAACTAAAAATGACTCAAAAAGTGTATATAAAATACACCGATCAAACACCCCGAAACTTAACCTTTGCTTGCCCTCGAGCAAAGATCGAAAATATAAACAAAGACACGAAAGAAAGTAAAATGACTCAAAGACACTGATCATTTTGCTGCACAATTGTCACTTAGAAAAGCATGAAGGTTAGTAGGATAATATGTAGGAACATATAGCATGAATTTTTAGCATTCTAAACACTCAAGTCAGATATTTCGCAAATTCAATTTAATCATGTTCAATGGAAGTAAGAATACCTAACTATGCACGTCAATTTCAAAATCCTATGGCATGTTTACTTGCTATTCTCCACTAATCATGGATACACATATTAGAGATCTTCAGGGCTTTTCAGGGTTGTAATGTAGGCTTAGGCAGGGGTAGGTAAAAATAGGCATTTAGGCTCAATTTACGTATCATAAGCTTTATTTTTTTTGCTTTAAATTCTTCCCTTTTCTTTTGATTCTCCTTTTCACTTCATACCTATCTTTCCCCTCTTTTGTTTTGAGAGAATGAAGTGTATTATGAATAGACGGCACCCCAAACTTAGGCTTTTGCCTATTTATTATTTCTTTTTCATTGGGGTGCATAAAAAATTATTCACTCTCTTTTTTCTCTTTTTCAACACTTTGTATTCCAATATCTCAATTTTTTTCACTTATGGCACAAATATGGAATTATAGAGTGTCAAAGAAAGGTCTTATTTTTAGGCTCAAAGGGGCTGACTAGGGATATAATTTGAATGTCAGGGATAGACAAAAATGGTAAGAAATGGCTAACAAAGAAATGTCTGAGTTATCTCCCTAACATGCATATCCTAACTATTTCGCCCCAAATAGCAAGCAAGCAGACACATAGGTTTTCATCATTAACAATGCACAAATCAAGAAAGATACCCCAAATAGTTCGATTTCAGGAATTTTTGACATATCTAACCTAAGTGTTCAGATGGTTGCTTCTAATTCCATTACATTATTCAACGTTTACTTCAGTAGGTGTTTCCAGTAACTACAGCATGCATGATCTTAAAAAAAATTATGACTCAAAAAAATACTCAAAAATACCAAAACAAATAAAAAATACTCAAAAACAATAAAACAAAGACTCAAAAATAATAAAACATCCCCCAAACTTAAATCACACATTGTCCCCAATGTGTGCAAGACTAAAAAAAACAGGGACAACTTACTGACACAACACAGCGGTCATAACGGAGGTCAGGGAGGAAAAATTCTGGAATTTGCACGGAATATGGCTCTCTGAAGTTCCGGCGCCACGACCCTGATTCTGGGCGCCGTGGCGCTGACGACGACTTTTCCTTTTTTGTCAGCGTTTTTCCTCCTTTTTCCTCAAAGTTTAGCTTTCAGTCCACCTGTCATCCAACAACACAAAACAAGAACCCAAGACCGTGAGACTGTTCAAGACAAAATAAAAACAAACCAAAACAAAAATTAAAATAACATAATTAAAAACATTGGGTTACCTCCCAACAAGCGATGTCTTTAACGTCTTTTAGCCGGACGCAGTTAACCTTTACGAGTGCCCATTGGATCCTTCTGCGAACTGCCTGCAATCCGCATAGTTATTGTTGCAGGTTTCACTTCTACTACAACAATTGCTCCAAACAAGGGCCTCAGATATACGATTATCCCCCAAGTAAACAAGGCAGGCTTGTCTTCTAGGCTCTCTATAATGTAGGGATCAGTGAAACTCCCTACATCTTTCAACTCTAGGGGGTGCCTTTGATGGTATGGACTTCCTATTTGGGGATCAACAGTGACAGATGGTGGTGTTTCTTCTGCAATAGGTACAGGAAAAAGAATTTCCACAGAATCAAAAAAGGTGAATAATTGGATCTCAGTAATCTTTTCCATCTCTACACCAACTATCTCGCCAGATTCCTCAACAGCTGGGTGTGGTTCAGGCTCCTCAATTTGCTTATCACTTCCCACAACGGTGTCGCTAGGCAAATTTGCTTGAGGTGTATTGCTCATCCTTTCCATTAGCTGCCCTATTTGTGTCTCCAAATTGCTGAGGGACACCCTTGTCTCCGCTATAAACTGAGCATGACACTTGGTGAGTCTGAGTATGTGTGCCTGCAACTCATCTAGATCTTCCTCTAGAACCTGTGGGTTAGGTTGTTGTTGATGAATTTGTTGCCCCTGATAGAAGTAGTAGTCCATGTGTCCTGATTTTTATTTATTTATTTTCGATTTTTTTCCTGAATTTAACCTGCAAAATAAGAAAAAAACAAAATGTGATAAAAAGATGCTCGCAGAACAAGTTAGAAACTTATTCTTGGAGCAACCAAATTAGAAATAAGAATAGATAAATCGATATTGAAAGTACGCCAATCCCCGGCAACGGCGCCAAAAACTTGATGCGCGATTTATGCACACACTAACGCAAGTGCACGTGTGATGTGCGGTAATATGCACACACTTTAAACGCAAGTGCACGTTATCGTGACAAGTAGTATAGTCTTGATAAGACCGAATATCGTCCTCAAGGATTAGGGTTCAAGTACCAACTATCTATTTTTTTTGTATCTATTTGGTAGATTGATATTTTGATTTGTTGTTTATAACTAAGAATTATAAAAGCTATTTAACTATAAGGGTTTACTTCAGTTGTGATGAGAATAGGGCTTCCACGTCTCCTCACTATCCGCTTATGTTACTTATTAATGCAATAACTTATGGTCTTCTTCTTTTGGAGAAAGCAAGTTCACTAAATCGTTTTATACTCCCGTTAGGGTTATATAAACACTCAACCTCAAAGATTGCACCTTACCTACCTTTCGGTGATAAGGATAACTCTATAGGAGGATTAAGAACAAGAACCTAGTTAACCGTCACGCACAATGCGCAAAATTAGGGTTGTTAAGCCTCTCATTAACGCTACATAAATAATTGAGGTATTTTCATCCCCAATCCAAGAATGTCTATCCAACTTACAAAGATATTCACAATCCCCCTTTCGAATCGATTAGAAATCATATAGTGATAATTAGTTGTCAATTAATTACCAAGAATTCAACTCAAATATTGGATAGATCTCACAATAAGAAAAATAACCATAAGCATGCGTTAACTCATAACAAAAGTTTCTAGAGATTTAACATGGAAAGCCCTATAGAGGAATTAGTTCCTATCCATTGACATGACAAGAACTAATCCCATGTTCATCATACAAAAACTGAAATAAAGAAAAGAAAAGGAAAAGAAATTACTAGACTATGGTCTCCAATCTCTAAGCAAGAAGCCTTGTGTTGTGCAAGAAAGGGAACACTTAAAAACTGCCTAGGGTTCTCCTTTTATAGGCTGAAAACCGCCTCCTCTTTTCCTTCGTGCTGGCCTGAATTTCGTCCAAAAACCTAATTTTCCGCGTCGGCGCCAGCGCGCATGGCCATGGCCGGAAGTTCTGCAATCTGTCGGGTGTTTTGGCGCCGCGGCCCTGATATCTGCTGTCTGAGGGCGCCGCGGCGCTGGGTCTTCTGCAGCCTCTCTGAATAGTGGGCGCCGCGACCCTGCTTTTCAGCTGCGGGAGGCCGCGCCGTCCGATTTCACCTCGTTCGCCACTTTCTCTTTCACCGCATCTCCTCTTTGCCTCTTTAGCTCCTTTTCCGCCATTTGGCCATTTTAACCACTTTGACTCAATAGAAAGGAAAACTATCCTAATACAACACTTATATGTGCAAAACGGGACAAAAGACTAACTAAAACTGACTCAAAAGGTGTATATAAAATACACCGATCAACGTGTCGTGACAAGTAATATAGTCTAGGTAAGACCGAATATCGTCCTCAGGGACTGGTTTTCAAGTACCGATTATTTATGCTTTAGTTTCTATTTGATTAACGTTAATTGAATTAGAATTCTAAACTAATAATGCAGGAAATAAACTAATTATGAAAATACTTTGATTTAAATCAGTTATGATGGAGAATTAGGGCTTCCAAGATTATCAACTATCCACTCTATTCAATCCTTAATACAATTAGACTAACTTCTTCTTCTACGTTAAGATAGCAGGTTAACTAGACCGTTTTATACTCCTGTTAAGGTAATATAAACACTCAACCTCAATGGAGAACCCTTCTACCTTTCGGTGACAAGATTGACTACAAAAGAGGATTACGACAAATAACCTATTAAGCTACACAAGTATCGGGGTACTTTCGTCCACGATTTAACCTATGTTTATTCAACTATAGCATATTCACAATCTCTCCTTTCGGCTTTCGATTAGAACTTGTCGCGCCCATTTTCGACCGCGACTTTTTAAAAGCGAACCCTGCTCAAATAAAAAGGGTTAGAAAATAAAAATAAAATGCTAAATGTAAAAAATGTTAGAAGGGTTCGCGGAGTCGCCACCTAATTAATTTGGGTGAATTAGGACACCTAAATGTTTAACTAGTTTGAAGTAAAACATTAACTCCATTTTAATGGTCTGCTAAACTTAATGAGATTCTGGGTAAGGGTTCTTTATTAATCTAGAGGGAAGGGGTTAGGCACCCTCTAAGATCCGCTAACTTGCGGTTGTCCTGCCAAACCTAGGGTTAATTATTATACTAAGAAAATGCATGTTTTGAAGGGTATTTAAGAAAAGATCTTTGTAAGAAAAAAGATGCGTTCTTAATAAAAGAAAGCTGTAAGATTTATCTGCAAAAGCCAAGGTTAGTTTCAGATGAGAATATCTATTCATAAAATACTTTAATAAGGTATATATATATTGCATAGCCCGATTATAGTGCAAAAATATTGATTATGGCAAAAGATACGTTTATGGAGTATACCTAGAATACAAGGGGTTTATTACTATTTCTCCTATATGAATATTAATAAGAAAGTTAGTATAAAATAGGTTTCTTATGCTAGGATTTAGTAATATATATCGTAGCTACTTAAACAATTATAGGAGTGGAAATATTAAATGATAAGACTTAAACAATGTATGGCGAGCTAAACTAATGCCAAGCTACTAGCTAATTTATTAATTCCAGGTTTAATTGTTCTAACTGTTATATTGACTAGAGTAATGTTAAACAATTAATTTACAATAAATAAATGAATGGGGGGCAAGGTAGAAAATAATTTAAAGGACTCGAGGAATGGCGATGTCTTTCGCCTGCGGCTTTGAATTTTCGAGACGGAGATGAAGATGCACATAGATGTAGGTCATCGTTTGTTGTAACTCATGAGGAGTCTCGCAATGAGACTCTTCGTTTAGCTCCGATGCGTGCCATGTAAAAGAAAAGAAGATAAGGATTAGTAGTGTCCAAACCTTTATCGGATTACAAATAGACAGGCTTTTCATATAAACTCGAACATGGATATAAGATAATTACTATTTAATAATATCAGTTTTCAAAAAAAATCAGCAGATTCAATAGAAGTTCAACCCCACGTTAGGCTTGGGATGCAGACAACAGCAAACAGAAGTAAAAGAGAGAAGAAACAGACCCATTTATTCCTGATTTTCAGGTATTAAAAGGAAGAATATATATAGATCAAAGACACGCATCAAAGACATATTTGGCAAGTACAGAGATGTCAGTGGGCACATAGAAATAAGATACACACCAAACATTGTTTAAGTTGGCATACCCTTTTGATAGACATGATGCGGTTTAATGTTCAAACCAGATACGTTAGGGTATTTAATATGAGTCTCAGGGCATATCAAACCTGGTTTATCGCGCGATCAATCCACACACACACTAGACGAACAGACATCCAATATTATAAGACACACATTCAACTTTAAAGCCTTGCTTTTAATTCCATATTCAACTGGGTGTTTTAGCGCGCTAACAGATTCAGCATAGACATGTATATGGTATATCGTAAGCATAAAACAAGAACAGTCGGTTGAGCTTTCTCCTACTACTATAGACACATGTTTAGCATTATGACCCTCGAGTAGATAGATGCTCAACTAGTAGACGAGCACCTCAACCCAGGCAAGGTATACTTGTTTTTCACAAGCGTAACAGGTTCGGGGATCAATATGATGCCACTAAGGGATATTTTCATACACAAGTAAACGACCTACTGATACAGCAACTAACTGAACATAATAATATAAGCACGATTAAATAGATCCCTAAACTAACATGAAAAGCATTTTGTAAGCATTAATAATCAAATAAACAGGTTGACCAGGCAGTTAAACAATAGGAAACCTAAATCTAATCAATAATTTAGAGCAAAAATACCTAGGTTAATTAAACCAGACATCATATTCATGCATCGATGGACATAATAATGTAAGCACACTGAACCAACAGCACATGTTTAATAAAAAAAAACACACAGCAATACAAAATGGACTGAGAAGAATTCGGTTTTACCTTCTCCGGGCAGCGAACCGGGGCAGCGTATCAAGTCGTCGGTCCACTCGACGGGTTTTGGGTTTACGATGCGAAAAGGGCTAGGTTTTGTTTGCTGGTTTTGGCTGGAACTAAGAACGAAAAAGGGTTCGAACTTCCTATTAGTACTGTAACACCCCATTTTAAACCGGAGTCGAAAACGGGATTCTAGCGAACCCTGCTTGAATAAAAAAAAGGTTAGAAAATAAAATAAAAATGCTAAAGTGCAAAAAGGAATGCTAGATATTTAAAAGTGTAGCTAAAATGTTAAAGAATGCTAAAAATGCTAAGGTGCTAAGGGTGCTAGCAATGCTAAAGGGTTCGTGGAGTCGCCACCTAATTATTTTGGGTGAATTAGGACACCTAAATGTTAACTAGTTTAAAGTAAACATTAACTCCATTTTATGGTCTGCTAAACTTAATGAGATTCTGGGTAAGGGTTCTTTATTATCCTAAAGGGAAGGGGTTAGGCACCCTAAAGGATCCGCTAACTTGCGGTTGTCCGTTCAAACCTAGGGTTAATTATTTATTGCTGAGAATGCATGTTTGAAAGATATTTAATAGAAAGTATTTTTGGCAAAAGATTAATAAAATTAGTGCTATAAAACGCATGTAAAGTTTAAAGCATGTCCTATATTATTTATAAAAACAGGTGATGCAAAGTGAATTTATTGACTAAATGTATATATATTTGGCTACCTTAATTAGTATCCCATATGCTTAAGGGATTCCTTAGTGTACATAAAATAAGATTTCTATATAGATTTTGTAGCAAATGGGTTAAGAGTTTTGAAAATAATGTCCTATCTACACGATTAGTTATGCAAGTTAAGATTAAATGACAAAATAATGTTTAGACTACATGAATGATTATGCGCCTAAATGGTTCAATTATAACTTAAGTTAAAATGGTTTACTTAGAGAGGCGCGTAAATTTCTAATGTTAAACTCCTTACTAAGGGCGACCCAAACTCGAACTATTCTAAATATATTAATGTTAGAGTGAATGTTAGGCAAATAATTACAACAAATGAATGAAGAAGGATATAAATAAAGGATGACTCGAATAATGGCGATGTCCTTTCGCCGCGGTTTGGAATTTTCCTATGCGAGGTGGATGTACATAAATGCGGGCCTTCATCCGAAGTAGCTCAAGATGAGTCTCGCCATGAGACTCTTCGTTTTACTCCGATGCATTTCATGTAAAAATAAGAAAAGATAAGGATTAGTATATATCCAAGTTTTATCAAAGAACATGGTAAATAAGCATTTGGCACATAGAATTTACACTCAAGCCATCCATGACTAAACAAGATCGCGGTAAAAAAAAAAACGATGGTGAGCCGGATACACATATAGGCTAGACTCTGGGCTTGGTCAACCAATTTCCCTTACCCAATGATATCAACATATTTAGGAAATATGACTAATACTTTGTTTCTAGGCTAAAACTTTAAACCATGACAATTTCTATAAAGAAACAGTGAGAGCAGTACACCATAAGTTTTTGAGAATGAATCTGCCAGTAGGGAAATAATGCAACCTCATTCAAACATATAACTCCATCTATTCTAATTATATGCACTATATCATCTATTTATTCCCAGAAAGACTAAGCCACAAATTTAGGTATTATCTTTGTTTACTGCATGCAGAGTATGTCCATTTTACTAGTCTCATTTCGCTTATAATTTTCTTATCAAGGCGAAACATAAATAGACAAAATTAATATTACAACATCAGCTAGAATTAGTCAACCAAACACTGCATATTAGCTGTCCAACAGTTAAGTATATCCAAATGTAGTATGTTGATCAAAGGTATACTAATCTCTTCTGAAATAAATGACATGATTAAGGAGACGAGGAGAGAAACCCAACTGATGTCAATTCAGTTTAATACAAAACAACATGAGATCCATTATAAGATAACAATACAGGTGCACGTAATCAGTCAACCATATAGAGAAAGAAAAATCAGAGAACCAATATACTATGTAGGCTTCAGTTGGTAAAGTTTCTGTAACCATGCATTCAAGAGGCAAAAATTAAAGAGAAAACAGTACAACAGTGACTTCCATATATCCAAAGAGTACACATTTTCTTCATAAAACAGGATGCTTATCTTAGGACATGTGTAAGGAGAGTGTTTCTAAGCAGATTTCTTTTATATTTACCGAAGCCTTGGTGACATAGCGAATGAATAATTCAGAGTAACCACATGACAAATAGAAACAAGTACAGTTAGTTCAATATCATCAGAGGGGCATCAGACAAGAGCGTTATCCTTCTGGGAATCTTGTGACCAGTATGGGAGTACAAAAACTTGGAAATTAACTGATAAACTGCTTAAGTGCAGTAGTCAGTATACAAGGAATCATACAGCTAAACATCATTAGAGATCCTAAAATAGACTCAAGAAGCATAACAAGGTTCCTATCGATATGCAAGTGTAATGGTATATATTTCAAATAGGGCATGGGATTCTAAAACAGGTCATGGAACATTCATATTTGGAACTCGAGGCAGTGTATACGTGTTTGACTGTTTCAACGGATTGATTGTTCAATGTACCAATGGTTAACAACACCCATGATACCCCTGGATTTGTTGAACATAAGTGATATACTCAATCGATCCACAAAATAGCTATTTCATACAACCAGTGCTATCAAAACACCTCGACAATCACAATCGCAAACACTAATGGCAGTTAATATTACAAAAGAAAATGTCCAGCAATTGATTTAATAAGCATAAGCAGCCATTAACACACGCACAGAAAATCACATCACACACATGGCATCAAACGAATCTTAGGCGAAGGGGATAAATTTACCTTCTCCGGACAACGAACCGAGGCAGCGTATCAAGTCGTCGAAGCCACTCGGAGATTTTTTGTGCTATGCTATTGAAGCGACGCAGTTTGTGGTCGATTCTAGGCTATAAAAATAAAAGTTTTCGGATTTGTGCTTTGAATCCCTGATTTTGCTGGTAAGAACCCTCACTGCTAGGGTTCGATTGATTCTGGGAATTAGTCGATGCCCCCGATTTCAGACACTAATGGATCTTGCAGATTCTCCTACATGTTTCTGACACTCATTGGATTTTATGGATTCAGAAAGGTCGCTTCCCCGATTCCCTGTCGTGATGTCCTACTGTTCTATTGTGCTTCCCCCCTGTGTTCGACCGATGCCTTTGTTCTATTGCATGTGCTTTTTATATAGCTCTCCTTTGGGTTCTAAGTTTGGTGAGTATTTCGTGAGATTTGGGTCTTTGTTTCTTACCATTTGTGGCGCGATTTGGTTATGATAAACGAACAATTTGGTACTGATTTGAAGCCATTCAGTTATGGTAAATTGATATTGATTTGTAATGTAAGATTATGGATGGATTTGGTTCGATTCGCCGGATTCCATCGTTCTTGTTATGGTAAGTTATCGATTTGATTTTGGTGATAGTTTATGGTAAGCAGAGCTGGCTGGGGTGTGTATGTTAAAGGAAACCCCGGATTCTCCGGCGAGAATCCAGGCATGGCGGCGATTTGTTTTTTTTAGGGTTGCTGGTTTTTTTTGGGAGGGTGAGGCGTTTGAGGGAGACGAGGGGTATAAGGTAAAGGCTTATGTGGGTAAGGTATAAAGGGCAGGGGCGTGTGGGCTTGCGGGTTTTGGTAGGGCGGGTAATTTAAGTGGGAGTGAAATTTGGGTTAGTTAATTAGGGTATTAGTGTTTAGGAGTTAATTAATTAATTAGTGGTGAGTTTTAGGTATTTAATTCTAGGTAAGTGTATTATTAATTAATTAGTGATAACTTAAATTAACAAATGTGATTAAATTATTTAGGTGCTTCATTAATCTAATTGTTATAATAAATGCGGGCGTGTTATTTAATTAGTGTTTAATGTTTATAAAGTGATGTCGTTATTAAGACTCATTAAATAAAAATTAGGACTTCTTAATTCTTTTGTGAATGCTATTATTAAAACGCGTGTGTTAGATTATTATTTTATGTATTTATTATTTATTATTAAATTGTTTATTTATGCCTGTATTAATGTTTTATTATTGCATTTTATTATAAAAATCATAGAGAATTATTTTTACAAAATTAGTGTAATTTGATAGTTAATGACTGGACGGGAGGGTCAAAATTGGGTGTCAACAAGTACTACGCTGATCGTCTGGATGCTGAGCCCCCCTGAAATGAACTCTACTGTTCGACTGCCATCTGCCCTGAATCGATGCTATGGGTTTCCTCCCTATTTTCGAGTGTGGTCCCCTCTTTTTTTTTTGCTATGGGTATGCTGTTTATATAGCCTAACTCTAGGTTCTAAAATTGGTAAGTAAATAAAGGCTGAGATTGGGCTAATATTGGTGCTGATTCGTGTGATTTCTTGACGAGATTTGGGTAGATTCGGTTGATAATCTGGGGTTATTTCGTACCATATAGGGACGATTCGGGCTGCATTTGCATGAGTAAGGAAGGTAACTTCTGATTTTCGTGATTTGGGTCACGATTGTGGAATGGTTCTCCTTATGGCAGGTTCTAGAAAAGGAAACTTGAGGTTTGGGTGAGTACGAGGGTGAGCTGGCGGAATGGGCGAGGGCGAGAATGGCGGAGTGTTGGCGGCGATTAGGTTTTTAGGTTTAGGGTTCGTGGGTTTCGTTTTTTTTTTTGTTGAGGACGAAGGGCTGATGGGTAAAGGTAAAATGGACTGGACGTGTGGGCTTGCGGGTGATAAGGGGAAAATAAGGGTAGATTTGGGCCTCATGGGTCAATGGATACTTGGGCTGGGTAGTTAGGTTAGTATTAAGTGTTAGGTTAGCTTTAGGTGCTAATTAATTTAGGTAGAGTTTTAATGTTGTGTTTTAATTCTAGGTGTATTAACTAATGATAATTTATTTAAATTGTGATTAAATTATTTTAGGTGTTTTATTAGTCTAAGTTTGAATTTAAATTATTATAGTAATAAATGCGGGTGTGCTATTTAATTAGTGTTTAATGTCTATAATGTGATGTCGTTATTAAGACTTATTAAATAAAATTAGGACTTCTTAATTCTTTTATGAATGCTATTATTAAGACGCGTGTGTTAGATTATTATTTTATGTATTTATTACTTATTATTAGGAATTATGACAAGGCTCTAAGTGTGTAATTTTCTACGTGAGAAGCGGTGTCATTATTAAATTATTTATTTATTTATGCCTGCATTAATGTTTTATTGCTGCATTGTATTATTATAAAATTATTAGAATTATTGTTGAAAATTAGTGTAATTCTATAGTTAATGACTGGACGGGAGGGTCAAAATTGGGTGTCAACAGTTGTCCCTCTTTGTATGGAGATGATGGAAGAATCTTCGGACAAAGACGTTGACTCATAGCCAATTTTGTCTCGATCCTCGGAATTGAAAGGTTTGGGCAATTAAGCAAGGCTGACGTAAAAATTTAAAAAAAAAATTGTCCCAGTGTCGAGTTATGACGACACTGGGCTACCATGGTCAAACACCAAGACGGGCTAATGCGGACTCAAAATTGTCCCAGTGTCGAGTTATGATGACACTGGGCTATGGTGCAAAAAGGAAAGAAATAAAAATAACTGGCTTGAACCTGGGGTGTACTGCTATGGCTTATGGTGTTGGAATGAGTGGATGATGTGGAACGAGTGGACCGACGCTCGAGGCCGCTTCTGCCATTCATCGGGAAGGTTGGCCCCCCAACAAATTGCCCCGGTTCGCTGTAAGAGAAAATCCACGTTATGCTCCATCTTGTGCAGTTTCCTGTAGATTGAAGCTAAGATAGAAGCATTAGTGCATAACTGTCAAAACAAAATAATGTAAGAATGTAACTTTTGTGTTGTGGTCGTAGTCAAATCGTATATGAAATGATGCAGATGACGCCTTGTATGGGCGTTATCGTCTTGTATGGACGAAATGCAAATGTCGCCTTGTATGGGCGGAATCATCTTGTATGGACGAAATGCAAATGTCGCCTTGTATGGGCGTTCTCGTCTTGTATGGACGGGATGCATATGACGCCTTGTATGGGCGTTCTCGTCTTGTATGGACGAGATGCATATGACGCCTTGTATGGGCGTTCTCGTCTTGTAAGGACGAGATGCAAATGACGCCTTGTATGGGCGTTCTCGTCTTGTACGGACGAGATGCATATGACGCCTTGTATGGGCGTTCTCGTCTTGTATGGACGGGATGCATATGACGCCTTGTATGGGCGTTCTCGTCTTGTATGGACGGGATGCATATGACGCCTTGTATGGGCGTTCTCGTCTTGTATGGACGAAATGCATGTGACGCCTTGTATGGGCGTTATCGTCTTGTATGGACGAAATGCAAATGACGCCTTGTATGGGCGTTATCGTCTTGTATGGACGAAATGCAAATGACGCCTTGTATGGGCGTTCTCGTCTTGTATGGACGAGATGCATATGACGCCTTGTATGGGCGTTCTCATCTTGTATGGACGAGATGCATATGACGCCTTGTATGGGCGTTCTCGTCTTGTATGGACGAGATGCATATGACGCCTTGTATGGGCGTTCTCGTCTTGTATGGACGAAATGCAAATGTCGCCTTGTATGGGCGGAATCATCTTGTATGGACGAAATGCAAATGTCGCCTTGTATGGGCGTTCTCGTCTTGTATGGACGAGATGCATATGACACACTTGTATGGCGTTCGTCTTGTATGGGCGAGATGCATATGACGCCTGTATGGCGTTTCGTCTTGTATGGGCGAGATGCATATGACGCCTTGTATGGCGTTCTCGTCTTGTATGGGCGAGATGCATATGACGCCTTGTATGGCGTTCTCGCCTTGTATGGGCGAGATCATATGGCGCCTTGTATGGCGTTCTCGTCTTGTATGGGCGGGATGCATATGGCGCCTTGTATGGCGTTCTCGCTTGTATGGGCGAGATGCATATAACGCCTTGTATGGCGTTCTCGTCTTATGAGGCGAGATGCAAATGACGCCTTGTATGGCGTTCGTCTTATACGACGAGATGCATATGACGCCTTGTATGGCGTTCGTGCTGTATGGGCGGGATCGTATGGCGCGCTTGTATGGCGTTCTCGTCTTGTATGGATGGGATGCATATGACGCCTTGTATGTGCGTTCTCGTCTTGTATGGGCGAAATGCATGTACGCCTTGTATGGCGTTATCGTCTTGTATGGGCGAAATGCAAATAGCGCCTTGTATGGCGTTATAAATGCTTGTATGAACGAAATGCAAATGGCGCCTTGTATGGCGTTTCGTCTTGTATGGGCGAGATCGTATAACGCCTTGTATGGGCGTTCTCGTCTTGTATGGACGAGATGCATATGACGCCTTGTATGGGCGTTCTCGTCTTGTATGGACGAGATGCATATGACGCCTTGTATGGGCGTTCTCGTCTTGTATGGACGGGATGCATATGACGCCTTGTATGGGCGTTCTCGTCTTGTATGGACGGGATGCATATGACGCCTTGTATGGGCGTTCTCGTCTTGTATGGACGAAATGCATGTGACGCCTTGTATGGGCGTTATCGTCTTGTATGGACGAAATGCAAATGACGCCTTGTATGGGCGTTATCGTCTTGTATGGACGAGATGCATATGACGCCTTGTATGGGCGTTCTCGTCTTGTATGGACGAGATGCATATGACGCCTCCTAGGGCATGGATAAAATTTGTGTTATGCATAATCAAAGCTAAATGAAATAATTAAAGTGTAAATGATGTAGCCTGAGTCGAAAATGTGGTTTTTGCGAGATGTATTTGATGTAGACTTGTTGTAGATGATCTTCGTGAGCGGATTCGTTGTATTGGAATGTTGTTGTCCTCCTTGTTCCTGTTGACCTGCAAAATTCACTCAAAGAAAAATTGTGAGTTCGGGGAGGGGTCGGCCGATTTGTGTTGGCTCTTGATATTTGCACGCGTCGTCTTGTCTGGACCATGTAACCCCTGTCTGATTTCGAGTCTCGGTCGAAAACATTTGTTGAAAATATTCTATCTTGAGAAAATACTAGTATGTGCTAGCAGGAAATTATGTCGATATTTGAATAGTGACATGTTGCGAAACAAAGCAAACTTCCTTATCCGAAATCGGCGGTGTATTCTCCCGCACTCTTGGTGCTCCGCTGCCGTCAGGCTTTCCTTTAAAATTTGTCCCAGTTTTGGGACACGGAACCCTTAGCGTAAATTATTGATGTCATTTGTAGTACAGCCTTTAAAATTGTCCCAGTTTATGTCGATCTTTCGAGCATATGGAATCATATCTGTCGATGTCCTTTCGTGGCGAAGTCCTTAAAAATTGTCCCAGTTTTGGTAATGGCCCGGGTCGGATATATGTCGTTACTGGGCGTAGTCTTGATAACGTCGTTATGCGGGCGATGTTCTTTCGCTCCTGTAGAATAAATGCTCCTGCAAGCTAAGCTTGAGAAAAGTTAGTGCATAACTGTTAAAACAGAATGATAAATATTTGAGAAAGGCAAATTATGTGGGTATAGATGTCGTCCCTGAGATGTTCCCCTGCACCGACGGGTTGCCATGATGCCTTCGTTGTGTGCTTTATGCCGGAGCTGATGCGCTAGACTTTGTTGCGGACTTTTGAATTCTGACTGTTGATTGTCGGTGCCCCTCTCTGCTTATGTTGTTTCTTTTGCTAACTTGTGTTGTATCTTCTGCTAATATGAAGGACCTGCGCTCAAAGAAAATTTTGTGAGTTTTTGGGGGGTGGTCGATTCGTATTTGACTTTGCCGCCTTGTTCCTTGACATCTGCGCGCCGGGCTTGTTTGGACTTGCAACCCCTGTCTGGTTTCCTACATTGTCCCAGTTTTGAAAAGGGTGTTTGGCCTAAGGGGGTCTCGATGGAGTTGCTTGTATGATATGTGTATTCTTGTTATTTTCAGAACGAAGGGAAAGTTTCCTAATGGTGTGGCCAGGCGATTTAGGCGCTACGTATCCCCGTGAGGAATCGGTCATGGCGTAGTTTATTACAATCGAATTTTGGGGTGAAATTAAAAATTTCTAAATGTGGGACCGAGGCCGATGTGGCGCCACGTATCCTTGAGGAATCAGGCCGAACGTAGTTCATTACAAGCAAAAGAGAAATTGGGATTTTCTAAAAGGTGGGACCGAAGCCGATGTGGCCGCCTACGTATCCGCCAAGGGAATCAGGTCTAACGTAGTTCCAATACAAGCAAAACAAAGGAAAACATTATTAAAGCTTAAATATGAGTCTTGAATTATTCTGCTAAACTAAATCGTTCTTTCTTATCAGCTCTGGCGGACGTAACCAGTGCAAATCCAACCAATACGCCTTCTTGCTCTGCATCATGGCTGGTTGGGTCTTCGTGCTCTACTATCAGTATCTCCTTCTTTTGGCTTCTGCGTGGTGCATGCTCGGATAAATGACTGATTCAGGTGGAATAGGCATAGGCAAGGGAATGTATTCCTCATCTGAGGTTGTCAGGTGCACATTGACGTGGCCGTGGTTTGGCAAGGGATTTGGGGCAGACTCCTTCAGCTGAATTACCCCTTCTTTGATCAACGCCTCGATTCATCACCGGAGGAGTGGCAACCTTGATGTCGTGTCCCGGACTATCGGGTGATCTGCAACGCTTGTTCTCATCATACCATCTTGGGATAGGGTCGGGAATCCTTCCTGGAATTGGTTGGATTAGGCCTGCAGCTCGCAACCTTTCATATATTTGAAGTATGGGTTCAGCTAGTGGGGTGCGAACTTTGGGTGGTCTTCCTTCAAAATTCTTATTTGGTCTGGGTGCATTGGGTGCTCTATTTTGTTGGGTGGATCTACGAAGGGCAGGATAAAAGGTTGATTCAGGCGGGGCGGGTTACGCCGAGGAACACCTCTCTTCCTTTGGGGTTCATTGTACTCATTGTGGGAGCCACCCTCCATCTGAATGACTCCTTCTTTGATCAGCTCCTCTATTTTGTCCTTGAGTGCATAACAATTTTCGATGTCGTGCCCCTCGACAGGAGTGGTATGCCTGATGTTTGGTTTTATCATGCCTCGGGAAGTAGGCACAGGGATATTTCTGGGAATTGGCTGGAGTATTCCTGCGGCTTTCAGCTCCTCATACACTTGGGTTATGGGTTCGGCTAAAGGTGTATAGGTTCTGGTTGGTTTTCTCTTAGCACTTATGCGGGGTTTGAAAGTGTTTAGTGAACGGGCATTTGGCTGTGGCGCATGCACGGATGGGTGCAAATGAGGGTTGTCGTATGCATTGCAAAAGTGGGTTGGTGGTGGCCTTTGGTTTGTGTTTGGTGGAGCATAATTTGGTTTGTGTGGGATGTATGGGTGCATTGTATATTGGCTGAATGGGATATGTAGTAAGAGAAGTGCGATAGTAATTTGGAGGATTTTGTTGTTTTGGTTGTTTTGCGATGTGAGTACTTGATGATGTTTACGAGACTTCTTATTTCGGCTGCAGTTTGCTATTTCTTTGCGGTATTTGGGCGTTTGCTCGGCCGGATCTATCTTGCCTTTCTCTTACGAGACCCGCTTTGCCTATAGGAACGAGCGAGTTCAGGCTCGTTCGCTTCGAGATGCCGCGAATCGATCGTATCATCGACCGTGCCTTTGATCTTGTGAGATATTGATGCTCTGCCATTGCTTAGTCAAATACAAATCGACCTTTGGGGGAAGATGACAAATCTTTCTAAAAATGCAACAAACGGTGTTAGCATAAAGCACATAATTTGCGGGTATGTAGCAGATATATTGCACATAGCACATTCAAATGTTTCCTAACATGCAGGGGGACCTCTTGTGCGGTAAGCCTAAACGTCACTTATGCGAGATTATGGCGGATTTGTCCAAGTCGTCCAACTATAATGCTTTTGTTGGAAATGGCGACCAAATGACGGTGCACTTTTCCCAATTTCAACATGTCATGATTGGGCTTGGATTTGTCCGTCATTGCCACGCTACACATAATATGCTGGTTGGCCGTTGGGTTGAGAAACCGTCGACAAGTTCGGTGTCTTCCTAATTGTGGTGTCGATGCGAGGACCGACCACCTAAGGTAAATGCATCGTGCCTAAAATAAAGGTGGTATAGCTCTATCACGAGTTGCTAAGATTTGGCTTTACTAGGCGCTTGAGTTCCCGAGCGGACAACTCGAGTGAGAAGGCTACGCGGCCACCGGTTAGACCGGGCACTCCACGTATATTACCGACTCTCCTAAGTTTGGATTTTGAAGAAAGAATTTTGCTGATGCACCAAGCGCACCTCGCATGTAGTGTGTGATTGTGTGAATTTTCCAGAGTGGAAGAAATATGAGCGGAATGCCAGTTTAAGGAAGCGATAGCAGGTAGCAAAATAAAATAAAAACAAAATACAACACACAAAATTTAAATGCAAAAGTAATGCCAAATAATAACCCTAGGTCTGTTATGGTTAAGAACCTAAAATCCCCAGCGGAGTCGCCATTCTGTCGCGCCCATTTTCGACCGCGACTTTTTAAAAGCGAACCCTGCTCAAATAAAAAGGGTTAGAAAATAAAAATAAAATGCTAAATGTAAAAAATGTTAGAAGGGTTCGCGGAGTCGCCACCTAATTAATTTGGGTGAATTAGGACACCTAAATGTTTAACTAGTTTGAAGTAAAACATTAACTCCATTTTAATGGTCTGCTAAACTTAATGAGATTCTGGGTAAGGGTTCTTTATTAATCTAGAGGGAAGGGGTTAGGCACCCTCTAAGATCCGCTAACTTGCGGTTGTCCTGCCAAACCTAGGGTTAATTATTATACTAAGAAAATGCATGTTTTGAAGGGTATTTAAGAAAAGATCTTTGTAAGAAAAAAGATGCGTTCTTAATAAAAGAAAGCTGTAAGATTTATCTGCAAAAGCCAAGGTTAGTTTCAGATGAGAATATCTATTCATAAAATACTTTAATAAGGTATATATATTGCATAGCCCGATTATAGTGCAAAAATATTGATTATGGCAAAAGATACGTTTATAGAGTATACCTAGAATACAAGGGGTTTATTACTATTTCTCCTATATGAATATTAATAAGAAAGTTAGTATAAAATAGGTTTCTTATGCTAGGATTTAGTAATATATATCGTAGCTACTTAAACAATTATAGGAGTGGAAATATTAAATGATAAGACTTAAACAATGTATGGCGAGCTAAACTAATGCCAAGCTACTAGCTAATTTATTAATTCCAGGTTTAATTGTTCTAACTGTTCTATTGACTAGAGTAATGTTAAACAATTAATTTACAATAAATAAATGAATGGGGGGCGGGGTAGAAAATAATTTAAAGGACTCGAGGAATGGCGATGTCTTTCGCCTGCGGCTTTGAATTTTCGAGACGGAGATGAAGATGCACATAGATGTAGGTCATCGTTTGTTGTAACTCATGAGGAGTCTCGCAATGAGACTCTTCGTTTAGCTCCGATGCGTGCCATGTAAAAGAAAAGAAGATAAGGATTAGTAGTGTCCAAACCTTTATCGGATTACAAATAGACAGGCTTTTCATATAAACTCGAACATGGATATAAGATAATTACTATTTAATAATATCAGTTTTCAAAAAAAATCAGCAGATTCAATAGAAGTTCAACCCCACGTTAGGCTTGGGATGCAGACAACAGCAAACAGAAGTAAAAGAGAGAAGAAACAGACCCATTTATTCCTGATTTTCAGGTATTAAAAGGAAGAATATCTATAGATCAGCACACGCACCAGCACATATTTCAGCAAGTACACAGAGATGTCCAAGTGGGCACACATAGAAATAAGATACACACCAAACATTGTTTAAGTTGGCATACCCTTTTATATTGATAGACATGATGCAGTTTAATGTTCAAACCAGATACACATTAGGGTATTTAATATGAGTCTCAGGGCATATCAAACCTGGTTTATCGCGCGATCAATCCACACACACACTAGACGAACAGACATCCAATATTATAAGACACACATTCAACTTTAAAGCCTTGCTTTTAATTCCATATTCAACTGGGTGTTTTAGCGCGCTAACAGATTCAGCATAGACATGTATATGGTATATCGTAAGCACAAAACAAGAACAGTCGGTTGAGCTTTCTCCTACTACTATAGACACATGTTTAGCATTATGACCCTCGAGTAGATAGATGCTCAACTAGTAGACGAGCACCTCAACCCAGGCAAGGTATACTTGTTTTTCACAAGCGTAACAGGTTCGGGGATCAATATGATGCCACTAAGGGATATTTTCATACACAAGTAAGCGACTGCGTCGATACAAAGAACTAACTGAACATAATAATATAAGCACGATTAAATAGATCCCTAAACTAACATGAAAAGCATTTTGTAAGCATTAATAATCAAATAAACAGGTTGACCAGGCAGTTAAACAATAGGAAACCTAAATCTAATCAATAATTTAGAGCAAAAATACCTAGGTTAATTAAACCAGACATCATATTCATGCATCGATGGATATAATAATGTAAGCACACTGAACCAACAGCACATGTTTAATCAAAAAAAACACACAGCAATACAAAATGGACTGAGAAGAATTCGGTTTTACCTTCTCCGGGCAGCGAACCGGGGCAGCGTATCAAGTCGTCGGTCCACTCGACGGGTTTTGGGTTTACGATGCGAAAAGGGCTAGGTTTTGTTTGCTGGTTTTGGCTGGAACTAAGAACGAAAAAGGGTTCGAACTTCCTATTAGTACTACGCTGATCGTCTGGATGCTGAGCCCCCCTGAAATGAACTCTACTGTTCGACTGCCATCTGCCCTGAATCGATGCTATGGGTTTCCTCCCTATTTTCGAGTGTGGTCCCCTCTCTTTTTTTTTGCTATGGGTATGCTGTTTATATAGCCTAACTCTAGGTTCTAAAATTGGTAAGTAAATAAAGGCTGAGATTGGGCTAATATTGGTGCTGATTCGTGTGATTTCTTGATGAGATTTGGGTAGATTCAGTTGATAATCTGGGGTTATTTCGTACCATATAGGGACGATTCAGTGCGTTTGCAGTAAGGAAGGTAACCGATTTTCGCGATTTGGGTCACGATTGTGGAATGGTTCTCCTATGGCGTTCTAGAAAAGGAAACTTGAGGTTTGGGTGCACGAGGTGAGTGCGAATGGGCGCGGGCGAGAATGGCGGAGTGTTGGCGGCGATTAGGTTTTTAGGTTTAGGGTTCGTGGGTTTCGTTTTTTTTTTTGTTGAGGACGAAGGGCTGATGGGTAAAGGTAAAATGGACTGGACGTGTGGGCTTGCGGGTGATAAGGGGAAAATAAGGGTAGGGCGGACTGGGCCTCGCGGTTCAAATTTGGATAATTGGGCTGGGTAGTTAGGTTAGTATTAAGTGTTAGGTTAGCTTTAGGTGCTAATTAATTTAGGTAGAGTTTTAATGTTGTGTTTTAATTCTAGGTGTATTAACTAATGATAATTTATTTAAATTGTGATTAAATTATTTTAGGTGTTTTATTAGTCTAAGTTTGAATTTAAATTATTATAGTAATAAATGCGGGTGTGCTATTTAATTAGTGTTTAATGTCTATAATGTGATGTCGTTATTAAGACTTATTAAATAAAATTAGGACTTCTTAATTCTTTTTTGAATGCTATTATTAAGACGCGTGTGTTAGATTATTATTTTATGTATTTATTACTTATTATTAGGAATTATGACAAGGCTCTAAGTGTGTAATTTTCTACGTGAGAAGCGGTGTCATTATTAAATTATTTATTTATTTATGCCTGCATTAATGTTTTATTGCTGCATTGTATTATTATAAAATTATTAGAATTATTGTTGAAAATTAGTGTAATTCTATAGTTAATGACTGGACGGGAGGGTCAAAATTGGGTGTCAACAGAACTCATATAAGTGATGATAACTAGTGATCAATTAATTATCAAGCAATCAAAACAACTATTGAATAAATCTTAAATAAGTGAAGAAGAAACCAAACTAATATATTAATTCATGAATAGAGTTTCAAGTGAATCACAAGGAAATCCCTAATAAAGTAATTAGCTCCTAGCCATAGTCACGCTAAGAACTAATACAATCTCCATACATGAACTGGAATAAATAAAGCAAAAGAAAGAAAAGAAAAATACTCAAGAACGAGTCTCCAAGCCTTCTAGCATCCAAGGATTGTGTTGTGGAATATTTACAAGATGGAATGGAATGGAATGGTGGATGGAGAGTGGAATGTGGTATGGTTTGTAGGATGAAGGATGGGTGGATTCAATTCTTCTAATGATGTAGAGACTATTTATAACCCAAGAATCCTTTAGGTAAAGGGTTAGGAATTATGTAGGTAGGAAAGGTTATGGAATCCTTTTAGGTAAAGGGTTTAGGAAAAGTTATGGAAAAGGGTTAAGGAATATGTAGGTAGGAAAGGTTATGGAATCCTTTTAGGTAAAGGGTTTAGGAAAAGTTATGGAAAAGGGTTAAGGAATATATAGGTAGGAAAAGTTATCCCTTTTGGACTCTGAAAATGTGTCAAATTCGGCCCAAAAACTCAGAAATCCCGCGTCGGCGCCGCGGCCCTGCAATCCGGCGCCACGGCGCCTGAAAATCAGAGAGCTTCGGACGGCTTCAGTGGTCGGCGCTGCTGCCAGGCGCCGCGGCGCCGGTGACGGCATTCTTCCGGATTTTTCGTTTCTTCGTCCTTTGTTCGTCCGGTCTTCGTCTGATCTCCTCTATAATTTCCGGAACTTTTTAGACTTCATTTCTTGGCCCTTTTGTGTGTAATTCCATCTCATTTATGCTCATTTATGCTCATTTCATCTCCTTTTCGCCATTTCTCCATTTCTGACCGCTGTGACACAAAAGAAAGGAAAACGACCCTAATACTAAACTAAACATAAATGAAATGAGTAAAATACTAACTAAAAATGACTCAAAAGGTGTATATAAAATACACCGATCAACGGCGCCGCGACGCTGGGAACTGGCGCCACAGCGCTAGAACCACTTCAGGGTTCTCTGGACATTTGGCACCGTGGCGCCTCTGTGCAGGGCCGCGGCGCTGCCTCGCAGGAATTTTGGCGCTGTGGCGCCTCAATACAGGGCCGCGTCTCTGAGGACGGGTTTAACATATTTTCTGGCAAACCTGAAAAATGACGGAGAACATAAGGGGAGATAGCATCATCCAAAAAATCATAAGAAGTAGGTACGGGTTTTCTACTTTAGAAAAGGGAAATTGGGTTTCATCAAAGAGAACATGACGACTAACGATGATTCGTTTAGAGGACAAATCTAAACATTTTTAACCACAGTGATTTGACGGAAAACCTAAGAATACACAAGGAGTAGAACGTGACTGAAGTTTGTTGATTGTAGTGGATGGAAATAGTAGATAACATAAGCATCTGAAGACCCTAAGATGAGTGTAGGACGAAGTCTTATTGTATAACACTTTGAGAGGGGAGGAATATGTCAAACCTTTAGAGGGAAGAATATTTAGGAGATCAGTAGTCATTTGTAGTGCATGATACCAAAATAATGGAGGAACATAAGAATGAACTAATAAAGTGCGAACAATATTATTAATGGTACGAATTTTTCTCTCAGCTTTCCCATTTTGTGAAGACGTATGAGGACAAGAAAAACGAAAATTTATCCCATTTTGAGCACAAAACTCCCTAAATTCCCCATTATCATACTCTTTGTTGTTATCACATTGAATGTTTTGATTTTCCGTTCGAATTGTGTTCTTATGAAGACTCTAAATTTTATGAAGATGGAAAAAACTTGAGATTTTTTCGCAATTGGAAACATCCATAAATATTTAGTATAGTCATCTAAGAATAGAACATAATAATGATGACCCATAGAACTGAGAACCGGAGATGTCCATAAATCACTATGAATAATTTCAAATGACATAGAAGTATTAGAATTTGAAGCTAAAATGGTAATTTAATAATCTTTCCCAAAGCACAGGATTGACAAAGTGGAGTACTACGCGTACCCTTACAAGAAATAGACTTATGTCTATCCAAAGAAGATAAAATAGACGATCCCGGATGACCTAGACGAGCATGCCACAAGGAAGGAGCAAGAGCTGCAAAGGTGGATGGCATAGCTTGACGCGAGATGCTGGACTTGGTGTGATTGAATAGAGATCCCCCCCACTGTTACACCTCATGAGATGACTCCCCAACTTGAAATCCTTCACAGAAAATCCAAATGGATCAATATTAATAGAAATCTAGTTATCAGTTGTGAATTATAGGACATATACCAAATTTTTAATTAATTTTGGATAAAGTGAAGAAGAGAGGCAAAACTAGGTTCTTTCTCCCCAGCATAAGGTTGAGGAGAAGAGGTTGCCGCCATGGCACCTCTAAATAGCCATGATCGCCAGAGAGAAGGAGAGAGGCGGGTGGGTTTTAGCATAATGATTCGAATCGGGCTTTTTGGTCAAATTCTTTGCCGAAAGAGTCGGCCGCTTAATAGGTCTCAACAGGTCTCAAGAGGGATTAAGAGATTAGTAGAGCCCCAAACACACCCTGGGCTGCGGCATCCGACTTCTCCAACGGGAACACCCTTCCTTTCACGCCTCTCCTTCCAACAAGTCTCGTTGCTCTAAAACAAAAAAAAAAGGGAGTCTCTTACTTCCTTCCCCTTTTTTTCACCAAATCCAGAAGGGAAGGGCAAGAGTAAAAAGAGAGTATGTATTGGGGCACGAAGGGTATTTTTCAGGACAAGTGGTGTATGAGGAGGGGATAAAGTTTTATGACCATAACCCTTAATTGAAATAGAATTGCCATTACCAACAGTTATACCATGATTAGTGTTCAAATTGGAATAAGACGAGAGAGTACCTTGATCGGATGTCATGTGGGTAGTGGCGCCGGTGTCCATGTACCAATTAGGGTCCGGTTGCGTCAAGTCAAGTGTGTGCATCGCTGCTTCAATGTCGGTCTGAGTGTGCCCATCGCGTGGTGGCACGATGGGGCGAGGCCAGTATCTTGGACTACGGGGCGCCATATATCTTCCGAGCCACGGATTACGGATTGGGAGAAAGTTCGGTCGCGTCGCGTATACAAGCCGACATCGAGCCGCATGTACTGGAAGGCCGAGTCGCGGCTGTGAGGTCTTTGGGACCCACCGCCATCGACGGAGGGACCCTGTGGGTTCCAGGATTTGCTACTGCTGATGACGGTTGCCCCCGTTGTTGCCACCACGATTCTTGCCATTGTTTTTCTGATTTTGGCCTTTCTTACCATCCCCGTTGTTGTGATTTTGGGTCGTATTAGCTGGATTGAAAGGAGAAAAATTGGAAGCAGTCATCATGCCGACAGGACTGACTCCAATTGCTACTTTCTTAGCCAAACCGACTTCTTTCAATATGAGCATAGAACGGCTTGATAAAATCCTGGCAGGGAGTTACTCTAGCGAATAACGAAGCAACACTGCTATAAGCCTCTGACAGGCCTGCAACCATCTGAAGAACCAGACGACTATTAGAAATAGGAGAACCCACGTTGTTGAGTTGGTCTGCCAAGTCCTTGAGACGTTTGCAATAAGAAGAAACGTTTTGAAAATTCACCATAGCCACCTGTGAAAATTCCTACTCAAGGATAACAATCCGAGAATGACTGTTATCTTTGAATATATCTCGCAATCGATCCCACACCGTCATAGCTGTGGAGTTGTGTTCCATAATCGTCTGCAAAAGGTCTAAGGAAATAATGGCATAAATCCACTGAAGAACCTTGGAATCAAGCATGTCCTATAATTTTGGGTTTGCTTCTTTAGTGAGCATAGTAGATGCAGTCGCCTTATCAACCTCATTTGAAGGAGGTGGAGGGATGATGTGGTGAAGAACTCTATGTGCTTTAACATGAATCTTGAATAACTCTGCCCACGTCCCATATTGGACGTTTTCAAGATCAAGAACAATAGGGATGACGCTCTTGATGTTAGAAACTGAGAGGGCAGGATGAAAATTGTTCTTATCAGCCATAGGAAATAGAACAACAAGATTCGGAGAAGAAAGTTTGGGAGAAAGGATTTTGAAAGAGAAGATATTCGGTTTTGTTAAAAAGGAAGAACACAAAAATCGAGAATTTGGGGATCCAAAAATCCGAAAAAAAGGAAGAAATTTTGGAGCGGAAGCGAGGTAAAGAGAACCTAGACTCTTGATACCATGAAAGAATTAATCCCTTGATTATTCTTATTAATGAAAGACATATATCATATTCTACCTAGAAATCTCTATTCTATAAGAATACTAACTTTACAATTATGATAATATTACACTATTAATTAAGATACAATTCTAAGTCTAATATTTACCAAATATACAAGAAAAGGGCAAGGGCCCCACAATACACTTTGGACGTGTATTATGATGTTTAACCTAATAAATATATAACTCATATATATTTATATATTTAGATATGAATCTGAACTGATCTACATGGATAATCCAAATTTAATTTCCTAACACTTTTCTCTATCGGGGACTTCAAGGGTTGGAGCTCCAAAATAAATACCACGAGTGGAAAACATAAAACATACGATGATAAAAATATGGAAAGATTATTTGCCCTTTTGGTAGGAAATAGTTGTCCTTGAAATTACTTATTAGGGCTATTTATAAAACCAACTTGTGTCATGGGTGATAGAGAAGTTATTGTTACACCATTACTTTATAAGGCAAACTACACCGAATTCTTAAATTTAATGAAAATTAGTACTACCTATACTTCATGAAAATTACACTTTAACTTCTTTCTTTTGGTTTGGTTTGGTTTGTCAAATGTTGATAGCTCTCTTTATCATCTTTGCTCATAGCTGTCCATTCAATACCTATTATTTTCAATAGTTAACATTATCGGTGGCCAGTGGGCCAGGCTGGATCCCGACGGAATGGGGAAGGGTCGGGACCGGGGCTCCGGAGGAATTAGCGAGCCGAGAATAGTGGAACAGGCAGATGTCCCGTCCCGTTCTACATCCCGCCGAAAAAGGGGATCGGTGTTGGGGGACGGGGCAGGGTCAGGTCAGTAGGGGGATTTCGGGTTTTTTACACAATTTAAAAATAAATGTATAAACACTTCAATAATTGAACAAGATAGTGTAATAAAAACATACAAAAGTTGTTTTTGTGCCCCTTATATTATTTAATAGAAATATGATTTTTTTTTGTAATACAATTATAAAATTGAACTTTGTGATATTGTTCAAAAGTTGCAAATCCAATAGTAAAATTGCAATTGAAAAATTACATAGTTAACCATACTTTATCTACTTTCCTCACAATGTCTTGAGTATCTTCGATTGGAATTGAAAGTTGGTGGTCAAATTGTTCGAAGTCACTTCATGTTGTCTCGGATAAGATTTCATTGTAGTTGTAGTATTCTTCTTCGTTGATCTTCGGCTGACCGCACCTTCACTACTACATTTCTGGCCTAATGCGACGCCTCCAAATCGTCGCATTAGGTCTAATGCAACGACAATGATCCGTCGCATCCGGTGGCGTTGCATTAGACCTAATGCGATAGAAATAGAGACCTATTGCAACGGCCTGTTATAGGCGTTGCATTAGATATGTATCTAATGCGACGGCAAGGCACACCTGTCGCATTAGCCTCAAATCTAATGCAACGGCTACTACGCCTAATGCGACGGCTGGGTACTATCGTCGCATTAGATATGTGAATTGATGAGAGGAATTTCCAACCATCTAATGCAACGGCTATGTTGGCTAATGTGATGTCCTGGTACAACCGTCGCATTAGATGTGCACCTGATTTTACTCACGGAAAGACTCAAAAAGCTGATACACAAACTTAAACTTTTATACTCACAACATACATTTATAAAAGGAAGACATATTACAGATGTTGTACTGATTATTAATGCATGCATACATTCCAGATTGCAAACCAGGCCTCATGTGTCTGTCCATGTTTTCATTCGAATGTCTCACTTAATTAAATACTATATGCCCTTTCCATATCACTAGAGAATGTTCATTATTATTTCACATGGTTTTCAACTTATTTTGTTTGCAAAGACTTTAAGAATTTTGAGAACTTTACATGATGATTGAGCGACTTTATTTGTGAGCGACTTTAGATCTACCTAAAGAATGGTCAAATTCTAATCACATTGCCATTAGTTCTTCATGTCAACTGATAGAAAAAAACTAAATGAGCACATATAATTATCATTTAGAATATCTGATAGTGTAAAAAAGTTGATATAACTTTTTTTTTGATATATCACATGTAGTACTCCATTATTTCTTGTAATGCTTTATCTATCTCTAGAGATTATTATTATTCATTAGTCGTTTACCTATATGTTGCTGATTTTTCAGGTCGGGAGTTGAATAACTCTTTATCAAGAGAATGACAATCATGAGTCAAAGTGTTTTTCCAGTAAAGGAACACTTCATCAGAGAGTTGTTCTTATTCAGCATAAAGCATTACTTTCTGCTAAAGTGAAAGCTTAAATTTAGCTGGCTCTCCTTTTGGTTGAAGCTTCAGATTTTGTGAAAAAGAATAACTCCTTTTATTATTTTGCTTTGTGTTGGATTATCTAAGTTTATTACCTTAAGATATGGGAAAACATAGTGTAATCTTAATCATTTATAACTGGACGGAGCTGCTGACCCAAATATATGACTTATCAAGTCATTTTTAACGTAAACATATGCCCAGTGACGCCATAGAGGTTATTTATAATATCTTCAACCAAATGCGACCCTTAACATCCAATACATACATCCTTCAAGCTTTGAATTTCTTTTAACTATGCATTCCTAATTTGAGCAAGTTTAAAATTATATGGGATATGTTCTACAAAGCAAATTAATGGTTGTGTAGGAGGCAAATTCTGAGTAAAAAAAAAAAGATAGGAAAGACACAAAACCTGTTCTAAATGTTTCTGGCCAAACATAGACAGCTACCAAAGACTTATCGATCTAGTATATAACGATCCAAAGACTTAGCGGACAAAGATATAACCAGTCCATGTGACATTTAAGGCACTGGTGTGGACGCATAATCATTTAAATGCGAAAATTCAACATTAAGTAACAGATTTAGGTTATTACTTGGTGACTTAACTTAAGATTGTGATGTCATAAAAAATAATTCAAGATTTCAGGTATACTAACACTTCATTCCAGTAATCAAACCAGAGGACAAAAAAATAAAATCACATATACTCGACTATGCAGAATAGAGCATTAATCCAACATACACATCGTACTATTCTAGACCCGGTACCAAACCAGTATACTGCGACATGAACCAAACAACTGAAACATATCAACACCAGGAAATACATTCAACTAAAGAAGATTACCTTCCTTTTTGCCCTCATATTGCTAGTGGTTTCCTCCTCGTTACCGCATTCATCATATTCAGATGTGGACTCATCATCTCTTTCTTCCAACAAGTCATTGTGTTGTCCACAACATTCTCATGGTGCCAATATGGTGACAACTATCACATGGACAACAAATTTGGTTTCCTTGAGACTTTGTAGCAAAAGCCTTTTTAATATACTCGTCTACTCCTCGTTCATATTTATCACTCCATTTGGCAGCCATCCACCACTCAGTAGTTCCACAATCCATTTCCTCAATATAATATTTAAGAGAGTTACCTTAATCAAAGGTACAACATCAAAACAAGTATAAATAACATTACAGTAACTATCAAATCAAATTCAATTTATTCAAAATTCTCAAGAAAGCTCTCTAGTTAAAACTCCATCTCAATCAAACCAAATTGTCAAATAATACTATAACTGAAAAGCTTACAAAAATATTCTGCAATCAGATTCACTTAATCAAATACCCAATGAGCACTCTGAATTGAAAAAAAATAATAAAGAGTTCTTGATTTTGGATTCTTAAAACTCCAATGAGAATGGACTATAGACTAAATCTTTAGAAAAAATCTGATTTTAAGACTAATAAACATACTAACGCAAGGGGAAGGTAAAACGACGATAAAATATATATAATCTAACCTTGAAGAAGAGAGAAGAGCAGTTCGACGAAGTGGATGCGACGACGAGTGGAAAAGGACCACGACGGCGCGATGGGGAAGGATGCGGCGACGATAAGCGATGGGAAGGGTGTAGCGGAGATAGTGGGGAAAGGGAGTGCGACGTCTAGCAGTTGGGGAAGGGAGGTGCGACGGCGGGAATATTCGCAGGGAATTTTTAATTTTGAGAAGTGGGTAACGCGGGCTAATGGCTGAGATGAAAATGGTTTAATTATACAAACCTGGCCATTGCATTAGAGTATCGGAGCCGTTTCATTATCTCGTCTAATTCAACGGTCATTTTAGACCGTTGCATTAGAGTATAGGAGTTGTCGCATTACACTGGCTAATGCAACAGTCCAATTCTGTCGTTGCATTAGCCTAATTTTTTCATTTATTACACTTTGACCCGTCGCATTAGCCACATCTAATGCGACGGTACTACATATGGTGTCGCATTAGCCTTATATGACCCGTCGCATTAGCTCAAAAATGTAGTAGTGCTTCTACGCTCCGCTCGAATCCATCTCGAATATAGCGCAATCTCGATGTGTCTCCCACGATGAATGCATACTCTCTATCGAAATCTTTCCGCAGAAAAAGAGCTTTAGACGTTGTTTATGACGCTTGAATGTTCAACATATATCGACCCATCTTTGCTAGTGTTGGAAATGTCTTCTCATTGTCCCTTTAGTATTTCAGCAAGTTTTCATATCCTTCATCATTGATAATTAATTCGTACGGTACAACACCCTGCAAAACATAAACATCAAATTCACTAATTTGTGAAAAAATTGAACCACTAAACATTCTATCTCTAATGCCTTGAATACTAGCAGCAGAAAGTGCATGTCTTTTATTAGGTTGCAGTGAAGTAGAAGAAGATGGTACCGAAATTGGTTGATTATTTGCACTTTCTTGTTGTTAATAATATATTTTACAACGGTCTACTTTAATAGTCGGATTTAATACAGCACCAATAATATCAATAGTGAGAATAGAAAAAAAAATTAAATTTTATAAACATATTTAATAGATGGAGCGTAAGATGATTTTTATATATATTCACTAAGTAACAAAAATATTAGAGCTATAAAATAACATAATTGAAATAGTAGGATAATAAATACCCTAAAATTCTTTAGTAGCTTGAAAATATTTATCTAAAAATCCAATAAGTTCTAAAAAAAATCCAATCATTATCTACAAGCATATCTCTTGGAGTTTTATTATCGGCGTTAAATAATAAAGTTATATGTCTTCTATAATCGTAAGCAACAAGTAGTTGTTCATATAGAGAATTTCACCTAGTCGGTACTTCTTTAGGAATTTTTCTAAAAGGTAATCCACAATTATGACAAGTTTTTTTATACTCTTTACGTCATTGTATTTTATTACATTTAAAAATAAAGTTTATAGCAAATTTTATTTTATCAAGAATGTTTTCAAAAAGTTTTAGGTCATTCTTTACCACTAAGTTATAAATATGACACGTACATCTTATATGAAAATGATCAGGAAAAGATGGAGTTAATCAAACTTTTAAAAGTCTTATAGTATAATCATTAGAAATAACATTATCAAATGTAATAGTCATAATTTTATCAATTATTCCATAATAATCACAAATTTCATGAATATTTTCTGCAAAAAAAGTTTCAGTGTGCCTATAATCAATATATCTATATGCTAAAATACATTTTTGCATAGACCAATTTTGATCTTTCCAATGACATGTTACAGTTAAATAAACATTACCGTTAGTACTACGACCTATATCAGAAGTGAGAGTCACTTTGTCATTAAAATGATATAATGCATAACGTAAATATTATTGATATTCATGTGTAAATTTAAAAACGTCTCTTCTAACAGTTAATCTAGGAAAACCGTTAAAAGCAAGATTATACATTTTTCTAATGTAATGAATAAAACCAGTAGAGGAAGGAAATGCAAAAGGCAAACCCTCCACCGCAACTAATTTTGTCATGTTTTCCCTATCTTTGTATTTATCATATTTAGGACCAAAAATTCCCCCCATGTCGTCGGGTTAATTTGACCTTGTACTTTATGACCCGAATATACCTCATCATCTAATGGTATATCATTAAAAAAACAGTTTCATCTATATGAGTGAAATCAATCAAATCATCGGGACTAGGAATAAAATTATTAGAAGAAATACTATTACCCTTGTTACTCCTACTAGAAGAAGCACTCTTACATGTAATCATACGTCCGAGGCGTTCCATTATAATTATGCAAACAAATAATTAAAGTAAATGAAATTAAGTGTGAAAACTAAAATTAAGTAACAATAATAATTTAAAGAAGGGACAAAGGTATCAAACGTCGACGTGTAATCGAGGTTGAAAATTGAAATTTTGCTCGATGAATGATCATCAAGCTAGATGTCAACTTCAGTCTCAATTTTTGAACTTTGATAAAAATGAGCAAAAAAATATAATATTTAGTAGGCAATGTAGAATTGTAGAGAGATATATTGAGAGATTAGAGTGATGATAGGAAGATTTGTGGGGGAAATGAGGTATTTATAGTTGAGAAATATGGTTAAAGTGTAAATATACTAACTAAGAGGTTAAAAATAAATATTAAGGGGTAGGGGGGTTTATGGGGTGGAGGCAAAAAATGATCGTTATAGCCGTTGCACAACAGCCAAAATTAAAATTTGGCCGTTGTTGCAACAATCATTTTTGCAAAGGGAGAGGGGGGCTGGCGGGGCGAGGTTGGGGCGGGTCCTATCGGGATCGGAACGAGCCCAGGTCCCTTCCCGAGTTTGAACCCCGACACTAATTTTTTTAGAAGGGATCGGGGTGGGGAGGGGGACGTATCGGGATGGGTCGGGCTGACCCGACGCACTGGCCAGCCTTAGTTAACATTAGGAATGACAATTCCAAGCCGAACATCAAGAGTTCTGGTGAAATTGATAAGATTATGTCACTCATAATCGAAAATTTTGGATTTAAGTCAGGAAACATAAAACAATAAATCACACTAAGGAGTGCTTCCCCCTTTGACGGGTATTACATGATGCAAATTCGAATAAGTTCAAGCATCAAATGAGGGAAAAGATAATGAGAGGAAGTAGATAAAGCCTCAACGAGTAGAGGGGAACTAATAACACATATATGATTTCTATAAATATCGAGTACGAATAAGGTTTCAGTACATAAATTTTCAGTAAGTACTCCAAGATTTGTTTGTACATTATTTATTTGCATATCATAAACTATTACCTAAATAATTGGCTTACTTAGTTCCCATTTTTCAACAGCATCGACATGTTCATATGGGTACAGTCATGCAGTTAAATTTGTGTTCATCAAATCAAATTATACTCCACCCCCATACGAACATGCACCCCCCCCCCCCCCCCAAGTCCAAACGATTCCATAATTCATTAAGAATTCCACGTGAAAGCATCAAACACAAATCAGACAGACAGCGAAAAGCAACAAAAACATCTACTCCCTTATTATTTTTCCTCTCTCCAACATATTTTTGGCCGTTTCCTATAATAATATCATACAAAACAAAAACGCCAAGAATACAATTATATTTATAATAACACAATTCACAACAACAAATCGAATAATATAAATTTCCACAGGAAAAAAAATGTACCCCACCCCCTCAACAACAAAAAAAACACAACTAGGTGAGTCATCAAGTTATCATGGCTTACCACAACCATGGGAAAAACCGATCCGTGATCGATCTTTATCGAATTCGAACACGAACCCTTGTTGCATTAGGTTTCCAATAACGGAGAACTCTGAAAGCGCGGTCAACGGTTGCAATGCAAGGCATTTAACGTCCTTCGCGGTATCAATAAAGTAATTCCCGGGTGGCGGGGAGAAAATCGAGTCACCACTGAATTTGAAACTCATTTTAGGAAAATTCGGTTGCGACACACCTGACATGTTGACACATAAGTCAAACCCGATAGTCGGGTCATCGGCTTCGGGTAGCTTAACGAGCCGCTTAAACGCTTGAACTATACGCGTATAAGCTGGCTTGGCAAGAAATGTCAATGTTGTCCCTGAATCCATAACAGTCCCACCATTACCCAACTCATCAATTGCCCAAACGGAAGGGCGTATTGGTAATTTCACATCTTCAATATAAACACTTTCAATCCCAATATAGTAAAACGTTGAAGTAAATGGGTTATTTATCATTGGGGTGTAACTCATTTTTGAACCGTTGACCGTGTTTGACCGGCCGATTAATAAATAACTCGTTGGAGTTGGAGATAAAGTATAGTCCACTAAACAATACGAAAACTTGTTACCGAACCGGCGGCCCAATTGACTCGCTAATGAAATTGAACCGCGGCCCAAGCCCATAACACCTTGAGCTCCATTAAAACTCGGACCGGTAATACTTGGACCGGACGCTTCAAAACTACAACCAAATGCTAGCTTTTTAAATTTCACCGAACTACCAGAACTCGCATTAAGCGTCGTCGTTTCGGTAGAGAAAAAGCCTTTAGTTTCCGATCCATCGGAGTAGGAGTACTTGTATCTACACGGGCTATGTTGGCGCGTGTGATTACACGCGCCGCTTCTAGGATTAGGTACGAGCCTACATTGCTTGTCGTAGCAATGGTAAGGTAAATACGTTGATGAATGACGAGCTAGGAATGCGGAGTTGCGACGGCGGCGCGTGCAGTTCCGGCAAGCTGAGCAAGTTACCCAAACAAGATCACTACCAGTGTCGGCGACTAAAAGGAAGCGTTGCGGCGGCGTACCTAGTCGTAGATCGACGAAGTATTGGCCGCTTCCGGTGGATGCACCGGAAGTTAACGGGAGTTTAGCGCTACGGTGGCGAAGGGAGGAGTACAATGTGTTTACACGGCGGATATCGGAGGAGAGTAATTGTGACGGAGTTGGTGGAAATGTGTCCTTGTGTAGTAATGGTAGTTTAAGGTATTCTACTACAGACGATAAAGCGGTGGATGGTATTAAGAAGAAGAGAAGAAGGGAGAAGAATATTGTTGCTGCCATTGAAGATTTTGATTAATTTAGTTTGTTAAGATCTGGGATGGGAAGGAAGGAAAGAAAGAGAAATATTGGAGTGAAGGGGTTGGTTACATTTATATCTCTCTCTATTCATTGATTGATAGATATATTGGAGTATGTCCGACAACAACATATTCCTGAGGTATTTCGTTAGTGACCCTTTCATGAACAACACCGTATACAGATCTTACTCTTATCTCAATCGCTCTTTAATATTGAAGTATGTAGTCCTCTATATATTTATATTTGGCTTATAGTTATGGAGTAAGATAGATTTCATCACAAAAAAAATTATACTATATTTATTTGGACAAGTTCATCTATCAAATTACTACGAGTTACGATTATTGCTGTCTATATTGATTTTGCATTTAACCATATCATTTAATACTTTGCGTTTTTGCAATGTAAATCTGAATTAATTGGCCTTCAATATTAATATCGGACATCAAATGAGATTTTTTTTAAAAAAAAAAGACATTGGAACATGCCCTTAGCATTGTCAAGTTTTGTATGGGTCAATAGTTGCACCCTCGAGGTAGCTCCTTCCTTTCCAAAAGAGAAAAATTAAAGAAGCATAAGTGATGGGTTCCAAAGTCCAAACATACAACAACAACAGTGTAATCAAATATTCCGGGGTTTAAAAATGATAGATTGTACACAGATCTTACCTCCATCTTAGTAGATAGAACGGTTATTTCCGGAAGACCATCGGCTCAAGACAAATCATAATGCAAAAGCTCGAGTTAGTAATAATCATAGCAAATAAGCGAAAATAAAAAATATTTCATTCATTTTATCTTTGTATTTTAATTTGATTGGACATAAATAAAAAGATATTAAAAGTTTGTATAACATATTAAATGTACTTTTTTGAATCTTATAATCATATATGGTATGTCACTCCTGCAAGAGAATATTTTAAGGATAAAATAATGATATTACAATTAAAAACCTTATTAAATACTGTTAGAGAATGGGCTTCAGCAGTCCAGCCAACACGATAATGCAGTAGGTCTCAGCAGAGCAGATTTAGTCTTGTAAATATTATTAGTCTTGTATTTAGAATTGTAATATTACCATAATTGTAGAGTTATTCTTCATATAGAATAAGATTTAGAAGTAGAATAAGAAAAGATTCTTATATTTGTAACTTGTATATATATGTCTTTCATTAATAAGAATAATCAAGAAATTATTTCTTTCATGGTATCAAGAGTCTAGGTTCTCTTTATTCTGCTTCCGCTTCTCATATTTTTCTTCACATTCTCGGTTTTATTTCTTCAACTAAATCTGAGCTCTTCAAATTTTATTCTCGGTTTATTTGTTCCTTCAATAAAACCGAGCCCTCCAAATTTGTTCCTCACATATTCCCTTCTCTGAATCTTATTATTTTATTCTTTATGGCTGATAAGAACAATTTTCATCATGCCCTCACAGTTTCTAACATCAAGAGCGTCATCCCTATTGTTCTTGATCTTGAAAACGTCCAATATGAAACGTGGGCAAAATTGTTTAAGATTCATGTTTTGGCACATAAAGTCTTCCACCACATCATTTCTCCAACTCCTCCAAAGGAGGGTGATAAGACGGCTACGTCTACGACGGTTGTGCCCACTAAAGAAGCAGATCCAGAATTACGGTTCATGCTTGATGCTAAGGTTTTTCAGTGGATTTCTGCCACTATCTCATTGGATCTTTTACAGACGATTATGGAACCCAGCTCCACAGTGTGATCGATTGCGAGACATATTCCAAGATAACAGTCATTCTCGAATTGTTATCCTTGAGCAGGATTTTTCTCAGGTTTCGATGGCGAATTTTCCAAACGTTTCTTCGTATTGCAAACGCCTCAAGGACTTGACAGACTAACTCAACAACGTGGGTTCTCCTGTTTCTAATAGTCGTCTAGTTCTTCAATTGGTTGCAGGCCTGTCAGAGGCCTATAGCGGTGTTGCTTCAGTGATTCGACAGAGTAACCCTCTGCCAGGATTTTATCAAGCCCGTTCTATGCTTACTTTGAAAGAAGTCGGATTGGCTAAGAAAGTGGCGATTGGGGCCAACCCTATCGTCATGATGACAGCTTCCAATTTTACTCCTTCAAATCCAGCCAACGTGACCCAAAATCACAACAACAAGGGTGGTAAGAAGGGCCAAAATCGGAAAAATAATGGCAAAAATCGTGGCGGCAACAACGGGGGAAACCGTCGAAGCGAGAGTCCCGAGCCCACAGATCCCCGACGATGGCGGTGGTCCCGCGCCACAAAGACCGCGACTCACCCTTACAGTGCCACGGTGCCTCAGTATCAGCCGGCGTAAGCATCGTGGTCCAACGTCTTTCCAGGTCAGAATCCAGGTTTCAGACCAGCATATGGGCAACACTAGCAGTCCGATATACTTGGGCCTCGCCCTCATTAGGCCCACCACACCGCGAGCCCCACTGAGACCAATATTGAAGCAGCGATGCACACGCTTGGGATGACTCAGCCAGACCCTAATTGGTACATGGACACCGGCGCCACTACCCACATGACATCCGATCAAGGTACTCTCTCGTCTTATTCCAATTTGAGCACTAATCGTGGTATAACTGTTGGTAATGGAAATTCAGTTCCAATTAAGGGTTATGATCATAAAAATTTGTCCCCTCCTCATTCACCACTTGTCCTGAAACATACCATTCATGCCCCAAAATTGATTAAATTTTTTGTGTATGTCCGTAAATTCACCACTAATAATTGAGTTTCTATTAATTTTGATCCATTGGATTTTCTGTGAAGGATTTCAAGACGGGGAGTCATCTCATGAGGTGTGATAGTAGGGGTATCTTTATCCAATCACACCGAGTCTCAGCATCTCGCGTCAAGCTATGTCATCCACTTTTGCAGCTCTTGCTCCTTCCTTGTGGAATGCTCGTCTAGGTCATCCGGGGTCGTCTATTTTATCTTCTTTCGATATACATAAATTTATTTCTTGTAAGGGTACGTTTAGTACTCCACTTTGTCAATCCTGTGCTTTGGGAAAGATTATTAAATTACCATTTGTAGCTTTGAATTCTAATACTTCAATGAGATTTGAAATTATTCATAGTGATTTATGGACATCTCCGGTTCTCAGTTCTATGGGTCATCGTTAGTATGTTTTATTCTTAGATGATTATTCTAAATATTTATGGACGTTTCCAATTGCGAAAAAATCTCAAGTTTTTTCCATTTTCATAAAATTTAGAGTTTTCATAAGAACACAATTCGAACGGGAAATCAAAAAAATTCAATGTGATAATGTCAAAGAGTATGACAATGGAGAATTTATGGAGTTTTGTGCTCAAAATGGGATAAATTTTCGTTTTTCTTGTCCTCATACGTCTTCACAAAATGAGAAAGCTGAGCGAAAAAATCGTATCATTAATAATATTGTTCGCACTTTATTGGTTCATTCTTCCATTCCTCCATTATTTTGGCATCATGCACTACAAATGACTACCGATCTCCTAAATATTCTTCTCTCTAAAGGTTTGACATATTCATCACCTCTCAAAGTCTTATACAATAAGTCTCCGTCATATGATCATCTTAGGGTCTTCGGATGCTTATGTTATCCACTACAATCAACAAACTTCTTCTACTCCTTATGTGTTTTTGGGTTTTCCATCAAATCACCGTGGTTATAAATACTTTGATTTGGCCTCTAAACGAATCATCATTAGTCGTCATGTTCTCTTTGATGAATCCCTATTTTCCTTTATAAAGTAGAAAAATCTGTGCCTAGTTCTTATGATTTTTTGTATAAGGATATCTCCCCCTATGTTCTACGTCATTTTTCATATTTGACCGGAAAAATGATGTCAGCGCCGCAGCCCTGCATTGAGGCGTCGCGGCGCCAAAACTCTTGCGAGTCAGCGTCGCGTCCCTGCACAGATAGCGTCGCGGCGCCTCCGACGGTAATTCCATAAATTTCCAAAATTCACCCAATCTAGCTCAAAATCATGGTTCGGACACTCGCAGTCAACGGGGTATTTTTAAACCAAAGAGACATTTTAATTTAATTCTAATGTTCTTAAATCTTCTTTACCCCGTAATCCTGTTTCTACCTTAAATGGCCCTAATTGGAAAATTGTCATGACCGAGTAATGCTCTTATTGATAATAAGACGTGGGAGTTGGTACCCCGTCCTTCTGGTGTTAATATTATTCGGTCTATGTGATTTTTGTTCATAAGGAAAATTCTGATGGTTCATTTGCAAGACATAAGGTTAGACTTGTAGGTGATGGTAAGACTCAGCAGGTTGGTGTGGATTGTGGTGAGATATTTAGCCCAGTGGTCAAGGCGGCTACCATTCACACAGTGCTCAGCTTGGCTCTTTCAAAATCGTGGCCCATTCATCAGCTAGATGTGAAGAATTCTTTTCTACATGGTGATTTTCAGGAGACAATGTATATGCATCAGCCCTTGGGGTTCAGGCATACTAGTGTTACACCCCGTAGTTCTGACCATGCTTATGAGAACGTAGGAAAGGACTTAAGACAAAAAAAAATTAGAATGATGGGTTGACGGAATGTTTCAGACGGGTTGTTAGTCAACTTTGAGGCGGTTTATGTCCCGTTATATTGAGAGTTCCTAGGTGTTTCAAAGGCCTAGTACGTAGTTCATTGAGTCTAGTTTCCAACGCAACCAACCGTTCGTCGATAGGACATCGAAATAGAAAGTTATGGGAGTTACAAGTTCGGTCTGTGATCGGCGTAAAAGCAACATCGCCAGGGCCACACGCATGGCGCGGATGCAGGCCGGATGACCTGGAGAATCGCTGAAGTTGCAGCGCCGCGGCGCCGAAAGTGCCGAGACTTTGCGGAGGTTTCAGTACGCGCTTAGGCGGTTTTCGCGAACTGGGAAAAATCGAATCGCTTTTTTAAAAGTGGCCATGGGTGGGGGACAAGTGTCCCCCCCCCCCCCCATCTGATTTTGTGCATGTCCTATTTATTGACCAAGTCTTGAAGACTTGGTCATTCTTCAAAGCTCCTTCTTCTCTCTAAAAAGTTCTCCCTTCTCTCTAAAATTCCTCTCCCTTCTCTCTAGAAATTCAAGAAGAAACCAAAGCCTAGAGAAAATTTCAGAAAAGTTGACAAGAAGGAAACATGTTGACAAGCTTGTAGGAGGTTTGTGGAGGTGATTGTGGAAAGAAGACAAATGAAATTTGTTGGACTAATTTGGGTAAGCTCTAAGGTAACAATCCTTTCTCTTTTGCTAGTAAATTATGTTGCATGTGTGAAAGAAAGGACTTATAGTTGTCAATATTGCCTTTAGATGTATTGCATGTAGGAATTGGATAAGAAATTGGATTAAAAAGGAATTGGGTAAGAAATTGGATTAAAAAGGAATTGGATAAGAAGTTATGTTGTTATACCTCAGAAATTGCCAAATTGGACCTTGTATTGTATTAGTTGTTATGTATTGTGGGGCAGAATTTTACACGTCTAAGTTAGGCGTGTAATCCCCTTTGTATTGATTGGATTGTTGAGCCTTAAAGGTGGCATGTTTGGTTATTGAATTCGGCCTTGGAAAATGTGGCAAAGTATGTAGAAACAAAGGAAGTGTTGTCCAATTTTCCGTAGGAATAAGGGACTTTTCAATTAGAATGTTCTACGTTGAAGATAGAAGCTAATGGACGTATTATGGTCGTTATAGGTTGACATACTACGTGTGGTATATTGGACTTGCGAGTGGATTGACCCGAAGAGGTATGTGGAACTTTCCTATCTCTTGAGCATGAATAGTTGTACTTATATAGTACGGTAGACGTACAATACTTTGATATCCCTTACTTATTTAAGACTGACCAAGTTGGGCGAGTTAGGAAATTAAACCAATTCTTTAAAACTATTAAGGATGTCTTAAGTTTTCAAGTTAAGGGACTTTAAGTGTTTTAAGTATATGGTACTTGTTTTGTTTTAAAAGTTTAAGTCCCTTGGATATAGGGAAATGTATTTGGCTAATGTATAAAGTTAATATAACAACTTTATGGGAAGTTGGTTATATTAGTTTTATGGAAGGTTAACAAAAGAATGATTTACTCTTAGTAAAATAAGTACGGATAAATGATTTGAATTTATGAAAGGCAAATTGGTTTTAAGGCATCAATTGCCTAAAGTTTTAAAAGAGAAGAAGTCACATGATTTAGAAGCCTATTATATTTCTAGAAGGAAATGTGACTTGTCTTGAAAGGTAGTCGTAACTTGATACTACGGTTATTAGTATCTTGGAAATTTTACATAAAAAGGAGTCAGTCTTAACAAGGTTAGAGGTACGTGGTACTTGGGTTGAATTCCCGGATTTTCTCTTAAATGACATGTTAGTGCCTTAAGTAAACGAAAATGAGAGGATATATTAATAATCTTAATAAGAAGTTAGGGGATTTCTTAACTTGCTTATGTTATGATAAGCCGGTAGCGCTTATGTTATATACGATAGCCGGTTGTGCTAGGTTATGTATTCTTACGGGGTAGACCCCGGGTTATTCTTGTTATTTCCTTTGGACATACTGACACGATGGATGGTCCATGGGTATGCGTCCATTAGGATAGCTTACTACTTATTCCATGGATTTGCTACCCATGATGCGAGTGCGGCGTTTGTACTCATGCGGGCCCACCGGGTCCATGCGGGTGAAATAGTCTCATGCGGGTGAAATAGTCCCATGCGAGGCGGATGACCTCATGCGGGTCCACAGGACCCATGCGGGTGAAATAGTCCCGTGAGTAGGATTGCTTAATGATACTACGGGTGAGGACCTGCTCGATCACGAGCCCCTATTTTTACGCAAAGAAAGTTTATACTTGTTACTCTCATTGTTAGTAAGGCACTGCAATGTAATTTGATTTTCATCCATGACTCAAATTTTATTTTAGGCTTATGATATTATTACAGATTTTCCGCTTTACATACTTGGTACATATGTGCATCGAATTCTTCTGGCTGCGCTCATGCCGTAGGTAGGGTAAAGAGCGTGGTGGATCCTCATTCTTAGGATCTTTGCTCAGGTGTCAGAAGCTCCATTTCTCCGGAGGCTTGACTTTTGGTACGGTTCTCCCTGATGTTGTAGATATTATGTACATTCAGGGGTATGACGGGGCCCTGTCCCGTCATAGTGGTTACACACTCTTAGAGGCCTGTAGTCCTGTTATAATTTGGTTGTAAAGGATGTAACTGTTCAGTTTTTGTTATATTTATATTTACGGAAAGGTAGCCATTTTGGGTTAGCCTGTTTCACATTTTATATTGTTTCTTGTTTATGAGTTTACTTCGGCTGGTTTTCTCCGATGTTGTATCACAAGGGTTCCCGGGGTAAGGCACCAGTCACGGGTCCTGGGTCGGGTCGTGACAACTAGATATCCTAATCATGTCGGCCTATTGAAGAAGTCCTTGTATGGACTTAAGCAGTCTCCACAGACTTGGTATAAGAGGTTTGCTGACTATGTTTCGACTATGGTTTTTTGCACAGTAGATCTGATAATTCATTATTCATATATCGTCTGGGTTCTTCCATGGCTTATATATTGTTATATGTTGATGATATTATCTTGACTGCCTCTTTGGATGTTTTGCGACAGTCTATTATAACAATGCTCAGTTATGAGTTTGTCATGAAAGACTTGGGCCCATTGAGTTATTTTTTGTGGATTGCAGTCACTCGTCATGCAGACGGATTGTTCTTATCACAGAAGAAGTATGCAACAAATATCATTGAGAGGGCTAGGATGTCATCCTGTAAGTCCACTTCTACTCCAGTTGATACTAAACCCAAGTTGGATGCTGCATCAGGCTCTCCATATGAGGATCTGACCCGCTATCGTAGTCTTGCAGGCGCCCTTCAGTATCTGAGGTTCACGCGACCTGATATTACATATGCCGTACATCAGGTGTGTTTGTTTATGCATGATCCTAGAGTTGAACTATGAATGCGCTTAAACACATTCTTAGGTACATTCAGGGAACACTTGAGTATGGTTTGCATTCGTATCCTTCATCGACGTCTACACTTGTCTCCTACACAGATGATGATTGGGGTAGTTGTCCTGACACCAGATGGTTTACGTCTGACTATTGCATGTTTTTAGGTAACAACTTGGTCTCATTGTTCGCGGCGTCAATCAACGCCACGCTCGTGCGTATGCCGAGTATAGAGGGGTAGCCAATGTGGTTTCTGAGTCATGTTGGTTACGAAATCTACTGTTAGAGCTTCACCGTCCTATTGAAAAGTCTACCGTGGTGTATTGTGATAATATAAGTGTCATCTACCTTTCTGATAATCCAGTTCAGCATCAGCGTACTAAACACATAGAGATGGATATTCACTTTGTTCGAGAGAAGGTAGACAAAGGACAAGTACGCGTCTGTCATGTTCCTTCAAGATATCAAATTGCAGACATCTTTACAAATGGTCTTCCCTCAGTCCTTTTTAAAGATTTTAGAGACAGTCTCAGCGTACGAAGACCGTTCGCTATGACTGCGGGGGTGTGTTAGAGAATGGGCTTCAGCAGTCCAGCCCACACGGTAATGCAGTGGGTCCCAGCAGGGCAGATTTAGTCTTGTAAATATTATTATTCTTGTACCTAATTAGGATTGTAATATTACCATAATTGTAGAGTTATTCTTCATATAGAATAGGGATTTAGAAGTAGAATAGGAAAAGGTTCTTACCTTTGTAACTTGTATATATATGTCTTTCATTAATAAGAATAATCAAGGGATTATTTCTTTCAAATACTGTAAACATGTATATTATAAAAACAATTGTATCCCTACCCATAATTAGAATATTTTCATATATTGTGTAAATATAATTATGGTAAGACTAGGATTCCTCTTTTGTATAAGCTTAGGATTCCTATTGTATAAGGTGAATATTGTACTCTATATATACTTTGATATTAATGAGAAGACTCCCTAAGGGAGATTAATATCATCTCACATGGTATCAATAGCCTCAACTCCATAACCCTAAAATAATTCTTCCACCGCCGGCACCACCCCCCCCCCCCTCCCACGGCGATGCGGTTCTCTTCTTCCCTTCACGAAATTTCTTGATTTTTCTTTTCTTCCTCTCTTCTCTAAATGGCTATTGAGGATTCTTCCAATACTTCTGATGCTTCAACCTCCACCAATCCCACCACCATGTCATCATCTTCTTTTCATCCCACTCTAACTGTTACCAATATCAAGAACTTTATTCCCATTCTTCTTGATCAAGAAAACAGTCAGTATTCTCCTTGGGTTGAACTATTCCGTAATCATGCATGTCTCTATAACCTGTTTGATCATATCGATGACACCATTTCACATCCCCCGGAGGTTGATGGGTTTACTTGGCGTCGTCTAGACGCTGGCGTCAAATAGTGGATTTATAGTAGTATTTCTCAGGATCTTCTTCTTATTATCATGAAATCTGGCGCCACAGCCCTTGATTAATGGAACCTCTTGGAGGAAATCTTTCAAGATAACAAGCTCACTCGTGCGATGTATTTGGAGGAACAGTTTAACAATATACGCCTTGAAAATTTCTCCAACATGACTGAGTATTGCAGACAGTTGAAACTCCTGGCGGATCAACTCTTCAACGTCGACACGCCTGTCTCGGACACTAAGATGGTGTTGCAATTGATTGCAGGCCTTCCCAAAGGTGACTATGATACGTTAGCCGCCATAATCCAACAGTCAGATCCGCTTTCCAATTTAACAAAGCTCGCTCACAGTTGCTCGAAGAGACTCGATGTGCTAAGCATGATGAGTACAATCGTGGCGTGTTAGCCAAAACGCGCCTCAAGATCCAGCCAGAAACTCTCAACCACGCAGGACGCGTGGCAGGAAGTGCACAGTGGTCGATCGACCGGACGGACCGAACCGACCGACCGAAGATCGACCTTTGATTCTCCGGACAAGATCGACCGACTTTCGGCCCGGCCCGGCCCGGCCAACTAGACCGAGGACCGAATCCCTCCCCAGTGCCCCCCACTCCCTGTGCCCCACCACTCAGCCCCCCACCACCACCGCCAGCCCCTGCAGCCCCCACCCTCAGCAGCCCCCACCCTGTGCAGCCCTCCCTGGTCCCCGCCACCCTGCACGTATTGACATATGAAATATAGGTTGTAAATTGATCAAACTTTATACTGGCCATAACTGCGCTCGGACGTCCGCTTTACCTAATTTCTTTTGATTTCGCGTATTTTTCGAGCACGGGGTGGCCAAACTGCCCAAGCGGTTTTATTCGTCCGATTTCTCCAAAAACGTCCATCTTGTCCCTCAATTTCTCTTTTCCCCCAAATCGTTACGTTTTTCCCATTTTCAAATCTAAATATCTTGCGATGTACAATAGATTTCAACGTAAAATTTCGTGGCACCGTCCGAGAATGTCAATTTCGGTATTGGTAATTCAATTTTAAAATAAAACTGCCCCTAACCCGAATTTAATTATATATATATATTATATATTAGGAATTTAGAAAATTAGGAATTATATATATTATATATATTAGGAATTATATATATTAAATATATTATATATATTAGGAATTATATAAATTATATATATTATAAAAATAAAAAAATAAAAAAATTCGACCGACTGACCTGACCGGACGGACCGAAAACCGAAATAAGTTTTTTATGATCAAGACCGACCGATAATCTTGGTCCGGTTCGGTCCGGCCCAAAGAGGGTTTGGCCCGGCCCGATTTTTCTGGCCCGACCGAAAATCGCACCACAGTGGCGGTCACGGCAGAGAGGTCGTGGTCGTGGTAGGTCGCGACAGCACTAATGAAGCAACAACAGGGCCCGCAGATTCAGTTCAGCGTCGCGGTGCCCCAATAATATCCAAACAGCGCCGCAACGCCGCCGCCGTTCCGGTACTAGCAACCCTTCCATCGGTTCTCCCACCACGGTGTGGGCCCTGCTCACTTCAAGACGCTCCAAGACTTCGCAGCAGCCCACTTCATGCACGCCCGCCAGAAATTTCTCATACAAAGATGACATCCACTGAGTTAGGTCAGACATTCAGCAGACTCAACATGCAACAACCTGACAATAACTGGTACATGGACTCCGGAGCCACTTCTCACCTCACCCGGACTGCAGGTAATATTCCCAAACTGTTTGGTTTAAAGCATCCTCAATTTATGACAGTTGGTAGTGGTCACCGCATTCCAGTAAAGGGTTTTGGTACATCATACACACCACCTCCTAATCCATTCCCACTTCAAAATACCCTATATGCCCCACATGTAATTAAGAATCTAATCTCTATCCGCAAATCCACTCGTAATAATTTTGTCTCTGTTGATTTTGACCATTTTGGTTTCACTGTGAAGAATCTTCATACGGGAACACCTCTTACGAGATGCAATAGCACGGGGGATCTATATCCATTCACTCACACCTCCGCTGCCAGATCTAGCTCTCTCGTCTCTCTAGCGGTCATTTCTTCTTCAACATGGCATAATAGGCTTGGTCATCCAGGAGCTCCAGATTTTAGTTTTCTTAGAGGCAATAATTTCATTACTTGTAATGGGAAGCTTGCCCAAAATTGTGTTTCTTGTTCTTTAGGCAAACATACTCGTCTTCCATTTAAATCATCAACTAGTGTTACTTTTGCACCTTTTGATATTATACATGTCAATTTATGGACATCACTTGTTGCTAGTTCTCTCGGTCATAAATACTATCTTATCTTACTAGATGATTTTTCTCACTTTTTTTGGTTGTATCTCTCAAATTTAAATCAGAAGTGTTTGCCAAATTTCTTGAGTTTAGAAAATTCATTCACACACAGTTTGAAAAAGGTATAAAAAAAATTCAGTGCGATAATGGTCGTGAATTTAATAACTATATGTTTCACCGGTTTTGTACCAATAATGACATGGTCTTTCGCTTCTCCTGCCCCCACACCTCCCCACAAAATGGTAAAGCTGAAAGAGTCATCCGCACCATTAACAATATGATTCACACTCTTATGATTCATGCCTCCTTACCTCAGTCTTTCTAGGTCTATGCTGCTAAAATGTCATAATACGTTCTAAATATTCTCCCAACTAGCACCCTACACAATATGACCCCTACCGAAATTCTCTATCATAGAGTCCCCTCTTATGATCATCTCCGAATATTCGATTGTCTATGCTATCCTAATCTTGCCTCTACTGCCCCTCACAAACTAGCCCCCCGGTATACTCCATGTGTCTACCTAGGCTTCCCGCAGAATCATAGGCGCTATCTATGTTATAACTTGTCCACTCGTCAGATCCACATCTCTCATCACATCATATTCGATGAGACCACATTCTTTTTTTCGAACCTTAAACAGTTCCAAAAACCGGATTACTCTTTTTAACGAGTCTGTCATCTCTCCCATCATCCTCAGTCAACTAGAGCATAACAGTTCCTCTTCAACGTCAGCGCCGCGGCCTCAAGGGTCAGTGCCACAACGCAAAAACTCCTGCGAACAGGTCCCTGATTCCCCGTCGACAGCGCCGCGGCCCAGTGCTGAGGCGCCACGGTGCCAAAACATCGGAGAGGTCTGCCGGGCCCTCCAGCCATGCGCTCGATCACGGCGACGGCTTCTTCCAAAGATCGCGATCCATGATCTAGGCATCGCGGTGCCTCCTCCAGCGTCAGCCCCTCCTTCTCCATATCCAATAAATTCCTCCGACTTTTCAAACCTAAAGTCCAATTTAACTTGTCTGCCCAAACCATTTCACCAATTCCTAAGAATCTTATATTGGTTAAACAAGACCTTAATTGGAATGCGGTTATGTTTGAGGAATTCAATGCTTTAACTAAACAACACACATGAGATCTAGTACCTAGACCTGAGGGGGTGAATGTGATTCGTTGTCTGTGGCTATTTTGTCACAAATTCAGAGACAGTGGAGTTCTTGATAGGTATAAAGCACGACTTGTGGCTAATGACACAAATCAGCAGGAGGGCATTTATTGTGGTGAGTCCTTCAGCCCAGTTGTCAACCCAGCTACCATTCGCACAGTTTTGAGCATTGCCATGGGCAAACACTGGTCTATCCATCAGCTTGATGCGAAGAATGCATTCTTACATGGGGATTTGAGAGAGACAGTCTACATACATCAGCCTCTATGGTTCACCCATCCAGTAGTTCCTCACTATGTGTGTCGTCTCCGTAAGTCACTATATGAACTAAAACAGGCCCCACGTGCGTGGTATGATCGTTTTGTCAAGTATATCTTGCAGATTGAGTTTATATGCAGCAAAAGTGATACATCACTCTTCTTTTTTCATCGAGGTAGTAGCACTGCTTACTTTTTACTTTACGTGGATGATATTGTTCTTATTGTCACCTCCGACGGATTGAAAAATGAGATTATTGCCTTGCTTAAGTCCAAATTTGTAATGATTGATTTGGGAAGCTGAGTTACTTTTTGGGGATATCAGTGACCAGGTCTGTCAATCATATGTTCTTGTGTCAGCGTAAGTATGCAGACGAGATTGTGTACCAGGGCTAAGATGGCGAACTGCAAAGAGGTGCCTACTCCAGTTGATTCTAAATCTAAGCTCAGTGTTATAGATGGTGCTCCAGTCTCTGATCCTACTCTGTATAGGAGCCTTGCAGATGCACTCCAGTATCTCACCTTCACCAGACCAAACATAGCTTATGTTATTCAGCAGGTGTTTTTATTCATGCATGCCCCCAGGGAGTCTCATTTCACTGCTCTTAAGCGTATCATTCGATACATTAAGGGCACTCTTGATTATGGTTTGCCCCTCTGCACCAAACAGGTTGCTTTCATATACGGATGCAGATTGAGCAGGGTGTCCGGACACGCGACGCTCCGGCTTTTGTGTTTTTTTAGGGGATAATCTGATTTCTTGGTCTGCCAAGCGACAGGCTACCCTATCTCGCTCCAGTGCTGAGGCTGAGTACAGAGGCTTTGCAAATGTAGTAGCTGAGATTTGTTGGCTCAAAAATTTACTGGTAGAGCTTCAGTGTCCTTTGCGTCAAGTATCAATTGTGTACTGTGATAACATCTCTGCCATCTATCTCTCTCATAATCCGGTTCAACATCAGCGAACCAAGCACATTGAGATAGACCTACACTTTGTTCGTGAGAAAGTTGCACTAGGCCATGTCAGAGTGTTACATGTTCCATCATCCTATCAGTATGCAGATATATTTACCAAAGGACTTCCCAGACAGTTATTTCTTGACTTCAGATCCAGTCTCAGCGTTCGGCCTCCTCCCGCTCCGACTGAGGGGGTGTATGTAAACATGTATATTATAGAAACAATTGTATCACTACCAATAATTATAATATTTCCATATATTGTGTAAATATAATTATGGTAAGACTAGGATTCCTCTTTTGTATAGGCTTAAGATTCCTATTGTATAAGAGGTGAATATTGTACTCTATATATACTTTGATATTAATGAGAAGACTTCCTAAGAGAGATTAATATCATCTCACTTTCAAATACAACAATATGACAATTTTTTTTAAAATAAAAAATATGACATAAATAAACCGAGACATTATTACAGTAACAAAATACAAAATTCTGAAAAGCAAACATATACTTGTAATGCAATTAAGTAAGCTCATGAGTGTCAATGTCATAGTATAGTTTTCACTTTTGATGTGTAGTACCTATACTTGTATAACGGATCAACCTGCATCATCGTAGCTCGTTATCAGGTTGAACCTGCTCCGATCGTTACCGTCCCCCACTAGCTTACGGTCCGGCTCATTATCGGATTTCGATCGGCATGTCCGGTTGAACCGCCTACCAAATCGGTTTTGTTTTTGTTTTGTAAATTTTGAAAATCTAACTAAATTCAAATTAAATATGTAATATAATAATATAATATAGTTTATAACTTTATACTTTATTGTTATATTGAAGTTATATAAACTATATTAATTTTTTTTATTTTTTTTAATTCCAAAAATTTATTAAATTAGTAGACATAAGATAAGTTAACAAATAACAACTAAAGAGATAATAAAATAAAAACTAATAATAAGATGTAAACTTTCGAACTTTCATTATTTATAATGTTAATTATTAAAAAGAGTACATAATGAAGTAATAATAATTGTTATTTACATATTATGCATCCTTCTTGCAAGTTCTTCGTAATTTATAGGTTGCTCCATAGACTTTAAATCTGGAGTATTAATTCCAGTCCCGATTGCGCTTCCGGTTTCCAAAATATTGTCGATTTCTTCATCTTTCGGAGAGTCAACGTCTTCATATCCTTGATTTCTTCTCTCTGATCTGATCCAATCCCTTAAGCATACTAACACTTCTAATGTGCTTCCGCCCAATGAGTGACGTGTGTCTCCTATTTGATCTCGTGTTTGGCTGAATGCACTTTCAGAAGCCACAGTTGAGATAGACACATTAAGAACATCTCGTGCCATAGCAGCTAGTACCGGAAATTGTCTTTTGTTATCCTGCCACCATTGTAAAGGTTGAAAGTTCTTCTTTGACTCCATTGACTTTTGCAAATAAAACTGCATCTCATCACAATTTTGAGTTGTGCTTGCTTGTGTTGTTGCAAAAGTGCTCCATATAGATAAAGATTCATTTTCATCGTCTTCATCGAATCCTGCAGATGTAGACACAGAAGCAGAAACAGAACTAGAAGAAATATTAGTAGCAGAGTTGTTGTTGTCATGTAATGTAGGATAATGAAGATGGAGTTTCTGTTTCACCTACTTGCATATAAGTATATAAACTAAATATTAAATTATGACAATCTACTTTTTATGAAGGATTTAAGATTAATGCCAAAACAAATATCAGGAATAGAAAAAAATATTTTTTAAACTTTTCAAACATAACTGTAACTGCAGCTTTATATTTTATATTTGATTTTAAACCATAAAGTAAATATGAAATTTCAGCTATATGAGTAAAGCATTACAAACTGTTGGGTAATAAGATCCAATTCAACAGTAGTAGTGTAAAATTTACGTAAATTTTTTAAAAGTTCAGCAATTGATTTCCAAACATCGTCGGTTAACATATAAATCACGTTCTTACAATGAGCATTTGAAACATGTGTTATGGGGTCTTTATACTTATAACATTCTTTTAAAAATAAATAAGTATAATTCCACCGTGTAATAATCTCTTGTGGCATGAATTTAGGTCTCAAATCAAATTGTTTACATTTTTCTTTAAATTCTATAAGTCTATTTTTTCTATTATTACATTGAATAGCTCCAACAACTCTTTTGACAATTTGTATTTCAGTTGCAAATAACTCAAGATCACTTTTAACAATTAAATTATAAATATGACAAGCACAACGAACATGAAATATATCAGGAAGTGACGGTTCTAATTCCACTTTTAAAAGATCTACAGCAGCAGTATTATTAGATGCATTATCGAATGATATACAAAATATTTTTTTATAAAGATTATAATTTTTGGCATAAACACAAATAGTTTCGCTTATATATTTTTCAGTATGACTTTGATCCTCGTCATACACAAAAGCAATAAAAAGTTTTTCCATTTTAAAATTTTCATCAATCCAATGACAAGTAATTGTTAAATAATCATAACCATTTAAAACATGCCCAATGACTACAGTAAAACTAACTAGGCATGGAAAATTAGTGAACAAATATTGTAAAAAAATAACATAATCATTATAAAGTCTAAAAACATCATCTCTACAAGTACTACGAGGAACACCTGTAAAATAAGGATTATATGTAATTAAATATGAAGAAGAAGCAAAAGAAAAAGGTAAACAACCTCCGACAATCATTTTTGCTAATTCAATGCGATCCTTCTTTGGATCGTACTTAGCCACCCCCCGCGTTAATTGATTAAGTTGTTGTTGACCGGGTTCTAAATCAGTGACAACACCCCATTGTATCAGATGATCTTTCAATAAATGCCTACCTATAGTGCCCGTCACCACCCCCTCTCTTATGTTTGTAAGTTTTCCCTCAAATATTACATCTAACTCTATCAGTGTCCCCAACTCTATCATAAAAGAACCACACTTTACTCTTTTTTTCTCCTTACTTCTGGTTCTGTAACTTCTAGTAAAGGAGGTCTACGACTACCACTAGCAGTACCAACATTGACAGAAGGAACACTAGTAGGTGTAGGAGGTTCAGATTCATTTCAGTCACAATATTATCTAATTGAACGGTATCATATTCATTATCTTCTATTCCAAAATCTTCTTACATTTGATCATAATCTATATTTTGATTAGATGATGAAGAACCTATAGATTTTTTATCCCTTGAACTAGATTTACGGCAGTCCCGACGCAATTCCCCTTAGCAAAGAAATTATAAAATATTTAAATAATCAACAAATAAATATGATAATTTAATAAAATAATTAGAGAATGAAACGAGTGTACCAAGCTTCGGAATTCAAAATTCAATTGAAACTCGAAGGCCGAAGCTCGAAGTCTTGCTACTTTGCAAATTAATAATAATAATAATAATAATAACTTGAGAATTGATAATATAGAGAATTAACAGAGTATGAGAATTAAGAGAGTATGAGAATTGAGAGAATTGTAGAAATAATTTTGTGATAAAAATGAGAAAATGTAGAGTATTTATAGATTTTTAAAGGATAAAAATGTAATTAACAAAAAATTAAAAAACAAAAAAACAAAAAAAAATGCCAAACGGTCCACTGACCGTTGGCCCCTCTACCCCCCCCCCCCCCCAAGCCCCAACGGTAACATTACCGTTGGGCACCAACAACCCTTTAGTTTTATTTTTATTTTTTTCCTTCTTTGGTTCGGATGGACCAGTTCTGCGAAGGTTATCGGTTTCGTTCTGCACGGTTCAACCATCCGGTCCTTATCGGATTTATCTGTAAAGGGTTGGGATTGGGACCAACCCCCAACCCGGTAAGCCTTACCGGTCCGGACCGGACCAGATTTTGTACCGGATCGACCGGTCCGGTTTCGGGTCAACCCGACCCCTTAGACAGGTATAGTAGTACCGTCTAGGCTTGCTAATTAACTTATGATAAAAACTTACTCGCATTTAATTTTACATCAAATCACACTAATTTATTATAATTAAATTATACATTAAGATGATCATATGTTATTAGATTAGTGCAATTTCAGAGAGAATATAGTTTGAGTAACTTTTTATCATATCAGATACCATGATTATTTTCTTTATATATATCATACTGAACGACCCCTTAGGTATTCCACATTACTATTTGAGATCATTGTATGTAGATTGAAAAAAATCATTGTAAGAATCATATTCTCTAGCCTCACGTAACATAAATTTTAATTAGTTAAAGCTTCAACACGAGTGCTAAATACAGATGGAAATCAAAATAGAAAAAAAGAAGAGAAAACACACATTTTCCACTTACACAATGAGTTTTGAAAAGGCTTACGAAATGGTGAAATGTGTCATCTAGGGTTATGATGGAATGGATAAGGTCTGTTCATTCTTAATTAGAGTTTAGAAATTTTGGATTTGAACTCTGAATATGAAAAAATTATGTTAGGGAGCACTTCCTCTTAAATGAGTCTTATGTTAAGTGAATTTAAATTAATCAGGATGTATAAAATGCCGGAATTTAAAGATGCTTTTAGTTGAGTTACTATTTGCTGATCTTGAAATCAGCACCAAATGGCAAGCTGGGGGTAGATGTGGGGTAGGGCGGGGGAGGGGGAAGGGATCCGATGATGTGTGACAAAGACGACATGTAAAACCAATGTCCCTACCTTAACCGGCGTCTAGTATTTGTCTGCCCTCTCACCCAGGCTGTCACTCCCCGCATTTCATGGCTATATGTTGTCGACCTAGCTGCTGTGTTAGGTTTCAAAATTCAAATTATTCCAATTTTTAGAATTCTTTGAAATGACTTTCTCAATTTTCTAAAAAATAGTTGAATCAGCTGACTTGTAGTACTTTTTCATGTAGACAATACCATTCGTCCCATCATATTCCATAGTGGTCCTACTCAACATTCTCACTATTATTAATCTAACACATTTAAAGTACAAGTATGATCTTAAATTATCAAATATATATATCATATTCATCTTAATAATGAACGTCTTAATTCACTAAGGGTGCGTTTGATTCGGGGTAAACAGGAAAGGAAAAAGGAACGAAGGAATGAAATTTCCTTTGTTGTTGTTTGTTTGACCTATTTTTTCATTCACTTTACCCTCTTTTTCATTTCCTTTCCCTTAGATTGATTCCCTCAACCTCCATAGTATTTCGATTCCCTTTCCCCAACCCGAACCCCGGACCACCCCGGACCTCGGACCACCCAGAACCAAACATGTAGGGACAATCAAGATAATTCATTTCCTTTCCATTCCCTTACTGGATTCCGTTCCGTTTACCCTGTTCAAATCAAACGCACCCTAAGAGTACACACAACTATTATTAAATATAGAGTGTAAGGAAAGTTTGCAATTTTGCATTATTTGTACGTTATGTAACGTGTATGAAGATCAGTCATTTTCAGGATAAAAAGATAGAAACGTCTAGCTAGTTGAATATGCGTGCTGGCAACATCACGTGTATATATAGCTAAAGTGTAAATCTTTTTCTAAATTATTTCTCGAAAAGTTGAAAAATTTAGAGAAACAATTTCAATGATTGCAGAGTCTTTTTTTATTAACGAACGTAAATTTCAAAACTTCAATGATCTAGATCAGTTGGTCTTGAAGGCAGAGGGTATCCTCATTGGGTGGTGTGGGAGAGGCAGTAAGTTGAAACCCCGCGAACGGCGTCTGCTGCGCCGGCTCTTGGGGAGCTGTCGCGCGAACTGCCGAAGTGTGGTTTAAGCGGTGGCGTGATTTGCGGTATTGCGTCGGTCAAGGTTTCTGTCTTGTATTTCGAAGAAGCGTGATGCGGGTTCATGCCGTCACAAAAAAAACGTGAGTACGTGACTAAATTTATAATGGCCACTAATATCCAGAATAACTAAACTACAGGCCAACATATCTATCTATATTTATATTATTTTAAAAACATGAATATAATTAAATTTAATTAATCAAAATATCCTTCAAATATTGAACGAATTTTATACCCTTTAAAACTTAACTAAGTCACACTCTATGTTGGATTAAGCGGTGGCGTGATTTGCGGTATTGCGTCGATCAGGGGTTCTGCTGTCTTGTATTTCGAAGAAGCGTGAGTGCGGATTCGCCTTCACAAAAAAAAAGTTAACGTGAGTACGTGACTAAATTTATAATGGCCAATAATATCCAGAATAACTAAACTACAGGCCAACATATCTATCTATATTTATATTATTTTAAAAACATGAATATAATTAAATTTAATTAATCAAAATATCCTTCAAATATTGAACGAATTTTATACCCTTTAAAACTTAACTAAGTCACACTCTATGTTGGATAAAATTGTATTTTTTTAATATTTTAAATATTAAATAAACTATTTAAGACTCAAAGTTGGCTAAGAATGCGCACTTTTAATTTCCTACTTTCATAAGTAATTTTTGTCCTCCCTACTTTAACTTAAGTCACATAATTGATAGTAGAATTTTTTTTAGACATAAATAAACGAGACATGTAGTGAACCAATTAATATTTGTTTCAATTGAAATATACTTGGATTTGTAATGATATTTATAACATTTCCATCTTATTAGGAGTTTGAAATTTGAATCCACTTCGGGAACAACCTATTATAACTTGATTCCAAATTCAAACCGTCAAGGTTCCCGAATATTTTTATAAATCACTACAACAAAAAGAATCCACGGTGACGATTAAAAATTGTCATCGGAGGAGGTGCATTACAGTTTTTGTAAGTGTTATTGTAGCATGTGTCATGGTAGGTCTTTCATCGATGACGGTTTAAATAATTGTCACATAATATGTGACGGGCATAAACCGTCACACATTTGATCATTGACTTTGACTATTTCTCGCATTTCCCCCCCATAAATTTATAAATTTTGGCGGTAAATTTTTAAATAAATTTGAATTTTAATTTAGTAAATTTGAATTTTAATTAATTAATTTTTTAATTTTTCAATAATAGTTAAATTGGAGAGAAAATAGCATATTGTAACTAAAATGTAGCTAATTAATCAAATCATTTTAATAAGCAATATCAAAACATTTATGAATTGTTTTACAAAACAAAACGTCCCAAAACAAAAGAAATGCATGGTCTCGGCCAAGAATAACAAGAAGGCCGAAAATACAATGTCTTCTTGAACCTTCATGTAATAACTCTTTGTTCCTGATATGGTATTATTTATCTGTGGTGTTCAAATTTCTTCAATATTGACCCCATCCATTTCCTAACAATGAAAATCAACTAAGATCAGACACTTATATAATGTGTTGCAACCTTGGACACATGCTAAACAAGCAGAAATTGATACCTTTGGGTTAGGAATAATCTTCATCTTGAGTGCATTTGCTTCTACAAGTCTCTTAATAGCATTGAGATTCACCCACCTGCACAACACCAAGGGCTCAGTCAGCACATGATTCATTGAAGGGCATAAGGATATATATATATATATATAAGTGGTAAATGTAGGAAAGAACATCAAGTTAAGGACCGCTAAAATTATGAAATGGGGCATGTAACTTGACAGTTGAGTTTTTTTTTTTTTGTTAACCAATAAATCCATTGTTTCCAGCTTCATACATGTATAACATTTTCCCACTTAAATATTAAGAAGAAGGTTTCCCTATCATAGTAAGCAAAGAAGAAAACATGTCCTGCAGTGATCTCAAGAAGGCTCGTTGGACCCTAGAATTAATCTGCTCCAAAATGCTCATTTGGATCACTCCAAAACTCAACCAAAAACTGTACCAAAACTCAACCAAAAGTTGTAACTGAAATTGACAAAAAATCAATATCAAATCAATCTAAAAAACTAATGTCTAAATTGAACAAACATCAGCATCAAATCAGTCTAAAAATAGTGTCTAAGCTGAACAAAAATAAGTACTAAATCAGTGTCTAAACTGAACAAAAACTCAGCAAAATTGAACTGAAACTGATCCAGATCAGTCTAAGTAAACAGTGTCTAAACTGAACAAAAACTTGTGTCACAACTAAACTTAAAGAGACCAAAAACTGATCCAAATAACAATCAAAATCTGAACTAACTCAATCAAAAGTTGTAAGAAAACCCAACCAAACCTTCACTAAGTTCAACTCAAAAAACAGTACAAAATCAACACAAAATCTGAACCTAAACCTCAACAAAATTGAACTGAAACTGATCCAAAATAGATAAGAAAGCAAATGCGGCCTACCACCATCCATTTTTCTGATGCCGCAACAAGATCAAAAAGTTTCTAGAACTTTGGGCATGACATGTTATTGGAGGAGGCTAAACCAAACTCAAACATGCCTTGGCTTTCATTTAATAATAGTAGAAGAATATGAGGAAATTACAGAGACTGGTTTCTAATTACCGTTCATCTATTTTATATAATCTATTTGGCATTTGAGTTTGATTTTCGGTTAACTACTAGAATAATTGCAAGAATTAATTAAACTATTTAAGTTGTAATCAGTTATGAATGAATTAGAGCTTCCAAAATCCTCGACTATCCACTCTATTCAATCCTTAATGCAACTAGAATGATTCTCCTTCTTCATTAAGATAGCGGTTAACTAGACTGTCTTATATTTCGGTTAGGATATATAATCATTCAACTCCAGTGCAAAACCCTTCTATATTTCTATGATAGGATTTACTATATAGGAGGATTAAGAACATTAACCTATTATGCTACACAAGTATCGGGGTACTGTCGTCCGCGATTTTAACTTATGTCTAGTCAATTACAGCATATCCAAATCTCTCATCTCGGTTCTTCATTCGAAATCATAAATATTATGATAATTAGTGATCAATTAATCATCAAGCATTCATACCAATTATTGACTAAATATTAATCAAGTGAAGAAAAACTCAAACTACTGCATTAATTCATGACTAGGAGTTTCAAGCGATTCATAAGGAAAGCCCTAATAAAGAGTTTAGCTCCTAGTCATAGTCACGCTAAGAACTAACACGAAATCCATACATAAACTGAATTAAAAATGAAATAAAAAAATTTACTGCGACTAAGTCTCCAATTGTAGTCTCCCTTGTTGTCTTGTGTTGTCCTATGTTGTAGAATGACCAACCTTCTCTCCAAGAATAATTCCTAGGGCTTTTGTATCTATCAATTTTCGTGCCTTATGGACCACTTTGTCATTAGCCAATTTAACTTCTGAACTAGATTTTCCGATCTGGCGCGGCGCTGCATGGCGCGCGACGCCCAATCTTCGTGGTATTCTGCGATTCGTGCGAGACTGATGATCGGCGCCACGCCACGCTTCGTCAGACGGTCTTCATTTTCTATCATTTCCTGCCTCAGATTCCTCATTTTATGCCCCTTTTTCATTTCTTTTTGCCATTTTTCCATTTTGGACCGCTGTGACTCAAAAGAAAGAAAAATCAGCCTAATACTATACTAAACACAATAAAAACGAGTAAAATACTAATTAAAATGACTCAAAAAGGATATATAAAATATGCCTAACAAACCCCCAAACTTGAACTTTGCTCGCCCTCGAACAAAGAACAAAACAAAACAAAAAAACAAAAATCAAAAGACTCAAAGACTTAGGTCAAGCAGCTGCACAATGTCACTTAGAAACATATTAACGTTAGTTAGGATAATATGCAGGAATAGATGTAGCATGCATTTAACAATCTAGTATTTCAAGTTAGATATTTCGCAGATTCATTTCAGTCACAATCACTGGAAGCATGAATACCTAACCTATGCATGTCAGTTTCATTTTATTTTTCTCAAAGTAATATAGCATGTTCACTTGTTATTCTCCACTAATCATGGACATACATACTAGGGATCATCAGGACTTTTCAGAGTTGTAATTTAGGCTTAGGCAGGGGTAAGTAAGATTAGGCATTTAGGCTCAATTACGTCCATAAACGCTTTTCATTCAACTTTTTTCTCCTTCTTTGCGGTATTCTTTTTAGTTCATACCCATTAATTCCCTTACTCTTTTTGTTGAGATCATAACACACATTTACATCGACACCCCCAAACTTAAGTTTTTTTATATTTTAATTGGGGTGCATAATTTTCACTCTCTTTTTGTATTTTTTTGCAATCTTTTTTCATCCCTATCATCAATTATTGTTTATGGTACATAAGGGAATCTGGGGTGTCAAAGAAATAACTTTTTATTTTAGGCTCAACGGGACTGACTAGGGATATATATTTAAGTGCAAGGTGGGAAATGACTGGTAAGAAGGGCTATCAAAGAAATGTCTGAATCATCCCCCTAACATGTACATCCTAATTATTTCGCCTCGAATAACAAGCACGCATGACATTTTTCGCAATTGGTACACAAGCTAAGCACAAAATATTCCAACTAATCAAATTTTCATGAATCTTTAGCATATTTAACTTAAGCACACATATTTTTGCATATCATTCCATTACATTATCTTACTTAATTCACTAGGCGTTTCAAGCAACTACATCATGCATGATTAAAAAAAATTAACTCATATAAACACAAAAACAAATAAAAAAGACTCAAAAACACAAATAGAATAAAAACTCCCCCCCCCCCACAAATTTAAACTACACATTGTCCAAATGTGTAAAAGACTAAAAAATTAAAAGGAACGACTTACAGACATATATCGGTTCAAAATGGCGGAGTGGCGGTGAAACTGCATTGACCATTGAGTGAACATGAAACTCAAATTATCAACACGCTGGGTCAGGTATTGATGATCTTGCATCATTTGCTCTTGATTTCTCAGCATCCTTTGTTGGTTCAAGAGCATCTGCTCCATCATTGACATTGGAGGTTCCAAGGCTAAAGGAGGTTGGTGGCTGTTTTGCCCTGGCTCATAATGTGTGGCTGCCTCAGGCTCTGGCTCCTCTTGCTCTATTGCAGTTGCGCCTGCTCCACCCTATTCTAGACCTCTTCTCCTATCCCCTAGGTTCACAGGGTCTGGGTATGCATGGACTAGACTGTATGTAATGAGCGGAAAAGTCTTCTCAAGAATGTCCGTGGAGAATATTGGGACTCTGTGCCTAGCACATAGTGCAGTGATGAAAGAACCATGTCCCAACCCGCTAGTGGTAGTCAATCTACTGATGTCCCCAATACTCTGCGCTATCTCCATTCCAATGTCAATAGTCAGACCCCTCATGATGCCAAAGATGAGCTTGATTACGTGCACGATGCGTTAGTGAAATGGGTCGATGGAATCAAGCGTGCACATACGAAATATAGTCAAGCCTTGGCTACTCTATTGAATCGCACTGCAAGTCCTCTCGCTTCGCGGGAATAACGAAATCAGACGCTCAGAATGGGCCTCCACAACTGTCTCCCAGTGTATGTGGTTTGCATTCCTAGACCAGGTTCTGAAATGGGTCGGATAGTTACCCTGGTCTCCAATATCAGTTGTTCCAAACATAGCATTCACTGCTTCAGCACTAACTGGGACAGTACGCCCTCTTACAAAGCATCTCCCATTGTTTTGTTCTGGGTAGTTGGCGTAGAATTCTCTCACCAAGCTGACATTCTGTTGTGGAATAGCTTCATTATCGACAAACCTCTCCCACCCATTAGCTTTAATCACAGCTCTAATGGGCTCATAAATATCATCCTCATCGAGTGGTTCGGCTTGATAATTCATCTCTCGCTCCTGTATCACTACCCTACTACTTATTCTGTTGTACCGATCTTCCGCATTCCGGTTGGTGAATCGGGTAACATCATGATCTGGGACTGATAAAGATGAGGTAGTTCGGGCGGTTCTTTTCCTTGAAGTCATTATTGAAAGTTGTTGGGAAATTTTCTGCACAGTTTCCTTTGTTTCTTTGATATTTTACAATAATTTTTCACTCCATGCCGCAACAATAACCAAGCAACACCAAACCACAGCAACAATACACCTATAAATATACCACAAACCACACACTACACAACAACAAACACAGCAAAAACACACAGCCCACCAACACGCCGCAACCCACACTAAAGTTCACACCCAATTACCCACAAATCACAATCCTGAGTTGCTAGCAACAACCCAAGGGTAAGGTTCCAATTAGTTACCTTTTTGACGAATCTTGTCGAAATTGCCCTAGCCCAATTGAGTTGAATGATTGTCGAGAAGGTTGGAAGGTTTTGGTGGTGATAGTTTGTTTGATTTGGAAGAATTTAATGGGGTTTGTGGAAGATTCTTGTGTGTGGGAGAGAGGATGTTCGGTATTTTTAGAGAGGAGAATGTTTATGTTTGATTGTGGGAGAATATTGGGGATTTAGGGATTTATATTTTGAAAACCCATCCCGGCGCCACGGCTCCCCAAATCCTGCACTTCGCTGGACTTCCGATGCCGCGGCCCTACTTTTGGGCGCCACGGCGCTGCACCGATTTTCTTACTTCCATATTTTTCCGTGCTTCGTGTTTCATTCCTTCACCTGTCATAACAACACCACAAAAAAATACCACAAGTGAGACTGCTAAAAAAAACTAAATTGCATAAATTAAACTTTGGGTTGCCTCCCAAGTAGCGCTGTCTTTAACGTCTTGTAGCCGGACGCAAGTTCCTTATAAAAAATAATTGGGGTAATTTAACCCCATAACCTATCCATTTCAAAATCATTTTCCTCTTTCGTACTCTGTTTTTCTTTTTCACAAGAGGGCGCTCAGTAAGACTTACCTGTTCGACGGCTTCCATGACATCAATTTTTGTTTCAGCATTTTTGCTGACCTGTGGGTTCACCGCTGTAGGAATGACCTTCTTAGCTTTGGCCTGTGTTGGCTGAACTTCGATGTCAGTTGTGCTGACTACGAAACACTTGTTGATGGCTTGGGATTCAATGATGGATTTGAATACCTTGAAGACCATCTCTTCTTCCTGGACCCTTAGTCTCAGTTCTCCCTTTTCTACATCAATTAGGGCTCTCCCGGTTGCAAGGAATGGTCTCCCTAAAATGATGGGTATTTCATCATCTTCTTCCATGTCAAGGATGAGGAAGTCTGCTGGGAAGAAGAACTTTCCCACCTTGACAAGCACATCTTCAATTATGCCTCTGGGGTGCACCACGGTTCGATCGGCCAACTGCAAATTTATTGTGGTTGGTTTGGCTTCCCCCAAACCCAATCTCTTAAATACAGACAGAGACATGAGATTCATACTAGCCCCTAATTCACACAGGGCCCTGTTGCATGTTACCTTGCCAATAGTGCAGGGCAAGGTGAAGCTTCCTGGATCCTTCAGCTTAGGAGACAGTTTCTTTTGCAGAATGGCGCTGCACTCCTTTGTCAAAGATACTGTCTCATAATCCGTCAACCTTCTCTTTTTTCCAAGTATCTCCTTTATGAATTTAAAGTATGTTGACATCTGTTCTAGTGCTTCAATGAAGGAGATATTTATGTGAAATTTCTTAAATACCTCCAAGAACTTGGAGAACTGCTTGTCTATTGCCTTCTTTTGTAACCTCTGAGGGTATGAGATTCTATCAACGTATTCCCTCAAAGGTGCTGATGGAGTTTTCTCCACTGTAGGGCGATCCTCAGTGACCCCCTCATTCTCTACCTCAACTGCTTTATCACACTCCTTCTCACTTACCACTGCGGGCTGGGGAGCACCCTGCTCCAACTGTTTTTCACTCCTCAACAACACTGTCTGACATTGCTCTCTAGGATTTACCTCAGTATTTCTTGGGAGAGTACCCTGCGGCCTGTTGGTTACCATCTTTGCAAGTTGCTCAACCTGTGTTTCCAAGCTCCTGAGAGAGGACCTTGTTTCATACATGAACTGATTCTGCGAATTGGTAAGTGTAAGCAATGCAACTCTCAGTTCATCAGGATTCTCCTGTTGTATATGTGGTCTAACCTGCTGGGATGAAGTGGCCTGATTTTGTACCTGCTGGTTCTGATAACCACCTTGATATGGTTGCTGCTGGGGTTGATCGTTCCTCCACGAAAAGTTAGGGTGATTTCTCCACCATGAATTGTATGTATTGGAGTTATACGGCTGCTGAAAATTCCCAACTGCCTGCACCTGCTCCATTGGCACATTATTGGGATCCACCGATGTGCATATGTCAAAGGAGTGTGACCCACCACAAATCTAACAATTAACCGGCATCTAGACTGCATTCATAGACATGGTGTTCTGCTGCGATTTAGCCGTCAAAGGGCGTATGCGTTCGAGCGGTGATAGCATCTAGTTCATGTATGTCTATAGCCTTCCTGCTGGTCACTGACCTGTCGTCTTCCCCTTGATGATTGTTGGCAGCCATATCTTCCAGTAACTCATGTGCCTCATTGGCACTTTTTCTCATGAAAGCACCCCCTGTTGTCGCATCAATGATGGTACGCGTAGTACCACTCAGCCCATTATAAAAATGTGGACCAGCATCAACTTCTCTATGCCATGATGTGGGCATTTCCTTTGCATATCCTTAAATCGCTCTCATGCATCATAAAGTGACTCACCATCCACCTAGTAATAATTGTTTAACTCTCCCCTTAACTTTGCAGCTTTTGAAGGAGGGAAAAACTTTGTTAGAAATTTTTGGGTCAGGTCCTGCCAGGTAGTGACAGAGTTGGCAGGCAGTGAATTCAACCAGCTTTTGGCTCTGTCCCTAAGTGATCTTATCATAATAAGAATAAGGAGGAAACCAGTAACAAGAACTTTCTACCCATAAGTTCTATCTGTTTATACCAGTACGTTAGTTATACTTAGACCAATACAAAAAACGGCCCGATTGAACGCCTGTCGCCTACGCCTAACCACGGCTTAACGGCATGTCGGCAGATGAGGGCACTCTGTACGGCAAGACGCATAACCTACCCAGGTATAAACATAATAGAACCTACAGTGATATGAACTGTTAAGTCTGGATTTGCTATCTTCCTTACAAATTCATATTATCTCAGAGCATATTTAGACAGTATAGGGTTTTAGCCTATCATTAGGCTTCAATATAAGCAAAATATAAATTAATCTAAGGGAAAGGAGGTATACCGAACTTGTAGCCAAGAGAGAGAGAGAGATGTTTGAGCAAACTCCAATGTTATTAATTCAAAGGAAATTTACAAGTGCTCTGTTTTCTGATCCTTTTCTAAATGAATGAGAATCCCCTTTTATAGACGAACGCGGACTTCAAAACATTTTACAATCTGAAATAAAAAGCAAAGGGCATCTTAATAATTACAAAATACCAAAATACTTTGCGGAAAGTAAAATACAACAGTACGAAAAAGTAAACTACTTTTAAAAAGAAGACAGCGACATGGGCATCTTCCCAAAATAAAAATAAAAATAATTATCTTCTGTCGACCGAATATGACCGTGGGGTCTGGATGTGACCTCTTTTGTCTTCTTCTACCCATTATTGATGATAATGGGGTCATTCACTCTGTCATCTTTTCTTTTCCACGTGAAGCTTTGTCTTCTTGTCGGGCTTTGGCCTCTTCTGCTTTTGCTTTGACAGACTTAATCAATCCGTCGAACAGATCCTTGGTGAATGGCTGGTAGGAATAGTCTTCCAGTGGTTGTGAGTCTTGGAACAGACTGTCGTCTTGGGCTTCTCTCATGGATGCCGTTGAAGTCTCTGAATAAGGACTCTCGTCGATTTTTGTAGCGAAGTTTTTCACAAAGTCTGCCTTTATTTTTTCAAGATAGGCAGTCATTATTTCCTCTTCTGAAATATGAGGATCTTTTAATCTAATATCATTTTTAAATTTTGAAAAGAATGAGGAATTGTCCTCCTTTTTAATATGAGAAATAGTTCTCAAACTTTTTAGTAAAGAAGAGCAATTTTCTTCTATCTCCCAACCATAGGTTTGGGCTGGATTTTCTGGATTTTTATCTAATAACTTAGACCAGAATTTGCAAAGAAATTTTCTTTTGAGACATAATATGCCTTGTGAATTCCTCCCTGCTTCGGGAATCCATTTTCAGATCCATGGGGTTCTGGTTTGCATAAAGAACATCATTGATGCAGATCCTTCGACATAGTCGGAAGGGTTTTCTGGGGTGATACACGGAGATAACTGTATCCATTCCTTATAATAATTTATATAAGGGGCTGGTAATATCTGAATTTCAGGACCAATAATATTCTACCATGGAAAAATCCATCCTGGTAGTAATTTACCATTCTGGTTGTTTTTGAAGATTTCTGGGTTTAATTTAACCCACCATGTATGGTCATGCTTCTTGTTTTCATAATAAAAAACATGGGTAAATGCATCAATATAATCATAATAATTAAATGCGAACTTAATATCAGTTCTTGGAATGATAAGTTCCTTTGACCTGAATGGGCTAATTTCCCATTCGTAAGGAGAAATGATTTTCTTCAGGTAGAACTTTGAATAGCTTTTTTCCACTCGTGGCTTATGGTCTGGGTATGAAGTAATATCAGCAGTGGATGTTGCCGTGAGGATATATTCATAGTACATCCTGTTTTTTCCTTCTTTGTAGGGGTGGTAGAAATTTTCTACATATCGATTCATCAGAATCCATGGGTCATTCAGATAATTTTTATCTTCATGTCCTAATAGGAGAATGGTATCCTCATGTGGTCGAACCAGATATTGATTACTATCCTCACCATCTTGTATGAGTTTTTGGGTATATGAGCCCTGTTGACTGGAAGAACTATCGTCTACCAATTTAGCCTTTGAAGGAATAGTCTTTGGGTCTGTTCTTCCTCTGCCGCGACCTGAGCCCCGACTTCTACCTCTACCCCTATGGGGTGTTGTCCATTCTGGACGCATTCTTAATCCTGCAAAAATTCACGAGTAAGAAAGTCAGGAAGTGAATTATGACCTTTAATATATTGAATTTCAAAATTAAATGGGGCTAAATGTGCCTGCCACCTTGCAAACATTTGTTTAGATACATCATGTTTAAAATCCTTTTGAAACATGAATTTGGCTGCATTGCAGTCTGTTCTGATTAAGAACTCAGTGTTGTAGAGGTCATCTTGGAATTTCAAGACACATTTTACTATAGCAAGAATTTCTTTGGCTATAGTAGCGTAGTTCTTTTGAATATTAGTCCACTTTCCGGAATTATATCTAACCAGATATTCTTGTTTGGTCTGGGGATTTATTTGTTTTAAAATTCCTCCATAGCCAACGTCAGAAGCATCTGTTTCGATAATTTTCCCCCAATTTGGGTTAGCAAGCATTAGACATGGCAGAGCTTGTACTTTGATTTTTATTTTTCTGACTGCTTCAGTATGGACATTGGTCCAAGGACTGGCATATTTTTTCAGTCTGTCATATAAAACAGCTGCATCAATAGATAAGTTTTTATAGTAGGGAGCAATATAATTAAGGCTTCCTAGAAATCTCTGTAGTTGAGTTCTGTCAAGAATCTCATCAGGGAATTTAGAAGCAAATTCAATACTTCTGTAAATAGGAATGATATTTCCTTTTTCGATATTATGACCTAAAAACCTAATTTTGGTTTGAAAAATATTCATTTTTGCTTTAGAAATGACTAGGCCATTTGAAATGACAATTTTCTTAAAAATTTCAAGATGTTTAATATGATCTTGGATTGTTTTAGAGTAGACTAATATGTCGTCAATGTAAACAATGATAAAACCACTAAAAGGGGTAAAGATGTCATTCATGATATGTTGAAATTCGGATGGAGCATTTTTTAATCCGAATGGCATAACATTCCATTCGTAATGACCAAATGGAACTGTGAAGGCGCTTTATACTGCCAAAGTTCATTAACTCAGATTCGCCAAAACACGATTTTAAATCAAATTTTGAGAATACATTAGACTGGTATAACCTATCTAATAAGTCCTTCTTGTTGGGGATTGAACATCTAATCCATTTTAAAACCTTATTTAAAGGTTTGTAATTGATAACCAATCTTGGGACTCCTCGTTCTTGTTCATCATGTTTATTAACATAGAACGCAGTACAACTCCATGGGGAGTTTGAGGGGCGAATTAGCTTCTTATCAATTAAAGAAGCTATCTCCTTTTTACAAATTTCCAAATATTCCATGTTCATCTGGCATGGTCTTGCTTTGGTAGGAATGTTATCTTCCCGAAAGTTCTCCTCATAGGGTAGTCCAACAATGTGCTTTTTTCTATTCCAGAATGCTGTTGGTAGATCATTGCAAATAGAAGAGGCAAAGTCGTGTTCTATGCTCTTGATCTTATCCTGTAATTTAGGATTAATAAGCTGGTCACAAATTTTGTAAATCATAAGCTCTTGTTGTAGATAATCCAAGTGTTGTTTTTTATTTTGGACTATGTTGACAAAACTAATTGTTTTCTGGGATGTAATCCAGGGAAATGTTATTGGTTTTCCGTCAAAGGTTCCTGTAAGGCCTTTTTCATCAGTGCTGGTGATGGGCATTAGTCCATTAATAAAAGGGATGCCTAAGATAATATCATTGGATAGGTTCTTGACTAATATGAAGGTTTGTTCAATGCAAGTTTTGTTCTGGCAAATGAATGCACTAGGTAACTTATAGGAAACGTCAAAATTGCTTCCATCTGCACAGGATACTCTACGGGTAGTTTTGGTAAAGTATTTAGTAGGGATTAATCCTTCCCTGATGCAATTAAGATCTGCCCCTGAGTCAATTAATGTTGGGACATTTTTTAGGATGGCATTGCCATGGATTAGTAGGTTTATCTCAGTAATCCACCTCTGTCGCATGACTAGGGTACCTATAAAGTCTTCAGGTAGGCTAGAAGTGCTAGGCTGGCTGATGATAGGAGTATGTCCTATTTTTTCGGAGATGTCCGGGTTTTTTTCAGAATATGAGATGGTTTCTAGGAGGGTAACTCGGTTTTCTAAACTGCCATATTTGCCATGCATTTGAGTTATCTCTCTTTTGAGATTCATAATCTCTTCTTTTAATTCCTGGGTTGTAATAGGATCTTTGGAGTTCCTTTTCTTTTGCAACTCAGTGAGTAGTTCCGAGAAATTGTACGGAGGATCAATACGTGTCTTGATCTTGATGGGGGTCTTGTCTTTCTCCTGTACTTTGAGCAATGCGTCAATGATTTTAGTCTTATGGGCTTCATCGGGAAATTCTTTAAGAAGATCATTAATTTCTTCTCCATTGATGACGCTTATGTTAAAACTGGAGAACTGAGCTTGGAGTTTATAAAACTCATCATCTGTGTCATCACTATTTTTGATGGCTTGACATTTATCCCTGGTACAGCAAAGGGTTTCTCCCTCCGAGGAAGATGAGTAAGGGTCATCTGAATCTGTACCTATGGTATCATCTGAATCGTCAGAATCTACCATGATTTTCTTTAAAGCATCCTTGATGCTTTCATCAATATCAAGATTATTAATCTTATTGATCTTTTTCTTTTTACACCGATTGGCGTAATGACCCTTTTCTCCGCATGCAAAGCATGTAGGATCCTTTTTTGGTCTTTTGTTATCCCTTTTCCTCGTTGCACTATGGACTCTTCTTTTAGCTGCTTTCTTTTTGTAAGAGTCTGTTTGGAATCTGGAATAATCTTTGTAAGGTTTGAAGGGCTTGGCCCCCACTTTCTTCTTCTTTGGCTTTTGCGAAGAGCTTGGTCCGTCCATGGCGAACTGTTGACATAATTCTCCTAATTGAGCTTTTTCCGTTAAATTTTGTTTCTTCAATTGCCTTTGCAGTTTTAGGTCATTGCATAGGTTTAAACCTTCGTCTGTGCAACGTCCAATGAGTTGTCCATAGGAATAATCTTCCCACTGAATCTGCGAACTAACATTAATCTTGAGAGTCCTTTTGACTCTTTCGGCGAAGAGTGAAGGGAGACCATCAATAAACCTGGCCTTCCAGAAGCTACTGCTGGCTTCAAGGAGATTATAAACCCTACTAAGGAAAACATCTTTGTACCACCTAAAAGAGGTAAGGGTTGGACAACTGTGATTTTGAAGCAGTGTCCTGATGTTATCATAATTGGTAGAATAATTACCGGTGAATTGATCTAAGATGGTTAGAACAAGAGTATAAACCGCATTGGATTTTTGTTCAGTCCCTTCTTGTTTGACTGAATTAGTAATCGATGCTTTTTGCTCAATAGTGAGATAATTATCCCACCAAGCTTTGAGCTGTCCTGTGAATCCTACAACAATCATCTGCATGATGTTCACCTCTGATTGTTTGTTGTTGCTGGCTCGCCACCGCGCGCATACATGAGTATTTTGTGGCCAGTCTTGAAGATTAGATTATCTCCAGCTCCATCAATGTTCCATTCGACAATCTCAGTGTCAGTATATGATGCAGTTTCAGGCTTGAATCCTGTTTCTTCGACAAGGACATCAACAGGTGTTGGCCTGGGATAATAATAGTTATCACGGGTGCCCTTGGGATTCCATCCTGTTTTATTGACTGCAGAGATATGTGGCTCCTCGGGATTGCTGGTGGTAATAACGCCAATGACATTTTTGGAGGTAGACTCTTTATCTGATGAAATTTTCATTTTATCATGGAATTGTGATAAAAGATTCTCAAGATCAGTTTTGTCTTTTGACAGGTTTATCCCATCCATGGATGGAGACGGCTGAATATTGGCACGAATTTCTAGAGGTTTGGGAGGTTGCTGGTTAACGACAGTCCTTCTTTCCTCGATAAGACTATGGAGTCTACTGACTTTATTTTGTAATAAAGTCATCTGTTAAAAAAGAATCTTGAGGCTAATGTTGGTGTGGTTGTTCTGTCTGAACAGATCATTCAAATGATCAACCTGTAGCCCCCAACTAGGAATACCCTGTATTAGCTTCATGTAGGGCTGGGCCCTAAGATCCTTTCTACTATCATCCCTTTTTAAATGGAATGGTTCATCCAGAGGATATATGCTCCTAAGGACCTTCTTAGTGTCTAAATGCCATTGCCTTTCAATAACATTAATATTAAGCAAGGCATAATCACTAACAAACCAATTAACAAAATGTTTAAAAGTTTGTTTTTCTTGCAAATCATCGTAAAATTGTTTACCTATAGACTTGCGTTCATCAGGAGTAAATAACTCAAGAAACCATTTTCGAAAAGGAGCATAGTCCGTATTATTCCAAAATTCTTTAGAAATATTTTTTCTTAAATCAGAACCTGGACCATAATCCAGTCTGCATGTGATGCGCGAAAAGATGCACACACTTTAACGCAAGTGCACGTTATCGTGACAAGTAATATAGTCTTGGTAAGACCGAAGATCGTCCACAAGGATTAGTGTTCAAGTACCAATTATCTATCTTTTGGTATCTATTTGGTAACCGATATTGATTTTGTTGTTTATAACTAACAATGATAAAGGCTAATTAACTATAGGTTTACTTCAGTAGTGATGGGAATAGGGCTTCCACGTTCCTCAACTATCCGCTTATGTTACTTATTAATACAATGAATTATGGTTCTTCTTCTTTTGGAGCTAGCAGGTTTACTAAATCATTTTATACTCCCGTTAAGGCTATATAAACACTCAACCCCAGTATTGCTCCTTTCTACCATTCGGTGATAAGGATGACTCTATAGGAGGATTAAGACCAAAAACCTAGTTAACCGTCATGCGTCATGCGTAAAATTAGGTGTTTAGACCTCTCGTTAACGCTACACAAGTAATGGAGGTATTTTCATCCCCAATCCAAAATATGTCTACCCAACTAACAACATATTCACAACCTCCTCCTTTCGAAGTTTGATTAGAAATCATATAAGTAATGATAATTAGTGATCAATTAATTACCAAGCATTCAAAGCAATTATTGGATAAATCTCAACAAGAAGAAGAATAATCATAACCATGCATCAATTCATAACATAAGTTTTTAGTGATTTAACATGGAAAACCCTATAATAGAATTAGTTCCTAGCCATTGACATGACAATAACTAATTCAATGTTCATCATAAAAACTGAAATAAAGAAAAGAAAAGAAAAGAAAGTTACTAAATTATGGTCTCCAATCTTCAATCCAAGAAGCCTTGTGTTGTGCAAGAAAGGGAACCCTTAAAAACTGCCTAGGGTTCTCCTTTTATAGGCTCAAAACCGCCTCTAACTTTTCCCTTCAGGCCTGGCCCAGAAAATCGTCATTAAACCTGATTTTTCCGCGTCGGCGCCGCGACCCTGCTATCGGCGCCGCGGCGCCGGAAGTCCTGCGATACTTCGGATGATTTGGCGCCGCGGCCACGCTCTGGCATGCAGGCGCGCACTGCATCTTCTGCGGCCTTCTAGATGTTGGGCGCCGCGGCCCTGGACCTATCTGTAGTAGGCGCCGCGGCGTTGGTCCGTGTTTCTGCCTCGTTCGCCACTTTCTCATCTTTTAAGCTCTGGAACCTCCACTTTTGCCCTCTTTTAGCTCATTTTCCGCCATTTGGCTATTTCAACCACTTTGACTTAAAAGAAAGAAAATCTATCCTAATACGACACTTATTTGTACAAAAAGGGACAAAAGACTAACTAAAAACGACTCAAAAAGTGTATATAAAATACACCGATCAAATACCCTCAAACTTAACCTTTGCTCGCCCTCGAGCAAAGATAAAAAGAAAGAAATAAAAGACTCAAGAAAGAGAAAAATAAACAGACTCAATGACATTGATCACTTTTGCTGTATTGATGTTACTTAGAAAAACATGAAGATTAGCAGAATAATATGCAGGAACATATAGCATGAAATTTTACCACACTAAACACATTGAGCTAGATATTTCGCAAACTCATTTTTATCATGCTTAATGGCAATCACAATGCTGAATCATGCATGTTAATTTCAAAATTCCTATGGCATGTTTACTTGCTATTCTCCACTAATCATGGATATGCATAAAAGAGATCTTCAGGACTTTTAAGGGTTGTAATGTAGGCTTAGGTATGGGTAGGTAAAAATAGGCATTTTAGGCTCATTTTTGTGTACCATAAGTTCTTTAGCTTTTCAGTGTTTCCCTTTTCTTTTGATTCTCTTCTTCACTTCAAATCTATCTTTTCCCTCTTTTGTTTTGGGAGAGTGAAGTGTATTATAATAACAAGCACCCCCAAACTTAGATTTTGCCTATTTCTCATTACTTTTTTATTGGGGTGCATCACTTTTGTTCACTCTTTTTGTCTCTTTTTTAATACAATTTATTCCAACGATTTCACATGTTTACTTATGGCACAAGTATGGGGATATAGGGTGTCAAAGAAAAAGTTCAACTTTTAGGCTCAATGGGGCTGACTAAGGATACTTTTAATGTCAGGGATAGAAAATAGTGGTAAGAATTGGCTATCAAAGAAACGCCTGAGTCATCTCCCTAACATGCATATCCTAACTATTTCGCCTCAAATAGCAAGCAATCATAACACATAGGTTTAAATCATTTAGCATGCACAATTCAAGCAAGAAACTCCAAATAGACAGATTTTGTGAGTTTTTGGCATATCTAACCCAAGTGTTTAGATAGTTGCTTTTAATTCCGTTACATTATTCCACCTTTACTTCACTAGGTGTTTCTAGTAACTACAGCATACATGATCTTTTGACAGACAATTATGACTCAAAAGAAAAAAAATTGTGACTCAAAAATACACAAAAAACAACAAAAAGACTTAAACATACTTATAACAATAAGACACAAATAAAACACCCCCCCAAACTTAAATCACACATTGTCCCCAATGTGTGTAAGACTCAAAGACAATAAAAGAAAACAAGACACTTACAGACTTTGGTTAAAATGGTGGTGGTGGCGGTGGCATTGGATAGTGCATTGACCACTGGTTGAACAAGGAACTCATCTCGTTAATTTGCTGCCTCGTTTCTTGTTGTCCTTGTATCACCGTGTCCAAACTCTGCATCATCCTCATCCGATTTCGAGATGCCGCTCCATCATGGGCACTGAAGGTTCTGATTCTGTGGTTGGCTGGTGGCTGCTCCCTGCCGCATATTGAGCCTCTATTTCAGGCTCATCTTCTTTCATGGCGGCCTCTGCTGCTGCTGCTGCTGGTGGTGCTCTTCTTCTTGCTGCTGGGGGACTTGGGTCTGGGAATGAGTGCACTATCCCATAAGACACAGGCAGTTGGTTTATCTCTCGAGTGTCATTGGGTAGGGTTGGGACCCCATTGAAGGCGCATATAGTTGTAATGATTGAGCCATGTCCCAACCCACCCGTTGTTACCAACCGACTGGTCTCTTCAATACTTTGCACTATCTCCCTTCCCACATCAATCGTCTTCCCCGTCATAATTCCATATATCAGTTTGATTCTGTCTTCTGGCACTCTGGTAAAGTGCGTGGATGGAATCATGCGGGCATTGACGAAATACAGCCAACCCTTGGTTGTTTTGTTGAACTGGCACATGTTCAGTCCTCTTGACCCATTTCTTGCAATATCAAATGCAGCCCCAGGGTAGCTCACTGTGTCTGCGACGGCATTCCAGTCGATGTTGGAGGTGCTTCTAGACCATGTTCTAAAATAGTTCCAATCACCATCTCCTCCTTCAACATCATCTATTTCCAATTGCGCATTTACCGCTTCTGCCGTCACAGACACATATTTTCCCCTCACAAAGCATCCATTTTCCACCTTCTCCGGAAGATTAGCATAAAATTCACGCACCATCACTGTGTTTATTGGTGCTATCTCTCCCGGTTTTACAAATCTTTTCCACCCCCTCATCTCAATCATCGCCCGAATGGGCTCATAGACATCCCTCTTCCAGCGAGTCTCTTTGATAGTCCATTCCCCTTTCAGGGATTAAGGGCCTTGTATTGATTTTATGGTATCTATCTTGAGCACTTCGGCTGACAAACCTAGTCTCATCATATTGCGGGGCTGATGTAGATGCGGAGGCTCTTCTCTTTCTGGCAGACATGTTAGATAATCTTTTTGCAGCTTATCCTTCGTATCCACAACACTAGCAGCTACAACACTAACACCCCCAAACTCCAACTTCTGTACTACACAATACCCACACCCTCCTTGTATACTCCTCCTCTAAACTTCACAACCAATTTTTCATCACCCCAACTACTTCAACAATGCAAAACTTCTCCAAACTACTACCTTCTTTGACTACTGAAAGCTTTCAAGAAAAGATGAAGATTACCTTTTTGACGGTGTTCATCAAGGTTTTCTTGCTTCTAATGGTGATTTGAGGCACTTTGATGAGGTTTTGTTGGTTGAAATGACTAAAGGTTTTAGGGATTTAAGAGTTTTGGTTGTGGTTGGGTTTGATTTGTGGAAGATTTGTGGGTAAATTGTGGATTTTCGTGGGTTTTGTGGAGAAGAGAGGTTAGGTTTTGGTTTTGAAATTGGGGAAAATCAGATTTCTGGGCGTTTTATCACTTTCTGGATTTCCGCTTCGGCGCCGCGACCCTGCCTTTGGCGCCGCGGCGTCCAATGTTCTGCACTACTTCGAGAATTTTTGCGCCGCGACCCTGCTACGGGGCGCCGCGGAGGCTAAACTTGGCAATTTTTCTGGGTTTTTGGCGCGCGCCTGCTCAGCCATGGCGCAATCTTCACACCTTCGTCTTTTGGCGCGCCCTGCTCGCTGGCGCGCGCTACCGCTACTGAAATCCTGTTGTTCTTCAGTTTTTTCGCCCTTCAATTTATTGGCCTACACCTGTCAATCACAACATAAACACTACCTCCGTGAAACCGTTCTTAATAAAAACTACTATATTACGTAAAATAAATCAAAATACCTTGGGTTGCCTCCCAAGTAGTGTTGTCTTTAACGTCTTTTAGCCGGACGCAAGTTCCTTAACTCAATAAGTGTGGGGTGGATTAACCCCACAATCAATCCATTTTCTCCACATTTTTCGTTTTCGATTCTTTCTTCTTCTTCTCTTCTTAGAATTATCTTCGAGGGACGGTTCAGGAACACATACCTGCTTTTGTGGAGGTTCGGCGTCACATACCTACTTTTGTAGGCTCATCTCCCTTGGTTTGACTTGTATTGACTCACAGGGGGGTTTGATGGTGTTGATTGCAAAGCACCTGCTCATGGTTGGTGGCTCAATGATGTGTTTAAATACTTTAAACACCATTTCTTCCTTCTCCACCCTCAATGTCAGCTCTCCTCTTTCTACATCGATCAATGCTCTCCCTGTCGCCAGGAATGGTCTCCCCAATATGATAGGGATTTCTGCATCCTCTTCCATGTCAAGAATGAGGAAGTCCGCAGGAAAAAAGAATTTTCCTACTTTAACAATCACGTCCTCAATCTTCCCTCTTGGATGAACCACTGTCCTATCGGCCAGCTGCAGGCTCACCGTGGTTGGCTTGGCCTCACCCAACTCCAAACGTTCAAATACCGATAAAGGCATCAGATTTATACTTGCCCCTAAATCGCACAGAGCCCTGTTGCATGTTACCCTGCCAACTGTGCAAGGTAGTGTAAAGCTCCCTGGGCCTTTTAGTTTAGGGGGCAACTTCTTCTGTAAGATATCACTGCACTCCTCCGTTAGTTCTACCATCTCGTACTCTGCCAGTTTATTCTTCTTCCCCAAGATCTCCTTCATGAATTTGAAATAGGAGGGCATCTGTTCCAACGCTTCTATAAAAGGTATGTTGATATGCAGCTTTCTGAATGTCTCCAAAAATTTAGAGAATTGTTTATCAACTGCCTTCCGCTGCAATCTCTGTGGGAATGGGATCTTCTCTGTATACTCCTTCTCTGGAGTTTTCTCTACTACTGGGCGAGATTCAACCACCTTCTCTTTTCTATCTCGCCTCTTTGCTCAACTCTTGGTGAGGTATTCTGCTCCAATTGTTTGCCACTTACCAATTATCTTGCTGGCATTGCTCCCTCGGATTCACCTCTGTGTTGCTTGGCAGTGTACCACGCGTGGCTTTGTTGTTTGCTTTGCTAGCTGACCACTTGTGTTTTCAAGTTCTGAACGAGGATCTAGCACATCACGAACCGGTGCAGGCGTTGGTGAGTGCCAACAAAGCTCTCGGCTCATCGGCTTTTCTGGGCAGGTGTATTAAATTGTTGAGAAGGTGAGGCTGAGTGAAAGTGCTGATTTTGGTTCTGCTGGTTTTGCATCGGCCTATATTGATTCTGTTGCCCCTGGTCTCCTCTCCATGAGAAATTTGGGTGATTCATCCACCCTGGATTATATGTGTTGGAGTATGAGTTGTTCTGTGGCCTCTGATAATTACCCACGGCCTGACACTCTGCTTGCTCGATTGGCATATTATTAGGATCAGCTGAAGGACACCTATCGAATGTATGTGGGCCACCACATATTTCACAGCTCTTAGGCATCTGCACTGCATTTCACGTCTTGTGTGTTCTTTGCTTTCGTCAACAAGGCCACTTGGGCATTCAAGGCAGCAATGACATCTATTTCGTGAACTCCCACTGTTCTCCTACCATTCATTGATCTCTCTTATGTGACATGGTTGTTGGTGGCCACATCTTCTAATAATTCGTGAGCGTCGTGGGCTGTTTTCCTCATGAATGTCCCACCTGCTGCTGCATCTATAATGGTTCTGGTTGTTCCGCTGAGCCCGTTATAGAAGATGTGGACCAAGTTCCACAACTCAATACAGTGGTGTGGGCACTTTCTCTGCAAATCTTTGAAACTTTCCCACGCTTCGTACAATGATTCTCCATCTTCTTGGTAGAAGTTATTCAGCTCCCCTCTCAATTTCGCTGCTTTGCACGGGGGAAAGAATTTGGACAAAAATTTCTGTGCCAGCTCTTGCCATGTAAAAATCGAATCAGCTGGCAGGGAATTCAACCATACTTTTGCTCTATCCCTGAGTGAGAAGGGAAAGAGCCTCAATCTGACGGCATCATCAGTCACGCCGTTATATCTGAAAGTTGCACATAGCTCCAAGAAATTAGCTATGTGCATATGTGGATCCTCTGATGGCGGTCCTCCAAATTGCACTGTGTTCTGCACCATGCTCAGAATCGCCGGTTTGATCTCAAAGTTGTTTGCTCTGTGCGGGAGCCTAATACATGTCGTACGTGCTCCGTTCACCCTTGGCGACGTAGTCTCCCAAGCTTAACTGCACAGGCTTGAACTCTTTCCTCGACATCCACAGGTACTTGCCGAGGCATTCCTGGGTTAGGTTGATTTTCACCTAACCCTTCTCTCATCATATTGTTGTTCTGGACACCGTCCATCTCCACTAAGGCTGTAATCCACTGGTTCTTTCTGTTCAGTTTACAGGTTTTCTCAATCTCTGGATTGAAGGGAACAAGAGTGTCTGCCCCTCTTCTCCTTCGCATAAACTGATTTCCTGAAACAGATCAAAAACAGACAAACAGATCACGGCACCCTGAATTTTTACCAAAAAATAACAAAAAAACGTAAAAATAAAAAATAAAAAACCAAATTAGAATTTAAAAATAGATAAAATTGATATTGAACTATGCCTAATCCCCGACAACGGCGCCAAAAACTTGATGCGCGAAAAGATGCACACATTTTAACGCAAGTGCATGTTATCGTGACAAGTAATATAGTCTTGGTAAGACCAAAGATCGTCCACAAGGATTAGTGTTCAAGTACCAATTATCTATCTTTTGGTATCTATTTGGTAACCGATATTGATTTTGTTGTTTATAACTAACAATGATAAAGGCTAATTAACTATAGGTTTACTTCAGTAGTGATGGGAATAGGGCTTCCACGTTCCTCAACTATCCTCTTATGTTACTTATTAATACAATGAATTATGGTTCTTCTTCTTTTGGAGCTAGCAGGTTTACTAAATCGTTTTATACTCCCGTTAAGGCTATATAAACACTCAACCCCAGTATTGCTCCTTTCTACCTTTCGGTGATAAGGATGACTCTATAGGAGGATTAAGACCAAAAACCTAGTTAACCGTCACGCGCCATGCGTAAAATTAGGTGTTTAGACCTCTCGTTAACGCTACACAAGTAATTGAGGTATTTTCATCCCCAATCCAAAATATGTCTACCCAACTTACAGCATATTCACAACTTCCTCCTTTCGAAGTTTGATTAGAAATCATATAAGTAATGATAATTAGTGATCAATTAATTACCAAGCATTCAAAGCAATTATTGGATAAATCTCAACAAGAAGAAGAATAACCATAACCATGCATCAATTCATAACATAAGTTTCTAGTAATTTAACATGGAAAGCCCTATAATAGAATTAGTTCCTAGACATTGACATGACAAGAACTAATTCAATGTTCATCATAAAAACTGAAATAAAGAAAAGAAAAGAAAAGAAAGTTACTAAATTATGGTCTCCAATCTTCAATCCAAGAAGCCTTGTGTTGTGCAAGAAAGGGAACCCTTAAAAACTGCCTAGGGTTCTCCTTTTATAGGCTCAAAACCGCCTCTAACTTTTCCGCCAGATGACCCGTAAAATCGTCATTAAACCTGATTTTCCCGCGTCGGCGTCGCGGCCCTGCTATCGGCGCCGCGGCGCCGGAAGTCCTGCGATACTTCGGATGATTTGGCGCCGCGGCCCTGCTCTCTGCTGTCTGGGGGCGCCGCGGCGCTGCATCTTCTGCGGCCTTCTGGATGTTGGGCGCCGCGGCCCTGGACCTATCTGCGATGGCGCGCGGCTGATGCGTGTTTACGCCTCGTTCGCCACTTTCTCGTCTTTTAAGCTCTGGAACCTCCACTTTTGCCCTCTTTTAGCTCCTTTTCCGCCATTTGGCCATTTCAGCCACTTTGACTCAAAAGAAAGAAAATTTATCCTAATACGACACTTATTTATACAAAAAGGGACAAAAGACTAACTAAAAACGACTCAAAAAGTGTATATAAAATACACCGATCAGCATGCTATACGGATTCTATCAAGGTCACTAACTATCATCGAAATAATTGTATTCAGTATTACTGTTTTCAGTTGAGGCTTCAACAGGAATCTGATTTTCAACCTTGATTTTGTCAACCTTTTCCTCCCTAGAGATTTCTGAGGGGGTGGTGATTTTATAAAATCTTTCATCTACCTGAGAGGTTGAAGCTCTAGCGGTAGACGTTTCAGGTCTGTCATCTAAAGGAGACAGGAAATAATGAGATGACAGAGAGCTACCCAATTTAGGTGAGTTCTTACTAAACTGAAGACGGATATTGCCATCAGTAGTTTGGATTACTTGCGTAATCCTTGAATCAATCCTTGTTTGAGCAGGGATAGCTTTCTCAATTAGCCAATCTTCAGGATAATCTATTTCATCCCAGCTTATAGGTCTCCTAGTAGTAATCTTGGACCTTTTGGCTAAATTAGTCTCAATCAGGACTGTTTGTCTATTTTTTTTATCATCCATCATCCTACAATTTGGATTCATGGTGTCTAACACACGGAAATAAACACGATAACAGATACACATAACCTCTGTTTCAGGCATGTAATTATACCCATTAGCTTTTACATATAAAGTTAAAACATGGAATATTTGGAAATTTGTAAAAAGGAGATAGCTTCTTTAATTGATAAGAAGCTAATTCGCCCCTCAAACTCCCCATGGAGTTGTACTGCGTTCTATGTTAATAAACATACTGAACAAGAACGAGGAGTCCCAAGATTGGTTATCAATTTTAAAACCTTATTTAAAGGTTTGTAATTGATAACCAATCTTGGGACTCCTCGTTCTTGTTCAGCATGTTTATAGGTCCTGCCAGGTAGTGACAGAGTTGGCAGGCAGTGAATTCAACCAGCTTTTGGCTCTGTCCCTAAGTGAGAATGGAAAGAGCCTCAGTCTAATGGCATCATCAGTAACACCATTGTATTTGAACGTGGCACACAGCTCCAGAAAGTTGGCAATGTGCATGTGGGGGTCTTCAGATGGCAATCCCCCAAACTGTACTGTGTTCTGGACCATGCTCAGGATGGCTGACTTGATCTCGAAGTTGTTTGCCCCTATGACTGGGAGCCTGATGCACGTCTGTGCACCTGTGACCGTGGGCAGAACATAGTCCCCCAAACTTCTTTCCGCTGGAACAGGGATTGGCTCCCCTGCATTTTCAGGGACCTCATTGTTTGCCCCATTCTGATTCGGTGGTTGGTTTTCCATGGTTACCGTATCAGCTATTCTCTTATTCCGCCTGTTTAGTTTGAATGTTTTCTCAATCTCAGGGTTGAAAGGAACAACTGTGTATGCCCCTCTTCTTCTTCACATAAACTAGATCCCTGAAATAGATCAAAATCAACAAAAAAATCAAGGCACGCAGTTCTAATAGTAAAAAGAAATAAAAATAAAAGCCAAATTAAAAATTAAAAATAGACGGTTCGATATTAGAAGTACGTCAGTCCCCGGCAACGGCGCCAAAAATTTGTTAGCGATATTTCGAATGCTCACGCAAGCGCACACATCGTTGACAAGTAATATAGTCTGATAAGACCGAACATCGTCCTCTGAGACTGATTTCTAATTATCGTTCATCTATTTTATGTTATCTATTTGGCAATCGATATTTGAGTTTGGTTTTCGGTTAACTACTAGAATAATTTCAAGAATTAATTAAACTATTTAAGTTGTAATCAGTTATGAATGAATTAGGACTTCCAAAATCCTCGACTATCCACTCTATTCAATCCTTAATGCAACTAAAAAATTATTCTCCTTCTTCGTTAAGATAGCGGTTAACTAGACTGTCTTATATTCCGGTTAGAATATATAATCACTCAACCCCAGTGCAGAACCCTTCTATATTTCAATGATAGGATTTACTACATAGGAGGATTAAGAATAGTAACCTATTATGCTACACAAGTATCGGGGTATTGTCGACCGCGATTTTAACATATGTCTAGTCAATTACAACATATTCAAATTTGTCCTCTCGGTTCTTGATTCGAAATCATATATATTATGATAATTAGTGATCAATTAATCATCAAACATTCATACCAATTATTGACTAAATCTTAATCAAGTGAAGAAGAACTCAAACTACTGCATTAATTCATGACTAGGAGTTTCAAGCGATTCATAAGAAAAACCCTAATAAAGGGTTTAGCTCATAGTCATAGTCAAGCTAAGAACTAATACGAAATTCATACATAAACTGAATTAAAAACGAAAGAAAAGAAACTACTGCGACTAAGTCTCCAATTGAAGCCTCCCTTGTTGTCTTGTGTTGTTCTATGTTGTAAAATGACCAACCTTCTCTCCAAGAATAATCCCTAGGGCTTTTGTATCTATCAATTTTCGTGCCCTATGGACCATTTTGCCCTTAGCCAGTTTAACTTCGGAACTGGATTTTTCGTACCGGCGCCGCGGCACCCAATCTTTTGTGGGTATTCTGGCGTTCCGGCGCGGCGGCCCTGATGACTAGCGCCGCGGCGCTGCCTGACTTTCGTCCGGGTCTTCATTTTCTGTCATTTCCTGCCTCAGATTCCTCCTTTTATGCCCCTTTTTCATTCCTTTTTGCCATTTTTTCATTTTGGACCGCTGTGACTCAAAAGAAAGAAAAACAAGCCTAATAATATATTAAACACAACAAAAACGAGTAAAATACTAATTAAAAATGACTCAAAAAGGTATATAAAATATGCCTAACAACCTCCACATTCATTAGCAGGTTCGGACAAATATACCCCGTAAAGTTAAGAAGAATTTTAAATTGACACTATGTAAGTAGCATTTCTGAAATTCAAAGAAGTATGAACTATTTTCTTGGTAAGTTGCATATTAAATGAATGCAAATACTCATCTTGTATTCATTGATGATCAAGGTTACTGTGTCTCACCAACTCATTTGCTCTCTGCAAATATTTATAAAAATATTAACTACTACAACCTGTAAGCAGTACCTATATTATGAAGGGTGTATATAAGCTAGATTTCCCCACGACACCACTAACCGAACCTCCTAAGATAGAAACCTCTGTTATTAATGGTACATACAGGGGATTTACGGAAGTAATATTCCAGAACAATGACACCAAAGTGCACACATACCATATGAGTGGATATGCTTTTTTTGTGGTCGGGTATGATCTCACATCCTCTCTGTTCATCATATTCAAACCTGAAACTGAAAAACTCATTTCTCTGAAGCTGACTTTACACTAATGCAAACTTGCAGGATGGATTATGGTGTTTTGTCAGATAGTAGTAGGGGAACTTACGGCAAATGCGATGGAATAACTCACACCAAAACACAAGTAATCATTGATATATCTTGAGAACTTCTCTGAATTTTTGAGATAACTATACCTTAAAAGATAGCAATCGGTCCGCAATACCAGTTTATTATCTTCGATATTGATCCTGAACCAGGCCAGTATACTAGACAATGAAATAAAGTTGATTGTAAGTATATGCAGTATGTTATCAAAAGGAAAAGATAGACTATAAGATTTGTTGTAGCATGTTGGGTTATGGTCAACTATAGTGGCCCGCCAACCAAACTGCCCAACAGGGCTCTGGAAACAGGAACTGGGCCGCTGCCCAGTCCAGGCCCAACAGCGGCTTCGCCCAGTTCCAGCAGCAGCAGGCACACGGTCCAGTAATGGGCCAGCAACAGTCACGCCCAGTTGGGCCTTGGCCAGCCCTATGCCTGCTTGGGCCTTGTCCACATCAGGTCTCTGCGACTGAGGGCCCCACTTGTGTCCCTTCTCCGACAGATATTGAGGCCGCAACGCACACGATGGGATTAACTCCTCCGGATCCGAATTGGTACATGGACACAGGATCCACGACCCACATGAAATCCGATTCAAGTACTCTCTCGTCTTATTCCAATTTGAGCAACCCTCGTAGCATAATCGTTGGTATTGGTTCTACTGTTCTGATTCGTGGTTATGGTCATAAAATATTGTCTCATCCCCATCCACCAGTTGTCTTGAAAAATACCCTTCATGCCGCTCAATTGATTAAAAATTTGGTGTCTATCTGTAAATTCACCACTGATAATTATGTTGCTATTGAGTTTGATCTGTTTGGTTTTTCTGTGAAGGATTTCAAGACGGGGAGTTCTCTTATAAGGTGTGATTGTGAGGGAGATCTTTATTCTATCACGTAAAAAATTGGTTTCTCAAGTCAAGCCTTGCCACAACCTTTGCAACTCTTTCTCCTTCCTTGTGGCATGCTCGTCTAGGTCATCCGGGGTCTTCTATTTTGTCTTCTTTAGATAAAAATAAATTTATTTCATGTAAGAGTATGCGTAGTACTCCGAATTGTCAATCTTGCTCTCTAGGAAAAATTGTTAAGTTGTCATTTGTAGACTCTAATTCTAATACTTCAATGTCATTTGATATTATTCATAGTGATTTATGGCGTCTCGTGTTCTTAGTTCTTTGGGTCATCGGTATTATGTTCTATTTTTTTATGATTATTCTAAGTTTTTATGGACTTTTTCGATAGCGAAAAAATCTCAAGTTTTTTCCATCTTCCTAAAATTTAGAGCTTTCATTAGAATCAATTCGAACGAAAAATAAAAAATATTCAATGAGATAATGACAAAAATATGACAACGGGGTTGTTCGGGGATTTTGTGCTAATAATGAGATCAATTTTTGTTTTTTATGCCCTCATACATCTTCACAAAATAGAAAAGTTGAACGCATATTTCATACCATTAATAACATTGTCCAAACTTTATTGATTCATGCTTTCATACCCCAGTCTTTTTGGCATCATGCTCTACAAATGGCTACAGATATTCTTAACTTTCTTCCTTCCAAAGGTTTAACATATTCGTCCCCTCTTCAAAATTTATATAATAAGACTCATTTGTATTCACATCTTAGGGTCTTTGGGTGCTTATGTTATCTGTTGTTTCCGTCTATCACAATTAACAAACTTTAGGCCCGTTCTACCCCTTGTGTGTTTTTGTGTTATCCATCTAATCATCGTGGTTATAAATGTTTTGATTTATGATCTAATAAAATCATCTTTAGTCGCCATGTATTTTTTGATGAATCCCAATTTCTATTTGCTAAGATTAGTAAACTCGTGCCTAGTTCGTACAATATTTTTGGATGATGGTATATCCCCGTATATTATTCACCATTTATCCGACCTATCCCGTACCCAAAATCCGCCAGCGGGCCCACTGCCCGCTGGCCCTCCAGTGGCATCATCGTCGTCGGGTTTGGGCACAACGACTGGGCCACCAATCCAGCCCAGCCCTGGCCCAATTACTGCTTCAGTTTCAACACATCGTCTCGGGTCTAGTTCCAGTGTTGGGCCAGCAGGCCCACTGCCTGCTTGCCGGTCTGTTTTGAGTCCCGATATTTCCTAAAATTAGTCCAATTCTCCCTCGAGTCAAATACCAATCACTCGTAGTCAACGGGATATTTTTAACAACGGGATATTTTTAAATCAATAAGACATTTTAATTAGAATTCTAATGTTCTTAAATCCCCTCTGTCCCGTAACCCTGTATCACCATTAAATGACCCGAATTAGAAAATTATTATGACCGACGAATATAATGCTCTTATTGATAATAAGACGTGGGAGTTGGTGCCCCGTCCATATGATGTTAATATTATTCGGTCAATGTGGATTTTTGCTCACAAGGATAATTCTGAATGTTCTTTTGTGAGACATAAAGCTCGTCTTGTAGGTGATGGTAAGACTCGACAGGTAGGTGTGGATTGTGGTGAGACGTTTAGTCGGTGTTCAATCTTGCTATCATTCGCACTATGCTCAACTTGGCTCTTTCGAAAGCATGACACATTCATCAGTTAGATGTGAAGAATGGTTTCTTACATGGGGATCTAAAGGAGACAATCTATATGCAAAAGCCCTTGGGGTCTAGGGATACCAAATATCTTCATCATGTCTGTTTGTTGAAGAAGTCCTTGTATGGACTTAAGTAGTCTCCGTTGGCGTGGTATAAGAGGTTTGCAGACTATGTTTCGACTATTGGGTTCTCTCACAACAGGTTTGATAATTCATTGTTCATATATTGTCGTGGTTCTTCATTGACTTATATACTTTTATACGTGGACGATATTATCTTGACTGCCTCTTCTGATGCATTATGTCAGTCTGTCATGACAATGCTCAGTTCTGAGTTTGATATGAAAGACTTGGGGCCTTTGAGTTACTTTTTGGGAATTGTTGTCACTCGTAATGCAGGTGGGTTATTCTTATCACAGAGGAAATATGCAGCTGATATCATTGGGAGGGCTGAAATGTCATCCTGTAAGTTCACTTCCAATCCAGTTGATACTAAACCCAAGTTGGGTGTTGCGGCTGACTCCCCGTACGAGGATCCGACCATTATCGCGATCTGGCGGTACCGCCAAGATTCGACTTTCACGAGATCGGATATTCATTATCGCGTCTGGCATGTGTATTTGTTTATGGATGATCCCAGGGTTGAGCACATGAATGCACTCAAACGTATTATTAAGTACATCCATAGGACACTTGACGGTCTATGTCTGGCTATTGTATGTATCTTGGTAATAACTTGATCTCTTGGTCTACAAAGCGTCAGTCGACTTTATCACGTTCCAGTGTAGAGGCCGAGTATCGAGGGGTAGTCAATGTGGTCTCTAAATCATGTTGGTTACGAAATCTCCTTTTAGAGCTTCATTGTCCTATTGAGAAAACTACTTTGGTTTATTGTGATAATGTTAGTGCCATATACCTTTCTGGTAATCCAGTTCAGCACCAGCGCACTAAACATATCGAGATGGACATTCACTTTGTTCGAGAAAAAGGTAGCTCGTGGACAAGTACGCGTCTGACATGTCTTTTCCAGATATCAAATTGCAGACATCTTTACAAAGGGTCTTCCTGGTCTTTTGAAGACTTTGGGGCGATCTCAATGTTCAAGGCATCACTATAACTGGTGTGTGTTAAATATACATACAATATACATTATATTGTATGTATATTGAAGGTCTCGGATGAAGCCCAATGGCCCAAGGAAGCCCACTGCCTCTCGGATGTTTGGACCACCCGTGAATGCCCAAACCAGGATGTATTTGGAATGTATATTGTAGTATAATTTGTATTGTACTCTTATCATAATTGTATAGTTAGTCTGCAAATAGATAGGGTTTTAGGAGTAGAATAGGAAAAATATTTCCTATTATGGAAATATGTAAAGTGTATATATATACCCCTTTCATTAATAAGAATAATCAAGAGAATATTTCTTTCATTAACGTGCGAGGTACGTTCGTAGAGACTTATTTTAAAAGCGTGAATATAAATGTTGGTTGACCAAAATATCCTTCAAATATTGAACGACTTTTATACCCTTTAAAGTTAAATAAACATTTAAAGAAACAATTCAATATTGGATAAAATTATAATATTTAAAATTTTACTCAAAAACTAAGACTTTGAATTCAACTACAATTGCTAATTCTCTGTCGATATTTATAATTCAAGTGTTCAACGTTAAATTAAATTAAAGTCATGTGTAACACTAAATTTTACTAAATATTCCGAATCAAAATTTTAATACTACAAACTTTAAATATTGAACTTACTAAGTTTAAATTTTGAAATCGTGTGTATCTTCTATATTTTTTTTTTCTTAAGTTTTATATATGCTTAGTGTCAACACCTTGAGATGTGAGATTCGTAATCTTAGTAACAAGATAGTTTGTGTGTCATAATAGTTAAAAGTGATCTAATAATGTAAAATGTTGGTGTATAGAATTTAAAAAACATTTTTAAAACTTACCCCCTCCCCCGACCCTCCCTTCAATCAGTGGCGGAGGCACTCTAAGCAAGGTGATGTAACTGCACCGACAGTTTTTTAGAAATTTTCGATCAAAACGATGTCGTTTTGAATGAAACGGTGCGTTTTAATTTTCTTCGATCAATTTTTTTTTGTGGCTGCACAAAAACATCTCTACACCACTAAAGTTTGCTTATTGGCTCCGCCCCGCCGACCAAACAAATGTTGCTTGTTTGCATGTCAAATATGGATTACTATATTACGAACCCTTGGATTATAATAATAGAATGCCCAAGGGGTATAGTTTTATTATGACAAATATAATCTCACTAATTTTTTTAATCTCAGCTTCACATTTTGTCTTCCATCTGATCCAGATTTTGATCATGTGTATTAATATACCAATTGCATATATTATAATCACCGCAATGTTTTGTCCATACATCAAAACATTCTCATAAAAAGGCCGGGTACTCTAATTAATAGTAATATATACTGTATTAGTTGAATAATAACTAGGAAATTATTAATATAATCACCTTTATATATGTAGAAGACACTTTTCATAGCTAAATTATCATGTTAGTTAGTATCAAGGGTGATTTACAGTTGAAGTTTGTGAAGAAATTCATATGAAATAATTTATCCGGTATCAATAAGTGAAAACGACTTTCAACTCAAAAATTTAAAATTCTGAATTCGCCTCATGTTAGTATTCAACTCCATTACTCTATTTCAAAAGTAAAATGTTTTTGGTATTTTCTTAACTAAATTATTTAAATAATCTAAACTTGTTTTCATAATTCTTTAGCCATATCTTCCCTTGGGAGCAATCTGACACATTGGAATCAACTGAGCTACATCCATGCGGGTCATATCTTTCTTGATTTGCAGTATTTAGGAGACACATTCTCATGTTCCACTGCATTAATTATGCACTCAATCACAACTGCTCTATTGCAAAAGTCAATTCTTGCCTTCTTTTTATAAGTATCCAACTAACCCATAAATACTTTAAAGAAGATACGTAGTGCTACATTTTGCCTCATGCATGTTATGTAAATTATAAACTATCCCTTATTTCGTGGCCAAATCATGTGTAAAAAGGAGAAAGAATCATATAAGTTACATGTGCTCCCTGAATATCTGCCACAGCGCTGAATTAATAAATTCAAATGGGCCTAAATACACATGGACATTACAAAATGAACATTCAAAGTGATAGTTGATATATATATATATATAGTGTACGCACAAACAAAAACGCGTACCTAATTTGACGACAAACATACAAAAAAAATAGATTTAACTACGAATTTATCGTCAATTCGTCGCTAAATTGCTTGTGGCTAATGATTTGTTTATATAATTTATTACCAATTCCGTTTAACTTTCCGTCTCTCATCTACATTAAGAACTCTCTTCTGCATTTTCTAGTTCAATGACGGTCAAATCTGCAAGTCTTTATGTTCTATTTAAATAGGCCTCTCAGCTACATTAAGAACAAGGTCATATTTATAGGAGTACTATTTATCCCATAGTATTAATGTTCTATTTAAATAATGTTTCCTTCATAACTTTTGTGGGGAGACTTGGCGTAACTGATAAATGATGTGATGTGATCAAGATGTCATGAATTCTGTGGAAACAACTTCTTGTAGAAATGCAAGATAAAATTGCGTACATTAGACCCTTGTGGTCCGGTCCTTCCCCGAACTCCACGCATGAGAGCTTAGTGCACCGAGATGCCATTTTTTTCCTTCATAATTACTTTTGCCTCTTTCAAGTAATTAAGTCATATCTCTACTATAAGCCTTCATTACGTATTTGTAGTAAAAAGTCAATTATATTGCTGATTAGGACCAAGTGCTATAATTCGTTGTTATTAAAACTTAAAAGTTCATTGCTTTGCCGAGCCAATGGCTCACTGCCCTTTGCCTTTAGTTCCTAAGAAATAAAACAAAATCAAAATCAAAATATAAATACATGAAATCCCAATATAACAAATCACATACTACTATTCGATTATAAACATAAATAGACCCTTCTTAAATTATGGCGTATGTGTAAAATATATGTGAGTCCTCATTGATAGGCGATTGCATTGTCGTCTCAAACATTTTGAGAGCTCTGTTCTAATTCGTAAAAATGGACTCTTAATTGAGCTAAAACCTGTGAATTATGAACATTTACAGTAAATTCTGATTAATACTACTTAATAAAAAATAAAAAAAGAGGCTCTATATTTTGGACTCATTACATATCCTAGACATAATGCAATAGCAAAAGTTTATTACTACAAAGTGTATTCTAAGTTCATGCATGAAAAATGAAATGGTTCCCTAGCAATACCAACGGTGAAAATCACTTCGTCCTGCTTTTTTCGTCTCACATGAACTCAGGTTGAGTGTTATCTCCCCTCTCTCCTATTTATTTTTATGTCCTACACAAAGGTGTGAGACACAAAACAAAGTAGATCATACTCCTTCTGTCCCTTAATACTGGTGATGTTTTACTTATCAAGAGTCAAGTTACATTAGCTCTGATCAATATTGTTAATTGACCATGAATCGAAGGGAAGATAAAGAAGGAACAATTTGGGCTCCAAACCAGAGCTTCAGTTTTCTTCTTATTATTTCTGATGAAGAAGAAGGAAAAACAAAAAACGTATCACTATATGAACGTTAAGAACAGAATAAGGGAAATGGGAAAAGACACAAATACCCCTCAACGGGAAATGACTATAATGCCCCTCAACTAACAAACTAACAACACTAATAACTTCTAACAACTATGATCAACACTAATAACTTCAACACCCCCCTCAAGCGAGGTGGTAAGAATAAGTTCTTCAAACCAAGCTTGCAAACAAGATGCGAATGATGTCCAGGTAGAAGAGCCTTAGTAAGGATATCGGCAGTCGTTGTCCGACTTGACGTGTCAGTGGAGATCAATCCTGTGAATCTTCTCCCGAATGAAATGACAATCAATCTCGATATGTTTAGTCCTTTCATGAAAAACTGGATTATTGGCAATTTGAATCGTGACTTCATCGCGCGAGGCAAATCGGCAATTGTATGAACCATCTAATTCGAAAGCGACCACGTAATCCAAACAATTTCAGCCACTACTGATGCGAGACTTCTATACTCAGCTTCTGCGGAACTACGCGAAACAGTTTGTTGCTTCTTGGACTTCCAGGAGATAAGAGAAGATCCAAAGTAGACTAGGTACCCCGAGACTGACCTTCTGGTATTTGGACACGAAGCCCAATCCGCATCACAATATGCCGACAGTGTGCAGGTCTCTTCTGCTGCAATAAACACTCCCATACCTGGGGCCTCTTTGATGTATCGTACCACTCTTTCAGCTGCCAGTAAGTGAGATCGTTTTGGAGCCTGCAAGAACTGACTCAGGCACTGAACTGGAAAGGCAATATCTGGCCTGGTGTTGGTTAAGTAGAGTAATCTGCCAATCAGCCTCTGGTATTCCCCTGGATTCTGCAGCAACTGATCATCTGATCCAGCCTTCTCGACTTGTGTAGGCATCATTTTCTGGAGATGAGTATCATAAGCAGTGGAAGTAAACTTCAAGTTAGCTTCCATTGGTGAAGAGACATGTTTCGATCCTGTGAAGCCCATATCTTCAATTAGCTCCAAGGAGTACTTCCTCTGATGCATTACCATTCTTTCTCTGCTCCTAGCAAACTCAAAACCCAGAAAATATCGTAACTCTCCAAGATCCTTAATCTTGAAGTGGTGCTGTAGTATGCTCTTTGTCTCATCAATAGTCTCTTTATCATTCCCAGTTAACAGAAGGTCATCTACATAAATCAGGACCATGGCAATCTTGTCTCCATTTCTTCTAATGAGTAAAGAATAGTCAAACTTGCTTTGGACAAAACCAGATGAAACCAAAGCAGCAATCAATTTGATGTTCCACTGTCGAGATGCCTGCTTGAGTCCATACAAGGACTTGAGCAGTCGACATACCTTTCCTTGTTTGTGTTCAATCCCTTGCGGCAAACTCATATACACCTCTTCATTAAGATCCCCTTGCAAGAATGCATTGAACACATCCATTTGCTGAATTATCCAGCCTTTTGCTACTGCCACAGAGATGACACTCCTTACTGTTACCATCTTGACCACAGGGGAAAAGGTTTCATGGTAGTCAATGCCTTCTTTCTGACTGTATCCTTTGGCTACGAGTCTTGCTTTAAACCTTTCCACCTCCCCAGTGGCTTTATACTTGATTTTAAATACCCACTTACAACCAATGGGTCTTTTATCCTTAGGCAAATCCACAATCTCCTAAGTTTTGTTGTCTTCTAGAGCTTTAATCTCTAAATGCATAGCTTCAACCCATCTATGATCCTTGACTGCTTCATGAAAGGAATTTGGCTCATGGTCAACTGAAATCTTAGCCAGGAAGCAATTGTAAGAAGCAGCCAACCCACTATAGCTCATCACATCTGACATTGGATATGCACACCCAGATTGGTTGGTTGGGTGGACAAAATCATTCAGCCATATTGGTGTTTTCCTCTCTCTGGTAGATCTTCTTCTCATTACTGTGGTATCTGCAGCTTCAACTTCTGAATCCCTTGCTGAATCTACTGTGTCTTCAGAGTGAACAGGTTCAGCAAGCATAGGAACAGAAGACACAGAAGCAGGAACAGGCTCAGCAATCATAGGAGCATTGGACACAGAAGCATGAATATTAGGAATTGCATCGCTTTCTTCGTTGCACAATGCAAGGAAGTCGTCATCATCAATATACAAGTACAATTTGGAGAAAGTATTGTTGAATTCCCACTCTCTGGAAACTGCTTATATGGGAATATTGCTTCATGAAATGTCACATCCCTGCTGATGAACACTGCTCCAGTGGTCAAGTCCAGTAACTTGTACCCCTTTCTATGAACAGCATACCCAAGTAAAACAGCCTTAATGGCTCTAGGTTCAAACTTGTCTTTCCTTACCAAGTTGGAAGCATAGCAAAGGCACCCTATCACCTTTAAATGGGACAAGGATGGTGCCTTCCCAAATAACTTCTCATATGGTGTAATACCTTTTAGTGTAACAGTAGGTACTCTATTAATCACATAAACAGCAGATTCAATGCAATCACCACAGAATTCATCTGGTAGTTGGCTTTGTATCTTGATGGCCCTAGCTATTTCCAATATGTGCATATGTTTCCTTTCAACTACCCCATTTTGTTGTGGAGAATATGGACAAGACTTTTGATGTATAATTCTCAACTGATCAAACAACTCAGAACAGGCAGAATTCAGAAATTCTGTCCCATTATCTGTTCTAACTCCCTTGACAGTGAGGTCAAACTGATTTTTTATCATTACAAACAACTTCTTAAGCATAGTAACTACATCAGATTTCATATGCAGCAAAAAAACCCATGTCCATCTAGTATAATCATCCACGACAGTGAGAAAATACCTCATATTATTGTAAGATGACACCTTATATGGTCCCCATACATCTAAGTGTAAAAGCTGGAAAGCAAAATCAGTGCTACTATTGCTATTAAGGAATACCTTTCTTGTTTGTCTAGCCAAGGGACACACTTCACAATGACTTATTGAAAATTCTGATTTATTCTTAAAGACAACTAACTTTCTAAGCATACTCAATGGCACATGGCCCATTCTTCTATGCCATAACTCTGCTTCTAACTCAGTTTTGGTCACTGCAGTTGATATAGCAGCATGTGCTCTGACTGATTCTCCATAACTCCTTCCAGACTCCAATATGTATAGGCCATCAACCTCTTTACCAGTCTCCTTGACCTTCCCAGTAAATAGATCCTGCAGCACAAAGAAATCAGGGAAGAAAATTGCACAACAGTTCAATTCCCTGGTTAGCTTCGAAACTGACAGTAGGTTAAACTTGAAAGCAGGAACACATAACACATGTTCAATAACATCACCATTCTTAAGCCTACAGTTTCCTGTTTGTGTGATCTCAGCAACACCACCTGTTGGCAATTGTACCTGACCTAGGCCTCTTTTATCTTCCTTTTCAATCATGGTTGTGCTACTGACCATGTGGTCAGTAGCCCCTGAATCAACTATCCAATGTGCAGGCTTAGGAGTTGCAATGTTACCTGCCATATGAACCTTGGCAGCAACTGCTGTCCTGCTGTCCTCTTCCACCTGTGACTCAGATATTTGTCGACCCTGAAAGTGAACCTGTTGATCCTTGGATAGTTCATCAGCATGAATCCCTGTTACTGCCACATTTACCTTCTTCCTTTCTTTATTATCTGCAGAATACCCAACCAATCTGTAGCACTTCTCTGCAATGTGCCCTTGTTTCTTGCAATAGTCACAGAACAGCAACAATTTACGACAATTTTCTCTAGTGTGCCCCTTCATTTGGCAGTAGTCACAGAAACTGATGTAGTTTTGCTTCCTTTGTTTGTGATAAGTCGATTTTCCATACATCACCATAGAATCTGCCGAGTCATTGCCTCCAAATCTTCCAGTAATCGATTTTTGACTCTCATCTTGCGCAATCATAGCATACGCCTGATTGACACTAGGAGTGGGTGTTAATAGTAGAATGTGGCTTCGTGCTTGATTGTAGCCATCATTTAGCCCCATCAAAAACTCTAGTAACCTCTGGCTGGCCAGATGTTCGATGTAGGCTCTAGGACTATCACATTCACATGCCGGTGGGGGTATTATTGAATCAATCTCATCCCATAGATCTTTCATCTTAGAGTAGTAGCTGGCTACAGGCGATACTCCTTGTTGGAGCATAGCAAGCTCCTTCTTCAATTGATATACCCTTGACAAGTTAACCTTATCGAATCGCTCCTTTAAATCTCGCCAAGCGCAAAGCGATGAGATTTGTCTGATATTCCACTCGTGGATCTCTGCTAACATTCTTCATAATCCACGAAATCACCATTGCGTTGCAACGATCCCATTGCTTCATCATATTTCCTTTGTACATGTCCTTTCTCACTGTTCCATCAATAAAACCAATTTTGTTCTTAGTTAGCAGACTCAATTGCATCGCGCGACTCCATAGTGTATAATTCTCCATTCCTGTGAGCTGTATTTCGACATGTACAGCTCCAGGCGTGTCTGATGAACTCAAATATAACGGATGGTTGTGGTCCATTACATTTAAACTCATATTTGAAGCATCATTTGTAATAACTTGTATGTTCGGCGAAATGTTTTCCATAGATAAATCGATTTGCAGCAGGTTAGTTGTAATTGAAACGAACAACAACAGCGACGACACCGGTCACCTCGATTTCAACAGAACTGTAACGAGAATGTATTGCATGGACTGGATTTACCTCGATCTGTAACAGATAGGTATTGCATGAGCTAGAATCACCTCAATTTAGACCCGATTAAATCGAAACTTTGGATCTCAGATTGAATCGATTTGTTTCTGCGCTTTCTGCCCTGTTCTTCCTGTGATGTAACTTCAGATCTTCCCTATGGCTTTGATACCATGTTAATTGACCATGAATCGAAGGGAAGATAAAGAAGGAACAATTTGGGCTCCAAACCAGAGCTTCAGTTTTCTTCTTATTATTTCTGATGAAGAAGAAGGAAAAACAAAAAACGTATCACTATATGAACGTTAAGAACAGAATAAGGGAAATGGGAAAAGACACAAATACCCCTCAACGGGAAATGACTATAATGCCCCTCAACTAACAAACTAACAACACTAATAACTTCTAACAACTATGATCAACACTAATAACTTCAACAAATATCTTAATATATATTTATTCGATATATTAATATGAGAAGAATTGCAACTTATAAATTTTTCGCAAAATTTTTAAATATCTAAATTATAATTTTATTATGTAAATTGACCAATTTAATTTCAAAAATTAGTCAAATTAACTTTCGAGAAAAAAAACATGAAAACTAATATAGGACCGATGGAGTAATTCTTTCATGAAAAGATGTGATAACACTGTAAAAATTGACTTATTTTATTCTTCATAGACAAAATTCATGTGATTGATAAAACAAATTAAGTTACCTCTAGAAGGACTTATCATATCCTCTCCTTGCGACAATTGTTAGAAAAAAACTGTAAAATCACACCAAAATGGATAAGCAATACATCGAAACATCTCTATAATGACAGCGTTTGTTCGAGAATTTCATGATCGCTATAATGAGGTGTTGTTATGTATGTATACTTGCATTTGATGTTTAGATTTCATTTAGCTGTTATAAACGAAAGTATGCAAATAATTATTTCTCTACTTTTATGCTACAAATGAAAATAATATACTTTTAATTTTAAAATCTCAATTAATTTTCATATCTCATTAATTAAAAATTAAAAAGGCTAATAAATTATAAATAAATCCATGACCGGTTGTACTATATCGATAAAGAATTGAAATCTAAGGAACATATTCATTTAAAAATAATTGAGAATTTAAATATAATTTCAAGTTTAACGTAAGAATTCTACAATTGTAGGTTGTTTCGTAAATTCCAGTCTCTTAGCGATAGTAACACTTGAATTGATGAAAACTTTTGTCCAAACTTTCAGCAAAAGGGAATTCAGTAGCTTTCCCTTGAAGACTGTTTAAGAGCTTAACATTTGACTCTTCTATCTCACCTCAAGTAGCAATAGATTGGAGCTCTTCATCAATACTTTCGTTGTCACCTTCTGTATATGTTGTCTCTTGTTCTTCCACTCGAATCACTTGTACAATGATCACTTCATCACCGTAAGTTTCAAGGATTGAAAGAGTTGCGTCAAACTTCGTATAAGTGGTAGCATCCATTGCTTTACTGATGTTATGAGATGTGATTTGGGCTATAAGTGATACACACTATGAGAAATATATATTTTCTTTTAGATATTCATACTTGAAATTTACTATGTGCAGACATTAATGATGATTATCATAATTATTTTGATATTTGTTTGTACATAATATACTTACAAATATTATATAATATTTGAGTATGACTATTATAGAGAGATAATTTTATAAAGAGTGTACATCTATAATGAATGTCATTGTTGTTGTAGGTAAAATGCTATTATAGAGAAGTAAAATATAACATGAAAAATCGGTTTCAGAAAAAAATTAGGCCGTTATAATGAAATAATGTTATAACAAATGACAATTATTGAGAGATTTGACTATACAACTAAAGCAAAAAAGGCATGCTAGATCTCATAGTTTGCTTTCAATTGAAATAGATGCATGAAGTTAATTTTAGAGAGAATTTGTATAATGAAGAAAATTAAACTACCTATCAAAAAACTGATATTCCAACAATAGTTGCCCCAATGCAACCTAAACCTAATCTTTTTTTATGGTTAAACCCAAAAATCTAATCCTTCACATAGAGAGTTAGTCCAACGTGTCCTTACCCATCATTAATTGAAATGGTTATGAAAATATATAGTATAGAAAACTACCTTCAAAGTTCTAAGAAGGAAAGAGTTATAATTAGATACATAATTATTACAAATAAAAGAAGGAAAGAATAATATATCTATGTATATATGCAACGTGTGTTTAGAATTTCAACAGAACTTCAAACAAGGAAATATTAAAAAGCAAAATTTTAGTTAATTTCAAACTCCTAAATATTAGGAGTTCTTTCATTAATGTTATAAAAATATTTGTAAATAATAATTTGAATAAATAGTAAATGACAATTTTGTCTATTGTAATCTTTTAATGAAGAGCAAAAAGTACAAACAACATTTCTAAGATACTTCGTGCTTTTAATAAAATATAGATTGTAGTTGAGTTACTCCATATTTATTCTCTATAGCAAGTACTCGATAGAATATTGATCATATGTGCATGCATATGCTGAACCAAAACTGAAAGAGTTTTGGAATGTTTTTCTTCCTCTTTATTCATCCCAAATGGTAATAATATATACACTAAGTAACAATTAATAGAAAGATTAAGTCTTCCCTAAAATCCTCCTATAATATATTCCTATATTAATACTATTCTATCCACTACATTAATACATAATATTATTTACCATATACATAAGATTCTACATAATTATATTATTAATAGTAATTAATAATATATATTCTAACACTCCCCGCAGTCGAAGCCGGAGGAGGGCGAATGCTGAGACTGTCCCGAAATTCTTCAAATAAGATCAGCGGAAGCCCTTTTGTGAAAACATCTGCGATCTGATGTCGCGTCGGGACATGTAACACTCGCACCTGTCCGCGAGCCACCTTTTCACGGACAAAATGAATATCTAACTCAATATGCTTAGTGCGTTGATGATGGATTGGATTTCCGGAGAGATAAATTGCACTAATGTTATCACAGTATACCATAGTGGCTGTCGGAATAGGACAGTGAAGCTCAAGTAAAAGATTCCGAATCGGCATAGTCGGACCAACATTGGCTACCGCGGTATTCGCCAAAGCCTTTGGGCGTGATCGTGGGTTGCCTTTTGGAGGACCATGATATTAAATTATCAGGAAGAAGGCGATAACCGGAGGTGGGCGTGCAGTGTCTGGACATCCTGCCCAGTCTGCATCTGTGTAGGTGACAAGCTTGGACATGAAAGAGGGATACAGATGCAATCCATAATTCAGAGTGCCCTGAATATATCGTACAATGCGTTTGAGTGCATGCATATGTTCTTCCATTGGATTGTGCATGAACAGACACACTTGTTGTACTGCATAGGTAATATCTGGCCTGGTGAATGTGAGATATTGCAAAGCTCCTGCCAAGCTGCGATACAATGTCGGATTGGCAAATGGGTTGCTGGATATGGCACTCAATTTTGACTTGGTATCTACTGGAGTTGCGGAAGGTTTGCAAGATGACATTCTAGCCCGTTCTACGATCTCTGATGCATACTTCTTTTGTGAAAGAAATAAACCACTTGCATGGCGTGGCACCGCAATTCCTAGAAAGTAGTGAAGCCGACCAAGCGGGTGGGCTCTTTGGATCACACCGCCTTTGCTCAAGCCGCCGACACGGTTGGCGCCATCGCCATTGGGCCTGTTGGCTTGCCTGGCCCAATTCAAATCTGGCCGTGCCCTCGCTTCTCCATTGCCGGTGACCTGGCTGCTTCGAATGTCTTTGGGCCTTCCGCTGGGCCGCTTCGTGGTTGGTGTTCTTGCCGAGCACCGCGAGTCGGAGTTGGTGCCGCCATTTCCGCCGCACCGAATTCGGTGACCCATTTTATTATTTCCGCGATTTTCACCCTTCTTATTATTATTACCACGTCCTTTTTGACTCTTATTTTGTGAAGAATAGTCAAAATAATTACCTTCATTTGAAGACGTGACAACCATGGCGGAATTTGTAGTCGTTGACACCTTCTTAATCAAACCCGACTCTTCAAGAACAAGCATGGATCTTGCTTGATAAAACTTTGGTAAGGGGTTACTTTGATGGATTAGTGTCCCCATGCCACTATAAGCATCTGTGAGACCGGCAACTAGTTGTAAAACTAACCGGTTGTCAGTAACCGGTGAACCTACGTTTCTCAATTGATCCGCCAACACTTTGAGACGTTGACAGTAGGTTGAGACGTTAGGGAAGTCTGCCATGACAATGGTTGAAAATTCTTGTTCCAACGCAACGACACGAGAATTTTGATTGTCTTGAAAAATGTTTCTCAAGCGTTCTCATGCCGCCATGTCAGTAGAATCTGGTTCCATTATTGTATGCAACAAATCTGTGGATATTGTTGCATAAATCCAACCAAGAACCGTGGCATCAAAGGTATCCCACAATTCTTTGTCTGCTTCAGATGATTGTTCCGTTGTTGTACCATTTTTTGGTGGAATTATATGATGAAGAACTTTGTGAGCCCTACAACATATTTTGAACAACTCCGCTCATGTTGCATAGTGAACAGTTTCCATCTCTAATTTGACAGAAATATGTGTTTTGATGTTGGAGATAGTAAGGGCTGAGTGAAACAAAAATTTTGATTCAAACATGGTTGTGAGTAAGAACAATAATGGAGAAGAGAGACAAAAGAAAAAAAATAAGAAAATTTTCGGTCAAGGTAAAATCAAGGAAGAAGATGACCGAATTTACACTAAGTAACAATTAATAGGAAGATTAAGTCTTCCCTAAAATCCTCCTATAATATATTCCTATATTAATACTATTATATCCCCTACATTAATACATAATATTATTTACCATATACATAAGATTCTACATAATTATATTATTAATAGTAATTAATAATATATATTCTAACAAAAACAACAATAATTTTAAAATTGATAACATGATAGATGTAATAGTCAAGTTTGGACAGATTAATGACTCACTCATTTATTAAATCAACTAGTTGCCTAAATCAACAAAGGAAGAACTGTATTCTGTGCCCATATGAATTAAATTTCCCGGGCTGGATTTTAAGTACTAGAGTTCTGATGATTTAAGTAAGATAGGCAGCTTGACTGGTAAATCATTAATGGCTGATCACAATACGGAGAAGAAGAAAGGGTTGAACTTTGCCAGAATTTTGGTGGAAGTTGATATGGATGCAAAATTGTCAGATACAGTTATATTTAGGAATGAAAGGGGAAGTATAATTGATCAAAATGTGGTGTATGATTGGAAGCCAACATTGTGTAGGTTTTGTAACAAGTATGGTCACTCAGTGGAGGGATGTAGGAAGAAGAATGCTCCAAAAACATCAACAAGAGCAAACTGGTTAAGTTGTAAAGGAGGCACAAAGTCCAGTTGTGAGACATCAGGTTCCACAAGACAGAAATCAGGTGGTTAATCTATCACAGCTGGGCAGAGTCAGCCAGTTACCAAAGGGAATGGTGCTACTGTTCCATTGAAGCAAAATATGCAGTAGCAGGTGAGTACACCTGCATAGGGGAGTTGGATTACACCTATGAGGGTGGCTAATCCATCCAAGAGAGTAACAGCAGAAGTAGGTAGGGAGTAGGGGTGCACAAAAGGTTAAAACCGGACCGGACCAAAGATCGAAAATTGAGATTACTAGGACCGAAGACCGGACCGAATTTCTTGGTCCGGTCCGGTCCAGGTCATTTTCGGTCCGGTCTATTGGACCGAATGGACCGAATGGACCGAATTTGCCACCCCAGTCCCTCCCAGCCAGCCCCCCTAGTCCCCCTAGCCAGCCCCCATCCAGACATCCCCCGCCAGCCCGGACGTATTGACATATCAAATATAGGTTGTAAATTGATCAAACTTTATACGGTCATAACTTTGCGCTCGGACGTCCGTTTTACCTAAAAGTTTTTTTGATTTCACGTATTTTTTCGATACGGGGGCGGCCAAATGGCAGAAGCAGTTTGATTTCGCCGATTTCTCCAAAAACGTCCATCTTGCCCCTCAATTTCACTTTTCCCTCAAATCGTTACGTTTTCCCCCTTTTCAAATATAAATATCTCGCGATGTACAATTGATTTCAACGTAAAAATTTCGTGGCACCGCGTCCGAGAATGCCAATTTCAGTATTGAAAATTCAATTTTAAAAAAAAAACGGATCCCGGAACCCGACCCGACCCGGAATTATATAATATTATATATTAGAAATTTAGAAAATTAGAAATTATATAATTATATAATTCAATATATATTATAAATTATACATATTATATATATTAGGAATTATATAATTCAATATATATTAGAAATTATATATATTATATATATTATAAAAAAAAAATCAGTCCGGACCGGACCGAAAACCGAAAACTCAAATTATGAGGACCGAGGACTGGACCGAGAAAACTCGGTCCGGTTCGGTCCGGTCCGGTCCAATTTTTCGGTCCGGACCGATTTTTGTGCACCCCTAGTAGGGAGTACTAATTCTTTTCGGCCTTTGAGTGGTACTGACAACAATAACATACCCTGTGAAATACTATAACATGAGGTCTGAGTGGTACTGATAGGGCTGCACAAAACTCTCGGACCGGACAGGACCGAGGACTGAAGAAAGGTCGGACCGAACCGAAGACCGGACCGAAAAATTCGGTCCGATTCGGTCCAGGGATTATTTTCGGTCCGGTCCATTTTTTGTTCAGCCCTAGGTGCTGATGTGAGCAGGAATTCAGAGATAAACACTGATCAAATTGTGGGAAGTAGAGTTACTCCTCAATCTGAGAATGACTGATCTATTATGCTGGAATGTTAGAGGCCTAATAAGCAGAGGGATATTGTGACCCTCTGTAATAAAGAACAGGTTGGTTTTGTTGGTTTGGTGGAAACTTAAAATAAAGAGTAACAATAGGGAGAAGATAATGAATAAGATGTTTGGAGGTTGGCATTATAGAACCACCCTAGAATCTCATTACAATGGTAGAATCGTGGTAGTATGAAGGCTAGATTGTAGGTGTTTACGTCGGGTTCGTACACGCAGCGAAATTTAAAAATTTATGTTTCAAACCCGACGACGGTCGAATAAGTAATGAAACTACAAACACAAAGTAAATGTAAAACTTCGAACGAAGACTTACATTTTGTAGCAATCAGCCAAACAGTTGAATCTTTGTGTTCTGTGTAGTTCGAGGGTGCACACGCAAAAGTCTCTCGATTTGTAAGTTCTAGGAGAACTGTGATGTAATTTGCTAAGTCAGGAATGTTAGAGATTCGGACAGAGCTTTAGAAGAGATTGACCTCTCTTAGGTTTTGTGTTTTGAAAAATGAGAAGAGGAGCCTCCTATTTATAGGATAAAATAGGAGCTCAAGGGTTTCAGTAGGGCCAGGAGCAGAAACGAACTGGGCAGAATTCAGACTGTCAGGCCACGTCATGGCACCGCGGTCCTCAGCAAGAGGCACCACGGTGCTGACACGTGTTCCTGGCACCACGGTCCTGAATCAAGGTACCGCGGTTCCGTCTTATTTTTCTGCCCATTTTTCCATTTTAATGTCTCAGTCATCAACCGAACATATAGGTATCTCCTTCTAATTACATCCTTCAATCGACAGAACATTTGACTTAGTGTTACCCTTCAGGCATTTACATATCGTCACTAATTACATTAGGATCTTCACGGAACTCATAGACTGCGCCGGAAGACGAACCCAATATGTGAACTGAACCTATATGGTAAGATAAAATTCCTTCATTCGTGACACACTCAATCAAGCTTAGGATTTGTCAAGTGTCTATCCAAATGGCTTGATTATTATAACTCATCTATATTAGTTGACAACAGGACCATGTCACAGACATGTCCAGTGCATTGACCAATAACTTAGTCAACCTAATACCATATGAGTACCTGAGTGTTCACTCGAATATAAATTCAAGGAATGAATCCTTTCTTGGCTCACATACCACCTTTAATCTACTTCGTAATGCACCCAAAACAAGTCGCTTCTCAACCTATAAGGCATTTGAGCTTAGGACAAGATCAAAGTACATTACTCCGTAAACAAGATGATATTGACCTCAAATCTAAGGACTTTTATCTCCCACACGCCGATGACATTATAGACATATAACAAAACAGTACATCAGCAGGGCATACCAATACTTCAACAAGTATTCATGTGTCCATCACGAGTTGCCATAACTCGTAGCAAGTGAGACATACTACATCCCCTAAGGATATAATGCAGACCACATGTCGACATATCGCATATCATCGATAACCCAATTTCGATGATCATTAGTCGAGGTAATTTAAGAGTTACGTTATAACATTAATTCTCCCATCATTAATAAACACGTAAAATCTAGGGATGCATCTATAGAATATTATAAACAATCAACTAATAATTCAACAAATGCAAATTGCCATAATATTAATCATTATTAATATAAATACGAATGTGTATAAAGTACATTGTGTCCAAATACAGATTGTCTCTAGGACATACTTTCAATCTCCCACCCTCTTTTGTTAAATAAACTTAAATAGAAATGGAAAATCGATCGTCACTATTTTATAAGACATTAATGAAATTCTTATAACAGTTGTCGCGCCCATTTTCGACCGCGACTTTTTTAAAATAAAATGGCTCCTGCTCAAATAAAAAGTGTTAGACAATAAAATGTTAAAAAATGCTTAAAAGAAATGCTAAAAGGGGGTGCTTAAATATTAAAGTGCTTAAAAGGGTTGCTAGGGTGCTAAAAGTGCAAAAGAATGCTAAAGGGTGCTGGAATGCTAAAGGGTTCGCGGAGTCGCCACCTAATTAATTGGGTGAATTAGGACACCTAAATGTCAACTTAGGTTAAAGTCAACACTAACTCCATTCTTTATGGTCTGCTAAACTTAGTGAGATTCTGGGTAAGGGTTCTTTATTAATCTAGAGGGAAGGGGTTAGGCACCCTCTAAGATCCGCTAACTTGCGGTTGTCCTGCCAAACCTAGGGTAATTATTATGTTTAAAAATGCAAAATAAAAGCTCCTCCTGTTTAATAAAAATGCTAAAATGTTAAAATGTTTAAAAGGTGCTTAAAGTACTAAAGGTTGCTAAAAGGTATTAAATGATAGAAGGGTGCTAAAGGTGCTAAGAGGTGCTTAAAAGTGCTAAATGCTAAAGTGCTGAATAATTAATAAAATGTTGGGAAATAAATGCTAGCATGTTAAAATGTTTAAAAGGTGCTTAAAGTATTGAAAGGGAAAAAGGTGCTATATGCTAAAGTACAAAGAATGTTAGGAAGGTGCTAAAATGTTACTAAAGTTTAAAGAGGGGCTAAGAATGCAAAAAAATGTTAAGATGCTAGAAAGTGTTAAATACTAAAGTGCTTTATGGACTAATTATATGTTCACGCAAAGGTTATTTATGAACTAGTTAGGTATACTGCTAGCTAAATTAATCTTGCTTAACCTGCGTACAATATTATATAAGAGGTGCCTTAAGATGATTCTTGAGAGTTTAGGAAGAAATCTGTTATGGATTTTAATAAACAAAATGTTGGTTTTATGATGCAAGTTAGATTATTTTGGCAAAAATTAGACATGCATGACAATCCAAAAAGGCAAGTAAGTTAAGCGATGAACTTTAAATTACCTTCCCCACTTATATGTTTAAAGGCTAATTATTCTAGATATCCTATCAATTACAAAGTTATAAATTACAATAATAAATAAAGTAAGATAAGGATGAGATGAGAAAGTGAGGGATTGAAGCGGATGACCCCGTCCTATTTATTTTTCTAGGAATTGCCGAAGAGGGAATGCGAATGCGGATGCGGGTAGCCATTTGAAATGGCTTGCGATGAGCCTCGCCGTGAGACTCTTTATTTTGCTCCGATGCGTGCCATGTAAAAATAAAGAAAGATAAGGATTAGTACGAACCCAATTAAATAACGAATAAGCACTTGACATATAGTTTATATTCGAGCAAGCATGCATGTAAAGACCAACAGAGGCAATATCAGATGGAACTAAGCCGCCAGCAGGTGGCGGAATACAGAGGAGACCGATAAATAACGCAGCAACAGGGTGTATGCAGGGGGCCGTAGGCAATAGACAGTAGGCAGTAGGCAATGGGCAAAAAAAAACAGCAAACAGCAAGCAGCTAGCTCTATCAATAAGTGAGCATTTAGCAAACATAATGCATTTCGAGCCCAGTATCCATAAAACAGTGAGGATCAATAGGCCAAACAGAAACAATTTGAACACTGGATTGCACACAGAAGAATTTAATGAGATAACATGCTGACATAGGAACATCTTGAGTGGACCAGCATTTATTCACACTTTAAAGGTACAATATGAGAAATGCTAACAAAGGCTAACTAACATATGGGCCGATTATATGGTTAATAAGAATCAAAATATGATGATTCCTTCATGTGAGGTATATGGTTAGATACAAGGCAGATCAGAATACTCTACATGATAACCAAGAACTATTCATTAAGGGACATAAGCTGATCTACTTGTAACAGTCTGCTGTCGGTACTCGATTTTCAGGCAGTCATACATATAAAATCAGAAACAGGCCAGGGAGATACTCAAATCTAAACCAAGACAGTGAATCAGTAGCTAAACCTTAAACTTACGACAATGAACCATAACAATCCAGTATCAGGCATGGCCACAAATTAAAGGGACACACAAATATATCGAATGCAAGGTTTAACCCAGCAAAACAGAGCACTGGCTTAATAAGCCCAAACAAATATCAACTCTTGATTAAACATGTTCGACTTTCAATTTGTTGAACCAACTTAATTATGTCACCTATTAATCTAACAGGTTCAGCCAGTCAATTCAGCGCATACAAATAGCCATTAACATTGCTTAACACATACTTAATCAGTCATAAAAACACAAACAGTGAATTGAATCCAAGACAGAAAGGGCGATGGGTTTACCTTCTCCGGGCAGCGACCCGGGGCAGCGTATCAAGTCGTCGGTCCAATCGACGGGTTTTGGGTTTTGCGATGCGAATGAAAGGTCGACTGGTCCTGACTAAAAGGTGTCGATGCTTACTAGTTTTTGGATGTTCTATCCTTGCTGCGAGTAGTTGACTGCTGCTAGGGGATGCAAATCAATGCTTGCTGACTGCTACCCCGACTAAGCTCTCTCTCGTATATGCTCTATTGTGCTCTGCTCTGCCTGCCTGTGTTTTTCCCCCTTTCGATGCTATGGGTATGCCGTTTATATAGCCTAACTCTAGGTTCTAAAATTGGTAAGTAAATAAAGGCTGAGATTGGGCTAATATTGGTGCTGATTCGTGTGATTTCTTGACGAGATTTGGGTAGATTCGGTTGATAATCTGGGGTTATTTCGTACCAGAGAGGGACGATTTGGACGTTGCATGAGTAAGGAAGGTAATTTCTGATTTTCGCGATTTGGGTCACGATTATGGAATGGTTCTCCTTATGGCAGGTTCTAGGAAAGGAAACCTGAGGTTTGGTGAGTACGAGGGTGAGCTGGCGGAATGGGCGAAGGCGAGAATGGCGGAGTGTTGGCGGCGATCGTGGGTGTGCGTGTGAATCTGCTAGGGTTCCTTAGTTGAAGGTTTTTGTTTGAGGGAGGACGACTGGGACGATGGGCTAAGGGGAAAATGAGGACTGGGCGTGTGGGCTTCTGATAAGGGAAAAAGGGATTGGGCCTGATGGGGCGAATCGGGTATTGGGCTGCGTTAGTGGGCTGGGTAGTTAAAGGGTAGTATTAAATATAGAGGTATTAAGTATATTAGGTAGTTTAATTTTAGGAGTTAATTAATTAGTGATAAATTAATTTAATAAATTATTTAGGTGCTTCATTAATCTATGTTTGAGATAAAATAAAGGCGGACGCGCTACTTAATTAATGCTTAATACTTTAGAATGCGGCGCTATTATTTAAAATCTTATGATTGCATTATTGCGAAGTTAAATTAAAAATGAATTGAGTTTAGATTAAATTATTTAAATGCTGAATGCAAGTATGATGTTTAAGAATTGTTTAAAGCTTTTATAAATGCGACGCTATTAAATGCAAGTATTAGATTAAAATTGATTTTTAAATTACAGATGATTATGAAATTCTCTTGCGTATTAATAAACGCGGCTATGCTACTTGACGCGACGTCATTGCTAAATTATTTATTTTATTAAGAATCGTGACAGGGCTTTGAAATTGATTAATGCGGGTGCGGGAATCTAAGTGCTTAAAACTCTACGTAAGACGCGATGTCATTATTAAATTGTTTATGTATGCCTGTATTTATGTTTTATCGCTGCATTTTATTATGAAAAATTATTTTACAAAATTAGTCTAATTTTATAGCTAATGACTGGACGGGAGGGTCAAAATTGGGTGTCAACAACAGTGATATGAGTCAAAGAATGTGATAGTTAGAAAAGACATTTAAAGAATTTGTAGGACTCGTTTGGTGTGAGAGATAAGAAATAATTAATTTCAGATTAATCTCTAAATAAATTTATCTCAAATTTGGTCTATAATATTTGTCACTTTGAAAAATAAAAAAACATTAATTTCATATTTCAATTCAACTTTTACTACTCTAAGAAGACATGTAATTATTAATCACTAATTGAAGTAACAAATAAAAGTTATTTAATCCCATTTTTTGTTGTACTCAAAGAGGGTGACATACCAAAGTCCCCTTTTTGATCGATATCCAACAAGGGCGGTCGCCCTTTTTGATCGATATCCAACAAGGGCGGTCGCCCTTTTTGATCGATATCCAACAAGGGCGGTCGCCCTTTTTGATCGATATCCAACAAGAATTTGATTTTTTTAATAAAATATGATAGATAAATTTAAACATCGAAATATTTATGGGCAGTAGAATAAAAGTTTAGAAATAAATTAAAACTTCAAAAGTAAGAAAAATACATATTTATTTATACAACATAGATGAAATTCGCCCTCTTTTGTTAAATAAACTTAAATAGAAATACGAAATCGATCGTCACTATTTTATAAGACATTAATGAAATTCTTATAACGTTGATATGAGTCAAAGAATGTGAAATTTAAGAAAGACATTTAAAGAATTTGTAGGACTCGTTTGGTGTGAGAGATAAGAAATAATTAATTCCGGATTACTCTCTAAATAAATTTATCTCAAATTGGTCTATAATATTTGTCACTTTGGAAAATAAAAAAACATTAATTTCATATTTCAATTCAACTTTTACTACTCTAAGAAGACATGTAATTATTAATCACTAATTGAAGTAACAAATAAAAATTATTTAATCCCATTTTTTGTTGTACTCAAAGAGGGAGACATACCAAAGTCGCCTTTTGATCGATATCCAACAAGGGTGGTCATCCTTTTTGATCGATATCCAACAAGAATTTGATTTTTTTAATAAAATATGATAGATAAATTTAAACATCGAAACATTTATGGGCAGTGGAATAAAAGTGTAGAAATAAATTAAAATTTCAAAAGTAAGAAAAATACATATTTATTTATACAACATAGATGAAATTCGCCATCTTCTGTTAAATACACTTAAATAGAAATACGAAATCGATCGTCACTATTTTATAAGACCTTAATGAAATTCTTATAACGTTGATATGAGTCAAAGAATGTGATAGTTAAGAAAGACATTTAAAGAATTTGTAGGACTCGTTTGGTGTGAGAGATAAGAAATAATTAATTCCGAATTAATCTCTAAATAAATTTATCTTAAATTTGGTATATAATATTTGGCACTTTGGAAAATAAAAAACATTAATTCATATTTCAATTCAATTTTTACTACTCTAAGAAGACATGTAATTATTAATCACTAATTGAAGTAACAAATAAAAGTTATTTAATCCTATTTTGTTGTACTCAAAGAGGGCGACATACCAAAGTCGCCCTTTTTGATCGATATCCAACAAGGGCGGTCACCCTTTTTGAACGATATCCAACAAGAATTTGATTTTTTTAATAAAATATGATAGATAAATTTAAACATCGAAACATTTATGGGCAGTGGAATAAAAGTTTAGAAATAAATTAAAATTTCAAAAGTAAAAAAATACATATTTATTTATACAACATAGATGAAATTCGCCCTCTTTTGTTAAATAAACTTAAATAGAAATACGAAATGGGTCGTCACTATTTTATAAGACATTAATGAAATTCTTATAACGTTGATATGAGTCAAAGAATGTGATAGTTAAGAAAGACATTTAAAGAATTTGCAGGACTCGTTTGGTGTGAGAGATAAGAAATAAATAATTTCGGATTAATCTCTAAATAAATTCGTCTCAAATTTGGTCTATAATATTTGTCACTTTGGAAAATAAAAAAATATTAATTTCATATTTCAATTCAACCTTTACTACTCTAAGAAGACATGTAATTATTAATCACTAATTGAAGTAACAAATAAAAATTATTTAATCCCATTTTTTGTTGTACTCAAAGAGGGCGACATACCAAAGCCGCCCTATTTGATTTACATAAAAAAGGGAGACCTTTTTGATCGATATCCAATAAGGACGACTGTAGTGCCCCTTTTTTATGTGGTTAAAAATAGAGATATATCGTTTTACTAAATTGGATAGGTTTATTTATTTAGATGTTGAGAGTGAAATTTGACTTTGAAAATGACTAAAATCATTTAGATTGAGAGAAAATGACTATGCATACATACGAAAAAGTATAGACGATATATCATTTTCCTCATAAATTCATTTCGACAAGTTGGTTTTCAACCTCTTAGTTAGCTATCGGAAAATCATTGAATTTTTTTTATTTCTCCATATTTTTCAATGATTGTTAATGTTCTATTTCAGAACTAAAGTATATATATATATATATATATATATATATATGTGTGTGTGTGTGTGTGTTTAGCAAGTGAGCATTTAGCAAACATAATGCATTTCGAGCCCAGTATCCATAAAACAGTGAGTATCAATAGGCCAAACAGAAACAATTTGAACACTGGATTGCACACAGAAGAATTTAATGAGATAACATGCTGACATAGGAACATCTTGAGTGGACCAGCATTTATTCACACTTTAAAGGTACATATGAGAACTGCTAACAAAGGCTAACTAACATATGGGCCGATTATATGGTTAATAAGAATCAAAATATGATGATTCCTTCATGTGAGGTATATGGTTAGATACAAGGCAGATCAGAATACTCTACATGATAACCAAGAACTATTCATTAAGGGACATAAGTGATCTACTTGTAACGATCATTTGGTACTCGATTTTCAGGCAGTCATACATATAAAATCAGAAACAGGCCAGGGAGATACTCAAATCTAAACCAAGACAGTGAATCAGTAGCTAAACCTTAAACTTGCGACAATGAACCATAACAATCCAGTATCAGGCATGGCCACAAATTAAAGGGACACACAAATATATCGAATGCAAGGTTTAACCCAGCAAAACAGAGCACTGGCTTAATAAGCCCAAACAAATATCAACTCTTGATTAAACATGTTCGACTTTCAATTTGTTGAACCAACTTAATTATGTCACCTATTAATCTAACAGGTTCAGCCAGTCAATTCAGCGCATACAAATAGCCATTAACATTGCTTAACACATACTTAATCAGTCATAAAAACACAAACAGTGAATTGAATCCAAGACAGAAAGAGGCGATGGGTTTACGCTTCCGCAAATGACGGCGTATCAAGTCGTCGGTCCAATCGACGGGTTTTGGGTTTTGCGATGCGAATGAAAGGTCGACTGGTCCTGACTAAAAGGTGTCGATGCTTACTAGTTTTTGGATGTTCTATCCTTCCTGCGAGTAGTTGAGTGCTGCTAGGGGATGCAAATCAATGCTTGCTGACTGCTACCCCGACTAAGCTCTCTCTCGTATATGCTCTATTGTGCTCTGCTCTGCCTGCCTGTGTTTTTCCCCCTTTCGATGCTATGGGTATGCCGTTTATATAGCCTAACTCTAGGTTCTAAAATTGGTAAGTAAATAAAGGCTGAGATTGGGCTAATATTGGTGCTGATTCGTGTGATTTCTTGACGAGATTTGGGTAGATTCGGTTGATAATCTGGGGTTATTTCGTACCATATAGGGACGATTTGGGCTGCATTTGCATGAGTAAGGAAGGTAATTTCTGATTTTCGCGATTTGGGTCACGATTATGGAATGGTTCTCCTTATGGCAGGTTCTAGGAAAGGAAACCTGAGGTTTGGTGAGTACGAGGGTGAGCTGGCGGAATGGGCGAGGGAGAGAATGGCGAGTGTTAGCGCGATCGTGGGTGTGCGTGTGAATCTGCTAGGTTCCTTAGTTGAAGGTTTTTGTTTGAGGAGGGCGGCGACGACGGGCTAAGGGAAAAATGAGGACTGGGCGTGTGGGCTTCTGATAAGGGAAAAGGGATTGGGCCTGCTGGGGCGAATCGGGTATTGGGCTGCGTTAGTGGGCTGGGTAGTTAAAGGGTAGTATTAAATATAGGGGTATTAAGTATATTAGGTAGTTTAATTTTAGGAGTTAATTAATTAGTGATAAATTAATTTAATAAATTATTTAGGTGCTTCATTAATCTATGTTTGAGATAAAATAAAGGCGGACGCGCTACTTAATTAATGCTTAATACTTTAGAATGCGGCGCTATTATTTAAAATCTTATGATTGCATTATTGCGAAGTTAAATTAAAAATGAATTGAGTTTAGATTAAATTATTTAAATGCTGAATGCAAGTATGATGTTTAAGAATTGTTTAAAGCTTTTATAAATGCGACGCTATTAAATGCAAGTATTAGATTAAAATTGATTTTTAAATTACAGATGATTATGAATTCTCTTGCGTATTAATAAACGCGGCTATGCTACTTGACGCGACATCATTGCTAAATTATTTATTTTATTAAGAATCGTGACAGGGCTTTGAAATTGATTAATGCGGGCGCGGGACTCTAAGTGCTTAAAACTCTACGTAAGACGCGATGCTATTATTAAATTGTTTATTTATGCCTGTATTTATGTTTTATCGCTGCATTTTATTATGAAAAATTATTTTACAAAATTAGTCTAATTTTATAGCTAATGACTGGACGGGAGGGTCAAAATTGGGTGTCAACAGTTGTCCCTCTTTGTATGGAGATGATGGAAGCATCTTCGTACAAAGACGTTGACTCATAGCCAATTTTGTCTCGATCTTCAGAATTGCAAAAATTGGGCAGGTAGACAAGGCTGACGCAAAAAATCAAAATCTGTCCCAGTGTCGAGTTATGACGACACTGGGTTACCATGGTCGAAACACCATGGCGGGCTAACACGGACTCAAAGCTGTCCCAGTGTCGAGTTATGACGACACTGGGCTACCATGGTCAAAACACCAAGGCGGACTAACGCGGACTCAAAGCTGTCCCAGTGTCGAGTTATGACGACACTGGGTTACCATTGTCGAAACACCAGGGCGGGCTAACGCGGACTCAAAATTTATCCCAGTGTCGAGTTATGATGACACTGGATTATGGTGCAAAAGTAAAAAAATAAAAATAACTGGCTTGAACCTGGGGTGTACCGCTATGGCTTATGGTGCTGGGTTCTATGGTGATGTGGAGCGAGTGGACCGACGCTTGAGGCCGCTTACGCCGTTCGTTGGAAGGTTGGCCCCAACAAATTGCCGGTTATTGTAAGAGAAAATTCACGTTGTGCTCCTGCATGCTAAGACTTAAACAAACGGTTAGTGCATAACTGTTAAGGCGAAATGATGATGCATAATTTTAAAAGTAATGCAACTGTGAGTAGAAAAGGTTAACCTGCAAAATGTGATGCCTGTTGTGTTGATGCGATGCTTCAAATGCTGTGATTTCGTCCTTGCACGGATGTGTTGCGATAGCGAATGCGGATATGTCGCCTCACTGCCAGCGCCTTGTAGACTAGAGCTCGAAAGAGTTAGTGCATAAGCGCTAAGGCAGAATAATAAAGCATGAGTAAGAAATGCAATTTCGAAAGTATAGAAATCGTCCCTGCGTGGATGTGATATGCTGATGATGCCGTCGTTTTCGGACTTGTTGTGCTGATAATGTCGTTTCTGGGCGTCTTCTTCTTTGGCGTCGTTGCGTAGACTTCTTTGTCTTGATCGCGTCGTTACTGGGCGATGTTCTTCTTTGGCGTCGTTGCGTAGACTTCTTTGTCTTGATCGCGTCGTTACTGGGCGTGTTCTTCTTTGGCGTCGTTCGTGAACTTCTTTGTCTTGATAACGTCGTTACTGGGCGTGTTCTTCTTGGCGTCGTTGCGTAGACTTCTTTGTCTTGATCGCGTCGTTTCTGGGCGTGTTCTTCTTTGGCGTCGTTGCGTAGACTTCTTTGTCTTGATAACGTCGTTACTGGGCGATGTTCTTCTTTGGCGTCGTTGCGTAGACTTCTTTGTCTTGTCGCGTCGTTACTGGGCGTGTTCTTCTTTGGCGTCGTTGCGTAGACTTCTTTGTCTTTGATAACGTCGTTACTGGGCGTGTTCTTCTTTGGCGTCGTTGCGTGAACTTCTTTGTCTTTGCGTCGTTACTGGGCGTGTTCTTCTTTGGCGTCGTTGCGTAGACTTGTTGTCTTGATAACGTCGTTACTGGGCGTGTTATTCTTTGGCGTCGTTGCGTAGACTTCTTTGTCTTGATAACGTCGTTACTGGGCGATGTTCTTCTTGGCGTCGTTGCGTAGACTTCTTTGTCTTGATCGCGTCGTTACTGGGCGATGTTCTTCTTTGGCGTCGTTGCGTAGACTTCTTTGTCTTGATAACGTCGTTACTGGATGTGTTCTTTGTTGGCGTCGTTGCGTAGACTTGTTGTCTTGATAACGTCGTTACTGGGCGTGTTCTTCTTTGGCGTCGTTGCGTAGACTTCTTTGTCTTGATAACGTCGTTACTGGGCGTGTTCTTCTTTGGCGTCGTTGCGTAGACTTCTTTGTCTTGATCGCGTCGTTACTGGGCGTGTTATTCTTTGCTCCTGTAGAATAAATGCTCTTGCAAGCTAAGCTTGAGAAAAACGTTAGTGTATACCTGTTTAAATGAAATGATAAATGTATATGAGAAGTGCAATTTTATGGGTAGAGGTGTAAATCACGTCGCTGATGAATCTTGAGATGTTGTCCTTGCGGACATGCTAAATCATGGCCCGATGAATTGCCATGATGCCTTTGTGGTGTGCGATCGTGGGTTGCCAATTTGACTTGATGCAGAGTTGATCGCTAGGTTTTGTTGCGGAACTACGAACTTTGGCTGCGATTGTTGATGCCGCACCTGCTGCTGCTTTGCTCTTGCTGCGGACTTTGGATTGTTGTCGTCCTCTGCCTTTCTTTGCTTTTCACCCTACGAAGAGACTTTTGTCGTATTTTACGCCCTTGTTGCACTTTACCTACATCGATATGAAAAGACTGCGCTCGAAGAAAAATTTGTGAGTTTTGGGGGTCGATTCGTATCGACTTAGCGCGCTTGTCCTTGATATCAGGTGTGCTGGCTTTGTTTGGACTTACTGACCACATGCATTTTCCTACCTTGTCCCGATTTGAATATGCAAGGCGTTTGGCCTAAAGTGGGTCTGATGTAGTTGTCGTATGCATTGCGAAGGTAGGTTTGTGGAGGCCATGGTTTGTGTTTGGTGGAGTATGGTAGGAATTTGTGTGGGATATATGGGTGCATTGTATATTAATTTGAATGAGATAGGCGGTAGAAAGTCTTGGTAATAATTTGGAGGATTTTGGTTATTTGCAGTGACGAGTGCTTTAGTGATGTTTCTGAGCCTTCTGATTTTGATCTGCAGGGTTGCCATTTGCTGTAGTAACTGGGCGAGCTGCTCGATCGGATCTATGCTACTTTTCTCTTACGAGACCCTGCTTTGCCTATAGGAACGAGCGAGTTCAGGCTAGTTCTGCTCAAAATGCCCTTGAATCTGTCGTGTTGTCGGGCCGTGCCTTTGATCTTGTGGGATATCAATGCTCTGTCATTGATTAGTCAAATACAAACCGACCTTTGGGGAAGATGATAAATCTTTCTAAAAAAAATGCAACAAACGGTGTTAGCATAAAGAGCATAATTTGCGGGTATGTAGCAGATATATTGCACATAGCACATTCAAACGTTTTCTAACATGCAGGGGGACCTCTTTATGCCAGAGGTAAGCCTAAACGTCACATATGCGAGGTCATGATGGATTTGTCCGAGCCGTCCAACTGTAATGCTTTTGTTGGAAATGGCGACCACATGACGGTGCACTTTTTTCCAATTTTCAGCATGACATGATTAGGTTTGGATTTGTCTATCACTGCCACGCTACACATAATATGCTGGTTGGTCGTTGGGTTGAGAAATCCGTCGACATGTTTGGTGTCTTCCTAATTGTGGTGTCGATGCGAGGGCCAGAGCCAGCAAGGTAAATGCATCGCATGCCCTAAAATAAGGGTGGTATAGCTCTATCACGAGTTGCTAAGATTTGGCTTTACTAGGCCTTGAGTTTCAGAGCGGACAACTCGAGTGAGAAGGCTACGCGGCCACGGTTAGGCAGGCACTCACGTATATTACCAACTCTCCTAAATTTGGATTTTGAAGAAAGAATTTTGCTGATGCACCCAGCGCACCTCGCATGTAGTGTGTGATTGTGTGAATTTTCCAGAGTGGAAGTAATATGAGCGGAATGTCATTTTAAGGAAAGCAGTGAAGCATGTAACAATTAAATTAAACAAAATACAGCACAAAAAAAATTAAATGCAAGATAATGCCAAATAATAACCCTAGGTCTGTTGTGGTTAAGAACCTAAAATTCCCAGCGGAGTCGCCATTTCTGTCGCGCCCATTTTCGATCGCGACTTTTTAAAAATAAAATGGCTCCTGCTCAAATAAAAAGTGTTAGACAATAAAATGCTAAAAAATGCTTAAAAGAAATGCTAAAAGGGGGTGCTTAAATATTAAAGTGCTTAAAAGGGTTGCTAGGGTGCTAAAAGTGCAAAAGAATGCTAAAGGGTGCTGGAATGCTAAAGGGTTCGCGGAGTCGCCACCTAATTAATTGGGTGAATTAGGACACCTAAATGTCAACTTAGGTTAAAGTCAACACTAACTCCATTCTTTATGGTCTGCTAAACTTAGTGAGATTCTGGGTAAGGGTTCTTTATTAATCTAGAGGGAAGGGGTTAGGCACTCTCTAAGATCCGCTAACTTGCGGTTGTCCTGCCAAACCTAGGGTAATTATTATGTTTAAAAATGCAAAATAAAAGCTCCTCCTGCTTAATAAAAATGCTAAAATGTTAAAATGTTTAAAAGGTGCTTAAAGTACTAAAGGTTGCTAAAAGGTATTAAATGATAGAAGGGTGCTAAAGGTGCTAAGAGGTGCTTAAAAGTGCTAAATGCTAAAGTGCTGAATAATTAATAAAATGTTGGGAAATAAATGCTAGCATGTTAAAATGTTTAAAAGGTGCTTAAAGTATTGAAAGGGCAAAAGGTGCTATATGCTAAAGTACAAAGAATGCTAGGAAGGTGCTAAAATGTTACTAAAGTTTAAAGAGGGGCTAAGAATGCAAAAAAATGTTAAGATGCTAGAAAGTGCTAAATACTAAAGTGCTTTATGGACTAATTATATGTTCACACAAAGGTTATTTATGAACTAGTTAGGTATACTGCTAGCTAAATTAATCTTGCCTAACCTGCGTACAATATTATATAAGAGGTGCCTTAAGATGATTCTTGAGAGTTTAGGAAGAAATCTGTTATGGATTTTAATAAACAAAATGTTGGTTTTATGATGCAAGTTAGATTATTTTGGCAAAAATTAGACATGCATGACAATCCTAAAAGGCAAGTAAGTTAAGCGATGAACTTTAAATTACCTTCCCCACTTATATGTTTAAAGGCTAATTATTCTAGATATCCTATCAATTACAAAGTTATAAATTACAATAATAAATACAGTAAGATAAGGATGAGATGAAAGTGAGGATTAGGCGGATGACCGCCCTATTTGTTTTTCTAGGAATTGCCAAGAGGGAATGCGAATGCGGATCGCGGTAGCCATTTGAAATGGCTGCGATGAGCCTCGTAGTGAGACTCTTTATTTTGCTCGACGCGTGCCATGTAAAAATAAAGAAAGATAAGGATTAATACGAACCCAATTAAATAACGAATAAGCACGACACATAGTTTATATTCGAGCAAGCGTGCGTGTAAAGACCAGCAGAGGCGATATCGGATGGAACTCCGCCGGCGGTGGCGGAATCTGAAGGAGACCGATAAATAACGCAGCGGGGTGTATGCAGGGGCCGTAGGCAATAGGCGATGGCGGTAGGCAATGGGCAAAAAAAAGAACAAAGCGACAAGCGGCTAGCTCTATCGATAAGTGAGCATTTAGCAAACATAATGCATTTCGAGCCCAGTATCCATAAAACAGTGAGGATCAATAGGCCAAACAGAAACAATTTGAACACTGGATTGCACACAGAAGAATTTAATGAGATAACATGCTGACATAGGAACATCTTTAGTGGACCAGCATTTATTCACACTTTAAAGGTACAATATGAGAAATGCTAACAAAGGCTAACTAACATATGGGCCGATTATATGGTTAATAAGAATCAAAATATGATGATTCCTTCATGTGAGGTATATGGTTAGATACAAGGCAGATCAGAATACTCTACATGATAACCAAGAACTATTCATTAAGGGACATAAGCTGATCTACTTGTAGCAGTCTGCTGTCGGTACTCGATTTTCAGGCAGTCATACATATAAAATCAGAAACAGGCCAGGGAGATACTCAAATCTAAACCAAGACAGTGAATCAGTAGCTAAACCTTAAACTTGCGACAATGAACCATAACAATCCAGTATCAGGCATGGCCACAAATTAAAGGGACACACAAATATATCGAATGCAAGGTTTAACCCAAAGAAACGAGCCGGCTTAATAAGCCCAAACAAATATCAACTCTTGATTAAACATGTTCGACTTTCAATTTGTTGAACGACTTAATTATGTCACCTATTAATCTAACGAGTTCATTGATCAATTCAATTAGCATACAAATAGCCATTAACATTGCTTAACACATACTTAATCGATCATAAAAACACAAGCGATGAATTGAATCCAAGACGAAAGAGGCGATGGGTTTACCTTCCGCGGCGACCGGCGGCGTATCAAGTCGTCGGTCCAATCGACGGGTTTTGGGTTTTGCGATGCGAATGAAAGGTCGACTGGTCCTGACTAAAAGGTGTCGATGCTTACTAGTTTTGGATGTTCTATCCTTGCTGCGAGTAGTAGTCGATCGCTAGGGGATGCAAATCAATGCTTGCTGACTGCTACCCCGACTAAGCTCTCTCTCGTATATGCTCTATTGTACTCTGCTCTGCCTGCCTGTGTTTTTCCCCCTTTCGATGCTATGGGTATGCCGTTTATATAGCCTAACTCTAGGTTCTAAAATTGGTAAGTAAATAAAGGCTGAGATTGGGCTAATATTGGTGCTGATTCGTGTGATTTCTTGACGAGATTTGGGTAGATTCGGTTGATAATCTGGGGTTATTTCGTACCATATAGGGACGATTTGGGCTGCATTTGCATGAGTAAGGAAGGTAATTTCTGATTTTCGCGATTTGGGTCACGATTATGGAATGGTTCTCCTTATGGCAGGTTCTAGGAAAGGAAACCTGAGGTTTGGTGAGTACGAGGGTGAGCTGGCGGAATGGGCGAGGGCGAGAATGGCGGAGTGTTGGCGGCGATCGTGGGTGTGCGTGTGAATCTGCTAGGGTTCCTTAGTTGAAGGTTTTTGTTTGAGGGAGGACGACTGGGACGACGGGCTAAGGGAAAAATGAGGACTGGGCGTGTGGGCTTCTGATAAGGGAAAAGGGATTGGGCCTGCTGGGGCGAATCGGGTATTGGGCTGCGTTAGTGGGCTGGGTAGTTAAAGGGTAGTATTAAATATAGGGGTATTAAGTATATTAGGTAGTTTAATTTTAGGAGTTAATTAATTAGTGATAAATTAATTTAATAAATTATTTAGGTGCTTCATTAATCTATGTTTGAGATAAAATAAAGGCGGACGCGCTACTTAATTAATGCTTAATACTTTAGAATGCGGCGCTATTATTTAAAATCTTATGATTGCATTATTGCGAAGATAAATTAAAAATGAATTGAGTTTAGATTAAATTATTTAAATGCTGAATGCAAGTATGATGTTTAAGAATTGTTTAAAGTTTTTATAAATGCGACGCTATTAAATGCAAGTATTAGATTAAAATTGATTTTTAAATTACAGATGATTATGAAATTCTCTTGCGTATTAATAAACGCGGCTATGCTACTTGACGCGACGTCATTGCTAAATTATTTATTTTATTAATAATCGTGACAGGGCTTTGAAATTGATTAATGCGGGCGCGGGACTCTAAGTGCTTAAAACTCTACGTAAGACGCGATGCCATTATTAAATTGTTTATTTATGCCTGTATTTATGTTTTATCGCTGCATTTTATTATGAAAAATTATTTTACAAAATTAGTCTAATTTTATAGCTAATGACTGGACGGGAGGGTCAAAATTGGGTGTCAACAACAGTGATATGAGTCAAAGAATGTGATAGTTAGAAAAGACATTTAAAGAATTTGTAGGACTCGTTTGGTGTGAGAGATAAGAAATAATTAATTTCAGATTAATCTCTAAATAAATTTATCTCAAATTTGGTCTATAATATTTATCACTTTGAAAAATAAAAAAACATTAATTTCATATTTCAATTCAACTTTTACTACTCTAAGAAGACATGTAATTATTAATCACTAATTGAAGTAACAAATAAAAGTTATTTAATCCCATTTTTGTTGTACTCAAAGAGGGCGACATACCAAAGTCCTTTTGATCGATATCCAACAAGTGTCGCTTTTTGATCGATATCCAACAAGGGCGGTCGCCCTTTTTGATCGATATCCAACAAGAATTTGATTTTTTTAATAAAATATGATAGATAAATTTAAACATCGAAATATTTATGGGCAGTAGAATAAAAGTTTAGAAATAAATTAAAACTTCAAAAGTAAGAAAAATACATATTTATTTATACAACATAGATGAAATTCGCCCTCTTTTGTTAAATAAACTTAAATAGAAATACGAAATCGATCGTCACTATTTTATAAGACATTAATGAAATTCTTATAAGGTTGATATGAGTCAAAGAATGTGAAATTTAAGAAAGACATTTAAAGAATTTGTAGGACTCGTTTGGTGTGAGAGATAAGAAATAATTAATTCCGGATTACTCTCTAAATAAATTTATCTCAAATTGGTCTATAATATTTGTCACTTTGGAAAATAAAAAAACATTAATTTCATATTTCAATTCAACTTTTACTACTCTAAGAAGACATGTAATTATTAATCACTAATTGAAGTAACAAATAAAAGTTATTTAATCCCATTTTTTGTTGTACTCAAAGAGGGAGACATACCAAAGTCGCCTTTTGATCGATATCCAACAAGGGCGGTCATCCTTTTTGATCGATATCCAACAAGAATTTGATTTTTTTAATAAAATATGATAGATAAATTTAAACTTCGAAACATTTATGGGCAGTGGAATAAAAGTGTAGAAATAAATTAAAATTTCAAAAGTAAGAAAAATACATATTTATTTATACAACATAGATGAAATTCGCCATCTTTTGTTAAATACACTTAAATAGAAATACGAAATCGATCGTCACTATTTTATAAGACCTTAATGAAATTCTTATAACGTTGATATGAGTCAAAGAATGTGATAGTTAAGAAAGACATTTAAAGAATTTGTAGGACTCGTTTGGTGTGAGAGATAAGAAATAATTAATTCCGAATTAATCTCTAAATAAATTTATCTTAAATTTGGTATATAATATTTGTCACTTTGGAAAATAAAAAACATTAATTCATATTTCAATTCAATTTTTACTACTCTAAGAAGACATGTAATTATTAATCACTAATTGAAGTAACAAATAAAAGTTATTTAATCCTATTTTGTTGTACTCAAAGAGGGCGACATACCAAAGTCGCCCTTTTTGATCGATATCCAACAAGGGCGGTCACCCTTTTTGAACGATATCCAACAAGAATTTGATTTTTTTAATAAAATATGATAGATAAATTTAAACATCGAAACATTTATGGGCAGTGGAATAAAAGTTTAGAAATAAATTAAAATTTCAAAAGTAAAAAAATACATATTTATTTATACAACATAGATGAAATTCGCCCTCTTTTGTTAAATAAACTTAAATAGAAATACGAAATGGGCCGTCACTATTTTATAAGACATTAATGAAATTCTTATAACGTTGATATGAGTCAAAGAATGTGATAGTTAAGAAAGACATTTAAAGAATTTGCAGGACTCGTTTGGTGTGAGAGATAAGAAATAAATAATTTCGGATTAATCTCTAAATAAATTCGTCTCAAATTTAGTCTATAATATTTGTCACTTTGGAAAATAAAAAAATATTAATTTCATATTTCAATTCAACATTTACTACTCTAAGAAGACATGTAATTATTAATCACTAATTGAAGTAACAAATAAAAATTATTTAATCCCATTTTTTGTTGTACTCAAAGAGGGCGACATACCAAAGCCGCCCTATTTGATTTACATAAAAAAGGGAGACCTTTTTGATCGATATCCAATAAGGACGACTGTAGTGCCCCTTTTTTATGTGGTTAAAAATAGAGATATATCGTTTTACTAAATTGGATAGGTTTATTTATTTAGATGTTGAGAGTGAAATTTGACTTTGAAAATGACTAAAATCATTTAGATTGAGAGAAAATGACTATGCATACATACGAAAAAGTATAGACGATATATCATTTTCCTCATAAATTCATTTCGACAAGTTGGTTTTCAACCTCTTAGTTAGCTATCGGAAAATCATTGAATTTTTTTTATTTCTCCATATTTTTCAATGATTGTTAATGTTCTGTTTCAGAACTAAAGTATATATATATATATGTGTGTTTTGAGAATTATACCAATGATAAATGTCTTTTATTATGTGTTATTTAAGCTTTAACTGAGTGGGGAATAAATCATCAACATTCAACTTCGTACCAAAAATCATCTTCCACCTATCTACTTATCAAATAAAGAACGACAAATTTTTGATTTATAGAAATGATTTTTTTGGATGATCAGAGGCACATAATTAATTGGGTTATAAAAATATTTCGATTCATATTCTTCCTGTTGATCAATAAATTATACGGTGGAACTAATATTTTTACAAAAGAGTGTCAAAATATTAAAAACAAACCAAAAAGGGCGATTTGGAAAAGTCGTCCCCTTTGGTCTGAATCAAAAGGGGCGACTTCTAGGCGCCTCATTTGGTGTAACCAAAAAGGGTGACTTAAAAAAGTCCCTCCTTTTGGTTAAATTAAAAAAGGGCGACTAGAAGTCGCATTTTTAGTAATAACTAATAGGGCATTAAAAAGTATCCCTTTTTAGTTTAAAAAATCGCCCTGGCTATTTGTTGTAATGTAAAGAAGGCTTATGACATGGTGAGTTGGGCGTTTGTGGAGGAAGCACTGAGGATTATGTTTTTCCACAAAAACTTGTTGATATAGTGATGACTTACATTTCTTCACTCAGATTCACAGTTAAGGTAAATGGAGTAGGTTATGGGTTTTTTTGAAGGAATGAGGGATTTGAGACAAGGTGATCCTATGTCACCACTAATATTTGTCTTGGTAATAAAGTATTTATCAAGGACCTTGAAGTGTATGAGCAACTTGCCAGATTTCCAATATCATCCAATGTGTAAGCAGATTCAATTGACACACCTGATTTTTGCAGATGATCTCATGATCTTCTGCAAGGATGATGTTCAGTTAGTTATGGAAGCATTGGACCATTTTAGTAGTGTAACAGGGCTTGTTGCAAATATGGAGAAATCTAACATATTCATGGCGGGGTGGTCGATTCTAAAAAACTTGATTTTGATAGTAAACTATTCTTATAAAAGGTGGTCGATATAAAGAGGGCAGACTATATTGGTAATTTTATTTGTATAATTCAATTAAACTATAATCACAAATAAGTTGTGGTCGGCTAAAATTTGTATAACATGACATGATCTAACAATCAATTGCGTGATCATTCTATTTTTATTTATTTTTCTCTGGCCCATGCAATTGGTCTTATCATCTTATATTATACATATCTTTTTCAATCTATACCTTGTTAGCAGCCTTTTATGGGCTACTGACCACCCAGTAAAACAGTGCTTAGAAGTGTTCATAGGATTTCATACTCATCTACTCCCTTGCCAGACATTCATTTCCCCTCTTCTCCATTGATAACCACTTTGTATTGTGTACTTCCCCCCAGGTTTCAGCCATCCTGCCCCTCACATAACCAGTCTTGTATCTATCTTTGATGCTGTAGATCCTCTTCTAGTACCAGCAGTAGTCAATGGGAGGAGTATATGTCCATCAATCAGTATCCTTTAAGTATACATGGTTCACCCATTTAACCTATAGGTTGTCTGCTTTTTAAGCCACATTCCACACATACTTAGATATTGCAGTTTCATTCCAAACAATACTATCAAACACCCCCAACCCTCCCATATTCTTTGGTCTACATACCAAATTCCAAGCTACCAGTGGTGACTTTTTGGTAACTTCCTTCCCATTCCACAAGAAATTTCTACAAATAGCAGTGAGCTTATTCATTACTTCTTTAGGCATAATAAAGATGGAAGACCAGTACATATGTATATGTTGAAGAACTGAGTTAATAAGTTGGACCCTGCCTGCATTTGACAGGTTCCTTGAACTCTATGTCCTCACCCTTGCCCTTATTTTATCCATCAAGACTTCACAATCTACTGTTGATATATTTCTTGCTGATACAGGCACCCCTAAGTATCTAAATTGCAAAATACCTTTTTTATACCCAGTTGCATTGCAAATATCCTCCAAGCACTACTTATCCATGTTGGCACTAAATATACTAGACTTGCCTGCATTAGCTTGTAGTCCAGAAGTGTTTGAAAGAGTCTGTAACCCTCTCAATAAGCAACATATCATCTGCAAAGCACATATGATTCAACCCAATACTCCTACATTTTGTATGCAACTCAAAATCCTGCAGCCCTCCAACTCTTCTTAGGATTCTATATAGGTATTACATACATATGACAAAGAGCAAGGGAAAATAGGATCCCCTTGCCTAAGACCTCTTCTACCCTCAAAATGCCCATGTACCCCCCCCCCCCCCCCAAAAGCAATACTATAACTGGGAGTTGTCACACAATGCATAATCCATGTAATAAATTGAGAGGGGAATTGTGATGCCTCTGTTAGGCCGATTTCCAATTGCTAACGCAAGTGTACGTATCGTTACAAGTAATATAGTTTGGTAAGACCGAATATCGTCCTCAGAAACTGATTTCTAATTACCGAACATCTATTCTAGCTTATATATTTGGCAAACGATAAGTTGATTTGGTTTTTATCTAACACTAGTAGAGTAATTGTAAGAATTAAACTAAATTAGTGAGGTTTAATCATGAAGGAATTAGGGCTTCCAATATCATCAACTATTCACTCTTTTTACTCTTTAATGCAACTAGAATAACTTCTTCTTCTACGTTAAGATAACTGTTAATTAGACTGTCTTATTTTCCGGTTAGGATATATAATCGCTCAACCCCAGTGCAGAAACCTTCTTTATTTCTATGATAGGTTTTACCACATAGGAGGATTAAGAACAATAACCTATAATGCTACACAAGTATCGGGGTATTTTCATCCGCGATTTTAACCTATGTCTATTCAATTACAGCATATCCAAATCTCTCCTCTCGGTTCTTGATTTGAAATCATATAGGTTATGATAATTAGTGATCAGTTAACTATCAAACATTCATACCAATATTGAATAAATCTTAATCAAGTGAAAAAGAAATCAAACTACTGCATTAATTCATGAAATAGAGTTTCAAGCGATTCAATAGGAAAACCCTAATAAAGTGTTTAGCTCCTAGTCATAGACATGCTAAGAACTAATACAAATCCCAACATGAACTGAATTGAAAATAAAGGAAAAGAAAATACTTATAACTAGGTCTCCAATCTTGTAACCTCCAAGAGTTGTGTTGTGGAATATGTACAAGGATGTCCCCTTTAGGTAAGGGTTTTAGAGATTATATAGTTGAGAAAAATTGTGCTTTGCACCCTTTTAACCTCCTTGCCAATTCTATTTCGGATTGGAAATTCCCGCATCGGCACCGCGGTCCTGCAGAATGGCACCGTGGTGCCGAAAGTACTGCGGCTTCTCAGTAATTATGGCACCGCGGTCCTACAGTCTTTCGTCCGGATCTGCTGATCGGTATATTTTTTATACACTTTTAGAGTAATTTTTAGTTAATATTTTGCCCATTTTTGTGTAAATATGTGTCGTGTCAGGGTAGTTTTTCTTCCTTTTGAGTCAAAGCGGTCAAAAATGGAGAAATGATGAAAAGAAGAGAAAATGAGCTTATTTGAGGTGGAATTTCACACTTAAAGGGCCAATAAATGAAGCCTAAGAAGTCCCGGAAAATATAAAAGAAATTAGACGAAGTCCGGACGAAAACAGGACACCGAACTGAAAAACTGGCATATTAACGCCTCAGGCACCGCGGCGCTTGAAATTCTGAAAGTTGGATTCGTCGCAGGAGTTTCGGCGCCGTGGCGCCAGCCTGCGGGGCCGCGGCGCCGACGCGGGATTTTTGAGTTTCTGGGCCGAATTTGTCACGTTTTTCAGGGCCCAATAAGACAACTTTTCCTACCTATATAATCCCTACACCCTGCTGATTCTATGAATTCTCCATACCACCATTCTACCATCTTCTATCTTGTAAATACTCCACAACACAACTCTTGGAGGCTAGAAGGCTTAGAGGCTAGTTCTAAGTATTTTCTTTCTCTTTTTCTTTGTTTTATTTCAGTTCATGTTGGAGATTTTATTAGTTCTTAGCGTGACTATGTCTAGGAGCTAATTACTTTGTTAGGGTTTTTCCTATTGAATCGCTTGAAACTCTTATTCATGACTTAATGCATTAATTTGGTTTCTTCTTCATATAGTTAAGATTTATTCAATAGTTGTTTTGATTGCTTGGTAATTAACTGATCACTAGTTATCATCACTTATATGATTTCGAATCGAAATCCGAAAGAGGGGATTTGAATATGCTATAGTTGAATAAACATAGGTTAAAATCGTGGACGAAAGTACTCCGATACTTGTGTAGCATAATAGGTTACTGTTCTTAATCCTTCTATGTAGTAAATCCTATCATAGAAATATAGAAGGGTTCTGCACTGGGGTTGAGTGTTTATATATCCTAACCAGAATATAAAACGGTCTAGTTAACCTGCTATCTTAACATAGAAGAAGAAGTCATTCTAGTTGTATTAGAGATTGAATAAAATGGATAGTTGATGATCTTGGAAGCCCTAATTCTCCATCATAACTGATTTAAATCAAAGTATTTTCATCTTTAGTTTATTTCCTGCATTAGTTTTAATTATTAGTCTAAAAATCCAACAAATTAACGTTCACCAAATAGAAACTAAAGCGTAGATAATCGGTACTTGAAAACCAGTCTCTGTGGAAGATATTCGGTCTTACCTAGACTATATTACTTGTAACGATACGTACACTTGCGTTAAGCGTGTGGATAAATCGCGATCAAGTTTTTGGCGCCGTTGCCGTGGACTGACGTACTTTCAATATCGATTTATCTATTCTTATTTCTAATTTGGTTGCTCCAAGAACAAGTTTGCGAGCATCTTGTTATCACTTTTTGTTGTTTTTCTTATTTTGTAGGTAAAACAAAAAAGGGCACATGGACTACTACTACTATCAGGGGCAGCAGTACTACGACTACTATTCATATCATCGACAACAAGTTAACCCACAGGCTCTACAGGAAGATCGAAATGAGTTGTAGGAAGCCTTACTCAGGCTCACCCAGTTCCAGAATCCTCAAGGGCAATTTCAACAGCCACAGATTCAGGCCCCATCCGATGAGCCAGATGAATTAAGAGCAGCATTGTTGGCACTCACAACCGTCCAAACTCAATTCATGGTGGAAGTAAGACCTTCTGGAAACTCCAATGGAACAAATTCTGAATTGGAAACCACAAATCGGGCAACTGATGGACATGGTAACCATTACACCTCAAGAAAGTCCACCAAGTGACTCAGTTACGAGGAATGGTGAGCAGATTGTGGAACCTGAACCACAATAAACTGTTGAAGAATTTGGAGAGATAGTTGGTGTAGATAAAGAAGAGGTCACTGAGGACCACCCTATTGCGGAAAAGACTACACCAAAGGTCATTCGACCTCAACCGTAAATTCCATACCTCGAGGTACCCCAAAAGTTGAGAGATGTAGGGAATTTCACTGATCCCTACATTATAGAGAGCCTTGAAGACAAGTCTGCCTTGTGTGAATGCGGGATAATTTTACATCTGAAGCCCTTGTTTGGAAAGATGGTTGTAATTGAAGTGACACCTACAACAATGACTGTGCGGATTGCAAACAGTTCGCAGAAGGATCCACCGGGCACTAGTAAAGGTTAACTGCGTCCGGCTACAAGACGTTAAAGACATCGTTACTTGGGAGGCAACACAAGGTTTTTAATTATGTTAGTTTGATTTTCTATTTTTTAGTTTGTTTTATTTTATCTTGAACAGTCTCACGGTCTTGGGTTCGTGTCTTGTGTTATTGGATGACAGGTGGACTGGAAGCTAACTTTGAGGAAAAAGGGACAAAAACGCTGAAGATGGAAAAATTGGCAGCAGCGCCGCGCCGCCAGAAATTCAGAAAGTCCCAAAACTGTGCAATTCCCAGAAACTCCTCTCATACCTCCGTTATGACCGTTGTGTTGTGTCAGTAAGTTGTCTCTTATTTTTAGTCTTTACACATTGGGGACAACGTGTCGATTAAGTTTGGGGGGATGTCTTATATTTTGTTTTTTTTTGTATTTGGTTTTGAGTCTTTTGTTGTCTTTTGTTTGTGTTGTTTGTTGTGTTTTTTAGTCATAATTTTTTTAATGATCAGACATGCTGTAGTTACTTGAAACGCCTAAGTGAAGTAAGTGGGATAATGTAATGGAATTAGAAGCAAAAATATGAATGCTTAAGTGAGATATGCCAAGAATTCATGAAATCAAATTATTTAGGGTACCTGTGCTTAACTTCTGCATTGTTAATGATAAAGGATGTGTCTGCTTGCTTGTTATTTGAGGCGAAATAGTTAGGATGTACATGTTAGGGATATGACTCAGACAATTCTTTGTTAGCCCTTCTTATCATTCACTGCCTATCCCTGACAATAAAATTTATCACTAGTCAGCCCCTTTGAGCCTAAAATAAGATCTTTCTTGGACACCCTATAATTCCATGTTTGTGTCATAAGAAAAAAAAATTAAAGACTCTGGGAATGAAAAGTGTTGAAGAAGAAAAACAAAAAGAGAGTGAAAAATTGATGCACCCCAATAAAAAATAGGCAAAAACCTAAGTTTGAGGGTGCCTATTATTCATAATGCACCTCATTCTCTCAAAACAAAAGAGGGAAAAGATAGGGATGAAATTAAAAAAGAAAATCAAAAAGAAGGAAAATGAGTTGAATGAAAATAGCTTATGGTACGTGATTTGAGCCTAAAATGCCTATTGTTACCTACCCCTGCCTAAGCCTACATTACAACCCTGTTTGAAGATCTCTAGTATGTATGTCCATGATTAGTGGAGAATAGCAAGTGAACATGCCATAAAATTTTAAAATTAACATGCATAGGTTGGGTGCTCTTACTTTCATTGAACATGATTGAAATGAATTTGCGATATATCTGACTTGAAAGTTTAGAATGCTAAAAATCCATATTATACATGTTCTTGTATATTATCCCAACTAACCTTCATGCTTTTTCTAGTGACTATTGTGCAACAGATTGATCAGAGTCTTTGAGCCTTTATTTTCTTTTCTTTTGTGTCTTTGATTTTATTTTGATCTTTACTCGAGGGCGATCAAAGGTTAAGTTTGGGGGTATTTGATCGATATATTTTATATACACTTTTAGAGTTATTTTTAGTTAGTATTTTGCCCATTTTTGTGTAAATATGTGTCGTGTCATGGTAGTTTTTCTTCCTTTTGAGTCAAAGCGGTCAAAAATAGAGAAATGGCGAAAAGAAGAGAAAATGAGCTTATTTGAGGTGGAATTGCACACTTAAAGGGCCAATAAATGAAGCCTAAGAAGTCCCGGGAAGTATAGAAGAAATCAGACGAAGTCCGGACGAAAACAGGACACCGAACCGAAAAACTGGCAGATTAACGCCTCAGGCGCCGCGGCGCCTGCCAGCAGCGCCGTGGCGCTTGAAATGCTGAAAGTTGGATTCGTCGCAGGAGTTTCGGCGCCGTGGCGCCAGCCTGCGGGGCCGCGGCGCCGACGCGGGATTTTTGAGTTTTTGGGCCGAATTTGACACGTTTTTCAGGGCCCAAGAGGACAACTTTTCCTACCTATATAATTCCTAAACCCTGCTGATTCTATGAATTCTCCATACCACCATTCTACCATCTTCCATCTTGTAAATACTCCACAACACAACTCTTGGAGGCTAGTTCTAAGTATTTTCTTTCTCTTTTTCTTTGTTTTATTTCAGTTCATGTTGGAGATTGTATTAGTTCTTAGTGTGACTATGGCTAGGAGCTAATTACTTTGTTAGGGATTTTCCTATTGAATCGCTTGAAACTCTTATTCATGACTTAATACATTAATTTGGTTTCTTCTTCATATAGTTAAGATTTATTCAATAGTTGTTTTGATTGCTTGGTAATTAACTGATCACTAGTTATCATCACTTATATGATTTCTTATCGAAATCCGAAAGGGGAGATTTGAATATGCTATAGTTGAATAAACATAGGTTAAAATCGTGGACGAAAGTATCCCGATACTTGTGTAGCATAATATGTTACTGTTCTTAATCCTCCTATGTAGTAAATCCTATCATATAAATATATAAGGGTTCTGCACTGGGGTTGAGTGTTTATATATCCTAACCAGAATATAAAACGGTCTAGTTAACCTGCTATCTTAACATAGAAGAGGAAGTCATTCTAGTTGCATTAGGGATTGAATAAAGTGGATATTTGATAATCTTGGAAGCCCTAATTCTCCATCATAACTGATTTAAATCAAAGTATTTTCATCTTTAGTTTATTTACTGTATTAGTTTTAATTATTAGTCTAAAAATCCAACAAATTAACGTTCACCAAATAGAAACTAAAGCGTAGATATCGGTACTTGAAAACCAGTCTCTGTGGACGATATTCGGTTTTACCTAGACTATATTATTTGTAATGATACGTACACTTGCGTTAAGCGTGTGGATAAATCGTGATCATCTGCCAACTTTCGTCATTTTTGCTTCGGGAGCTCCTTTTCTGTCAACTTTTAGCTTCTTTTTGCCATTTTGCAATTTAGAACCGCTGTGACTCAAAAGAAAGAAAAACAACCCTAATACTATACTAAACACAAATGAAATGAGTAAAATACTAACTAAAAATAACTCAAAAAGTGTATACAAAATGTGTCTAACAAATACCCTCAAACTTAACATTTGCTCGCCCTCGAGCAAAAATCAAAACAAAATCAGAGAAACAGAAAGAAAAATGACGCAAAGGACTCTAATCAAGCAGCTGCACAAGGTTACTTAGAAAAGCATGAATATCAGTTGGGATAATATGCTGGAACATATATAGCATGAATATAGCAATCTAGAATTTCAAGCCAGATATTTCGCAAATTCATTTCAATCATAATTAATGGAAGCATGAACACTAACCTATGCATGTCAATTTCATTCCATTTTTTCAAAGACCTATAGGCCTGTTTACTTGTTATTCTCTACTAATCATAAACATACAATTTAGAGATCTTCAGAACTTTTCAGGGTTGTAATGTAGGCTTAGGCATGGGTAGGTAAGAGTAGGCATTTCGGCTTAATTTACGTGCCATAAGCGTTTTTCTCATTCAACCATTTTGTCCTTCTATTTGATATTTTTTTCGTTCATACCTATCATTCCCCTCTTCTCTTTTTGAGAGCATGAAACACATTCACATAGGCACCCTCAAACTTACGCTTTTATATTTTTTCATTGGGGTGCATCAATTTTTCACTCTCTTTTTGTATTTCTTTTTCACTCTTTTTCATCTCTATTCTCAATTACTGTTTATGGCACACAAGAGAATCATGTGGTGTCAAAGAAAACAACTTATTTTAGGCTCATAGGGGCTGACTAGGGATACAATTTATTGCAAGGTAGGTAATGAATGGTAAAAAGGGCTAACAAAGAAATGTCTGAATCATCTCCCTAAGCATGTGCATCTTAACTATTTCGCCTCAAATAGCAAGCAAACAGACTTCATAGACATGTTTCAATCATTCTTTTCACCATTGACACACATAGGCTAAGCACAAATATCCCAAATAATTAGATGTTCATGAATTTTTGGCATATCTAACTCAAACACAGAGATTTTTGCTTCTCATTCCATTACATTATCCCACTTAATCCACTAGGAGTTTCAAGCAACTACAGCATGCATGATCATAAAAAATAATTGACTCATATAGACAGAATAAAAGACACAAAAACTCAATTAAAAAGACTAAAAAACAGACACACAAAAATAAAATAAGAAAGAACCCTCCCCCAAACATAAACGACACATTGTCCCAAATGTGTAAAGACTCAAAAATAATAAAGGGACGACTTACATACATACATCGACTCAAAATGGTGGGGATGGCGGCGGATGTTGCATTGAGACTGTATCTGTGGGAAGGGATTTGGTGATTTAGGGCTTTTTATTTTTCTGAAATCGCGCCCATGCACCGCGGTCCTGCAGAATGACACCGTAGTGCTGAAAGTACTGTGCAATGGCGCCAAAAACTTGTTAGGCCGATTTCCAATTGCTCACGCAAGTGTACGTATCGTTACAAGTAATATAGGCTGGTAAGACCGAAAATCGTCCTCAGAGACTTGTTTCTAATTACCGAACATCTATTCTAGATTATCTATTTGGCAAACGATAAGTTGATTTGGTTTTTATCTAATACTAGTAGAGTAGTTGCAAGAATTAAACTAAATTATTGAGGTTTAATCAGTTATAAAGGAATTAGGGCTTCCAATATTCTCAATTATCCACTCTTTTCAATATTTAATGAAACTAGAATGACTTCTTCTTCTACGTTAAGATAGCGGTTAACTAGATTGTCTTATATTCCGGTCAGGATATATAATTGCTCAACCCCAGTGCAGAAACCTTCTATATTTTTATGATAGGTTTTACCACATAGGAGGATTAAGAACAATAACATATAATTCTACACAAGTATCGGGGTACTTTCGTCCGCGATTTTAACCTATGTCTATTCAATTATAGCATATCCAAATCTCTCCTCTCGGATCTTGATTCAAAATCATATAGGTTATGATAATTAGTGATCAGTTAACTATCAAACATTCATACCAATATTGAATAAATCTTAATTAAGTGAAGAAGAAATCAAACTACTGCATTAATTCATGAAATAGAGTTTCAAGCGATTCAATAGGAAAACCATAATAAAGTGTTTAGCTCCTAGCCATAGACATGCTAAGAACTAATACAAATCCCAACATGAACTGAATTGAAAATAAAGAAAAGGAAAAGAAAATACTTAGAACTAGGTCTCCAATCTTGTAGCCTCCAAGAGTTGTGTTGTGGAATATGTACAAGGATGTCCCCTTTAGGTCAGGATTTTAGGGATTATATAGTTAAGAAAAATTGCGCTTCAGACCCTTTTAACCCTCTTGCCAATTCTATTTCGGATTTGAAATTCCCGCATCGACACCGCGGTCCTGCAGAATGGCACCGTGGTGCTGAAAGTACCGCGACTTCTCAGTAATTATGGTACCGCGGTCCTGCAGTCTTTCGTCCGGATCTGCCAACTTTCGTCCTTTTTGCTTCGGGAGCTCATTTTTTGCCATTTTGCCATTTAGAACCGCTGTGACTCAAAAGAAAGAAAAACAACCCTAATACTATACTAAACACAAACGAAATGAGTAAAATACTAACTAAAAATGACTCAAAAAGTGTATACAAAATGTGCCTAACAACCTCCAACATCTCCTTTACAAACTCCTACTCCACAGAGTCATATGTCTTCTTAATATAAATTTTAATGATGCAACTCCGTCTGGTGTTCTTCCTTTTATACAACCTCACCAAGTCCTGACAAAGGAGGATTCTTTAGACTATTGTTATCCCTTTTACAAAAGCACTTTGGTTATCAGAAATTATAGTAGGCAGGATATGCTTAATACTATTATACAACACTTTTGAAATGACCTTATAGATTGTGTTGCAACAAGCTATAGGTATAAAATCACTAACCCCCTCCACATACTTAGACTTAGGGATAACAGTAATAAATGTGGAATTCACAACTTTCAGCATTTTACCTGCCCTGAAGAAGTCCTTGACTGCTCCTGTGACATCCCTTCCTACTACATCCCAACTATCTTAGAAGAATTGGCTGCTGTACCCGTTAGAGCCAGGTGTTTTGTCTCCATATATCGCCCATAATGCTTCCTTGACTTCCTCATCATTTATAGGCTGGAGTAATTGACAACACTGATCATCTTGCACTACAGGCCCCATTCTAACCAGTTCATCACATACCGTAGTTCTATCTTCCTTCTTTGTACCCAACAACTTAGAATAGAACTCCACAAAATCTTGTATTACACCATGAGGATCATTCTGCATTTTTTCCTGGTTATCCTTTATTGTGAACACTCTGTTTGTGTCCCTTCTAGCCTTAATAAAAGCATGAAAATATTTAGTGTTATGGTCCCCTTGAGTAATCTAATGCACCTTACATTTCTGCCTCAAGTATTGTTCTCTTTCCTTGTTTCATTTCAAGCATTCTTGCTCCAACCTCTTTTCATCACTGATTAAGGCTCCATCAATGGGAGTACTCTGCAACTGAGCTTGGCATACCTTAAGTTTGTGAAGATCATGCTTTGCTTGTTGTTCTACATCACTAAACTTTGACCTATTCAATATCCTCAGCACCCCTTTGATATTATTTATCCTCCCTACCAATTCAAACATCCAAGTGGCCCTTAGTACTCCATCTCTCAATACTTCTGCTAATACTCAGGATCCAGGCTCCACATGTTGAAGTACCTGAATGCAGCTCTATATTGCACCCCTCCCTTCCAATTAATGATATATGGGGAATGGTTATACAAACCAGAGCTCATATAATGTACTTTTGATGCTGCAAGCTCAGTTACCCAGTTAGTGTTTGTCAAAACTCTATCTATTCTACTATACACCCTCCTGTCTGCACTCTGCTTGTTACACCAGGTATAGAATGCACCTGATGATTTTAGTTCTGATAACTCACAATCATCAAACACACTATTTGAACTCCCTTATTTAAGCCATAGTCACTGGACTCCCCACCCTCTCTTCTCTATCAAGAACACAATTGAAATCTCCCATAGCAGCCCCTGGACCCTAAATATGAATCTTCCCGATATCATCCCATAACCCTCTCCTCATAGCCATATCATTGAAAGTATAGACTATAGTGAAACTAAAACAATTCCCTGTACCCCTATGTACCACATCACAATGAATTAATTGCTTAGTTGACTCCCTTATGTCCACCTCATATAAATGAGGCTTCAATAGCATCCAAATCCTACTCCCTGGATGCTGAGGTAAGTTAGTACAAAATGACCACCCATTGCACAAGTTAAGAGAGACATTGTGAGCTTTTGCCCTACTTTTGTTTCCTTAACATTAAAGAACGTAGTACATTGGATGAGACTGCTCTTCCATTAATTAGAGGGCTTGAGTTCGAATCATGGATAAGAAAAAATCCTTGGTAGTGAGCTCTTCCTCCAGAAATAAGCCTTATCCGGAACGAATTTGAATATAATCGGGCTCCAATACTAATAACGAACATCACTTCAAATTTGAACAGGTCATATTGGTTAAGTAAAAATATTTGTCATAATCCAAAGTTTATAAAATTACATAATCTGAATGGCAATTTATTACCTAATATGACCAATTCAAATCTATTTCTCAAACAAGAGAAGGCTGCTTTGACTTTCATCGAGATTGGCTTGGTATTCAGTGACTGACAGGCCTTTCTCTTGTTGTTTCTAAGGAAATGTTTCAGTCACCGCCCCACAAAAAAGCGTATGTCGAGAAATTATGATCAAAAAGTTATTTATCAACCACCATCTACTTCAGAGATCCACTTACAATTACACCTTATAATAGGGAGGGAATGAAAGTGGCATGTGATGCAAAGGAAATGGTAGAAATGTAGAGTGGAAATTAGTTGGGGGAGGAGGAAAGTTATTGACATTTATTTTTATTTTTTTCATGTCAAATCAATTAATACATACAAAAATCAACAATAACAACAACATATTCAGTGTAATTTTATGAGTGTGATCTGAACATAAAAAAATCATCTTAAAAATTTTTTATAATCCAATTGGGTGAATTAAATTGTTTTAATCATTTTATCCCAAATCTTTAAAAGTCAATTCGGCAAATTTAACATGAGAAGTAGAGTGGTGTATGATGAAGCGTAGCGACCGCAAGGTCACGAGTTCGATTCTCCGCATCGCTTGGTTGGAGTGCATCACATGGCTTACCAAGTGTGGTTAATTGGCTGACGTGGTTTGCAGGCTATTGCGTCAGTCCGGAATTTACCCTGTGCGCATTCGAAGAGTAGCGGTTGTGGGTTCCTTCCTCAACAAAAAAAATCGGCAAATCTTAATGACGTGTTCTCAATTATGTACAACCATAATCCATCAAACTTTGGTCGGATTGCATTATAAATTTGAGATAATTTTGACATGCTTAATTTTAACTATTTTGTAAAATCGATTGTAATTTCAGACGATTAAAAAATTTCAACAATAACATATAGTGGTCATGGTCCGATTACAAAAAAATAATCAATTTGAGTTCATTTGATACTCCTAATTCTAACAATTTCCTAGAATACATAATTTCAGAGGATCCAAAAATCAACTTTTTGCGCGGATTTCCCTTCATACAGACTGGGCTTTAATTGTTTTCCCTTAAATAGTTGGTATTTAATTTTTGTATTTGCTTCTCATTTAATGAAAATTTGTGCGCCAAAATATCCTTATTTGATGATCTACGAAATCAAAGATTCTGGGTTCGATCTTAGTAGAGTCAGAAAAAAATATTTCGCAAGACAATGTTTTATAGCATAAGTTCTGTAAAAATAAAGTCATGTCAGATAACTTAATTCGTATAAAATTTATGAATTTTTTCTTTGCGAAATCAGATTATAAATAAGGTTATGTAAATTGTTTTTCGATTTCCACCTTTTTATTATTTAAAGTGTCGAAGGATAAAATTTAAAGACCAAGATAAAACTACCCCAAGATAAGGACATTTGTGCGATATGGTCCTCCAAAAATTTCAACCATAATATATTGTGGTCACTGGATCAATTTTCCAAAGTTAACTTTGGGCCTCAAATAATCTGACTAGCTTACGTGGGTTTGTAATGTGCTAACCAATGGTGGGCTTTCTTCGATTATGGGCTTGCTCAGATCTGCTATTATGGACCATAACAAAATGACCTTAGTGGACTACCAATTTGATTCTTAATGGACCAAAATGTTGATTTCTATGAGTACTCAAAAGCTATTTGCTTAGGGCCTTTGAACTGGATACAAATGCTGATGGAGTGATGGATAGGATATGGACTCCAAAAGTATTTTCCAAAGAAATTGTACGTATTTCCCTTCAAATGGGTTGGTCTAAAGACTTTTTACCAGTCCAACTTATGTCCAGTGGGGCATAAGTTTTTTGCATGCAAAATATAATTAGTGGGATATTATTATGCGAAAAATATAAACTTATGCCCCACAAAAAAATTGTTTGTTATGAAAGGCAAAATTTGAAGACCAACACTAAGTATCAACGACCCAGTAATTAGAGACCGACATCCATTGTATTATTCGTCTCATCAAGGACTTTATAGTGAAAGAAAATTCAGTCATCCTAACGTGACATACATAATTTTGTATTAGTGTTTAATTTGTATACATTAAATTGCTTAAATCTGCACAATTACTTATAGAGTGAGTCAATTTCTCGTTACATTTACAACACATATTCTATTATTTATAAAAGTAGTCATGTCAATTCTTTCCGTAAAAAGAGAACTCTGTCTTTTTGTGCATTATTTTTAGCCTACTTAGTCTATTTGGATGGACTTGATTTGTAGGATAAGTGAGTCTTATCTAAGGAGTAAGAGGGTGGTTCCCTCAATTGCTTTTATGTTTATTTGTCATAATATGTAACATGTCTTGTTTATGTTACATATATCTATTATAACAGGTAATTTGTCTGTTTGTCTGTTTTCTTTTATTTTTCAACCAATTTCTTGGTTCTAAGCCAAGTTTTTTGTAATTGTGATTTATTTCCGTGGATATGATTAGAAAACTCAGGTACAAGAACCTTTATGATCGGTGCAAAAGAGTACTATTGCTGCACGCCATGCAGAAATGTTGAAAGAGAGAGTAGGAGGCGCGAAAAAGTTAGCGAATTTCCCGCCAACACCTTTCTTTGGTCATCACACACGACTGCCAGTGATTCATCTTAGCGACGTATACGCTATCACACAACCGAGTCACAGACTTCAGAAAGAAGCGGCCATGCTTTTCCACATAAAAAAAAAGTACTATTGCTGCATTGAATATGTGGTTATAAACAACTTATATTTTAGAGAAAATAAAATTTTAATTTCGCGTGGTCCTGTATCTATGTTTTCCCTCTATTATTTTTCATTAATAAGAGTCAATGTCTCACTCTATCAAATACACACTTGAGACACCTAATTTTGTCTCTGCAAATTCGTACTAATTTAGTGAGATTCTGAGGTCCCCATATAAGTGATGGAAAATTATTTATATTTCTCATATGACTAAATTACATGATATCAAAATTGTTACTACCTCGTTCCAATCTTATCTGAAACAAATTAATAATATAAATAAAAATAGTTTAATACCACTTGGAATGAAGTGAGTATTTTGCATTTGTAGAAGTCTCATATAAAAAGATAACTCAGTGTATGAAGTGTTTCACATTTATATAGGGTCCTCAGAAGAGCTCTCACCCCAATGAGGTATAATATATGCAGTCTAGCTTGGCACACATTGATTGCTGATCCCCGACACAAATATGTGATTTATGTAACAGACAACTTTACCGTTACTCTAAATCCCATAACGAAAAGCTTTTTGATAATGCCTATTAGAGTTCACAAAATACAGTGTATCCTCAGATAATTGAGTAATTTGGATCTTTGTTGGGTAGATTACAAGCTTAATAAGCATCTTGGATTCATATACGTATAGTACATCTTCCGAGAAATAATTTTTTGTAATTCGATACACAAGAATACATTCACTGTAGGCCAAACGCGTATCATATTTTCTTGAGAGTAACTCATGATATACTTCTTAGGTCCTACACATTTAAAAGTATTTAAATTTCATATATTTTAGGGTCCTACACATTAAAATGGATTTAAGTTCCATCATTAAGAAAGTTTGACAAGGAGAAAACGAATTCTTATGAGGACTACTCTTCAGGACTAATGAGGCAATTCAATAACTATAAAAAATAATTGCGACGGATAACATGCAAAGTTAAATAGCAAAAATCCGTCACTAATTCTATGTAGTGATGGATATAATCTATGACACTGCTTTTGCTCTTCTATGATTGAACTTGGGATTGCGATTGATGGAGGGAAAGATACTCTTTTCATGGTAGCAAAAAAAAAAAACGTGATTAGTTACGAGCTATTTAACGACAGATTGACCATAACTTTCATTAGCTAATTCATATTTTTGAATTGAAATTAAAGAAATACTTTGGAAAGTGACATATAGACAGGCAGTCAAAGGATGCGACTTTCAAAGTTCAATAGGTGCTAAAGCAAACAAGTTTGTTGTGGCGTGAAATAATTGTCCTCCTTTTTAGCTTTCATAGCTATATCAATAGGTTTGGGCAACATCTACTTCTTTTTAATCCCTTAATATTTATACCTTCATAAAAGATCCACAAGAAAAAATATCACATTACCCCCTCCGTTCCGTAATAAATGGTGTTTTAGATTTTTCATTTTATTTAAAAATAAATAGTACATTATAATTTTTAAAAGAAATTGACCTTATTCTTCTAAGTTATTCTTATTTACATAATCAAGAATCATTAAACTGAATCAATTTATCTTGGATCATGAGTGGCAGAGATTTTTGCCTGATTGGACTGTTCAACATATCACTACCATTAAGATAGGGGCAGACTCAAAGTTGAAGTCACAATATGGTGGAAGCTCTAGCAGTAAAATATGCAGCTAAATGGATCAAAATTAGGAACTACAAACGATGTTGCGTAGAATCTGACTCATTGATGATAGTGGAAATGCTTCAAAGCAGGACCACTAACAATGTTGCTCGAAGAGACATCATAGCTGAAGTAGTGGGGATCAAATGGAGACTACTTATAAACACTGTTATAGAGAGGGAAATCAAGTACCTGATTGCCTTGCTAAATTTGCATCAACTCGACTAGACCCCTCTCTGATCAACCATTACCAGCAGCTTCCAATAGGGGCATATGGGGCTTATATTTTGGACAAAACTCAGCTGCCTACAATGAGAATGGGATACGACAAAGCTATTTTTTTGTGAGCTGAATTGTATAGATCAAGGTGTATAGTGGAGGATGTACAGTTATCAAGTTAACATTCTCTTTTTGATGGATTGCAATGCAATCTGTGTTGTATATCAGGGGTATGGTCTAGCCCTCCCCATTGTTGTTCTCTATATAAATGATATGCAGCACCCCCAGGCACTTATCCTGGAATTTGATAAAAAAAAAAACTGTCGGTTCTCATTCAAGATTCTACCCCAACTTATTTAATTTATCGGGTTCGAAATTTATTATTTAATATATTTATTTAGTAAATTTCTTAACATATCTATAAATTACGAGCTAAAAATATTGGATTTTTCTGAACTCATATACACATGACCTTCTACATTTGTCATGGCCACATATTGATAGTGTAGAAATTATTTATCCGCATTGGGCACATATTGATAGTGTATAAATTATTTACACCGATATATTGTATATAAGTCAAATCTAGTTTTAATTTGTTGACAAACATTCAGATATAAATAGGTAACTTTTCTCTTACTTCCAATGATGTTTCCCATACTATAGTCTATTCCAGGATTCCACCACTATTTCCACTATCATACCATTTCTTCATCTTCCTCCAACATTGTTTTTTGTCATTCAAATTTGGTAGTCAAGCCCTAGTCTCTACCCTATCATACCAACTCTCATACTTCATCTTTTCCTTTTCTTTATTCCTCTCACTAAAGGTATGTTCTTTATGGAATAAAACAACACCTACTAAGGTTCTTGATAACTTGGAAGCATTACCAAAACCCTGGCTTGATTGGCCAACTTTTGGAGATTTTTTAATTTATTCTTACAAAACCCTATATATGTTTCCTAAAAGAAACATTATCCATGACCCTTTTTCCTACACCTCACAAGAATTGCTTGAACAATCTTATAGTACACATCATCATCAAAACCCTAATTCAACTTCAACAGTAGTAGAAGAAGATCATTCATTTTTCTTGAACTTCCCTTCTCCATTTCTTGATGACCATGAACTCCCATTAAGCCAAATATTTTCCCAACAACATCATCAAGAGATAGAGGGTAGTACTAACCATGACACTGATCAAGCTGACCTGTACAAGGCCAAAGATAATAACCATAGTGCTGAAAATTCAAGATCTACACGACTCAACACGATAATCATGGAAGACGAGAGTTCAAATCCGGTCATCAGCAGGAAAAACCCTTTTGAGCCGGCATCACCACCATCAAAGAAGAGAAAACTAAGTGCAAAGACACAAAGGAGGACAGGGAAAAAGGATAGACATAGCAAGATTTGTACTGCGCAAGGCGTGAGAGACCGGAGGATGAGATTATCCCTTCAAATAGCGCGTAGGTTCTTCGATCTCCAAGACATGTTAGGGTTTGATAAGGCAAGTAAAACTATAGAATGGTTGTTTTCCAAGTCCAAGAATGCCATCAAAGAGCTCTCAGGAAACACCCCCCAAGAGAATAATAGTAGGGACAACAATGGAGCTAAGAGTGAATATGAAGATCAAAGAAAATTGAGAAAAGTTGAGTCAAGGGACAAACCAATAAGAGCGAATGCAAGGGAGAAGACCAAGGAGAAAATGATGATCAAATTAGGCCACAACAAAAAGGGCAATCATGAATTGGATGAAACAAACCCTAAAAGTATTGATAAATTAGGGTCAAACTCACAATCTCTTGAACATCAATTTGCTAATGTTGGGATCATGGAAAGATACTTAGGTGGTGAAAGTTGTTCCTCAATAACTTCTATATTTGATTATGGCAACAATGGATTAATCAAAGGAGGCATAGATATTTCTGACAATTGCTTCATGGGGTTTCTTGAAAATTGTACAATGACAAATGAGGTGGTTCAAATCCCATTTGCAGGTAATAACTCAATTTATTTGGACAATTCAAAGTTTCCTCAATTTTAGAATATTCTGGACCAAGAAAACCATTCTCCTGTAGGCATCAAGACTTAAATAAATAAACTAGAAAATTCTATGTTATAACAACCTGTTGTTTTCTCTTCTTTTTATTTGGGTTTTTGATTTATGGAATATGGCAAAGTCTGGTATCTTGGACTTTACTTCTTGATTGTAGAAAGACAAGTGTGTTGAGAACTAATAAAATTTCTATTAGATTTGGACTTTACTTCTTTTGCTTTTGTTGATTTTGGATTTTTTTTTATTAGATTTGGGATTTAGGTATATAGAAAAATAGTTACTTACTATGTTGTTAGGACTCTTAAAAGATGTTGTGATACTCATGTTAGATCCTTATACTTTTTTAAAAAGCAACATGAGTTAGTTACTAAAGTATAGCTGAATGTAATCCTATCAGATTTATATACCTATTTTCACCTGGGGAAGTTATTGTGTGTTATATTTTTGAATTATGTCAGAAGATGATGTTGTAGCTGAGCTATAGGAAATGATTGAAGACTTTAAACTTCATAAGCTTAGAACATGCAACTAATTAATTACGTCTCATTCTCTAATATGTTGGGGTCAACTATATGAATATTCCATTCTGTTTAGGTCCATTTGTTATTCAAAAAGTTCATTAAAGATAGTCCTTGTTATGTTGACCGTCAGTTTACTGCAACACTCATCCTCTATTTGGATTTGAAACCAGTTATACTATTGTATATTGTATGTATATTAGGTGTCACGGTTGAAGCAGCCCAATCTGTCCAAACCTTATGAAGCCCACTGGCCCAAACCGTGACTGTCCAAACAATATATACAATAATGGTAATAGTACAAGTCTATTATACTAAAAATATACTTTCCTAATATACATAATTGTACATATTGTTTGGGCAGTCACGGTTTGGGCCAGTGGGCTTCATATGGTTTGGACGGATTGGGCTGCTTCAACCGTGACACTTAATATACATACAATAAATATACTTGTATATTATATGTATATTTAACATATACTTTGCAAAGTTCATGTGAATAGAATTATAAACTTTGAAGTGTGTATATTTAAAAGAAAAAAGTAGGTTGTTATTACTTGTGTTAGTATACATGAGTGTGTTCTTATTGCAAGGTCATATTGCCTAAGTGCAAGGGGAAAAGGAACAAGCAAAGAATACCCAATTAACAACTGAACCTCATCAACAATAAGATACTAGAAGTCTCTAACATGCATGAATCATTTTTGAAAGCAAATCTTTTAGATTTAGTCAGCTAAAAATATGAGAAGAATTTCTAGTTCAGAACTCATAAAGTTGTATCATAGTTTATGAAGAACATAACAAGATTTTACGAATGAATACAAATCTCAAAGACTTTATTATTAAAAAAATAAAAGGCGACTATTCAATAGTAGTCATCACAAGCTTTATTACTTTTCTTCCATACTGCAAAAAGTTAACTAGATTAAGCTAAGGACAGGGTCGTCTCAAACATTTTGGGAGTCATGTTCTAATTCGTAAAATTGGGCCCTTAATTGGGCTAAAACCTGTGAATTATGAGCTTTTACAGTAAATTCTGGCTAATACTATTTAATAAAAATTTAAAAAATGAGCACTAAAAATTTTCATTTTTCGGGGCCCCTGTGCGGTAGCACACCTCACACGGATCCAAAGACGGCCCTGGTTAAGAATATTTTGTGATGTAGGCGCGACACTAAAAAAGATTAAGGTTTTATTTTTTCAAGCTGAAATCAGTAGGTTCAGGTGTTCATTTTAATTTCTAGGAGAAGTTGTCGGGTAATTAAGATATGTTATGTGACTTTAGGATCAGATTAAGTCTAATCTGATCCTATTTGTAGTTCAGTTACTTGCCTATCGATTTGAATTTCCCTCCTCAGTCAAAGACGGAATCAGCCCCAGATCCAAGGGAATAGACCCCGACCTATACCTCTCTAAGTTGGAGTCAGGGTCGTCTTTGGACCCATGCGAGGTGTACTACCGCACAGGACCCTTCGAAAAACGAAAAATTTTAGGGCCCCTTTTTCATTTTTTATTAAGTAGTATTAGCTGGAATTTCATCAGAAAGACTCATAATTCGCAGTTTTAAATTTCACCAATTAATCCACTTTTACGAATTAAAACAGGACCCCAAAATGTTTGAGACGACTCTGATTGGAGCAACTAGTTCTTGCTTGCTAGGAGGAAGAGGGAAATTAAGTTCTTGACTTTAAGGTAGTTGAAGAAGTAGGATCAATCCTTCGACTCAATAGTCAATAGTTAATTAAATATGTACAACAAAGTGGTATTTATGCATGGTTTATCATTTCAACAAGTCAAAATGCAATTTCTACCAATATATATTGAAGAGACGTTAATGTTTCCTTGTGGTATATTCATTGCAAGTGTCAGGTGCCCCACATTACTTAACATTTACTTTTTTCTGTACCCTCAAATTCGTGCAGTGTCTCAGCAGTAGTTATTAGTCGTTATATAGTCAAAGTAACAGAAAAGTCATGTTGAAGATATTAAATATTAGAATGAAACTTTGCAGGCAACTTTTATTTGTTGATTTATGATTATACCATCAGTGTAATTTAACATATTATAATATATTATTTCTTCTATGTTCAGATATTATTATATCAAGTATGTTATAAATAGTTATTTGTTATGTGGTATATAATAAACTAGACAGTATATCAGTGCGCATAACTTGTTCTTCTGACTAAATGAATCTGATTTTCCTACTCTAGTTATTATTGTACCCTTGAGCAATGTTGTCCAAAATGTGTTGGCTCGAATCCTTCAAAAATGCATAACTTTTGGAGGATCTGAAACACATTCGATAGTAAAGCCGTTGTCAATATTACAACTAATTTATTGGCTCAAAACTACTTCAAATGCTAGTAACTGAGTTCTAAACACAATATTAGTATATATTAAATGAGTTTCTAAAACAAAAATACACAATATGAGCAAAAGCTACTTAGTTCGGAACTCGTATCTGAACTTCTACCTCCACCCCATCCAACAGTATTTTTGAAGAGTCCGAGCAATACATATAGCATCTGATTTGAAGACATATGAGTTCTTCATTTTTATCCATTGATGATCAGCACAAAAATCAAATAGTTACTACATAGATTTTGCCTTGAAAAATTGACACCTTAAATATGCTAAAGTTTCTCCATTATACTAACAATTTAGGTTATTTTTTTATTAATAGGAATGAAACCATACAAGTTAACTAAACTAATAAGATGTTATACTTCATATTCTATGTCAATAGTATGTCACTTGATGATATTACAATTAGTACTAAATTATTGGCAGTGTATACAGCAAAGAAAAAGAACAACAATATTGCATGGAATTGGAAGCTACTACTATTTATTGCAACATTTAATAAAAAGTACTACTACTACATAAATAAATAGAGGGCATTACATACTACAAGTTACTCTATTGAGTTGACCAACTCAATAAATTCATTCGGAAAAACCTTTCAGCAAATGCTTTTAAGTTAGCTCTGCATGCTTATATATCATTCGCTTCTTCATGACCGACATATTCAAGATCATGACACGTATTGTCCGTTTTGGTCCAAAAAAATGCACGTAATGTATGAACTTGTATTGTGTCTTAAAACTCTTTACTTTCCTTTCTCATTTTATATGCGAATCGCCTAATATATAATATGTGTTCCTTTTTCAGAAATTTGTCAACCTAAAATTATGCTAGCCATTCTCTGTGACACAAGTCACAACGAGTCAATGACCTAAATCCAATATGCCACCAATTTTTTTCTATGTGATCTATTTCCTATATATTCAGAATGTCCTACAGACAACCCGCATGGGTGTAGCTCAGTTGGTTCCAGGGTGACAGATTGCTCCCAAGAATGTCCTACAGACATGCATGGTAGTTTTCTGCTCACTACTAACCCTAAACAAGGACACAAAACATTATGGACCACGAAAAGAAGTACCTCTTTTTAACTTCACCTACCATTAAATCACTTTCATTTTAACTTCATAAAAAAATTGTGCCTTATTTCTTCAATTATTTTTCACCCTCTGACACTTAATTTGGATAGCAAGAAAAAAGTAGTGTAGATTCAATGTGCAGCCTGCTCTCTGTCTTTCAAATGTTACGACAAACCACTCCCACAACCAAACTTCCTTTAAATGCAATAATTGATATAAGTGTTTAAGTTTTATGCAGTGATATTATAAGAAAATTTCTATAATTAGGTCACTTATATATAAGGTAATTTTAGTAAATCTTTATGATAAATTGATATTAATTGTAACCTAGTAAAAGTGGTAAATATATTAAATTACACGAGTACTATTGCAATAATATAGCCAGTGTAATATATCTCACTAGTGGGTTTGGTACATGAGTACTATTGATAGCATAAAACATATTTTATATTGCCAGTGTATATATGTGACATTAAATGTTGAAAATTTATTAAACGTGAAATAAAATTAATCATATTATTTATGACTCGAACATTAGGGGCCCTGCACGTCGAAAATACTGTTTCCACACATGTGCACACACAGTACCAATGATCGTGAAATTTCCTTTGTGGAAGAGATATTGGTACATATATAAAATATTTGGGACATGAAATGATAGACGGTTATTGGCCAAGTAACAATGGTTTCACGTTGGTAAATGAAGGAAGAAGTGTACAATGTGTAAAAGATGAAACGAGTTAGGAAAATGTGCGGTCGCGGCAAGAAGATACCACGATCGCGGTGCACGTAGGTCGCGCCGCCTTCCAAAGCGGTCGCGCGCTGAAACCAGAAATCACCGAAGCTAATGGAGTTGAAGCGCCACGGCGCCCTCCCGGAGGGCCGCGACGCCTCGGCTCCAGTGAGCTACTGGACGTGAGACGCCGCGGCGCCCTCCCGAAGGGCCGCGACGCTCCAGTGCCAGTGTGACTGTTGGAGATGAGATTTAACTGACTTTTGGGCTGACTTTAGAGCATTAATTCTCCATTATTTGTCTCATGAATTCATCCATTATTTGGCTGAATTGTAACCTCAAATTAAAGGTCATTATATGGCATTGAAGACCATTACTTGACCATTTGACAAGACATCTTGATCACACTATAAATTGAGGTCATTGACTCAATTGTAAAACACTCCATACTTGTATGATTTCAGATTTTCTGAAATATCTTCCTCTCTTGCAATCTTCACACACTCAAAGATCCTTCTTTTCTAAGTGAACACTTGAGTCTCCTTTTGCTCATTTATTTGATTGTTGTTTTATCTTGGGAGATAAGTTGTCAACACACCGTTAAAGGATTACACGGGGCAATATTATCTTAAGGATAGATTGAAAAATCAATCGACTCAGCAAGCCATTTCCATTACACTGTTTCCAGATTTCTAAACATATTGTTTTTGTTCTCAAGGGGCTTGCTGCAGTTCCAACGAAGATCTCAAGACTCCAAGGAGAATCAAAGATAGAAGATCAAGATCATCAACACTTATTGTTGTTGTAACAACTGATGTTAGGCTTCAAGTCTATTGTATTGTAATTGTTTATCCTTTCTAAGCACTAGTGGTAGTTGTATACTATTCCCGTACATCCATTGTGTAACTCACATTAGAAGAACTTAATTACTAAGTTTTATGCACTAACAGTAAGCAAATTATAAAGTCATAACATTTTGTAAAGTAATTAAGCATTAATTTCTAAACTAGCTAGTAAAAGTAATAACTAACCAGCTATACTATGTTATGCTAATGCGTAAAAGAATCTTTATATTATCAGTGTGCTTTTGATAGAATAATTAAGCATTTATTGCCTTTTCACCAAATTGGATAACTGCTTGTAACAAATATTCTATTCTTGAAATTGATTTTTAGAAGAATACAGAAACAGCACTGTTATTCTGTCAAAGGTTGTTACTGCAGTTGGAGAGACTCAAGACCCTATTTCTGTGTGTGTGTTTTAATATACTATTTAAGCTCATCATTTAAGAAAAAAGATGCTAATTAATATGTGACACCATTAATTCTTGTGTCATAGATGCAGTGAAGAAATGCCGCAAAACCTTCATGTGCTACCTTATGGAAAGTAACTTTCTATTTTTATCTTTACTCTGTCAGACTTGAGTAAAAGTATTGTGGAAACATTAATGTGAAGAGATAGTAAATTTTTTAGTTGAAACTTGTAAAGAACTTTTGAATCTTATGGTAAACTGTTTCAAAATGCTCATTCAATCTTTTAGTCTTAAATATATAATGTGAGTGTTAAAGCATATGGGCAGCCAACCGACGAGAAAGTGGCCCATTCAGCCGTGTGGGGCCTGTCCTTTTTCCTTTGTATATTCGGTGAATATTAGATTTAGGATTGTACCTTAATTAGTAGTGTAATATTAACATAATTGAAAAGTTAGTATTCTTATAGAATAGGGATTTATAGGTAGAATAGGAAGGGGATCTTCCTTGTAACTTGTATATATGTCTTTCATTAATAAGAATAATCAATAGATTATTTCTTTCATGGTATCAAGAGTCTAGGTTCTCTTTACCCTGCTTCCGCTCCTCAAATATTTCTTCTTCTTTCTCGGATTTTTCAGCCAGCCGTCGCGGCCCTTCTTCTCGGTTTTTCAACCACAACCGCGGCCCTTTGCTCCCAAAATCCAATTTCCCAAATTCCCTTCTCTGAATCTTGTTGTTCTATTCCCTATGGCTGATAAGAACAATTTCCATCCTGCCCTCACAGTTTCTAACATCAAGAGCGTCATCCCTATTGTTCTTGATCTTGAAAACGTCCAATATGAGACGTGGGTGGAGTTATTCAAGATTCATGTCTTGGCACATAAAGTCCTCCACCACATCATTCCTCCAACTCCTCCAAAGGAGGGTGATAAGGCATCTACTTTACAACGGTTGTGCCCACTAAAGAAGCAGATCCAGAATTATGGGTCATGCTTGATGTCAAGGTTCTTCAGTGGATTTATGTCACTATCTCCTTGGATCTTTTACAGACGATTATGGAACCCAACTCCACAGCTATGGCGTGGGATCGATTGCGAGACATATTCCAAGATAACAGTCATTCTCGAATTGTTATCCTTGAGCAGGATTTTTCTCAGGTGTCTATGGCGAATTTCCCAAACGTTTCTTCGTATTGCAAACGCCTCAAGGACTTGGCAGACCAACTCAGCAACGTGAGTTCTCCTGTTTCTAATAGTCGTCTAGCTCTTCAGATGCAATACTACATTTATAGGCTAATGCGACTCCCCAAAATCTCGCATTAGGGCCTTCTGGCCGTTGCATTAGACCTAATGCAACGGGTTGGAGACGTTGCATCTGTAGGTGTTGCATTAGGTCTAATGCGACGGCCAGAAGGCCTGTCGGCGGTATTCTGATCGTTGCATTAGATATGCACCTAATGCGACGACTGTATTTAGCCGTCGCATTAGCTGCACATCTAATGCAACGGCCAAGGGCAACCGTCGCATTAGATATGCACCTGTTTGATTGCTAGATTGTTCAAAAATTACAAAATGTACAATATTACAAAAGGATTAACTCACAATATTGCAAAATAAATAATAAAAAGAGAAAAATAATAATAAAAAGGAATTGTATTACTAATTGTTCACAAATGTACAATATTATAATATTATAATATTATAATATTACAATATTACAGGGAACATAATCACACAAATCTATTAAATGGTTTTCTCTCAGCTACACTGGGCGTCGAAGCATCAGAACTCACACTCATATGATCTCCCATAGACTCATGATCCTTTAGAGAAGTAGCATCCTTGTCAGACCCTTTGTTCCACTTGACGAACCCACACTACTACATTTCTCTACTATAAAAAGAGAAAGATAATAACAAAAAAATGATTCATTGACATAAAAAGTACGATATTACAATATTAGACTTTACAAACAAAACAATTGGTACTATCAGGTAATGTTTTCTGATTAGTTGGTTCAGCCAACCAAATCTTTCCCATCCTCAGCAGCCTCGACACCAGCAGTTATAAATAAATCAGTCACCACTTCATTACTTATTGGACTAGGAGCCACTGCAGCCTTATTTTCAATTCCCCCGATCGAATTTGAAGACAAATTTGAGAACTCTTGAACTGCTGCAGTAAGAGGAAGAAAGATTAGCTAAGAAAGATTGACATTTTATTAGTTTCTTTCCTTATTATTAGTTTCTTCTTTCCTGTTTTGGATAGTTGATGTACTTTAACTTATTATGTTAAATATTGTTACATGGGCGGATTGATGTTGTCAATATGCTTCCTAAAGCACAACATAGATGGTGTGTAAGGCACATAAAAGCTAATTGGAGCAAGGCTTGAAAGGGTGTAAAGCTGAAGAAGTTATTGTGGTGATATGTTTGTGTCTAAGAAAGTTGTCAAGGATCTGGTATAGTATCCAGCACAACACTGGTGCAGGGCCTGTTTTGACATAGTTTGCAAGAACTACTCATGTGAAATAATTTTATTGAGTCATTCAACAAATGAATTCTAGAAGTAAGGATAAAACCAATAATTGAGATGATGGAAGAGATTAGAATTAAGGTATTGCTCACACTATTTTTTCAATAATTGCTCACTATTTTTTCAATACCATCAATTTTTTTTAGTACCAAATAAAGTATCACATGTAACTAAAGAGAAGTAAAATATTGTTAACCAAAGAAGAAAGAACAAATGAGAGAACAAAGTTAGAGGATGTTGAAATGTTATAAGTTCTTTATTAGAGCAAACAAACATAATAATCTCCTACTCCTAAGCAACAAACAGCAGTACAAGGGTAAAGAAAAAGATCAAAGTGGATCCAGAAAACATTGAAACAGTATGTCATCATGTTAAAGTGATTTAAGAATACATGGCCAACAACTGCAACTGCAGCCATCCATAACCTAACAATTTTCAAGTATTCACTCAAGCCTTAAAAATTTGTAGAACTGATGTGGCATCTTCATGCAGATAACATCCACCCATCAAAAGCAGACACTCATGAATAGAATGTTATAAAACAAGAAACTACCTTAAATGAGAAGTTATTGAAAGGATAGTTGACAGAAGAGCCTGACTCAAATTCTGTAATATCAGGCAGTTCGATGAACTGGATGCGACGACGAGTGAAAAACAGCGACGACGAGCAGTGAGGGAAGGGGATGCAACGGCGATGAGCAGTGGGGGAAGGGGATGCGACGGCGAGCAGTGGGGGCTAGGAATTAGATAACCAAAACATAGCTACAACAAGCTATCAATTTGCTTCATTTCCATTACAAAATGAAAAGTAAATGACCTGAATACTAATAATTGGTCATTCAATGATTCAAATATCCAATAAGGAAAAGATGAGGCATCAGAAACATACCCACAGGACCAAGTGTAAGACCGACAACATCAGCAACGTGAGAATCAATTGGGTGTTGTGGTATTTTGGTGAGAATCGAACAACGTGGGGGTGTCAAAATGACGATAAAGTGATGCTGAGTGTGATGGTACCAACGCCGAACCTTGAAATCGCCGGAATCGATCAGAATTTGCAAAAAAAACGACCGAAATCGATGGGCTTGCAGTGGGTTTTTCGATATGAAATTGACGGAGATATAGGATGAATCGATGTGGGTAATTGGTATGGAAATGAAGGGCTTGAAGAGACGAAGGTATTGGACTAAGTCTCATCCACGATGGATGCCGAATTACCGAAATTGGCAAAACTCCGCGGTTTCGTTTGCTCAGCGAAATCGAAAATGAGCATTTGGGTTTTGGGTTTTTTTGGGGTTTAAAACTGGAATTCCACTTATGAAGGAGGTAAATTAAAAAAAATTAAGGTTCGTTGCATTAGCCATGGAGAGTCGTTGCATTAGATAGACTAAGGCAACGATTATTTCTGGCCGTTGCATTAGCCATGGAGAGTCGTTTCATTAGATAGGCTAATGCAACGGTCATGTGTTGCCGTCGCATTAGCCATATCTAATGCAACGGTACTAGATATGGCGTTGCATTAGCCTTATCTAATGCGACGGTGCTACATAGGACGTTGCATTAGACGTCTATGAGCCGTCGCATTAGGCCAAAAATGTAGTAGTGATGGTTGCAGGCCTGTTAAAGGAAAATGTACAATCCTAAATCTAATATTCACCAAATATACAAAAGAAAAGGGACAGGCCCCACACGGCTGAATGGGCCACTGTCTCATCGGTTGGCTGCAGTATATGGGCCAACCCATATGCTTTAACAGTGAAATGTCGAAAAGAAAAGGGTTATTAAATATAAAATGATATTTTTTAAAATATATTAAAAAAAATAAGACACATAAATTGAAACAGATAGAGTATAATTATATCAACTGATAATGTAAAATTTTGCACACTATCAACTTGACATGGTATAGTATGCATAGTCACAATTTTTTACCAGATTAACAAATAATATTTATCATAAATATTTACTTGTAACTATCTTAAAATAAGTGACATGATTGTGTAAAATATATTTTAAACTATTTGTGTATAAAACTTGAAGCATGTTTGACTTAGCTGACGAACATCAAATTGTGTTAAGCACTTCAAAGTGTTACATCCTGATTGCCTTTTTTTTAGCAGATATTGTATCGAAAATAATTTTTTTACCCACAATAATAAGGATAAAGTCTGCGTATATTTTACTCTCCTCAAATTACACCTATTATGAGATTACATTGAGTATGTTGTTGTAATAACGTCTTTCGATAAAAGTGTACATCGTTCTATGCCTTCATGCACTCATATGCCCCCTCATTGTTATTCATTACTGTCACATGTCATCAGTTTTATATCTAACCGACCTACAAAAATGATCAGGAACTATTTTCTTGTACAAATTAAGTTTTTTGTAGAGCTTCTCTCTTCGGGAAAAGAAAATGAGATTACAAGAAATGAGCCTAATGTGTTTGAAAATGGTTGCGTGGTGAATTTGAAGTGTCAGGTGGCTTAGACTTTTGGGTATATTTTTTTGGAACTTAGTATAGGGTACTACTGATACTAGTACTGGTAAGAACATACTAGGTGAATAAAACAATCTAAAGGAATATGTTTCTGTCTTTTCATTGATTATTGTGTTCAATATTAATATTTAGTGTTAAGTGATTATTTACATAGTTACAAATTGGTAATTAATCTTCTTAATCGGAATATAAATTAACTAAATATAAAAGATATATAATGATACGTAAATATTCTTGTAATATTCTATCACACCCCCGCAGTTGAAGCGGGAAGTTCTCGTACGTTGAGACTGACTCGAAAATCATCAAAGAGTATGCGCGGAAGTCCTTCAGTAAATATGTCAGCAATTTGATACCGGAAAGGAACATGAAGGATATGAACTTGTCCATAAGCAATTTTTTCACGTTCAAAGTGAATGTCTATTTCAATGTGTTTAGTGTGCTGATGTTGAATGGGATTGCCGGAAATATATACCGCACTTACGTTATCACAGTAGACCAATGTAGTTTTGCGGATTGGGTAGTGAAGTTCCAGCATAAGGTTGTGTATCCAACAAGACTCAGAGACAACATTCGCTACTCCTCTGTACTCGGTTTCTACACTGGATCGAGATAGAGTATGTTGTCTTTTAGAAGACCAAGAAAGCAAGTTATTTCCGAGGAATACACAGTAACCCGACGTGGATCAACTAGTGTCCGTACATCCATCCCAGACAGCATCAGAATAAGAGCTGAAACCAGAAAGTGAGGATTTATACATGTGTAAGCTGAAGTGAAGAGTACCTTGGACATATCACAAAACATATTTGAGTGCATTCATATGTCTATCCGTCGAGCTGTGCATATGTAATCATATTTGTTGCACAATATAAGATATATCTGGTCTCGTGAAAGTGAGATACTGCAATGCTCCTGTGATAGTGAGTCGGGTCGACATACAAAGAACCCAAAAAGGCACTGAGTTTGGAATTAATATTCACCGGTATATGAGCTGGTTTGTAAGACATCATGCATGCTCGATAAAGAATCTCTTCGACGTACTTCATTTGACAAAGAAATAAGCCACATGCATGTCTCGTAACAGCAATCCCCAGAAATAGCTTAGGGGGACCAAATCCTTCATAGCAAACTCAGAGGTAAGGAGTGACATAATAGATATGCGAAGTGCATCAGAAGATGTAGTTAGGATGATATCATCAACATATAACATAATATATGTCATGTCATTACCCTTGCTATAGATGAAAAGTGAGTGATCAGATTTGCTATGTGAAAAACTGATAGAGGATACAAAGCCAGCAAACCGTTAGTACCATACACGAGGAGCTTATTTCAGTCCATAGAGCGATTTCTTCAAAATACACACATAATATGAATGAACTGAATTTCTGAATCTCATAGGCTGATGTATATAAACGGTTTCATGAAGGTCCCCATGCAAGAAGACATTTTTGACATCAAGCTGATGAACAGACCATGATTTGGACAAAGAAATACTGAGAACGGTCTGAATAGTTGCCGGTTTCACCACCGAGCTGAAAGTTTTATCACAATTCACTCTCACCTGTTGAGATGTCATCACCTACAAGACGATCTTTGTGTCTCTCAAAAGAACCATCATATTTCTTTTTATGTTGAAAAATCCACATAGAACGAATAACATTAGCATCAGGAGGACGGGATACTAGATTCCACGTCTTATTTTCAATAAGAGCATTATATTCGTCGATCATGACAGAATTCCAATTAGGATCAGACAAGACATTTTTTGGGTTGCGATGAAGATGGGAAAGGGCAATCGAAGACGGCAAATTAAATTACCATTTGGGTTTGTAAATGTCATGCATAGCACGGGTTTCTATCATCCGTAAAGGTGTCGCGAGGGGGTGGACGACACCTGGTTGGGTAAGTTGTGGATAGGGATCAGAAAGGCATGGCGGGAGCGCTGGCTCAGATGAGGCAGCGTGATCGAGAAGAGGGCAGAGGTGCTGGATGAAAGGCGACAGAAGTATCGAACAGTCGATGGGGGTTATTCCAAGGTTCCCATAGCGGAGCTTGGTGGGCTATCCAACTCGGGACGGTGGGAAGTGGGTCGGTAGCTGGTGATGCTAGCGACTGATTTTGCAAGTGATTAATTAGAAGGGGATTGAGGCCATCATTTAAGAAGTCATATGAATTCGGAGGTGTAGAATGAGGCTTGACGAAGGGGAATTTGAACTCATCGAATATGACATGCCTAGAAATGATTACTTTTTGTTTGGACAAGTCGTAACAGTTGTAACCTCGATGATTAGGTGGGTAACCAAGAAAGACACACGGGGTAGACCGAGGTTGCAACTTGTTGATTTGAGTAGAGATATGAAGGGGGTAGCATAGACATCCGAAGGTTTGTAAATGCTTGTAGGAAGGATCCCGAAGATAGAGAACTTGAGTGGGAGACTTGTATTTCAGAGACTTGTTTGGGAGAATGTTCAAGAGATAGGTTGTCATTGATAGAGTGTGATGCCAAAAATAGGGGATAGAGGCATGAGCGAGGAGGGCACGAACTAAGTTGTTTATAGTTCTAATTTTTCATTCGACTTTGCCATTTTGTGGAGAAGTGTGGGGACATGAAAAATGAAAAATAAGGCTATTTTTGGAGCAGAAAAGTTTGAATTCTTATTATTGAATTCTCTCTCATTGTCACATTGAAAACATTTGATATTCTTTTCAAATTGTGTCTTAATTAAAGCGCTAAAGGAAGAAAAAATAGAATATACTTTGGACTTATTACCAATGGGAAAAGTCCACAGGAAGTTGTAATAATCATCTAAAAATAACATATAGTATTTATGTCCAACCGTGCTTAAGATATGGGGAGTCCATAAATCATTGTTTATGTTATCAAAATGCCTTAAAGTATAGTATAGGTGGATGAAGGACAAAACGACAACTTGACATGTTTTCCAAAGACACAAGATTCACAAACAGGAGGATTAGAGACATGTTTACAATCAATAAATTTATTTTTGCTAAAAGAGTATAAAACAGAGTCTCCTGGATGTCGTAATCTATTATACCATAAAATAAAAGAAATAGCTGCAAAGGTTGATGGAGAGGAGGTTGCATGGCCGATGGTGGTGGTGATAGGATAAAGGTCTCCAACGCAATCACATCTCATTATTTGTATCCCTATCATAAGGTCCGTCACAGAAAATCTAAAAGGATCAAATGCAAAGGAAATATTATTGTCGGTTGTGAAACGACGAATATAGATTAGATTTTTGATAAGTTTCGGGGCATAGAGGATATTTTTAAAGATAACGAGGGGGGTGTAATGGGGAGAGGGATGATTTTACATAACTTTGAATGGGAATGTCTTGTCCACTACCAAAAATAATATTATGATTTAAATTGCTCATATTGAAATAAAATGAGAGAGTACCTTTGGATGTCGTCATATGAGATGTGGCGCCAGTATCCATGTATCAACTGTCGTCTGGAACGTTGAGAGATAACATTTTCATAGCCGCCTCAATATCTGTCGGTGCGTACGTTGAAGGAGGAGAGACATGTGCACTGTATGCCTATTGTGGACGTGCACCGAGAATGTCGGGCTGGGGCTGACGGACCGGAGGTTGGGTCCAGGATACTGTCAGGTAGGGGCAAGGTGGAGCAGCCTACGCGTGCTGGTCCAACACTGCTCATGAGGGGTATGCAACCCACGACGGAGGCTGTTGCTACTGTCGCTGCAGGTGGCGGCAGGCCGGCGGGGGCTGCCCTCTGCCGTCGCTGCTAGTACTTCCGCCGCAGCCACCGTGACTTCTTCCGGAATTTTTGCCTTTGTTGTTATTCCAGGGATTTGAACCACGTTTCGGATCATTGGTTTACCTGTGGGATGAGCTAGAAACCGAGCCCCTAATAATGATTGAAGTGCCGATAATTCTGGCGTCGGTGCCATGCGCCGTTATGCGCTTATTTTGAGTTTCTTCAAGGATAAGTCTCGAACAAGCTTCATAGGATGTAGGTAATGGCGTGCTTTTTTGGAGGATGATAGCTACGACATCATAATTTTCATTCAAACCCGCAATGAGTTACATCATCAATCATTGATTTGTAACTGGTGCACTGACGTTTAAGAGTTGATCGACAATCATATTATGTTCTTGACAATAGGCCAACACATTAGGAAAATCGTCCATCTGAATGTCCTTAAATTGATTTTCCAAATACAAGGCACGTTGTATCTTGTTATCATGAAAAATACTTTCCAATCGCTCACATGTTTGTCGTGTAGTAGTGTCAGTTTCAATTATTGTATGTAATAGATCATTCTATATTATGTTGTAGATCCATTATAGAACAACCGCATCTAAGCGTGACCAAAGCTCATCATCAAAACCAACATGTTTCTTGTTGAGTGTATTTTATACACTCTTTTGAGTCATTTTTAGTTAGTATTTTACTCTTTTATTTTGCGTTTAGTATAGTGTTAGGTGTGTTTTTCTTTCGTTTGTGTCACAACGGTCATAAAGGAGAAGATACTACTTTCGAGGATGAAATAAGCTTAATTGAGATGAAAATTGCACAAACACAACCCAAAGAATGAAGCCTAAGAAGTGCCAAAAAGAATAGAAGAAATTCGGCGACTTACAGAATCGAGAAATCACGCGCTTTCAGCCAAGTAACGCTGGTGCCATTGAACCGCGGTAAAAAATAATTAGCGTCGCGGTGTAAAATTTCCAGAAAATCCAAAACTGAATCACCGTCGAAGGTACCTAGGTGCCTCCATTCCAGTGATTTCAACTGAATTAGCACCTAGGTGCCTCCCAGAGGCACCGCGGTGCCTACGCGTATTTTCAGAAGTCCTGGGCCGAATTGGAGAGGGTTTTTATGGTCCGAAAGATAACTTTCTCAAGTATAAAATCCCTAAACCCTGCTCATATGTCATACCTTATAACACAATACAAAATTCTACTTTGGAGAGGAGAAAAGGAGGCAAGACACAATTGGAGACATCTCATTGTTCAAGTTATTTTCTTTCTCTTACTTTATTTCAGTTTATGTTGGATTGTAAATTAGTTCTTGACATGACAATATTTAGGAGCTAATTACTTTAGTAGGGTTTTCATCGAATCTTCTTGAAACACTTTCATATAGTTAATGCATTGTTATTGATTTCTTCTTCATCATATTAAGATCTATTCAATATTGTTATGATTGCTTGATAATTAACTAGCTATTAATTTTTATCACTTATATGATTTCGAATCGAAAGTCTGAAAGGTGAGATTTGAATATGCTGTAATTGTCTAGACATAGGTTAAAATCGTGGACGAAAGTACCCCGATACTTGTGTAGTAATTAAGGTTATTGTTCTTGATCCTCTTGTGTGGTAAAACTTATCATAGAAATATAGAAGGTTTCTACACTAGGTTGAGCTCTTGTATGTCCTAACCGGAATATAATGACAGATTAGTTAACCTGCTATCTTAATAAGAAGAAAAATCATTAGCATTGCATTAACACGTGAAAGTGGATAGTTGAGGAGATTGTAATCCTATTTCCTTCATATCTGTTATAAAGCCAAAGTCTTATAATCTTTAGTTTATTTTCTGCACTTAGTCATAATTCTTAGTTATAATTCTCAAACAAAAGAAAGATTGTCAAATAGATATCATAGAATAGATAATCGGTACTTAATAAACCAGTCTCTGTGGACGATAAACTCGGTCTTACAGATCTTTATTACTTGAACGATACGTACACTTGCGTAAGCACTTAGAAATATCGCAACAAGTTTTTGGCGCCGTGCCGGGGACTGGCGTACTGTTAATATCGATTTATCTATTCTTATTTCTAATTTGGTTTTTATTTTCAGTTTATTTTTATTTTTATTTTGCTTTAGTGATGTTTGCCGTGATCTGTTTGATGTTTTTGATTAGTCTCGGGAACTTAGTTTATGCAAAGTAGGAGAGCAGTTGACATTCCTATCCCTCTAAACCCTGAGATTGAAAGATTGTGCAGACAGAACATGAAAGAAAAGAGAATTGTTGATTCCTTAGCAATGGGAGATCATCGAAGTAACAATTTGGTGGATGATGAGTTACCGCCTTGTTTAAGACAAGTCCCTGCAGAAATGAGCTTGGGGGACTATGTGATGCCTACTATTACAGGGGTGCAGACTTGCATCAGGCTTCAAGCTGTTGAAGCCAATAATTTCGAAATCAAACCAGCAATTGTTAGGTGTATTTTATATACACTTTTTGAGTCATTTTTAGTTAGTCTTTGGCCCATTTTTGTACAAATACGTGTCATGTTAGTATAAATTTTATTTCTTTTGAGTCACAGTGGTTTAAAATGACACATTGGCGAAAAGAAGTAAAAAGAAGGCAGAAATAGAGGTTCCAGAGCCAAAAGAGACGAAAAGTTGGCACCCCAGACGAAGGACAGGACGGCTCCGTGGCGCCACTCTATCAGTGAAAGCAGCGCCACGGCGCCCAAATATCTGACGAGTTGAAGGAGTTTCGGTGCCACGGCGCCGGTCTCAGGGCCATGGCGCCGACGCGGGTTTTCAGCCAAATCCGAAAGGGAATGGGCCAAGACCAAGAGGAAAAAGTTGGGAACATTTTTGGAGGATATAAAAAGGTCTTAGGGCAGATTTTTGAAGGGTTCCACAATCCCTAACTCTACACAACACATAGTTCTTGAAAGCTTCAAGATTGGAGGCTTGTTCTTGAGTAATTCTTTTTCTTACTTTATTTATTTTTCAGTTTATGTTGGATAATCTTTTAGTTCTTAGCATGTCTATGGCTAGGAGCTAAACTTTAATTAGGGTTTTCCATTCGAATCACTTGAACCTCGTTTTATGATTTAATGCATGGTTTTGGTTTCTTCTTTATATAGTTGCGATTTATTCAATAATTGCTTTGATTGCTTGGTAATTAATTGATCACTAATTATCATCACATATATGATTTCTAATCGAGATCCGAAAGGGGAGATTGTGAATATGCTATAGTTGAATAAACATAGGTTAAAATCGTGGACGAAAGTACCCCGATACTTATGTAGTTTAATAGGTTATTGTTCTTAATCCTCTTTTGTGGTAAATCTTATCATCGAAAGATAGAAGGGTTCTGTATCAGGGTTGAGTATTTATATATCATAACCGGAATATAAAACGGCTTAGTTAACCTGTTATCTCAATATAGAAAAACCTTTATCATTGCATTAAAGATTAAAGCGAGCGGATAGTTGAGGAGATTGGAAGCCATATTTCCACCATATCTGATTTAAGTAAAGTAATTTAGTTAACTTTTATAATTATTTAGTAGTCATAGATACGAACAACCATCAAAATATCGATCACCAAATAGATACCATAGGATAGAAATTGGTAATTGAACACTAATCCCTGAGGACGATATTCGGTCTTACCCAGACTATATAACTTGTCACGATACGTGCACTTGCGTTAAGCTAAATCGCTAACAAGTTTTTGGCGCCGTTGTCGGGGATTGGCGTAGTTCAATATCAATCTATCTATTCTTAATTTTTAATTTGATTTTTATTTTATTTTATTTTATTTTATTTGTAGAACCGTGCGCCGTGATCTGTTTGTTGATTTTGATCTATTTCAGGTATCTAGTTTATGCGAAGAAGAAACGGAGCAGATACACTTGTTCCCTTCAACTCTGAGATCGAGAAGACTTGCAAGCAGAACCGGCGAAACAAAAGAATCTTGGACTTAATAGTCATGGGAGATAGACAGAATAATAATGAGATGAATGAAGAGATGGGTGATCACCAACCCAACCAAAGAATACCCCAAGGGTTGCAGAATGATGAATAGGAAAGAGTTCAGGTCCATGCAGAAAGGAGTCTGGGAGACTATGTGCTACCAAGAGTGAATGGAGCACAAACATGCATAAGGCTCCCAACAATAGGAGCGAACAATTTTGAAATAAAGCATGCGATTCTGAGCATGGTGCAGCATACAATTCAATTTGAAGGGTTACCATCTGAAGACCCACATATGCACATTGCAAATTTCTTGGAACTGTGTGCAACGTTCAAATATAATGGTGTTACTGATGATGTCATCCGGTTGAGGCTCTTTCCATTCTCACTCAGGGATAGAGCAAAGGTTTGGTTGAATTCCCTGCCTAAAGATTCTATATTTACATGGCAGGATCTGGCACAGAAGTTCCTGGCAAAGTTCTTTCCACCTTCCAAAGCAGCCAAGCTGAGAGGAGAGCTGAACAATTTCTATCAGACTGATGGGGAGTCACTCTATGAGGCTTGGGAGAGATTTAAAGATCTGCAGAAAAAGTGTCCGCATCATAGCATTGAACTGTGAAATTTGGTCCATATTTTCTACAATGGGCTAAGTGGGACAACAAGAACCATCATTGATGCAGCTGCAGGTGGAACCTTCATGAAGAAGACAACACATGAGGCCCATGATTTGCTAGAAGATATGGCCACTAATAACTATGTGTCAGATGATAGAAGGGTAAGTGGAAGGAGAGCGATAAGAGTTCATGTGATCGATGCCATTACAAATCTCTTGACCAAGCAACTTCAGCAGAACACAGTGTCAGTGAATGCAGTTCAGATGCCAATGAATTGTGAGATTTGTGGGGGTCCTCATACTTTTGATAGGTGCCCATCAGCAGACCCCAACAACATCCCTATTGAGCAAGCAGAATGTCAGGCAGTGGGAAATTACCAGAGGCCCCAGAACAACCCTTATTCAAACACTTACCATCCGGGGTGGAGGAATCATCCAAACTTCTCATGGAGGGGTGACCAGGGGCAGCAAAATCAATACAGAGGCCAATACCAGAATCAGCAACCATTTAATCAGGCCTCATCTTCACAACAGTTCAGTGCACCTTGCCCACAAGAAAAGCCAGATGGATTGCGAGCAGCCTTGTTGACACTTACAAATTCACAGACCCAGTTCATGGCAGAGTCAAGGTCATCCATAAGGAACTTGGAAACCCAAGTTGGACAGCTGGCAAAAATGGCAAATAACATGCCATATGACACTCTTTCCAAGATGTCTGAGATAAATCCTGCAGAGCGATGTCAGCAAGCGATTGAGAAGGTGGAAGCAGTTAGAACCAGTTGATCCTGAACCTGAAGTGGATACTGAAAAGGAAGTTGAGATTGAGAAGGAGGGGTTATCACCGCCTCTATTTTAGATGAGGCTCCACCGCTGATGAAGGGAGTACACATAGAAGATCCCCTATCCTCAGAGGCTTCAGAGAAAGACCCAAAATAAGCAATTCTCAAAGTTCCTAGAGGTTTTCAGGAAATTGCATATCAATATCCCCTTCATTGAAGCGTTGGAACAATCGCCTACCTACTTTAAATTTATGAAGGAGATCCTTGGAAAGAAGAGGAAACTAGTGGAATATGAGACCATAGCACTAACTGAAGAGTGTAGTGTCATTTTGCAGAAGAAGCTGCCCCCAAAGTTGAAAAATTCGGGGAGTTTCACCCTACCTTGCACGATAGGGAATGTGACTTGAAACAGGGCATTATATGATCTAGGGGCTAGCATAAACTTGTTACCCCTATCTGTATTCAAGAAGATGGGGTTGGGAGTGATCAGCCAACTACAGTGAATCTACAACTAGCGGACAGATCAGTGGTGCATCCTTTAGGCATCATTGAAGACGTGCTCATCAAAGTGGGGAAGTTCTTCTTCTCAGCAGACTTTATCATCCTCGACATGGATGAAGATGATGAAATTCTCATTATTTTGGGACGGTCATTCCTCGCCACTGGGAGAGCATTGATTGATGTGGAAAAAGGCGAGCTAAAACTGAGAGTTGAGGACGAGGAAATGATATTTAAAGTATTTAAACCCTCCATTGAATCCTCAGTCATAAGCAAATGTCTCACAGTCAGCACAGCTGACACATCATTTGAGCCAACACAAGCCAAAACCAAGGAGAGCAGTCCGCCAGCACAGGTAAGTATTTCTAAACATCCTCCTAAGAAAAAAAGTAAAATACAAATAGAAGGCTAAAAAGAAAGATGATCATGAAATGGATAGTCTGTGGGGTTAAATTACCCCAGTCTTCTTGATAAGGAACTTTCATCCGGCTACAAGACGTTAAAGATAACGCTACTTGAGAGGCAACCCAAGGTTCTAAATTTATGCATTTAGCTTAGTTAGAACAGTCTCATGTATGGTATTGTTTTTGATGTTGTGATGTTAGGTAAAAGGCCAAAAACATGAAGCAAAAGCAGCGCCACGGCTCCCAATCTCAGGGCCATGACGCTGGAAAATCAGAGAGCCGCAGAAGTTTGGGCGCCACGACGCCTAATCTCAGGGACGTGGCGCCGAGTTCTCAGACCTCGCAGTACTTTGGGCGCCACGACGTCGACATGCAGAGTCGCGGCGCCACCGTGAAATTATCTGCCATGCATTATCCGCCGCCACCGCCACCATTTTTAACCACAAGTCTGTAAGTTTTCCCGTCTTTCTTTTATTTTTTGAGTCTTGCACGTATTAGGGACAATGTGTGATTTAAGTTTGGGGGAGGGGGGGTTCTTAGTTTATTTTTTATCTTAGTGTATTTTTGATAGTTTATTTTGAGTCTATTTTTGTGTGTTTGAGTCTTGTTATTATTTATTTTTATGTTTTATATGAGTCTAATTTTTTTTATGATCATGCATGTTGTAGTTACTTGAAACGCCTAATGAAAAAAAAAAGGATAATGTAATGGAATTAGAAACAGAAAATATGAACGCTTAAGTTAGATATGCCAAGAATTCTTGAAATCAAATTATTTGGGGTATCTTGCTTGATTTATGCATTTGTTAATGATTAAGTCTATGTGTCTGCTTACTTGTTATTTGAGGCGAAATAGTTAGGATATACATGTTAGGGATACGACTCAGGCATTTCATTGTTAGCCTTTTCTTACCATTCATTGCCTATCCCTGACATTAAAATTATATCCCCAGTCAACCCCTTTGATCCAAAAATAAGATCTTTCTTTGACACCCTATAATTCCATAATTGTGTCATAAGTGGAAAATTAAGATGTTTGGAATAAAAAGTGTTGAAAAAGGACAAAAAGAGAAGTGAATTTTTTTTGATGCACCCCAATGAAAAAATTGCAAAAGCTTAAGTTTGGGGGTGTCTGTTATTCACAATGCACCTCATTCTCTCTAAACAAAAAGAGGGAAAAGATAGATACGAGATTAAAGAGGAAATCAAAAGAAAAGGTAAGAGTTGAAATAAAAAGAGCTTATGGTACGTAAGTTGAGCCTAAATGCCTATTTTTATCTACCCCTGCCTAAGTCTACATTACAACCCTGAAAAGTCCTGAAGATCTCTAGTATGTGGACCCATGATTAGTGGAGAATAACAAGTAAATAGGCCATAAAATTTTGATATTGACATGCATAGGTTAAGTGTTCTTACGTCCATTGAGAATGATTGAATTGAATTTGCGAAATATCTGATTTAAGAGTTTTAGAATGCTAAAAATCCATGTTATATGTTCCTGCATATTATCCTACTAACCTTCATGCTTTTCTAGTGTCAATTATGCAGCAGATTAACCACTTTGAGTCCTTTTATTTTCTTTTCTTTCATGTCTTTGTCTCTATTTCTGATCTTTACTCGAGGGCGAGCAAAGGTTAAGTTTAGGGGTGTTTGTTAGGCGTATTTTATATACACCTTTTGAGTCATTTTTAGTTAGTCTTTGGCCCATTTTTGTACAAATATGTGTCATGTTAGTATAGATTTTCTTTCTTTTGAGTCATAGTGGTTTAAAATGGCACATTGGCGAAAAGAAGCAAAAAGAGGGCAGAAACATAGGTTCCAGAGCCAAAAGAGACGAAAATTTGGCACCCCGGACGAAGGACATGGTGGCGCCGTGGCTCCACTCTATCAGCGAAAGCAGCGCCACTGCGCCCAAAGATCTGACGAGTTGCAGGAGTTTCGGCGCCACGACGCCGGTCTCAGGGCCGTGGCGCCGGCGCGGGTTTTCAGCCAAATTCGAATGGGAATGGGCCAAGACCAATAGGGAAAAGTTGAGAACGTTTTTGGAGGATATAAAAAGTCCTTAGGGCAGATTTATGAAGGGTTCCACAATCCCTAACTCTACACAACACATAGTTCTTGAAAGCTTCAAGATTGGAGGCTTGTTCTTGAGTAATTCTTTTTCTTACTTTATTTATTTTTCAGTTTATTTTGGATAATCTTTTAGTTCTTAGCATGTCTATGGCTAGGATCTAAACTTTAATTAGGGTTTTTCATTTGAATCACTTGAACCTCATTTTATGATTTAATGCATGGTTTTGGTTTCTTCTTTATATAGTTGAGATTTATTTAATAATTATTTTGATTGCTTGGTAATTAATTGATCACTAATTATCATCACATATATGATTTTTAATCGAGATCCGAAAGGGGAGATTGTGAATATGCTATAGTTGAATAAACATAGGTGAAAATCGTGGACGAAAGTACCCCGATACTTGTGTAGTTTAATAGATTATTGTTCTTAATCCTCCTTTGTGGTAAATCTTATCATCGAAAGATAGAAGGGTTCTGCATCGGGGTTGAGTTTTTATATATCCTAACAGGAATATAAAACGGCTTAGTTAACTTGCTATCTCAATATAAAAGAAGAACCTTTATCATTGCATTGAAGATTAAAGCGAGCGGATAGTTGAGGAGATTGAAAGCCCTATTTCCACCATATCTGATTTAAGTAAAGTAATTTAGTTAACTTTTATAATTATTTAGTAGTCATAGATACAAACAACCATCAAAATATCGATCACCAAATAGATAACATAGGATAGAAATTGGTAATTGAACACTAATCTCTGAGGATGATATTCGGTCTTACCCAGACTATATTACTTGTCACGATACGTGTACTTGCGTTAAGCGTGTGGATAAATCGCTAACAACAATCTTGAACATGGTCCAAGGTTCAATCCAGTTTGAGGGATTACCAACAGAAGATCCCCATCTGCATCTAGAAAACTTCCTGGAGCTGTGTGCAATATTTAAATACAATGGCGTTACTGATGATGTCATTCGATTGAGGTTCTTCCCATTCTCACTCAGGGAGAGAGCAAAGTGATGGTTGAATTCATTACAGGCGAACTCCATTACTACATGGCAAGACATAGCCCAGAAGTTCCTTGCCAAGTTCTTCCCTCCATCCAAAGCAGAAAAGCTCAGAAGAGAGCTTAATAATTACTATCAGATGGATGGAGAGTCACTCTATGATGCATGGGAGCGGTTCAAAGATTCGCAGAGGAAGTGCCCACATCATGGGATTGAGAAGTGGATGCTAGTCCACATATTTTACAATGAGCTGAGTGGTACAACTCGTACCATCATTGATGCTGCAGCAGGCGGTACGTTCATGAGAAAGAGTGTCAATGAGACACATGATCTGTTAGAAGACATGGCCACAAACAACCATCAGGGGGCAGATGAGAGAGCAATGAACAGCAGGAAAGTGGCTGAGATTCATGAGCTAGATGCTATCACTGCATTGACTGCGCAGGTAGCCACTTTGACAAAGCAGATGCAACAGAGTACCATGGCAGTTAAAGCAGTTCAGACACCAGCTAGATGCGAAATTTATGGGGGTCCCCATACTTTTGATAGATGCACAGCAGTGGACCCAAATAATGTGCCCATGGAGCAGGTTCAGGGAGTGAGAAATTTTCAGAGACCCTACTACAATCCATTCTCCAACACATATAATCCAGGGTGGAGAAATCACCCAAATTTTCATGGAAGAATGAACAAGGGCAGCAATTACCATTTCAGGCATCATCCTGACAGCAGTTCAGCCCACCAGACCCACAAGAGAAGTAAGATGACATAAAAGCAGCATTGTTGACCTTGGCCAATTCTTAGACTCAATTCATGGAAGAAACTAGGTCCTCAATTTCATCATTGGCCAATACCCAGACACAATTTATGACAGAGACCAAGCAGTTCATGACAGAAACAAGATCTTCCATTAGGAACTTGGAGAATCAGATGAGGCAGTTGGCAGGAAAGTTGAATGATAGACCTCAGGGAACTCTCCCTAGTGATACAATGATGAACCCTAGGGAGTAATGCCAAGAAATCAGTTTGAGAAGTGGGAAGCAGTTAGAATAAAGGGCACCCCAAGCAGTGGTTGAAAAGGAGAAGGATGTGGGGCAGACAGTTGAAGTAGTAAAGAAGGGGGTTACTGATGACCGCCCTACTTTGGAGAAGGCTCCACCCGCAGTGATGAGGGAGTATACAGACAAAATCCCTTACCCTCAAAGACTGCAGAAGAAGGCTTTGGATAAGCAATTTTCAAAAGTTTTGGAGGTATTTAAAAAACTGCACATTAATCTTCCTTTCATTGAAGCCTTGGAGAAAATGTCAGCGTATGTGAAGTTCATGAAGGACATCATCTTTAAGAAGAGGAAGCTGACAGATTATGAGACAGTGGTGCTGACAGAGGAGTGTAGTGCCATATTGCAGAAGAAACTTCCCCCAAAGTTGAATAATTCAGGGAGTTTCACCCTACCTTGCACCATAGGGAATGTGACATGCAAGAAAGCCTTATGTGATTTGCGGCAAGTGTCAACCTAATTCCCCTCTTTGTGTTCATAAGACTTGGTTTGGGAGAGGAAAGGTCAACCACAGTCACCTTGCAGCTGGCGGATCGCTCAGTTGTGCATCCCCAAGGAATTATTGAAGATGTGTTGGTACAAGTGGGTAAATTCATCCTTCCTACTGATTTCCTCATTTTAGACATGGATGAAGATGAAAATATGTCCATGATCCTTGGGAGACCATTCCTAGCCACAGGGAGAGCCCTCATTGATGTTGAAAAGGGGGAGTTAAAGCTCAAAGTTCAAGGTGAGGAAATGGTGTTTAAAGTTTTCAAGCAGCCCACTGAATCTCAAGTTGATGCTAGATGCTTTGTTGTTGGTGTAGTTGATAAAAAGGCTCCTCGTGAAAGTACCAAGGGTAATGATGCCCTTGATGGTAAGAATTCTGCAACCGTAAATGATGTTGTGGATGAGAACAAGGGAATGAATCATCCTGAAATGAGCCCTATGAAAAAGAAAAGGAGAATGAGAAGAATGGTGCTAAAGTGGATATGCGGAGGGGACACTCTACCCCTTGATTTAGTAAGTAACTTGCGTCTGGCTAAAAGACGTTAAAGACAGCGCTACTTGGGAGGCAACCTAATATTTTAATTATGTTATTTCAATTTTCGTTTCAATTTATTTTAGTTTATCTTGAACAGTCTCACGATATGGTATACTAGTGTTTTTGGATGAAAGATGAAGGGCCGGACTCACTCCGTAGGGTGAATGATTAACAATGCAGAAAACTGAAGACACTGAAATTTTTCGGCAATTAGCACCGTGGTGCTTGGAGCAGAACCGCGGTGCCTCCTTCGGCTTTATGCACAGTAATTTGGCCTTTCTCTCAGACCTCTGCTATGCCCGTTGTGTTGTGTCAGTAAGTTGTCCCTCATTATTTTTAGTCTTCACACATTGGGGACAATGTGTCGATTAAGTTTGGGAAGTGTCTTATTTTGTTTTGAGTCTTTTTGTTATTTTATGTGTTCATGAGTCATAATTCTTTTTTATGGAGCAAGCATGTTATAGTTGCTAAAGATATTGAGTGGATAAAGTGGGATAATGTAATGGAATTAAAAGCGACAATTTGTGTGCTTAAGTTAGATATGCCAAAAATTCATGACATCTAGTTCTTTGGGATATTTGTGCTTAGCTTATGTGTGTCAATTATGGAAAAGAAAGGTTGAAAATGTCTAGAAAATATGTTTGTTTGTTATTTGAGGCGAAATAGTTAAGATGTACATATTTAGGAAAATGATTCAGGCATTCTTTGTTAGCCCTTCTTACCGTTCATTACCTACCCTAATATAAATTGTATTCTTAGTCAGCCCCTTTGAACCTAAAAATAATATCTTTGTTTGACACCCTATGATTCTCTGTTTGTGCCATAAGTGAAAATATTGGGATGAAAAATGTTTTAAAAGAAATAAAAAGAGAGTGAGAATGTGATGCACCCAAATAAAAATATGCAAAAGCCTAAATTTGGGGGTGCTTGTTCTTTATAATGTTTCTCATTCCCTCACAAGAAAAGAAGGGAGAAAGTAGGTATGAGAATAAAAAGAAAATAAAAAGAAGAAAAATGGAGTTGAATGAAAAATGATTATGGTACGTAATTTGAGCCTAAATGTCAACTTTTACCTACCCCTGCCTAAAGCCTACATTACAACCAGTGAAAGTCCTGGTGATTTTTAATATGTATGTCTATGATTAGTGAAGAATAACAAGTAAACAGGTCTATAGAATTTTGGAAAAGATGAAACGGAATTGACATGCATAGGTTAGGTATTTATGTTTCTATTGACTATGATCTAAGTGAATTTGCGAAATATCTAACTTGAAATTCTAGTTTGCTAAATATCCATGCTATGTATATTCTAACATATTATCCCAACTTTCATCCATGATTTTGAAGAAGCTTTGCTATAACTATTTGATCCATTTTATAGAGTCTTTTAATTTTATTTTGTTTTTGTTTAGTGCTTTATTCGAGGGCGAGTAAAGTGGAAGTTTGGGGGTGTTTGTTGAGTGTATTTTATACACTCTTTTGAGTCCTTTTTAGTTAGTATTTTACTTTTTTATTTTGCATTTAGTATAGTGTTAGGTGTGTTTTTCTTTTGTTTGTGTCACATCGGTCATAAAGGAGAAGATACTACTTTCGAGGATGCAATGAGCTTAATTGAGATGAAAATTGCACAAGCACAGCCCAAGGAATGAAGCCTAAGAAGTGCCAAAAAGAATAGAAGAAATCTGGCGACTTTCGACAGAAATCAGAGAGGCACCGCAGTGCCTAGACAAGTAGCACCGCGGTAAAAAATAATTAGCGTCGCGACGTAAAATTTTCAGAAAGTACAAAACTGAATCACCGTCGAAGCACCTAGGTGCCTGGCAGAGGAACCGGGGTGCCTGACAGAAGCACCTAGGTGCCTCCATTCCAGTGACTTCCAGTGATTTTGGCTAAATTAGCACCTAGGTGCCTCCCAGATGCACCGCGGTGCCTACGCGTATTTTCAGAAGTCCTGGACCGAATTGGAGAGGGTTTTTATGATCCAAAAAGCTACTTTTCTCAAGTATAAAATCCCTAAATCCTGCTCATATACCATACCTTATACCATAATACAAAATTCTACTTTGGAGAGGAGAAAAGGAGGCAAGACACAATTGGAGACATCTCATTGTTCAAGTTATTTTCTTTCTCTTACTTTATTTCAGTTTATGTTGGATTGTAAATTAGTTCTTGACATGACAATATTTAGGAGCTAATTACTTTAGTAGGGTTTCCATCGAATCTTCTTGAAACGCTTTCATATAGTTAATGCATTGTTATTGATTTCTTATTCATCATATTAAGATCTATTCAATATTGTTATGATTGCTTGATAATTAACTAGCTATTAATTTTCATCACTTATATGATTTCGAATCGAAATTCTGAAAAGTGAGATTTGAATATGTTGTAATTGTCTAGACATAGGTTAAAATCATGGACGAAAGTACCCCGATACTTGTGTAGTAATTAAGGTTACTGTTTTTTATCCTCTTGTGTGGTAAAACTTATCATAGAAATATAGAAGGTTTCTGCACTAGGTTGAGCTCTTGTATGTCCTAACCGGAATATAATGACAGATTAGTTAACCTGCTATCTTAATAAGAAGAAGAATCATTAGCATTGCATTAACACGTGAAAGAGTGAATAGTTGAGGAGATTGGAACCCTATTTCCTTCATAACTGTTATAAACTCAAAGTCTTATAATCTTTAGTTTATTTTCTGCACTTAGTCATAATTCTTAGTTATAATTCTCAAACAAAAGAAAGATTGCCAAATAGATACCATAAGATAGATAATAGGTACTTAATAAACCAGTCTCTGTGGACGATAAACTCAGTCTTACAGATACTTATTACTTGAACGATACGTACACTTGCGTAAGCACTTAGAAATATCGCAACATTTCTCATGGGTAGCGACAGTGGGCTTTGATGTATGAAGGATGATGTTGTCACGACCCGGCCCGACGGGCCGCGACTAAACGTCATAATGATGCCATTATACTAACCTGTCATACATAATCCAACTAACACTAAGGAAAATATGAAATCCGGCAGCATAACGCTGCAATCATAACATATATCCGAATAGGCAAGCCGACAAGGCTGCCTTTACACATGAATAAACCTGCCTCCTGAGGAGTCACATTTAAGCAAATATAACAAATGACGCAAGCCGAAAAGGCTTCCACTATATAAGAGAACATCCTAAAACAGAGTACAATGGCACATATACAAAAATAGGTTCATAACTCCACATACGTACAACCCACGACTGTCTACAGACCTCTATGAGAAAGATAACGACATATGACGGGACAGGGCCCCGTCGTGCCCCTAAATATATACATAAGTCAACAAAAATAGGGTGATGTACCAAAGTGACATCTCTGAATCAAAGGAGCTCTCCAAATAGTTGAACAAGAACCTAGACCGGAGGATCACCAAAATGAGCACTGCGGCATTTAACGCACCGAGAAAGTGGGTCGATTTAAATAATGTACTGAGTATGTAAAACATGTAGTACTGTAGAGAAGATCATAACTGTGACATGTAAAATTGAGAGTCAATTGTGCCTTATAAAAGTGAGAGTCATATCAGTAATCATGAATGTTTAACCATATAATCGTCATATTTAAAGAAATAAATCGCCGCCTCTGCGGTGACGCGGTGAAATATACTATCCTGGATATCTGTACCCGCATCATGTGTACATAAACTGCCCGGCCCTCCAGTGAGGGACGCGGTGAATATATAAGGTATACTGCCCGGCCCATACTGGGACGCTATAAAATCATATAAAAAAATTATGCGCGTATCTGCCCGACCCGGGATGCGGTGAAGTATCATATCTACATAAACTGCCCGGCCCTCTAGTGATGGGCGCGGTGAAGTGGAATAGTAGCACTTTGCACGAGTAGATATCATGAGCAACCATATGTTATGTAAACCGTCATTTGACTCTCAATCAAATCATTAAAAGGAACTTTTTTACTAGAAAATCAAAGGCACTTCTCATAACACATATCATTAGGAATTAAACAATGTAGAAATCATGTACGTCCGCCGTACGTTCATTAAATCATGCCAAAAGAAAGAAGGAAGAGTTTCACATACCTTTTCGCCGAACTAACCAACTCGAAGAATAAGATTCATCTCAACTAGCACGTCAACCTATAATAAAGGGTAATACACCAGTCAATTCTATGATTTCTAGCGTAAGTTATATCGAAATACGACTCTTTTTTCTATAGAAATTCAGGCAACACTTCTCATATTTATATGTCTATCCCCAACTTACAAATCAAGCCAGCAATACCAAATAACAATCACTATGTAAGGATATAACCCAAAACAATCTTAATTACTCCATATACGCTACCATAATAACTTTTTTTTCTTTATATTCATGAAAGACAACAACAAGAGTTCGAGTCCTATAATTTGTAACACAACACCCTTTTTACACTTTAATTTCCTTAAGACATGTATTAGTAATTAACACAACATATATACATGTTTATAATCAAATTTCCAACATTTTAACTCCACAAAATCTGCCCTTAATACCTCACAACAACGTCCAATAATTCCATGTAAGTTTCGGTCAACGACAACATAATTCCATACTCCTTTCTTAACTTATTAAAATCCAATTCATGTTCCAATAATTCCTTATGAATAACTATAACTTAAATATCAAGATTTCCTTTAATTCCAACATGCGATTAGCGACGATAATAGCAATAACAATCGAATTCAATGTACATAAAATCAGTCCCCAAAAAATTGGTAATTACAACATCACAACAATCACATGCAATCTCATTTCCAGTTTCTCTTTATCAAGAGTTCATTCCTTAATCACAACATCAATTATCTTCCAAATACTCAATGAAAAGGAGAATGTTTTTACCTTTAACGAAGCCAAAACAGTCCATACGAACCAATCACTGTTCCATCGATTTTTGCCCAATTTTCACACTTCTTCAACTCCAAATTGACATACATACATTCTACAATGTTAATCCTTCATTCATACCCGATTTTTTCTTCCCAAAAACTTGTCCAAAAATCCGAAATTTCTTGGCCTAAATCGGCCCAACAGTGGCGGAAGTTACTGTTTTTAGGAGCAAACTTTTGGCTTCTCTTTGTGGAAGGATTTAGCTTGGAAGAGAAGTGAATTGAATCTTAAATTTCTAAGGAAATGGATATGATTTTCGTTTAAGAGGAGAATGGAGAGGAAAAGTGTTCTTCTTCTTGAACTTCTAAGTGGTAAAAAAATATGAAGGGTTTAGAAGAGTTTTAAGGAAATAAAAATCTGAAATTAATATTTTCAAACTTAGATAATTTGTCTACTAAATTTAATCCCTCTAATAAAATAAATCCCACAATTAATAAGTCAATCTCCCACATATTCATCCTTAAATAAAATCTGAAAATTCATGTCCTAATATAATATTTACCCGGCACTAAGTCCATACCACATGTGTTGTATCCACAATTTATTCCGGGATCGCATCCTTTGTATCCAATATTCGAAGCCTTATTTTCTTAATGACGTTCTTAACTATCGCCTTAACTTACGAGGTGTAATATCCTTCCCCCTTAGAAACATTCGTCCTCGAATGTTCATAATAAGTCTTATGCTAGAAAAATTTGGCAGAGTCTCCTGCCTATCCACCTATATTCAGCAAACCAACAGATGCCTCACAGGGCCACAATATATCACACATATACAATTCATCAATTACTATAATCAAATAAGGGATCGAGTTGAATTACCTGTAGGCATCGGGAACAAGTGAGGATACTTCTTCTTCATATTATCTTCTGTTTCTCAAGTCATCTATTTCCTATTATTATTCCGCCATAAGACTTTGACGGATGTCATATCCTTCGTCCGTAATCTCCTGACCTGACGATCAAGTATGGCTATGTGACTCTTCCCATACGATAACTCTGTTGTCACCTGGACATCATCTACTGGGAAGACTCTGGAAGGATCACCAATACACTTACGTAGCATAGATAAATGAAAGACTGGGTGTACTGCTTTCAAATCAGATGGTAGATCCAACTCATAGGAAACCTTGCCTATCTTACGAACGATCTGATAAGGCCCGATGTACCTTGGGCTAAGCTTTCATTTCTTACCGAACCTCATCACACCCTTCATGGGTGACACCTTCAAGAACACCCAATCATCAACCTGAAACTTTAAGTGTCGATGTCGATTATCAGCATATGACTTCTGTCGACTCTGAGCTGCTAATAATCTTTCCTGAATAAGTTTCACCTTATCAATAGCTTGTTGAACCATGTCTGTACCGATCAACTTAGTCTCACCTACCTCAAACCAACCAATAGGTGGCATGCACTTCCTCTCATATAAAGCCTCATACGGAGCCATCTGGATACTAGAATGGTAGATGTTGTTATAGGCAAACTCAATGAGTGGTAAATGATCATACCAGCTACCTCTGAAGTCAATAATACATGCTCTCAGCATATCCTCTAGTGTATGAATAGTACGCTCTGTCTGTCCATCCATCTGGGAATGAAATGTTGTGCTAAGACTCACATGTGTCCCCAATTCCTTCTGGAATGATCTCCAGAAGTTAGCTGTAAACTGAGCTCCTCGGTCCGATATAATAGATGTGGGAATCCCGTGCAGTCTCACTATCTCCCTGATGTATAGTCTAGCATAGTCCTCAACTGAGTAAGTAGTCCTGACTGGAAGAAAATGGGCTGATTTCGTCAGCCTATCCACAATAACCCATATGGAATCACACTTCCGCTGAGTGCGAGGTAAGCCTGTAATGAAGTCTATATTGATCGCTTCCCACTTCCAAGTTGGATCTCTATCTCCTGCAATAATCCGCTAGACTTCTGATGCTCAACTTTAACCTACTGACAATTCGGGCACTGGGCAACAAACTCTGTTATGTATTTTTTCATGTCATCCCACCAATACAAGCATCTAAGGTCATAGTACATCTTCGTTGACCCTGGATGAATGGAATAACGGGCATTGTGTGGCTCACCCATAACCTGTTGTCGTAGCCCTGCAACATCCGGTACACATAACCTACCTTCATACCTTAGCACACCATCGGGTGCAACCTCAAGTAGAGTCTTCTCCTTTCGGAGAGTTGTGTCTATATATCGTGCCAGAACAGGATCCTCATACTGATGTCTCTTTACCTCTTCTACGATAGAGGACTCAACAACTTCCCAAACAATAACCCCACTATCTCCTGAATCCGCCAACCGGACTCCAAGACTTGCTAGCTTGTGTATCTCATGAACCATCTCCTTATTGTATGGCTGCACATCCGACAAGCTAACCATAGATCTACGGCTAAAAGCATCTTCCACAATATTGGCTTTCCCCGGGTGGTACAATATATCAACATCATAGTCCTTTAGCAATTTTAGCCACCGTCTGTGTCGTAGGTTCAACTCCCTCTGCTTAAAGATATATTGGACACTCTTGTGATCCGTATAAATATTAGCATGAACCTCATACAAATAATGTCTCCATATCTTCAGGGCATGAATCACCGCTGCTAGCTCCAAGTCATGAGTGGGATAATTCTTTTCATGCTTTCTGAGTTGTCGGAAGGCATAAGCTATAACTCTGTCATGTTGCATCAACACACAACCCAGCCCAATACCTGAAGCATTACAATAAATGACATAACCATCCGATCCCTCGGGAAGAGTCAGAACTGGAGCCGCATTCAACTTATACTTCAACAATTGGAAACTGTGCTCACAAGCATCTGTCCACTGGAACTTAGTTGCCTTCTGAGTTAGCCTAGTCAAAGGCGCTGAGATCGAGGCAAACTTCTCCACAAACCTTCAGAATACCGCTAGCCCCGTAAAAGCTGCACTCGCAGGTGTCGTAGAGTCCGCCAAGTCTTCACTGCCTCAATATTCTGTGTATCCACCCAAATACCATCAACCCCGATAATATGCCCCAAGAATGTCACTGAAGTCAACCAGAACTCACACTTAGAAAACTTGGCATACAGCTGCTGGTGCGGGAGGACCTTGGCATCGCCTCAAACGGTTCCGTACGCTTCGCTCGAACGAATAAACCAGGATATCATCAATAAATACAATGACGAACATGTCTAAGAACGGCCTGAATACACGGTTCATCAAATCCATAAACACTGCTGGAGCATTGGTCAATCCAAAAGACATCACCCTAAACTCATAATGTCCGTATCGGGTTCTGAATGCTGTCTTTGGAATATCTGCCTCCCTTACCCGCACCTGATGATAACCTGACCGCAAGTCTATCTTCGAGAAACACTTAGCACCCTGCAACTGATCAAATAAATTATCAATTCTGGGAAAGGGATATCTGTTCTTGATGGTTACCTTATTCAACTGCCTATAATCAATACACATTCACAGCGAACCATCTTTGTTTCTCACAAATAATACTGGCGCTCCCCAGGGAGATGTATTAGGCCTAATAAATCCTTTCTCCAACAAATCTCTCAGCTGCTCCTTCAACTCCTTCAATTCTGCAGGTGCCATTCTATAAGGAGGAATGGATATGGGTTGGGTACCTGGTAGTATATCTATACTAAACTATATCTCCCGCTCTGGAGGAATACCTGGAAGATCATCTGAGAATACATCCGGGAATTCACTAACTACCTGAACTCTGGAGCAAACTTTTGGCTTCTCTTTGTGGAAGGATTTAGCTTGGAAGAGAAGTGAATTGAATCTTAAATTGCTAAGAAAATGGGTATGATTTTCGTTTGAGATGAGAAGGGAGATGAAAAGTGTTCTTCTTCTTGAACTTCTAAGTGGGAAAACAATATGAAGGGTTTAGAAGAGTTTTAAGTAAATAAAAATCTGAAATTAATATTTGCAAGCTTAGTCCCTCTCTCATAATTTGTCTACTAAATTTAATCCCTCTAATAAAATAAATCCCACAATTAATAAGTCAATCTCCACATATTCATCCTTAAATAAAATCTGAAAATTCATGTCCTAATATAATATTTACCCGGCACTAAGTCCATACCCCATGTGTTGTATCCACAATTTATTTCGGGATCACATCCTTTATATCCAATATTCGAGCCTTATTTTTTTAATGACGCTCTTAACTATCGCCTTAACTTACGAGGTGTAACAGATGTGGTCGATGACTTTGTACATGCGACAATGGATCTTAAACAGCTCCGCCCAGGAGGAATGCTGAACTTTTTCCATCTCAAGAGTAATGGAGATGAAGTTCTTGATGTTGTTAACAACAAGAGCATGATGAAATTTGGGTTGTTCAGCCATTGAAAATTGGGGAGACAGGGAGATAGATTAAGAGAGAGAGGCCAAGAGTCGGCAACGGTAAGGGAGCCGACGACGGCCAGGGAAATTTTAGGTTTTAGGGTTTGGCTGTTAATACCATAAAAGAATATGTTTCTTTGTCTTATCATTGATTATTATGTACAATATATAGTGTTACATGATTATTTATATAGTTACAAACTAGGTAACTAATCTTCCTAATTACAATTGAAATATAAATTAACCAAATATAAAAGATATACAATGATACAAAAATATTTTTGTAATATTCTATCACAATCAACATAATAGAACTTCTAGAGTTGCAAAGATGGGAAAAAAATCTCAAGAAACCCAAATAAGTACGCGTAGCAAAGATATTCACGCTTGTCATATTTTCCCGCAGTCAAGAATAGAGTAGAAAGGAACTTTTTTCATCTTTACTAGTATAGCAATTTATGGTTTATGTCAGTCCTAAAAGAGTACATTCTTTCAATCAGTCAAAAACCAGGCAATTTTACTTGAGAACATTCTTGGTACTTGGTTTATTACAGCATATACACCAAGATATACTGAGTGTAGTTCTCCTTTTCGTAAGTCGAAGCAAAATGTGGTACTTGGATCCCAGATCATATCATTCGGGTACTGAAAATTGAAATCAAGTATCAAGCACTTTTTGGTATGCTGATGCTAGAACAAGATTTACTACCTTATCATTGGCTTTCAGCGTCTTACTTTCACCTCTGGTTTGCTGTGATGGATACAAATTCTCTTTTATTTAGATTAACAAATACAAGCGCAGTTAAGAAGCAGAAAGAAAATCACTCAACAAACATCAACTTTGTACAAGTAATACTCAACTCTCTACAGGGACGATTAGTTACTAGGAAGAAGCTAACTATAAGTAGAAAACAACAAATTTCCAACTCAATTCTAGACCGGGAGGTTCTAAGATATTGGCAGGAGGAAAGCACTAGGAATCATTTTGTTAAATCCTCCTTTGTTTCTTAGATGAAACAGCAGCTTCAGACCATGACGAGGGCTTAAAACCTCCAACCAGCAGCTTTGACGCAGCAGAAGCATTTATTTTTCTCCTCTTAGATTCTAGCTCTGAATGCTTAGAAGAACCAGAACCAGATGATCCAGAAAAGATTGAGCCAGAGTAAATGATGGCTCGTTTATCCCTTCTGTTCCTGTCAAACTTATGAGAAAATTTAACACTTGCAGCAGTTGCAGCATCCTCTGCAGATGGTGGTAGTAACCTAATACCAAGTCCTATTTTCTTAGCAGCAGCCTCTTCTTCGGCAACTCTTTTCTTTTGACTCTGTACACATGCAACAGAGGATGATAAGAACTCAAATGTTGGGAATAACGAAAAAAGAAGAAAGTGCACAAAAATATCAATAACAAAAGTATAGCATACCCTAAGTTTGGCTCGCAGAGCCTTGTTCATGGCATAATCATCTGAATGTCTAGTATCAGATACTCGCTGAAGACGAACAAGTAAAGGCTCAGCTTCTTTCTTCTTCTTCAAGTCCTCCCCCTGGTGCTCAAGGCGATAAAAAGGATCCACCAACTTAGTTTTATCTGGATAGGAAAGTAGATCAGTTGTTAACAAACTGCATTCCTCCTAATAAATTGCAGAGATACTTCTCTGCACCGGCTTCTCTAAGTGCAATAGCAACATGAACTCATCAAGAAATGCACCAAAACGATTCCTCAATACAAGTATACAACTATAATATTTACCTTCATCTACTGGGAGTACCAAGGTTTCAGCATCTTCAGCATCATAATCTTCAGTCTTCTTTTGAGCTCCACTAATAATTACATACGCACAGTTTTTTGGATCTGTTTGTATGACAATTTCATGCTTGCAGCATGCAGATTTCATAGTAAAGCTCCATATCTAACACAAGTAGGGAATTACAATTAACAAACAAAAAAAAACCAAGAGTCATTTGAGTTGGCAAACTTTGGCATAAAAGTGAGAAATGTGTCTCATTAACTTCATCATGAAAAAATCTTACCTTTGTGGAGTAATAATTTCCCACTTGCTTTTTCTCAGCATTGAACCTCACACCCTTGGCAATCATCGACTGACATCCCCCACACCAGATATTGTATGGCATCTCAAACCTATAAAAAAGAAGGCATTGGTTAGTTAGTGATGATGCTCATAAAAGCATCTTTAGAAAATATATAATACATGAGAATACTAATCAAGAAATGATGCATGAGCAAGACACTTTATTTGTTATTCTTTCGTAACTGCACCGATTGCTACCTTCACCATTTCCGTGATATTGAACTTAGTGAACTAACAATGTTTCCAAGCAGGCTACCTTCACCATTTCCGTGATATTGAACTTAGTGAACTAACAATGTTTCCAAAGCAGGATACTTCTTAAACTTTTGGGTTCCAAGTATACATTAGAACCAACATGCTTATTGATGTCAATTGAAGCGAGAAAGAGCATCAAGTTGAAGCCCCATTGTGTTATATGATTCCAAATATTTAACTCAATTAAAAAATAAAACCGTGCTAATACATTCTACAGGTTTAGCCTATGTAGCACGGACACGTGAGAGGTGTCCGATAGGACACGGACACGTGAGAGGTGTCCGATAGGACACGGACAACGGACACGTGAGAGGTGTCCGATAGGACACGGACAACGGACACGCGGAAACGGCAATTTTGAAAAAATAGGGGACACGACACGGCAGGGACACGGCTGTAAAAATAAATTAAAAAATATATATATATATATATATATATATATATATAAAATACTAAAATTAATATTATTAAAACTTCACCTTCATAAATAAATTATAAATTTAATTCAAATTTGTTATATACCAAATAACCAAACTATCAAATTCAAAAATAAATAATAATTTTGCTAAGTATTAGAATTTATCAATCTCAAATTAAAATAAAAAAGTGCATAAGTAATTTATAGTTTAGTAAATTTCTTTTTTTACACCACAACTATCATTTATTAATCACCTAAAACTCTACCCAAACCATTTAATTCCCTAGCCCAAAACCTGCAAGGCCCAACTTCCCCTTTTAATTCGTCCAGAACCTCCCCAAGCCCAAATAATTTCCCTAGCCCAATCAGATTTTCCCCTAACAAAATAAAACCTAAAACCTAAAACCAAAAGCAAAAAAAAAAATCCAAGCAGCAGCCGCACTCGCCGGACCTGGATAGATTTCGCAGAGTCGCCGGAGCGACGGGAAGTCGCCGGAAGGGGTCGCAGCAGTCGCAGGCTCGACGTCGACGGGAAGGGGAGTCGCAGCAGGCTCGCAGTTGCTGATGTTGCTAATCTAGGTTTTTTTTTTTTTAGGCTTTTTACACTTTTTTGTAATTGCCGTGTCCCGTACGTGTCCGATCCGTGTCCCGTACGTGTCCGAGCTGTGTCCGAGCCGTGTCCCAGCATTTTTTTTTTTTTGGGCTGGGCCCACTCGGACACGTCCCGGATACGTGTCCGAGGCGTGTCCGCCGCGTTTCGTGTCCCCCCAGGTGTCCGACACGGACACCTCACCCTAAATGAGGTGTCCGTGCTTCATAGGGTTTAGCAATTATAAGGGTAAGGAAGCAAGTCCGACTAAGCCTCTCTCTTTTTTACTTTTTGTTTCTATTTACAAAGTTCTATGACGAATACGAATGTTTCCCCGAAAAATGAGGAATGTTTTATGAGATACTCCTTAAAATTGAAGTCAACAACATGGTAAACCTCACTTTTATTATTTCTGGATAAAAAGAACAATTATTAGATATCTTGAGGTCCATTCGACACCAAGGCAATAGGTATCAGATTCAGATGCATTGTGATGGTAAACATCACTTTAATTCTTCTATCCAAAAAGATACGTGTGCATTTTTTCTCCTCATCCAGATTATTGACTATATTGTTCAAAATGCTTTTAAGACTGTTCGAAATGTTAACAAATTCTGCTGTTATAGTGATTGATGTCAGCATCCCAACAGACAAGTAAAAATACAGAATTGCATAGTTCAGTACCTTATAATCAAAATGCCCTGGTCTATCTTTCTTGCTCTCTCTCGGAGAGCATGTTGACCATTGAACTTGTTCAGTGAACCCTGCAAAGAAACCTGAATCAGTAACTAGAACTCTTTTTTTAATCCAGCATTCCACCAGATACAGAAATGAAGTATTAAATCACAAAAAAAGGCTACAATGTTTATATGTACTTACCTTCTTGGGAGACCATTCTGGAGGATAGTAAAAGTTGTCTGCCCTAGCAGCTGCAAGTGAAGACTGCAAAACACATAAAAATAACAAACAACAATTTAGCACTAGCATTTAGAAATTTTCAAAGTAAAAGGGAAAAACAAATGAAAATTCAAGCCCAAAGTTTGTTAGTAGCTTAGACATAGTGCACGTAAGTTGTGTTACTCACCTATCATAAAGTTAGTCAAAGATCAGTCTTTCAGCAGTTATTTATCACACAATCGCTAAGAAAACAAGAATATATACAAAAATCACTGCTGAAATATAGAGCATTTCACGATGTTGGATGGGTGAAAATATTTAAAAGATAACTAAAAGGTAAGAAGGACAAGTAAAAGAGGAGTAGATAAATGTCCTATCCAGTAGGAACAAATGACTGGAATGCCAGACAGTCCCTCCATATTAGCTTTCTCAACCTCTCAAACAGATGGACCAAAACCTTCTCTCACCTCTTACAATCTTACAAAAAAAGGGGATGCAACGAAATAGTTCTTATAGTATAGAATGCAGACAGCATCCTCCTTTTCCCCTTCCCCTATCCTTACATTAACCGGACATAAAATTAGGAGGAAGGGATCACAGTTTCAGTCAGTGTCATAGGTTTCTTTATTGAAACATATGAACTCATATTCATCTGTGAAGATATTAAACTGAAAAATCCCTCTAAAGCCCATTTCTTTAGAACTAAACATTACACCTAAATTAATACTCCCTCCGTTTCAAAATGTTTGTCAGGTTTTTGACTTGGCACGAAGTTTAAGAAGGTAGAGAAGACTTCTGAGCCTTGTGGTATTAAATTAAAGAAATGTAGAATGTACCAAAATACTCTTAAAGTAGAAAGTTGGAATGAAATAGTTGCCAAAAAAGGAAAGAGACATTCTTTTTTAAAGAGATTAAAAAGGAAAATAAGACAAACATCTTGAAACGGAGGGAGTAATCAATTGGAAGATGGAAACCAGAATCAAATAAATCAAGAACTAGCGACACCTCAATCTCAAATTAGTTGCAACCAACTTATCAGTGGCGAAACCAAGATTTTTATTAAGGGGTGTCAAAATATAAAGAAGTAAACCAGAAGAAGCCAATGGGAGTCAATGTACAGTATATATACATTAAAAAAAACTTTTTTACCTAGCTACACAGTGTAATTGACACCCCTTGAGTACATGTGGCCCTATGACTGGTCAGCTATATGAATCATCATTTTTATCTATACAACTCCATTAGACCCACAAAAAACTTTGATATTCGCTCTGTTTCAAAATGTTTGTCTTACTTTCCTTTTTAGTCCATTTCAAAAAGAATGCATCTTTTTTTTGGCAACTCTTTTATTCCAACTTTTCACACAACATGTTTAGGACCAAAAGATTAAAGGACATTTTGGTACATTCTACATATCTTTGGTTAAAGACCACAACATTCAAAAGTCTTCTTTACTTTCTTGAAATCCGTGCAAAATCAAAACCATACAAACATTTTGAAACGGGGGAGTACTAAAGAGGATTCATTATAACTAGACCATTTTTATGTTGACTATCAAAAGAACATAACCCTCATCCTTTTATCTGGACATAGGACTGGCTAACTTACATAGTCAAAGCTAGATACCCTTATCCAATAACAGCTCATCATATTTATACAATCAATGTCCATATTAAACATCAGCAACCAAAGTATTATTCTTAAAATAGATCTATAAAGAGACTTCTCATAACTAATTTTCAATATTTATTAGTAATCGATAACAAAACTGGAACCCTTAATCATATGGCAGCTCAAAAAAAGCTATTTTTAAGGACAAGCCAACCATAAGACAATACAACAACAACAACAACAACATACCCAGTGTAATCCCACAAAGTGGGGTAAAAATACGCAGACCTTACCCCTACCTTGGAAGGTAGAGGTTATTTCTAAAAGACACTCGGCTCAAGAGAAAGCATGACAAAAAAGGTCAGATAAGGATTGAAGAAAGTAAAAAGATCATGGCAAAAATACTATAGACAAGCATTAATGCAGAAAAGTAATAGTAAATGCATCAAACTAATACGATAATCGAAGTACAATGAAAAACTAAGGACAAAAACTTATACAGGTAACACTACGCCTACTAGTATGAAAGGATACTCGAGACACGTAACACTCCACAACCTTCTACCCTAATCGGTGCCCTCCACAACCTTCTACCCTAATCAGCGCACTCCACAACCTTCTACCCTATGTTGTTCTTTTCAAGTCATAAGACAATATTTACGTAAAATAATTAACACCTTACTCTAAACAAATAACAACTCAAAATTAAAACGATCATGACAAAAAACTAAACATTGAAATAAAGCCTAGATGAAAAACAAATAAAAACAGTAAAATTACAAATTAATCATGATTAACGAAAAATTTAATGATGCACGTACCATTTTTTGATCTACAAAGCTCCGATTCGATTTGGATTTTGCGTTTTGATTGCAATTTGGGGATTGATTGATGTATTTATATGTGAACAAAACGACACCGTAAGAGGGAATGGATTCAGGCGGCAAAAGCCCGCTATGCACTTTGATTGATGGGCCTGGACTAAATAAAGTCCAGCAAACATTGGGCTATCACAAAATACAATGGGTCATTTGCACAATTGTACTTTCCTCCCTGTTTTGTGCTGGTCTTTAATTTTTCCCTTCAAATGGGCTGGTCTTTAATTTTTGTCTTTCAAAATTACATTTATGCCTATAGGGGCATAGTTTACGCATCACACTATCTACAAGTTATGTATAAGTTTAATTTTGAAGGGTAAAAATTAAAGACCAACCCATTTGAAAGGAAAAAAAATTAAGATCAGTCCATTTGAAGGACACACCGGCAATTACTTGAAATACAATTAAGAAATTGCACGGTTTGATCTTCAAATGGGTTGGTTTTTAATATTTGTCTTTTAGCAGAAACATAAATTGTTAAGAGCGTGGATCATAGCTAATGAAATATTATGATGCTCCGCCAAAAAAGTATTTCTTACGAAGGGTAAAAATTAAAGACCAGCGCAAAATATAAGAGTAAGTGCCAATGACTCATAGAGAATCAGGACGTAGATAGGTTTCTTAGGAACGGGGCAAGTGCACAGATAACCGATAACAGGGCGGCGCTGATTTACGCAAATGTTCCCGTTGTAGGCTATCATTTTGATTTTGCCCCTTTTTTTTTTTAAGTTTGTGCAAATATAGTTTTGGCTAAATTATCCATGTTGAGCATGTTAAATCCGGATCTAATACTTTCTCATTTATTGCTCAATCTTACAGACAAACATTAGATTATCGTTTAGCATTTGCAATAATTTACAAATTTTAGATCATTTCTAATATTTTCTGATAAGATTTTTCTAAAAAGATCTTTAGACCGTGGTCTTAAACAGGGGTGGATTTAGAGGGTGTCGGGGGTGTTCACCCCAACACCCTCGACAAAAATTATAGTGTATATATATTGTCCGGCCCTTCCCTAAACCACACACATAGCGGGAGCTTAGTACACCGTGCTGCCCTTATATAGGGTATATTTTCAGTGTTTATGTACATATATTAATCTTTGAACACTTTGACTAAATGCAAAAGGTTAGCTCAAATGGTCCAGAGTGTTCAAAATTGTCTCTAATTGTCACATGTTTAATTTCTAGGGACAACATTATTTTTGTTGTTTAACTTTTATTGTTTTATCGAACACCCTTGAATGAAAATTATTTTAGGACCCCTTTTTAAGGCATACTCCCATAGTGTATATATTTTTGTAAGTTTAGTTAACTATAAATTAATCAACTTTCGACATACGCTATAGAAATTACGAATTTTGTTGAAAGTTTGGCCTGAGTCCCAAAATTTGAGGCACTTATCTTCATTGATCTTCTTTGTCAATAGTCACATAACAAATGATTTTTTCTTCTTTTAGTGTGCACTTGTATTATTTCTTTTCACATATATCCCTATGTGACACCATCAATACAATATAACTAGCTTCACTTTTCCAAGCAGTGCGTAGATTGCCTGGTAGAATGATAATATGGATTACACTTGTTCCCCCACCATATGGAAAAAACACAAGCAATTTAGTCGAAACAGTATGGAAAGTGAATGGAACTTTTCTTATTGGTACCGACATGCATGTTCTCCCTGTAGTAGGAAGAGAGGAGAGAAGAGACAAGAGAGAAGAGAGAGTTGACTTATATAATATAAAATAAAAAGAAAAGAGAAAAAGATTTAACACTACTCTTTCCGGATTAAAAAGATTATCCACTTAGTTATTTTTATACACCTTAAGAACGTACTAATTTTTATGCAAAAATAGGTAATTTGACTAAAATATCTCTAATTAAATAGGTATTGAGATTTGATCATCTAACACTTAATAAGGGCAAATATGGAAAAGTAAGATTAATTCTTTCTTGATTTGGTAAGTAAACACTCTTTTTTACTCAAAATATAAATACTAAGTGGAAACTTTTTTTGATCCGGAGGAAGTATCGGTGTAATTTGACTTGTACTGAATATCATATTTTTTTAGGTAACTATCTTTAATTACCAACAAGGATTGTGATGGAGTCATAAGTACTCATTTATCTTTAAGTAGAGATTTTCGGTTCGAGCTTTGTTGGGAAAGATTTACCTTCCAATATCGAATTTTTTGATGTGAATTTAAATTTAGTACGGCTCAATATGAGTATTAAACCCTTTGTGTCGGATCCTTCCTTTCCCCTTCCCTCTATCTCCATCTCCTAATGTAATGAAAAAAATGGTAGTATATATTGAAGTTAAACTCATACAAAACACATGGAATTTAATACTTTCGTTAGGGTCAGATTCTATTATGATATGAGTTTTTACCACATTTCCCGTATGATTTTCTTATCTCTTCAATTCCGAGCTCTGGTTATAAAAGAAAGAATTGAGAAGAAGATATCAGTAATAACCCATTTTATTACGAGCAACTCATACTCCATTCGTTTTATAATAAGTGATTTTTTTAGCTTGTGCACACCCCTCACAACAATAAATGTGATAATTAGCGACGAAATTATCAGTTACTGTAAGATGTTGGAATAATTTCCCTTAGAGATTTCTTTCATTAATCACAATATATAGAGTTGTACAAAGGTGATTCATAACACAGTAAGAATACTAAGTTACTTTAAATACATGATATTAATAAATACAATATATACTGTGAATATTTGAAGAATATTCGCTAATACTCCCCCTCAGACGGAGCGGGAGGAGGCCGAATGCTCAGGATGGATCTGAAGTCTGTGAACAGTTATGCAGGTAGTCCGCTGTGAAGATGTCTGCATACTGATAGGAGGAGGGTACATGTAGAATTTTGACTAGACCACGTGCGATCTTCTCACGGACAAAATAAATATCCATCTCAATAGGTTTGGTCCGCTGATGCTGGACCGGATTATGAGACATATAAATAGCAGATATATTATCACAATATAGATGTCTTACGCAATGGACAACTGAGCTCCAAGAGAAGATTCCGGAGCCAACAGATCTCAGCAACTACGTTGCAACACCCCTATAACGTGGCTTGTCGCTTGGCAGACCAAGAGATAAGATTATCCCCTAAAAACACACAATAGCCTGAAGTAGAGCGTCGCATGTCCGGGCACCCTGCCCAATCAGCATCTGTGTAAGAGAGCAACATGTTCGGAGCGGAGGGGTAGAGATGCAACTCATAGTCAGGAGTGCCCTTAATGTATCTGATAATACGCTTAAGAGAAGCAAAATAGGGTTCTCTCGGGGCATGCATAAACAGAAACACTTGCTGAACGGCATATGCAATGTCGGGCCTGGTAAATGTGTGGTACTGAAGAGCACCTGCAAGACTTCTATAAAGAGTAGGATCAAACACTGGATCACCCTCAGAAGCACTGAGCTTGGATTTCGAATCAACATGAGTAGGCACAGTCTTGCAATTCGACATCTTAGCTCTGAACACAATTTCCTCTCCACAAAAACCAAACCCAGCGCATCCTTGAACAAATTTTTCTTATCTTTTGCCTTGTACCGAAATCCTTTAACACAAAAAAGAGTTTTCTCATCCTTTGCCTTGAAGCCTGAAGCTTGTTGTCCCAAAACGTTCAGATTTTTTAACAAATTTTGTTTTGACCTATTTCAAAATCTGAAGTAAAATCCCGCCCAAAGGGAGCCCTAGCATTGAAGTTCATTTCAACGATCTTTTAGTTGTCGTTCTTCCCCTTTCAAACTCCCAAATACCTTCTCATTTTGGTGATTCCGTCTTCTAAAAATACCGATTTTAAACTATTGTTTCTGGTTCGGAAAACTCAAAGTCCGTTTTTTATTCAAAGGACCTTACCTCAGTTCGCCGCACCATAGAAAGGTCGGTAATCTTCTCCTTCTTGTTGGCTCTATTATTTTTCTTGTATTTATAGTTCTGTGTGTATTATAAAAATTATGTTCATTATTCATTTGGTGATTTACTTGTTGTATCATTAGAAAGATGTCTGACGTGCTTATTTTCATTCTTTAGCGCTGTTAATCCGCATCGTCGTTCTGCGTTCTGTTGCTTACATATGATATTTTAGCCACTGCCTATGTGTTAGAAATTATTTCACTAGGACTCATCTATTTCTTATAAGTATTAAATTCCTAGAAAGGATAATTTTCATTAAAGTTTATGTATAAATGAAGCTTATCCAGTTTCAGCTTCATATCTATGTGTTAGCTGTGTTTTATCTACTGAAAAGAACTTGTTTTTAGCATAAATTATGGCTATGAGATTTTGGTACAAATTATCATATGTTAATGTAAGTCGCACCCGATGTATGATTCTGTTTTGGTGCAAGTTGTCTCCTATTAGATGTGTTGTGGTATATTAAATCTGATTAAGTACTTTGTCAAGCTATTGGATAATATTCATGCTAGCATTACTTCGGAAAAGGATCAGATTAAGTACTTTGTCAAGCATTCATGTCCAGTTGTGATTTTTTACTGTTTTTTTTTTTTGTTATTTTAATCGAGCATTTCATTGTTATTTTTTATTGGTTAATTTTGTACTTTTAAGGTGGTTGAATGATATGTGTGCATGTCTTTTGTTGTGTGACAGTTGTTGTTCTTATTACCATTCATTGATGGATAAGTCCTGGATGACATGTTCATAAAACAGACCTCAAATTTGTTTGGAGTTGAGGCGTAGTGGATTGATGAAACATTATACTGCTGATCTTGCTAGTGCATATGTTTTCCCTGATAAAAAATATTATCCCTCTTTCCTTTTATTTGGTTTCACCGACTGTTATGATGTCTAATATGGTTCTTGAATATTGAATGATCCTTTCCATTTGCCTTCTGCGTATGTACCAGGGATGTGATTAAGGAAAATGGTTGTATGTGGGACACCTGCAAATGTTATAGCTGTCACGCTATCATTGGCAGTAGAAGTTTAAAACTTAGCTTCATTTGATTGGACTTCTAATGATGCATCAGTTTTCCTAAGTAAAAAATTGGACTATCTTTATTTCAAGGTAATATTTAAGTATGACTCAAAATATTATTTGTCTTCTTATCTCTTGTAATTGTGCGATTCTACGCTGTTTAAGTTCTTTGAAGGATCTGATGATATTTTATTTCTTTCATGTAGTCGGCCAATAGTTGTTAATCTTTCATATGTTGCCGTAAATTAAAGCTTAAAGATGTTATAAAGAAGGTTGTTGCCACAACCAAAAAGGTCAATTCAAATTTTCAGGTAGTAACATTCTCTTTCGTTGACAAACACTCAGCTATTCTGCTTAAATATGAATAACTTTCAGAAGTAATGGGGTGAGACTAGCCTGTAAAAGGGGTGCAACTTAGTTTTACCATAGAAATGGATAGGACAAATGGAGAAGTGAGAGAAAATGGATACAAGTTTAGTAGTTGGGGTTATTCGAAGGAAGTTTCATTTAGTTGTATTGTATCTTGATACAAGTCCAGTAGTTGTATTGTATAAATAATATTCGTATGGTTGTTTTTGGTTTTAAGAAATACTAAATTTATTCATATCAGCTGCAGCAACAACTAAGGTTTGCAGTGTTATATTGTTTTCGTTGGTCTTTCATTTATTCTGTTTTCAAATCTAACAATTTGGGAGAACATATGGATCAGTTTCAATAGGTTATTTTGTCAACTTTACTGAAAAAGGATGTCAATTATATGAATGAAGAAGGGGAGATTTTAACTGTAAGTTCCAAATATTTGTCCATTTTCATATTTCAGTTACAGTGTTGGTTCCAAATAATGTAAGTGAATGTCTTTCAGATGTTTTATGAACTATTTTCTGTTTACTTTTTGGAATGAGCTGCATTTAGAATATGGCTTATTGTCCTGTTTTGAGGATGGTATGGAGAATGAGTTGCACATGAATGTGATTATTCAGTTAGCTTTTCATAGACAGTTCTGTATCTGTAGTAATTAATTACAAGAAATAGACTTCCCTTGCACCTGTTAGACAAATTCATGTTGCTTACTTTTCTTAAGGACTGAATTCTTTATTATGATGTCATTTGATGTTCCCTCTGCTATTTATAATAAAGTAATTGGACATCTGTAATTGGAGCCAATATAGATTAGCTTATGTTGAAAACTAGAGTTATGGTGTCTATATAAGTGTAATTGTGTGTTCTTGTGGAATGAAGGAACTTCACACAAGTCATAAATTATATTGGGTTGGTTCTCATCACTTGATCACGTCTTTATCTCATAGTTTTTCCTGCCCAAACATTTTCTTAAATTTTATTATTGTGTTTTTTATAGTTCCCTTGGTTCCTCCCTTTGGTGATCTGAGCATGGATTACTTATTCAGGTAAACTCTTTTACTATTCAATCAAGTCTTTAACTTGTTCCACATTTTAGAAGACAAATCAACATGTAATGAACTGTGAAATGATCTAAATGGATATGAATACATGGTCTTTCTATATTTGATTGCAAACTACTTGGATTGTGATGTATTTGATTGACTGTTCAATGTTCTAACTTTTTGTATTTTGGCTATTTCCATTGTAGTGATCCTTTTATGTTGGAATTCTAGTAGTAAGTGTAATCATGGGCAACACTCAAAATGGTGAACCGCAGGTTGTATACAAGCTACGCCAATTTTTAAAATTGTTAAGGTAATCCATTTATTCAAGTCTTTAATTTGTATGTAATGAAAGTTTAAATTTGATTGTCAAGTTAATGCTTTGGTTAATTTTGTTTTAAGGTACCACAACAACCTTATGGATACGAATGTGCTTACTATATGTTGCGTTTCATTAAAGATGTAATGAATGATTTGTCTTTGCTTCATAACAATGCAAGTATTTAACATTATTTTTGTTTATGTATTTGTCTATATTGACTTATTTATGATTAGAAAATTTAACTGATCTCTATTGTGTGTTATAGTACAATGACAAAGAATGTTTTTCGCAGCATGACCTTGATGAAGTTCGGATCGAGTGGGCGCAACATGTTTCAAAGATTCTCCGTGTTGCATAGTTGTGTCATTTTTATGATGATTTAGACAATATTTCTGTTTGAAGTTTAAACAATATTATGTTTTTTTGTTGTATTTGATGATAACATTAGATGTTTTGAAAAACAATTTGTAATGTTTCGATTTAATGTATTAGAATAATTTTATTATGTGGGTAATATTTTAGTTATAATATACTTAATTATAATTTATTTTTATTTAATAAATTAAAATTAAAATATAAAAAAATTCGCCAATTTAAATAAATTTTATTTCCAGCCAAAAAATATTATTTAATTAATAAATTTCGCGAATTTTTTTTTAAAAATGAGGAAAATAGTCAAAGTCAAACACCACAATTTGTGACGGTTTATAACCGTCACAAAAAACCGTCACAACAACCGTCACGAATTTGTGACAATGCCTACCGTGACACTTAGAAAAACCGTCACAAAACCCCTTTCGTGATGGTTTTTAACCGTCATGGTAGGCCTTTTATTGTAGTACTGAAAAGTTTTCAGTGGATATTTTCCACTGAATGTCAGTGGAAAAAATCTAAATAATAGTATTTTTACACAAAAAAATGAGTAAGTTTCATAGTGTTTCAAGGAGAACTTTTTTTTCACCATGTGTTTTCTCAGTGAGCTAGTTCAGTAGGAATGAAATGGAAAAATCAAATTTTGTAACACAAATTTCTCATTAAATGTCGATGGAAAAATCTTCTATTTCTAGTAGTGTACATTAATTAATCTAAAAACTTAATGAGAGAGATTATTAGTTCCTTCTTGCAAGGGGTCTCCCGATCATCAGGCATAATAAGATGGTAGTTGTTAATTTAAGAAAAAGTACACTTAGAAACTCATTTTAGTAATTAGATTATAAAATTGAGTTTAAATAATATATATTGTGAGTATAAATATTTTTTATATCATCATATCATTTTTACATGTTGTAACAGGTAACATATCTTATTTTCAAGATAAAAAATTATATATAATAACTTACACTATATAAATTATACGTGAGATGGAGACCTTCCTTTGGTTTTTTTCATGACCTAATCCAAGCTAAAGTAATTGATACACACGTCTTTAGTGATTTCAACAATCAAAATAGTGTTGAATTGGTCAAGTATAAATTGGCAAAATATATGCATTAGTCATAATTGTAGTTGTAGCTTAGCTAATTTATAAGTCTTCTTCACGTTTTGTTAATTATTTTTCTTCTTTTTTCCTTAAGGAATTTGTCCTCCAGCTACAAGGAAAATAATATATTACTAGCCTATACTTTTGTATCATCTATATTTTATTTCAGACCTAGTAAAAAGAACCATTAGTTGTTCAACTTTTCTTGATATAAGTCTTCAAAGAAACACCCGCAAGCAGAAATTAGTGTACAGAAGAAGCGAAAGGCCACGAGTTCGATCCTGCATAAATCTTCTTGGTTGAGTCACATGGCTTGCCAAGTGTGGTTAATCACGGCGTGGTTTGCGGGCTATTGCGTCGGCCGGGGTTTACTGTCTTGACTCGAAAAAGTAGCGGCTGCCTTCACAAAAAAAAAAAAAGTCTTCAAAGAAACGACCCATCAAACAATTTCTTAGTAATTTTATAAATTCTTACCTAATCATCAAACAATTAGGGTTGAAAATTGAAATCACTACACAATGATTAATTATATGCACCTAAAGTATAAAGATTTTCTTCACTATCACTATATTTTGACCTATTATAGAGAATATTACTTTCCATTTTTAAGGCTCTCAATTAGTAAATTTATTTTATTTCAATGAATATAACTTATACAAAATAGAATAAACCCCCTCCCAAATTTATATACTCCTACACTTTCAAGACTCTCCAACCAATCTTTTTAATTTCTTTCTCATTTCCTTCTCCTCCAACTTGAAATATCCAAATACCCTAATTTTGTTTAAAATGGTTCGTCCAATATTGCCAAGAATTAATGGTGAAATTTTATATACTTCCTTGCCATTGGAAATTGGTTTATTTCTTTCAATACTATCCCTTGTAGCACTATGTGCTAAACATGCAAAAAAAACTTCAAAAATATCCATGTCTACTCATGAAAAAACCAAAACTAATGAATCCAAAATTGCTCCAAGGTTGTCACCACTACATTTCCCTATCAAGAATAATACTAAAAAAGTCCGCGAAGAATCCGGCAGTCCGACCGGAGACTTCTCCGTGACCGGAGAAGAGGGTGTGTGGCAAAAGGCAATTATAATGGGTGAAAAATGCCAACCACCGGAATTTTCAGGTGTTTTATTTTATGATCCTTCTGGAAATAGGGTTTCTGAAATTCCAAGATCACCAAGAGCTAGTCATATGCCAAGACATGCTTGTTAATTTAGTTTTTATTTTATTTTTTATAATTGTGGTGTTCAGATCAATTTTGCGCACCTCAATTAACTTTCCATTAGAAATTACTTAATATTTCTGCTTCTACTGAAATTTGAACTTGAAACCTTGTGGTTATTAATTTAGCTTTATCAATAGAAAATTTTGTTTACTCTTGAGTTTTTCTTTTGTGTTATCTTGGTATGAATAAATATATTTTCTCTTTGAATTAAGATAGTTCGGATGATTTTTGCTCCACTTAATATTGATCGCGCTACTTTGAAATCCGATGATATCTTTTGGACATGCTTCGTTTGCTTCTGAGTTTTGAAGAATTTTTCTTATTCAAGAGACATGGAATAGAAATTCTTTTTTCTTTTTAAGTTTCATTTTCTTATCTATAACCCCTTGTTGTATTGATCACTTTATATTGAAGTCAGTAATATGTAAGATTATAACTAATGGAGTATGCTCTTATGACACGGACATGAAAAGAGAAGAGAAAATTGTGTTACAAGTAGAACTAATATTGTACAATTACAATACTCTGACCATTAAAATCACTCGTTCTCTCCTTAATTCTTTCTATTTGTTGGTTTAGAACAAATACTTACTGTCATAAATAATAGTCTCAAAGGGTGAGACAATATGTCATCTTTATATCCCATTAATATCATTTGTTAAATTTAATTATTATTTGATGTTTTATAGCTCTGTAGTGAGGCTTGAATTAGGCTTAACTTTACTCAACCATCTCTAAAATTTCTCTATAAGCAACAAATTCATTTTGAGTTTTGGCATTGTCATTGGAATTTATTTTAATCCTTCCTGCACAAGGAGAAGATCAAGTTATTAATTTTGCTTGTTTAAAATTAAAGATTTTCCTAGGAAAAGTTTCATCAATTTCTTTAGCATAATCTCTAATATTATATTTGCATATAAAAATATAATATGAAAATCAATGCTAACATGACTGACATGGCATGCTACTAAACTAGTCTATGAAACAACACGAGTCTGTAAAACTGTCTATCAGGACAAGACCCTGACATATCTCTACTAATAATGTATAATCATAAAGTACTAGACTAACACCCCGAATGAGATGAGGCTCACCGAAATAGCTGATATTGAAGTTTTCCTACTGAGTAGATCCGTCTCCCTGAAACTCAGCACCTGCACCGTGAAGTGCAGGCCCCATGCAAAGGGACGTTACTACATTTGAATTGTACTGTATGTAAAGAAATTAAACTGAAAGAAATAAGCAGGCACACGAAATAATAGGGACATGAACTGAAACTGAAATATGAATATGAGTATAATATAACATGTGTAAACTCAGTAGACTGTATATCCGTATATATATGTGGGGGAGAGCAATAATCAAACCGACATGAATAATCACGCGTAAACGTGGAGTTTGATCTCTGCCAGATCAGCTAAGTCAAAGATTTTATTTTTTTAAGTAGTAAATTTGTTGGTTTAGAACAAATACTTACTGTCATAAATAATAGTCTCAAAGGTGAGACAATATGTCATCTTTAATAAGCTTGACCACAAGTAAATAATATGTTTCCACTTCGAATCTTTATATCCCATTAATATCATTTGTTCAATTTAATTCTTATTTGATGTTTTATAGCTCTGTAGTGAGGCTTGAATTAGGCTTAACTTTACTCAACCATCTCTAAAATTTCTCTATAAGCAACAAATTCATTTTGAGTTTTGGCATTGTCATTGGTATTTAATTTAATCCTTCCTGCACAAGGAGAAGATCAAGTTATTAATTTTGCTTGTTTAAAATTAAAGATTTGCCTAGGAAAAGTTTCATCAATTTCTTTAGCATAATCTCTAATATTATATTTGCATATAAATTTATAGCTATACATTTTCGCTCAATCAAATTTTTATTTCGCTCTTTCAATCTTTACCACTTAACTCAAATTATAATATCAGCACTACAAGAGAGGTTGCCGGACATTTTATAATATCATAGACAGTGACGTATGCAGAAAACATGTAAATCATAGTGCGAATAGTAGTCTGAAATAGTCATAGCGGAAATAATATGAAAATATAATAAGTCTGAAAATCAATGCTAACATGACTGACATGACATGCTACTAAACTAGCCTATGAAACAACACGAGTCTGTAAAATTGTCTACCAGGATAAAGTCCTGACATACCTCTACTAATAATGCATAACCATAAAGTACTAGACTAACACCCCGAATGATATGGGGCTCACCGAAATAGCTGATATTGAAGTTGTCCTACTAAGTAGATCCGTCTCCCTGAAACTCAGCACCTGCACCGTGAAGTGCAGGCCCTATGCAAAGGGACGTTAGTATATTTTAATTGTACTGTATGTAAAGCAACTGAAAGAAATAAGCAGGCACACGAAATAATAGGGACATGAACTAAAATTGAAATATGAACATGAATATGAGTATAATATAACATGTGTAAAATCTGTAGACTGTATATGTCTGTATAGGGGAAGAGCAATAATCAAACTGAAATGAACCATCACGCGTAAATGTAGAGTTTGATCTCTGCCCGATCAGCTAAGCCATCTCGTACTTTGCCGGAGTACGAGACATGAACATGAACATGATAGATCCAATAATTAATCTGAATGTATCGTCCTCCGGCGGAGTGACCCTTATCCTACGTTGGAATACGTAGTTTCAGACTATCTGAGTCTTCTCATTTCTATGCAACTTTCCAAAACATGTACTTGAAAATAGTGGCTTGAAAGCCCATGAATTCCATATTGATGAATAGTAATATAAAGATGACATAATATTCATATAGTTAGGGTTATCATAGTATTAGAACAAAAACCCTAAGTTATGTGATTTTCATGGTTTCATGGAAACGTGGCGTGGAGAAGAACATAGATATTTTCACACGTGTATAGAAGCTCTTACATCTGACTTGCTTTCAAACTTGTATTAAAAATCCCAACTTTGAAGATGAACTCCAAAGATTGCACCTTGAAACCTTAAATTGGGTTTATCTCAAAACTCCTAGGTTAAGAGTAATGGAATTCACTTCGGAATTGATTATATTATGTTAGAATCACCTGAAAATACGTGGAAATGACTTAACTTGATGTAGGAGATGGTTGGGAAGTGGCTTAATATGCAAGACTTCATACTAAAACAAAAGACTCAGTATGAGAGCAATATTAACAGAGCTGCAGATTCACAGAATCCAAAACCAGAAAGGAAAATGGGTTCAAAAGGGAGCAATATTAACAGAGCTGCAGTAAAACACTTCAAGAAACAGTTCAACCTCAATTATCAGAATTCCAGCAGCAGACTATTGGATTATATTTCAAGAATCATCAAGGATGAACAAAATGATGATCTCACTAAAATTCCTAAAGAAGAGGAAATCAAGCATGCTGTATTCAGTATGAGTTCAGAAAGCTCTGCAAGATCAGATAGATTCAATGGTAAGTTCTTTCAATACTGTTGGGATACTATTAAGTTGGATATTATTGCTTTTGTACATGAATTCTTTAGATGTAAGAACTTAACTAGATACTTTACTCATACCTGCTTGACTTTAATTCCCAAAGTTGATTCTCCCAGTACTTTTTCTGACTTTAGACCTATTAGCTTAAGTAACTATACCAACAAGATCATCTTTAAAATCTTAGCTAATAGGCTAAATTCCCTTTTGTGTACCCTTATCTCTGATAATCAAAGTGGTTTTGTTGCTGGTAGATTAATTACTGATAATGTCATGTTGACTCAGGAAATTGTTCATGGTATTAAGCAAATTAATAAGGGTGGTAATGTGGTATTAAAACTTGATATGACTAAAGCTTATGATAGGCTTTCCTGGTCCTTTTTGTGTGATGTGTTAGATAGATTTGGCTTTGATGAAATTTGGATTGATATGATATGGAGAAATATTTCTAATGTGTGGTACTCTGTCATTGATAGGTCAAGACAAGGTTTTTTTACTTCTTCTTATGGTTTAAAACAGGGTGACCCTCTCTCCCATTCCCTTTTTATAATTATTGCTGAAGTGTTGTCTAGATCCCTTAACAGTTTACTTATGAACCATAATTTTATTCCCTTCTCAATGCATGCTAGGGGTCCTCAAATCACTCATTTTGCATATGCTGATGACATTGTTATTTTCAGTAGTGGTAATACTAGATCTATCAAACTTGTCATGAAATGCATTAGAAGATATGAAAAAGCTTCTGGACAGTTGGTCAATAAAGATAAAAGTTTTTTTTTTGACTAGTCTTAAAACCTGTGCTTACAGAATCAATAGAATTAGGAACTATACTGGATTCATGGATAAGAGTTTTCCTTTTGTGTATCTTGGTTGCCCAATTTACACTGAAAAGAAGAAGCTTTCTTATTTTGATGGTATGGTCACTAAGATTATTAAGAGGCTAAATGGTTGGCAAGGGAATATGCTCTCATGTGGTGGTAGATATGTTCTGATTAAAAGTGTCATTCAATCTCTCCCTATATATATGCTTTCTGCTATTAACCATCTTGTAGGTACTATTGAGATCATTGAGACGCACATTTGCAACTTTTTCTGGGGTACAAAAGATGGAAAAAATAAATGTCACTAGAGTGCTTGGAGTAAACTATGTTTTCCTATAGATGAGGCAGGAATTGGTGTTAGGAGCATGCAAGATATTGTGGATACCCTTACTATGAAAAGATGGTGGCATTTTAGAACCAAAAAGTCTCTGTGGGCTGATTTTCTCAGTGCCAAGTCCTGCTCTAGAACTAATGTTGTTGGTAAGAAATTCCATTCTGATACCTCTCAAGCATGGAAATTTTTATTAGGGACAAGGGGGAAATGTTCATCACTTGGACACTGAACAAAGGTAACTGCAATTTCTGGTGGGATCAATGGCTTGAAAATTGCCCACTGGCACACATGTGCCCTGATCAAATTCAAGGAAGAGCAGCTAGACTCAAAGTCCAGGACTTTATTCAAACTAATAGTTGGAACATGCAGAAACTTTACAATACAGTTCCTGGACAGATTTCTCTCCACATAAGTTCAATTGAAATTGGAAATGGAGACATGGATGACTATGCTATATGGAACAACTCAGAAGATGGGCATTATACCAACAAGAGTGCATGGAATATGGTGAGAAACTATAGACAGAAGAATCATTTCCTCAAGAATGTTTGGCACCTTTCAAGTTCTCATTCATATGCTGGAGACTTTTCTTTGGCAACCTACCTTTCAATGAAATCAGAGTAAGATATGGGGACCAGATTGCTTATGCTGCACAGTCCCTAAGGTTGAATCTATCCAACATGTTTTTGTGGAAGGTGATGCACCTAAGAACCTATGGAACAACATTGGTGCAGCTTTAGGGATCAAACATCAGATGGTACCAGTGACTTTGGTGTTGCAAAAATGGTGGAACACTAAATCAAGGAATAGGGTACATAAGACTTGCATGCAGATTGCTCCTATTGTGATATGTTGGGAAATATGGAAAGCATGGACATCTTGTAGATATGGTGGCAAGGAAAGATTCTACCAATATAACATGGTCACTAAGAGTATGCTGAACATCAAAACTGTGCTTAGCAGTGCTTTTCCAAGAGTGGCTTTTGAATGTAACTGGAGCAGTATGTGTGAACATATAGAGAGGCTCAAACCAATGATAAAGTGTACTACTGTCTACTGGGAAAAACCAAAAGAAGGGAATGTGAAACTGAACACTGATGGTAGCTATCTCAGTAATGGCAACAAGACAGGAATTGGAGGAGTGCTTAGGGATGAACATGGAGAGTTTATCATGGCATTTTCGAAAACTATGGAATGCACCAGTAATAACCAGGCTGAAGTCTTAGCTGCAGATTTTGGTATCAAGTGGTGTACACAAAATGGCTTAAACAATTTGCACATTGAGCTGGATTCTTCTATCATCAGCAACATGATAGCTCAAAAGGACACCAACAATCTGAAAATGAAGCACATTATCAATGCCATCACAAACATGACTAGGGGAATTAATGCTACTGTCTCTCATTGCCTCAGAGAAGTCAACCAGGTGGCGGATTTTATGGCAAAAAGGCCTCTACAGAAGACACCAACACCATTTACCTCAACTATCAAGATCTCGCTTTGAAAGCTAAGGGACTGATGCAGTTGGATAATGTGAGAATAAAGTGTAGTAACAAGGAAATGGGAATGTAACAACAACAACAAATATGTTAGAAATCTGGAAATGAACAAAGTAATTGGCTTGCTGAGTCGATTGATTTTTCAATCTATCCTTAAGATAATATTGCCCCGTATATTCCTTTCGACGGTGTAATGGCAACTTATCTCCCAAGATAAAACAGCAATAAAACAAATGAGCAAAGGAGACTCAAGTGTTCACTTAGGAAGAAAGATCTTAGAGTGTTTGGAGATTGCAAGAGAGGAACAATGTATTCTGAAAATGTGTGTTTTCCAATGGTGCCAAAGACATCAATTTATAGGTTGATGAACATGTCTTCTCAATTAACCAAATAAATGACCATCAATGTCAAGTAATGACCATTGATTTTGAAGTTAATTCAGCTTAGTTATGGCTGAATTCAAGAGCCAAATAATGGAGAGTTATTGCTCCAAAGTCAGCCCAAGAATCGCAATTCGCCTCAACGGATTGAAAACAAATCAGCGCCGCGCACTAAATACCGTAACTCACCGAGTGGCGAGCCGCGGAAGCGCGCGGTGCCGCGACGCCTAAGTTCCAGTAACTTCCCAGGGATTTTTACCGTTACGAGCATCGCGACTTGTGAGAGGCGCATGGCCTTGTAAGCACCGCGCCCCGACTTGTCGTGTCGCGCCTTCTACCCGTGGTGATTTCTAATTCGTTTCATCTTTTACACATTGTACTCTTCTTCCTTTCATTTACCAACGTGAAACCATTTGTCATTTGGCCAATAACCGTCTATTATTTTACGTCTCAACAATTCGTATACATACCAATATCTCTTCCATTAAGGAAATTACGATCCTTGACACTTTATGTGCACGTGTGTGAAAATCATGTTTCCGACGTGCGGGGCCCCAATTGTTCGAGTCATAATTAATAGGATTAAGTTTATTTCACGTTTAGTAAATTTCCAACAATCCCCTCTTGGAAGAGATTTTGGCGCACGCACATGGTGCCTTTCTAGCAATCATTCGGTGGATCGATGATGCATCTGGAGAGGTAGCCGTAGCTTTGATTCTTCCAATGTAGAATACCATCGGACATATTTACTGCGCGGTGAATGTGATGTCTTGAACCGTCAGTGTTTAGTATATGCCAAGACAATGGTACCAAACACAACACCTTTCCTTACTCTATTTTTCTTTATGTTTTTGTCCGTCGTGGGCCGTGGACACACTTGGATTCTTAAGTGCGTTCAATTGAGGCGGTCTGTCCCCGCACTTAAATATGTGGTCTCCTACTATGTATCCTGCAATACCCCGCTACACAAGCGTTAGGAACCATTAAAAGTTTCCCCAACCTAACCTCAACTATTGAGGATCATTAAAGGTTTGGAAACTTATCCCTTACCCCTCTACAGGTTGCACTTTATGTCTATCACGGTAAAAGCCTTAGATTATATTTCTTAGGAAGAAATCATTATCCGAAGTGCTCTTTCTTCCACCGAAGCGCTCAACTGAACCTTTACAATTTAGTTTTCCCATTGAACCTTATTCCTGGGATCTCCTGTCTGTAAGGTTGGGTGTTCACTATATCGGTTCTTATCGATTGGGTTTTAAGCTCATTCCCCTAGACAGGCAGAACATCTGATCTCTGGGTATTCCCTTCGTCAAGGGATCTGCGATATTTTCCTTAGATTTTACGTAATCAATAGAAATAACACCCGAGGTGATCAGCTGCCTAACGGACTCATGTCTCCGTCAAATATGACGAGACTTGTCGTTGTACATAGAACTTCGTGTCCTTCCTAGAGCCGACTGATTGTCGTAGTGGATCATTACAGAAGACACGAGTTTACCCCAACATGGGACATCCTCTAGAAAACCATGAAGCCACTCAGCTTCTTCTCCCGTTTTGTCTAAAGCGATAAATTCCGACTCCATCGTGGATCGGGCAATAAGGGTTTGCCTAGAGGACTTCCAAGACACAACTCCACCACTGATTGTAAAAATATATCCGCCGGTGGACTTGATGTCTTCGCTATCAGATATCCAATTTGCGTCACTGTACCCCTCTAGTACCGCTGGATATCTCGAATAATGTAACCCGAACTTTAACGTGAACTTCAGGAACCGTAGTACCCTATTCAACGCTTTCCAGTGATCCTCACTTGGATTACGGGTGAACCTAGCCTATTTATTGACTGCATGAGCGATATCAGGTCGAGTGCAGTTTGTGATATACATCAGACTACCAATCACCTGCGCATACCTTTCCTGGCGTACGGGCACACCAAGATGTTTGTCAAACGTTTGACTTATATCCAATGGTGTCGTTACTGGTGAACTGTCGAACATCCCAAATTTCTTCAGTACATCCTCGATATAGTGAGATTGAGACAAAACCAGTCCTTTAGATGTCTTAGTGATTTTGATCCCTAAGATGACATCTGCGATGCCCATATCTTTCATCTCAAAACATTGTTTTAGCATGTTCTTAGTCTCTAGGATTATCCTATGACTGCTTCCAGTGATCAACAAATCATCTACATAGAGGCATATTATGACGAAAGAATCGACATTTCCTTTCATGTAAACACATTTGTCACATTCATTAATGGTGAACCCTTTTGATAATGTGCATTACAAATTTCTCGTACATTTAGTGGCCTGTTTCACTGCATAACGATTTGACAAGCCGATACACTTTTATCTCGTCCTGGAACCACATACCCCTCGGGTTGGTCCATATATATTTCTTCTTCCAAATCACTATTTAGAAAGGCTGTCTTGACATCCATTTGATGTATTTCAAGATCCCGCAAGGCGGCGATAGCTATGAACATACATATGGATGTCATTCTGGACACCGGAGAGTAGGTATCGAAGTAATCAAGGCCCTCCTTTTGGCGATAGCCCTTGACTACCAGCCTAGCCTTGTATTTATCGATAGATCCATCTGACTTTAACTTCCGTTTAAGGATCCACTTACAACCCAAAGGTTTGTGTCCCGGAGGAAGTTCAGCCAACTCCCAGGTGTGGTTGTGTAGGATGGACTCTATTTCACTTTCTATAGCTTCTTTCCTGAGCGGTGCTTCTGGAGTTGACAATGCTTCGGCGATTGTCCGTGGTTCGTCTTGAACCAAATAAGCTTCAAAGTCTGGACCGAAGGACTTGTCCTTCCGGGCCCTTTTGCTTCGTCTTGGTTCCATCTCTGAATCTTCCAAGTGCTGAGAATTTGGGATACTGGATTTCGGATAATCAGTCACTTCATAATTCACTAGATCTGAACCGTTTGGATCCGGGTAGTCAATGACTCATGGATCCTTAGAGGTTTGCTCATAACTTCATTTGCGAGAGGTTATGTTATTCTCCTTCTTTGGAAACGTGTCTTCAAAGAACCACGCGTTCCCTGACTCCATGATCGTACCTACATGAATGTCTGGTACATCCGACTTATGCACTAGAAAGCGATAAGCACTACTGGTATTTCCATATCCGATGAATATGAAATCCACAGTCTTAGGTCCAATCTTGACCTGCTTTGGCGTAGATATTTTTACCTTGGCCAGACAACCCCATACCTTCAAATATTTGTAGGTAGATTTCTTTCCTTTCTATAGCTAGTATGGAGTCTTGTCCTTACCCTTGTGTGGGGACTCTATTAAGAATCTTATTTGCGGTAAGGACAGCTTCTCCCCACATGTTTTTAGGGAGGCCCGAATTGATGAATAAAGCATTCATAATTTCCTTTAGCGTTTGGTTCTTGCGTTCAGCAACACCGTTTGATTGAGATGAGTAAGGAGTCGTCGTTTGATGAACTATACCCGATTGGGTACAAAATTCTTCAAAAGGTGCTATATATTCTCCCCCTCTATTGCTACGTATTGCTTTAATCCGTCCGCTTAGTTAGTTCTCAACTTCAACTTTGTAACGTTTGAAAGCTTCAAATGCTTCATATTTACTTTTTAATAAGTAAATGTAACAATACCTTGTGACATCATCTATGAAAGTCACAAAGTACTTGTTCCCCCCTCTAGTTTGAGCGAACTTCAAATCACATATATCAGTGTGTATGAGTTCTAGAGGAGCGGTTTTCCTTTCGATGGATCTAAAGGGACTCTTGGAAAGTTTTGCCTCTACGCACACCTCACACTTACGTTGAGGGTTTATGTCGATAGACGACAATAATTCCAACTTTACCAATCTTTGGATAGATTGATAGTTAACATGTCCTAATCTATGATGCCATAAATTAGAAGACTCAATCAAATAAGTAAAATACTCAATTTTATTGATAGTTGAAACAGAAGACATTACAGGTGCAGTATTAAACTTAAAGAGGCTTTCACAGACGAATCCCCTTCCTACAAAAGTTCCGTTTTTAGTGATTACAAATTTATTGGCCTCTAACACTAGCCTAAAACCAACATTAACCAACAAAGGTCCAGAAATTAGTTTTTTACGAATTTCCGGGACGTGCATCACTTCCTTCAGAGTCAGCTCATTTCTGGACGTCATATTTAGGATCACCTTTCCTACCCCCAGCACCTCTGAAGAAGAATTGTTACCCATGAACAATTTCTTATCTGTGACTGACTGACTGGTGTATATGTGGAGAAGACATCTTTATTGGAACAAATGTGACGGGTAGCACCCGTGTCTAACCACCATTGCAATGAGGTTAGCTTCTAGCACCACCGCTGAGAATTCTTCAATCATATCGTCTAGGAGCCTGTCTTTGATGATGTTAGCCTTTGCCTTGTCTTTGGCCTTCTCTTTATTCTCATGTTTGACCTTGCGGCAGTCCTTGGCCATGTGACCAACTTTACCACAGTGATGGCATGTACCCTTAAACTTTTCATTTGTTTAGGACTTACCAACCTTCTGGAACTTTCGCTTCTTGCTTGGGTTCCCTTTGACTTCCGCCAGGTTCGCCTTAGCCTCAGCGGGTTGTTTCTCCTTTGGCATGACCTTATTATCCTCCTGAATTTGGAGTTTGATAATAAGCTCATCTAATGCCATCTCCTTCGTCTTGAGTTTCAAGTAATTCATAAACTCAGTCCACGAGACAGGCAGCTTCTCGATCAATGCCCCAACCAAGAATTGCTCGTTGGGCTTCAATCCTTCCAAGTCCAGGTGATGTATAATCATTTGGAATTCCTGGACTTGGGATGACACACTTTTGTTTTCCACCATTTGAAATTTCAGAAATTTCCCAATGACGAACGTTTTGGCACCCGCATCTTGGGTGTTGTATTTCTTTTGCAATTTGTCCCACAATTCCTTGGTTGTCCCAACGGTGCAATATACCGTGTATAAAGGATCGGACAAACTATTTAGAATATAGTTCCTGCATATGAAATCACTATGATTCCATGCATCTCGAACCATCTTCATGCCATTAATGACATGGATACCTTGGCCCCCTCCCGCCGGTTCATTTGGCTGAGGGTCCGTGTCTTTCCCAACTTGTGGAGGATCTTCGGTTAGGAAACGTGACATTCCCATAACCGTAAAGAAGAACAACTTCTTTTGCTGCCATCTTTTGAAATGCACACCCATGAACTTCTCGTGACGCTCACGGAATCTGCGCGGTGTTGAGCGATGCGCTCTCGAGCAAGAGCAAAGGCATTTGGAATTCCTTGAGCAGCGGTAGTATTGACACTTGTTGTTCCAAAACCAGTGGTGTTGAAGGCATTAGGATTGCCTCGGTGAGTGAGCGGCGCAGTGGGATTGCCTTGAGCATTGGTGGAATTTCCAGCGTTCAATTGATCTTGTCCAGTCATGTTGTTGTTGAAACAACGAATATTATCTTAAGCTTGTGAGAATAAAGTGTAGTAACAAGGAAATGGAAATGTAACAACAACAACAAATATGTTAGAAATCTGGAAATGAACAAAGTAATTGGCTTGCTGAGTCGATTGATTTTTCAATCTATCCTTAAGATAATATTTCCCCGTATATTCCTTTCGACGGTGTAATAACAACTTATCTCCCAAGATAAAACAACGATCAAACAAATGAGCAAAGGAGACTCAAGTGTTCGCTTAGGAAGAAAGATCTTAGAGTGTTTGGAGATTACAAGAGAGGAATAATGTATTCTGAAAATGTGTGTTTTCCAATGGTGCCAAAGGCATCAATTTATAGGTTGATGAACATGTCTTCTCAATTAACCAAATAAATATCCATCAATGTCAAGTAATGACCATTGATTTTGAGGTTAATTCAGCCTAGTTATGGCTGAATTCAAGAGCCAAATAATGGAGAGTTATTGCTCCAAAGTCAGCCCAAGAATCAGTTTCAATTCGCCTCCAACGGACTGAAAAACAGTCGAAGCGCCGCGGCGCTAAATACCCCGTAACTCACTGGAGCTGAGGAGCCGCGGCGCTTCGGGAAGGCGCCGCGGTGCCGCGACGCCTAAGTTCCAGTAACTTCCCAGGGATTTTTACCGTTACGAGCGTCGCGGCGCTGCAAGCACCGCGGCCCTGACTTGGTCGCGCCGCGGCCCTTCTTTGCTCCGCGGCGATTTCTTATTCATTTTATCTTTTACACATTGTACTCTTCTTCCTTTCATTTACCAATGTGAAACCATTTGTCATTTGGCCAATAATCGTCTATTATTTTACGTCTCAACAATTCGTATACGTACCAATATCTCTTCTATTAAGGAAATTACGATCCTTGACACTTTATGTGCACGTGTGTGGAAACCATGTTTCCGACGTGTAGAACCCCAATTGTTCGAGTCATAATTAATAGTCTCAACTACAAATGCCCACATTTAGAAGGAGGTTTGAAAATGTAATTTTTTGTAAGTTAATAAACCTTGTAGCTTTAAGGAAGGATCTTTGTATAGGCTAATTCCTTCCTATAGATTGACTTTTCAATCTATTTTTTGTAGACTAAATGCAAGGTTCCATGTCCCCGTTTAGTCATTGTAAGTTTAGCTTATCAATTAACATGGTAGGGGTCTAGCCAAACCCCCCCCCACCCCACATGGGATGTCGTGGTGGTAACGCGGTATCGCCGCACCTGCTCCATTGGGCGGGATGTAGATGATTTGGTGGTTGGTGGGGCGGGTATGGTATCAAAAGTGCTACCCGCCATGGGTAGTAGGGCGGGGGTGGATTTCATATAAGACCTGCCCCCGCCCCGCACCCGCCCCGTACATGTTTGTGTTGGATTCTTTTATTATGATGATTTTCTAGTATTTTTAAATAGACAAGGACTTGAAATTTCTTATTCTTGTCAAGAAGAAGAAGAAGAAGAAGATTAATAAGTCTACGGTACCCTTCAATTTTTTTAATGTTTTTGTGTGAATGTATGGTAGAATGCAACAACTCTACAAGTGCATATGTGACAACTTTGGTAATGACATTGGAGTTTTCTTTTCCTTTTTGTACAATTGTAATTATTTGAAAGGACTAGAAAATTTCTTGTCTTCTTCTATATAAATTTCACGCTTTTATTTTAACTTTTTAATATTCCTAATATTTTGGTAAAGTTTCAGAATTTGATATTTGATACATCATAGCGAAAAAAGTTCATTTTTTTCATTTTCTTGACCTCGATTTTTATTATATAATTTTTTTTTATTACCGGTGATGGGTACCCGCCGGGAAAGTGGGTATCCGTCGGGTAAGTGGGGCGGGGGCGGGTGGAGAATTTACTACCCATGGTGGGTAGTGGGGCGGGGGTGAAGGTGGATTTTAGGTGACAGGTACGGGTACGGGGTATCCTTCCCCCGCCCCATTGACATCCCTACCCCACACCATTAGACCATTAGACTCACAATCTAATGGTGTTGGCTTTTAAAAAAAAATGCTAGGTTGGCAACACTGCCAAAAGGGAATTAAATGGATGCCAGCAACTGGACACTTTATTAAATTTTGGTCTGATGCTTGGTTGGACTCGCAATACTCCTCATTGTGTTCTATGTGATATGGAGATGAATGAAACTCTTGAACATGTTCTACTCTGTTGCATTAAAGCCAGTTATGTTTGGCATTTGGCAATCTCTAGGACTACAGGATTTCATTGGAATGATTCAAAACCAAAATAATTCCCTCACAACCTGTCAGTGGCTTCAAAATCTTACTACACTTGCCCCCAAAACACACTATGCAGCTTTTCCTTCTAAGGTCTTTATTCCATTCTGTTTATGGCATATATGGCTAAATCGGAATAGAAACATCTTTGATCATAAGAATGAGTGCTAATATTATGCAAATTGTTAATCAAACCTCTGAATACAGTTACCTAGGACTCCATATGGCTTCAAAAAGACAATCCTTTCCTCTATACCTTAAGTGTAATCCACCAGCTGCTGGGGTTTTCTAACTAAATGTTGAAACTGCTGCATCTTCTTGTGGAAATTTCTGTGTAGTGGGAGGAGTTGTTGTTGCGATATTTCTGCTTACACAAGTGTACGTATCACTAAAGTAATAAAGTCTGTAAGACCGAGTTATCGTTCACAGAGACTGGTTTGTCAAGTACCGAATATCTAATCTATGGTATCTATTTGGTAACCGTAATTTTGTTTGAGAGTTTAAACTAAGTAAAGTGCAGAAAATAATAGTATTTTGGATTTAAAACAGTTATGAAGGGAATTAGAGCTTTCAATCTCCTCAACTATCTACTCTTTCACGTGTTAATGCAATGCTAATGATTCTGCTTCTTATTAAGATAACATGAACATGTTCTATATTCCGGTTAGAACATATAAAAACTCAACCTTATGCAGAAACCTTAAACCTTCTATATTTCTATGATAGATTTTACCACACATGAGGATTAAGAACAATAACCTTAAATACTACACAAGTATCGGGATACTTTCGTCCACGATTTTAACTTATGTCTAAACAACTACAGCATATTAAAATCTCCTCTCTCGGATCTCGATTCGAAATCATACAAGTTATGACAATTAATGACCAGTTAATTATCAAGAAATCAATAAAATCAATACAATATTGAATAGATCTTAATATGCTGAAGAAGAAATCAATAACTATGCATTAACTGTATGAAAAGAGTTTCAAGTGATTCGACGGAAAACCCTAATAAAGAGATTAACTCCTAGACATTGTCATGCTAAGAACTAATACGAAATCCAACATAAACTGAAATTAAAATAAGGGAAAGAAAAGAACTTGAACAATTCGAAGTCTCCAATTGTGTCTTGTCTCCTTTTCTCTTCTCCACAAAGTATGATATGAAATAAGACAAGGTTTCAGGGTTTTATATCTGAGAAAAACTGCATTTCGGACCCTTTTACCCCTATCAAACAGCCCCGAAACCTGGAATAATCGCGTCGGCGCTGCGGCCCTAATTGGACACGAAATCGCTGGGAGTACACTGGAAATCACGCGCCGCGGCGCCTCCGACATGATTTCGTTTTTCGACTTTCTGGAAATTTACGCCCCGGTTCTAATTCTTTCGACCTCGGCTCATCGAGCACCGCGGCCCTCCATGCCTCGAGTCGCGGCCCTTAACCCTGTTTCGTCCAGAACTTCTCGGGACCGCTTGGGCTTCATTTCTTGGGTTGTGCTTGTGCAATTTCATCCTTAATTAAGCTCATTTCATTCTCAATTTTGTATTTCCTCCTTTAGGACCGTTGTGACTCAAAAGACAGAAAAACAACCCTAATACTATACTAAATACAAACGAAAAGAGGAAAATACTTAACTAAAAAGGACTCAAAAGAGTGTTAAAATACACTCAACAAACACTCTCAAACTTACACTTTACTCGCCCTCGAGTAAAACACTAAACAAAAACAAAAATAAAAACAAAGACTCTATGAAATGGATCAAGTATCTATAGCAATGCTGCCTCAAAATCATGGATGAAAACTAGGATAATATGTTGGAACATAGCATGAATTTTCAGCAATCTAGAATTTCAAGTTAGATATTTCACAAAATTTTAGATCATAATCACTGAAAATACAAGCACCTAACCTATGCATGTCAATTTCATTCCATCTTCCCCAAAATTCTATAGATCTGTTTACTTGTTATTCTCCACTAATCATAGACATACACATTAGAGATCATCAGGATTTTCAAGGGTTGTAATGTAGGCTTAGGCAGGGGTAGATAAAAGTTGGCATTTATGCTCAAATTACGTACCATAAGGATTTTTCATTCAACTCATTTTTTCCTTCTTTTTGACTTTCTTTTCAGTCTCATACTTATTTTCTCTCCTCTTTTCTTTGAGAGAATGAGACACATTATCAATAACAAGCACCCCCAAACTTACACTTTTGCACATTATTTTTCATTGAGGTGCATCAAATTTTCACTCTCTTTTTATTTTTTTCTCAACACTTTTCATTCCAATAATTTTCCATTATTACTTATGGCACATCAAAGTTATCATAGGGTGTCAAACAAAGATATTATTTTAGACTCAAAGGGGTTGACTAGTGATACAATTTATGTCAGGGTAGGTAATGAACGGTCAGAAGGGCTATCAAAGAATACCTGAATCATATCCCTAAACATGTATATCTTAATATTTCGCCTCAAATAACAAGCAAACAGATTTTCTAGACATTTTCAACCTTTCTTTCCATAATTGACAACACATAGGTTAAGCACAAATATCCCATATAATTAGATGTCATGAATTTTTGGCATATCTAACTTAAGCACACAGATTTCTGCTTTCAATTCCATTACATTATCCCAATTAATCCACTCAATATCTTTAGCAACTACAACATACATGATCCAAAAGAAAAAGCTATGACTCACAAACACATAAAACAAACTAAACACAATAAAAAAGACTCAAAATAACACAAAGTGAAGTAAGACCCCCCAAAACTTAATTGACACATTGTCCCCAATGTGTAGAGACTAAAATTAAAGGGACAACTTACAGACACAAAACGGCGGTCACAACGGAGGTCTGGGAGGAAGGAAAAATTATTGTGCACACTGCCCGTGAGGGGCCGCAGTCTTTGCTCCATGCGTCGCGACGCTAATTCCTCTGAAAATTCAATTTTTCCCAGTTTTCAGCATTTTTCGCCTTTTTCTCCTCGGAGTCAGTTCCTGCCTTTATCTGTCATCCAAAAACACACCAAACACAAGACCGTGAGACTGTTCAAGACAAAATAAAAAAAACTAAAATAAAAAATTTAAATAACATAATTAAAACATTGAGTTGTCACCCAAGTAGCGCTGTCTTTAACGTCTTTTAGCCGGACGCAGTTTTCTTACACAATCAAGGGGGTAGAGTATCCCCTTCGCATATCTATTTCAGCACAATTCTCTTCCTCCTTCTCCTTTTTTTCTTCACAGGGCTAAGGTGAGAAGAGTTCATTCATTTTTCATCATTTGCTGGTTCAGAAGTCTTACCATCAAGTTTTGCATGCTGCTTTAATGTTACCCCACGAGCATCAGTACTTGTGAGGCTTTTCTCAGAGACACCCTTGTTAACTATCCCAATGGTAAAACATCTATCATTTACTTGAGGTTCAGTGGGTGACTTGAAAATAGTGAAGGTCATCTCCTCATCTTGAACTCGGAGCTTGAGTTTTCCCTTCTCAACATCAATCAGTGCCCTCCATGTGGATAGAAATGGTCTCCCAAGGATGATGGACATATTTTCATCAGCTTCCATATCTAGGATGATGAAGTCAGCAGGAAAGATGAATTTACCTACTTTCACCAATACATCTTCAATTATTCCTTGGGGGTGCACAATTGAGTGATCAGCTAGCTGCAAGGTGACTGTGGTTGGCCTTGCTTTCCCCAAACTAAGTCTTTTAAACACAGAGAGGGGCATCAGGTTGACACTTGCCCCCAAATCACACAGGCCGTGCTTGCATGTCACCTTCCCTATAGTGCAAGGTAATGTGAAACTCCCTGGATCTTTCAAATTCGGGGGAAGTTTCTTCTGCAATATAGCACTGCACTCCTCTCACAAGACAACCGCCACATAGTCACGCCTTCCTTTTTAAAGAGGATGTCTTTCATAAACTTCACATATGCTGGCATTTGCTCCAAGGCTTCAATGAACGGAAGATTGATGTGTAGCTTTTTGAAGACCTCCAAAAACTTGGAAAACTACTTGTCAAGAGATTTCTTTACAAGTCTTTGAGGGTATGGAATTTTGTCTGTATATTCCCTCATAACTGCTGGTAGAGTCTTCTCTAAAATAGGCGGTCATCAGTAACCCCCTCTTTCTCTGCATCAACTATCTCCTCCTTTTCAACCACTGGTGGGGGTGCAACCTGCTCTAACTGTTTCCCACTCCTCAAGCTGATTGCTTGACATTGCTCCATTGGGTTCATTACTGTGTTACTATGGAGAGTCCCCTGAGGTTTGTCATTCAATTTCCCTGCCAACTGCCCCATTTGTGTTTCCAAGTTCCTAATAGATGACCTAGTCTCGGTCATGAATTGTTTGGTCTCTGCCATAAATTGTGTTTGGGAGTTGGCTAAGGTTGAAAGTGAAGACCTGGTTTCTGCCATGAATTGAGTCTGGGAGTTGGCCAATGTCAACAGTGTTGCTCTCACTTCATCTGGCTTCTCTTGTGGATCTGGTGTGCTGAACTGTTGAGAGGAAGATGCCTGATTCTGTGGTTGTTGGTTCTCATTTTGGCCCTGAAACTAAGATTGCTGCCCTTGGTCATTCCTCCATGAAAAATTTGGATGATTTCTCCACCCTTGATTATATGTGTTGAAGAATGCATTGTTGTAGGGCCTCTGAAAATTTTCAACTGCCTGAACCTGCTCCATAGGCACATTGTTTGGATCCACTGCTGTGCACCTATCAAAAGTATGGGGACCCCCACAAATCTCACAACTCACTAGTGTCTGAACATCTTTAACGGACATGGTACTCTTCTGCATCTGCTTTGTCAAAGTGGCAACCTGGGCAGTCAACGCAGTGATAGCATCCAACTCATGAACCCCAGCCACTTTCCTCCTATTTGTAGCTCTCTCATCGGCCCCCTGATGGTTATTTATGGCCATGTCCTCTAGCAAATCATGTGCCTCATTGTCACTCTTCTTCATGAATGTTCCCCCTGCAGCAGCATCAATTATGGTACGAGTAGTACCACATAACCCATTGTAGAAGATGTGGACTAACATCCACTTCTCAATCCCATGATGCGGACACTTCCTCTGCAGATCTTTGAACCGCTCTCACTCATCATAGAGTGACTCTCCATCCATCTGATAGTAATTATTAAGCTCTCCTCTGAGCTTTGCTTCTTTGGATGGAGGGAAGAATTTGGCAAGGAACTTCTGGGCTAAGTCTTGTCATGTAGTGATGGAGTTTGTTGGCAAAGAATTCAACCAACACTTGGCTCTATCCCTAAGTGAGAATGGTAATAGCCTCAATCAAATGACATCATCAGTAACACCGTTGTACTTGAATATAGCACACAACTCCAGAAAATTAGCAATATGCATGTGTGGGTCTTCAGACGGCAACCCCCAATCGACGGGTGTGCACGTGCCGTATGCGAATGGCTGGTTTTATCTCAAAATTATTGGCTTCCACAGCTGGAAGCCTGATGCAAGTCTACACACCAGTAATTGTAGGTAGAACGTAGTCTCCCAAGCTCCTCTCAGCAGGAAGCTGGACTCGTTCTCTCATATCTACTCTTTCATTCAGCCCGTTCTGATTCTATTGATTTTTCATCTCTAAAGAATCAGATATCCTTTTGTTTTTCCTGTTTTGTTTGCAAAAAATTTTGATCTCCGGGTTAAGAGAAACAAGTGTTTCTGCTCCCCTTCTGCTTCGCATACACTAAACTTCCTGAAATCGATAAAAACAAGCAAACAGATCAAAGCAAAAATGTTCTAAAAATAAAAAGAAGAAAATAAAAACCAAATTAGAAATAAGGCTAGATAATTCGATATTGAAAGTACAGACTGGCGCCAAAAACTTGTTGCGATATTTCTCTATGCTTACGCAAGTGTACATATCGTCCAAGTAATAAAAATTTGTTAGACCGAGTTATCGTCCACAGAGACTGGTTTATCAAGTACCGAATATCTAATCTATGGTATTTATTTGGTAATAGTTCTTTTGTTTGAGATTTTAGACTAAAAATTAAGACTAAGTAAAGGGCAGAAAATAACCTCTAAATGATAATACTTTGGTTTAAAACAGTTATGAAGGAAATAGGGTTTTCAATCTCCTCAACTATCCACTCTTTCACGTGTTAATGCAATGCTAATGATTCTTTTTCTTATTAAGATAGCAGGTTAACGAACATGTTCTATATTCCAATTAGGACATATAAAAACTCAACCTTATGCAGAAACCTTATATATTCCTATGATAGATTTTACTACACAGGAGGATTAAGAACAATAACCTTAAATACTACACGAGCATCGGGATACTTTCGTCCACGATTTTAACCTATGTCTAAACAACTACAGCATATTCAAATCTCCCCTCTCGGATCTCGATTCGAAATCATATAAGTTGTGACAATTAATGGTCAGTTAATTATCAAGCAATCAATGCAATATTGAATAGATCTTAATATGCTGAAGAAGGAATCAATAACTATGCATTAACAGTATGAAAGAGTTTCAAGCGATTCGACGGAAAACCCTAATAAAGAAATTAGCTCCTAGACATTGTCATGCTAAGAACTAATACAAAATCCAACATAAACTGAAATAAAACAAAGGAAAGAAAAAGAACTTGAACAGAAGTTGTCTCTAATCTTGTGTTGTAGCCTCTTTTCTTGCCTCCACAAAGTATGATATTAGGTCTTAGAATAATCCCTAGGTCCTATAGATGTAAAAATCACGTTTCAGACCCTTTTGCCCTTCGAAAAATCGACTTTTTCTCGGAAATACGCCCCGGTTCTAATTCTTTCGACTTCGGCTCATCGAGCACCGCGGCCCTCCATGCCTCGAGTCGCGGCCCTTGACCTTGTTTCGTCCAGAACTTCTCGGGACCTCTTGGACTTCATTTTTTGGGTTGTGCTTGTGCAATTTCATCCTTAATTGAGCTCATTTCATCTTCAATTCTGTATTTCCTCCTTTAGGACCGCTGTGACTCAAAAGACAGAAAAACAACCTTAATATTATACTAAACACAAACGAAAAGAGGAAAATACTTAACTAAAAAAGACTCAAAAGAGTGTATAAAATACACTCAACAGTTGTGCGAAATAATGCAGGCGAATGGATCATTTTGCTTCACTGCAAGAGTATCTTCTGCTCCTATCCATATCTTGGAAGTTCAAGCTCTTTTAGAGGGATTAATCATTGTTCATAAAATGTTCTACTTCCCAGTGGTGGTTGAAACAGATTCCCAAGATGTGATTTGCATACTTTATTCTGATCCTATTTCTAACAATACATATTGTCTCTGACTGCAGGCACCTCATCAACAAGCTGAATAATCCAAGGAATCAACATGTCTACAGGGATCTTTGGCTGATGCTTTAGCTAAGTTAGCAATGGAATCCCATGGGCTCAATGTTCTTGTGCAACCACCAGATGCTTTTTTGGAACCGCTACAAAGTGATAAATATGGGAAACTGTCTCTACGGCGTGTGACTAGGCAACACTTTTGTAACTATCGTACAGTGGTAGGAACTTCTACTAATGTTTCTGCTAATACTTCCCTAGGAAATGTGGTGGGAACTTGTACAAATGTTTCCCATAACCACTCTACTTGTACTTCTGTTTTGTGTAGTAATAGTCCCCGAAAACTTAATTGTAAGATGATCTGCTCTAATTCCTTAACTCCTTCTGTAATAGGGCACGATCAAATTATGTAGTATGTGTCTTATGTTTAATATGAAGTACCTTTCATTACCAAAAACGGATCTGACCGATTTTCTTGCTTTGCTTGTTCTTGAGCCGAGGGTCTTTCGGAAACAGTCTCTCTACTTACCAAGATAGAGATAAGGTCTGCGTACATACTACCCTCCCCTGATCCACGTTGTGGGACTTCACTGGGTATGTTGTAAATGTTTGGACGCCAACTTTTCGTCCAAAGCCTTTGTTGAGTGTGTATAAAAGGTCTTTCTTTTGAACCGCTTGAAAGCGCTCGTGATTCCTACTCAATCTTATTCCCTGAAGAGGAGAAGGGTTTCGCTATTGTTTCTGAAGCAGAACAACGGACATAAAGCTTGGCAACTTACTGCAATTTTATTTCCTTATCATGAATTGATGAATACGGAGTTCCATAATTCACTCATTATCTAGCGAAGTTTTCAAGGTGTTTTCCCCTACAATATTTATTCCTGCAACTTTTTTTAACTAATCTGTGTTATCTGATATTCTCCTTGAGTTGAACCTTTTGAATTGTACAAATGTCCAAGATAGAGTATGTTTGCTATACTTGGAGAAAATGATGAAATATACATTGACCAAAACCAAATTACAAATATTCTCATGGTTCTTGTGTATTCTCTTCTCTTGTTTGGGAGGCGACACGGCTCCTTAGTTCTTCAAATGCCTTCATGCTTTCTGCATCAAATCCTCCAGCAAACTAAAACGGAAAAAAGGACCAAAAAAGAAGGATTTTTAAAGTCAGCTTGTGTATTCTTCAATTTGCATCTCTACTATAAGTGAACAAAATACAGGTATGGTGTATATACCTGATGAACTCTGAAAGCAAAACGAACACCTTGTAGAATTAAAAATTCTCTGTTTGGTTCCTTTTCGGGTCCACTCATGGCATCAAGCTCCGCTGCTACACGTTTCATGTACTTCCTCGCCAATTGTACTGATGAAAGCTTGATCTGCAGAAGATAAAGCATAATTGGGTCATCTCTTGGCACACTTCTTTTTTTCTTTTGACGCACCATGAAGTGAAATCGTATTGTATGTTAGTTAAAGAGGTTGGCAAATCCTTGATACTTGTGAAAACCCGTTGAAGTGCACAACCTATTCCTAATGAGGGACGGGTTCGGCAGAACCTAGTAACTTTGGTCCAAATCTTGTTTTTGTTTTAAAAAAATCATCTAATATGTACAAAGAATTGATTTAGAACCTAGTAACTAAAAAGGGCTATAATTTAGAACCCATAAAAAACTTCAACTTCTGGATCCAGCTCCGGGGAAAATGAAGTAAAACATCACATTCTACTGTTTTCTTGCAGCATGATTCTTGGTGGAAAAGCTTGTGTTTTTATATTAGAATGCAATGAGAAAGGAAGATTTTTCAAACCAGTTTCTTTTTCTTTTATTACTGTACTCAACAAATTTCACAAAGAACGCCACAACGACCTTTCTATATGAGAACATACCTTGCCAACAACACCTGAATCTTGCAACCAATCAGTAGGAATGCCAAATTCTCTGTATCGTGATGCAGCCATGTCGCGAGTACGCAATACTGCATAAACACTCTGTTCCACCCTGGCATCCAGAAAATTGAAGGGGTAAGAGCAACAAAATGAGCTAGCTATAGACAAGAATAAAATGATAAAAAGGAACAAGTACACATGAAAGGTTACCAATTCCAAATAAGTAGAAAATAGTTTGTTTAAGGGTGTATTCAGTATGAAGGAAAATGTTTTCCTGAAAAATAAGTGGGTTTCTTACTTAATTTCTTGTGTTCGGTACGCAACCAAAAAGTATTATCCCATAGGCATTTGTATATAATCTAGACAAATACTATGAGAGGTGAGGTTTGGAGGTAGGGGTGTGGGTTGGGGGGGTATGGGGGATACGGGGGTGAAGATGAGGTGTGTTGGAGGGTGGAGAGGACACAATCAATGTGGAATGTCACTTGTGAAATTTGTTTTTCCTACTACTGGGGAAAATGTTTTCCTAAAAATTTTGACCAACCGAACATGGAAAAATAGAAAATGTTTTCCTCCTACCGAACACATCCTAAATTCTCAACCAATTTCACATCCTAATTAACCCGAATTCCCTAGTTAGACAAGAGGCATAGATATCAGTAGAGACTTACTTTTCAAGCAACCTGTACATCTTTTTCAAAGCAGCATCACATTGAAGATTTGGGTCGTCTACAAAGGTGGTTACTTGCTTTTCTAGTTTCATTAGATCTTGATATTCGAAGGCAGCTTCTCTCAATGCATCCGCTTTTCCCTCAGGCCAGTCAAAGTGTTTGAGGACAGCTCGTTCATCAACCTTGAAAATGAAAAAGTATCGACTTTCATATCCACCAAAATAAAAGTATGATTAACAATATTAGGGATATTCATGTTCTATATAAGGAATAGGGGACTTGAAGGTATAATGTCAAGAGGAAATACCAAGAAGGAGAGTTCTTCATCTAGCCAGTTCACGAACGACACTAGATCTTCGATATTGGTAAATGAAGCAGCACGAACTTCAGTTGCCAATGACTCGACAAATTCACCTTGACTTTCCACATCAGCTTTCACCTGGTTTTGCACAATTCTCATTTGGGTCAGAATAGGGTAATAATAGGCACATGCATTATTCAAAGGAGTAAAAGAGAAGTTATACATACAGCTAAGAGGAATGTGGATTTGTTTGCTATCTCCCCGATCATGTTGCTTCTTGCATCCGATGTGTTTGAAGAAACGGTTACCAAAGCTGATGATGTCTCCTTCTTTGACTCGCGTTTCATCAATGATTGGTAGAATTCAACTAATTCAGGAGCACGATGGACCTTATCACCACCAGCTCCTCCTTTCATTAGAGATCCAGGAGGAGGAGGTGGTCTAGGAGGTCCACCGCCAGGTGGCGGTGGCGGAGCACCAGGCGGTGGAGGGGGTCCTCCACCAGTAACATTATTACCAGCTGGACCAGGATGACCTCCTGATCGTTTAGGAGGTGGACGAGGAGTCCTAGTTGGTCTTTTCTCAATATTAACAAGTTTCATTTTGCTCACCGCTTGAGAGTCAGTTTTGTTATCACCAGACTGCTCAGCTGAGTCACCAGAGGCGGGGACCACCGGAAAAACTGCTACTGACCCTGGCAGTGTTACTGGTTTCTCTTTCAGTTGAGTAAGTTTTGGAGGCAAGGATTTCTCAAACCTTGCTGCTCTTGCCTGCTCGGCTTTTACCTTAATTGACTTCTCTCGCTCTACTGCCAGCTTATGCCTATCTTTGAATGCTGGATACTTCTCATCTAAAACTCCTTCAACTGATTTCGACATTAAAGAGAAGGACGATGCAACTGAGTTCAATGCCTCAGCAGAATTTTCTTGTGTCCTAATCGGTGGAAGCTTTGGTGTTTCAGGGGAATCATATTCCTCAGCTGTTCCAAAACTAGTGATGGCTACACCGTCACCCGCATTCCGAAGCATTAGGGATTCCAAGGGGCCCCTCGGTCTAACGCTCATACTTATCCTACCTGGAGATGCTCCCCCTAAAGATCTTGCTGGTGAAGACATAACACTAGAATCGTCTTTACCTCTGCTTCCCCATTTCTTTAATTTCTGCATTAAGTTGGGCTTTTTACTGAAACTACTAAATCTGCTAGTGGAACTGTCGATTGAAACATTATCAAAGTCTTCACTGCCGGGAGAAGATGGCTGTGAGAAATTGCTTTCAAGATCCGTATCTCCTTGGCCTCGTTCTGATCCTGCGTATTCTAACATCAACTGTTTGGCCTTCTGCTGAGATCTTGGGCTCAGATTTTTACTGAGATCACGAGCTGATACCTTTCCTTGAGGTGTTTGGTAGTTCCGAAGTTCGAATCTTAAGCATGCATTGACCCAACGAAGATACACTAGCTCTTCAACTTCACTGAATCTGTTCATCTGAAGTCCTTCTACTTGTTTTAGAAGATCATCATTTGTATGCTTCAAATTAGTTACTTCTTCCCTCACCTGCGCAACCATTTCATTCTGCAGAAGCATGCCAAATACAAGTCAGGAATTTAGATAGCATCAGTTCACACACCAACCGAAAATATCACTAAATCAAACTCATTAGACGCTGAGAATCTCCATTGGTTCAGTGGTTGGAGCAAAACACAATTGTCAAAATAAAAGAAATTAAAGAGCATGAGAAACAGCAAAAGCATAATGATGACAATTATGATATTTACAAGAAATCATAATATGGCTCTATAGTCGGGGGCAGAGGTAGAAACCCGACTACAGGTTCGGCCGAAACCAGTAGCTTTTGCTTAAACAATGTATTTTTGTTAATAAACTACTAAATATGTACACATTAAATTTAGCACGCAGTTATTAGCACTTGAAGTTGTTGTTCTAATATTCAGAACCCATAAAGTTGAAATCATGGCTCCGCCTCTGTAGTTCCAAAACATTTTGGCAGACTTGAAAATAGAAAGTAGATGCATAAAAGAAAAAAAGAGCTATAAACTGGAAACACACAAAGATCGTCTTAAACTTGATCAATTACATGAAATGGGGAATTAATATTTACCTCTGTCATATTGGATAGGTTTGCTATTTTAGATTCAGCAGCATCCAATTTAAGAACCAACTCTCTCTTTTCCTGCTGAATTTCTTTGTTCTTCCTCTTAAGCTCCATAACCTCGACCTCCAACTCCTTCACAAGTTTAAGCTTCTTGTCAACCTCAGAATCTCTCTTGAAAGCTTCTTCTTCCTTTTCTTGAAGTCCACTAACATGTTGTTTCAGCAACAACAACTGAGCTTTTGTTTGGTTAGCTTCAAGTTTCATCTGCCTTTGCAACTCTTTAATCTTGCTCCTAGCAGCTTCTAGATCTTTCCGAGCAGTAGTTCCATGAAAAACTTCTTCTTGAAGCTTTTGTTTCTCGGCCTGCAAGGTATTTATCGTGATATTGAGCATGTCAATCTCAACGGACTTAATCTTGAGCTGCTTTTGTAACTCGAGAATATCGGATTCTTGTTCCTTCAAACCATAATACTCCAGCAACTCCCCTTCAAGCTTCACTTCCCTTTCCTCGAGTTCCTTAACAAGGTTTCGCAATCTCTCCAGTTCATTCGCGTTGTTGGCCATCTCGGTTTGGTAAACCTTCTCTCTCTCTTCTCTCCCCATATCATACTTGTCACTTGGTAACGGAAATTCAATCTCCCCGGATAAAAGATCTTCGAATTCAGGGAAAAGATCATCATCAAGATCAAACTGGTTACCCTGTGCTGGATTTATTATTCCATTGATTAATTTAACTTCTTCTTTCTCCTCTTCCTCATCCTACAAGTCGCCAAACGAAAGAAAAGAAAAACAAATTTCTAAATACAGTCAGACCTATAAGAGTCATCCTCTATAACAACAGTTAACTATAACATCCATATTTTCTATGGAACCGATTTTCATATCATGTTAATATGTTCTCTATAACAACGTTTCGCTACAACAACCAGAAAATATCGAAACAAACGACGATGTTATAGAGAGGTTTAACTATAACTCAATATCAAACTGTTCCTAAAGAAGATATCAACACTATTAAGCAAAAAAAAAAAAAAGAGTAAACACATATCTTCTCTATACTTACAACCACTTCTTTGAGGCCATCCGTCGAATACAAGAGCTGCTCCTTTTCATCCTCTTTATCACCTCGCCGTTCAGGCAATGGTTCACCATTTTCTACTCACCGAGTTCATAAAACAATAACATAAACACAAATTAGACACAAAAAACAAACTCTAGTCACCCATTTGGATGAACTTTCCAAATAAAAATTGAATCTTTACAGTTCTTGTTTTATCAATATCCAAACCAAACATACTAATTTAGCAACAACCACAACAGCATACCCAGTATAATCCCACCACGTGGGGTATGGGGAGGGTATAGTGTATACAGGCCTTACCCCTACCTTTTGACGGGTAGGGAGGTTGTTTCCGATAGACCCCGCCTCAAGTTGATACTAATTTAGAAACTGATCAAGAAAATTACCTGAATTCTTGGCTAGAGGTTTAGGTGATGACTTTGGAGGTTTTACATTTATCTGCTTAACTGCATACGCAGCTATAGAAGCAGCAACAACTAAACCTACCCTAACTATCATGTAGGTATTTTTTCAAAAATTGAAGCTTCAACTCATTCAATAACATAAAATAATCCCCACCCATATTTTATGAAAACTCATAGCTCAAAACTCAAACCATGGGCTCATCAAAAATGGAAAAGGAACAATACCCACAATTGGAAATAGTTTAAAAATCAAGAATGGTGTATACTTGTTGAAGGTGAATTATTAGCTTATCAAGAAAGAAATAAAGTTTGTTTTTTTATACATAGAGTTGTTGATAACTAGAATTGTCATACACAACTGTCAAAAACATAACACATAGAGAGTACAGGAACCACTAGTTTGTTGAGTGGATAGTGTTTGGCCAAAGAAAATTGACATTTTTGGAGTTATGATATGAGAGGAATGTATATTTAAGCAGAAATGGACTGGAGTAGCAGTAAAAATATGAACTTGGAAGAGGTGCCAGTGCCACCTAAGATTTCTGCATTCTCACTCAAGGTCTATATATCCTAAGTAAGTATGAAATTTAGTTGCCACCCAGGGTTACACTAGAGCGGTAAATACTTTTTCATCTTTAATTACGATTTCTATCCACATGTGCTTTCATTATGGATCGATCGAGTTGTCACGATTGATTGCTCACACACAATTAGGTAGATTTTGAATTTGAATCTGGAATATAGAATTGTCTTAGTTAGAAAGTGTTTTATCTCCTATGAAATTTTCCAACGCAAAGCTAAATTTATTGACCTCAATATGAATATCAGACCTGATAAGAAACCAAATGATATGTGATTTAAACATTCGGGTTCGAATAAGTTTGATATTTAAGTAGATAAAGATAGAGACTAACTTTTATCCATTGGTAAAGTCTGTTTACACTTTATCCTTCTCAAACCACATATTGTGAATTTCAGTAGGTATGTCGTTGTTATCAAGATTCAAGACCATAGTAACTTAAGATTTCTCGATTATAAAAAAAGTTGTGAAATTTAGTTAAAAGCTTTTAAGGTAAAGATTTGGAGTAAAACTTTGTCTTTAAATACATGAATGATGTCCAGTTTTTCTTTGCTATTGTCCAGCTAAAAAGGTAACTTTTTGTACATTTATTTGTTCTCCAATTATGTAGGTATAACTTAAATTACATACCAAGAGTCAATTATATACCTGAAGGAAGGAACTTGGGTCAATAGGATGATAAACCTCTTAATATATTTACCTATTTTATCTAATTCCAAATTAAATATTCTCTCTGTTCTAATTTATGCGATATACTTTCATTTGGCACGAACTTTAAAAAATAAATAAATATTTTTGAATCTTATAGTCTAAAATAAGTCAAAGACATTTGTGTAGTTATAGATCATCTCGTTTTGCGTAAAACGTAAATTTTAAAGTAAAATTGTTGCCAAATAAAAAAACAAGTCAAAGACATTTGTGTGGTTATAGATAATCTCGTTTTGCGTAAAATGTAAAGTTTAAAGTTAAACTATTGTCAAATAAAACGATATATTATTTTTTTATGAATTAAAAAAAATGTGTCATTCTTTTGGGAACAGGAGAAGTATTACTTAGGGTTAACTTAATTATATGTAACTGAAGCTTTTTACTTATTTTATCAATGTCCCATGTGGCCTTAGAATTATATTTTTTTAAAGAAAGTATTTGGTCAAAGGTGTAACACAACAATTACAATTACGTCTCAATTGAGATTGATTATATGAATTTTAATCGTCCATGCGCTACATTTTACTATATGTTTATCTAATCATATAAAAATTTAATTTATTTAGTTCAGATTATCAATCAACGAAGCTACTAAGATCTTCCTTCATAAACAACAGCATACCTAGTGTAGTCTCACAAGCAGGGCCGTCTTTGGACCCGTGCGAGGTGTGTTACCGCACAGGGCTCCCGAAAAATAAAAAGTTTTAAGATCCCTTTTTTCATTTTTTATTAAGGTGTATTAGCCAGAATTTACTATAAAGACTCATAATTTTGCAGGTCTTAGTCCAATTAAAGATCCACTTTTACGAATTAGAACTTGAGACGACCGTCACGACCCTGCTCACAAGTAGGGTCTGAGAGAATAGGATGTAAGCAGACATTATCCCTATGTTTGTGAGGTAGAGATGTCCTTTCCGATAGACTCTCAGCTAAAAAAACAAAATAGAAATTTAAAGTAAATGGAGCAATTCGTAAATACTAGAAGTCTGTCTCATAAATAAAATATTACTAATTTGAATATCTAAATCAAGAAAACAATGTGATATTAAATGAGGGATCCACATGAATGGTGGGATCCCTAAACAATGTGATACTTACAAAAACTGCTTTAAAGTGTTGTCCTAACAACACAGTTGAGATAAAGGAAGTTTGGCATGCAGAAGCAAAAAGAGCAAAGTTTGACATTTAATTTCTACCTTAGCTTATATGGACTTTTATGTATGGACTATATTAGCCTACATAAAGCAGATTAGTGATAACTTTACACAATTTTGACATTTATTACCCAATAATACAAGTACCTTTTTGGCATAATCTGTGTAGTTCTTTGTCTCTTCTTTACATTTGGATAAACTGTCTAAGTGAGAAAACAAAAAACTCTTCACCATACAAACATAAGTTTGAATATACCGATAAAAGTTGTGGTAGGATGGATAAGATTTCTCCATCCTTAATTAGAGATCATGAGTTATGAGGTTACGGAACGTTTTACCCTTAAATGAGCCTTATGCGATGCGAATTTAGATTAATCGGAGCTCCAATACGAATAACGGACACATAATGAAAACCACAATTTGGATATTTTTATTATTTTGAATATGATTTACTTTTTATTCTTTTGGCTTTTCAGTAAAGAATTACAGGTAAGAGGGAAAACATATGCATTTTCTATTTGGACAATTTTGCAATGTTAACCCAGTATTGTCTTCTACAATTTCTTTATAAGGTAGAAACACAGAGCATGGGTAATTATTTGTCCAAAGCGTGGGGTGAGTCTCAAACATTTTGGAAGCCCTGTTCTAATTTGTAAAACTGGACCGTTAATTGGGCTAAGACCTACGAATTATGGACCTTTACAGTAAATTCTGACTAATACTACTTAATAAAAATGAAAAAATGGACCCTAAAATTTTTCGTTTTTCGGGGACCCTGTGCGGTAGCACACCTCGCACGGGTCCAAAAACGGCCCCGGTGAGCACTACAAATTCATTACTCATTTTTAGATTTATAAAATACAGAAATTCTTTTGAAAAGGACATTAACATTGTATTAATTACAAAAGAAAAACAATTTAAATTTTTCTATGCATAATAATAAGTGTACATAATATATACGAAATCATACTATTCTCAATTATAGAAAAAGAGATTATTATAATAAAAAAAAAAACAAAAGATGAAAATGCTCTTTAGCGTGAGAAATAACAAAACGATCCATTATTTTTGGAGGTAGGTTCAAAGTATTCCTTCAAATATTATACTGCTGAGCATTGGACTGAAACTGCTTCAATTCTGTTCCAGTCAAATATCTTAACATTCCTCAATTCTGTTTATTTTTGAGCTCTTATTATTTTTAGCCAGATAAAGTTTGTTGTACACAATCTTACATAGCGTCCGAAAAGGAACCAAACTACATAGGATCTATAGTACACAATCATACATTGCAACAACAAAGACAACACTAAAATAATCCCACCATGTGATTTTTGGGAAGGGTAGAACTTACGCAAACCTTATTTATTGAAATTTCTTTCTGCTAGTGACAGAGATCAACAACTCCCATCCATACAAATTTTATTGAGAGACAGAAGAGATCAACTCCTCTTAATAGTTTACAAGATGCTACCAAGGAAATATTTATGAGGGAAAATGATCATGACATTGACAAAGTGTATATATCAAAACAGCTGGATTATTTAGCGTATAAGACCCCCCTCCTTCCTATTGCTCCTCCCATTTCCACCTTCGTTCAACCTCCTCAAGAACTTTAGCACGAGTTTGACTTCTCCTCGCTTCATCCTCGACCCATGATCTGTTTCAACAAAACATGCATTGTCAAACTCCTAACATTATCCAGATTCCAGAGTCAAAATTTCTTGTAAACTGAAACATAAAATGTATTATAAGATCAAAAGAATTAGTTCCCCTTACCAAACATGGCCTGGACTTCACAATTTCGTTCACAAAAGAGTTGTAATCGAGAAACCAATGGGAGTACTATGTAAAAACATGCAATTTCTGTAAATCTTTTTTAAGAATCGTAACAGTATTATTTATTTCAGCAAAATGATCTTTCCCATAATCTCCTTTCAAACAATCCCTCTATGTTACGGAAGTAATTCATCAAAAAGTCTTTCAGGAGTACTATGATCATGTTTGTCAATAGAAGATGCCCTTAGTCTAAGCTTCTTCATCAACTTCTCAATAAATATCTAAACTCTTACGCAGTCTCCAATCTATGCACTATACAGCAGATGTATGCCTTAGAGATATTAGTCGAATCTCCTAAAACTATTTAACATTCACTGAACTTCTACATGTTGAAACTCCATTCGCTATTAAAGTGCTCCCTCCGTTTCAATTTGTTTGACTTAGTTTGATTTGGCACAGAGTTTAAGAAAATAAAGACTTTTGAATCTTGTGGTCTTAACTAAAAGATTTGTGTAATGTATCAAAACTGCCCTTTGAATCTTGCGGTCTTAAATATATCAGGTAGGATATTGGGTGTAAAGAGTTACTCTCTTCATCCCAATTTATGTGACACTTTTTCCTTCTTAGTCACCCAAAAAGAATGAAGCATTTCTATATTTAGTACTCTTTCCGTCCCAATTTGTTTGAAGGTTGACCAGTTTGAGGAGTCAAACGGCTCTTTTTTTACTACGATTTTTTTCAGCTCTTTTCATATATTGTGAATTATTAATTATGCAGACTTATATTACTTTTTATGTAGTTTTAAAATATATAAATTTTATTTATAAAATACTTGAAGAATCTATGTTTAAAATTAAGTCAAAGAAAAAGTTGTTTGACTTCCCAAATTGGTAACCTTCAAACAAACTGGGACGGAGGGAGAAATAATTTAACTTTAAACTTCTCATTCAACCACATGAGATGATTTATAGCCTATGAAGCACGGACACCTCATTTAGGGTGAGGTGTCCGTGTCGGACACTTGGGGGGACACGAAACGCGTCGGACACGTGTCCGGGACGTGTCCGAGTGGGCCAGCCCAAAAAAAAAAAAAAATGCTCGGACACGGTGGGGACACGGGATGGACACGTACGGGACACGGGAATTAAAAAAAAGTGTAAAAAACCCTCGGAAATTTCATTTTCAGAAATCGCAGGTCGCGATTTCCACTTCCACTTCCAGCGACATCGGCCTAAGTCCGCGACTTCTTCCGGTCCGACTTCTTCCACTCCGGCGACTCTGCGAAGTTCATCCAAGTCCGGCGCAGCTGCTGAAGAGAGAGGGAAGGGCGCAGCCTCTCTTAGAGGCATTTAGGGTTTTTTTTTATTTTGTTTAGAGGGCCTTTGAGATTTAGGTGTTGGGAAAATAAGGGATGGGCTGGACCAGGTGGTGTTTGGGCTTGGAGAAATATAAAGTGGGAATGGGTTTTAGTGGGCTTCAAAGGGAAAGGAATAAGTAGTTTTAGGTATTCTATTTTAAAAATAAGTTATGGTATATAAAAAAAATGATTTATAACTATAAATTATAAGAAAAAGAAATATCTGACAAATAATACAATAATATTTTGAAAAATGTTTTAAATTGAATATCCTATTTAAAAATATTAATTTTAGTATTTTATATATTATATTATATATATAAAAATATTTATTTATTTATTTTTACAGTGTCCCCGCCGTGTCGTGTCCCCTATTTTTCAAAATTTCCGTTTCCGCGTGTCCGTGTCCGTGTCCTATCGGACACCTCTCACGTGTCCGTGCTACATAGTTTATAGCCACACAAATTTCTATGACTTATTTTAGACCACTCAAAAGTCTTTCCATTCTTAAACTCGGTGCCCAGCCAACACCTTCCCATAAATTGGAACAGAGGAAATACTAAATATTGAAAGTGGTATTCTTTTTTAAAGAGACTAAAAAAAGGAGAGTAAGACAAACAAATTGAAACAGAGGAGTATATAACAAGACAAAGTAAACAACTGCTACCATTTAGGGGGGGGGGGGGAAAGTAAACAAAAGCTACAATTAACAAATATTTGTACCTCAGTTTTCGCAAAGCTTCAACCTCAGCTTCCAACATGGATTTTGTGTCAAGCAAAGCTTCATGCTTAACCTGCAAATCATGAATCGCACCACTTAAATTACACTGCTCATCCACATGCTTAAACTTCTCACGTGCAAGCCTTTCGGACATCTCATCGACCTCTGCCTTAAGACTAGAAAGAAGCTGCTTCTGACAGTCTAGAGCTGCCTTCTGCCTCAAAAGCTCCGCTAAAGCATTCTCTTGTACAATCTTTTCCTGTTCTAAATCTCTAACAGAAGTCAGATAAGCACTCTCTACCTCAAAACCACAAATTCTTTCTATTTCCATTTTACTCTCCCAAATCCTCTGTATTTCTCCTCTATCAAGAAGCTCAGACTTGATTTCTTCCATTGCCATTAGTCTCGAAGAATTTTCTGCTTCAAGTTTTGCCAGTTCACCTTGTATAAATTCTTCCATTCTTCCACTTGTCAATGAAACTGCTGCCTGAGCTTTCGTGGATGGTTTATCAGGCTGGAATCGTTTCGCCTGTCCTGTAAATGATGATCATACAAAGACGATCAACAAACTTCCCAATTCATACATTCAATGTACTTAACTGTATTGCATATACTAAATCCCCCCCCCCCCAATGATTTGAGTGAATTAAGTAATTTAGTACTTCCTCTGTCCCAATTTATCTGAAGGTGTTTTCCTGAGCACGAATCATCTCATCAAGAATAAAATGGGAAGTTTAAAGTAAAAATATTTATTATAGAAAGGTTTCTTCTTAGGACGGACTAAAAAATGAGAAAATGTCACATAAATTGGGACGGAGGGAGTAAGATGTTTGCACATGTCAACGAATGTTTGGGCAACATGCAAGTATTTTGTGCATGCAAGGGGTGACATTTTTGCCGTGTGCACCTTATAAATCTAATTCTTTGTGCAATAGTGCATAACAGAGAAAGAAAGAGACCAAAAACTCTCCGAAGAATGCTTTGTTCACCAGCCCGTAAATCCACAAAAAGTTCCACCAAAGCTTCAGAACTGATGTCCCTTACATCCAGAAAACCTATGTTCTTCCTTGATATCTGAACTGTAAACGGAGTCAGATATTCAGGCAGATAAAGGACGCTAAAATCTCAGTAAAGTTGGAACAAAACGCTGGAGCGTGGCTCTTCCCCTACCTCTTTGTCTATCCCTGGCATGACATCATACTCTATTTTGGCTTTCCAATTAATTAGATCTTGGCGAGATAAAAATCTGGAACAGCAAAACAGACATTAACTTAAGTAGAAGCATAGACGAAGGTAACAAAGGAAGAAATGAAATGAAGTGGAAAAAGCAAGAACATGACAAACATGGTCCTTTATTTTTGAGAGCAGGTTCAAAATAGTTTCTTAAGTATGCGTTGAACAGTTTTGGTCCTTTCAGTTTGCCAACGGTTAACATTTTAGTCTCCATCAAATATTTAACAATTTATGTTCATTAGTTTTGACGGAAACAGTGGGAAGAAAAAAGGTTTAACCATAAACACCAAGAAAGTCCCATCAAATTCTAAAATATGCAACACAAAATAGCTGCACTAGACACCAAAAAGATATAAAAATATCAGAAATTACACCTCAAAGTTGCACCATACTCTAGAAGTAAATGAAAAGTAGCAGAAACCAAAAAAATTGTACCTCTAACTGAGAGTTCCCGCTAATTTCCTTTTTTTAGAGTTCCCGTCAAATTTAACAGACCTCTTCGGTAAATATTTGGGCGGAGACTAAAAGTGTTAACTTTTGGCAAACTTAAAGGACCAAAACTGTTCAATGCATACTTAAGGGACTATTCTGAACCTACCCTCAAACATAACGGATTATTTTTGTCATTTTCTCTGGAAAAAACAACAAAAAGGGAAGGGAGGGGAGGAGCAGCCAAACATCAAAGTACCTATTGGGGAAAAAGCAGATTCCCTGATCTTCTGAAACATTTGAAGTGGAAGCAAAGTCCTTATCTAACAGCTTGCTAGGAATAATACCAGCCTCAGCTAAGGCTGGATCACAATATTAAAGGAAAGCTGAAACTATTAGCTCTTTCGATGATGCTATAAATTATGCTTGGTAATAACATGTCAAGCTTACATTGAATGGCCGCGAAATCAGGGTCTTCAATACTCACATCATCAAAGGCAGCAATTGTAGAACCAGAAAGCTCAATTGACGGAACTATCTGATGTTTTCTACTCCTACAAGTCAAAAAGGAAATGGTTAGAAGACTAGTCAATGGTACTCACATTGACGTCTCATTCTAAAAAAGAACTAGCTGTTGATCCAAAATTACCTTTCCAGTTGTGTGTTTGCATTTACTAACCACCTTGCATATTCCCTCCTTGTACATAATTCATCTGCTTTAACATCATCTTCAATGATCTGTATACTTTATATTATAATGGTGAAACTATGATTGGAACTGAATCTAAACCATCGAGTGAAGTCAGAAGAGCGAAAGACACAAAGAGCGCTACAGAGTAACGTCACAATAACTGCCAACAAAACTACAATAATGACAGCCTACTATCCAATTAGTTAAGCACTATAAGAAATGAACTGTAACTACGTTCATAATATAACATATCTCTGAATAGAAAAATGTACAAGTACAGCAAGAAAGCTTATTATTTTCAAATGGAATAATGGTAAGGCAACTATACCTTGAGTTTCTTCAACAAAAAAAGAGCTTCTTCTTGAGTAGAATCTACAGCAAAGGGAATTGTAATACGTCCAAATACTCCTCTAGTTACTCCTTTAGTTGTAACATGGCTTGTCTCTTCAAAATGACAATGAAGCAGAGGTTTAGGCCAGTGAGGAATAAAATTAAAATCAGAGATAATCAACAGGACAGCTTTCTAAGCAATTCAACAAAAGAAAAACTGGTTTTAAAAAAAGGCAGTCTATATTAAGCACCAAATCGGGCTCAAAAGAAAATGGCATAACATGGGTGAATGTGACCTGTCTTGAATGCGGAATTATATTCAATTGTCCCTTCACATAACTTCTAAGCAAATTTTAGATGAGATTACATAAAAAATGAAATTTGTCAACTTAGACTTGCATGTGAAAACTAGCCATACAAGTTTCTTTTGCTGAAGCAAAGTAAAGAACACGGACAAAATTAGAAATTAAAGTATGTGCACATTTTCCAGGAGAATTAGTAGTAGTTATTGACTAGTATATCTGATCTAAAGTTGTTTCAGGGGTTCCTTTGTTTTATCAGTTTCCTAGATGGTTTAAGATTAAGGAGTTATTCCACTCTTTTCTGTTTATTACCTAGAACAGGAGTTTGGTCTGAATAGATAATTACAAGTTTGACCCAAAAAGAAAAAGACAAAGCAGCTTTAATTTCTTTTCGATGCTTGCGTGCACCTCTACTATTCCACCGGGTATTTGCTATAGTGCTATCTCCCACCAGTAGAGGTACCAAGTAACTACCACCAATGCTAGAGCAGAGGGAAAAATCACCTCATGGAATTTGAACCCAAGACCTCATGGTTTTCCATTCACTCATTGACCTTTGGGCCACACCCTTGGGTGCTAAACAACTTAAATTAGCATATTGATATAAAATCATACAGCAAAGGATGGAAAGGGGGCAGGCAAACCATTATTTCTGAAAGAAGGAAGAAATTCCAAAATAAGCAAATTACTCCATTCACAGATATTCTATGCAAATATTAGCATTTCCCATGAGACTAGTACAATGGAAGAAAGCAACAAGTCAACTCCATTCACAAGCATTTTATTGAGACTAATGCAATTAAGGTAATCATATGCATAGCTTCTTTAAAAAGGCAAACAACATAACGAATTTTGGTGGAATTAAAAATCATTAAGCTCTAAAACGTACCCGTTAAGACCGCATCTTTATCATCGAAATCATAAACTTCCTCCGCTGTTTCAGAAGTCTGAGCACTTTCCATCGACAAATCAGCGGTTTCTCCATCTTCTCCCTTATTAGCAGCCTCAGTAGATACTAAATTATCATGTGACCCATAAAATGTCCCAGTAAATTGAAATTTGAATCCTATAAGAAGCACAAAATTCACCAAAAATTTAATTACACTTTTGTAGCACAAGAAACTACCCAAATTGCTAAAACTATCCCAAAATCTTACCTTTCTGGTATAGTGAAAAGTATGAAGCAACACCAAGTCCAGCAGCAAGAGACACTGACATACCAATAACCAAAAATTTCGACAAACCTGCAAAAACCGAATTTCTAATTTTCTCAATTCTCAAAGAAATCACAAGATCAAATTTTTATTCATACCAATAGTAAAAAAATCAAGCAATCAACTACATCTTAATCCCAAACTAGTAGGGGTGAGCTATATAAATCCATTTTATATATTTAGCTAATATTTTTCATTTATTTAACCAAAAAACTCAACAAACCTGCAAAAACCCAATTTCTAATTCCCTCAATTCTCAAAAAAAAATCACAAGTTTACATTTTTATTTATACCAATACTCAAAAAATCAATCAATCAACCACATCTTAATCCCAAACTACATGGGGCAAATTGTAATTAAGAAAAATACATTTCTTCTTTTTCTTGACAAAAGATTAAGTTTTTATTCATGCCAAACCTCAAAAAAATCAAGCAATCAACTACATCTTAATCTCAAACTACATGGGGCAAAGTGTAATAAGAAAAAGTACCTTTCTTTTTCTTGATAATTGGAGGTTCAACATAATCCCAACCATTGTACTCATCAACGCCATTTGGATCAGTTATATTCCAAGAAACTGAATTTGAGATGGAAAACTTAGGAGTGACTGTTTTAGTCCTAAGGAGAAATGGGTGTGAGGGAAAAATGAAAGGGGAATGTGGTGAAAAGGTAAGTGAAGATGGGGTTATAGAAGAACACATTTCTTGAGTGTTTTTCTCTATGTAAAACACATGGAATTAGGGTTTAGAATGGTAAAAAGGGAAGAATTTGGAGTTGAAGTTGCTCTTCATTGTTCATGTGAGAAGAGTTTAGTAGTATGGAGAACCTGAGTGTTTGTGGAATTGGAATCTATCTATGCTCTTAACTCAATTGCTTTGCCAGGGTGGGGTAACCCGTCCTAAGCTCGGGTCGGGTCGGATCGTGTCAGTGCCGGGTCAAGCTTATCCTATCCTGATTCTGTTTTATTATTTAATTTTTAGACTCTGGCCCTGACTCTTCGGAGACCCTATGGGTTACGAGTCAGTTCTGACCCGCTCTACAAAATAAAATAAAATAGTAAGTAAACACTATAATTTTACCCAATTAGTTATCCGATATAATTTGTCATCAATTAAAAATTATAACAAAGAGAAGTATGAAATCATTAAAAATTACATCGAAAAGAACTTAATCAAATTCTACACTTTTAGCTGAGTCGAATCCCATCGAGGGGCGTATTTTCCACACTTTTAATTGTAAATCCATAAACAAACAAGAGGCAAGTACAAACCAACATCACGATAATTCATCAATATCATCATAAGCATCAATATCATCACTAGATTCTTCTTCGTTTGTCCCTTCACCTATATAAGTAAAAAATAAATATTAATAAAATAAATATTAAGTCACGCGGGTCGTGGTCGGGTCGTTGATCTGGCCGGGTCGAACGGGTAAAAAATTCTGATCATGGCCCGACCCTTCATATGAACGAAGTTCGCTTTCGGATCACGTGGCTCACGTCGATATAAGTCGACTTCGCCCCTAATTTTTGAGCCTGGACGGATTGACGTGTCCCGATCCGATGGACAGGTCTAGTGTGTGGTGTTCGAGTTAATCTGCGTGTAATTTAATTAATTTTATCGGGGTATATAGAGTTATAGACTATCAAATCATATTAATTTATCACAGTTATGGTACAAACTAAGGTGAGGATGTGTGCAGAGATGGCAACGGATTCTGGACCCGGTCCAGATCCGGTGGATCCAGATCCGTTTTATAGGATATGGATCTTCTAAATTTAAACCCGACGGATCCGGATCGGACCCGGATCCATTTATGATGGATCAGATATGGATCTTGTCTTTGAGATCCGTATTCGGTCCAGATCCGATCCGTGGATCCGTTTTATATTATATACATTTATACATCCATGAGAGGGGAATAATAGGACAAAATGAATAGAACTTGAAAAATATCTTTGGAGAAGAATTACTTATGATAGCGGATAATTAAATAATTCAATATCATAAGAATAAAAAGTAATATATGTGCAAGTATTGGCTATCACCATATGTATCATATAGTCTATAGCTAGTAGTCCAAAACTCTTGATTCATTGCCTAGCTAGAGGGAACTCCAAATTACGATTGCAAGCACATCAAGAATAGTATGTGTACGTAGAGATTTCTGTTGCTATTGATTGGATTTCGGATCGTAATTTTTTTTCTTCTGATATGATATAACCATTGGTTACATATATAGATATTGATCCCTTCATGATTACTGATTCTTGCTTTCATGTCCTTACGTTCTGTTTGTAATTAAGCTTTGGTTGTTGTATGAGTTTTTACTCTCATGAATAGCTGAGAAAGTGAACACTCTAGTAGGAAATTGCATGAAAATTACAACCTTATTTTCTGATTGGTCTTTCTTTTTTTCAGTATGCTTATAGATAGAATATTTATTGTGTTCTATTTTGTTCAATGCTTTAGACGGACTAGAAATTAATGACAAAATATGAGTTAATTTGCTTTCATATGGAAGACCGTCTTCTAATGTTTGTATTCTGGGGATATGTATTTCGATTATGCAAAAAAATAGTGAAAAATAAAGCTAATTTTGCAGTCATCAATTAAGAGTTACTGAAAATTGGCAATGGTAAACACAATTTTTTTATAAGAAACATGAAAACATCAATTTTCTTTTCATCTACCTAACATTGATGAGCTTTCCAGTACACGAGAAAACATACTAAATTTTTTATATGTGGATCCAGATCTGATCCGTGGATCAGATGGATCCGACTCGGATCGATTTTTACGACCGATGGATCTGATCCTGATCCTGATACGCATTTAAAAACGGATTCAATCCTGATCTAAGAGATTCTGGCCCGCATCCTATCTGTTGTCATCCCTAGATGTGTGTAATTAAATGTGGTCTATTAATAAAATTGTATTAGAGACTTGTTAAATATTTATTGGGTGATATATGTGGTTGATAACTATATTTATTAAAATTTAAGTAAATAAAAAAAATATCACCAACTATTTTTTCTACCCTTAAATTGAACTTAGAGACCTCGGAATAGTAAATTTTAGATAACATTGTTAAACGATAACAATTTTTTTTTACTTTAAGCTTTGAAAATAAAAATATGTTGACGCGATTTAATTGATCTACTCAATACAAATTCAAATTATTCGACCTACATATTAAAAAAAAGAAGGTTGTGAATTGTGATGCTCTTCTTCTTTCTTTTTTATTTTGCCCTTTATTTTATAAATCTATTTCTCTTCCTTGAAGTAAAAACTTCTCCAATGTGAACATATTGCATGCTGAAAAGTAAAGAGCTTTCACTTATTAAACAAAAGACTCCATCAAAATCCGTCACTCGTTGGTTTGTGTTCAATTCTTTTTATTAAGACTATGCCTTTAATTTCATTCTTTGTTTCCCTAGTCTCAGTATTCTTGCTCAACCCAACATTTATAGTACCGTGCCTGGAGCGACTGAAAAAGAGGCTCGACCTAAAGGGAGCGAACTGAAACATCTTAGCAGCTAAAGGAAGGGAAATCGACCGAGACCATTTTATGATGTCTCAGTTAGTAATATGTGTTCAAAACCAGCTAACCAGAAACTTTAATTAATTTGGAAGAATGTACAATGCCTAAATTAAAATAATCCGAGTTCACATAATTTAATGTGTGTGTTTAAGAAATTTAATCCACTCACTATATTCGAGGTTATGGATTACTTCTTCTCAAGATAAAACGGATATACATGTTGATAGCGTAGCAGTACCTCAAACCCCACCAACTTCGTCGAACGCAAATTCGACAACAAATCACACAAAGACTCGATAGTTGTTTGTAAGAAAATATGTAGTAGAAATGCAGAATTTTCGATGTTTTTAAAAATTGAGATTGTCCTCTAAATTTATAGCCAATAAAGGGTAGTGTGTGTTGACAGTCAATTTTGACCCGTTTTTTGTATATTTGTTGCAATTTTAAGTATTTTATCACATCGCATTTTTATCAGCATTTTTTGCATTTTTTATCTTTTTATGTTAAATTAAGCATTATGTCTTTGTTAATATTTTATTTTTATTATTGTTACACCGTCGTTTTATTTTAATAATATTTGCATCTTTTAAATAATTAATTGACATCCTGTTTTTACTTTTAATCAGTCATTAAACATGTCATTGCATTTTTAGTATTATTGCATCGACATTTGAATTTTAATAATTTTGCATCTTTTTAAATAATTTTTCTTTTAAATAATTAACCCGCCATGCATTTTTGTCAAACCGCCTACCAAGACACAATTTGAATCAGTCCAAGTCAACACTATTTTTATCATCCAAACACCCTCTTTTATTTTCCCCCCTAAAATCAAATACTCCACTTTTCATTTTCCCCCCAAATACCAAACCCTAAAAACTACCCTATAAATAAAACATTATACCCCACTTTCCCAACACAAACATCACTCACCCTATTAATCTCCTTTCATCCGCAAATTTCACCCCACTCTCTCACTTCACTCCTCACTTCACTCTTCCTCTTCCCGTCGCCTCCGGCTGCCGCCTCTTCACGGAGTTCTAACTCCGGCGAACTACCTAACCTCAGCCGCCACACCCTAGCAGCCTACTGCCCTCTCCCCTCTTCACTTCCCGTCGCCTCCGCCGCTTCTTCGCTTCTGAGTTCTAACTCCGTGAACTACCCTTTCACCCACACAATGCCTTTCCTCTCCCTTTCATCCGCAAAGACACCTCTATCCTCTCTCATATCTCGCCTCTCTCCCCACTCTCCCGTCACCTCTATCGCCGACCACCATCACCGCCACGAACCACTATCCCACACCCCACCGCTCAACCACCACACCCCGCCGAACCTCTCCTCACGGAAGTCGCCATATTGCGCTGCTTTGACCTGGTTCGAGCGGCAGAACGCCGCTTGAGCGGTTCGACGAGCAATGAATGCCGTTGTTGAGTCGCCACTATTATTATAGAATTAGGACACTGATTTTGCGGTGAAACACTACAATCTCCATTTAATGTTCGCAAATTAGTGAAATTCGATCGTGTTCTTTATTATCCTAGGGAAGGGGTTAGCACTTTAAGATCCGCAACTTGCGGTTATTCGTTCAAACCTAGGTTAATTTATTGCTTTTTATTCTCTATTCTAAGCATTTTACATAATTTACAATTAAAATAAAATACAATGCAAAATAATAAAACATGAAATTAAATACGACATAAAATAAACTCAGGGCATTCTTTTTGAAATGCATCTCGGATACTGATAAACACTTAGTGAAAGTATTAGTAATAGAATACATAAATTTTAAAATAATAGCAAAATTAACAAACAAAGCAAATAAATGTCTTTTATGCAGGAGGCCTTGGAAATGACGGATTCCTTCATTGGCCATATTGCTAAAAAATAATAAAATAAATAAAACCTTGGATAAAGCATAATAGTTTTAAACACGGAGGCTCAGATATGTAAAAATATAAAGTAGCTAAACAAGGCCGTGCGAAAATTCGCCGCCAAGCAATGATGATTTCTTCCACTTACACCGATAACCAACGTGTGCTGGCAAGGCGAATTTTCGCCGCACTGTTTAGACGTCTACTTTATATTTTTACATATCCGAGCCCTCCGTGTTTAAAACTATTATGCTTTGGCGATCCAAGGTTTTATTTATTTTATTATTTTTTAGCAATATTGGCTAACGATGAAGAATCCCGCCCGATTTCCAAGGCCTCCCTGTACAAGACTGATTTATTTGCTTTGTTTGTTAATTTTTGCTATTATTTTAAAATTTATGTATTCTATTATTAATACTTTCACTAAGTGTTTATGCAGTATCCTGAGATGCATTTCAAAAAGAATGCCCCGGAGTTTATTTTATGTCGTATTTAATTTCATGTTTTATTATTTTGCATTGTATTTTATTTTAATTGTAAATTATGTAAAATGCTTAGAATAGGTAGAATAAAAAGAGCAATAAATAATTAACCTAGGTTTGAACGACTAACCGCAAGTTAGCGGATCTTAAAGTGCTAACCCTTCCTTTAGGATAATAAAGAACCCGATCCAGATCTCACTAATTTCGCGCATTAAACGGAGATTAATCAGTGTTTCACCGCAATAAATCAGTGTCCTAATTCACTATAATAATTGGCGACTCTCAAAACAAAGATTCATTGCTCCATCCAGGAACCGCCCAGAGCAACGCTACAGACGCTCGCACTTCGAGATCAAAACTAGCGCGATAAAGGTGAACAGATGCTATTATGCCTAATCAGAAAAGTCACAAATCTTCATTTTCCATTCACACACATAAACAAAACTCAATAGTTCCTCACATGAATGAGAAATGGTTATATGATGAAAAACATGCATGAAAAAATGTGTAATTTATAAGCAAAGATTAATTGCATCTGAATAAATAGGTTTACTTTGAACTTTTCGTAATGAACATATGTCGGATATACTGGGTCAATCGGTAGATTTGATATCTTTGAACGTCGAGCTTTGGTGTATACCTAAACAACCACATGTCACACAATTAACCCTTTAACAGTCTTTGGTTCTCACTGTTGTGTTCGTTTCAGCCATGAACACCGTCTAGTGCATAGAGCATGAGCCTTTACCTAACATATTATTTGAAGTGGCTTACACTTCACACTCACGTAGGTGATTTCTAAACGTGTCATCTCGTAGATACACTATCTGGTCATACCTGCCAAACTTAGAAACCATTAAAAAGCTTAAGAATTATTAACTCATTAAAAGGCCTTAATGTTTTATCCTTGTTTCTGAATATTGTCTTCATCATGAGAATAGGTTAAGTTACTTGACAATGCTGAACTGTCATTCATAACTTTGTTTGATCTCTTTGAATCTAGCTCTTGGGATCTCTATTCTACTAGGTAGAGTTACCGCTATGTTTCCCTTTGATGATTTTTCAATTGTCTCTCTAGTTAGGCCTTTTGTAAGTGGATCTGACACGTTATCTCTTGACTATACATAGTCAATTGTGATAACTCCGCTGGAGAGTAGTTGTTGAACAGTATTGTGTCTCCGTCGTATGTGACGATATTTATCGTTATATATAATGCTCATACCCTTTCTATTGTTGCTTGGCTATCGCATGTATTCATATAGTTACCACAGGTTTAGGCAAAAAATGAATATCTTCTAAGAAATTTCGGAGTCATTCAACTTCTTCACCGATCATGTCTAAATTTATGAACTTAGACTCCATTATGGAGCGGGGAATGAAAGTTTGTTTGGACAATATTCAAGACATTTCTCCTCCACCAATGGTAAAACATATACATTTGTGAATTTAATTTTATTGATTCGGTTATCCAATTTGCATTATTATATCCCTCAATAACTACAAGATACATATTGTAGTGCAAAACAAAACTTACTTAAAGCGTTATAGTTTTACCAATACCCGTGAATGATTGACATCGGTTGTGGCCACAACCTTTTAACAAAACTATATATTTCTCAACCATTTCACTTCTTGTAAGTCTACTTCTTCAAATATCCAACTAATAGCATATTCATCCATGTGAAAATTCAAGCTATTGTCGATTCTTATCATTATCATCAATTGGTCCTTCTATTCGTAGACCAATGAACTTATACGTTTAATGAAATGTCTTGTCTTTGAAAGAGTTGTCTTTCAACAAACACAGTTTATCATAAAAAGTCACAACCTTTCAACTGACATCCGTTCACAAAAATTAATTAACACGGCCTTTAATGAAAGACATATGATCAATCATTAAATGAGTAGTTCGGTCGACTAGTCTTCACCAAGACGGAACGAGTTACGTGAAAAATTTACTAACTACCTTATAATTATCTGCCTGTCTGTTTTCTCGAACCTTTATGAACTATTATTAGTTACATGATGAAAAAAAGCTTTACACCCTTAAACATTTGAAATAATTAACTCTACTTTAATATTCACTATTACTACTAGTTAAATTTGAGATTGTGAGAATTAACTAGGGATGTCCAACGGGGCGGGTCGCCTCGACCCCACCCCAGTTTCGCATAATCGGTAACGGAATTTGAATACCGGTAACGATATTCGAATCGGGACAGAAACTAGGTAGTCCCGCCCCGCCCCAGCCTCGCCCTGCCCCGGTCCCGCCCCATGTCCCGTCTGTCCCCCTTCCCTTTGCACAAAATAGACGTTGCACAATGATCATTTTATATTTTGGCCGTTGTGCAATGGCCATTTTTCGCCTCCCTCAACTCCCCTACCACCTTAATATTTATTTTTAACCCTAAGTTATTATATTTACAGTTTAACCCAATTTTCCAACTATAATACTTCATTTTCTCTTCATATTTCTGGAAAATCTTCCTACAATCTCTCGGTCTATCTCTCTACAAGTCTACATTGTCTACTAAATATTCAATTTTATTTATTCATTTGGAGTGAAGTTGGCAACTAGCTTGAGGATCATCCATCGAGTAAAGTTTATTTTAAACCTCTCGATTACACGTCGACGTTACGTCAGCGTTTGGTACATTCGTTCCTTCATTAAATTATTATTATTTCATTATTTTAATTAGCGCACTTAATTTTATTATCTTTAACTATTTATTAGCATAATTAAAATGGAAGGATTAAGAGGTATGTTTAAGGGTAAGGGTTAGAATTCTTCTAATAGGGGTAACAAGAGCAGAGGTACTTCTTCTAGTAGGGGTAACAAGGGCAGGAGTACTTCTTCTAGTCATCATATTCCTCCTAGACATGACGATTTCGTTGATACTGATTTTTTTCTGAAGTACCATTAGATTTAGACGAGGAGATATTTTCTGAAACTCAACAAGACTTTAATTTAGAAGATAATCTAGATGTCACACCCACTAATCTAGATGACACACCGACTAATGTTGATGACACACCTCAAACTGGAATGCCTCATATTTCACCTAGTATGAGACGAGGTCCAACACAACAAAAATTAAAATCAGATGCATGGGTGTTTTGATAGGGATCAAGAGAATGAAATAGTTAGATGTCAAATTGTAAAAATATTTATAAATTTATAACGAAAAAAGGTCAGGGTGGGACGAGAGGTTTAATTAAGCATGTAAAAAGATTTCACACATCTAGGTGGGAGTAATACGAGGCTACAAAGTCGGGTGCGCCAATGTGCTCTCAGTCGGGACAAGGTTCACATAGTGTCCTTGTCCCGGACCAAGTACAAGGTCAAATAAACTCGATGACGGGGGAATTGTAGGCCCTAAATACGATAAACATAGAGATAGAAAAACATTATCAAAATTAGTTGCGGTGAAAGGTTTGTGTTGGAATCCGACACCGCCGATTAACGCAATCACTAGTGCGAGAAGGTGATGTCGGTATGTTCCTTTTTTATGTTTCTCACCACTGTGTTCTCTTGGTTTTCAGAGAGGACACTTCTTTACAGACGAAGAGAAGGCTGCCGGAACAGAGGGGTCAGAACATATTCATTATCTCCATTAATGGAGGAGAAAGCTTTTACAGAGAAGAAGTACTCAGGAAGATGAGAAAGCTTCCTGAGAAAGATAAGAGAAAGTAGTCTCGAATGTTCTGTCTATGGACAGAAGCCTTATGCCCTAATATAAACCGGCGTTTATTTTTGGCCTTTAATGGGCTGGCCTTTATCTTTTGGGCCAGACTTATTAAAGGCCAGTGACCATCACAAGAAATAGCCATACCAAAAAATATACACAGTATATACAACTTATACATGGGCTTTTTCCTTTAGTTTTAACAGCCTCCCTCAAGCTGTCTGCTCGAATATATCTAGCAAGCCTAGCTTGGAACAAAGATGTAGATGTTGTAATCTTGTTAACCCTTTTGTAAGAATATCCGCTTACGCTTCGCAAATCAATATACTGCTTGAATCATCCCTTGTCGAATTTTCTCTAATAGCCGGGCGTCAATTTCGACGCTTAGTCCTTTCATGGAACACGATTGGTCGCCATTTGTATAGCCGACTTCATCGCTGTACACAAGGATCGTTGCCCGATAGTTATGCCAATGTCTTTCAAAGAATTTAAGCCATGTAATTTCAGCAGCAGTATTGACAAGACTTCTATATTCTCGTCGCAGAGTCGCGAAATCAGGCTCGCTTTTTTGATTTCCAAGAAATGAGTGTCTCCAAGCTTGATTAAATAACCCGTGATAGACTTTTCAGATGTGGACACGGCCCAACTGCATCACAAAAACTAGTTAAGTCTCTTGTTTATTACTAGATAATAGCATTCTTGCCCCGGATTACCTTTCACATATTTTACAATTCGGTTACAAAGATCATAGTGTGATTTCTTTGGATTTTGTAGGAATTGGCTAAGTGTTTGCACACTATAAGCAATATCTGGTCTAGTAAGAGTAAGATATAGCAACTTACCAATTATCCTTTGATAAGAATCGATATCTTTTAATGGATCATCGCAGTGGATCGCTTTTTCCTTCATTAGAACTCGCTTCTACATACTCATCATACTCTTTTGTGGTGAGTTTCACATTAGCATCAGTAGGTGTATTACAAGGTTTGGCAGCAGCTAGGCCAAGTTCAGAAATAAGTTCTAAGACATACTTCCTTTGATGCATAACAATTCCTTTGGGGGATCTAGCAAATTCTATTCCTAGAAAGTACCTTAGTTCCCCCAGGTCCTTCATTTTAAAAATATTATGAAGAGACTGCTTGGTATCCTTTATGAGACTGATATTGTTCCCTGTAATTAACATGTCATCCACATAGATCGAATGATAATTATATCCCGCTTACCTTGTTTAAGAAATAGAATGGTCAAATTCAGATTGTTCAAATTCATCCGAACCAAAGGCCTCTCAAGAAGTTTGAAATTCCACCGCCTCGAGCTTGTTTCACCCATACAGAGATTTAGTAAGTCTACAGGCAAGGTTACTGCCTCCCTGGCTATTGAAACCTTGGGGCAAAGACATGTAAATTTCATCAAAAAGATCCCCTTGAAGAAAAGCATTATACACATCCATTTGATGGATATGCCATCTTCTGGAAGCAAAGAATAGAAAGAATAGTTCTTATAGTAACCATTTTAACAAGGAGAAAAAGTTTCTTGATAATCAATGTCTTCTTGTCGACTATAACCTTTGCAACAAGTCTAGCTTTCACTTTTCTATTTCTCCGTTGTCTTTATATTTTATCTTGTAGATCCACTTACAACCTATAGGCTTTTTCCTTTTGGTAATGTAACAATTTCCCAAGTATGGTTTTCGCAAGGCATCTATTTCTTTTTCATAGCATCTACCCATCTAGATCTTTTGAGGCTTCCAAGTAACCTTTTCGTTCAACCAGCTCGATACGTAAGTTAAGAAAGCTTGATACGCAGGTTTTAGGCTATCATAAGAAATATATTTGCTAATAGGGTAGATTACATTGTGGCATCAGTGGTGACAAAGTCTTTGAGCCATATGAGGTTGTTTGTGTCACTGGACTTTCTTGTTGAGTGATCGCTTGTTTTGAGTAGTATCGTTGTTCTCCTCTGCACTATTATGAGAGGAGGTGATGTCCTCAACAGATTCAATATTAGTAACATCAACATACCTCCTTTCTCGAATCGGCTGTTTCTTCAAGGTTTTCGGGATATATTTTGGTATTCATTGTTATCAACCAAGTTCGAAGATCGATTCTCGATATATTTTCTCTAAAAGGATATTCTGCTTTCTAAAAGTAACATCTCTACTAACCACAAGTGGACATGGATTCCGTGTCATACAAGATATACCCTTCCGAGTCTCGTAATAACCCATAAGAGCACACCTTTGACTTTGGATCAGAATTTATCAAGAATAGCTTAAGTCATTAGCAAAACATAAACACCCAATAGTTCTTAGATGACTTAGGAAGGTTTTTGTGATAGAGACCCTCATAGGTGTAGTAAAATGTGAGTATAAGGTAGTAGTCTATTTATTAAGTAGACAAAGAACTCGCACACATAGCCCCAAAGCTTTAAAGGAATATTGGCTCAATCCTTATCACTCGGTAATATCAAGTATATGTCTGTTTTCTCTCAGAACACCATTCTCACGTGGGTATAAACACCTTCTTTGTGAATGATCCTAAGTTCTCAAATGACTTTGACAAGATTATCGATAAATTCTTTCATTATCGATTCTAATGATTTTGACAATTTGGTTAAACCGAGTAGAAATGTAATTAAGAAAGTCTTTAATAGCAACACAAACTTCGATTTGAGTCCGAGCAGTAAATCCAGTCATCCTGGTGTAGTCATCTACAATGCGAGGAAAATTTATTTCCATCAGATGTTTCATTTTATATGACCCCATAGTCCACGTGGATAATATCAAATGCATTATTACTATAAGTAGTGCTATTAGAGAAGGATAACTGCCTGCTTTGCACAAGGCACACACATTACGCTTTTTGTTGCCTCAAAGAACTTTGTCATTACTAGCATTGATCGCCATCGAGTACCTATTTGGAGTGTGGCACTTTTACGTACAGAGTAATATCTTCTTTGTCATGATTATCTTTGCTTAAGAGTTGCACATTTAGCGATACTTTATCGAGTCCTGTATGATTAGTTAGCACATATAGCCCATCCTGAGTCTACCAATCTCCTTCACCTTCCCATCGTAGATCCCAAATAAATGTAAGTCGTGGTAAGATGGTCAGACATTTCAGCTCTTTGTTAGTTGAGAAACACATAGTAAATTATACTTGAATTGAGGTAAAAAGAAAACATTTTCCAATGTACTCTTGTTCGTGGTTGCATCAAACCAGCAGGTAATACGGGCAGATCGACCATCGGGTAAGAATACCTTCTTTGACATAGTAGACTCATCATTACCGTGATTTTATCTAACATATTTAGGTCGATACCATATGGTTCAGAGCACTGTATCTATTATCCAATTTTGTTAGTGTTGAAAACACGCAGAGCTCGGTTCGTAAATACCGCCATATTTGCGCACTTCACTACCTCGAGAGTTCAAATGCACTGTCTGTATGATTGTTGTTCAAATTGTACAATCGCCATACTGTTGTTTTGGAGAACTTTGGTGTTCCTTCAACTTCCCAACTAGTTTTAGATGCTTGCATGAGGATTCAGATCCCTATCATGAGCATTATGAGCAAAGATACTCTTTCCTTTTGGACTTGAAACCAGGGGGATATCCAACTAATCTATAGCAGGATTCCTTTGTGTGGCCTCTCATCTTACATTCTTCACAAACAAGGTTATTCCTCTGTGTATGATTAGTTAGCACATATAGCCCATCCTGGAGTCTACCAATCTCCTTCACCTTCCCACTGTAGAGATCCTGAAATAAACAGGTCGTGTAAGATGGTCAGACATTTCAGCTCTTTGTTAGTTGAGAAACACATAGTAAATTATACTTGAATTGAGGTAAAAAGAAAACATTTTCCAATGTACTCTTGTTTGGGGTTGCATCAAACCAGTGTGTAATACGGGCAGATCGACCATTGGGTAAAGAATACCTTCTTTGACATAGTAGACTCATCATTACGGTGATTTTATCTAACATATTTAGGTCGATACCATATGGTTCAGCACTGTATCTATTATCCAATTTTGTTAGTGTTGAAAACACGCAGAGCTCGGGTTCGTAAATACCGCCATATTTGCAATTTGACTACCTCGAGAGTTCAAATGCACTGTCTGTGTATGATTGTTGTTCAAGATTGTACAATCTGCTTCATACGTGTTTTGGAGAACTTTGGTGTTCCTTCAACTTCCCAGCTAGTTTTAGATGCTTCAGAGGAGGATTCAGATCCCCTATTGTGAGCATTATGAGCAGCATACTCTTTCCTTTTGGACTTGAAACCAGGGGGATATCCAACTAATCTATAGCAGGATTCCTTTGTGTGGCCTCTCATCTTACATTCTTCACAAACAAGGTTATTCCTCTTTGACCTCTGATTTTCTTCCAGAGTACATAGCGATAGTAGTAGGACCACCCAAGAATCCCTACATTCTCGGCAGATATCCCTTTTGGTTTTCATTACTCACTATCATGAGTAGGCTTTATCGTGATTGGAAGAGGTGACATGAGAGAATTTGGCTCCTAGCTTGCATGTAACTTTCATTTAAGCCCATAAGAAATTGATCTGATACGTCTCAAGATAGCTAGTAAAGTCCCTAGAGGTAGGGCATCCACAATTAGGTGGTGGCACAATGGCTTGATATTCTACCCAGAGATTTTTAAGTCTAGTGTAGTATTCTGCCACACTAGTGTTCCCTTGTGAGAGTGTAGCAATTTCCCTATGCAAGTCATGTGTCTGGACTCATCTATTTTATCGAATCTTTCTTTTAAGTCTTCCCATATCTCATATGTTGTCTCTGCATATAGTACTCACACAATAAGCTATTAGAGACGATTCATTAGCCAAGCTCGAACAACAAAGATTGACTCTGTCCCACTGCTCCCACCATTCCATCCCATACCGATTTTTAGTACGTTTCCATTCACAAACCCTAGTTTATTTCTTCCAAGAAGCGATCCTTATTGACTTGCTCCAGATTGTATAATTTTCGTGAGCTAAATCGAAAAGATATTAAAGAGGCACCACTAACATCAGAGGCTTGTAAAAATAAAGGGTGGTTGTGGTCAAGAGTAGTGGATTTAGAGGTACTAGCCACCAAATTACTAGGAATAGGTACAGTTACTCCATCTTCGGATGAACTACTCTCAATAGGAGGATCTTACTATTGTTCTGAAGATAACACGATCTTCAACAGTTTTATCAAGATGGGTGCTACCATATAGGAGTGGAACGATGAGACATGCATCGGTAAACCAAGAATAAGAAAGCGATATACAAACAAGATCCGAACAAGATTTCAAAGTACAAGATACCTCGGATCGAGACACACATAACTCTTGATGATTTACTCAGATCCGACGCATTTACGACGCTGTGATAGTCCGCTTTGATACCATGTTGAATCCGACACCGCCATTAACGCAATCACTAGCGAGAAGGTGATGTCAGATGTTCCTTTGATGTTTCTCACCACCGTGTTCTCTTGGTTTTCGAGAGGACACTTTCTGACGAAGAGAAGTAGGAGCAGAGGGGTCAGAACATATTCATTATCTCCATTAATGGAGGAGAAAGCTTTTACAGAGAAGAAGTACTCAGGAAGATGAGAAAGCTTCCTGAGGAAGATAAGAGAAAGTAGTCTCGAATGTTCTGCCTATGGACAGAAGCCTTATGCCCTAATATAAACGGGCGTTTATTGGGCTGGCCTTTAATGGGCTGGCCTTTATCTTTTGGGCCAGACTTATTAAAGGCCAGTGACCATAACAAGAAATAGCCATACCAAATATACACAGTATATACAACTTATACATGGGCTTTTTCCTTTAGTTTTAACAGTTTGTATTTTTTATTTCAATCCTCTCTTGGTTTTATTCATTACATTAGAGAAATGTATAATCCTGCTTTTAACGATTTTCCTAGATCAACTGTTAGAGATATGTTTTTAAATTTGCACACGAATATCAATAGTATTTACGTTATTCATTATATCATTTTCCAGGAAAAGTATCTATCACGTCTGATATAGACCGTAGTATTAACGACCATGATTATTTAACGGTAACATGTCATTAGATAGATTATAAATGGATTATGCAAAAACGTATTTTAGTGTATAAATATATAGATTACTGGCACATTAGTAATTTTATTTCATAAAATTATTAAGTTTGCGATTATTATGGCATAGCTGGTAAAATTATGACTATTACAGTAGATAACACTTCTTCTATTAATTCTGCTATTAGACTTTTAAAAGATGTTTTAACTCCATCTTTTCCAAATCATTTTCATATAAAATGTGCATGTCATATTTATAACTTAGTTGTAAATGATGGTCTATTACTTTTCCAAGACATTGTTGATAAAATATAATTTGCTATAAACTATATTTTTAAAAGTAATAGAATACTACGAATAAAAGAATATAAAAAAAACTTGTCACGATTGCGAACTACTTTATAGAAAAGAAATAGCCACTAGGTGGAATTCTTTATATGGAATTACTTGTTGCTTGTGATTATAGAAGACCTATAACATTATTTTTTAACGTCCATAATCGAAATCCTACTGATAATGGTTGTAGATTCCAATTGGGATTCAATTACAAAACTTATGGTATTTGTAGGGGGGGAAATCAAGATACTAAAGAATTTTCCGGTATATATTATCATACTATTTCATCAATGTTATTTTATATAGCTCTAATATTTTTATTACTTAGTGAATTTATGGAAAAATCAGTTTATAAGGCACCTATTAAAAAAATATTTCTCAAAATAAAAAATATTTTATTCCTATTCCTCAATTTATATTATTAATGATGTATTAAATCCGACTATTAAAATAGACGGTTGTACAACACTTATTGAAACTATTTATGATTGTATAGCAGCACTACCACGTCCAACTCCCAAAAATCCAAATGACCTACCACATATTGAACAAACTAAAGAACAAGTGTTGTCTAGCATACGAGATGAATGTAAAAAAAAATAGGCATTACCATCAAGAAAGTGTTAACAACCAACCGACTTTCATGTCATATTCTTCTTCTTCAACCTCAAAAGAGACATGTTGTTTATGCGGCTAATATTGAAAGCCTTAGAAATAGAATGTTTAGTGGTAACACTACTAACCAAGCTAGCGAGTTTGATGTTTTGTTTTGCAGGGTGTTGTACCGTACCAAGCAATTCTCAATGAAGAAGGACGTGAAGACTTGCTGAAATACTGGAGGGCGAATGAGAAGATATTTTCGACACTGTCATTGATGGTCCGAGGTGTGTTGAACATTCAAGCGTTATCAATAGCGTCTGAAAGTGTTTTTTGACCGACAGATTTCAAGAGAGCACAGACACTCATTAGCGGGAGATAACTTGGAGATTGCAGTATTATTCAGAGATTGGATACGATGGAAGCGGAGAAGGTGCGGTCAACCGGAGATCAACGAAGAAGAAGAAGACTACAACCACAACGAAATCTTATCTGACGGAGGTGGAAGCGACGTCGATCAATTTGACCAACAAATACTAATTCCAACCGAAGAACCACAAGAAATTATAAAAAAACTAGAAAAGGTGTTTCTCAAAATGTAATTTTTTTAATTGTAATTTTACTATGTTATTTATTTGCAACTTTCATCACCACGAAGTTGCAATTTTGAAATTATATTACAAAAAAAAACACATTTCTATTAAATAATATAAGAGACACAAAAACAACTTTTATTAAACTATCTTGTTCAATTATTGAGTTGTTTATATATATATATATATTTTAATTTAAGTGCAAAAAAATACAGAATACCCGAAAACCCGATCGCATTTGACTTATATTATCGGCCCCTATTCCGACGGATGGGACATCGGCAGATCCGCCAAGATGCCGGTCCCGCCGGGACCCGCCTTGACCCCGCCTTGACCCCGCCCCGTTGGACAGCCCTAGAATTAACTACTATGGGTAATCATTATCTATGTTGCTCGTACTGATAAAAAATGCAGCCCGATGCATTTCCAAAAATAATGCACTTTTGAAGAATCTGACATGGGTGTGACAACATTTTAGAAGAATTCTAGTATATAAAACCTATGCATACGCGAATTTCTTAAATCACATTTACAAAGCCTAGCAAAAGCACAAACAAGCTTTGGCTGAAGAAAAACCGCAAGGTGATTTTGGCCTACCAAATTGCCAGAAAGATAGAAAACAAGGAACTTATTGGACCTTTCTTCATTTATAACATTTGTAAGTAATATATTTACATGAGAATTATCAGTACAGCCATGTATGAAAAATTACGAATGTAGCTTATTACTAGAGTAAACACTCTTAGAATGTGGCGTTTGATGCTTTGGCAACACAGCAGCAAATATTACCATGCCACTGAGGAGAGCCAAACCGAGCCCCATGCCATTTACGATCATCGACTCTGTGCAACGTTTCTGCACAGCTCCCTTTGTTTGCAAGAAGGTTAACTTCTCGAGGAGTCCTGTTTCCGCTGTTGCCACTGCCAAGCCGTATGTGTATAGGCCGAGGAATACATGCCATGGAAGAATACGTATTCTTGTCATTCGCACTTCTCCTCTGTGCCAAAAGCTTAAGAAGCCCATCAACCACTGCAGTGACATGAACACCATTACATACAATTAAACTTCTTTTCCAGTAACAGAGGTACCATTTAGATTTTGTCCCTATTTTTAAAAGTTGTACAAATATAGCCCTTGGGACTGTCAAAAATACATTTGGTTATCGTTTAACATCTACATAATTTTAAACCGTGGTCTAATGTTTTCTTATAAGATTTTCAGTTCGCTCAGAAGGGGTCTTTAGACCGTAGTTTAAACGGTCCATAAGTCGCGAGAGAAATAAAAAGAGGCTCATTTTACTAAACAGTTGTCCCCGAATTTCTGCTCAGATTCCACTTTACTTCCTGGTAGACATTTTTATTTTTTAATCTCCTTGAGCGAAAAATGTAACTTGTAGGAGTTGGATTTTGGTTAGGAGAAGGTGTAAGGTGAACAAGATTAGTAGCAATGATATATAACCAATTGCTCTGTCAAGATAAGTGTGCGCCTTATGAAAGATGAAACTATTACCCCCTACCACTATTACAATGCAGGTATAATATAGCGTATAATTTTGTTTCCTGAGCATAGTATAATGTGTACAATTTTGTGACACAGGTATAGGAACCATTTCTTTAGAAGCTGATTGATGTACCTTACGAGTTTACTCCATGATCCACTATTGCACTCTTTCTAAACTTTGGAGCAGAAGAAAGTTGTGAATCCACTATGTTATGTGCTAAATTTGTTTGTGGTCCTGGCTACTCAAAAAGGCTCTTAGGTGAGCTATGTTGCTCGAGGCATCCGAAAATATCGCTGCACCGGTGTCGGGTCCTCGAGAATCACATTACTTTTGGAGGATCTGACACACCTGGCGACAATTTTGAAGAATTCGAGCATCACAACTCATAAATGCGCTAACTTGAAAGCACGTGTAGTCCATTGAAATCCTAAGCCTATTACATCAGGAGATAGTATAGCCTCGACCAAATATATTTACTGGCCATACCAAGTTATTGAAGAGACACATATAAGCATCCCCAAAGCTATGTTGTTGGACCTCACCAAAAGGGTTGCCGCACTCGTGGCATATCCTCAAGATGCACTATCTTTGGAGGTCCGACACGCACCCAGATTTTTTTTTGAAGAGTTCGAGCAACATAGAACTAGTGGTAATACCTTCATCCCGCCAGTTCCTTTTTCGCTTGATCCATGAGAAGCCTTATAGATCACTTTCTTTTTAGGTATATTCTCTAGCTACCCTTATTTTCACTATCCATTCCAACACACAAATATCAATTTTTCAAGACCCCAATAGTAGGACCATTTGTACATTGCCCTTAAATATCTCCTTGCTCAAATAAACACGTAGAATAGCTATCAAATCTCTAGGCCATGTTAAAGCTTCTTTATGCACAATTATTGCATATCCTATTTGCAAATATGTGACATGCCACCAAACTACTATAATAGGAAGTAAATTCAGAGTACATGATAAGATACTCTTATCGCTTAAAAGGTATAAACAGTAACAATGGATGATAATTTTACATCCTCAAAAGTTAACACAACTTCAAGAATCAGTTTCAATGTCATCCTTGAAACTTTATGCAGAACCCCTCTATCTTTCTTTCTTTTCAATGTCTTTAAAACAAAAACTACTACGGCTTAGTCCCAAATAAGTCGGGTCGACTATATGAATCCCCACTTCATATTTTTTCTTTAATTCAACGAATTTACTGATAAAATGTGCAGAACAAATACCTGAGCCCCAAATAGGGAAACACAACTGAGACCCATCCAAGAATGCAAACTGTAGAAATTAGCCACAATTCCATCTCTGCTATGGAATTTTGTCCATATCCCAAATATCCCACAAGCCAAAGCTATCCCTTGCAGACACAAATGCACTGATTTCTTCAAATTTCTTGAACCTGGCAACCATCTATGCACTAAAATGGCTACAATACCAAACAAAACAAAAAAAGATTTGATTTTTAACAAGTTAATGAAAGAAAGAACAAAACCCACTTACCAAAATCACTTCCAGATAAAAAGAAGTTAAGTTTGTACACATCAAAATTTTGTGGGACTCTACAAGGCCAGTTCAATTCATGTTCGAACTCTAAGTTTAGGGTTTCTTGGAGGCTACTTTTACCCTTAAGTTTAGCTCTAGCTCAACAACACCTATAGGGTACATATTCCCTTGAAAATACATCAAATCTCGAAAATCCCTGGGATATTCACCAAGAGATCAAGGCAACAAATACTACATCACAAGGAGAGAAGAATCAAGGGAATAAACAGATTTGTACCCACAATATTCAACAATAAACTTTGTTTCTTCATATTTTATTTGTGTTGCAGTTTACTTGCACATATTCAAAATTTGTTGCAAACAAAGTTATCCATGCATAATGCACTAAAATGACTACAATAACCCAGAAAACAAAAAAAGATTTGATTTTTAACAAGATAAAGAAAGAAAGAAACAACCCCACTTTCAAAAATCACTTCAAGAAAAGAAGTTAAGCTCACCTTCTCCACTTACAAGAATGAACCCAATTACCATTAATAATGGATGAAGCACCTGCCAAACCAAACACCAAATAATATATCTTTAAAACCCCACAAATTTTAGCTCAAATGAAGTACATTGAAGTGAAGAGAGGAGGTTACTTACAGCATAAATAAGGTCTTCTTGAGAAGAAGAATGAGGGTAAAAGCTAGTCTTGAAGTGAAGAGCCCAAGTAATAACAAGAAGGGCAACAATGAAAGCTGACAGTCTTGCTAAGACAAGTAGTGAAAATGGTGAAAGTGATAGTGATGACTCTCTAGCAGCCATGCTTAAGTTGCTCAGTGTTAGCTCGCTATGGAAGTAGTAGTAGTTCTATTATTTGAAGTTTTGAACAGAGTCACCGACACCAGAAATTATGATCAAAATAGGTGTCTTTCTAAAAAAACTACTACTGTACATACTCCTGTTGTATTTTTTTTTTTTTTGATAATCCAGATCTCGGGTGGCGCCAGTCGCCATCGCTAAGACTGCGCAAATCTTATTCTTAGGCTCCCGGAGGCGATGGAACCGTCATGCCGCCATCGTCGTAAATCGCGGGATGTGTACCGCATTCGATGTCGATCGCTACTAACGGATCAACGCTACTGGTCCGACCCCTGCGGACTTGTCTGAAGGTAATCAAACCCACACTGCAATATGCCCGCGCGGTTAAGCTACCAGGCTTTAATACGAGGCATATGCCCCGGAGAACGTATCCGCCGAGAATCGAACTTGTGACCCTAAGACCACAAATTTGACTAATGACCACTGGGCCACTATCAGCGGATTACTCCTGTTGTATGTTAATAACAACACTATATTTCTTTCTCACCCGATATTTAATACTCGTCTTAGGATTTGACTAAATTTGAATCAGGCCTTGCAAGGTTTATTTCTGAGGACAAAGCTTCCAATAAAATCTTTTTCATTTTTAGAGCTCGAACCTAATACTGATTAAGGATGGAGGGACATCAATCATATCACCCCAACCCATATTGATAGCATTATACTTCACTGCCCGCATGAGCGTAGCTCAGTTGATTTCAGGGTGGTAGATTGATCCCAAGTAGGCAGGTTCGAGCCCTGACAGCCGCAGTGTGTGAGTTTCATTTCTCCTTTGTGGGGATGACTCTTTGTGGGCACCAGTCATTGTGTCTCCCACCTAATGGGCCGCTGAGCCACTATAATTTACCTCATCCATCAATCTCTGTCGGACCCAGGATGGAGGCCCTATAGGCGAGAAATTTCGCCTTTTGCCCCCGAACATTATACTTCACTTATTAGGGATCGTTTGGTTCAGGGCAAGGGCAAGTTATCTAAAAATTAATAATGTGAAAATAGTAATGTAAGCATTAGCAACGTATGAATTAGTAAGTCATAAATTATTTCTTGTTAAATAATTGATATATTATAAATTACTAATGTATAGTTTAAAATATTTATTTATTCTTTAAATACGACAAGATTCAGGTTACACAAAGTCTTAAAAATATTTTTACTATTATGAGGATTAGTTTTATCATTTTAGAATTTTAATTCAGGTATGGTTGATACCTGCATTCTTATTTCATATTTTACCTCTCTTATAAATATATAAACTCCCGCATATATGCATGTAGTATTATTTATGAGGAAACAGAAAATAACAATAAAATATTGTATAAGTTATTGCTAATATTTATGTGGAGATAAAATTTCCTCAAACATAATACAAATTAATGATGAATTTTACAAAAAATCAGCATCATAGTGTGTAGCACTTAGGTGGGGACCAAAATCATGTCACTACAAAGAGGTTAACATCAAGGCTTAATTCAATCATACCTTCACCTTTTTTCCCATTTCTTTTTACTTTTTCTATTATATTTTTGAGTTTATGTATGTGGTCACCTTCTTCTTCTTTTCTTTTTTTTATCATCCGTGCAAGGTGGCACTTAAGACTTCATATCGCTAAGAATCGCACAAGATTGTCTTTATCTCCTGCGAATGGAACCCGTTGTTAGCCGTCACCGCCAGGTAAATCGTGGAATGTCGCACATTGCATTCGATCGCTATCAGCGGATCAACTTCTGGCGTCCGACCTCAACAGGATTATGCGAGGAGTATCAAACCCACACTGCAACATGCCCGCGCAATTAAGCTACCAGACTTTAATACGAGGCATATGCCCCAGAGAACGTATCCGCCGAAAATCGAACTTGTGACCCTAAAAGCCACAAATTTGATTAATGGTCACTGGGCCACTATCTTTGGTGGTCACCTTCTTTTATATGGGAACTTTTGATGATGATCACTTTTTATATTTGGTTGTAAATTTTGTTTGAAGGTTGAATGATGTACAAACAGTTTTTTCTTTGTTTTAATTTTAAATGTAATTTTTTTAAATATTTTATATTAAAATTTATATATATAAAAATACATAAAAAGTATTATAAATTTGTATAATTAATAATTTATATGGGGAAAAATTGGTGAAAACCATAGTCAAAGAAATAACTATTTGACTTTCCAAACTGATCTAATCTTCAAACAAATTGAGACGAAGAGAGTAGTAATAATTTTTCTCAAAAAAATCTATACCAAATAGAATAAAGTAAAAAGAACAAAATTTATCCATACATACACTATGAACTTGTGTATTATGAAATGATTAGATACTCTTTCATCCTGAAATATCTGTCGAATTTTTTATTCGAGAATTAATGTGATTAATCTTCGGAGTTAAATTAAATTTTAGATATTCAAAATTTATATATAAAAATAGTATAAGTAACAATTTTTTTTATATTTAATATAATAAAAATAACGTCTCAAGATATATGTCAAAATTGATAGAGTTTGATTTTCGAACAATAAAAAAGTGACAAATATTTTGGCCGCCGGGTGGCGGTAGATGGGGGTGAGGGAAGAGTAATAGTACGTAATAGGCGACAAAACTGAATAAACATGGAACAATATTTTGCAGAGTAACTTGGTTTAAATTAATGAAGATCCTAACTTCTTGCAAATAAATGTCACTTCTTCTCTACGATTTCTGTACCAAGGAACGAAACTGCGGTTTAATAATGTTGACTTAAAGATGCAATATAGAACTACTTTCTTAATTGTGCCCCTCCCCATGATAACACTTTCTCTTTCTTAGCGCTCCGTTTCCCATGTATAGTAAAGGCTATTTTAATTGTCCGGCTTTCTCTTATAGGGTGATTTGACTCAACTAATACTAAAATAATAAGTGAACTAGTCGTCGTCTGACCAATCAGCTCGGACGCTCGACCACCGTGTGCGTGTTCGCGCATCCGCCTTGATTGAACACCTAGAGTCAACCGAGTTGCTTCTATGGGAATTCATCTCCCGTAAGTAAACCTAAATCCCTAAAGAGGATAGCGATTCTCTTCCAGTGCTTTAATGTTGAGTTCAAAGAGTAACAACCGCTCTCAGAGGCCAATTTCAATCAAGAAAAACTATAGTTTAGAACCTCGATCCCCTCCCCCTCCCTCACATTATGTATATATTATTATGTGAAGTTGTTAATTATTTTTCTATGCTCTTCCTTTGTTCAAGTAAACAAATAGATCGGCTGTATATAGTTTACGTCATTATTCCAATGGTAAATGTGAATGGCCCAAAAAGATTTAACGTAAGGACCTAATGAGTTATTCCTATTACCTAGTGTTTTCTTAACGGTAATATCAATCATAATTTCAAAAAAAATCTTTTTTTATATTCCGTCCATCCGAAATTATTGTCCTATTTCATTTTTAGAGAGTCAAATTGTATCTACTTTGACAACATTTTCAAGATGTAATTGTTCATCATATTGATATAAATTGAAATTTTTACAATACTTTACATATAGTTTTTAAATTTTGAAATTTTAATTTAATATATTGAATTAATCTTATTTAGCTCTGGATATTAATTAAATTGACTCCCGAGCAATGAACCTGTTAGCGATATTTCGAATGTTCACGCAAGCGTACATATCGTTCACAAGTAATATAGTCTGGTATGATCGAATATCGTCCTCTGGTTATCAAGTACCGATTATCTAATCTATGATTTCTATTTGGTGAACGGTAATTTGTTTATATTTTTATCTAATAGCTAAGACTAAGTGCAGAAATTAAAGTAAATTACTTAGGTTTAATCAGTTATGATGGAGATAGGGCTTCCAATATCCTCAACTATCCACTCTATTCAATCCTTAATGCAACTAGAATGACTTCTTCTTCTACGTTAAGATAACGGTTAACTAGACTGTCTTATATTCCGGTTAGGACATATAATCACTCAACCCCAGTGCAAAACCCTTATATATTTTTATGATAGGATTTACCACATAGGAGGATTAAGAACAGTAACATATAATGCTACAGAAGTATCGGGGTACTTTCGTCCGCAATTTTAACCTATGTCTAGTCAATTACAACATATCCAAATCTCTCCTCTCGGTTTTTTATTCGAAATCATATAGGTTATGATAATTAGTGATCAATTAATTATCAAACATTCATACCAAATATTGACTAAATCTTAATCAAGCGAAGAAGAAATCAAACTACTGCATTAATTCATGAATAAAAGTTTCAAGCGATTCATAAGGAAAACCCTAATAGAGTGTTTAGCTCATATCCATAGTCACGCTAAGAACTAATCTGAGAATCCAGCGAATCAAATAAAACAAAGAAAAGAGAAAAGAAAATAACTTGAACTAGGTCTTCAATCTTGATGCCTCCAAGAGTTGTGTTGTGGAATATGTACAAGGATTCCAAGCTAGCCTGAATAATATGACCTAGGGTATAGGGTTTTATACTTATAAACTATATTGTTTTGGACCCTTATACCCTGTTCAATTTATTTCCGGATCTGATATTCGCGTCGACGCATGATCTGCGAGAATAACGCATGGTCTGCGGTAATCTATGTGACCCGAACTTCGCGGATCTTTTGGCGCTGCGGTCGCATAATGTACCATGCAGTAGAAATCTTGCATCAAATATTTTTCGAAACGTTGTCCTTTTCTCGTCCGGACTTCGTCTGATTTCTTCTATACTTTCCGAGACTTCTTAGGCTTTATTTCTTGGCATTTTCTTGTGCAATTTACACCTCAATTAAGCTCATCTCATATTCTTTTTGCCATTTCTGCATTTTGGACCGCTGTGACTCAAAAAAAAATGACCATAATACTATACTAAACACAAACGAAATGAGTAAAATACTAACTAAAAATGACTCAAAAGGTGTATACAAAATACGCCTAACAGAACCACCCAATTATTTTGTAATGGAGGGAGTAATTATTTTGTTGTTTTGTGTTAGGATTTGAGTATCAAATCAGACCTAATAATAAAACAGTAAATAAGCGAAGAACAAATAACACACGCAGATTTATAGTGGTTCACCCACAACGCGAGAGCTACGTCCACTTTGCCGCTGCAGATTTCACTATAATCAGAATAGGGAGTTTGTGTTTACAATTCTCTCTTTTCTTTCCACTCGCCAAAAGAAAAATGGCACCCTAATCTATATATAACGAAAACTAGGGCGAACAAAATACAAGCCCGATGAATTAGGCTAAACTCTGCGTAGGGTCTTCATAATGTCAGCAATAAATTAGGCTCCACGACTCAACATTTTGGACACTATAATTTTCAATTAAAAAAATCAAAATATTACATATACACATACTATTATTAAAAAAATGGGGCTCCTAAAACTTGGGGGCCTAAAGCGATTGCCTTAGAGGACTTACCCTATAATCAACATTGGATTTTTTATTTATTTTCTTGTACTTGATATGTAATAAAAATGTTACTCTAAAAGCATTTGTATATCATCTAAACAATTACTATGGAAGCGGGGTTAGGTGGGGGTGGTGGAGTTAGAGTGATGGGGTGGGGTGAAGATAATGTGAGGGTGGGGAGAAGACAATCAACGTGGAATGTTATTCGTGGAATTTATTTTATTTACTTTCGTTAGGAAAATTATTTTCTTCAATTTTAAGAAATTTATATTTCTAGAGATAAAATGATTTTAAATTTTTTTGACCAACAGAAGATAAAAAAATTAGAAAATTATTTTGCTCCGTACTATATACACGTAATACACCCTAGGAGTATGTTTAAGAAAGTACTAGGATCAGCACATTATGAGTAGTTTTAACGATTATTTTTTTTCAATTAATTAGAAAAAGAATCTGAATAGTCACATAATTATGACGGGGAACATGCTAGTGAGGATGGGTCACATAAAAGGACTAATATGCTTCTAAGTTGGTAAGTTTTTAAAGTAGGAAGAACACATAATATCTTAGACAAATTCTAAATCTCAATAAAAATGGAAAGTGAAGAGTATCTCCTTGAAAATTGACAAGTATAATTGTGCTCCTACAATTACAATCATTTTTTTTTTTTGACGAAGGAACCCGCAGCCGCTACTCTTTCGAAGTGCGCATGCAGAACTCCGGATCGACACGATGGCGCGCAAACCACGTCGGTAGTATAACCACACTTAGTGGCCGTATGTGACTAACCAAGAAGGTTTATGCGGGATCGAACTCGTGGCCCCGCGGTCGTATTCTCTTCATCAAGCAAACACTTAGCTATGTTACAATCATTTATTCTTGATCGAATAATTAGTTGATCAGACAAACAAGCCACAACATGCGCTACAAAAAAAATCTACCGTGACAGTTTGGGTGTGACGATTTTACATGTTATGACGGTTTTAGGCCTTTGTGACGGTTTTATTAACCGTCACAGATTTGTGACAGCGGTGTGACGGTTTTATTATCCGTCACAGCTTTGTGACAGCGGTGTGACTGTTATTTCAACCGTTACATGTTTTTGTGACGGTTTTTAAAATTAACATTTTCTTTTTCTTTCTTTTTTTCAAAATAATATACCCGACCGACCCGACCCATTTTATTTCTAAAACTCAGCTCATTTATTTTCATTCCCACAAGACCATTACAGAAAAGGAAAAAGCCTAAACCTAAAAATCATAAGAACCCTAAAACTCTTCTTTAAATCCCCCAAATTCAAATCCGCCGCAGACCCACCCCTCTCTCTTCCAATTTCGGAAAAATAACAAACTCCTTTCCACCATAGACAGAATTGCTTCACCATTTTCGTGCAAAAAACGTTCAGATTTTTTGAACAAATTGTTGACCCATTTCAAAAAACAATTGCGGTTCTTCTTCTCAAAAAACTCAAATATTTCTCATATTTACTTAGCTTTCTAAAATAGAAGTCTTTAAGCTTATTTTTGTCGGTTCGATAAGTTCGTGGTCCGTCGAAATTGAAGACTCTTGCCTCAGTTAGCTATACCCCAAAAGGGTTCGTAAAATTCCTCTTAATTTATTTTTCTGTATTTTGTGTGTTCTGTGTTGATTAAGTACTGATTATTCATGTTAATGTGTTTTAATACTTAAATGTATTTAGCCTGTTTTAATTAATTGTTAAGAGTTAGAAATGTTTTGTTTATATTATTAGACTTGTGCGTATTATGATATGAGGCATATGGTTTAGTACCCATTTAGAATAATTATGACTAATTAAGTGTTTGTGTATGGTTACTATTTTTTTGATAATGTCATTTATTTTGATATTTTTGATAATGTAATAAAAGGCTATTTAGTGTTTGATAAAATGGCAGTGGCAACTTAGTTTTAACCACGTTCTGTTGGTTATTCTGTTTGAAGGATATCTTGTGTCTACCTTCTTTGAAATTTAGGTTCATGGCACATGCACTTTTTTTTCACTCACAGGCAACAATAGCAGTATCAGCTCTAACTCTGATGCTCGAAAACCCAAAAGAAAGAGGAGATCAAAGAAGAAAAAACAACAGTTACTTTTGAATGCAATGCGGCTTTTCCTTCTTGATCATCATTATGCATTACTCAATTTCAAGCACACTTGCCCAACTCCTTAGTTAACTGTATCCTACTTTTGGTCTTTTGGCACTTGACATACTAAAGAAGGGACATAAGCATGAGTCTAAAAAAGTCAAAACAATAAGTTGAAGTATTTATGTTGGTAAAAAATTGGGAGTAGTCTAGTTTAATTATGTCGGGTTCTCAAACATGAGTGCATACAGAGTCAGTTTTTTGGGTGTGGAGTGGAAAGAACCAGAATATCCACACATACATATAATATTACCTAGTGTAAAAATTGTTGAAGTATATTTTGCCTCATGATGTTGTGTCCTCGTACCCTTGAATAAAAGTCTACATCTTTATGTGTTGGTGCTCATAATACTGCTCCTAGGCCTTGGTGCTATTGCCATTTTGTACATGAAAGTGTTGGTTTATTGAGGAATAATTTTTTTCCTATCATGTTGTTCTTCTCTGTTAGTGGAAGTTGTTTTTACAAATTATTTTTCAAAACATCTAATGTTATCATCAAATACAACATTAGATGTATTCCAGGAGTTGCCTTTGCAGATACTGAGATGAAGTCATTACTCAAGGAAAACTCAATGTGCAAGTCTAATGTAGAAGAAGAAGCATTTCTCAAAGGTAATTTGTAAAAAAGTCAAAACAATAAGTTGAAGTATTTATGTTGGTAAAAAATTGAGAGTAGTCTAGTTTAATTATGCCGGGTTCTCAAACATGAGTGCATACAGAGTATCCACACATACATATAATATTACCTAGTGTAAAAATTGTTGAAGTATATTTTGCCTTATGCTGTTGTGTCCTCGTACCCTTGAATAAAAGTCTACATCTTTATGTGTTGGTGCTCATATCGCTTCCACAGGCCTTGGTGTTATTGCCATTTTGTACATGAAAGTGTTAGTTTATTGAGGAATAAATTTTTTCCTATCATGTTGTTCTTCTCTGTTAGTGGAAGTTGTTTTTACAAATTATTTTTCAAAACATCTAATGTTATCATCAAATACAACATTAGATGTATTCCAGGAGTTGCCTCTGCAGTCCGATACTGAGATAAAGTCATTACCCAAGGAATGTGCAAGTCTAATGTAGAAGAAGAAGCATTTCTCAAAGGTAACACAGATAGTAACTCTTATCCAGAGGTTGATGAAATCAATATTGGTTCTGAAAAGTGTCAAGTGGTCCTTTCTGAAATCTTGTGTGCTTCAAGTCCTGTTTCTTCTAGCATTCAGTATACGCACAAAGTTGGTGGTCTGGATGAAACTGTTGTGGCCACTAATGCGAAATATGCCACGACCCGACCCCGGGCCCGCTACTGGTGCCCTACCTGGACACCCCTTACAAGTATACATCAGAGAATAACAACAGAACATACAAAACTCATAAAATACTTAGACAGTAAATATCAACAGGCTAGCCGATAAGGCCACCTTCCGGAAAATATACATAACCCAAAAATAAAAACAGTTACATCTTTGTTCTTACAACCCAATCTACAAGATATGACTACAGACCTCTAGAAACAACAACTGTGATGGGACAGGGCTCCGCCATACCCCTGAATGTACATAAATCTACAACATCAGGGAAAACCGTACCAAAAGACAAGCCTCCGGAGAAATGGAGCTTCTGACAACTGATCAGTGATCCTAAGAGTGAGGATCAACCACCTGCTTACCCCTACCTGCGGCATGAACGCACTTCGAGAAAGTGGTCGATTACACATATGTACCAAGTATGTAAAACTGGAAAATACTGTAATTTACATCATAAGTCTAAAATAAAGCTGGAGACATGTATGATAATCAAATTAACAGTATATTGTGCCTAACTAACAATGAGAGTAAAATATACATTTCCGGTTCTTAAAATAGGAAGCATGTGATTAACCTAGGACCACCCGCCCATAGTATTATCACGCAATTCTACTCCTGAGACTATTTCACCCGCATAGGCCGTATGGACCTGATGCGCGAAAAGATGCACACACTTTAACGCAAGTGCACATTATCGTCCACAAGGATTAGTGTTCAAGTACCAATTATCTATCTTTTGGTATCTATTTGGTAACCGATATTGATTTTGTTGTTTATAACTAACAATTATAAAGGCTAATTAACTATATTTTTACTTCAGTAGTGATGGGAATAGGGCTTCCACGTCTCCTCAACTATCCGCTTATGTTACTTATTAATGCAATGAATTATGGTTCTTCTTCTTTTGGAGCTAGCAGGTTTACTAAATCGTTTTATACTCCCGTTAAAGCTATATAAACACTCAACCCCAGTATTGTTCCTTTCTACCTTTCGGTGATAAGGATGACTCTATAGGAGGATTAAGACCAAAAACCTAGTTAACCGTCACGCGCCATGCGTAAAATTGGGTGTTTAGACCTCTCGTTAACGCTACACAAGTAATTGATGTATTTTCATCTCCAATCCAAAATATGTCTACCCAACTTACATCATATTCACAACCTCCTCCTTTCGAAGTTTGATTAGAAATCATATAAGTAATGATAATTAGTGATCAATTAATTACCAAGCATTCAAAGCAATTATTGGATAAATCTCAACAAGAAGAAGAATAACCATAACCGTCGTCAATTCATAACATAAGTTTCTAGTGATTTAACATGGAAAACCCTATAATAGAATTAGTTCCTAGCCATTGACATGACAAGAACTAATTCAATGTTCATCATAAAAACTGAAATAAAGAAAAGAAAAGAAAAGAAAGTTACTAAATTATGGTCTCCAATCTTCAATCCAAGAAGCCTTATGTTGTGCAAGAAAGCCTCAGTGTGGCCGATGTGGCGATTGCCATTATGGAGGGTGTTGTGTTCCTCCAGGAGCTTGTTACACTTGCGGCCAGCAGGGCCATTTGAGGAGAGATTGTCCGACTAGAGGCGGCGGGAATGTTATGGCTCGGTAAGCGGTCGATGGTCGGATCTTCGTCTTGATGGCGTCGCCCGGGCGATGTTCACGGACGGCCAGCGCGGTAGAAGTCGTGGTAGGGTCCCGATTCAGCCGGTCCTCGAGCGCATCTATGCTATGTCGGCCGTCGGGACCGAGGCGTCACGGATGTCGTCACGGTACATTATTGATTGCATGTTATGATGTATATGCTTTGATAGATCCAGTTCTACCATCACATATATCTCCTCATATTGCTGGTAGAATAGGGATAGAGCCCGAGTCCATAAAATCTTTTGAGGTGGCTACGCCAGTAGGTGATTCGGTGGTAGCCGAGCGAGTATATAAGGCTTGCCCAGTGACTATAGGCAGTCGTCAGACTCTAGCCGACTTGATAGAGTTGGATATGACGGACTTTGACATGATTATGGGTATGGATTGGCTAGCGTCTTGCTACGCCAATGTGGACTGTAGAGAGAGATTAGTTCGGTTTGATTTCTGGTGGCCAGGTTATCGAGTGGAAGGAACATCTGCGTCGTAGAGGTAGGTTTATTTCTTACCTCAAGGCTAGGAAAATGGTGCGGAAAGGGTACATCTACCATATGGTTCGGGTATTCGATACTGAGGCTGAGATACCGGACCTTCAGTTAGTTCCGGTCGTTAGAGAGTTTTCAGGCGTATTCCCAGACGAGCTTAAAATGCTGCGTTTCATCCTCGGGACGGACGGTCGAGCGCCTTATCCGAGCGATTGAGGATATCTTTGCGGGCTTGTGTTATTGATTTCGAGGTAGCCGAGGATCATTTACCTCTTGTAGAGTTTGCTTATAACAACGGCTACCATTCTAGTATTCGGATGGCGCCTTATGAGGCCTTATACGGAGGAAGCGCAGTCACCGATAAATTTGGTTCGAGTGGGAGAAGTGCGATTAGTCGGGCGGACTTGGTTGATGGCGATGGATAAGGTGAAACTTATCCAGGAGCGGTTATTGTCAGTTCAGAGTCGACAGAAGTCGTATGCAGATCATCGGCGTCGACACTTGGAGTTTGAGGTAGATGATTGACATATTACGTGCGGTATTTTGGACTTAGCAAGTGGATTGACCGAAGAAGTATGTGGAGCTTTCTTATCTCTTGAGCATGAGTAGTTGTACATGTAAGACGGTAGGCGTCTGAGATTTGACATTCTTCACTTGTTTTAAGTATATGATACTTGTTTCGTTTAAAAGTATAAGTCCCTTGGATATAGGGAAATGTGTTTGACTAGTGTATAATGATAATATAACAACTTTATGGGAAGTTGGTTGTATTGGCTTTATGAAAGGTTAATAAGGAAAGGTTTACTCCAAGTAAAATAAGTACGGATAAAGGATTTGAATTTGTGGAAGACAAATTGTTTTTAAGGCATTAATTGCCTAAGGTTTTAAAAGAGATGAAGTCACTTGATTTTAGAAGTCTATTGTATTTTTAAAGGTAAACGTGACTTGTTTTGAAAAGCTGTCGTGACTTGATACTATGGTTATTAGTAACTTGGGAGTTTTTACATAAAAATGAGTCATTTTCTTAAAAGGTTTAAGGAACGTGGTACTTGAGTTAAATTCCCGAATTTTCTTTTAAAATGACATGTAGTGCCTTAAGTAACTAAAATGAGAGGATGTACTAGAAATGTTATTAAGAAGTTAGGAGATATTCTTAACTTGCTTACGTTATGATAAGCGTGTGACTTATGTTATGCATGATAGCCAGGTTGTCTTGATTTATTATTATTATTATTACTATTTATGCCATGGATTTGCTACCCATGATGCGAGTGCGGCGCTTGTACTCATGCGGGCCCACCGGGTCCATGCGGGTGAAATAGTCCCATGCGAGGCGGATGACCTCATGCGGGTGAAATAGTCCCATGCGGGTGAAATAGTCTCATGCGAGGTGATGACCTTATGCGGGTCCACAGGACCTATGCGGGTGAAATAGTCCAGGAGTAGGATTGCTTAATGATACTACGGGCGGGAGACCCTGTTTTGATCATGAGCCTCCTATTTTATGCAGTAAAGTTATACTTGTTACTCTCATTGTTAGTAAGGCACAGTGTACTGTATTCTGATTTTCTCCATGACTCCATCTTATTTTAGACTTATGATATTATTACAGTATTTTCCAGTTTTACATACTTGGTACATATTGTGTATTGACCCCCTTCCTCGGGGGATGCGTTCATGCCGCATGTAAGGGTAAGCAGGTGGTGGATCCTCATTCTTAGGATCTTGCTCAGGTGTCAGGAGCTCCATTTCTCCGGAGGCTCGACTTTTGGTACGGTTCTCCCCGGTGTTGTAGATATTTGTACATTCAGGGGCGTGACGGGGCCCTGTCCCGTCATAGTGTTTACGCATTCTTAGAGGCTTGTAGTCTTGTTATAACTTGGGTTGTTAAGGATGTAACTGTTCAGCTTTGTTATATTTAGAGGTAGCCATTTTGGGTTAGCCTACTTATATTCTATATGGGTTCTTGTTGTGAGTTTATTTTCCGCTGGTTTTCTCTGATGTTGTATCACAAGGGTGCCCGGGGTAAGGCACCAGTCACGAGTCCGTGGTTGGGTCGTGACAAACCTTTTCCAAAAGTGCAATGAAATTTTGGGTTGATTTGAAGGGTCACAAAACCAGTAGAGCTTGCTCAAAAGAAGAAAAAAGTATATAGCTTATGATCTAAAGCATTATATGTACTTTTGTTTCTGGCTAGTTCTTATTTACCTTTTTAAATGGGCAAGACTTAGTATATGATGGACAAACTATAATTTATTATAACATGTTAATTGCTTTATGTATCAAGTTACTAGTTAATGATTGTTAAAGATATTTACTTGAATTACTTCATAAGTGATACAAATGTGCATATGTTAAATTCATTGCTTAAATTAGAAGAGTACTTGTTATTGTAGTGTATATTTAGCAGTACTTGAGGCGTCTGGTTTATAAACAAGTTATACTGAAAATTATAATGTTGGAACTATAATACAAGAATTAAATATCGACTAAATTATTTAGTGCTTATACTTTGGTTGGTATATGTTTTGTTCATTGGATTAAAAATGAGGCAGTTGTTTCAACAATCGATGAATCTCCCTTGGAGCTTACACATAAGGAGGAATAGGTCGCAGGCTACTTCGAGTTACCAAAAGGTTCTGTGTGTTCTGCTATTAGAGTAAATTCCAATTTTATTGCATTCTGCTATTAGATTGTGATGATATTAACCATTATTCTGTGTGTTCATTTATAATTGGACAGGGAACATCAGAGTATATCGATAGAGATAGTTGTTGCCTTCTCCAAGTTTTAATGTTATCCTAAAATGGTTCTTTGAAGCTGCTGGTTGTGACTGCCTTTTGAGGCTTACTACTGTCTTTAATGCCCATTATTGAGACGATGAAACTGCTGTGTTTTGCAGCGTTCACTCACGTTATATTGATGATTGAGCTATGGTCACATTTAAAATGCTTGCCTCTTTGAGTTGATGTTGGGTTTTTTAGCCCATCTTTGCTGCATTATGAGCAAATTTGTGGTTCCTTGTCTATACAAACAACTGCTGCATATTTGAGATGCTGCTGCATTTTGAATATGCTTAAGTCATCGCTTTGGTTTAAAAGAGTTGAACACGATGCTACACTTAGGCCAATGAAATTGAAATTGAGGCCGCATCCCTTCGGTTTTGGTTATTTACTGATTTGAACAAGATACTACACTTGGGCCGATGAAAATAATTAATTTGAGGCCATGACCCTTTCGGAAAGGTTGTCCCTCGGTTTGCTTTCCTTCGGAAAAATGTGCTGCTATTTTTACAATGTTTTGGGTTGATTTAGCCTCCTCGATAGCCTGTCATGCCTACGGTTCTAGAAACTTTTTTGATCTTGTTGCGACATCGAAAATGGATGGTGGTATCCCCCTTGCTCTCTTATCCCACTAATTTGAACATGATACTATACTTGGCCGATGAGAATAATTAATTTGAGGCCATGACCCTTCCGGAAAGATTGTCCCTCGGTTTGCTTTCCTTCGGAAAAGGGCAATGATGAGACCTATGGATTCTCACACATCTACGGGAAACCAACATGTGTTGGCAAGGTGACTAAAGTGACTGACAAGTCACTAGTTCGCAACCACGACATGATTGGAATGTCCCTTTACAAAAAAATATAGATCTGAGCCCTCCTTAATTAAAACTCCTATTGTTTTATACGTATCCGAAGGTTTTACTCGCATTTATTTATTATTTTACCAACTCTTTTAACAAGTGTTTTTGCAGGTACCCGGAGACGCATCGCGATGTTAAAGCCTGCGCATAAAAGGAAAATAAAAGTGAAATACCGCTAAGTTCTCTTCACTCCCTTTTTATATGATTTTTGCTTTCGTTACAACCTTGTTAAATATATATCTTATTTAAATATCTGCATGTCTAGTTTAAGTATCTTTTAGTTAGTTTAATAATTGTAGAATACCTTTAGAATACATGTTAGCACAATAATACCAACCTAAGTTTGACCGGACAACCGCAAGTTAGCGGATCTTAGAGGATGCCTAACCCCTTCCCTTTAGAATAATAAAGAATCCTTACCCGAAATCTCATAATTTCGCAGACCCTTAAAAATGGAGTTTAATGTTGACTTTATTCAGTTAGATTAAAACTCATATTGTTTTATACGGTTCTGAAGGTTTTACCCGCATTTATTTATTTTTCTAACTTCCTTTCTTTTACACTTTGCGAGGAACATTCGAACAATATGACATATCAAAGTGGGATTCTACAGAGATGAAGATTTGTTGGAACCGCACAAGTTTAAATGGCTG